>OX336394.1:265748214-267166903 GCA_946902985.2 Meconema thalassinum
GCACAGAATCCCCTTCTACTTATTGTATGGATACATGCGACATTAGCGCCCGAGTGGAACAGGTAGAAGTTAACGATATCATGTGTGGATACATGCGACATTAGCGCCCGAGTGGAGCAGGTAGAAGTTAACGATATCAAGACGTAATTAGGGAACTCTCTGTTAATATCAAGTTAGATTTATTATTTGGGCGGCGGTGAAAATCATGATACGGTGTTAGTCTTTGTCGCCTAGCGACAGTTTGTCCGTCAAGTCATTCGAATATTCCATTTTCGTGAGACCTTGAAGGAAGTAATATTCGCTATTATTATTATACTCGAATGATATAATCAAGTTAGGTGGGTATCAATCGACGGTGCTTGATGGACATTACATTTTAAGACAACAAACATCGTCGTAGCGCAAATACTTCCCGAGATATTTCAGTTTTAGTAAAGGGTGAAATTTTTTGAAAACTATTTTAATATATAAGATTGCAGTAAAACCTGCCTTCAACGGACCCTGTATTACACGGACACTTGTTTTAAACGAAAATGTTTGACGGTCCCGTGACCATAGTTTTGTTGTTGTTGTCGTGTGACCTACTAAAAGGCCGGGTGCAGGTCTTTCTAGTCGACACCCGTGGGCGACCTGCACGCTGGGATGATGATGATGATGATGATGATAATTTTTCTTTTAAGGGGCCTAACATCTAGGTTGCCTGCCCCTAATGGTGTGGATGATCGTGAAGATGATAATGAAATCTAAACTATAAATAAAACTAACTATTCTTATATATAAAAGTGAAAGTCTGTATGTATGTATGTATGTGGGTGGGTCTGTTCCGTATACAAATCTACACCGTTCCACCAATCTCGACCAAATTTTGCATACACATAGTTTAGGACCCAGAAGGAACCGCTGGCTACATGAATTTTCGATAGTCTTTCTCATTCTTCTGATTTCGGCCCTTTTGCACCCAAGCACAGGCTAATCAAATCATAAAATATACTCATGAAGGAATGGCAAGGCAGATAGTTTCCATTGCAACATAGCTAAAGTCGAGACACGGCCGACTGGTTACCAGTTGCGCTCTGCACTACCGGTATAGAAAATGAGGATCTTTACTTGAAATCCTGTTAGTTACTCAACTACTCACACAGCACTGTCAACCGAGTTTAGCATAACAAAGACTTGACACTATCTTCTACTATATATTTGTCAAATACCACTCACTCACTCATTCATTCATCACGAAATCTCAGAAACCACCGACGGATTGGAATGAAATTTGGTATGCAGCTTCCCAAAGGGCCGCAAATGCCCACTAAGAGAGGATTTTTGGATATTTAGGTTCTAAAGGGGTGTTAAGGGGGTAGACCTGCATTTCATTGAATAGCAATATCTCCCGATTGGTTTCATTGGGGGATGTGATACTCGGCAAATAAACTCATCATTAAAAATAAGAAGACAAGAGTCTGAGGGTTTTACATATTTTACAATTCGCTTTCTAACCTGTGTAAATAAACTCTGATTGTTGTACTCACAATATGCCAATGACCTGAACAGACAATTACCGTCACCTTTAATCTTTATAACATTTGTAATTGAGTGTCGCCTCTCATTCATCATAATATGATTCATTGTATTGATTGAGCACACAACCTATAAGGACGAATGATGAAACGAAAAGAAGAGAGTTTGTAGCTGGTGAGACCAAAGACTATATAACAGAAAGATCGGATACACAATACAAAATGGCGGTTCCAACATTCGACTGTAGCGGCATCTTCGTGAAATTAGTTGTCTTTCGAATACAGTATTTGTTGTCATTCAAACAGATGTTGACATGACTGTGTCATTAGCAAAATGACTGCTGATTGTGCATGAGCATTTCAGTCTCGAAGTAATCCATTCTTTGAGAAGTTTTAATACAATCATGTGCACAGAATCCCCTTCTACTTATTGTATGGATACATGCGACATTAGCGCCCGAGTGGAACAGGCAGAAGTTAACGATATCATGTGTGGATACATGCGACATTAGCGCCCGAGTGGAGCAGGTAGAAGTTAACGATATCATGACGTAATTAGGGAACTCTCTGTTAATATCAAGTTAGATTTATTATTTGGGCGGCGGTGAAAATCATGATACGGTGTTAGTCTTTGTCGCCTAGCGACAGTTTGTCCGTCAAGTCATTCGAATATTCCATTTTCGTGAGACCTTGAAGGAAGTAATATTCGCTATTATTATTATACTCGAATGATATAATCAAGTTAGGTGGGTATCAATCGACGGTGCTTGATGGACATTACATTTTAAGACAACAAACATCGTCGTAGCGCAAATACTTCCCGAGATATTTCAGTTTTGGTAAAGGGTGAAATTTTTTGAAAACTATTTTAATATATAAGATTGCAGTAAAACCTGCCTTCAACGGACCCTGTATTACACGGAAACTTGTTTTAAACGAAAATGTTTGACGGTCCCGTGACCATAGTTTTGTTGTTGTTGTCGTGTGACCTACTAAAAGGCCGGGTGCAGGTCTTTCCAGTCGACACCCGTGGGCGACCTGCACGCTGGGATGATGATGATGATGATGATGATAATTTTTCTTTTAAGGGGCCTAACATCTAGGTTGCCTGCCCCTAATGGTGTGGATGATCGTGAAGATGATAATGAAATCTAAACTATAAATAAAACTAACTATTCTTATATATAAAAGTGAAAGTCTGTATGTATGTATGTATGTATGTGGGTGGGTCTGTTCCGTATACAAATCTACACCGTTCCACCAATCTCGACCAAATTTTGCATACACATAGTTTAGGACCCAGAAGGAACCGCTGGCTACATGAATTTTCGATAGTCTTTCTCATTCTTCTGATTTCGGCCCTTTTGCACTCAAGCACAGGCTAATCAAATCATAAAATATACTCATGAAGGAATGGCAAGGCAGATAGTTTCCATTGCAACATAGCTAAAGTCGAGACACGGCCGACTGGTTACCAGTTGCGCTCTGCACTACCGGTATAGAAAATGAGGATCTTTACTTGAAATCCCGTTAGTTACTCAACTACTCACACAGCACTGTCAACCGAGTTTAGCATAACAAAGACTTGACACTATCTTCTACTATATATTTGTCAAATACCACTCACTCACTCATTCATTCATCACTAAATCTCAGAAACCACCGACGGATTGGAATGAAATTTGGTATGCAGCTTCCCAAAGGGCCGCAAATGCCCACTAAGAGAGGATTTTTGGATATTCAGGTTCTAAAGGGGTGTTAAGGGGGTAGACCTGCATTTCATTGAATAGCAATATCTCCCGATTGGTTTCATTGGGGGATGTGATACTCGGCAAATAAACTCATCATTAAAAACAAGTAGTTCCGTGAAGAACTATACAGCCTATTTTCATATATCCTACTTATGTTAATTGCCACTATCAACATAAACAATTTCAGTTTGATTGCTGTAATAGATTCGTAGATATTGAGAACCGACTAAATATTTCAGATGGTCGCCATGTTGGATTTTATATATGTAGGTCCTAGAGTTTACTGTTACATGCATATTATTGTGAACGTGTAGTATTCAAACTTCAATCGCATAATTAAGACACAAGAAAAAACAAGGAGATTTAAAATGTTTTCACAGCTACCATCTTGAGGTTATGGAAACAATTGAAATAAATTAGATGCCAGTGGATTAACATTCGGATAAAGATTTACTGTACCAAGTTTCACTGCACGCGGATGGTTAAATTGCGAGAAACGTCCATGTGAATATTTATAATTCGCGTCACCGCCATGTTGGATTTATGATCACCAGGTTATTTAAAGTCCTATAAGTGAACTTAAGTTCATAGCCCCTATGAACATAAAAAAAATGCATTTTGATTGCTAAAATAGATTCGTAGATATTCAGTATCATCTAAATATTTCGGATGGTCGCCATGTTGGATTGTTAAATGTATAGGCCATAGAGTCATGTACCATTAAAGGAAAATTATTGCGTAGGTTCATTATTCAAACTTTCACTTCGATCGCATGACTACATCACAAGAAATAAAAACTTAATTTTAAAATTCGCACTGCCGCCATCTTGAGGTTATGAAAACAATTGAACTAAATTAGATACCAGTGGATTACAATGTGTATAAATATTTCCTGTACCAGGTTTCAGTGCGCTTGGAACGTTAAATCGCGAGAAAGGTCTATTTAAAATGTTCAAATTCGCTTGGCCGCCATGTTCGTTTTGTAGTTAACCGGTTTTTGAAAATCTTATAGATGGAATTCAAGTAGTGCCCTTTATCACCGTACAAAATTTTAGGGAGATACCGCTAATAGTTTCAGAGATATAGAATGCCGGTGAAATATTTCGCACATCCGCCATCTTGTGATTATGTAAGCAATTGAACGAAGTTAGATGTCGGTGCATTACAATGTATATAAACATATACTGTACCATGTTTCATTGCGTTTGGTTGGTTAAATCGCGAGAAACGTCTATTTAAAAGTCGCAAATTCGCTTGGCCACCATGTTGGTTTTGTAGTTACCAGGTTTTCAAAAGTCACATTAGTGAACTTATAGTAGTTCCCTCTATCACCATAGAAAATGTCAGGGTAATATCGGTAATAGTTTCGGAGATATTGAATGCTGGTGAAATATTTCGCACAGCCGCCATGTTGGAGTGGTGAGTCGTAACAAAATTTGAAGGGCACGGTCGAGGTCGCCGGGAATAGTGCTATGAACTTTCCGAGTTTCATTGAAATCGCTCCTGCCGTTTAGATTTTATTAGGGGGGGGGACACACACACGAATCACACACACACACACACACACACACACGGACAAAAGGTGATCTCATAAGCCTATTTTTTCAAAATTGAAAATAGGCTAATAAGAAGACAAGAGTCTGAGGGTTTTTCGATGTCGTGTATATTATGAGGTGAAAGGGGGTGAAAAGTGGGGATTGAAAGATTCCTAACGGAGCGTGTATCTCTTAAACGACATAGACGAGGAGTTTGAAACTCAGCGGAAAAAAATTCGCATAGAAAATAAGTAAATATGTGTTTGACCGTCTTTCATAAATCCAATTTAAGGGGCCCATGGGGAGGGGTGAAATTCTGGGGGGGGGGGGGAGGGGAAAGAAAGTGTCCTAACTGATATACTGACTCACTCACTCATCAAACTCAGGGGGAAAAAACTGCTTTAAAGTAAGTAAATAGCTGTTCGACAGTTGTTTTCATAAATCAAATTTAAGGGGTTCATGGGGAGGGGTAAAATTCTGAAATAAGAAAATTGAAAGAAAATGTCCTGACTCACTCACTCACTCACTCACTCATCAGCGCCCAGCCAAAATTATTGAAGTTAGAAACATGACAGTTTGGGGATATGTTCATTGTATGTCAAAACCGTCTACTAAGGGAGGATTTTCGGATATTCAGGTTCTGAAGGGGTCTTAAGGGGGTTAAACCTGCATTCCATTGAATAACAATATCTCCCGATTGGTTTCATTGGGGGATATGATACACGGCATATAAACTCATCATTAAAAAGTAAGAAGACACGTGTCTGAGGGTTTTTCGATGTGGTGTATATTATGAGGTGAAAGGGGTGAAAAGTAGGAATTGAAAGATTCCTAACGGAGCATGTAACTCTTAAACGACATAGGCGAGGAGTTTGAAACTCAGCGGAAAAAAATCAGCAAAAACAATAAGTAAATATGTGTTTGACCGTTTTTTCATAAATCCAATTTAAGGGGCCCATGGGGAAGGGTGAAATTCTGGGTGGGGGTGGGGGGGGGGACAGGAAAGAAAGTGTCCTAACTGATTGATTGACTCACTCACTCATCAAACTCAGGGAGGGGGGGGGGGGAACTGCTTTAAAGTAAGTTAATAGCCGTTCGACAGTTTTTTTTGATCAATCAAATTGAAGGGGTTCATCGGGAGGGATGAAATTCTGAAGGAAAAAATGAAAGAAAATGTCCTGACTCATTCACTCACTCATCATCGCCCAGCCAAAAATATTGAAGTTGGAAACATGGAATTTTGGGGATATGTTCGTTGTATGTCATATTTGTACACTAAGGGTGGATTTTTTGATATTCAGGCTCTAAAGGGGTCTTAAGGGGGTTAAACCTGCATTTCATTGAATAACAATATCTCACGAGTGGTTTCATTTGTGGATGTGATACTCGGCATATAAACTAATCATTAAAAATAAGTAGACATAGGTCTAAGGGTTTTTCGATGTGGTGTATTATTATGAGGTGAAAGGGGTGAAAAGTGGGGGTTGAAGGATTCCTATCGGAGCGTGTAGGCCTATCTCTTAAACGACATAGGCGAGAAATTTGAAACTCAGCGAAAAAAATCAGCTAAAAAATTAAGTAAATCGGTGTTCGACATTTTTTCATAAATTAATTTAAGGGGCCAATGGGGTGGGGTGAAATTCTGGGGGGGGGGGGGGGAAAGGAGAGAAAGTGTCCTAACTGACTGACTAACTCACTCACTTATCAAACTCAGGGGACAAAGACAGCTTAAAAAATAAGTTAATAAGTGTTCAAGCGTTTTTTCATCAATCCTTTTTAAGGGGCCCTTGGGGAGGGGTAAAATTCTGGTAAAAATAATTGAAAGAAAATGCCCTGTCTGACTCACTCACTCATCACGCCCAGCGAAAACTATTAAAGTTGGAAAAATGAAATTTTGGGAATATGTTCGCTATATGTCAAAACGTCAACTAAGGAATGATTTTTGTTTATTCGGGTTTTAAAGAGATGTTAATAAACATGCATGTCATTGAATAACGATATCTCATGAGTTGTTTCTTTGGGGATGAGATATTCGGTATGTAAACTAATCATTAAAAATAATCGGACTTATGTCTAAAGGTTTATCGATGTGGTGTATATTATGAGGTGAAAGGGGTGAAAATTGGGTGTTGAGGGATTCTTAACGGAGCGTGTATCTCTTAAACGACATAGGCGAGAAGGTTGAAATTCGGCGGAAAAAAAACAGCTTAAAATACAAGTAAATATGTGTTCGACCGTTTTTCATAAATCCAATTTAAGGGGTCCTTGGAGAGGGGTGAAATTCTGGGGGGGGGGGGGGAAACAGGAAAGAAAGTGTCCTAACTGATTGACTCACTTACTCACTCATCAAACTCAGGGGGAAAACAGCTTTAAATAAGTAAATACCTGTTCGACCGTTTGTTTCATAAATCCAATTTAAGGGGTTCATGGGGAGGGGTGAAATTATCAAATATAAATGAAAGAAATTGTCCTGACTGACTCACTCACTCATCATCGCCCAGCCAAAATTATTGAAGTTGGAAACATGAAATTTTGGGGATATGTTCGTTTTATGTCGAAAACGTCCACTAAGGAAAGAGTTTTGAATATTCAGGTTCTAAATAGGTGTTAAGGAGGTAAACGTGCATTTCATTGAATAACAATATCTCACGAGTGGTTTCATTTGGGGATGTGATACTTGGCATATATACTAATCATTAAAAATAAGCTGACACATGTCTAATGGTTTTTCGATGTAGTGTATATTATGAGGTGAAAGGGATGAAAAGTGGGGGTTGAAAGATTCTTAACGGAGCGTGTATCTCTTAAACGACATAGGCGAGGAGTTTGAAACTCGGAGGAAATCTATCAGCTTAAAATAAATAATTAAATAAATAAATATATATATAAATAAATAAATAAATAAAATAAATAGGTGTTCGACCGTTTTTTCATTAATCCAATTTAAGGGGCCTATGGGGAGGGGTGAAATTCTGGAAGAAAAACGTCCACTAAGGAAGGATTTTTGGATGTTCACTCTCATCGACCAACCAAAACTATTAAAGTTAGAAGAATGATATTTTGGGGATATGTTTGTTGTGTGTCGAAAACGTCTACTAAGGAGGGATTTTTGGATATTCAGGTTCTAAAGGGGTGTTAACGGGGTTAAACCTGCATTTCATTGAATAACAATATGACACGACTATGACACGAGCGAAGCGAGGCTAAAAATGAGATGGTGTGTGTCAGTGTATTACTCAATCACGAAAGTACCACTGGTCCGATTTACATGAATTTTACATGGAAGTAGCAGATTTACCTGGTTAACATATCGTTACTTTTGATTTCAATACTTTGCACTATTTAAAGATGGCGACCATTTTAGTGACGTCACTACACCCTTTAGTTTCAAACTTTCATATTGTTACGGCTGTGAGTTCGTTTCATCGCTCGCCGCATGAGTCAAAACTGTCCCAGGGCTGGACTGCTCTCCCTCAGTGTATTGCATGCGCGTTACGCAACGGACTGCGAAGTGAATGGGATGGTCCAGAATCTTCGTGACACCACCAGCGAAGGAAATGTCGAGAAGCCGTGTGTCCTGGACGATTCTAGAATTTATTGAGTCACCAGCCTGCTATATAAGCGGCTTCAACAGTGAGGGGACCGAGTTTTCTATTGTTGTGTTTTACGAGCTAGTGCGAGCGATTATCTTGTGCGACAGAAGTGTGGTGACGAAGTGCTGTGCGAGTTACGAAATCCTGTGACATTGTTTCTCCCAGCTTGTGAACAGCGTACATCAAGTGCTCGTAAGTAACTGTATTTGTTGTACCTGAGGAAGAGGGGCAGGTAGCTTCTGCCAAGGCCACCGGACTCATTAGGACGGATTAACTTCTGTGGTCTGTTGCAAGTGAAAGGGGCCAAGAGCGCATAAGGAAGAGACTTGAGGAAACTGGAGAAGGCTCCTAATTGCTTGTATTTGCTGATTAGTGTAATTTTCTGGCCACAATAAAGTTAATTATTTCTTTAAGCAGTAATTGGTGTTGTGCTTTGTACCCCCACCGTAATCCAGTTAACAAAAGTGCCACTAGGGGGTGGCACGTAACAATATTTCCATTTCAAATAAAAAGAGAACGCTAAGAAATAGCAAACTTTTGATGGCATATACGAGGTTTAAAATTGCATTTTCTATCCGAAAGGTATCTCCAACCGTTAGCGAGTAAAACCTAAATGTGTGCTATGAAACACGGTCAACGCAGAGCGGTGTAGTTGGACAAAATGTTCCATCCTTAATCTACCTCTGCGCAGCACCTCGCCTATCCCCTGTTTTAACTGTCACCTTCACATTTTAATTTATTTACGACGCGTAGCGCAGCACGGGTATTTCAGCTAGTAACTTATAAACTAGAAGAAGAAATGGAAAACAAAAGGAGAATAAGGCAAATTAAGGACAGGAGGAAAGGAAATGCCCTAAACCCACGAAGAATGCGGATTGAGAGACTTGGAAGGAAGGAGAGCCATGAAAGGCAGATGGGAAAGGAAAAGAGGAGAGGGTCCGCCCCAAAGTCAGTGGAAAAAGGGGAACAAACGGAACCAGCTCAGGAAACCCTCGGGATCGCCAACTCCCGAACTCACCAGCCGTGAGCCCCTGAGGGTGTAGCAATATCCAGGGTGCACCGGAAGTGGTGGGGCTACATACACCCTGCCTCCTTGAGGGCCTAGAGCAGAAGGCAGGAGATAACATGAAGAGAAAAAGAAGGCTGACCCCTCGCAGAAGGGGGGTATCAGAAAAGATGAGATAAGGGCCAATTAAGGCGGGAAAGAAAGAGACTCACTAGGCCTCGGATACCCTAATACCGTCGGGGTCGGAAGAGAACAAGAGTTGACCAAGTGAGGTCGACAGGAAAGAAGACGGAGATGAGCCCGGCACAAGTAAGTGGAAGCAATGCCGGACTCAGCTGGGGTCCCGTGGTCGCCAACCCACGTCTCACATGATGTGAGCCCGTGGGCGACCTGCACGCTAGGATGAGAGATGGAATGGGTGAGGATGAATGAAACTGGACAAGGATGTGGAAGGTACCGTCCCTGCATTTGTCTGGTGTTGAAAATGAGGGAAATCACGGAAAACCATTTCAAGGACGGCCAACGGTGGGGCTCGAACCCACGCGTCTACCAAGTTAGCAGATAGCATGGCCCAATGGCCTCACACTGCGCTATAGCGAACGTAGCCACCTTAGGGGAGAAAAACATTTTAAATTCCCTTCGTTAAACTAGCACTGTGTTACGTGGTCAACGGAAATACGAATTCTAACGGAAAATTTCCAAGTTCTAGAATGCAGTGTTAAGAAATTTTTCAGGCACCCTGTTGGAAGTCTACCTTGTCCACTGTAACAGATGTAGTTAACAAAAATTTGCAAATAGAGCTAATAATAATGTTATTGGATTTACGTCCCTTTTAATTACTGTGGCTTTTAGAGACGCCAGAGTGCCGGAATTTTTGCCCCGAAGGGGATCTTAAACGTGCACCCTCAAATGCCAGCTGTCTGCGTCAGGATTCGATCCTGCAACCTTGAGCCGAGCAAGCGAGAACGTTACCGCTGAGCAAGCAGCCAGCCGCAAATAGATCTTCCTTCTTTTATTTTCTAACTTACACTTCAAAGTGCGCGATTATTTGCCCATTTTCTGTTGCCCAAGCATTTTCCATTTAGTAAAAAAGTGTAAAATGTGTTGAACTAAATGGGTGCTACGCCGCTGTTAGCGACAGTGGTTTTGTTCGACAAAGCTGCTACACACAGTGGCCCATCCGCCATGTGGCCCCTCTGAGGTTCCGTCATTTAGAGAAGGACCTCTCTGTACTTGCTTATCTCAAGACCCTATTTCTCTTAACATACGCTACTCTCAGAACCATACGGCTATCCAACTCAACAACAGTATGTTCAAAACAGTGGCGTAACTAGGATTTGCTTCAGGAGGGGGATGAGTGGAGTCAAATCTGAACTAAGTATGTTTTTGGTTTTGTGTTTGTTGTTCTCCACTGTTTTTTTTATGTGTAACATCTTTCCACTCGGTATCTCTATACTTTTGTGGGGGTGATTTTGAAAAATCAAACGGAAATGGATAGGACGGAAACAATGAAACGGAAATGGATGGGACGGAAACAATGAGCGTTCGCAGTGGCGGAGATTGATACCACGACCTACTGACAGCCATGTGGCTATGTGGAATGTATATTGCATACGGTTTACTTCAAGGTTTGGAGGCCCCATTAAAAATATTCCTTCAATAAATCATCTTCAAATTGTCGTTCTTGGGTGTGAAAATATTCATTATATTTTATTTGCTGAAAACAATTATGATTTATTAAATCTTCATACTTTTGCTGTATTCTTATTTAATGTAAGCTATGTGGCTATGAGGAATCTATATCGCATACAAAATTACTTCAAGGTTTGGAGGCCCCATTAAAGATATTCTTCTTAAAATAAATCATTTTCAAGTTGTCGTTGTTTGGTGTGAAAATATTCATTATATCATATTAGCTGAAAACCGGTCAGGATTTGGCACTACAGTCTTACAAGTAGTTATTTCAATGACCAACAGAGTTCGCTGTTAACAAGGGATAACATGTCACATGTTACACGTCATTATGCGATTACTGTAAGGCTCGTAATTTATTTTATTTTTTGTGATTTTTTTCTTTTTTTTCTTTGTGTATTTCTTTTGTGTTTGTTTTCTGCTTTTGCTTTTGTTATTGGATTTTGCTTTGTGTGTTTGGTTTCTGCTTTTAATTTTGAATTTTGCTTTGTTCTTTTTTTTGCTCTTGGTTTTGAATTTGTTTTGTGACTTGTGGTTTTGTGTTTGTATTTTTTTTTTGCTTTTTTGTTTTTTGTGTTTGTTTTTTGCATTTTCTTTTCTTTTGGCTTCTTGCTTTGAGCGGGGGGAAAAAAGTCTAAGAATGCAAACCTACACGGCAGATTTTATACGTTTTATTGGCACCTCTCAATGTGTAAAAGCTCGGAAATGAACAGTTCTGGTATCACTAAATATTTTACACCATTAAAGATAAACGTTCTCAATTAGTAAGCTAACAATGGAAGTATCAGGTAAAACAGGTCGAAACCTATCTTGAAATTTTGTGGACGCAATCGTTGTTCTATAAGAGGACAACGTGTGGATAATCAGCTGCCAGATTGAACTGCAAGACTCCAAAATCGTACCTGACATCCTGGTACGCAGACATGACGGCTGGCGTAGATGGACATCCCTGTGGCACTCGGAGTAGTCACGCGGCGGGGCGTATATGCTGACTGTAGCGTGCGGCTGCTTCCCACCGGCATTGAGTAGCTGAGCCGTCAGGGCTGTCCGTTCCAATTTTTACGGGCCTCAGTACTTCCCATTGATTTATATGAGAGATTCGCCACATGATTTCGGAACCTTGAAGTTCAATCTGGCGGCTGAAATTCCGCACGTTGTCCTCTTATAGTACAACGATTGCGTCCACAAAGTTTCAAGATAGGTTGATAATGAATACTACTACAGAACTCGAGCGCTCAAGGATAAGGATCGGAAAGCACCAACGCTTATTGCAGCTGATAACCTCAGTATACTGCATCAACACCATCGCCCTTATACAGAGGCATACTATTGTCATGATGATAACTGTTTTAAGGGGCATAAGGGATCTTTTTGCTCTAATTACTCCCCGTGACAGCAATTTATAAGCAGCTCGCAATTCTGCACCAGAACACTGGTAGGGGTGACGTGATGCAGCCCACATTGCCAAGCAACAATAGACTTGGGTATTATTGAAGCTGTTCAGCAGCGCTTGTTCTTCCGATTTACTGAACAAAATCTTTTTTTAAGGTTACATGAGATATGTATCATAATGCTACATAGCCTAAACTATTCCTCTTGAATCTGGATATCATATACAAAAATATTTTTTCGAATCTGACTGGTAGTTCCAGAGATTAGTGCGTTTAAACACACAAACACACAAACAAACTCTTCAGCTTTATTATATTAGAATACTGTAGATTATTTGTGTCTGGACGAGGGATTTATCCCCCTAATCATCCCCCGTAGTTACGCCACTGATCTGCATTCATTCGAGAGTTTGCAAATAGGAGGACACCTTACAATATTAACCACCTCAGTCACGTGCTGAGCTTAGCAATCATGGAGAAATCAATTAGTTGCCGTCATTTCTGATTTGTGAGAACCTTCTTGATATCTTCCTTATGTCTTGTTGATGTCACGACTTGAAACTCTAGCCCATTCTATGTTGAGACCTTTCAAAACTTCCCGTCCATCACAACGCGAAGTAAGTTTTCATTTTTATTAGACATAATTAACGACTTGTATGAGCTCCATTAATTATACTGTGCACCTGTATGATGTAGTGGGTGGTCCGCTGCCAACATAAATATCCCGCCCCCGCCCCCGCCCCCGCCTACCCAGTCCAACCCTCGCCACGGGCAGACCGCCCGCTCAACTTTCCCTTCAGTCCACTAGTCGAGAACTGACCACCACTGTGTGCTGTATCTAGGTCCAGACCAGGGCCGTAGAGAGCGACCACGGGCCTCAGGACAAGAGCTTCCGGGCCCCTTTATTCTCATTCGTTCCGTGACTTTATCCTGGAAGTACCAAGCCCCTCACACAGGCGCGGATTCAAGGGGGAGGGGGTCACGGAGGTCATGACCCCTCCAAACGGAGACCAAATTTTTTTGCAAACTCTAAAAACGAAAACACAATCACCAGACAAATAAAACTTAAAGAATTTTAACTGAAAAACAGTTTTTATTTTATTTTATTCAATACTGAAAATATCTTTATTCCAATTATTATGTTCTGTTACAACTGTACATATTTACAACTTCATACCTGTTATATAAAAATGATTATTTATATAACAAAATCAACTCGTATATTTTCTTTAGCAAACCTTGTGATTACCGAATCGATGTTTATAGAGATGTAACGATGAATGTGCAGCAATGCACGGATAGGAATTTGGGGCTTTTTCTTCGCACCAAAAATATTTGCCGACGTCCAAACTGCAGTGGAGTGGCGGAATACCCTTTACCTCACATTTGTTGACTTCGAGAAAGCCTTCGACTCCGTAAATCAAAGAATCATGTGGAAGACCCTCGAGGAATATAAAATTCCAACAAAGATCATCAGAATCATGGAAGAGATGTACGAAGGGTATGAGTGCCAGGTTCTTCACGAAGGCAAATTAACAGAAAGATAAAGGTCAGTTCCGGAGTGAGACAGGGGTGTGTCCTTTCCCCCACTCTGTTCCTGTTGGTCCTGGATAGTGTGATGAAGAAGGTAATGGGAGGACGGAAGAGGGGTATTCAATGGGGTATAAATGACAGGCTTGAAGATCTGGATTTCGCAGACGACATTAATAGCACAACGGTACCGAGACGTAGAAGATAAGCTGGGGAGGTTGCAGAGAGAAGCAGAACGTGCAGGACTGATGATCAACACCAACAAGACCAAAGAGATGAGGATAAATTCTGACATCAAGACTAGTTTGACAGTCAACGGAAAGGAAATTGAGCGAGTTGAGTCCTTCCTCTACCTTGGAAGTATAGTCACAAATGATGGGGGAGCAGAGGAAGATGTTCGAAGCCGTATCAGGAAGGCAAATGGTGCCTTTGTCCAGCTCTACCCCATCTGGAGAAATATAAACATTTCCAGGAAGCCCAAGCTCCGCCTTTTCATTAGCAACGTAAAGTCGATTCTTCTCTACGGCTGTGAAACATGGAAAGTCACAAAACCGATCAACAACCAGCTACAGGTGTTCATTAACAGATGTCTTCGTCGCATCATGAATGTGAGGTGGCCGGACATAATCTCAAATGAAGATCTTTGGACCATCACCAAACAACAACCGATTAGCATCCAGATCAAGGAGAGGAAATGGCGCTGGATTGGTCATACACTAAGGAAGCCAGACGGAGCTATTGAGAGGGCGGCGCTAGACTGGAATCCTCAAGGCGCCAGGAAGCGAGGTCGACCTAAGAAGACCTGGAAGAGGACGATCGAAAATGAAATTGCAGAGGTGGACAAGAACTGGAGTCAAGTGAAGAGAATGGCCAGGAACCGTACTGCGTGGAGAAATTTCGCCAAGGCCCTATGCTCCGGAAGGAGCGGCAGGAATTAAGCAAGCAAACTGCAAGCTTGGTTGGCAATTTAAGCTGTGACTTTCTCCCTTTGTCGGTACCAACTCGACTTGCCGAAACTGTAACGTACCTTGATACTTTTCTCGAAGCTCGATGTAAAAGTCGCAAAACACGCCGTTGCAATTTGTACGAATATTTTTGGTGCGCTAAATGCATCAAATTTCTATCCATGTAGCTTGCAAAAAATTGGTCTGGTTTTGTACATTTCGTTATTTTGTGATTGCGTTTTTAGTGATACCAGTTTTCTTAACAATTTCGATTCTCTGACCTCTGACCCCCTCCCTCCCCCCCCCCCCCTCCCCCCCCCCCCACTCCAAAGCCAAACTCTAGATCCGCGCCTGCCCTCACACACACAACTCCGTGTAATTCAGTATATATAATTAAATATGAGTTTCCTTGTTCTTTCGTTATTCAGAGCTCTAGTATTGTCTCCCATTGATCGTTTTATTTTACTTCTAGATCTGGATCAACCTAGAATTTATCATTATTGTATGTGACCGTTTATGCTCACCAGAAGTACGAGCAACACGTTTATCAGAACCATACCAAATAAATCGATTTTTTAAATAATGATTTAGAAACTTTCCGCACTATAGCAACTCATTAATTTCAATATGCTATACATTAAATTAAGAACTTTTGAATTTTCTTGGAAAAGAAGCTAAACATTTCATGGGTTCTGTTTATGACGTTTGGCTGATTATTCACTACTTGCTGTTACATTAGATAACATATAGCCTTGTCAGAAGAATTCAAAAATCTTTAGAAATTAAGTTCAGTGAAATTGTCTACCTTGGGCTCTTCTACCAACCCGAGCCCCTCAGAAAGTCCAGGCCCCAGGGCAACAGCCCCGCTTGCCCCACCCTCTCGTCGGGCCTGGTCCAGAAAACTGTTTCTGTACAGTGGTCAATTGACATCGATGAACTGCGAAGCAGGAGAAGTTATTTCTCCAATGGCAGATATAGACATAAATTATAGATAACAGTAAATCACATTTACAAACAGGTAGTTCTGTGAAGAACTAAATAGCCTATTTTCATCCCACTAGTCTTATGAATTAAAACTCTTTTGCCTTTTAATAGAATTTTCCACGTGATCATCGCCGTGGCGATGATGTGGTTGACTAAATAGCTTAGGGTTCACGACCAATGTCTTCACCCGCACCGTTGCAATGCGAAGCTAGGCCTATGTGCTAGAATATACTTTATGTTCGACGATGTCCATATGTAAATATCATATGTCAGAAAACTGTATCTTAATGGAGGTCATTAAAGTGAAAATGAAAATCCACAGCCTGCTTCCAGTCTCTGAGCGGGTCAGGAATGGTATGAATGAAGCCCCCATCTAGCGGCGAGGATATGGATTGTGCCGGCTGCCGAAGCCTGACGCACTCCTCTGGGGCAATGATTAAATGAACGACAGATGAAATGAAATGATAGTGGAGAGTGTTGCTGGAATGAAATTTTTGACAGGGAAAACCGGAGTACCCGGAGAAAAACCTGTCTGCCTCCGTTTTGTCCAGCACAGATCTCACATGGAGTGACCGGGATTTGAACCACGGACCCAGCGGTGAGAGGCCGGCGTGCTGCCGCCTATGCCACGGAGGCTTTTTTGGAGGTCATTAAAGTACTACTTTTCATTATAATACAGTTTTTCCAACCAATCAGAGCTCAATATTTTCATTCATTGACCAATTAGGTAAGGATAGCTTCTGACATGCACCCAAAATCCAACATGTCGGATATGAATTACATGATTTTAAAGTTGACAATGCATAAACAAACTGGGCAATATTGCAAAAGAAATAGCACTGTACCTTAATATCCGCAACTCCAATTTCTACACATTCGTAAGATTTCGCCGACAATTTTAGTGAATGCTGCTGTTGACATAAACACACCAGAGCGTCATGGAGGAAGCAGGCGTATGACATTAGTTCCACGGAAATTATAATCCAGTTCTCTGTTCAATAAATGGATTTCTTACGCGAAACTTTTCCACCAGTTGTCATAAATGTTCTATTTGGGACTCAATTGATTTGCCTTCCGTTCTATTCGCATCGAATTTGAAGAATAACTAGTTGATAATACGATACATTTTAATTTTAAAGCGTTTGTAACAGCCTATTTTGTATTGAAAATGAAAATCCACAGACTGCTTCCTGTCGACCGACCGGGTCAGGGAATGGAATGAATGAAGCCCCCATCTAGCGGCGAGGATATGAACTCTGACAGCTGCCGACGCCTCAAAATAACAACATGATCATACATAGTACCTGCGCGCTATCTGTTGGTGCAACTTTAGGATAAACAATGTTTCAAAGCTTTGGGATTCGTTATTGGGTAGAGTTCAAATGCTGAGCCCACACAATTCTGAAGAAGAAGAATTCGACCGACAGAATCTCGACAGATATTTATGAATATTTATGTTGGAACATAATTATAATAAAGTTATAATTATCGTCGAACATAAACAGTCGTATGCAACTCGCCTATAATGGTAATTAAGACACTCGTATGGAAATTATAATAGTACATTATGCAACGAGCCTATAATGGTAATAATTAAGACACAAGTATGTTTATAAAACGAGCGTAGTGTTTTATAATTTCCATACGAGTGTTTTAATTACCATTATAGGCGAGTTGCATACGACTGTTTATGTTCGACGATAATTATAACTATTTTATGTTCCAACATTAATTTTCATAAATATCTATCGAGATTTCAAGAGTTGTATGTACTGAACAGAGCGCATGGGACGCAGAGAATACCTTGTATTTGACCATGGCCTCAAGGAATACCTCGCCACGCAGTGAAATTTAAAATAGGGGGCCATGGAAATGAGCGCAGGTGTGATGCTATCCTCACCTAATTGGTCACACAACTGTTTCTTGAGCTCTGATTGGTGGGAGAAACTGTATCATAATGAAAACTTGTACTATAATGAGCCTCATTATCGGTGATTAAGACTCTTCCCGCGAGGTAGCATCTTTTTGTAAAGGTGTCTGTATACTAGAGAGTGATTTTCATAGAGCAAGTCTAGCTAGACCGCTCTAGCTAAACTGAGTGCGTGTACACTGTAGAGTAATTTTCCCTAGGTAGAGCATTCGTAGAGCGGAGATAGACAAATCTACCTAGGGCAATCTCTGAACCTGTGTACACTGTCAAACGTAAATGCACTAGGTAGAACAGCGCTAAAAAATTCTGAGAACAGTATGAGTCTTGGTTTTATTGCGCTGTATTGTGAATTTAAAATGTCTTCAAGAGAGCGTTTAGCATATGTGGTGGTTGTGTGTGCCTTGTTAAAAAAAGAAAATGATTGCTTATATTTATAAATTTAAATATAGGTGTCTTACGGAAATTTTGTTTGCTAAATATATGACAAACTTAAAAACAGTTTTTGTTTTGAACATATTCATGTAGTACATAATTAATTGTTTGATGAGAAAATCCTTGCATATTTAAATATAATACATTTCCTTTGTTTTTCCACTCCCCTTAAACATAAAAGCCGCGTTTTTACTTTCCTCTATATTTCCTTGAAGTCGTGTACTTGAGATGGTCCTCACACAGTCTGAGTTTCCAATCATAAACTTTAATGCATCAAAATATTCCTAAGTACTCTGCTTAATGCCACGTTCATCAGCAGTTTTTTTCTTGTTAATTTTCCGCAAAAGCATTGAATTGGCAGTGGAGGTTGTGAAAATTTCTGCAAATTTCTTGCATAGTGCTTCCCATGGCTTCTTCTATCACCCGAAACAACTGTGCTTTCGAATTTCTGACTCTGTATTCTTACACAGTACAATTCCAAGTGTTTGGATGGGCTTCAATATGTTCAATTAATGTTATTGTTTTTTCGTTACACCACACAAATTCAGCCATATTCAAACACTATGATAATAACTAAATAACCACTACAATCCACCAATAACTCTACGTAGAGCACTTTCCAATATTCAAACAGACGAATAGAGTTAGACTGGTCTGGCTAGGGCACCCAAATACTGTTTACTCCGTAGAGTCAGCCAGCCCTAGCTAGAGCTTAGAGCGGTCTCCGCTAGGGTTCTCTACCTCCTGTGTACACTGGAGAGGAGCTTAGAGTGCCCTAGCTAGAGCTACTCTACGCTCTTGCTAGGGCAAAAACTCTCCAGTTTACAGGCACCTTAACGGACCACGTGAATTAATTTTTAGAGGAGTCAAATTCACGACTTCTATGATTTACGAAAAGTAAACTGCAGAATGTAGTGCCATTAGTTGAGGATTGTTATCATAGCCCAGCATACGAATCATCTCTTCAATCGCCTGAATAAAATACGATAAATAATACAAAATAAATAGTTCATGTTTTTTGGGCTAATGCCGTGTGTATTAGCCCAAAAACATGAATTATTAATATAGTAATCCGGGCCGTGAAAGCCTTAATATACATAATACAAAATAAAGTTTAAATATTTCAAACTGATGTATCTTGAATTTATGAAAACAATTGAAAATCAATAATAATAATAATAACATCCTAATAATAATTATAATAATGTTACTGGTTTTAAGTCCCTATTAACTACTGCGGCTATTAGAGACGCCAGGGTGCCAGAATTTTGCCCCAAAGGGGATCTTACATGCCAGTAAACCTACTGACACGGCTCCCTCACATTTGTGCACCCTCAGCTGACTGCGCCAGGATACGATCCTGCAATCTTGGGGACAGCAAGCGAGAACGTTACCGCTGAGCCACGCAGCCAGTCAATTGCACATCATGATCTCATAAGCCTATTTTTTCATTAGAGGAAAATAGGCTAAAACACCACTGAACTCTAAATGAACAAGGAGTAATTCTCAACACACACTAACAAGGTAATGGTACGATGTCGGACATAGAATTATGAAAAAAAAGGATACAAACACATACATGTATTTAAGAAGGTACGAACATGGATACGATTTTGGGCTTGTGGTCAAGCCAAAATTTGCTTGATACACTTTGAACCTTGCCCCAAAGTGGGCGTGCGCAGATACTACCCGTATTGCATTGCGAGAAGCAGTTGTACAGTAACTTTATCAGTGTGATTATATCGTCCCCTGAACGTATGACGAATACGTCTGCGTCTACAGAAAGAAAAGAACCGAAAATAATTTCAAGCTCAATTAATGAATACCTTTTCTAATCACGTACAACCGAGGATGAGCAAATGTGTGCGTTTCAACAAAGAAAAGCAGAAGAAAGCACATCCATGATTTGATGTTCCTGATTGTAGTGCAGGAACGTTTTCTTTTCATTTTAAGCAAAAATAGGTTTTCTTTGATGGGGAGGGAAGAAGAGCAAAATATTGTTAGTCCTTTTTAATCGAGTGATTCAAGGGCTAAAAGTTGGCGGCGCGTGCTCGGAATAGAAGCCGCTAAATGCCCATGTGGTATGAATCTGGTATAGTGTATATTTATAACACCATTAAATTGTGGTAAAAATCTGGTATAGTGTCAATTATAACACCATTAAACTGTGGTATAAATCAGGTGCAGTGTCTATTTATATCACCATTAAACTGTGGTATAAATCTGCCTTAGTGCCAATTATATCACCATTAAAATGTGGTATAAATATGGTAGAGTGTCTATTTATACCACCATTAAAATATGGTATGAATCTGGTATAGTGTCTATTTATATCACCATTAAAATATAGTATGAAGCTGGTATACTGTAGTATCTATTTATGTCACCATTAAAATGTATCAATCTGGTTTAGTGTCTATTTATATCACCATTAAATTGTGGTATAAATCTGGTTTAGTGTCTAAATCACCATTAAAATATAGTATAAATCTGGTATAGTGTCTTATTTTATCACCATTAAAATGTGGTATAAATTAGGTTTAGAATTTAGAAATTTCATTCATGTGTAACCTAACTCGTTTTCCCCCCTCATTTCTCACCCTGACCACAAAATGCTTCTCAAATAACACGAAGAAAAATAACACGTATAACTTAGCAGAAACGACCCATATTACTCCGCAAGCCAACATGGCCTACTTACTACCCTCATCAATTACCGGTGACAAGTTCACAAAAAGTTGCCACAACTCTAAATGTACCCACACCTCCTGAAGAAAATTAGTTACCCTCAGGAGGATTACTAATTGCACAAAATACACACAAACTGGAGAAAACAGAAAGAGAAATAAATCGCTAGGGCTTCCAGTCAAGGCCTATTAAGATCTCTAACTCAGATCCTGAAATGAACACATCAATTTTGTGGAGAAGTTTTCGCTCCGCCCTCTTGTTCGGTTCACACCCTTTAATTAGGGCATTCCAAGTTCGTAACACAGCCGGCAGGTGGTTATACTGTAGCAGGGATTGTGTGCCATAGAGTGTTGCGACCCTTGATAGTAGTAGCGGGCGTGGTTCCCCAGGGTAAGCAAAAACTTACTGGACATTTTGAAGAAAAAGAAAAAACTTTTTACTTATATTTAATACTAGCAGAAGTACCCGCTCTTCGAACGGTCTTCGGTATTAATAACCAGACGTTATCAATATTGTGCTACTGTTGCAATGGTTAGGGGCTTGTTATTCCTTCATACGTTTATCAGAGCGAAGTTAGTTCTCTGGGAATATCACAGACACTGTTAATTTAAGGGCCTTAAAATGTGGTTTTCGGAGACTCTTTATAGACTCCCGAATTTTGTGTCTCACATTGAGAAGCGCAACATATGCTTTGGTCGTCCTTCTAGGATAAATTTTATTTTTCTCCTATTTTAGCATGTATTTTGAAAAGTTGTTCCTTAAACCCACCCTTCTACGAGAAGTACGTTGAAGAGTTTTATAAATGATTGGTGTATTGACTCTCATGGATACCTAATTGTACGATGCTCCAAACATTCGAACACGAGCTATAGCCTAAGCGTACATAAAGATACACAGAAAGTATGCCTTACTTCGGAGGGGAAGTAAAGCCGGCGGTCCCATGTCATAGATTTATGTCATGTAATAGAACCTTCCACTAACTACAATTGTGTGAAGCTAAATTTGTTGGTTAGATTTGATTAACGCTCTATTAATTCCAAAGTTTGCCACCAGGTGCCAGTTGAGGTGGCATCTAGTAGCCAAGTCACAGCTAGGTGACGTTGACGGTAGCATTTGGTAGCAAAAGTAGGAACTACTGGAAATTGATCGTCTGCAGTCCTTACCTGAAATACAGATAACACACACTAATACAGCCATCACAATTAACACCGGTAATCAGACAGATTCCACACACGCTCAAAGTACACGAGGCTACGTGAACGCGTTGTCGCAGCTTCTAAACTGAGGAACCAACCAACCGACGTACAACATATCACCCCGATGTCCGAATATGGATATATCAACCACACAGTATCAAACAAAATCATCCTTACGATGAACCCGTTTGTAGAAAAAGAGGTGAATGTGCTCAATCTAAATTCACCTAACGTGCACTTCCTGACGTGAAATTAAATTTGAAAATCTCGTAGAACAAACGCAATACACCTCACATAAAGACTGACCCTCACCGTTGTGTAAAGTCCCCATCCACAGGAAGACACCTTTAACAAATTATATTGGCAACTCAAACTAACACTTGGGGCGCTGCGGTCGTCTGGATAAGTAGGGTAAAAATACTCAATAACACGCGTTTGATATGGAACACTTTTTATTTTTCGGTTATAATCAGTAAATGTGGTCTCTACAATAATGACCGTGTTATTTTCAATTGTATATATGTATAACTGTGCGATACACGTCATCTAATTTGTGTGTTCCACTGTATTTTATGTGTCAATTGCATATTATCAAGCATTGGTTGTCTGCTGGTATTTGTTTTTGTGCAGTTCCAGTCATGGCGCTGTTACGTTTAAAAGCTATATTTGAGTTTGCTCACTGTACCATAAACTCTATAAATTATTTGCTGCTTGATAGGGCAAAGGGATGAGTTTAACTTGTATTAAAACTCGGGGTAAGTTTTTACCCTGCGAAGTCAAATTAGGCCTATATGACTCGTAGTGGAATGGCTCTAATATCGCAGAACGAGGTGATGACGGTTGGTAGGGTTATTGGAAATGAACTAGGGAGCGGGGAAGGATACCTGACTGATGAAGCTTGGCTGTCCTTGGCTGGTGTAGGCCTAGGCAAGGATCATGTAAGTATAAGGGCCTAGGCTCGGCTGTCTTGGTACGGCTTGGCTCGGCGAGACTGTGCTTGGCTGTCTAGGTGCGGCTTGGCTCTGCGTAAGTGAACAACCCGTCGTGTCGTCAGTGAGTGTAGTGGTGAGTGGTCCAACCTGCTCTTGTTGCCCGTATTTATTTGGTATCGTCACCTTTCGGCTATTGCTATTTGTATCTTCTGGAAAGTGATGAAAACGTATATCCGCAGCCCTCTTATTCATCGACTTACAGCCGTAAACTGAGCAATATACTTTGCTTTTACTCATTTTGCACTCTTATCAACGAGTAAAACTTATTACTTATGTATAAACACGAAGAATTTACCACGATCTGCTTACCAATACAAGAAACCATATACAAACAGTCACCACGTGACAAATGTACCCTACTTGGTAAGTTTCTCATTTTTACCGCTAGATGTCATATCAGATAGCTGGAGTTGCCAATAGGCTTGTGGTGCATGAATATTCAGGTTTTTTTTATCCTCCAATGGCCCAAATTCCTAATACAGTAGACACCCGTAAGTTCGGTCTCCGCTTAGTCCGGTCGGCTACCTGAGCATGAGTCACGCACTTGGCGGCCACAAGCCGGGAGAAAGCGGGCGGCATGTCTCTACGTACAGTACTTGTTTGTTGTTTTCTTTGTTTAGTTTACTACTCTGTCAAAACAGATCATTCAGTTCGTCTTGTGTATTCATACTGTGCAGTCGTGTGGTGCTAATCTTTATAGTAGGCCTACAAAGTCAGTGATTTGGGTTTCTTTTGCGTTTTTTACTGTTCTCTAATAACTGCTTCGCGTCGTGTTTTAATCGCCTTGTTTATAATGAGTGAAACGCGTAAGCGTATTACAAGTCGATGGAACAGAGACTACAAGCTCTGGAGAGACTAGACAAGGGAGAATCCGTGCAAAGTATCTGCAAGGATTTAAACGTGGGCAAAAGTACAGTCAACGACTGGCGACGCAACAGAAAAACTATCGAGGGCTTTTGCACACAAATTGAAACCGAAAAAGTTCTAGAAAAGCGTTGCACACTAAGGAAGGCCAAACACGAACTGGTGGAAGATGCTCTATGGTTGTGGTTCATTCAAGAACGAAGATGAGGAACGCCGTTAAGTGGACCAATCCTAAAAGAAAAGGCTATGATCTTACACTCAAAGCTTCAACCAGAAGAGGCGTTCGTGGCTAGTGAGGGATGGCTCTCTCGTTGGAAAAAGAGACATGGAGTTCATTTTATAGGAGTTTGTGGTGAGAAGCTATCAGCAAACCCAACAGTGACCACCGATTTTTCTGCAAGATTTTTAAAAATCATCGATGATGAAAACTTGAGCCCAGAGCAAATATACAACATCGACGAAACCGGGTTAAATTTTAAACTTCTGCCCAGCAAAACCTTTGCCACACCCCAAGAAACATCTGCTCCAGGTTTTAAAACCAGCAAAGAGAGGATAACGGTCGCCTTGTGTTCAAATGCTTCGGGGACTCACAAGATACCCCTATTTGTCATTGGCAAAGCAGCAAAACCTAGAGCGTTTAAGAACATAAATATGGAAATTCTCGCAGTGTATTATCGGTCACAGAAATCAGCGTGGATGGACACATACTTGTTCAGAGAATGGTTCGTCTGTGAATTGGTTCCCAAAGTGAAAAAACATTTGGCAAAATCAAAACTCCCCACCAAAGCACTTCTACTTCTTGAAAACGCGCCTACTCACCAGGAAAATCTTCAGTGTGACGATGAAAAAGAAATTAAACTGCTCTTCCTGCCACCCAATGTAACCAGTCTTCCACAGCCAATGGACGAAGGGGTCATTGAGTGCTTCAAGTGTATCGTCGTAAACTACTTTCGGAAGTTCTTTCCAAACTGGAGACTGATGACAGCTTAGACCTCATAAAAGCGCTTAAGTCCGTTAACATGAAGGATGTTGTGTACATGTCGGCCAAGGCATACGACGAAATACCACCATCGACGTTTGTAAAGTCTTGGAAAAAACTTTGGCCAAATATAGAAGACAAGATTGGCCAAGAAAACACAACAGCTGATGAGCCAAACAACATTCTTATTAACGAACCTGATGACAATGCAGGTCTATTGCACGACCTTCAGCAACTACCAAACTGTGGTTCCATTGTTGAAGAAGATGTGTTGGAGTGGATCAACTTTGAAAAGGAACTAGACAACGAGGTTTTGAATGATGACGAAATCGCCGAGTGCGTTATTCGCCAGGAAAATGAGAAGGCCAATGACGCAGATGAAGCTGAGATTGAAGATGAAGATTAAGAAAATAAAATGAGCCACTCTGAAGGCAAAGCAGCTTTGCAACTGGCAACTACCTACATCGAACAACAGAAAGAAGCAACTGCCGTCGATGTAATGTTTATTAAAAAGTGGCGTGACTTTGCACATAAAAAATCATTAGAAATGAAAGTTCAGAAAAAAATTACAGATTTTTTTAAGTGCTTAAGAATACAAACCACCAACGAACAGTAATACAGGTACTTTAAAATTGTATTAAGCCTACAGTTCTGTAACTCACAGTAGGCTATGTTTTTTGTAACCTTCTATGTGTGTTAAATATATGTCAGAGTGTTACTCTGTGTTGGTCTCTATGTGCAGTAGTTTAGTAGTTATTTCTGTCTTGCTAGTGTCTGGAAACGTTGATTTAACATTCATTTAATTACTTTCGTTGGAAAACGATACTTACAAACAATAAATGGGCATTTTATAGATAGACATCGGTTAGTTCGGCCACTTTTAATTTCGGCCTAGGGTCCGATCCCGAGGTGGCCGAACTTACGGGAGTCTACTGTAGCCGCAAAAAAATATATTTCAATTCAGGAATTTTTGTAAATGATGTTGCTGTTTGGAGATATAATTCTGTACGACATATCACACGTATAAATCACGTGAAAAATTCTAGGGTACCTCTTGACCCCCTTAAGCGCATTGATGAATTTTACAGTATAAGTTGGTTCCGTGATAACCTTATAGCCATTTGAATACTTTCACAGAAATGAAATAAGTGGAGTGGCATTGCTTTTTACTGAATTAGATGGAAAGTTGGATGACTTCTCTTGAGAACCTGTTGTGATTGTTGCCGGCTTGCATTCCTTCATTAGTTTATTAAATTCAATTAGTTTTCTGGGAATATCTCAGAAACTGTTGGTTTTAGAGCCTTAAAATATAGTTTTCGGGAACCCTCGAGTTTTGTTTCTGCCACCGAGGGGCTAAATATGAGTTTAATATAATAAGTACAATATAGGGATAGGGATAAAAAAAAAAAGACCTTCCTTACCACACCCGCACGTGAAGATCGCGTGAATAAATTCTAGTGTACCCCTTGACGTATTGATGAATTTTACAGCTTAGCTTGGTTTCGTGATAACCTTATAGCTGTTTGCAAACTTCACAGTAATGTAATAAATGGAATTGCATTGCGTCTTACAGAAATAGATCCGGGTTGAAACCCGGCCGAAGCCGTCGGATTTTTTAAGAGCGTTAAAAATCTCTCAGTATGCCTTCCTTCGGAGGGGAAGTAAAGCCGGCGGTCCCATGTCATAGATTTATGGCATGTTAAAGAACCTTCCACTAATTGCACCTGTGTGAAGCTAAATTGGATAGGTTATTGTAAACAACGCTCTTAGGTTTCTAAGTTCGTTGCCAAGAGCCGACTGCAGTGGCGTCTAGCAGCTAAGTTGTGAACTTAGCCTAGTAGTCGTTGACGGTGGTGCTTGGCGGCAAAAGTAGGAACTATTTGAAAAATTATAAGTTGCAGTACTTAAATTAAAATAACAGATAACACACACTAATACAGTCATCACAATTAACACCGGTTATCAGACAGATTCTACACACAGCCAAAGTACACGGGGCTACATGACCGCGTTGTCGCAGCCCCTAAACTTAAGAACCAACCAACCAACAGAAATAGATGGTCCTATGAGATTCCGTTGCCATGGTTACCTGCTTGCACTCTTTCATAGATTATTAAATGAAATTATTTTTCTGGGAATATCTCAAAAACTGTTGGTTTTAGGGCCTTAAAATGTGGGGCCCCCGAGTTTTGTTTCTCACATTTAGGCGTTGAAAATAAGCTTTGTTTCGTCCTTCACGCCTATTTCAGCATGTATTTTTAAGGGGGGTAGGCCGCCTTTTATGAGAGGTACGGAGAAGAGTTACATCAATGATTAGTGTGGTGCCTCTGATGGACATCTGTACCAAATTTTACGTTGATCCACCCAGCCGTTCTCAAGTTATAAGGACTCGAAGTTGTCCACAGACTGACAAACATTTTATTTTTGCGCGCATCTATCATAAAACAGTCTGAAACGCGCAAATAACGCAAATTTCCATGGAAATTCAGAAAAAACAGACAAACTTTCATTTTTATATAGAGAGAGATTTTCTCATTATACAGGGTGAATTTTAAGTACACCGACAAACTGCAGGGAGGGCGTCCTGACTGGAATCGGAGCAAAAGAGTTCTTATCAACATGTCCGGAAATGGACGGCTCAACGACAGTAAGTAGTCCCGGCAAACTGTAACGGTCTGAAGTTCATCATGACACAATAGGTGTTCAAAGAGGCGTCCATTGAATGCAATGCAAGAGTTCACAAGTCGCATCATAGATTGCGGCACTCTTTCAAATGTTCCGACCTGTACCTGCATCATGGACTTCGCGGACACGTTGTTGAAGGTGCTGCACATCGGAAACGGGCGAATTATTCTCAAAGCTTTTTAGATGGCCCCACAAGAAAAACAAGTAGTTCCGTGAAGAACTATACAGCCTATTTTCATATATCCTACTTATGTTAATTGCCACTATCAACATACAGAATTTCAGTTTGATTGCTGTAATAGATTCGTAGATATTGAGAACCGACTAAATATTTCGGATGGTCGCCATGTTGGATTTTATATATGTAGGTCCTAGAGTTATGTACTGTTACATGCAGATTGTTGTGAACGTGTAGTATTCAAACTTCAATCGCATAATTAGGACACAAGAAAAAACAAGGAGATTTAAAAAAAATTCACAGCTGCCATCTTGAGGTTATGGAAACAATTGAAATAAATTAGATGCCAGTGGATTAACATTCGGATAAAGATTTACTGTACCAAGTTTCACTGCACGCGGATGGTTAAATTGCGAGAAACGTCCATGTGAATATTTATAATTCGCGTCACCGCCATGTTGGATTTGTGATCACCAGGTTATTTAAAGTCCTATAGGTGAACTTAAGTTCATAGCCCCTATGAACATTAAAAAATGCAGTTTGATTGCTAAAATAGATTCGTAGATATTCAGTATCGTCTAAATATTTCGGATGGTCGCCATGTTGAATTGTTAAATGTATAGGCCATAGAGTCATGTACCATTAAAGGAAAATTATTGCGTAGGTTCATTATTCAAACTTTCACTTTGATCGCATGACTACATCACAAGAAATAAAAACATAATTTTAAAATTCGCACTGCCGCCATTTTCAGGTTATGTAAACAATTGAACTAAATTAGATACCAGTGGATTACAATGTGTATAAATATTTCCTGTACCAGGTTTCAGTGCGCTTGGAACATTAAATCGCGAGAAAGGTCTATTTAAAATGTTCAAATTCGCTTGACCGCCATGTTCGTTTTGTAGTTAACCGGTTTTTGGAAATCTTATAGATGGACTTTCAGTAGTGCCCTTTATCTCCGTACAAAATTTTAGGGAGATACCGCTAATAGTTTCAGAGATATAGAATGCCGGTGAAATATTTCGCACATCCGCCATCTTGTGATTATGTAAACAATTGATCGAAGTTTGATGTCGGTGCATTACAATGTATATATACATATACTGTACCAAGTTTCATTGCGTTTGATTGGTCAAATCGCGAGAAACGTCTATTTAAAGTCGCAAATTCGCTTGGCTGCCATGTTGGTTTTGTAGTTACCAGGTTTTCAAAAGTCACATAAGTGAACTTATAGTAGTTCCCTCTATCACCATAGAAAATGTCAGGGTAATATCGGTAATAGTTTCGGAGATATTGAATGCTGGTGAAATATTTCGCACAGCCGCCATGTTGGATTGGTGAGTCTTACCAAATTTGGAGGGCACGGTCGAGGTCGCCGGGAATAGTGCTATGAACTTTCCGAGTTTCATTGAAATCGCTCCTGCCGTTTAGATTTTATTAGGGGGGGACACACACACGAATCACACCCACACACACACACACACGCACACACACACGGACAAAAGGTGATCTCATAAGCCTATTTTTTCAAAATTGAAAATAGGCTAAAAATCCAAAGGATTTACGTCCGGTGATCAAGCAGGCCATGCAACAGGGCCTCCTCCGTCTAGGGAAGTTGTCGTCGAGGTGTCGGCGAACAGTAATGCGGAAGTGGGGTGGCGCTCCATCGTGCATTAGCCACAACATGACCTGTCGTGTTGCCAAATGCACATTATCAATCAATAGCGGCAGTGTGTTCAGCAGGAAGTACAGATGTCTACTGTGGCAACGATGTATTTCCAGACATATGTTGATATGGACTTTATTGCTCTATTTCCAGCGAGGGGTCCCTGCCTACAATTTGTCGGTGTACCTAAAATCCATCCTGTATGTACAGTATGTTGTTGGTCGAGTCTTCGTGTCTCTAAAAGCCACAGTAGTTAAAAGGGACATAAAAGAAATATAATTATTATTTGTTCGAGCGGCTTCGGTGGCGTAGTTGGTAGCATTCTGAGCTTCTATGCCAAAGATCGCGGGTTCAAACCCGGCCGAAGTCGTCGGATTTTTTTAAGATCGTTAAAAATCTCTCAGTATGCTTTCCTTCGGAGGGGAAGTAAAGCCGGCGTTCCCATGTCATAGATTTATGGCATGTTAAAGAACCTTCCACTAATTACACCTGTATGAAGCTAAATTAACTTATAGGTTAAACAACGCTCTTAAGGTTCCTACGTTCGTCGCCAGGAGCCGACTGCGGTGGCGTCTAGTAGCCAAGTTCTGAACACTAGTAGTCGTTGACGGTGGCGTTTGGCAGCAAAAGTAGGAACTACTTGAAATCCAATGCCTGCACTCTTTGAATTCAAATCAGATAACACACACTAATACAGACATCACAATCAACACCGGTTATCAGACAGATTCTACACACACACCCAAATTACACGGGGCTACATGACCGCGTTGTCACAGCCCCTGAACTAAGGAACCAACCAACCATTATTTGTTTGAGTCTTCAGTCTTTTGACTGGTTTTATGCAGCTATGCATGCCTGAGCTAATCGTTTCATATCTGCATAGCTACCACATATTATATCCGAGGCAATCTATTTAACACATTCTAACCTTGGACTACCCCTACAGTTCTTGTCCTCGACTCTTCCTTTCATAACTATGTTTGTTATTCCTGGGTGTCTTAGTGTTCTACCTACCTATCTCTTCTCTTAATTAGCAGTCGCCAGAAAATTCTCCCCACTCCCACTCGTCTTAATACATCTTCATTTTGTAATAGTTATAGCTTCTTGAGTTACCATGATGTATATATCTATGGATTGTGTTGTGTTCTTTGGTGGTGATGGAGCACTAGAGTGGTGAGAACATGAACTTATATATGAAGTGACACGTGTAGGAATAGCAAAGATGGCAGGGACAAGAATGACAACAGGGGGTATGAACCTGGACAAAGGATTTCTTAGAGGTTATAGATGATATGAAATATCGAAACAAATTGAATGCACACATATGATAGATATAATATTTATTAAAGAAAGTAAAGTTATTCTATATCCTTCGCAGCATCTTTGTGGTTATATGGCTGATATTTCAAATAAAGCTCTTCCGATTTTTTAACGAATACAAAGAGATGGTAAATGGTGCTACGTGATTTGGAAGTTATATTTTATGGAGAATGGATTATTATCACAATCTTTATACATTCCCTATTCATCATAAAAGTAAGTAGCAACTGTATGAAATATATGTATGTTATGGTAAATCTTAATTGCCCTTATATACTGGTGTCTTGGTTGGTGTTGGAAACACACCACCCCTGGGGATGAGAGTGTTCTCGCACTCGCAAATAAAAATAAAATACTTTTCATAGTAAATTCCTATGAAATGGCGCCCTCCCGGATTGTATAGTCTTAGTGATAGCTTTAATGTATGTATGTCTACCCCTTATTATTCCCGCTTTCCAACGGGGTCGGGGATGAGATGCGATGGAAGTCTTTGTGGCGGATGATTTTTACGGCCGGATGCCCTTCCTGACACCAACCTCATGAGAGGAGCTAATGAGAGATGAAATGAAGGATGGTGAATGAAACGGAGCAAGGATGTGGAAGGAAGCGGCCGTGGCCTGTCAGAAGGTACCGTCCCAGCATTTGCCTGGAGTTGAAAATGGGAAACCACGGAAAACCATTTCAAGGACGGCCGACGGTGGGGCTCGAACCCACGCGTCTACCGAGTCAGCAGAGAGCTTGGCCCCATGGCCTAACGCAGCGCTTTAGCGAGCGCAGCCACTACTGTCGGTTGATAGCTTTAAATACATTACAATTTGATACTCTATCTATCCATCTGATCTTCATAATCCTCTTGTAACACCAGATTTTAGACGCTTTTATTCTCCTCTTTTCTGCTTTGCCAACAGTCCAAGATTCACTTCCATAGAATAATAATGTTATTGCTCTTACGTCCCTTTTAACTACTGCTGCTTTTAGAGACGCCGGGGTGCCAGAATTTTGCCCCGAAGTGGATCTTTAACGTGCCAGTAAATCTACCGACATAGCTCCCTCACATTTGCGCACTCTCGTATGCCAACTGACTGTGCCAGGATTCAATCCTGCAAGCTTGGACATAGCAGGCGAGAACGTTACCGCTGAGACACGCAGCCAGTAATTTCCATAGAGTGCCACGCTCCAGACCAAGGCATTCAAAAAGGTATAATAATGAAATATATTACATTATTGTACGGCCTCCGTGGCTTAGGCGGCAGCACGCCGGCCTCTCACCGCTGAGTCCGTGGTTCAAATCCCGGTCACTGCTGGACAGAACGGAGGCAGACAGGTTTTTCTCCGGGTACTCCGGTTTTCCCTGTCAAAATTTCATTCCAGCAACACTCTCCACTATCATGTCATTTCATCTGTCATTCATTTAATCATTGCCCCAGAGGAGTGCATCAGGCCTCGGCAGCCGGCACAGTTCATATCCTCGCCGCTAGATATGGGCTTCATTCATTCCATTCCTGACCCGGTCGGAGACTGGAAGCAGGCTGTGGATTTTCATTTCATTACATTATTGTATTTTATAGTGTTTCAAACGACATTCTTTTGGGCTTCAGTGGTGCAGTTTGTAGCAAGCTTGAGCTTCTATGCCCAAGATCGCTAGTTCAAACCCGGAAAAAGTCGTCGGATTTTTAAGAGCGTTAAAATCCCTCAGTATGCCTTCCTTTGGAGGGGAAGTAAAGACAGCGGGCCTATTACATAGTTTTATGGCATGTAAAAGAACCTTCCACTAACTAAAATTGTGTGAAGCTAAATTTCTGGGTTAGATTTGAATAACGTTCTATTATTAACAACGTTCGCCGCCAGGTGCCAGTCGTGGTGGCATCTAGTAGCCAATTTCACGGCTAGGTGTCGTTGACGGTAGCATTTCGTAGCAGAAGTAGGAACTTCTTGAAATTGATCGTCTGCAGTCCTTAGCTGAATTACAGATAACACACACACTAATACAGGGGGATGCGTGACGTAGTCGGTAGAGGCGCTGAGCTTCTAACTGAAAGGAAGTGGGTTCGATCCCCAGGTAGTGGATTTTAGAAACAAAACTACCACTTTCGGAAATCCAAATAACCCTGGGGTTCACTCAGCCTACACAAGAAATGATTACCAGGATAATTCCTGGGAGCAAAGACGGCCGGGAGTGAGGCTGACAACTCCATCCCCTCTAGTGCCAATGTTACAAAAATTGGAAGCCTCTACCTTCCACTACTCCGAGGGCCTCCATAGCCTTTACGGAGTTGGCTTTTACACACTAATGCAGCCATCACAATTAACACCGGTTATCAGACAGATTCTGCACACACCCAATGTACACGAGGCTACATGACCGCGTTCTCGCAGCCCCTTAACTGAGGAACCAACCAACCAAACGCCATTTTGCCTTTTCAAACTGTCCGGTCTCAATGCTTAGTGCACATTCCCCGCCATTTAAAACAGAGCGCCCAAATACTCAATACAACTCTTCGCAGGGCAGACAAGTTCAGAATTGGCCTAGGCACCAAGGAGGATGTATGGCTAGAGCTGCATCTTAATGCAAAATTTTGACACCAACCTATTGCTCGGCGCAAGTAGTTCCAACTGACAATATGAGATGGCGCGACGATGCATTTTCGAGCGCGATCCATCCCCGACCGGGCCTACTGGCCCCTCTCCTCTCCCGGGCCTACTCGACCCTTTCCCCTATTCTATCCCCCCCCCCCCTCTGCTTTATATTCCTTCCTTTCTTTCTTTCTCCTGCCTTATAATGGTCATATTTTAGTAATTGGTCTAATAATAGGCGATTTCTTCCCCCTGTGATATCAGGTAGAGAAGAAAGCATAGGCTCTATCAGAATAGTTGTGGATGTTTCAAGGTTATCAGCCCAAGTTTCCACAAAGCACATAGCATGACATCCCACAGATATGTACAAATAGAAATAGTAGGCTACTATACTACAATATAAAAAATGAATTGTAATTCAAACCTACAGCTGCACTTATCACACTCCAGTATTGTTTGTCAGTGAGCTACTTCCTATCAATCGAATTAAGAAATATCAAGTTTGAATTACGGGAAGCATTGGAACAACCAGCTCTTATTTTGAATTATATCGATAGTATCTGATATTGTTTTCGAGCGCAGTGTATCGACTAAAATCGATGTGTGATTCAATATAATTCAATTTCTTCGTATAATATTGTTCGAAACCCATTGTATTCTTTTCTAAGCAGTTCAATATGTATTTACTATTGATATATATTCAAATATTAATTAAATATACAACATTAACAAGAATACTCACCAATTTTCCGATTTTGCTCCCATCTACAGAAGTATAACTCAACTACATCGTCGTACGCGATGACTGCTAGCGTTTTAACGTTGTCATCAGGTACTACTACAAGGCAAGGTAGCGTTGGCACCAAAACACCCTATAAAGTTTCACCCACATGCTAGGCACTGAGCTTCAGTGTGCTTGGCCCTTGACTGAGCATGAATATCAACAGCATAGTCCTTGTCCATTCTCAACGCATGCGTATAACATTTTGTCAGGCATGTTTAGATCTTGCCTGCCCTTCCGATCGGTTACGATAATAACCGACATCTAACGAACATTGGAAAAGTTTCCTCGCGCTAGTATTTGAGTTTCTTGCCTAGTGCTGTCAATAGCACCTACAGTCAAATTACTTCTAAATTATCTTATTACTAGCGAACCCGTGCGAGAAATCTCGCATGTTCATAAACCACACTTTCCCCAATAGGTTTATAATAAGAGACTTAGGGAGAAAGGTTGTTATGTTTTTATTTGAACCAAATGATTATAGAACACTATTTACGTTTCAGGCGACCCTACGGCCAAAATGCGAACTGAACAGAAATAATGTCGCGTATTTTCCTACATCAACAGTATTTGGAAATCACACACTTCTTACAAAAATTGATAATTATGAAATTAGAATGCAATTCGTCACTGCTAATGTCATTTGTGTGCCGAGTCCATTGATTGACAGATTAGCCGTAACACTCACCGGTTATTCAATATTTATGAAAGTATACGATTTGAGTACACATTCCTTTAAATTACTGTTTCTGAAATCCATGCAAAATGATAAAGGAAAGACCTCAGAATGTTAAAATGACATGAAACAGGCGTCACAGCGGCCAAAATGTGAAGTGGACAGCAATTATGGAGCGTATCTTCGTGCAGCAGCAGTATCTACAAATCGCACACTTCGTACAGTTTTTTAAAAGTCATTTTTTAAAGAAATTATAGATATTTATGAAATTAGAGTGCAATGTGTCACTGGTAATGTATATTCTCTTTCATTTGAATGCTCAATTTTCACGATCGGTCGCTTGTGAGCGCCGCAGGAGGGATCTATACTACTGAAATAATATATATGATGATAGAACACGCTAAGGCGTGTTTCACAAAACTCAAGCTCCTAAACCAGACGGAGTTAGAAGGTGTGGTTTGTGCCAAAATCTTCCAAATCGTCTCAATAGTACAGGAATAATCTTGCATTTGTTGAAAAGTCAACGGAAATATATTTTATTTGGTTTTTAAAGTGCTTTTAAACAAATAAACAAGACGATAGCCTCTGGCAGAACTGTGTCGCGTATAGCTCGCATAGCACTAGCGCCGGGTGGGTAGTCTGTACACATGGGGCCCACACAATCCATTATGCGAGAGTTCTCGCACGGGTCCGCTAGTTATATGTATTTTATAAGTTGTGTTTTTAAGTATTAGTATATTATTCCTGTTTTGTGAGTTTTGTAGAGGGTTGGCCCACTGTCCGAATTTTAAGAATGATTGGGTTATAGAATAATAACCTACCCTAAGATTGTAAGCATGAACCTCTACTGCAAGCCAGGTATACTAGAATGTGAAAATAGTAGCACATTTGTGTTTGTTTCTTATTAATATGTAGCAAAACTGTGGAAAAGTAACTGATATAGGCCTACTGTATCTTACAGAGAATCTTACGTAGCAGTCCCAGTTTTACCAGCTACTAGAATTCACTTATTACCTCTCTAGTTCAATATGCAGCACGCTGACCTAAGGTGGTTTCGGTTACGGTCATGGCCGAATATCAAGCCAACAATGCAATCTGCACACTGGTGCACGGGCGGATCATCCCGACTTAAGGCTAGTCCACACCAAAGTTAATGAACAATGTTAATGAAAACATTTCTCAACATGTTTACTAAACATTTGTTAACAAACTTCTTCAACATTATGTCCACACCAAATAAACTTTTGTTAACCAATATCTTCAACATTAAATAAACTGTTTGTGAGGTTATAATGGATAGGGTCAGGAAAAAGAAAGTACTCACAGCTCCAGGTTTCATTATTTTAGTGAGTACAATTAGAGAAAAGCGCAGACGCAAGGTGCGGCAAAGAAAAGTATTGCAAAGGCGTTTAGAATTAAGTTTGGAGAGAACACTTATGTCAGAACTATTAATTCAAGATGCAGCAGGCTTTCAAAACTTTCTAAGAATGTCTCCACATGACATTCAATTCTTGTTGACAGTAATTGGGCCTGAAATTGCAAGAAATGACACAAATTATCGGCAAGCCATCTCCATTAATGACAGGCTAGGTATAACATTAAGATTCCTAGCAACTGGTGACTCCTACACTTCACTTATGTACTTGTCGAGAGTATCAAAACAAGCAATTTCAGTTATGGTGCCTTAATTGCGTCTTTGCGCATGCGCGAACCAAAATGTTAACGAAAACACGAAAAGTTAATGAAAAGTTTCATTCACAAAAGTTAAGAAGATTTTGTTCATGAACATGCTATTTTGTTTATGAACAATGTTCATGAACAGTGTTCATTAACAAAGTTAACGAAAACATCTTGGTGTGGACTAGCCTTAACAGGGGAAGCACTCCATTAATTTTTCGAGACAATAAATCACTCATACGGAAGTTTATTTACACAATTTATTTGTTTTAAAACTACTTGGATCTCGGAAGAGGCAGAATCTTGGCATCCCCTGGCAGTGTGTTCCATAACCGCACAGAGCAGCCGTAGATGCCTGCCAGATAGGCATTGCTACGAGTGAGGGTGAAAGTGAAGCGAGATTTACGCCTCGTCCTCTTCAAACTGAGCGATATGTCAATGACAGTCGGTAAAAGTAGTCAATGGCAACGGAACCCGTCAGGGCTCCTTTGAGAAAATTCCAAGGACATGGTGGTTTTATAATAGACAGAACATTTAGCACAGCCTACAATATCAATTGTTAATAAAGCTACACTGAAATATCTTCACTGTTTTATTAAGTATTTCCAGTAGGATTTGAAACTCAATTTAGATTACTTTAATAATTACTCATGAAATAATATACTTAATTTATTAGGAGAGTATATTTCATTATGAAACCTGTTAATTGGCACTGGGGAGGAAAATGAGCCCAATAAATCATCTTCTATGAGTAGTAAAGTGATCCCGGCGCCATCTCTGGGTCAGACACCGAGGCTGTAATAGGATTAGTGTGTGGCAACATATGGTGTGTACGGTTGTTGTTGATGGGAAAATAAATTTTAAAATATAATTAGATGAATGTAAGAGAAGTTGCAACACAACATTTTGTCAGGAAATCTGTTGGCTACGTTCGCTACTTTTTATTCCTGAATTGGATTTATAAGGTGCGTTCAAAAAGTAACGATCCGGAGGCTGTAATGCGCAAACCGGTGACGACATCGGCTAATTGTGGCGTGTGTAACGAAGTGTGGTTCTGACCAGAGCGTGGAAGGTCACAGCCCGTCGCTAGAGGGCACGCATGCACGTCACATGACGATACAAAGCGAGTAGCAGCATGCATCAATCGTCCAACCAAGAACAAGACAGGAGGCCATTCGACATGCTTCCTGGTGTGGTTCAAGACTGTGGGCCACCCATTGGGCACACACTTTCTGCAAGATGGTGTGCACACTTCTGACGCTCAATCCGACCACGGCGGCTATGGCGTTCACTGTCACTCGTAGGTCCTGGGTAATGAGTGCATCATCCAGCTGGACGTTGTCATCGGTAATGCAGGGGGGTACCCCAGACCGGGCATCATCGGCTAACGACACCCGTCCTTCCCTGAAGCGTTTGTGCCACGCCTTGACCCTTGCAAGGGACATGCAGTGTTCGCCGTACACTTGTGACATTCGGCGATGAATGGCCGTTCCCCCTACTCCTTTCGCTGTCAGAAACCGAACAACACCTTTTTGCTCTTCGTTTGACGCCTCCATGACACTGTTTGCAATGCCACTGGCAGCGTTGGACGATTGATGCATGCTGCTGCTCGCTTTGTATCGTCACGTGACGTGCACGCGTGCTCTCTAATGACGGGCTGTGACCTTCCACGCTCTGGTCGGAACCACACCTCGTTACACACGCCACGATTAGCCGATGTCGTCACCGGTTTGCACATTACAGCCTCCGGCTCGTTACTTTTTGAACGCACCTTATAAAATATTCATATTTTTTCAGTCAGCAAGCACGAATTTATGGCCTAGTTAGTATCAAAGGTGAATTCGAACTCCACTGACAAACTCTCGCATGTTGCTCAGCCACGTTCTCCGAGTGTGTTGGTGTGGCAGGCGCGTGGTCTCCGACGGCTCGTTACAGAGTTATATTGTAATTATAATTTATTTAATCATCCTTGATTCTGTGAAAATACCTTCACAAAAGAGAAACATAAAACCGTCATTCGCAATAACCAGAACGTTCAACACAAAACATAGTGTAGTGCAATAATCCTCCGACGAAACCTTAGGCTTCGATCACATTGGAGGCGCTCTTGTGCAAGTAATTTGGTGGCACGCGCGTGCGCAAGCGTGCACATATAAACAAAGTCTGTGGGAGATATGGAACTGTGCCCATAATCAGTGGTATTTCCAGATCTTTTTAATTAGGCCGATTGAACTGCGCCCATAGTCAAGTCGGCTGTTAGCCCAAGGTCGGTTTAAGGGGAAGTGACAGATTGTATCCCACCACTAGCTTCTGCACTGGTGAGAATAAGAGGTAGACCCCCGTCTCGATAAGCAGCTGTACTATTGGAAACCCATTTCCATTTAGATTTCGAATAATAATAATAATAATAATAATAATAATAATAATGTGGGAAGACGGGCAGGAATTTCGAGGTTTTGCCGCGAGTGATATAGAGGGCGCGCGGACATAGAGAAAACAGTGGCCATGGACTTGATTGTTGTTGTTCTTTGGAGCTGGGAAGGCATCCACTTATTCTGTATTGATAATGTATCGGTAATCTATTTTATTTGCATTTGTTAAGTAAAATGTTCTTTTTCAACAAATCAAACGTGAGTGTTTTTGACACCGGTTCCCACAAATTGAGGGCACGTCCTGGGTTGAATCAACGACGCATTTCTGAGGTTATGTTCACTTGCCAATTTTGCTGACGGCGAAACGACAAAAGGCCAACGACGAATTCAGCTCGAATTGACGACGGATGTTTGAGACTGAAGGCTTGTCTCATCAGTGAAAGGGTTGCAGCTGGACAAAGACGTAAAGAAGTTGAAGACGATTTGAGAAAGACGACAAAAGAGCTTTGGGATCGGTGTTGACGCAGACAAGTATCCTACCGTAGCTTAATATTTCCAAAATGATGATATTGATGATATTGATCTCATAAACAAAAGCATTTCAACTGTTCCAGTGGCAGCTGTAAAAGCTTTACATAAGATTATATTTGAAGACGCTCCAAATGATCGAAACAATAGAAAGAGGTTGCGAGAATTTTCAGGGTTTACTTTCGAACCTGATTCAGAGGATTATGTGGCCAAGGTCGAGTTTATAACCTAAGAATTGACGGAAGAGGAACTGCAAGCATCTTGCGTGATCCTGCGCTTAGACGAGGGCACCCCGGAGGAAATGGCAATGGCGATTTGTCACCACCTGACGCATTTTTCAGAGTACATTGCGGTGATTGAGAAATCTTCGGACGACGAGCACGATGACGAACAAGTGCAAAAGAAGGCACAAGCTCAAGCTGCAGCGCTCTCCAAAGCTGATCTAGAGGAGACTAAGAGGTTATGTGGCACTATTAAGAGGGAATTGACAGTGGGGAAAAGAAAATAGAAGCTAAATCGAATGAAACTCGATGACGGTGACGAGAGTGAACCAGGGGACAGCTCAAGTGACGGTAGCGAAGCATCGAGGTATTCCCAGAAGTTTGCTATGACGTTTCGCGACATCGAAGGTTCCGTCAGGTCATTTGATGGTAGCAGTGGATATCCAGTCAACCGGTGGATCACCGAGTTTGAGGAAACAGCTGCGTTGATGGGATGGAGCAAACTGCAGAAGTTGATCTTCGCTAAGAAATCTCTAACCGGATTGGCAAAACTCTTCATCCAGGGCGAGAAGGGAATTACCAGCTGGACGGCGTTGAAGTAATCTCTTCGAGAGGAATTTGACGTGCAGACGAGTACAGCGGAGATCCATTCGACGCTGTTCAGACGAAGGAAAAAAAGGGACGAATACCTCCAGGAATATTACCTTACAATGAAGGAGATAGCAAGTAGAGGAGATATAGACGATGACTCACTCATGCAGTACGTGATAGAAGGAATAGAGGATGACTCTGGCACCAAGCTGTACGGCGCTCAGTCGCTTAGGGACTTCAAAGAGAAACTACGTCAGTATGAACGTGCCGCGGGAAGGATAACTTCGAAGAAGTCTTCCACGTCGTCGCAGCACAACAAGAAGAAATCCGGTGGAGCAGATTCAAATAAACAGAAGGATGACGATGCAGGCTAGGATAAGGGCAAGGCGCAGAGGTGTTACAACTGTGGCAAGTCAAGTCACAAATCCAGCGAGTGCAAGGATAAGGACAAGGGACAGAAGTGTTTCCAGTGTAACAAATTCGGACACATCTCCACAGATTGTACCAATCCAAAGAAAGACGAAGAATTAAAGAAACAGACGGTGGCCTTGAACACGTCGAAGGAAGCAGTCAGTAATTACAAATACAAGGACGTCAAAATCTGCAACCACAATTTATCAGCCCTGGTAGATAGTGCTTGTCATTTCAACTTGTTGAGGCAGGATGCTTACAAGGACATGGAAAACGACACCCCAGAACTGCAACCAAGCAACCGGATCCTGACTGACTTGGGCGCAAGCAAAGCGTTCGTGCTGGGATGGTTCAACACGACGATCACCGTTGACGACCAGGATTTGTGTGTCGACGTCCACGTTGTTCCCGACGAAGCTATTCCAGTTTCTATGATTATTGGAATCGACTTACTGGATCAGGCTGAGGTGTAGATTTCTAGAGAGGGCGTTCAGTTGAAGAAGAGAGAAGAGACGTTGGTCATGTGCATTGACGCAGGTGAAGACGAGCTGGACATTGAGAAGACTGTATCTGACGAGGCCAAGGCAACAGTCGAGCACATCGTAGTGAGTTACACCCCAATGAAAATCAAATCCACGAATATCCAGATGAAGATAGTTGTGAAGACAGAAGAACCGATATGTAGCGGACCGAGACGATTGGCACCGAGAGAAAAAGAGGTGGTTGAGAAGCAGATTCAGACATGGCTGAGAGATGGAATTGTGCAACCAAGTGCATCCGAGTACGCCAGTCCTGTTGTAGTCGTGAAATAGGAGGACGGTTCACATCGTGTCTGCGTGGACTACAGACCACTAAATAGGATCATCGTCAAGGATCACTACCCCCTCCCTCTCATCGAAGACATGCTTGACAAACTCCACGATGCTCGTGTATTCTCTACTCTTGACTTGAAGAATGGTTTCTTCCATGTAGACGTTGAAGAAGAGAGTAGAAAGTATACATCGTTTGTTACCCACTCAGGTCAGTACGAGTTCAAGAAAGTCCCCTTTGGTCTCAACGATTTATTAACGCTGTGTTTTGGGAGCTGATAAAGAGAGGACTCATCTACATCTACATAGACGATTTGATAATTCCGGCAAAAACTGTACTGGAAGCTATTCAATTGTTAATTCATGTACTTGACATTGCACGGGACTACGGATTGCTGATAAATTTCAAGAAGTGTCAATTCTCGAAAAGGAAGGTTCATTTTTTGGGCTACCAAATCCAGGAAGGAAAAATTCAACCGTCAAATGAGAGTACAGCAGCTGTACAAAACTTCCCGGTGCCGAAGACGATCACAGCTCTCCAAAGCTTCTTGGGTTTGACAGGGTACTTCCGGAAATTTATTCCAGGCTACGCTTCAATCGCCAAACCTTTGAGCGATATGCTCAGAACCGGCCATGACTTCCAGTTTGGAGACAAGGAGAGAGAGGCATTCGAGGAGTTGAAAAGAATCTTGTCATCCAGTCCTGTGTTGATAATCTACAACCCCAGATATGAGACTGAGCTTCATACAGACGCTAGCAAGTTCGGTTATGGCGCCGTGCTCCTGCAGAAGCTACCCGAGGATGGTCTACTTCACCCGGTCTCATACATGAGCAAGAAGACTACGACGCAAGAAGAAAAATATTGCAGTTACGAGCTCGAAGTCCTCGCCGTTGTTCGAGCCTTGAACAAGTTCAGAGTCTACCTTTTGGGAGTGGATTTTAAAATAGTGACAGGTTGCTCGGCGTTCCAAAAGACTATGCAAAATAAAGATCTAACACCCAGAGTCGCTCGATGGGCCCTGTCGTTGGAAGAATTCTCCTACACCATCGAACATCGTTCTGGATTCGCTGATAGTCTGATTGCTAGAATCAAGAGGATTCAAAACAAGGACGAAGGACTACTCGCCATCAAAACTATCCTGAAGGAAGGACCATATGAAGATTACGTGTTGAGAGACCAGATGTTATTCACGTTTGTAGACGGCCGAGAACTTCTATTAATACCAAAGTCGATGCAGCAAGAGATCATCAGATCAATTCATGACAAAGGACACTACGCGGTGAAGAGAACAGAGGAGGAGATAAAACAGCAGTACTACGTTCCAGGATTGTCAGAGAAGGCGAAGAAAGTGATCGGAAGCTGTGTGGAATGCCTGATTGTAAACAAAAAGTCTGGGAACCAGGAAGGATTATTTCACCCGCTGTTCAAGGAAAGTCAGCCTTTACACACCTATCATCTGGATCATGTAGGACCGCTGGAATCAACGCATAAAGGCTACAACCACATCCTTGTGGTCGTTGACAGCTTTACCAAGTACACCTGGTTGTATCCAGTCAAGACCACCAAGTCGAGCGAAACCATTAGCAAGCTGGAGCTGCAGAGGATCCTCGTTGGACACCCTGCTCAGATTATCACGGAGCGAGGGCCATCTTTTACCTCAAAAGAATTTGAAGAGTACTGTGAGGACCTAAGGATCAAGCACTGCTTGGTGACCACTGGGTTACCCAGAGCCAACGGCCAGGTGGAGCGCATCAACGCGATTGTGACATCCATCATAGCCAAGCTGTCCGCCGAAGATCCAACCAAATGATACAAAGTCGTCCCGTCGGTTCAACTGGCACTGAGAAGTATAGGTCGAACACTGTTTGAACTCTTGACCGGGGTCAAGGTGCGAAACAAAACAGATCTTCAGATCATGGAGATGTTGGAAGAAGAAGCCATTAACAATTTTGAGGATCAACGCGACCAGATCAGGCAGGAGGCAAAGCTGCAGATTCTCAAGACTCAAGAGGAGAACCGCAATAACTTCAACAAAAAAACGCAAAGAAGCCTCGATTTACAACATCGGAGACTTAGTGGCTGTCAAGAGGACTCAATTCGGACCAGGTATGAAATTGAAGGCCAAGTACCTGAGGCCCTATCAAGTCACGAAGGTCAAACCCAATGATACGTACGATGTCGAAAGACGAGGAAGCAACGAAGGACCCAAGACCACCACCACCTGTGCGGAATACATGAAGCCCTGGCCTGAGGAAGGCTTATCGTCCGGGTCGGACGATGATGATCAGGACGGCCGAATGTGGGAAGACGGGCAGGAATTTCGAGGTTTTGCTGCGAGTGATATAGAGGGCGCGCGGACATAGAGAAAACAGTGGCCATGGACTTGATTGTTGTTGTTCTTTGGAGCTGGGAATGCATCAACTTATTCTGTATTGATAATGTATCGGTAATCTATTTTATTTGCATTTGTTAAGTAAAATATTCTTTTTCAACAAATCAAACGTGAGTGTTTTTGACACCGGTTCCCATAATAATAATAATAATAATAATAATAATAATAATAATGAAAATCCACAGCCTTTTTCCAGTCATTGGACTGGGTCAGGGTTGGAAAGAATGAAGCCCCCATCCAGCGGCGAGGATAGGCATTGTGCCGGCTTCCGAAGCCTCTCGCACTCCTCTGGGACAATGATTAATGGATGACAGATGAAATGAAATTATATTGGAGAGTTTTGCTGGAATGAAAGATGACAGGGAAATCCAGAGTACCAGGAGAAAAACCTATCCCGCCTCCACTTTGCCCAGCACAAATCTCACATGGAGTGACAAGGATTTGAAGCACGGAACCCAGCGGTGAGAGGCCGGCGCGCTGCTGCCTAAGCCACGGACGCTACACTACTACTACTACTACAACTACTACTACTACTACTACTACTAATAATAATAATAATAAAACAACTCTCTCTAATCCACCATAAATAACTACCCCTCTAGTTTTGTTATACAATAAAAAAATATAATAATCTTCTAAATGGTAAGATTACCTCAAACTAGATTATTAAACTTTTGCAATAACAAAACTATTTTTAAAATATGGTTAGGTTGTCGAAAACATCCCAATGTACCCGTTAATGCTAATATTGCTAGAACAAAAAATAAATAAGAGTCTGTTTTGAAAACTGTGCCTGTTTTATGTTTCCCAGGCCAAAACTAATCTCTTGTCCGCAATCTGGACAGGATATATTTAGTTGTTCGCAATCTGGACGGCTTTTGACTTGTTCGCAATCAAGACACAACCGATTTGAAATGAGTAACTTCAAAGTCACACCACTCGACACAACATAATTCGGTAGAGGGGAGGAGGGAGGAAACCTACCTGACCGCTCCCAATGAGCGCAGTTCCACAGCCACTTTTAGAAGGTTGATGTTAATGACCAGGGTTATTAGTGTAGCTTAGGCGCAGTTCCATACAACCCAAATCTGTAGGAGAGCGACTGAAACAAGTGGTAACGTGTCCATCGTCGCTGACACTGGCCGCCACAAGCAAGTGCACGCTTGCGCAAGCTTGATCCGGCTCCACTTCGAAACAAAAATATTTGTTTTGTAGTTGCAAGCATGCATGATCTCAGTTGATTTCTGACCATCGAAGCAGTGACAGTCTAGTGTTGTGGAGCTCCTGATTTGTGTGTTTACGAGTATATGATGGATGAGGAAACTCTTATCGATGCAGTGGGAAGAAGAAGACCGATTTGTCCAGTATATAGTAGAAAGTGTCTGGTATCATTCTGAAGTATTCAAAAAAAATTATCAGGCTGTCTATGCAAATCGTTGAATATTCGTGCATATTCTCAATCTTCCTCTCGGTCCAAAAAATACTCGTTCACCCACTCTTCCCTGATTTCCTGCTCATCCAAAAATAAAAACTTTAAAACACCATTTCCCAAAACAATGTCCTCATCGTCTGGCATCTCCATTTCAACTGACCTGTTTATAATAATTAACTTGCACCTGCTTACATTTAGTGTGAGCACATTGCTGTTCACGCCAGCTTGCGCACGCGTGCGCCACCAAATTACTTGCACAAGCGTGCCTCCAATGTGATAGAAGTCTTAGATAAGTTTCTACCTAAGAGTGGGGGGGTACACCTTTACAGGTGCAAAAACCACAGGTATGTAACATAGTTTTCCTCGGTATCCCCTTCTTCTGTTGATATGAATATTTGCACACTCTTAGTACTGTCCTTTGTCTTTAGTTTTCAACTTGAATATTTGCAATTAATATTCCCTAGTTATTGAAAAACAAAAAATAAAAATTGGACTAATTTAAACATTAATCATGCTTTTCCTTGATAATTACTACAAAACTTCACATTTCTGGATGGTTATTGTTTTAGACTGTTCATAATGCCTATATTTAGAAATAATATTTTTTCTCCCTTTTATAAGAGTTTTTTTTTTTTTTTTTACATTTTAGTGCGGTATGTTCACTCAGAAAATACAAAACACAAATATTACAGCAATGGTTCTAGTTCACATTCTTAAGACACAATAAATACATGTGAATACAAAATTTCATCAAAATATCTCATATAGTCCCGTGAATTTGTGTGTGAGTAATTCGTGATACCCTGTGTTATTGTGATGGCTGTACTTGTGTGTGAATTTGTAAATTGTGGATAGGATTGGGAAGGAGGCAGCCGTAGCCTTAAGTTAGGAATCATCCCAGCATTTGCCTGGAGTAGAAGTAGAAAACCACTTCCAGGATGGCTGAGGTGGGAATCGAACCCTCCTCTCCTCAGTTTTGCCCCACGAGGCTGAGTGAACCACGTACCAGCCCTCAGATCAGATTTACATTTCTTGACAGAGATGGGAATCCAACTCAAATCTCCACAGGGACAGCCAAAATGCTTAAGTCACTACGTCACAAGTTGGACTGTGAAGCACACTCACCTTTTGGGGTTCGATTGAGGAGATCTTAAGTTAAAATGACAAAGATACGAGCGAGGAGTGGAAACAATAATGTCAAAAATAACAAGCGTATAGGCCTATACTTTCCAGACGTTAATTCCTCCCTAGCCCGAGACATTCCACATAGCCACTATTAAGTCCTGACACTAAGTCCACGGTGGGTTCAAAGGAGACGGTGATATTATCTCCCAAATAACGTCGAGTCGCCATCTGACAGTAGCACAATGGATATTAGGAGCTCTCAGCTGCCATCAATTGCTTGTTTAAATACAATGGGCCCCAAGTCTTGAGACGGACAATGGACCGCTGCTACTTAGTCACAGAAGGACAACAGTTCGAAACTCTGATCAACACAGAGAAACGAGGATTTGTATCACTCGAGTACAAGAAATCATTAGACAAGAGGAACCCCCAATTCTTATTTTAAAGCGGCTTCAGTAAAACAGAATAAATTTGCAACCTTAATACATATTTCGAAATCGACGTAGCGAAATTTTCATTATTCCCTTGACATTCCTATTCCTGTGAAGTGCAATCGATTAAGCTGTGACATTTGAAAACGAAGATATCGTTTTCAATTCCGGTTCAGCCCGATGGCTGTTAAGGCTGTTTAAATGCGACAACCTGGCGTTAGTAGATTTACCGTCACGTTAAAGATATCCTTGATGACAAATCTCCGACACCGAGAAGTCTCTAAATCGACGTTAAACCCACAGCTCTCTTCTTTCTTCGTCATGCCTATTCATACAGTTTGTTGAAACTTAGCCTATTAGTCGGCTTGATGACTTTTTCCTCCTTCTTCTCCCAAAATCTCTTCATGAATTCACTGTGTTGTCTCTTTCATTCTTCAGTCCATCTTGTGCCTGTCCTGCTGCTATGTTTTACTCTAAATGTGTGTTTATTTACTGAGATTCTAAAGATTTCTGAAGATTTCTTGATTTTTCATTTTTTTCTCCCTCATGCTCAACTCATTCAGATCTTTCACCTCCCATTCTCTTGATCCTACAAAGGAACAGAAAGGTTCTGACCTCCCAAGGAAACTGTGGTGCCGTCTTAACAGATTCAGAACCGGCCATGGCTGCTGTAAATTCTTTCAACACAGATGGGGCTGGATCAATTCAGCAATGTGCGACTGTGATCAAGAGGAGCAGACAATGGATCATCTGCTCCGACGCTGCCCTCTGTTCTCGTTCCCTGGGAACCTTGCTGAACTCTTTCATGTCACTCCAAATGTCATAACTTGGTTGCAGAATGTGGATAATGTTGTATGATGTAAATTTTGTATATAATTCACCATAGAATAAATAAATAAATAAACCTCCTCCTCCCCTCTTGTTTCCTTCAACCAATCTATCCTTGTATTTTTGTATTAATTATATTGAATAATCCTTTTGTTAAGTCTATTGTTGTCAATCCTAAATATTTGCCCAAAAAACTTCTAATGCCTCCTGCGAACAACGTTTGTGAAACTGTCTGTGAGACTATAGAGGTCTGCAGTTCGTCTCTTGATCCAAATTCAATTTTCTTGTGTGGGGTCAAATCTTTTTCTGAGAATTTTGCGTTCTTCTTTTTGAATGTCTGCAATTTTTGAATGACCTAAATTTATGGTTTCTGATGCGTATACAATAGAGATTCTGAACACAACGTTAGAGGCAGTATGGAGTGAGATGAATGTCAGTCAAATACCAATTGATATGTTTTGATTTCGCTTGTCGCTTGTATATTCACGGCATGTGCTGCTTGGTAATTTTATCAATTAGGACAAGAAAGGGCACATACGATTGTTGAAAAAAAATCGACATATAAAATATGACATTTTGTTAATTAGTAGAACCTCAAAATCGCGATCTAATGTGTACCGAGACATCGATTTACGAAAATGTCAAGTTTTACGGACTGGTCGAATCGTTATATGAAGATCAATTAAGGTTTAGGTTACTGTACACAAGTGAAAGTGTTGTTTTTAATAAATAAAACGTCAGAAATAATAAACCTTAAATTCATTTATTTATTTATTTATTTATTTATTTATTTATTTATTTATTTATTTATTTATTTATTTATTTATTCCAAGTCCATCCGTCCACATTCTTTACTAAGGGTTGAGAGCATTTCTTTCCTCTTACATTTTCTCTTCTTTGCCCCCTTCAGATATCTCCTTGTATACAAAAATGAAAATCCACAGCCTGCTTCCAGTCTCCGACCGGGTCAGGAATGGAATGAATGAAGCCCCCATCTAGCGGCGAGGATATGAACTGTGCCGGCTGCCGAGGCCTGACGCACTCCTCTGGGGCAATGATTAAATGAATGACATATGAAATGATAGTGGAGAGTGTTGCTGGAATGAAATTTTGACAGGAAAAAACCGGAGTATCCGGAGAAAAACCTGTCTGCCTCCGTTTTGTACAGGACAGATCTCACATGGAGTGACCGGGATTTGAACCACGGACCCAGCGGTGAGTGGCCGGCGTGCTGCCGCCTAAGCCACGGAGGCCTGATCTCCTTGTATACAAGTGGTAAATAGTATCGTTATTGGGGCAGATGATCTCGCTGTTCCGCACCCTTTATACTCCAATATATAAATAACTACAGTGAGTCCGGGAATATTCTCCGCAGCGCCTACATGCGTCTGCGAGAGCTAGCTACAGCAGTTACGTTGGTAGCACGGCTGCCGCTTGCATCATCTCGACTTAGTATAAAACCAAGTCCCCGTTTCTTGGTAAACCCAAGAACCACTGGATAGATTTTGATGCGGTTTTCACCATTCTGTAAAGGATATCGAGTATGATTTCTGTAGAAAATAATTTATTTATGATCAAAGGAAGCCGAGCAGTAACGATTTTAGTGGAATAGTCGATAAAAAAAACCTGGCGTCCGAGCGCTTTGTAAGCTTACGCTGGGCAAACCGTAAAACTATCTAAATACTATGAGTGTAAGAATTGTTCAGCATGAAAAGTTCTACAAAAAAAGTCCGCGAGAGCATATGTCTATCTTCCATACATCGCCCACTATAAGGGAACAGCGGGGGCGTGGTGGCTCAGCGGTCTAGCTGTATGCCTCTCACCAGGGCGGTCCGGGTTCGATTCCCGGTCAATGCATGTGAGATTTTCGAAGTGAAATGCCATGTCCTGTGGTTCGGATTCCACGTAAAAAGGAGGTCCCGTGGCTCATGATCTCGAGATTAACGGTCACGTAAAACTACAAGCTTCCTTCCTTTGCTTTTATAAGGGAACAACTGAAGCTTGTCTCTTACAGTTTGTTGAGCTAATTTTCGTGTTGATTTACTTGGGCTTCGCAGCATTATATCGGAGATTTCATCAAGTTTTTCGTTTGTTAAAAGCGTAGGCCTGCCTGTTCCCGGTACATCGTGAACTGAGCCAGTCACACGAAATTTACTTACCAAATCCCGAATGGTATCACGGTTTGGACACTTTGAATTAGGAAACCGCGCCTGAAATCTTAATTTTGCATTTTCTGTAAACCGATCGCCTTCGCAAAAAACGTATTCCACAAAAAAAAAAAATACTCTGTTCAGTAGTAAACATTACCGCCTCTATACTGTTGCACTCTTCCAATCTATCCGAACGCTCGCTGACTGTAATACACGCTGGAGACCTGCAGGCTCGCGCGCTTATCGCGATACACACCGACAGCTCACCCGGGGGAGTCCCGCTTTCAAGGACACAGTACAGTGCAGCCAACTAAAACTCATGACTCAACCACTCACAGCTGCACGTACCCACTGCGGAGAACATTCTCGGGCGCCCTGTAGTATCGCTATTTTCACAATTTATTAGGGGGCAATAACCCGACGTTATGACCCTTAAAACAACAATTACTACCATTCTCCCTCTTACCGTCCATGAAATTAGGGAACTTTTTGTTGTAACCTAACAGGTTACATGAGGCTGAACTCGCAAATACGGGATAAGTATTATTATAATCAATCAAGGGCTTCATCATTTTATTATGCGGTGCGTATCATGCTCATGAAATTTTATGTTGATGGCCAAGTTAATAATTATTAATAAGTTACAAATGGCTGCCAAATATGGGTCAAATAGGAAGTTGATAGTGTTTGTGTATTTATGTTTGACGATGTCAAAATGTAAATATTATAATGTCAGAAAAGTGTATCACAACGAGGGTCATTATAACACTATATAGCCTACTTTTCACATTTTGCAAAAATGAGGAAAAAGTAGACTTATGAGATCGGGCAAATGTGTGTCTGTCCTTCTGTCTGTCTGTCTGGCTGTGTGTGTGTGTCTCCCCCCCCCCCTATCAACTCTTAAACGGCTGCAGCAATCAAAACAAAATTTGGTAGGAGTAAAGATCTATACCTGAATATCTCACGGCCATATTTGAAAATGATGTCAGTGCTATCAACTGCTGAAAAATCACAATTTAAATTTGAGTTCCATGTTGGATATCTTGGAAGTTATGATGGGAGCTATTTCAAAATTGGCACACGTATAGATAATAATATTGCAGTTTAATTTCCAGGAGGCCATACATGGCAGTGTTGTCAAAATAATTATAAGCCTGCTGATAGGTCCAAATTTTAAATGCATATAACTTCTACACTATCAATTGGATTTCAACCAAATTTCGTATGTGCTATGAGTACATAAACAGATATGACTATGCGTATTCTTAAGAGCCACCAGGGCTGCCAACTGATAATAAATGCTCTCATTTTTAAAAATCCAAATACCCATATATCAGAAAGTATGCAAGCCGACAGCTTTAAATTATGCACACGTATAGTACCTGGCATTCTAGATTAATTTGGAGTAACTAATATAGGCCTTCGCCAGTGCTGCCAACATGATTCTAAGCCTGCTGATTGGTCCAATTTTTAAAATGAATGTAATTTCTACACTAACTAATGGATTTCATTCAAAATTGACACAACAATAGATCAGATTATTTCAGATTATTTCTGACCAATACATGTGAGTCATTGTTGCCAACGTGATTTTACGCGCGCTGTTAGATCCAATATTTAACTGCATGTAACGTCCATGCTATCCATTGGACTTCAACCATATTTTGTATTCTGTACCTTCAGAGATGGAACTAAGAATATATTCAGTCACCAGGGCTGCCAACTGTAGTTCGCTATTAGGCTACATTATGCCAGGTATACAGTATTTCGAACTAATTAGAAATTTAGATATTACCAACTTAATTTCGTCATTATTCTAGATAGATCCATATAGATTAATCATTATGCAACGAGCCTATAATGGCTATAATTAAGACACGATTATTTTTATAAAACGAGCGTATGCGAGTTTTATAATTTCCATACGAGTGTCTTAATTACCATTATAGGCGAGTTGCATACGACTGTTTATGTTCGACGATAATTATAACTTTATTATATGTTTTAACATAAATATTCATAAATATCTGTTCAGTAACTAGAATTTTGTGATCGGGTGGTGCGCTAGGTAGCATATCTCTGTGTTCCAAGCTCTCTGGTCGACCGACGCATGCGCTCTGTGTGCTTCAGTGCCATATGTGCAGATCGTGAACCAGTATTCAGTAAACTGTCACCGTAGTCGTTTGAAATCAACGCGCTGTGTAGAAATTGGGTTTGGGTATATTAAGGTACAGTGCTATTTCTTGTCTCATTTTCACCAGTTTATTTACGCGAACATATGGACGGTGCACTTTCGGTAATTTATATAGACATGTTGGATTTTGAGCGCTTGCGCGAAGGTATCCTTATCTAATTGGTCAAACAGCTGTTTCTTGAGCAGTGATTGGTGGGAGAAACTGTTTCATAATGAAAATTAGTGTTATAATGACCATCATTATGATACAGTTTTCAGACATATAATAGTGAGGGTCGAACATAAAGTACTAGTTTGTTCGTGCGTAAATACGACTCTTAGCGTAATAAAAATGAAGTGCAGTGGAATTTATCTTGGATGCTAATTATAAATTGTGGGACTCCTGCTGTAGGCACCTGTTGCTGCAACCACACCCCTATGCTGCTTACCATAAACCACTAGCAAGGTGTTCCCACGGACCGGCAACATTTAATTACGTGTTTTATTGGGGTGCGGACACAGGGATGGTTCATTGTGAGGCCCGAGGCTGCTACTTCGGACTTATTTCAATTATATTAATATGTGTGTCTCGTTAGAACACTCCTTCTTAGAGATCGCGGCATGTAGCGGCGTGCGCAGACGCATTAGTCATGCCGTCACACCAGACCCACCGCAATAGTGAATTCTACGGCTCATTATACGTTTTACAAGACTAAAGAATGTCAGCCGACTCGCATTCATCAACTTGGAATTGCTCTGCAGTCAGCTAGGACAGCGGTCGCCAAAACTTAATTTCCCCTAAAATCTAAAGAGGTATTTTAGTTCTATGTGGCTTTTAAGCTTGAGCCTTCTGGTTCAAATGAAAGGGTACGAAACGATACTGTAGGTACAATTTACTCGTTATTCAAAAGTAATCACCACAGACCTGTGCACAGGTGTCCAATTGCTTCTCTAGGCGCAGGATTTCCTGTTCCCAGAAGTCTTGTGGTTGTGACAGGAGCCAACCATGTACGGTGTCCTTTAGTTCGTCGTCCGATTGGAAACGTTTCTCCTTGAGATGATTTTTTGACGGACCAAACAGATGGAAGTCGCAGGGTGACAAGTCTGGGTTATAGGCCGGCTGCTCAAGTTTCTCCCACTTGAACGTGGCCAATTCACCCTGTGTGACGTTAGAGACGTGTGGGCGAGCGTTATCATGGTGCAGAATCACTCCCTTCGTGAGCAGTCCAGGCCGTTTGTTCTTGATGGACTTGCGTAGGCTATGAAGTGTCCCACAATACACGTCACTGTCAATACCAAAAATCTTCAGAAATTCCTTTTTCTTCGCTTTTTATGTTTATCTAGCTCTATATTGTGTTTTCTTACGCCCCGCAGGGGTTTACCATTAGTGAGACGTGGGTTGGCGACCACAGTACCCCAGCAGAGTCCGGCATTGCTTCCACTTACAGTACTTGTTCCGAACTCCTTTGTGTCATCTATTCTATCGACCTCCCCTAGCCAACTCTTGTTCTCTTCCAACCTCGACGGTATTAGGGGCTATCCGAGGCCTAGGGAGTCCTTCATTGTTCTGCCTTAATTGGTCCTTGTCTCATCTTTCCTGACACTTTCATTCTTCGCTGGGTCAGAGCTATTCTCTTCACTTCCACCGCAGGCCCGGGTTCGATTCCCAGCTCGGCGAAGAAATTTCATTCTGGTCTGAGGGCTGAAACTGGGTACACTCTGCCTTGTGAAGTAAAACTAAGAAGGAGTGGGTTCGATTCCTATCTCAGCCATCCTGGAAGTGGTTTTCCATGGATTCCCCACTCCTACTCCAGGCGAATGCTGAGATGGTTCCTAAATTAAGGCCACGGCCGCTTCTTTCCAAATCCTCATCTGAACTACAAAATCACCCACTAATACAGCCATCACAATAACACAGGTTATCAGACAAATTCCTCTCCCCCCCCGCACACACACACACAAGTACTCGGGGCTACATGACCACGATGTCGCAAAGATCCTAAATGAATAGTTAGTAATTGAAGTTATAAGTGGTGGAACTACGAGGTCATCTGCCCCACCCTAAGTGAATAAAAAACAACAATTCTTTTCACTTCATGGTATATCCTGCCTTCTGCTCAAGGCCCTTATAGTCCAGTCATATTAGGGTTTCATGTCGGTATGAGAAATAATAAGCTGTAAACTCGTATACACCTTCATTTTTAATTACACAAAGTAGGCAAGTATTATTAAATGAATATATTAGGCAAGTGCAAAATGTTATTAAATATAATGTATTGACTAATAAATAATACAAATTATTTATTGTAAATGATATTTCAATGATTTAATAACTTTATACAAGGTATTATTCACTGAGATTCACGGTTGACCATGCATTGCAGTGAGTAGCCTATGGCTGAGCGCTGCGGGCTCTCTGCCCTCTATCTAAAAAACGATTGGACGTATGAAATTTTTCTTCAAACAAAATGTATCGCAAATGTTATGCTCTACAATTTTTATAGTAAAAGTTAACACCATTGGAGCTATAGAAACCAAGATAATCGCGAGAAACTTATTTTTGTGACCTTTGACCTTGAATAACTTACGATGCAGACACGAGATTTTATGAGACTTTTGAGACTACTTTTAGAACAACAAAATGAAGGTGTATACGAGTTTACAGCTTGTTATCTCTCATTCCGAAGTTGACCCCTTTTTCTTGCTTAAGTGACTGGACTATTAATGAGGCAGGTTGTGTGTAGCCCCATCACTTCTGGTGCACCCTGGATAGTGCTACACCCTCAAGGGCTAACGGCTGGTGAATTCGTGAGTAGGCGACCGCGATCAATTCCTGGACTGGGTCTGTATTTCCCTTCCTCCATTGAACTTTGGGTGGACCCTCTCCTCTTTCCCTTTCCTATCTGCATTTCTACTTCTTTCCGGGTCCCTCCATCCATATTCTTCGAGGGTTAAGGCGGGTTCAGACAGAGTCGTGAAGCGGGCGAGAGCACTACTGGTCGATCAGCCAGTCGTGGACACGACCTCGTGTGAACCAGTGGTAGTGGGAGGGAGGGTCGTGCTCGCCCTCGTAAAGGTGGGGCGTGAAATCTCCGACTAGTTGGAGTGAGCACGACCGCTTCAGTCGTATTCTTTCGCAGCTTCACGCTCTGCCACTATTGAACAACGAGCGAGAAACTTACGACCAGCGAGAACACTTCGTCCGTGTGAACTGAACAAGGTCGTGGGTTCTTAAGTTGAATAAGCAAGTCGTGACGCATGCCCAAAACTAGTTGTGCTCTCGCCCGCTTCACGAATCCGTGTGAATCCGCCTTTTAGGGTCGTTTATATTCTGTCTCATTTCCCTTAGGCCTATTCCGTATTTCTGTCCTTTCCGTCTTCTAGTTCGTAAGTTTAGATGTTAGCAATATTTGTGTTTAAATAATTCATGTTTTGGGGGCAAATGCCGTGTATATTTAGATTAGAACCATACGTTTCGGAGAAGCCTTGCCTCCTTTTTTCAATGGAATCAAACATTGTGGCCAAAGAAAGTATATCAATCAGATTACAAAAATTACAAAAAATATAGATAAATTCCTCGGTTCGTTACCAGAGAGCAGCTGCCAGAAATTACTGTATGGACAGAGTAGTAAGTAAGGAGCAGGTAAAGGGGGCGGGGTGAAAATATAGAGACTCCTCGAAGAATGAGGATGTCCAAAAGAAAAGGGGGGAGGTGGGAGGGTTAGATGGATATAAGGAAACATAAACAAAAGGGAAGTGTATCTGAACGATACCTAACCTCATACGGGCAACTGCGAAAAAACAGATGGTAACTCCTCCAGTGACGAACAAAGGAGATCAAATCCAGGCTCTGAAGCCATAGAGGAAAAAAGTACAATTTGGAATAGGTGAAGAACAGAGAGACTGAGAGGAACAATCTTTCTAGATCCTTAATAACTGGTAGCCAAGTGTCACTTAGCTGATATCCAGTGTCTCTGTTAAAATTATTGGGATTTTTACGAATTTCAACTGCCTCTCTTATAATTCTAGACCAGTTGTGCTTAAAAAGGGAAAGCGCATGAGCATCCTTGAAACATACATCGTGCCCTGAAGACAGGGCATGTTCATCTATAGCTGATTTGTCAGGTTGGTTTTGACGAATGTTCCTTTGATGCTCTTTGATGCGTGTTGCAATGGACCGTTTTGTTTGTTCAATGTATCCTTTTCCGCAAGTACAAGGGACTTCATACACCCCAGGTTGTAGTATTGGGGACAATTTATCTTTGTTTAATGCTCAACGTTGATCAATTTTCGCCATAGTGCCGAAAACTGTTTGTATCTTGTGCTTGCGGAGAATCTTAGCAACGCGGTCAGTGGTGTTGTGAATATAAGGGAGGTAAGCAGTTCCCCTCACGTCGGAGCTCTGAGGAGATTGTCTATCCCTCCTTCTGGGATGTAGGGACCTATATATAGTGGATTCATTATAGCCATTACCCTTAAACATGGTTTGTAACGCATGTAACTCTTCCTGAAGAGTTGATGCCTCACAAATACGTTCTTCTCTTTTGGCTAGAGTTGTTATAATTCCTTGTTTTTGTGCTGGTCGGAGTCTGCATGTAAATATTTGATGTTTGTTAGTTGCATCATTTTCACAATCACCCAAGCCATTAGGAGTCGATAACCCAGATGTTAGGCCCCTTAAAATTATAATTATCATGTTTTAATGCGAACAGTTTCAGTGGTTTTATGAGATACGGTGAGAAAGCGTATGATAAATGAGTAAGACACAGGTTAAACATACCGTACGTCGAACTTTTTAATTTGTCTCCGTGCAAACTGTATGTTGTTCACTGTGGAGGGAATAAGCTGCTAGTCAAATTTAAGGTCAAGCCGCGAGTCTTGGATGTAGCTCATATCTTTTTTGAGGATGAGCCTCAACAGTTATATTGAAGTGAAATTGCATGTATTTCAACTTAAATTTTTGAGAGGAAACCGGAAAGTGTAGCAAAGGAAAGCAATAATTTTGAGCAATATAAACTGTAATGTATGAGAATGTATAGTAAGAGGGGTAGTATATAGAGACCAATATCTACCTAATTACATACAGAAGTTTCCGTTGCTATCTAGTGACAAACACAGGAACTTTCATCCATTTTATTATCTCTGTAGCAATAGTGCCCCCATTTAGCTATTTCTTCATGATCAAAAGTGACAATGTTCATACTAAAATAACTTATAGCAGAATGAAGGTAACGAAAGGAAATTAAAAACACAGAGAATAATTAAAAAGAATAACCAATACAATAATGACTAATATGTGATAAGAGTTCACAGGGAAGTCTGTTCAAAGCAAAATGTCACACTAAAAGCGGGTGTCATGATGGAGCATTTTGGACCAATTAAATTTCCGACAACCTATCAATATGGCCTTCGCACCCTTCCCACTTTCATCGAAGTTATATTTCAAATGAAATAAGTGTACAGGGCTTACAGATACGATATCGGAAGATGTAGCGTGACTACATATCTGGCAAATTTACAGTCATCCTGATGCATGAGTAGCAGAGACTATACTCACTTCCTCCAGATACTGGATGTATCTGTCACATTCCTCAAGCCTTGCTACAGTCCCATGTGTAGAATATGAGGAAGCAGGTGGTGTATCCCCAAGACAGAGTCAGTAATGTCCGCAAGATCCTAAAGAATTACAGTTGAAACTGGCGGACCCGTGCGAGAAATCTCGCATGATCATAAGCCACACTTTCCCCAATAGGTTTATAATAAGAGACTTAGGGAGAAAGGTTATGTTTTTATCTGACGAAAATTATTATAGAACACTATTTACGTTTCAGGCGTCTCTACAGCCAAAATACGAACTGAACAGCAATGATGTCGTGTATTTTCCTACAGCAACAGTATTTGAAAATCGCACACTTCTTACGAAAATTGATTTTTATGAAATTAGAATGCAATTCGTCACTGCTAATGTCATTTGTGTGCTGAGTCCATTGATTGACAGCTTAGTCGTAACACTCACTGGTTATTCAATATTTATGAAAGTATACGATTTGAGTACTCATTCCTTTAAATTACTGTTTCTGAAATCCATGCAAAATGATAAAGGAAAGACCTCAGAATGTTAAAATGACATGAAACAAGCGTCACAGCGGCCAAAATGTGAAGTGGACAGCAATTATGGAGCGTATCTTCGTGCAGCAGCAGTATCTACAAATCGCACACTTCGTACAGGTTTTTAAAAGTCATTTTTTAAAGAAATTATAGATATTTATGAAATTAGAGTGAAATGCGTCACTGATAATGTATATTCTCTTTCATTTGAATGCTAATTGTTTACGAACGGTCGCCCGTGAGCGCCGGAGGAGGGATCTATACTACTGAAATAATATATATGAAATTTGATAAAGGCAGGTGGAAGTGTAACAAATCAAGCAAGGAGCAAACACACGAACATTCTGTTTGATACAACTTTTTGAAGGAAAGTGCCGTAGCCTACATGTTGACCATCGTATTTTACATCAATGTACTATAAAATGACATAAAAATGGCCATGATGGCCGATTTTATTGACGTATTAATTATAATACACTATTTATTACCTTAAGTCAATATATGAGTCGCCCAGTTGCAAAACTCGCTTAATCTACTTGTGAATAAGGATCATGTCGTAAAATTATTTATTTAATTATTTTATTTTGTTTTATTTTATTTTGTTTTATTTTATTTTATTTTATTTTATTTTATTTTATTTTATTTTATTTTATTTTATTTTATTTTGTTTTGTTTTTTATTTTGTTTTGTTTTACTTTATTTCGTTTTATTTTGTTTAAAATTGTTTTTCTTTGTTTTTTGTTTTGATTTGTTTTTATTTTGTTTTGTTTATTTTGTTTTATATTATTTTATTTTGTTTTGTTTTGTTTAATTTTGATTTTGTTTTGTTTATTTTGATTTATTTTGTTTCGTTTTATTTTGATTTTTCAGAAAGCAAACACAAAACCAAAAAAAGAAAAAAAACACGAAGCAAAAAGCAAAATTCAAACACAAAAGCAAAAGCAGAAAACAAAAAAGAAACACAAAGCAAAAAGCAAAATTCAAAAACAGCAAAAGCAGAAAACAAACACAAAACCAAAACAAAAAAGACGAGGCAAATAGCTAAAAATTGAAAAACTAAAGCAAAAGAAGAAAACAAAATACCAGAAACATAAAGCAAAAAGCAAAATTCAAAAAAGCAAAAGCAGAAAACAAACACAAAACCAAGAAAGAAAAGCAAAATGTAAAATTCAAAAGCACAAAGCAAACACAAAACCCAAAACACAAAGCAAAAAGTAGAAAACAACAAACACAAAAGACACGCGAGGCAAAGTCCAGAGAAACGTTTCTCATGAATATGATTCTTATTCACAAGTTGATTAAACGAGTTCTGCAACTGGACGACTCATATGATGTACATGAAAACCGTACACATTGTGACCTTCCTCAGCGTAGTATAGGATAAGTAAATGTGCAATAACATACATTTAATAAAATTTCGTCATAACAGAGGATACTAATAGTACATTATGCAACGAGCCTATAACGGCCATAATTAAAACACGAGTATACGCTCGTTTTATAATTTCCATACGAGTGTCTTTATTACCATTATAGGCGAGTTGCATACGACTGTTTATGTTCGACGATAATTATAAGTTTATTATGTTTTAACATAATTACTAGTTGAAACCCGTCAAAAATGACGGTCAATAGAAAAATATTTACTGAAGAATTTTCTTATGTAGGCCTACTGTATATTCTCTGTACGATTATTTTTTGGCTCTATTGAAACTATAAGGGCGTCAAAAGATTGCACTCTCAACATTGCAAAATACTGCTGGCCATGACTGAAAAATTGATGAGGCAAATTGAGACCTATACGTTCCAGAGTTTTCCCTTGAGCTTCATTGATTGTGACAGAGTATGCCAAATAAATTGGAAAATATTGCCTCTTAAAACAAAATGATAGTGTTTTATCGGATGCTGTTAAATCAAGTTGAAGGATTAGACCTCTCTGCCTAATTTTAACTGCACTTATTATTTCCAAATCCAAGCAATATAGTTGCATTTAGGAGCCCTTGGGAAACGTTCAGATTTCTAAGCAGCATAACGGTTCAAGCGTTTGGAATATGTGGAGGCAAGTCATTTAGTTCCAAGGAATTCAAGAACTCTGAGGAGTCTAATAAAACTGGCCGCAAACCGTCACATATAATTTTGGAATATAACGAAGAAATGCGATGATGTGCACCTCCATACATCTTAAAACAATGTGGACCGTATGGGTGTGGCACAGTAACATTGGCACCAAATGAAACGAAGGACATAGCATTGTACTGCCGATTAGTCTCTCTGAAATTCCTTGAGATATCATCTCCAGTGAAAAATAATTGTTGCAGCATGTCAAATATTTTATATTTAGTCAGATTAATTTTACCATTACAACAGCAAAGGTCAAAGTAACCAAGTGTAGATTTCTCTCAAGAGAAATACAGTGCAGAACAATGTTTACATTTGTTCGTCAAGGACCCTACACTGTAACGGTATAGTATCTGGAATTGTATCTGATATGCCGTATTCATATTGGAGTTTAAAAGTGGCTTCGTATTTTTCTCCGATTTCCCACTTGTTTGCGGCTAATGTTCTATTTCGTAAAATGGGTTTATTTATAGCAGCATTTCTCCCCAAATTAACGTCATATTAAATAATACTATAGTGGCCTGCATCAACGCAGCAGCCAAATATTAAATAGCAAATAATAACTTACTTCCATTGCCAAAATCAACTGCGTGGTTAGACTCATTGTTATGTACTCTAAAAAAATAATCAATAAACAATAATATTCACTTATACAACTAAGTTCAGAGACTTCCATTCTCAAGTTGGTTGCTGATGAGAATGCGATGAGACTGATCGCCAATAATAAAATCCTTGCAATTTTTGCAATTTGCTTGCAAACGCAACTCAGGATGACGAACTTCATTTTGAAATAAACAGAATGAAACTGCTCTAAATAATCAATTTCCATCACCTGTTGAAGGTACAATACTTTGCATTTCCATGACAGTAAATTATGCAAGGGAGCATAGAATCACTTCGCCACTACTGGAATGAGCATGGACTCACTTCGCCAGCCACCGTAATGGAGGGAGTTTTAGAATTATATGTTCAGTGTTTTTCAAAGATCGTATTAACACAGGGAATCCCAGTCTTAAGGCTACATTCTGAGCTATCGCCCCAGATTCCAGGTTCGATCCCTGCTCTGCCAAGAAATTTAATTCTGGTCTGAGGGTTGGAACGGGGCGCACTCTTGAGGCAAACCTAAGAAGAGCAAAATTTGATTCCCATCTCAACAATCTTGGATGTGGATTTCCGTGGTTTCCCACTTCCACTCCAGGCAAATACCGGGATAGTTCCTAACTTAAAGCCTCAGTCGTCAACTCTCCATTCCCCATACTAATTACAAATGCACACATCAATACAGCCATCACATTAACACAGATTATCAGAGAAAGGTTTACACTCACACACCAAAGTAGACGGCGCTGAGTGACCACGATGTCTGAGTCCATCAAATGAATTATGTTCGACAATTTTCTCTCAAGGCGAAGCGATTGTGCCGATTTTTATTTAATAATTTAAAAGTATCTGGCAACGTAAATCATGGAGAATTCCTTACCTTACGGGAATAATAAACGTAACATATGTTTAGACAATGTAATACCAATTGCAAGATAGAATAATTGGGAAATAAAATTACATGTCTGAGGTGGGAATCAAACTCCACCGACGATGCATAATAAATTTCGTTGTCCACAATGTTAGCCGCTGAGCCACCCAGACAACGAAATTAGAGTGCAATATTAAGTGACGTAAACAACAAACGCACTCAACTGCCAGTTATAGTTCATCAATATTTCCCTTATTTCATGATTCTATTCCAGTATATATCGGGATACAACATAAGCGATATTTCCCTTTTCAATTCTCATAAACAAAGATCACACTACGATACGGTGGATCGTTTATCCGCCATTTCTCTCATGAAGAAACGCCATTGTGACAACGCGCAATAGCCACATATATTACATTTTGCTTTAAACATATAAAAATATACCGTAACATATATTTTCCTTTTAAAGACACACTGCAAATCTGCATGCCAAGAGCTTTCGTTAGAATGCCATACGAAGCCAATCGGTTAAGTCGTTTTCAAAATCTTGTGTGTACAAAAATACCTTAGTGTTTTAAATATATACTAGTTGAAACCCGTCAAAAATGACGGTCAATAGAAAAATATTTACTGAAGACTTTTCTTATGTAGCCCCACTGTATATTCTTTGTACGATTATTTTTTGGCTCTATTGAAACTATAAGGGCGTCAAAAGATTGCACTCTCAACATTGCAAAATACTGCTGGCCATGACTGAAAAATTGATGAGGCAAATTGAGACCTATACGTTCTAGAGTTTTCCCTTGAGCTTCATTGATTGTGACAGAGTGTACCAAATAAATTGGAAAATATTGCCTCTTAAAACAAAATGATAGTGTTTTATCGGATGCTGTTAAATCAAGTAGAAGGATTAGACCTCTCTGCCTAATTTTAACTGCACTTATTATTTCCAAATCCAAGCAATATGGTTGCATTTAGGAGCCCCTGGGAAACGTTCAGATTTCTAAGCAGCATAACGGTTCAAGCGTTTGGAATATGTGGAGGCAAGTCATTTATTTCCAAGGAATTCAAGAACTCTGAGTAGTCTAATAAAACTGGCCGCAAACCGTCACATATAATTTTGGAATAAAACGAAGAAATGCGATGATATGCACCTCCATACATCTTAAAACAATGTGGACCGTATGGGTGTGGCACAGTAACATTGGCACCAAATGAAACGAAGGATATAGCATTGTACTGCCGATAGTCTCTTTGAAATTCCTTGAGATATCATCTCCAGTGAAAAATAATTGTTGCAACATGTCAAATATTTTATATTTAGTCAGATTAATTTTACCATTACAACAGCAAAGGTCAAAGTCACCAAGTGTAGATTTCTCTCAAGAGAAATACAGTGCAGAACAATGTTTACATTTGTTCGTCAAGGACCCTACACTGTAACGGTATAGTATCTGGAATTGTATCTGAAATGCCGTATTCATATTGGAGTTTAAAAGTGGCTTCGTATTTTTCTCCGATTTCCCACTTGTTTGCGGCTAATATTCTATTTCGTAAATTGGGTTTATTTATAGCAGAATTTCTCCCCAAATTAACGTCATATTAAATAACACTATAGTGGCCTGCATCAACGCAGCTGCCAAATATTAAATAGCAAATAATAACTTACTTCCATTGCCAAAATCAACTGCGTGGTTAGACTCATTGTTATGTACTCTAAAAAAATAATCAATGAACAATAATATTCACTTATACAACTAAGTTCAGAGACTTCCATTCTCAAGTTGGTTGCTGATGAGAATGCGATGAGACTGATCGCCAATAATAAAATCCTTGCAATTTTTGCAATTTGCTTGCAAGCGCAACTCAGGATGACGAACTTCATTTTGAAATAAACAGAATGAAACTGCTCTAAATAATCAATTTCCATCACCTGTTGAAGGTACAATACTTTGCATTTCCATGACAGTAAATTATGCAAGGGAGCATAGAATCACTTCGCCACTACTGGAATGAGCATGGACTCACTTCGCCAGCCACCGTAATGGAGGGAGTTTTAGAATTATATGTTCAGTGTTTTTCAAAGATCGTATTAACTCAGGGAAGCCCAGTCTTAAGGCTACATTCTGAGCTATCGCCCCAGATTCCAGGTTCGATCCCTGCTCTGCCAAGAAATTTAATTCTGGTCTGAGGGCTGGAACGGGGCGCAGTCTTGAGGCAAACCTAAGAAGAGCAAAATTTGATTCCCATCTCAACAATCTTGGATGTGGTTTTCCGTGGTTTCCCACTTCCACTCCAGGCAAATACCGGGATAGTTCCTAACTTAAAGCCTCAGTCGTCAACTCTCCATTCCCCATACTAATTACAAATGCACACATCAAAACAGCCATCACATTAACACAGGTTATCAGAGAAAGGTTTACACTCACACACTAAAGTAGACGGGGTGAGTGACCACGATGTCTGAGTCCATCAAATGAATTATGTTCGACAATTTTCTCTCCAGGCGAAGCGATTGTGCCGATTTTTATTTAATAATTTAAAAGTATCTGGCAACGTCAATCATGGAGAATTCCTTACCTTACGGGAATAATAAACGTAACATATGTTTAGACAATGTAATTCCAATTGCAAGATAGAATAATTGGGAATTAAAATTACATGTCTGAGGTGGGAATCAAACTCCTTCGACGATGCATAGTCAATTTCGTTGTCCACAGTGTTAGCCGCTGAGCCACCCAGACAACGAAATTAGAGTGCAATATTAAGTGACGTAAACAACAAACGCACTCAACTGCCAGTTACAGTTCATCAATATTTCCCTTATTTCATGATTCTATTCCAGTTTATATCGGGATACAACATAAGCGATATTTCCCTTTTCAATTCTTATAAACAAAGATCACACTACGATACGGTGGATCTTTTATCCGCCATTTCTCTCATGAAGGAACGCCACTGTGGCAACGCGCAATTGCCACATATATTACACTTTTCTTTAAGCATATACAAATATACCGTAACACATATTTTCCTTTTAAAGACACACTGCAAATCTGCATGCCAAGAGCTTTCGTTAGAATGTCTTACGAAGCCAATCGGTTAAGTCGTTTTCACAATTTCGTGTGTACAAAAAACAGCTTTGTGTTTTAAATATATAGATGGCAACAGAGAATTCGTTACTTTACGGGAATTATAAAAGTGAAATATGTTTCTACAATGTAATACCAATCGTAGGAAGGAAGAAAACAAAAAGAAACCATATCCGAGGTGGGAATCGAACCCTCTCGACCATGCAAAGGATAGCAACAGAGAATTATTTACTTTACCGGAATGAAAAAAGTGAAATATGTCTCTACAATGTAATACCAATCGTAGGAAGGAAGAAAATGAAAATAAAAAAACGTATCCGAGGTGGGAATCGAACCCTCTCGACCATGCTAAGGATGGCAACAGAGAATTCGTTACTTTACGGGAATGATAAAAGTGAAATATGTTTCTACAATGTAATACCAATCGTAGGAAGGAAGAAAACGAAAATAAAAAAACCAATCCGAGGTGGGAATCGAACCCTCTCGATCATGCATAATACAATTATCTGGGCAGTAAGCTTATCCCCTCGGCCATCCAGACAACTATGTGACACTGCAGTATTAAGCTATCTAACCAGTATACACACTCATCCTGCAGTTTTAAGTCCTTCAATTCGTGGTTTATTTAATATAATTCTATTTCAATGCATATTGTAAAAACATAATTAACATTATTGGAGACCCTTTTTAATTCTCATAAACAAAGATCTCAGTTAGTCGCGACCGGAATCGTCATTTTCCTTGTTGAGAAAGGCCATTGTGCGCATGCGCGGGAGTGTCAAATATTACATATTTCTTTATTCATTTAAAAATATACCGTAACATACATTTTCCTTTTAAAGAAACTCTGCAAATCTGCATGCCAAGAGCTTTCGTTAGAATGTCTTACGAAGCCAATCGGTTAAGTCGTTTTCACAATTTCGTGTGTACAAAAAACAGCTTAGTGTTTTAAATATATAGATTCATAAATACATGTATCTGTTCAGTCATTAGAATGTTGTGATCGGGTGCTGCGGTGGGTAGTATATCTCTGTTTTCCAAGCTCTCTGGACAATCGACGCATGGGCTCTGTGTGCTTCAATGCCATATGTTCAGATTGTGCTCCAGTATTCAGTAAAACTGTCACCGAAGTCGTTTCAAAACCACGCGCTGTGTAGAAATTGATTTTGGGGATATTAAGGTACAGTGCCATTTCTTGTCTCAGTTTATTTACGCGAACATATGGACGGTGCAATTTCGGTAATTTATATAGACATGTTGGATTTTGAGCGCATGCGCGAAGGTGTCCTTTTCTAATTGGTCATACAACTGTGTCTTGAGCTCCGATTGGTGGGAGAAACTGTTTCCTAATGGAAAATGGTGTTATAATGAGCCTCATTACGATACAGTTTTCTGACACGTAATAATTAGGGTCGAACATAAAAATATTTTTGTACCAAAAGCTCACTAAGTAAAATTACAAAAACCAGATCTGTTACAAAATGCGTTAAGAATAACATGAGAAAGTCTTGATAAAACAGCGTTGAATTGAAGAGATCTAAAAAAAAAAAACTAAAAAAAACTGAGAAACAAAAACACGAAAACAGAACGGAAATAGATATAACAACTATAACACTTACGTGTATGTGAAAATAGATATGCTGAATAAGTTAGGTTATAAATGATGGTTGATGTGTATTTGCCAGGTAGATAAATCAGCGTAGAGAGAAACAACAAACCATATACGAAGGTGTCCACATCATTTTATTAATCTGAGGCAAAAAAGAAAAAAACAGTAGGCCCTGTAAATAATTATCATTCTCATGATATTTGTCTTCAGTCACAGTTGGGACTTGTCATTAGCGGGCCCAGAAATCGTGGCCTCTAATGCAATGACCTGACTCCGTATACAAAATTTTAATTATAAAATGGTAACGGGTGGGGTTGGATGTCCCAGTTCAACAAAGATATTATTATGTATTTTGTTCGATTTCAGAGATGTTTCGCAGTTACCTCAGTTAGCCTGGTTTTCAAAGCCATCTTCAAAGCCAGCAGTACGTCTTGTTGGCGTTATTTGAGATGTGGCTGGTTTAATATTTGTGTTGCTTGCCACGGTGGGTGAGTGATTAACGTGTCGGTCTACTAACCCCAAGCTTGCAGGTTCGCTCCTGGCCGTGGTAAGTGATTTTTGAAAGGCGGCGATAATTACGACACGCATGTCATACGATGTTGGCATGTCAAAGAACCCATTTGAATTAAGTAGGCCGTGTTCATAATGGCAAAATTAATCTCGGGAGTTTCCGCCAACACAAACTTCCTCATTTCTCTACTAGAAAGCGCTTTGTGTTCAAGGAGCTTATATATCTAACCTCCTTGACTTTCATAGGCTTCACGGAACAACGAAATTCGACATGCAAGCTACCCTCTGGGTGTCAAATAACAAAGCTTGCACCCGGCAGCCGAGGCCATACTATATTATTTTTATTATTATTATTATTATTATTATTATTATTATTATTATTAGAGCCTCCGTGGCTTAGGCGGCAGCACGCCGGCCTCTCACCGCTGGGTCCGTGGTTCAAATCCCGGTCACTCCATGTGAGATTTGTGCTGGACAAAGCGGAGGCAGACAGGTTTTCCGGGTACTCCGGTTTTCCCTGTCACAATTTCCTTCCAGCAACACTCTCCACTATCATTTCATCTCATCTGTCATTCATTTAATCATTGCCCCAGGGGAGTGCGACAGGCTTCGGCAGCCGGCACGGTTCAAATCCTCGCCGCTAGATGGGGCTTCATTCATTCCATTCCCTGACCCGGTCGGATGACTGGAAGCAGGCTGAGGATTTTCGTTTTTCATTATTATTATTATTATTATTATTATTATTATTATTATTATATATTTGTTGGTCTGCGAATTGAAACACATGAAAGAAACTGATTACACCTGAGATACCAGGAAATACTGTAACAATTAACTTCAATTTTAGAAACGCCCTCCATAGAAATGACTTCACACAAGTGAATGTACTGTACTACCCCTTGCTCCCCATAATGGACGTAACATCTATCCAGGACACTGGTGGTCCGCGGGAGAAAATGGTCCGCCAGCACGCATAAAACAGTGGCCAATAAATGGAGATTTCGAAAACGATGTGCGTTGAACACGAATCGTCCGAATGTATCCGCAGCGATAACTAACAAGTCTGTAAAATAAGTGTTATTAGAATATGATACAAAATAATTTACATGACTTGTGTTTAATCGTGACAAATAAACTTTCACCAACATTAAACAACCAGAAAGTCACAGGGCAAAATTAAAATTATTAGGGTTTCTATTAATTTGCAATGTCCTTTTCAAACAATATAGTTGCTTGGACATAAATTTGAAATTGAGACTTTTCATATTATGTAGGCTATACAGTATTATAAAAAGTTATTTTGTTCTCTTAAATAATTTGTTATTTAGTTGTAGCCTACTGTACACTAATTAATAGTAATAATAAATCACTCTCTCTCTCTCTCTGTGGTTAACAGCCGTGAGGCTGGTTGGCAGCAGCTCGCCAATTCTTCCCGTCTCTCCGTCTTCCTATTTAGTTCACAGCATTAGCCACAACCCATATCTTCCAGTATTTTACTCATGTACTCCAGTCTGGGTCTTCCTCTATAATTCTTGCCGTCTACTGTTCCCTCGATTATAATCTTAAGCAGTCCAATAAATAATGTGTTCTAAAAACTGTTTTGCTCAATCATCTTTGGATATTCTTATGGCGAAGGCGCTGAGGAAGAGTTACAACTGATAAGGTGTATCGGTAAATGATTCAATTTCAGGCTGAGTGGTCCGCAGACTACTACGGGTTCAGAACCACTGATCTAAGCAGTGGCGTTACTAGGGTTTTATTCTAGAGATGGGTGAGTTAAATCAAAATTACGGTTAATAACTTACGTTTAATTTGCACCGATCAATGTGCAAATTCTCGAAAATTAACAATTTTGTTGATATTAAATTAAGATGTCAAGTTTCCTAGTTTTCTCCGTGAATCATCTGGCTCATTGCATTCCCCGTCTTTGTCCTGTTCAGTACATACATTACCGGGTGAGATAGCCGAGGTCGTTGCGGCATGACTGTTGGCAGTCGCTCACATCCGGGAGGCGAGGAGGTTCGAATCCCCCCGCCGGCAACCTTGAAGATGGTCTTCTGTGGTTTCCCATCTTCCTTCCAGGCAAATGCCGGGGTTGGTCCTTAACTATAGGCCACAGCCGCTACCTTCCAACTCCTCGACCCTCCCTTCCAACTTTCCTCCCCAACGGTACTTGTAGCTCACCCATTGGGCGTCCGTCTCGAAGCAGCTACAAAACTGGTGAGCCGAACATGTCCTCGGACACTCCCGGCACTAAAAGCCATAGGCTAAAAAAAAAAAAAAAAAAGTACATACATTAATAAATTACAGTTCCCGACTTAACACAATTATATTCTCTTTCCAAAATGACTGGCTGCGTGGCTTAGCGGTAACGTTCTCGTCAGCTGAACCCAAGATAGCGGGTTCGAATCCCGGTACAGTCAGTTGGCATTTGAGGGGCGCAAATGCGAGGGGGGCCGTGTGAGTAGATTTACTGGCACGTTAAATATCCCCGTTGGGGCGAAATTCCGGCACCCCGGCGTCTCTAAAAGCCAGAGTAGTTAAAAGGGACATAAAACCAATAATATTATTAACTTTCCATAATTACACACACTCTGATAGTAACAGAATGGCAACAGAACGGTCGGTTCTAGGCCATAAAACGTAGTTTTCGTGTCATGAAGATTTTATGTTTCTTGCATTGCTATACTTAAATCGAGGCTACTTTTCCTCTTCTATGAAAAAAATCAATTTTTTGCCTATGTGCCAAAGTGCCTACATCTAGAGAATGGAGAAGGCTGTTCAAATTTCAAGTCAACAGTGTTATCCGCAGAGTTCCATAATGTAGGTACCGGTACCTAAGATTTGGTTTAGTTCGATGCAAATTTGTATGTATAACAGACAGACATATATTCAGCGTTATGCACATACCGTAGATTGCCACACATTATTAATAATATGATTAATACAGCCAATGGACATTTATTTTATTTTCAGGACGGGTCAGGGAAGGGATTCTGCCACATATTATTAGATCACATTATTCTATTGGCTATGGTCCTAGTGAAATACTCAGCACTTTTCGATTATATAGAACACGGTAAAACCAAAAAGATATAAATATATTGGATAATAATAATAGTAATTTGCCATCTCTTGATGAATACAGTACATTTGCATTTGTCAGTTGGCACAGGCTAGAGTAAAAGGTGGCTTTTCACCGATGTCTCAGTCTCACTCATGGCTGTGATTATATGGAAGCTACTGAGTATGGGTGGTGCTTAGTAATGGCATTCGGGGCACAGTCAGTGCCTGTGAATGCTGTGAAAGGTTCTACTCATAGGGTTAGGACTACTGTTCTGACTCAGTGAGGAAAGCAATGGCAAACTACCTCACTCCTCTTCTTGCCTAGAACGCCTTAAAATAGCGCTGCCTTGGATTTTTGTGGGTATCTACTCACATAATGTAACGGCGGTGCTTTTTGAGGATCCAACCAGCCTTCGGGCTGACTACCTAACAGACAGACAGACAAGAACTGAACTTATTATTTGAAATATTGGAAGACTTTATATATAAGGTTTGATTTTTGGTGCTCCAATGTGGGCGTAAACAGTGTAAATAAATAGCTCTCTTGGGTTGGGAATCATAAAAGTCGTCCGTGGATTAGGGTTAAGGTAGTTGCCTGCAGTGCGAGTGGAAAAAGCAGACATCTTCAGTATGGCCACTGTCAGCGCCGTAGGCTACTTGCAACCTAAACTATGGGAGATGCTATAGCGAACTGTTGAAGACACCTTCCGTGGAACCGCGAGTGCTGGCCAATTTGTAGACGTCAATCACGAAGGAATACTAAAGACCATAACTAAACCGGCGCGGCGGTAGGAACATATTACAGGGGTAGAAGGTGATCATCAAGTGTGGTGCCGCGGGAATAACAACTGAAGCCCTCAAAGCAGCAGCTCCGAGTTAAGATTCATCGGGGGAACCAATCACAAATGTGGAATGTTCACGAACACCTCCAGGAAACGTGCGATGGCTCTTAAGATACAGAATGTATTCTCCTAGTTTGCTTCAGAAAATTATGTATGTTGTATTATCCTGTTACACAAGGAGAACATAATGAGAATTCCATTAATCTATTCGTTATTTGAAGTGCGACATAGTCAAATTGCTTTTGAGTCGTTTAGAGGCTTTTGCGACATCGAGCTCATACAGTCCCGTGTATTTGGGTGTGTGTGGAATTTGTGTATTTTATGTTTGAACATAAATATTCATAAATATCTGTCGAGATTTCACCAGTTCTATGTACTGAACAGAGCGCTTGGAAAGCAGAGAATACCTTGTATTTGACCATGGCCTCCTGGAATACCTCACTATGACACTCGCCAAGCAGTGAAACTTAAAATAGGGGGCCATGGAAGTGAGCACAGGTGCGATGCTATCCTCACCTAATTGGTCACACGACTGTTTCTTGAGCTCTGATTGGTGGGAGTAACAGTATCATAATGAAAACTTGTACTATAATGAGCCTCATTAAAGTCCAGTTTTCTGACATATAATATTTACATTTCGCCAGGGTCGAACATAAAGGCCATTTAGGTGGCCTATATATATACACCAAGGCATCAAGCAAGTTATTCATGATCTAGAATTATAAAACATATCCATGATTCGATGCACCTCAGTGTAGAGCAGGAACTTTAACTAAATGGTTTTCTTTTCGAGTTGTCTGGTTTTGTTATGCTACTACTCATTTCATTTATATTAGAGTCCTAACCGTGTTAGGTTCGGCTAGCACCGTTAGCCCACCATGAAATATTTATTATGTTAGCCGCTACGTTTCGAACTTGGGCGTTGGAGGTCGAACCCATTCATCTCTCGACTCTGGAGGCAGTCTGGCCTCAAGGCCTTGTGCGTTAAGGCACTTATCTACCTGACCAATAACAAAAATAGAGATAGGTACACGAACATTAAACTGAAGCTGGCATCTCGTCAAGGAATACACTTAAAAATGTACAGGAAGAAAGAATATTTTATTTATATCTCTACTTAGAAAAAAACATTGTGGGGTTTGAAGCCATTTTGTCAGTGTTGCCTTAGTAAACAAGAGTTTAGTGCTTTTCAGTCGGTCAACACGAATGTACCCAAAATAGCTGGGTTATGCCCTAATCCTGGAATAAATTACATGATATTAATAAATACACTAGGATGACAGGTTTCGATCGTCAAGCGATCATCATCAGATCCATTACACTTAGGCTATAAAATTTATGTTTGAAAATACAGGTGAAAATATTTACAATATGTACAATTATTTAGTTGCAGTGTTGACCGACCGAAAAGCACTAAACTCTTGTTAGAATAAAACAAAGTCCCCGATTCTTGGCTGTCACAAGTAATCTCGAGAACCTCGGGATGGATTTTGAAGCTGTTTTCACCAGTTTGTAAAGGATATCTCGAGGAAGGTGTCGGTAGAAAATAATTTATTTATGATCAAAGGAAGCCAAGCAGTAAGGATTTCAGTGAAAAAGTCGAAAAAAAAACCTGGCGTCCGTACGCTTTTTAAGCTTACGCTGGGCAAACTGTTAAAAATATCAATATACTATGAGTGTAAGAATTGTTTGGCAGGAGAAGTTCTACAAAAAAGTCTGCGGGAGCATATCTCTATTTTCAATACATCGCCCACTAAAAGTGTGTTTACGTTTTCATTTCTTCCAACAATCTCCATTCAATTACTGAGGTGATAGTTTACGAGCTAGCTAGGGGCGAGACTATCACCCAGTTGCAGCCTAGCTAGCGGGCGAGCCTATTACCCCAGATACAGCCTGCAGCAAACTGTCGAGTCGTGGTTGTGTTTGGACTTTTCCTGGAAGTGTAACTCGACTTTTCTTCATTTCGCCTGTGAACTTTTCGTTCCGCAAAATACATAGTCAAGTTAAGATTGGACGGGATGGGGGTTTGTGTTTCATGCACCTCGCCATTCTTAAATTAAGTCTGACAAGAATTCGTTGCACATGTAACTTCATGATAATATAATTAATAGTCCAGTCAGTGATTTTAACCCATCATGCAGAGACGTAAAACGGATATAGGTCGTAGTTCATCGACATCGAAAGTGCTTGTCACGTAATGCATTCATAACTGTTCCCGGGCGAAGCCGGGGCGGGTTTATGGTTAATCAATATATTAATACTGACTCCATAAAATTCATTGCATATTTCCTTCGTTCATAACAAATCGGACTGCATAGTAAGGTAAAATACTTATTCACAAAATCGCGAAGTTTTTAGTATGTTCTTCCATTTCTACAGTATATTACCACAAGGTGATTTTGAGGCCGAAATTTAATGTATGCAACTTATTTAATGGTGCCGATAGCAGCTGGTCGCTCCAGAATGGCGGAGCATGGTCTTAAATTACACGGGATTGGCAAGCCTCGAGCACCCAAATTAAGCGCATCGTAGACGGTTGCAAGCTGCTGATGCCATCACTGAATATGTAGCCTTCAGCGCCGAGTGATGGAAAGTAATACTCCGTGGAAATCTTGTATACATTTCGATGAGGCACATTTCACGCATGCATGCAATTACACGCATATTTTCAGCATGTGCTATTATAGACTATTATTATATCAAGGACAAACAGGTACCAGCGAGTTGATAAAATGAACAGCTTAGGCTTTCACGGCCGGCGTTCATAATTAAGTACAAGTTTTTCGGGCTTGTAGGCCGTGGTCCAGACAGGATATCTCCCGACGTTTCACCGGAAGCTGCGTCCGGCATTATCAAGGGATCCGCTCCTTTCCTTGGTCAGCAGACACAGCCGCCTGGGTCAAACTGAGAAATCGTCAGTCGCTGAGCATTCTCTCTCTTGCCCGGTCACGATGTACAGTACGGGGACACGGAGATACTCTCAACGACCACACACTACCACGCCAGGCTGCAACGGGAAGCCATAGAAATATTCAAACACCCCGACAACTTCAATCGAAAGGAAGAAATTGAACGTGTGCGTAATGCATGGATCCCGGCCCTTAGGAACACCAAGGCCAAGATATCACGCACACGTCAACCTGAAGAACCTTCCCGCTACAGCCCGCCAGTCGCACAGGGAACACCTGACCCTCACAAGCTCGGTCGCCGAAGCCGGAGCACGCACCGCACCCCGCAACATGAACGTGAGACCAGATGATCCAGCCGGAATGCGAAGAGAACGCTCGGCTCACCATGCTAATTTGATGATCCAAACTGCCTTCCAGCCGTTAGTTCATCGCCAAGATCCACCCAGCCAACAGTCATATTCAAGCAACAATACCCCACTACAAACCGTTACCCATTATTTCAAGCCTCTTCCTCATTCCACTGCTGACCAAGGAAAGGAGCGGAACCCTTGATAATGCCGGACGCAGTTTCCGGTGAAACGTCGGGAGATATCCTGTCTGGACCAAGGCCTACAAGCCCGAAAAACTTGTACTTAATTATGATAAAATGAAGTTCAAGCAATTTGCACGAAGACGAAGACGAAGAAAAGAATAGAGAAAGAAAGAAACAAACAAACAAAAAAAGAAAGAAAGAATAAATATAAATAAGACATATACAATAATGAATAAATGAATAAATAAATAAATACGACTACACAAAATCAAGGGCAGTACTACACAGAATGTTTTATTGAACAAGTACGGTTATTTTGATTTATGTTCAATTTATCCTGCAATTCATCCCTGAAGCTGTCAGTCACTAGAAGCTATTTTAGAAAGAGGAGATTAATTGATTTTTCTCAGTTGTATATTATAAATTCTCTACGCAATATGTCCCTCAAATTTTAGCACCCCGTTGCCATGATAACTAGGTGTCCGGAATTTGTCGCTATACACGCTTCACCAAGTGGGATTTAAGTGTATTTGCACTTGTTGCCATGGTGTCGGAAATTTCTCCACGCTAATTCGAGAAGACCCCCCCCCCCCCCAGTCCAAAACACGTATCCATGTTTAAAAGAAAAACCTCTTGATCTCTATGTTGTTCCTCACCCAAAGAGTAACTTTTAATATAATTCTTGCCATTGTAGAACGGATCGTTTTTTTTTCTTTTTCTTTTAGCGTATGGGTTTCAGTGCCGGGAGTGTCCGAGGAAATGTTCGGCTCGCCTGAGTTAGTAGCTGCTTCTATGCGGACACCCATGAGGTGAGCTACAAGTACCGTCGCGTGTGAAGTGTTGTCTGGGGAGGAATGTGTGAATGTAAGGACTAAGAATTGGAAGGTAGTGGCTGTGGCCTATAGTTAGGGACCAACCCCGGCATTTGCCTGGAAGGAAGATGGGAAACCACAGAAAACTATCTTCAAGGTTACCGGCGGGGGGATTCGAACCTTCTCGCCTGCCGGATGTGAGCGACTGCCTGCAGCCACGCCGTAACAACCACGGATAACTCACCCGGTAACGGATCGAATAATTTGGAAAGATACAATTTTAGCAACATGGAGTTCCTTTACTTTACGTCAAAATGATACAGTCTAAAATAAAATGCTATTGCTATGACAGTTAATCTTCTCAGGAAGGATGCCAGACATTTTCAAAAAATAAATGCCCGCTGGACAGGAATAAAATGACTTAAAAACAAGACATGTCTGACAATAGCTGCATGGTAGATACCCGCACTAAAAGGACTATACTAGGCTGGAACCAAGGTACCTCTTCCCCAGAAGTTAATGCGCATAGCATGCGTGTCCACAGAATTGCCTGAGGTGAAGTGGTAATTACGACTCCATACTTGTAACACGTGTCCTTAGGACCTGACTTGTTTCGCACAATGACCGGATGATGAATGGAAATATAGTCATTAATTACTCTTCTTATTAATTATGAAGTCCGACCATATAATCATAACGCCGAGTATCATCAACTGATCTATTTGTTATCGCTACCATACACACCTAAAGGTGAAGCGGCTCCATGTGGGGTCGTTACGTGGCATTCTCAACGACATCACTTGCTACTTGGAATTTACATCACCATCCTTCTCCTTCTTCTTCTTTCCGATAAACCCTGCTATGGATAAAGCCCAGCGCGGATGCGAATACCCGCGGATATCGGCAAAATTTTCGCCTTGCGGATATAGTGTGCATGGCTGTGTGGATAGTGGATAAGCTGCGGATAATGTTTGGGGTAAATATGCGGATAGTTTTTAGAATGCAATCCGAACTTGTTGAATATCATTTATGACATAACTTATCATATTTTACAGTTATGCTTTTCTTTTCATGACAAATGTAAGATGATGATTTACGCTAAACTCATTCAAATTATGCCATTTTAAGCACAATTAACACTCCGACCTGAAAAGGGTTGTAATTCTGGCTGTATAACATTAATTTTAGGCACAGAACTTGACATACAGTACATAGCCTAAGAAAACGACGTTCTCCTCAAAACTAAATGTGATGCTTTAATGAAAAAATGAAAATCCACAGCCTGCTTCCAGTCTCCGACCGGGTCAGGAATGGAATGAATGAAGACCTCATCTAGCGGCGAGGATATGAACTGTGCCGGCTGCCGAGGCCTGACGCACCCCCTCTGGGGCAATGATTAAATGAATGACAGATGAAATGAAATGATAGTGGAGAGTGTTGCTGGAATGAAATGTTGACAGGGAAAACCGGAGTACCCGGAGAAACACCTGTCTGCCTCCGTTCTGTCCAGCACAGATCTCACATGGAGTGACCGGGATTTGAACCACGGACCCAGCGGTGAGAGGCTGGCGTGCTGCCGCCTAAGCCACGGAGGCTTTGATGCTTTAATATTGTATCTAATTGAAAATATTATTGTAATGCCAGTAGATTGGGATAACAAACGTGCGGATGCGGAAAAGAATCATGCGGATGTGGGGCGGATGCTGATAACGTTTTGTTTATCCGCGCAGGGCACTAGCTATGGACCACGCGCCAATTTCGATTCTTCACTCTTTGTTGCTTTCGCTTCCGTTCTTTCCACTATTTCTTCATTCTTAGAATATGATGCTTCTTTTTGTCCTCAGACCACTTCGCCCCAGGTTTCCTTTCCACTCTTCCCTGGAATCCTTTCATAGCTAATACCTTATTTCGGAAAAACAAAAGAAAACAAAAAAAACTCTCTGCTCACAGTGTCTTCTTCTGTTATATTATTGCATTCTAAATCTTTATTTACCTCTTGAATCCAACTAGTCGTTTCGATTTTCTCCCAAAGGTACTTGAATATCCTTTTTGATAATTTGGAATCATCCATTCTGTAAATATGTCCAAAACATATCAATCTCCTTTTTCTTACAGTTTCAGTTATGCTTTCTATAGTTCATCATTAGATGTTTATTTCCATACTTCGTTTGTTTTCATTGGGCCTAAGATTTTTCTCATAATTCTACTTTCTGGTGCTTCAAGTTTGTCTTAATTTATAATTTAATACTAGGCATTCACTCGCAAGATCTGCAAGAACTTACGAGGGACGGAAAGCGACTTAAACGACCGGGCATCTCTCAGTAAAATGCTTCAGCAAATGAGGTTCCAGGACAAACCACCAAGAAGGAAGACAGCTGCCCTCTGGACACAGGAGAGGAGGGAACAACACAGCCAGAGGATGCGTAACTCTTGGGCAAATATCAAAGTCTACTCTAAATGTAACAGTTGAATGTCGTGGTCCTTAGATGTCCTATACGAAACAAGAATAATAACAACAATAATGTTATTGGTTTTACGTCCCTTGTAACTACTGCGGCTTTTCGCGACGCTGGGGTGACGGAATTTTGCCCTGAAGGGGATCTTTAACGTGCCAGTAAATCTACTGACATGGCTCCCTCAATTTTTTTTCGCACCATGAAATGCAAACTAACTGCTCCGGGATTCGATCCTGCAACCTTGGATACACCAGGCGGTACAGTATTAACACCTGTAAAAATTAATTGTAATGCATTTGATGGCGTTTTCCATTCCTGATCTTTAATGGGTCTTAATTTGTCATGGTAATAGGGTTAACCATGCCGGCCCTGTCAGGGATTTTAGAATTGACATGAGGGCTGGAACGGGGTGCACTCAGCCTCGTGAGAACAACTGAGTAGCTGTCTGACAGTGAGGCAGCGTCTCGATCTCGAAAACAAAGATCAACGACCGAGGGGACCCGATGCGCTGATCACGCGTCACCCCAATATATGCAGGCCAAATGGCTGGGCAGCGGTCACTTGGTAGGCCTAGGCCCTTCACGGGCTGTAGTGCCAGGGGTTATCTGTTATTTATTTATAATAGAGTTAACCGATTCCCCCTAAGACATTCCCTAAAGCTTTGATACTTACAGAGTTCATTGTGAAAGAATTTCTGTAGAGGTTGGAATGTGCCTAGAAGAATAGAACGCTAATCAATCCTGCCTGTTTAAAAACACGCAATTAATATTGTTCACTTAACTTCGTTAAAGAGATTAAAACTGATTAGTACGCACAATTAGGGAATCCTAATTTATCAGAGGGCTAGTTGTTATTAGTTTAAGGGCTGAGTAATGTCGCATCTAGCATTTAGACAACAGCCCACCCGGTATCTTCAGCAGGCGTGGGAGGCGGGTGGAGGCCGAGACGCCACAGATAAAAATGTTGGTCAGAACTAAGAGCATCATATCTTCCTAATTATCCTTCAGTCAGTGGAAGAAAGGGTACTCTTTGCATAAGAGGCCGGCATTGGAGAGCTGTAGCATGTCTCATTATTATAGGAAAATATATATTTTCTTCTCCTGAGCTAATTTTGACCAACATTTGAAGAATGCGTGAAAATGAAGGGTCTCAGATCTAACTTACAGCAAGTTTTTTTTTGCCTATAAATGAATAGTTTGGCCATTTTAATGTATTTCGTCATATCGCTCATTTTGGTGGTATAAAGTCATATATGGTTATATTTTGAGCATTTTTGTTTATAACTCAGCAATTGTTCTAGGTTTGTGCTGTGTCTTGTGTTGGGTTTCGCCTAGGACACCAAGCTGGCTCATCGGCGGGCTGTAGTTGTCCCCGCCCGGACCCTAGAAAAATTGCTGAGTTGTAATTCACTGGCCGTGAAAGCTAATATAACATATTTTTGGAAGACTTCATAGGCAGGTTATGGCTGCTGGAGCTTTTAGTTCTCGCAGTAAAGAGGTGCAGGTGCGCTTCATAAAAAGGGAGGTAGCGCACAGTTCTATTATGGAAGTCCCGGCGGGGACACCTAGAGCTCACTGTTGAGCCAGCTTGGTGTCCTAGGCGAAACCTCACACCAGACACGGCACAAACCTAGAAGAATTGCTGAGTTTTAATTCACTAGCCGTGAAAGCCAATATACCATATTTTTGTTTAAATTTTACCATGGTACATGTTCTAGGTGGAGTTCCAACATTGTTGACCAAAATATAGTATACACCATTTCAAATATTAACCCTTAACTGGTATTGTGGGGTTCAGCGTCACCCCACTGTTACTGTCTCACATTGTTGTAAAATCATAAATGTATATTATTTACTGTCATGTCATATAATCTCTAGCCGAGTAAGTCGTGTCTTTATGTTCATTTCTTACGGAAACTAAAGGTTGATGTCGCTGGATTATGTCCTAAATACAAATTATGCTACAGACTGATGCAGTTACATTATTATATGTTGATTATTTCCTAATCCAATTTGGCACCTGTGCTGTAATCAGTGTCCTTCTTTTGCGACAATATGATTTTTTCGTATAGTTTCTACTTTTGCCGCCAAACGCCACCGTCAACGACCAACTAGTTCAGAACTTAGTTACCAGATGCCACCGCAGTCGGCTCTAGACGACGAACGTTAGAACCTAAGAAGGTTAGTCAAATGTTTAACCTATATATAATTTAGCTTCACACAGGTGTAATTAGTGGAAGGTTCTTTAACATGCCATAAATCTATGACATGGGACCGCCGGCTTTACTTCCCCTCCGAAGGAAGGCATACTGAGGGATTTTTAACGTTCTTAAAAAATCCGACGACTTCGGCCGGGTTTGAACCCGCGATCTTGGGCATAGAAGCTCAGCATGCTACCAACTAAGCCACCGAAGCCGCTAGATAGAAAGTAAATTCATGTAAGTTTCCACCCAAGTTCCCAAACGGGAAGGAATTCGAAACTCAAAGCTTCATGAACACAAGAGAGAAGTCCTGCACATAGCGAAAGGATGAGGAAGTTTTGATAAGATAGGAAGACCAATGATAAATAATGGCTTTACATGCTACCTAGAGGAGCAAACGCATTATAATAAATTATTAATAATAATATATCTATGATTATGGAACAATAAACCGTGTGCGTAAGTTTAAATACCTTGGTGAGTGGATCCAATCAAACGGACTAGATACAGATGCCATAGCGGCCAGAGCAAAAATACTGGAGGTAGCTTTTCAAACCACCCGGAACATAGGCTATATAGGCCTAACAAAAGATTCTTTTCTATAAATACCAAAATTCATCACTACATCACTGTCGTCAAGCCGGTACCCCTCTATCCGTCAGAATGCATTACCCTTTCTCAGAAATGTACGCTTGCTAAGTTAGAGCAAAAAGAGAGAAAGATTCTCCACAACATACTTGGTCCAAATTACAAAAACGGGATCTACGTAAGAAAATCCAGGCAAGACATCTATTCCAAGATAGAGAAGATCACGGACACAATGCGCAAACGTAGGGCTCGCTTCTACGGTCAGTTGCCACGGCTGGACGACTCTAGATAGACAAAACGTATATTTAACAAATTCGACTCAAAACCAAAAGCAACAATTCTCTGGTACGTTAAAGTCAGGAAAGACCTTCAAGAAACGGGCCTACGACCAGATGACGCGCACAAACGAGACCTTTTCCGAACAAGCAACGTGACTTTTGGTACTTTCCGAGATGAGAAATGGGCAACCGGTGCAAAGTGGTCGGATGAACGCCGGGCTCGACACAGCAAGTTAATGAAAACCTACTGGATCAATCGTAAATTGAATAAACGTCAGAATGTATAGTGAAACTTATCGTGGTCCCTAGTTAGTCGATTAGCGAATAATAAATAAATAAATAAATAAATAAATAAATAAATAAATAAATAAATAAATAAATAAATAAATAAATAAATAAATAAATAAATCTATGACTCAATGATTCTCAGTGTCGTGGAGGAACTTAACCTTTTATTTATATAAAAACAACCAAAAAGTAATGATTCGTTATTTTGACGATTGGAACTGTAACAGTAGGCCTAACTGTGACGTAGCCACTTCTAGAAAGTAGGCTAACTTGTTTCAATCCTGTGAATTGCATACTGGATTAGAAGAGCGAGTTAGTCAATGTTTTCAGAGTGCATTATAATATGACAGGCGGGAAATGGTTTATTGAAGGTGCAGCGGGGTATGTAAATCATGTCGACAGTCCGTCAACTCAGACTAGTTGACATGCTGCTCAACAGAGGTCACCGCCTTCTCTGTCAACGCCAACACGATAAACTTGTTCGCCTATTAGCCTACTCTCACGGGATGGAGCCTGCAATGCTAGTTAATTGTGTGGTCCATAACCACTCCGCCAGATATCGGATGGCATGTCTGTTCTCATCTCCATTGATGGGGATTTGTATTGAAGCATTCATCGATGAGATGCCTTCAAATCTTTTAGCCGTTAATACTGAATCAATACCGAAGATTGAACGGTTGTACTTATTTCTTGCTATTTTGTTGTTGATTCTATAGGAGTTTTGTGACATAGTTGTCATGCAGCCCCGAGTATTTGCGTGTGTGTAGAATTTCTATGATAACCTGTGTCACTGTGATGTCCGTAATAGTGTGAGTTTGTTTTTTCTTCTTATTGATGCAGCCTCGCGGCCACAGCCAAGAACGCTAGCCGCTACACCAGGAGTTGGACCAACTACAGAAATGATAGCTATTACAAAATATGCTCATAAATTCACACTAATTTTTTTACTAAATATTCGAAGACATTTTTAAAATAGGTGGTGATGGTTGTCGTTTTAAGGGGTGTAACATCTGGATCATATCTGCTTCTGGATTTGAAAGGATCAGCCGCGAGGCATTTCGTGGTTGCCCAGGTACGCCCCGCCCCATTGCTTCCTTGTTCCATTAGGCAAATTTCGGGGATGCTCCTCTCGTGGCAGCCCGAAATAACATCATTCGGAAGCTCATTAGTAATAATTGGGATGCACAACCCCAGATGGTCCGTACTTCTGCAATGGCACTCTGTTTCTCCGCTGGTGAATATGCCTGCATTGTATGGCAGAAATCAGCCCATGCAAAACAAGTTGACGTAGCTGTTAATGAAACTGCAAGGCTTATTACAGATTACCTGAAACTGACTCCCGTCGACAAGCTGTACTACATGGCAGACATTGCTCCCCCTGAAATACGTCGGGAAGTAGCCGCAAATGCCGGAAGAATGAGCTACACCCGCTGCATGGGTATACTCCTCCAAGACATTGATTGAAATATAGGAAGAGCTTCTTACAGTCAACATCTCCACTTACCACATCCTCCAACAAAGCCAGAGAAGAACTGTGGGCAGCCAAAATCAATCATCTTCCAACAGGGGTAACACCAGCAGAATGCTTATCAGTCGGACACAACTTGGACTGGACCACTTGGAAATCACTAAACAGATTACGAGCAGGTGTTGGCAAAACTAAGGATAACCTAATGAAATAGGGGTACCAACAAGAATCAACACTTTGTGAATGTGGAGAGGTACAGACAACAAAGCATCTGTGTCAGTGCTTATGCTGCCCTGATTCTTGCAGTGAGGAGGAGTTGTTAAAGGCACAAGAAAATGCTATAGCAGTTGCTCGTTTCTGGGCAAAGACAGTTTGATTATATTGCGTGTGTATATATGTATAATTCCATGTATTTTCTTTGCTTTTGTATGTACAATGTTATTTATCTGCCTCAGATTCGAGTATATAAATAAATCTGGATCATCTGCTCCTTGTGGTAACAATAATGCAAATTAATATCACTACTACTAATACACTTCTAATTTATATTCCAGAAGAAGGAATGGGCATAATAAAAGGAAGAAGATGAACTAAAGATGTCCATAACCCTTGAAGGATAAGGATTGAGATATCTGGAAAAGAAGTAGAGCCATGAAAGGCAGATGAGGAACGGGGGGAAAAAGGAAAACTCCCATAACCTTCTATATTTAACATCCAGATATCATCACAGTATTTACTGGGGGTCTACAGAGGGGGGGGGGGGGGAAAGAGGACCCAGCCGAGTTCACCAGACATGAGCCTTTGACGATGTATTGTTATTCAGTGTTCACCTTGCGAGATGGGTCTACACACACCCTGCCCCTTTAGTAGTAGACAGTGGATATCGCGAGGAAAAACAAGTAGTTCCGTGAAGAACTATACAGCCTATTTTCATATATCCTACATATGTTAATTGCCTTTATCAACATACATAAATTCAGTTTGATTGCTGTAATATATTCGTAGATATTGGGAACCGACTAAATATTGCGGATGGTCACCATGTTGGATTTTTATATATGTAGGTCTTAGAGTTATGTACTTTTACATGAAGATTATTGTGTTCGTGTAGTATTCAAACTTCAATCGCATGATTAGGACACAAGAAGTAAAAACGACATTTAAAAAATTCGCACAGCTGCGATCTTGTGGTTATGGAAACAATTGAAAAAAATTAGATGCCAGTGGATTAACATTTGTTTAAGGATTTACTGTATCAAGTGACACTGCACTCGGATGGTTAATTTGCGAGAAACGACCATGTAAATATTTATATTTCGCGTCGCCGCCATGTTGGATTTGTGATCACCAGGTTATTGAAAGTCCTATAGGTGAACTTATGTTCTTAGCCCATATGAACATTAAAAAATTCAGTTTGATTGCTGTAATAGATTCGTAGATATTGAGATCCATCTAATTATATCGGATGGACGCCATGTTGGATTGTTATATGTATAGGCCATAGAGTCATGTACCATTAAAGGAAAATTATTGCGTAGGTTCATTATTCAAACTTTCACTTCGATCGCATGATTACGACACAAGAAATAAAAATAATAATTTTAAAATTCCCACAACCGCCATCCTGAAGTTATGTAAACAATTGAACTAAATTAGATACCAGTGCATTACAATGTGTATAAATATTTCCTGTACCAAATATCATTGCGTTTGGATCATTAAAACGCGAAAAAGGTGTATTTAAAATTTTTCAACTTCGCTTGGCTGCCATATTCGTTTTGTAGTTAACCGGTTTTTGAAAGTCTTATAGATGAACTTCCAGTAGTGCCCTTTATCTCCGTACAAAATTTCAGGGTGATACCGCTAATAGTTTCAGAGATATAGAATGCCAGTGAAATATTTCGCACAGCCGCCATCTTGAGGTTATGTAAACAATTGAACGAAGTTACATGTCGGTGCATTACAATGTGTATAAGCATATACTGTACCAAGTTTTATTGCGTTTGGCTGGTTAAATCGCGAGAGACGTCTATTTAAATGTAGCAACTTCGCTTGGTCGCCATGTTCGTTTTGTAGCTACCAGGTTTTCAAAAGTCACATAGGTGAAATTCTAGTAGTTCCCTTTATCACCGTGAAATATTCCAGGGTGATATCGGTAATAGTTTCGGAGATATTGAATACTGGTGAAATATTTCGCACAGCCGCCATGTTGGATTGGTGAGACGTAACAAAATTTGAAGGGCACGGTCGGGGTCATCATGAATAGTGCTATGAACTTACCGAGTTGCATTGAAATCGCTCCAGCCGTTTAGAAGTTATTAGGGGGACACACACCATCACACACACACACACACACACACCATCACACACACACACGCACACACAGACAGACAGACGGACAAAAGGTGATCTCATAAGACTATTTTTTTCAAAAATGAAAGTAGGCTAAAAATGTCTGCCACCTCGAAAAATGAGGGTAGGAAGAAAGAAACGACATTGACCAAATAAGCCTAGAAAATAAAAGAGAAGGGGGTATTTATATTAATTTAGAGACGCAAAGCTAGACTTGAGCCAAACAGAAATATTCTTTTGTTCGAGAATAGAAATCCCAAGGCTCTTCGAAATGAGTGAAATGCTCGTCGCTAATTCAGCGTGGTTAATGATTCATGTCATTCTACATTTAATTAAATGCGATACACTTCACAGAAATTATGATGGGATTGAGGCGGTTGGGTCTCACATGTTTTACGGTCAGTAATTTGAAACATCTCTATTTACTTTACGCTTGACAGCTGTATAATTTACTCCTGTCAGTCTTTACAACATTTTTATGCACTTCCTAAGTGGAAAATAAACGCACCAACAAAAATATTTGGTTAGATTATTCAATCTTTTTTTTTTCTTTTTTTTTAGAAAAGAAAATTAATACAATTAGCAGGCGGGTACCTCCAGTTGATGTCTCTATTCTCGTGACCTATACAAAAAGCTTCACTGAATACACATTCTAAACCCTCCTAACACCAGTGGCAGTAGGTTAAATTAAGTTAATGAGCCATAGATCCCTCCCTAAGTGAGGGACTTGCTTTATTAAGTCGTTCATTTACTTTATTTGAAAATTGAGGTAATTCCCCGGTGGCAAATTGTTCAATTACAGAAAACTAGCGGACCCGTGTGAGAAATCTCTCATGTCACAAGCCACACTTTCCCCAATAGGTCTATAATAAGAGACTTTAAGGAGAAAGGTTATGTTTTTATTTGAACCAAATGATTATAGAACACTATTTACGTTTCAGGCGTCCCTACGGCCAAAATGCGAACTGAACAATCTTACAAAAATTGATATGTATGAAATTAGAATGCAATTCGTCACTGCTAATGTCACTTGTGTGGTGAGTCCATTGATAGACAGCGTAGCCGTAACGCTCACCGGTTATTCGATATTGATGAAACTATACGGTTTGAGTAGCCTACTCATTCCTTTAAATTACTGTTTCTGAAATCGATGCAAAATGATAAAGGAAATACCTCAGAATGTTAAAATGACATGAAACAGGCACCACAGCGGCCAAAATGTGAAGCGAACAACAATTATAGAGCGTATGTTCCTGCAGCAACAGTATCTGCAAATCGCACACTTCGTACAGTTTTTAAAGTCATTTTTTAAAGAAATTATAGATATTATTATAGATGATATTAGAGTGCAATGCGTCACTGGTAATGTATATTCTCTTTCATTTGAATGCTCATTTGTCACGATTAGTCGCTTGTGAGCGCCGCAGGAGGGATCTATACTACTGAAATAATATATATGATGATTAACAACAATATTTAACACACACTTAATGTACACCAGTGGCGGCCGGCGGATAATATTCTGGGTGTTGCACTATTGTCATTAAGGGAGTGGTGGTAGGGTAAAGGACTGCTTGATATCAGAGAAAACTGTATTCAATTGCGCGGTAAAACGAATGAACCTCATTCATCACGAATGTCGCAGTTCATTGAACGCCACATTGTCAGCGGATTTAAGATAGTCTACATGAAAAACCTTCACGAGAACAAAACAACGTAAGTAATATCCGGGGGCCAGAAAGTACGCGCAAGGCTGTTGACGGAGCATCTCGTATGTCTCCATCCGCGCCTCGGCTCCCTTGTTGCATTCAGTGGGCAACGACCAGTCGAGTTAACTGTTGGGATAGGGCTTACTCGGTCTAGCACCTCTGCCATACTTAAGGTCTGGTCGGTGCTTGGGCCTGGCAACGACCAAACGGACGAGCGCTCCTAGATAGTTGGCGCGTTTCGGTTTCTCTAACAGGTCATAGTAATTTATAAGGTGCGTTAGAAAGTAACGAGCCGGAGGCTGTAATGCGCAAACCGGTGACGACATCGGCTAATCGTGGCGTGTGTAATGAGGTGTGGTTCCGATCAGAGCGTGGAAGGTCACAGCCCGTCGCTAGAGGGCACGTGTGCACAATACGTGACGATACAAAGCGAGCAGCAGCATGCATCAATCGTCCAATGCTGCCAGTCGCATTGCAAACAGTGACATGGAGGCGTCAAACGAAGAGCAAAGAGGTGTTGTTCGGTTTCTGGCAGCGAAAGGAGTAGGGGGAACGGACATTAATCGCCGAATGTCACAAGTGTTCGGCGAACACTGCATGTCCCTTGCAAGGGTCAAGGCGTGGCACAAGCGCTTCAGGGAAGGACGGGTGTCGTTAGCCGATGATGCCCGGTCAGGGGCGCCCCCCTGCATTACCGATGACAACGTCCATCTGGTTGATGCACTCATTACCCAGGACCGCCGAGTGACAGTGAACGCCATAGCCGCCGTGGTCGCATTGAGCGTCGGAAGTGTGCACACCATCATGAAGGAACGACTGCACTTGCGGGAAGTGTGTGCCCAATGGGTGCCCTACAGTCTTCAACCACACCAGGAAGCATGTCGAATGACCTACTGTCTTGGTCTTGGTTGGACGATTGATGCATGCTGCTGCTCCCTTTGTATCGTCACGTGACGTGCACGCGTGCCCTCTAGCGACGGGCTGTGACCTTCCACGCTCTGGTCGGAACATCACCTCGTTACACACGCCACGATTAGCCGATGTCGTCACCGGTTTGCGCATTACAGCCTCCGACTCGTTACTTTTTGAACGCACTTTATACTTTAAGGTTTCCTGAATTATTAAAGAACAAAATTATGAATCCCTATAGCCTACATATAAAAGAAAACGTACAGCTTTTATTATTAAAAATATTATTGCGGTATTAAAATTGCTTTTCCTGAATTGATCTGGTCGTTGTGCAACACTGCACTGCGTTGAGCCGTATTCCAAGATTGGCCTCACCAGTCATCATACCCGTGTATTTGAGAGTGTGAGGAATCTGTCTTGTAACCTGTGTTGATTTGTTGTCGGTGTTAAATAGCCTATGTGTATTTGTATGTTACCGGACAAAATATAGTCACTACCTGCCGATATAGTTTTAAGGGGAGCCTGAATGCCCTAGCCTAAGTCGTCCATGTTAATTCTCTCTTTTCATTTACCATTTTCTCAGGTACTATTAACAAGAACTAATTGCCTTTCTTCAGGGATGTTCCTTGATGTTGGTGCATGGCTAGGATTTCTTGTCCGTCACTGCCGAGGCACGGGTTTGATTCCCGGCTCTGCCAAGATATTGAATTCTGGCCTGAGGGTAACAATGGGGTACACTCAGCCTTGTGAGGCAAAACTGAGAAGAGGCGAGTTCGATTTCTACCTTAATCATCCTGGAGGTGGTTTTCCGTGGTTTCTCATTTCTACTCCAGGAAAATGCTGGGATGGTACTTAACCTAAGACCACGGCTGCTTCCTACCCCAATTAATTACAAATACACACATAAATACAGAAATCACAGTGACACAGGTTATCAGACAAATTCTACACCACCCAAGTACACGGGCATACCTGACCACGATGTCGTTAATCCCCTGAAAAATCAACAGGGGCTCATTTCATAAGAACGTTACCTCCACTGTATCACTAGCAGTAGTAGTTTATGTTAATTCACTTAGGGGCTTTGCAACAACGTGGTCATTTAGCCCCGTGTACTTGGGTGTGTTTAGATTTATCATGGAGCTAGGGTTTTGATAGAGTCGGCCGTGGCCCTAAGTTAGGCATTTGCCGGAGTAGAAGTGGGAAATCACGAAAAACCAAATCCAGGATGGCTGAGATGGTAATGGAATTCCCCCATTCTCAGAATTGCCTCACGAGCCCGAGTGGACAACGTTCTACAGTTATATTCCTTTGTAGAGTCGGGAATTGAACACGGACCTGCGGGGCAATAGCCAAGAATGCTAGCCACTACACCAGGAAGCGGTCTCGAATGATGTGAGGGATAGGCTACATTCAGGAAACAGACGATGCCAATTTTAACCGGTTAACTTTGTACAGTGAGAAACCGTAGCCTATTTAATTCTGAGTCAAATCGTATTCATAAAATAATCCATTAACGATTTTAATTTATTTATCCGAGAAAAAAAATGTTTCTGGAAGAAAATATCATTTACTAAGAACACACCACCAGTGTATCACTAGTTATTTTATGTTCGACAATGTCGAAATGTAAATATTATATGTCAGAAAACTGTATCATAATGATGGTCGTTATAGTACTATTCTTCATTATGAAATAGTTTCTCCAGCCAATCACAGCTCATTCACTGACCAATTAGGTAAGGATAGCTTCGCGCATGCGCTCAAAACCCAACAGGTCGGACATGAATTACATGATTTGAAAGTTCAAATTGGATATCGGATCAACCATTGCAGTTACAATCCCAAACACAAAGACAAAATCAGCACGAACCTTTACGGTAACATGAAAATACTATGACATATGCAAAAAATTTATGAATCTACGTCCAGAAGTTAGCAACACAGCGTCCTTCTATACAAATTACCGACATGGAAAGTGCACCGTCCCATATGTTCGTGTAAATAAACTGGCAAATATGAGACAGGAAATAGCACTGTACCTTAATTTCCCCAATTCCTGTTTCTACACAGCGCATTGCTTTCAAACGACTTCGGTGACAATAATTGTGAATGTTAGAGGTGGACGGCACTAGTCATCATGCAGGCTGTAAACAATAGCATTGCCAAGCAACGTAAATGGTCTCTACTTTTGAAATTCGTTGACCCACGCATGCACTCTGTTCAGTCAGCACAGCCAGCGCGCCCTGTTCACTAACTGAATCCCACAGATATTTATGAATATTTATGTTAAAACAATAATTAAGTTATAATTATCGTCGAACATATACAGTATTATGCAACTCGCCTATAATGGTAATAAAGACACTCGTATAGAAATTATAAAACCCGCTACGTTCGTTTTATAAACATACTCTTGTCTTAAGTAATGCCATTGTAGGCTCGTTGCATAATTTACTATTATACTTTCCTTAAGATAATTTATAAGACACATCATATAGATATATCCGTCTAAAAGAATTGCGGGCGCTTTCTTTTATGTTAATGAGGATGTTACTCTAGTTTTTAAGTTATCTGCTCTTCTCAATTCACTTGAGCCATCAGAGATATGGAATATCATAAATGTAGGTACATATTTTAATGATAATTAGTGCTATCTAGCTGGCGCGGCGGCAGCGGTAAGACCAACCATTAGAGGATGACGGGTCGAACAAGTGGGTGTCACCCACAATGCCACACTTCAACTGCTGGCATTCTCCTCTCTTTTTAAAACTTCTCTTCTACAAAGTGGTCCGAAAGTTGCCACCTCGATTTTAGTGTTTACGTTTGCTTAGACTCAGGTTGGTGGATTAAGAATGATTTAAGAAGGTATTAGACTATTTGTCGGCGGCTTCGGTGGCGTAGTTGGTAGCATGCAAACCTTCAATGCCCAAGATCGCGGGTCCAAACCCGGCCGAAGTCATAGGATTTTTTAAGAGCGTTAAAAATCCGTCAGTATGCCTTCCTTTGGAGGGGAAGTAAAGCCGGCGGTCCCATGTCATAGATTAATGGCATGAAAAAGAACCTTCTATTATTACACTTGTGTGAAGCTAAATTATAGGTTAGATTTGACTAACGCTCTTAGGTTCCAACGTTCGATACCAGGAGCTGACTGCGATGGCATTTTGTAACCAAGTTAAGAACTAGTTGGTCGTTGACGGTGGCGTTTGGTAGCAAAAGTAGGAACTACTTGATAATTAAATGTCTGCAGTCCTTATTTGAATTAAACACCGATAATACACACTAATACAGCCATCACAATTATCACCGGTTATCAGACAGATTCTACACACACCCAAAGTACACGGGGCTACATGACTGCGTTGTCACAGCCCCTAAACTGAGGAACCAACCAACCAAGACGATTTGTAAGTTGCATTGAGTGTGATTAGGTGTAAGAGAGGATTAAGAAGTCTAAATTTACGACAATTAATAAAATAAATAAATTTAAATAAAATCATCATCATCATCATTTACTAAAAGCGAAGCCTTGTCGCTTCAGCCACATTTGAAGGTTTTCAGCTATAATAGTCTCTTCATGCTGCCATAAGAACCACATGCCAGTTCTCCAGTTGAGTTCTAGATGTACGACATCTTTGGACGTCCCCGAGGTTTCTTTCCCAATACTTTGCCCTCGATAATGGTTTGGAGAAGAGAGTCGTGCCTTAATATATGTCCAAGGAACCTTGTTTTTCTCTTCTTTATTGTTTTTAACAAACATCGTTCCTCCTTCACGTTCTGCAGGACATTTGTTTTCCTGTCCAACCTGTTCTTGTAATTCTTCTCCAAAACCACATTTCTGCAGCCTTAAGTTTCGTTTCGTCCAGTTTCCCTAATGCCCAAGTTTCGCATCCACACGGTAAGACACTCCAAACAAAGGTCTTTAGAAATGACTTTCTAGTCCTCAAACTGAGGTGTGATTATTTAGCAATAAGTTATTTTTATTTCGGAAGGCTTGTTTTGCTACCACTATTCTTTTCTTGATTTCTGACAGGCACTTGTTATTAGAGGTATTAAACACTACCCAAATATGGGAATTCTGTGAATTGTTCAATTGCAGTGTTATTCACTTTTATATTTGTTCTAGTTGTAGGCTCCTTTTTGTCAACTATCAGTAATTTTGTTTTCTTAGTATTAATTAAATGAATTATAACTGAAGGAATTAAAATTAAATTAAAACTAAACAAATTAAATTTTAATTTTAAAATAGTTAAATAAAAATTTCAAAAATATTTTAAATTTCAAAAAAAAAAAGGTTTAATTTTTTTTTAAATAATTAAACCTTTTATAAAATTAAAAGAATTACAAAATTCAAAGATTATAATTCCTATATATTATGAAAATGAAAGTTTGTCGATTTTTTCTGAATTTCCAAGGAATATTTACGTTATTTGCGCGTTTCAGACCGTTTTATGACGGATGCGCGGAATTCTTTTTTTTTGTCTGTCTGTCTGTCTGTCTGTCTGAGTGCATTGTATCCTTATAACTCAAGAATGGCTGGGTGGATCAACGTAAAATTTGGTACAGATATCCATCAGAGGCACAACACTAGTCTAATCATTGATGTAGCTCTTCTCAGTACCTCTCATAAAATGGGGCCCACCCCCTTAAAATACATGCTGAAACAGGCGTAAAAGGACGAGACAAAGCTTATTTTCAGCCCCTGAATGTGAGAAACAAAATTCTGGGGCCCATAGGCTGTAAAATTCATCAATACGTATAATGCGCTTAAGGGGGTTAAGGGGTACCCTATAAAGGCATCCAACGTTTAGAATGAAGCACTGGTTGGATAGGGATATTCTTCTCTCTTTCTGTTACACGTGAGACATGTATGACGCTGTCATTTTCTAGCAATCCACTGTTGCCATATCAGTCGAAAATTTTTCTTTGTCGAAACAACAGCATATTCGGGTAGAACTATGTTTTGCCGATCTTTTTTTGTCCTATATTAGAACAACGTAAACTTGATAGAAATGCTAGAAAAATTAGATATCCATATTTTTTTTAACGATAAACGGTGTCCCCTTTTTAGTAAAATCGATCTTATATCATGTTGCATTGACTTTGTGATGCCTATTTTTCACACACGTGTAGCTAAATGTGCCGTGTTGATGATGGATTATTGAAATATTTTATACCGGCAATATTACAATTTTCATGTAGGTAAAACTTCTGAATATTCTCTCATAACCGCATAGCAGCATTGAAGAAGTTCGTATGCTGCCAACTTTTCTATTTTTAAAGATAACCATGTCATGTCAGTTTGAGAGTTGTAGAGGAATGTTGGAACAAGTTTTCTACCTGCTTACCCAGAGTGTAGGTTTAATTGTTTACACAGGCCGGGCTGTTCATTGACCGCGGATTATATGAATGACGTTTCGAAGGACAGCGGGGTGCAGCATGCTACTCACAGCTTTATTACTGTGCTCTTCGAGCTTGTATTTCAGTTGTTCAGCAGTCTCTACCTTGAGTGTGTGTGCAGCAGTTCTGTTAGATTTAACATGTTGTATTTTACGTATTTCACGTATTTCACGTACAGCAATGGATAGGTTTGTGAACAGAAAGCGTGGTCAAGTGCTCAGAAGAAGGGAAAAACAGGTCGTAATGAATGTGTTCAGTTATTTTAAGAATCTTAAACCTAACGGAAGTATAAATAATTTAGTCAATGAAACTGCTCTGGCCACAGGAATATCAAAGACTACCGTTTTTAAAATACGTAGTGAGAGTGGACAGGGTCCAGTACTGTCGCCACGCAAAAAGAGGCTAAGTAATACACTTCGCAAGAATAGCAGGAATGTTAAATATAATGACTTTATAATGACGTTATAGTTAATTTAATTTAATGTCGTTGTATGTGTTATGTTAGCCTACTATAAGTATTATTATACAGTACTTAATTCAAGTCTTCGTCACTGCACAATAGCTGAATGTGCGGAAAGTGTACACGAAGCGCCCTTTGTACTGCCACCTCTCATGGAGTGGGAACCCTGTCGTAACGCGCCATAAGACCAATGCTTCATTCTAAACGTTGGATGCCCTATAGATTTTTTTCACGCCATTTACACGTGCGATGTGTCGTACGAAAGGTCTATTATATCTCCAAACGGCAACATTATATTCAACTTTTCCGGAATTTAAATAGCATTTTTTGCGACTTTTAGGAATTGTGGCAATTGAGGTAAAAAAATCTTGAATTTGTATGCCCCAAAATCTTTCTACATTTATTAGCGGGGTCTTCATAGGGATGGGAACTTTACGCAACGGTGAAGTCAGTTTTATATGACGTTCATTGCGTTTTACAAGGGTTTCAATTTTATTTTTACATTAAGAAGTACATTGTAGGTAAATTTAATTTGAAAATCTTTTTTATTTTTGTCTGAAAATCCTTTTAATTTTTGTTGTCAAACGGTTTCGTTTTTAGGAAGTTGTTATTTGATATTGTGTGGTTAACATATCCATATTTGGCCATCTGGGTGATATGATGTAGTCAATAGAATTAATTTGCTTCATGGCCACTAGGTGCCTTTGCTCTTCTATGAAGATATACTATGTACACCTATCTAGAAATATATTAATGTTTGTTTATTCAATTGACAATTTTTTACGCATTTCGGACTGCTTCTTGTCGGATGAAAGCAAAACATGGTTTTGTCTGTCTGTCTTACTGTGTATCTTTCTGTACACCCATAACTCGTGTTCGGCTGGTTGGGGCATCGCAAAATTAGGTATGGTATCCATTAGAGGCAATACACCTATCATTTATATAAATCTTCACCGAAATTCTCATAATTCATGCTAAAATATACGAAATATAAAATGTATCCTAGAAGAACGACCAAAGCTTATTTTGAGCCCATCAGTATAAGTTAAGACACAAAGCTCGGGAGCCTATAAAGGGTCTCCTAAAACCTCATTTTAAGGCCCTTAAATTAGCAATGTCTGTGATATTCACAGAAAACTTATTTCGCTGTGATAAACTGATGAAGGAATGACAAGCCCCTAACCATTGCAACAGTAGATTAATTAATAACGTCTGGTTATTAATACTGAAGACCAGCGGGTACTTCTGCTAGTTACATAAATCAAGTCACGATAGGATAAAATTAATATTGAAATGTCCCATTTATGAGACATAACACAATTCCTAGGCTAAGATGGATATTTTACCCCCTCAAATTCATTATGTGGTAATAGTTCACCCTCTTTTCGAAGAAATTCAGTCAGTTTCAAGGTTATGGTTACCTGATAGGCTTTTGTTTAACCGCGCACATTATTACCTGATTTCAGTTGGGGTGATGAGTTGACTATCTTTGTTTGTAAGGAATTGCGGACACAAGCATACATACGATTTGGCGTGTGCAAGCTGCGTCCTACATTTTAATTTCCGACTATTTCAGTGAAATTAGCAGAACAGTTTACAATTTAACTGCGGTTGAACACACCCTGTTGAAGCGTTGAGGCTGCATTTAAATTGAGACTGAATAATGATTGATGGGAAGGCTTTAATCGCCTTGCAGGACGATTATTTTTGCTGTTGAATATGATAAGAATACCAAGTAATAGAAGCCATAATCATGAAATTGTCATAAATAGCACCAATAAAAGTAGCCAATAACAAATGTTGTTATCTCTTATCCCCCCAGCTTGGCTTCACCTATGGATTCTGCGAGGGATCATTCATCCACCTTCTCAAGGACGGGTGTATCGGAACTGAACACACTTTGTTAGCAGATACAACTGGGGATGGTGACAGGCCAATTGCCCAGGTGATCGCTTACTTGGGTTTAATTTAGCAAGGATCAGGGAAGGGATGTTTAGAAAGAAATCAGCCGTGGACTTATTGAAAGAAACCATACCGGAATTAGCCAGGCGAAAAAGGGGGATACCACAGAAAGCTGAGTTGGGAATTGAAACCGCGTCTTCTAATGTTTGCCTCATGAGGCTGAGAGTACCCCGTTTTAGCCCTCAGACCAGAATTACATATCTTGGCAGAGCCGGGAATCGAACCTGGGCCTCTGCGCTGACAGCCAAGAGTGCTAGCCACTACGCAATGAGGCGGACGAATCCATTTGTAAACAATAGTTTTTTTGTCGTGTGGCCTCCTGAGAGGCCGAGTGCAGGTCTTTCTAGACGACGCCCGAGGGTGATCTGCGCGGCGGGATGAGTGATGGAATGATGAAGATGAATGAAACTGGACAAGGATGTGGAAGGAAGCAGCCATGGCCAGTCAGAAGGTACCGTCCCAGCATTTGCCTGGTGTTGAAAATGGGGAAACCACTGAAAACCATTTCAAGGACGGCCGACGGTGGCGCTCGAACCCACGCGTCTACCGAGTCAGCAGAGAGCTTGACTCCATGACCTAACGCTGCGCTTTAGCGAGCGTAGCCACTGTAATCAATAATGACGCTGTACTAATGGGGTTGAGACCCAATGTATCAGATGGATAGAGATACGAAGAAATCTTTTTGTTCATATTCAGATTTCTTTTACTAATGGCGGTTTTCATGACGCGAATCATCCAGGTCATTTTCCTTTATGATGATGAGAGTGATTACTGAAAAAAACCTTCATTCTACAACCGATTACTTAATTACAGCTAAGATACACATTAGAAGGAGAAAGGGAGAAACAACAAGTAGTTCCGTGAAGAACTATACAGCCTATTTTATCCTACGCATGTCAATTGCCTCTATAAACATACAAAATTTCAGTTTGAAGGTTGTGATAGATTCGTAGATATTGAGAACCGTCTAAATATTTCAGATGGTCGCCTGGTTGGATTTTCATTTTTGTACTATTACATTAAGATTATTGTGTACGTGTGGTATTCAAACTTCAATCGCATGATTAGAACACAAGAAGTAACAAGTAGTTCCGTGAAGAACTATGCAGCCTATTTTCATATATCCTGCTCATGTTAATTGCCTCTATCAACATGCAAAATTTCAGTTTAATTGCTGTAACAGATTCGTAGATATTGAGAACCGTCTAAATATTTCAGATTGTCGCCAGGTTGGATTTTCATTTTTGTACTATTACATTAAGATTATTGTGTACGTGTGGTATTCAAACTTCAATCGCATGATTAGAACACAAGAAGTAAAAACGAGATTTTAAAATTACGCACAGCAGCCATCTTGTGATTATGCAAACAATTGAAATAAATTAGATGCCAGTGGATCAACATTTGTATAAGCATTTAACGTGCAACGTTTCACGGCACTCAGATAGTTAATTCGCGAGAAACGTCCATTTAAATATTTATACTTCGCGTTGCCGCCATGTTGGATTTGTGCTCACCAGGTTACTGAAAGTTCTATAGGTGAACATGGTGTTACGGCTGTGAGTTTGTGTCATCGCTCGCCGCATGAGTCACAGCTGCCCCAGGGCTGGGTTGTGCCCTGCCTCATGTATTGCGTGCGCCTTATGCAACAGGGCTACTAGGACAAAGGGATGATCCAGAATATTCGTGACTGAACCAGTGAAGGAAATGTCGAGAAGCCGTGTGCCCTGGACGATTCTAGAATTCATTGAGTCACCAGCCTGCTATATAAGCGGCTTCAACAGTGAGGGAACCGAGTTTCCTGTGGGTGTGTGTTTGTGAGCGAGTGCGACAGAAGTGTGGTGACGAAGTGCCGTGCGAGTTACGAAATCCAGTAACATTGTTTCCCCAGCTTGTGGACAGCGAAACAGCGGGTAGCGGATTATCGTAAGTAACTGTGATTTGTTGTACATGAGGAAGAGGAGCAGGTAGTTTCTGTCAAGGCCACCGTACTCATTAAGACGGTTTAACTTCTGTGGTTTGTTGACAAGTGAAAGGGCCAAGAGAGCTCAAGGAAGAGACTTGAGGAAACTGGAGTAAGGTTCTAATTGTTTGCATTTGCTGATGAGTGGCTGTATCTTTCTGGCCGCAATAAAGTTAATTATTTAAAGGAACAACCTGTGTTTGTGCTCTTCAACCCACCGTAATCCAGTTAACAAAAAGTGCCACTAGGGGGGTGGCACGTAACAATATGTTCATAGTCTCTATGAACATACGAAAATTCAGTTTGGTTGCTGTAAAAGATTCATAGATATTGAGAACTGTCTAAATATTTCGGAAGCTCGCCATTTAGGATTGTTATATGTATAGGCCATAGAGTTATGTACCATTCAGGGACAATTATTGCCTAGGTTCATTATTCAAACTTTCACTTCGATCGCATGATTACGACACAAGAGATAAAAACTTAATTTTAAAATTTCGCACAGCCGCCATCTTGAGGTTATGTAAACAATTGAATTAAATTAGATGGTAGTGCATTAAAATCTGCAAAATCATTTACTGTACCACATTTCACTGCGCTCAGAGAGTTAAATCACGAGAAAAGTCTATTAAAATATTTCAAATTCGCTTGGTCGCCATGTTCGTTTTGTACTTTACAGGTTTATGAAATACTAGCTGAAGTACCCGTGCTTCGCTACGCGTCATAAATAAATTAAAATGTGAAGGTGACAGTTAAAACAGGGGATAGGCGAGGTGCTGCGCAGAGGGAGATTAAGGATGGAACATTTTGTCCAACTACACCGCTCGGCGTTGACCGTGTTTTATAGCACAAATTTAGGTTTTACTCGCTAACAGTTGCAGATACCTTTCGGATAGAAAATGTAATTTTAAACCTCGCATATGCCATCAAAAGTTTGCTATTTCTCAGCGTTCTCTTTTTATTTGAAATGGAAATATGAAAGTTTGAAACCAAAGGGTGTAGTGACGTCACTAAAATGGTCGCCATTTTAAATAGTGCAAAGTATTGAAATCAAAAGTAACCTATATGTTAACCAGGTAAATCAGCTACTTCCATGTAAAATTCACGTAAATAGGACCAGTGGTACTTGCGAGATTGAGTAATACACAGACACACACCATCTCAATTTTAGCCTCGCTTCGCTTGCGTCATAGTCGTATCATATTGTTTTTCAATGAAATGCAGGTTTAACCCCGTTAACACCCCTTTAGAACCTGAATACCCAAAAATCCCTCCTTAGTAGACGTTTTCGACACACAACAAACAAACATATCCCTAAAATATCATTCTTCTAACTTTAATAGTTTTGGTTGGTCGATGAGAGCAAACATACAAAAATCCTTCCTTAGTGGACGTTTTTCTTCCAGAAGTTCACCCCTCCCCATATGCCCCTTAAATTGCATTTATGAAAACACGGTCGAACACCTATTTATTTTATTTATTTATTCATTTATTTATTTATTTTTAAGCTGATAGTTTTCGTCCGAGTTTCAGACTCTTCCCTATGTCGTTTAAGAGATACATGCTCAGTTAGGAATCTTTCAACCCCCACTTTTCATCCCTTTCACCTCATAATATACACTACATCGAAGAACCATTAGACATGTGTCAGCTTATTTTTAATGATTAGTATATGTGCCAAGTATCACATCCCCAAATGAAACCACTCGTGAGATATTGTAATTCAATGGAAAGCACGTTTACCCCCTTAACACCTCTTTAGAACCTGAATATCGAAAACTCTTTCCTTAGTGGACGTTTTCGGCATACAACGAACATATTGTTTTAGATCCCTTATTTGGGGGTGGATCTAAAAGGGAAGAGTTATTGTACTAATTTATAAAGTTGTGCCTAAAAAGGGTAGCCTCCCTTGGCAGGGTAAGCTGACCAGTGTAGAGTGTTGTAGTGTGCTAGGAACTAGGGGGCGTTCCTATGAATAAGGTAGTAGTGTTTGAAGGGATGGGACCCAATACAAGGGTCACTGTTCTGGTCGCTCAGCTGACTGCTTATTATGTAATTGAATCTGCTCGTATCAGCCGAGTGGCACGTGCTGCTTGCTGGCAGCCGAGCCGGCTCGGGAAACACAAAGGTACCTGAGTTAGCGCTATCAGACTACCGTCTATCACGTCTTACCGTGACGGGAATAAGGAAGGGCGTTGGGATGTAAAAAGGCGTATAAACAGTAAAGCGTGTGTAGAGTGTGGACCAAGTGTTTATTGGTCTGTAGTTTTGAGTATGAGTCCCTTGTAGGGAATGAGATTATGTTCACAATGTGTACAAGTGGTGGGTTACAGGTTACAAAAGTAGGAACTCTGAACACGATTGACTGACTCACCTCGGTTGACACCAGCGTAGCCTCGGGCCGTCTCGATGAAGCACTGACAATGGAGAGATCCTTTGACCTCATTAGGACGCCTTCTTATACCTTCTGACGCCCTGCTGTCAGCATTGTGTTGGCATGCTGCCCCAGTTAATACTATGTCGCTGAGTGTAATGATTGCGTAAGGCTTGAGCTGCTTTATGGAGTAGCAAGCTGTCCTTACAGTATTAATGGATGTTGTCCCGGCTTTCCAAGGGTTGCCATTTTAGGGGATTTAGCCAGATGCCGGGGGGATGGTCTCCAAGGGGTGCATACCCCTGGGAGGCTGTACAAGCGTCTTCCTTCATTTGTTCGCGTCCTCGCGAACGGGAACGGAACTGGAGGTTGGGATGTTGGCGTAGTGGTTCTTGAAACCCCCTCGTGTCTCCTGGTGGTGTCGTATCGAAGTGTGCGTGTGAGGTCAGCCCGTGTTCAGAGGGGAGGGTTATGGGATGTACAGATATATGTATACACTGATATTGACATTGTGAAAAAACAAACAAAAAAAATTGACATTGCGAAAGATTTGATATCGAGAAAAAATTAACATTGGGAAAAAAAAATTGACATTTGAGAAAAATTTGACATTAAAAGAAATTTGACATGTAAAAAAAATTGCCCTTGCTATTGCTGGCATATAGCTAGTTTCAAAAAAAAAACCATGGTTTTTGATGGTGATTCGTTACATGTTGTGCAGGGAGGAAAAACCCAGCTAGACGCGGAATTGTGTCGTCTGGCTTTACCTTGGGGAAAAAATGCTCCCTGCAAAATAGAAAGATAGGAGAGAATAGAAAAAAAATGGGTGTTCCAGGGTATAATTTAAGGGATATATTCAAAGTATTTATTTGTTTGGGAAAAAACGGAACACCCTGACAAATGGGGAAGTTAGAAGAAGGAAAAATGAAAGAAAACAAATCATACACATTATGTACATTGGTGGTCTTGATAAGGGTAACAGATATGACCCGATAATAATAACAATAGTAATCCTTACGCTATAAAATCCCTGACAAGTTGTAGTTGAACATAGTAAACATGTAATGAAAATGAGCATAAAAATAATGTTTGCCATGTGGGTACCCTGTACGTATAAGTAACTTTGCCACTCCTGTGGACCCTTGCAACTGTATGCCATGGCGAGAAAATACAAAAATAATTTACACTTTTATAATTATTACTAACATATATATATATATATAAACTTATAGAGCTCTGTTATCTGGCCAGTTACTGCATAGCTCTTATACTTGGCGCGCACCGTGCTATTATGCCTCGCCGACCATTCTCTAATCGGCCGTTCCTGGTGAGGTTTAGTGGCTAGTCCACTATCCTCTCCCTGTACTTATTACATAACCTCGTGGTTTTCCGTCGTGGGTCGGAATCCCACCTTAGGGTCGAAGGACCGGCACTTACAAACCTTGTGTCGCCCTTTGAGCCTGAATTAACGCTTCATTTGCGTATTCTGAAATGTTTTTGCGTTCAGCGATGGTCATCATCCCACGTATGCTGTCCACCGCTGACCGCTGGCGTTGTCACCTTTAAGGGTGCAACTAAAACTGATAAGGAGTGTAATTGTGTGTAACATGTATGAGTATGTGGGTAATATGTTTACCATAGACATATTGACGTTCTTGGTTACCTGTAAATCAAAACAAAACAAAAATGCATCCGTATAAGGATGTTTATCTCTCGTGGCTCCCTGGTCTTCCTGTGTGGGTAAAAGTGGGTTAATTATGAATATTACAGTGCAATACATTATGATACATGACAGGTATATATATATAACCTTCTTCGGTAGCGCTTAGTTTGGAAACTAAGTGTAGCGCCACCGAAGTTTAACTTAACCTAGGTTAGCCTATTTTAACCTAGTTTATCCTAAGTATTGTCGGGCTTACCTCGGTAACGGATTTTTAGTCACCGAGTGCCGAAATATACTATTGTGATCTATATATATATAAAAAAAATTGCCTTAAATGTAGGTTTATGTTACCCTACATCTTACATTACTTATTTAACTTATTGATAAAATTATCTAACTGTAAAACTATTCTGTATTTACATGCCGAGTGGACCTTATTCTAAAGCCGAAATGTGCTGTGCTATTATTAGCAACAGCTGTTGGTAAATTTGCTTACATATAAGTGACCTTAACATGGCACTATGACTTAAGTACTAAAATTTAGATGGAGGCTGTCCGTTTGATTTCTCTCGCGGTGGCGCCCTTGTAGTACATTGTCGGGACCGGAACCCAACAATGCCTCGTAGTCCCCTCCGTTTTAATACTATTGTCGACATCTATTCTAGGTCTTAATACTAGTACTAACCTATTCGCAGGCGGCTTACGGTGCCACTAAGCTAACCGTTTCGCCCGCTGTAACTTCCTTGTTCATGACCGTTTGCTGTTCCGATTTATCGTAGTTGAGCCGCCCACTTGGCTCCTGTGAGGGGCGCGCCATGCCCCTCAATGCCCTCTGGTTGCCCGATGCGTCGCCATTTATGTGGGCATTGGACAGTGTGGTCCAATGGCATAATATTGTCTTCGCCTTTATCGGCCGTCGCAGTATGCTTTTCGCATTGATATATGAATATGCCTCTATGGGCCGCAGTAATATGTATTTCGCAGTTATCTTCCACTCCAACGCATAGGAGTTTTGCTTCCCGCTATGGAAGCCGTGCCTACTTAAATTTAAACTTAACTAGGAGTCTAGTCATAATGGGGTCGTCTCTAGGGATAGTTCCCGAGGCCGGCGCCGAGTGAGCTATTTCTCCCGCCATCCTCAGAAAGTCACCCTGCAGGTCTTGGCTTCGATGACCGTGACACATAGTGGGTATAACCTTCTCCGACAAGGGGGATGGGCTAATATGCACCCCTAGATCTCGATGTTTGCCCGTGTCAGGTCCCGAATGCTTTGACCTTACGTAGTTCGTCTGTTTGGTCTGGTCGTCAGTTAAGTGAGGTCGCTGCGCTGTCGAGCCAACTGAGGGAAGGGTCCACATCGCCTTCCCCAGTTCTGCTCCGGTGTGGTGCTCCTGACCTTCGGCTTACACCGTTGTCAACAATCAGATCGTATCAGATTCCTTTGTAAGAAAAAAAATGTAGCGTAACCTGTGTAAATGGTATAATCTCTGTGTAAAATGTAAAATATTTCCAGTGTTGCGGGGTTGTAGATCTTCTAAGTACATAGGCTACTTCTGGTCTACCATCGCTACGTCAGCTTTCCAGCAATAATGCTTTCTTTACCTTAATGGAGGTGTTAGTAGGGTCTGGAATGTCAGGTACCCTCTTATTAGGATCTGGGGGTAGTTACTTGTTGAGAGGGCTTAAAGTATGGTAGGAAGGGGTTGCGCACCTTTGGGTTCCACGTTAGTGGTGGCCTAGAACCGGTGATGCCTCTGGGATGCTCCTATAGTGAGTGGACTGGGGAGGCAATTCCCGGGATTGCAAAGATACGAAAATTTCATGCAGGTCTGATATCAAAATCCCTGGTAAATGGATGGGATACTCATGCATGTGTCTGGATATGAAGTTTCTGCCTTCATGTACGGATAGGTGTGGGATGGGGCATAATACCAGTATGTTCCTTCATGCGGGAGTGTTTAAGTACTAAAGAATGGTTAATATATATCTATGGCCTCCTCTCTCATTTGGAGAGGCGCATTATGCTTCTTTAATGTTTGCTGACACACCCCTAATACTCAGGTGGTAGCATCGTGACGCAAGGCGTAGCATGCCTGCTCTTTAGACGCATGAAGTCCATCAACCCCTTTGTGTGTACTTTGTAATGTAGTGTAGCTGTTTTTGGTCGTGTACATGTGTCTGCGTTGTTTATGTTGGGCGTGAGAAGGTTATGGGAAGGGAGTAAGGTGGTACGCTGGTAGCCTGTTCTCCTGTCATCCTCCCTTGGTCCATGTTGGCTTTCTATCCGCCCCTTGGGATAGTAAAGTGTCACGACCTAATCTGGTCTGCCCTTCGTAGTGTGAATGTGGCCAGTGGTCGTAGTACAATAGGCCATGTCCTAGTCGCCTGGGATGATTTATTTCGGGAATAGAATCGCGAAAAGAAGCTATTAAGGGGAGGTCCTGTTTCCTCAAAGTCCCTATGTTCGCTCCTAATTGGTGAGCGCGTGTGTGTGTGTGTGACTACTTTCCGCTACACCACGCGGACGATTGGTCTGTTATAAGGCTAAGTCCTACTGTGTATATTGTGTATGGGCGGGGAGCGCCCGTGGCCTGTCAACGTCTTTGCGAACGTGCCCTTATAGGCCCAAGATAAGTTCCGCTGTGTCACGTCTTGTCCATTGCCAAATGATTTTGCAGTGTGGAAAAAAAATGTATGGTGTTATAATTGTTATGTGTTTGTAATTTCACGGTCACTGGCGATACGCAATAGCGTCTAGTCATCGCAGTATTGCAGTGTAAATAGTTTGCAAGTCAGCAGTGGGCATGTGTAATGTCAGGCTGGGACGTTATTGTATGTCGTCCGCTGGTATGTGCCTTTCTGCACGTGTGCAAGTGTGGTCATTGTTTTTAGATTCCTAGCGGCCTAATGTAGCAATTCGTCCTAGTTAGGTAATGACATTGTGTGGCCGTTGTTTCCTAAGACTTGTGTCTTGCGAAATTTTCCTACCTGCTCTGGGAAATGTATTCGCTATGTCTGGTGTAATTCGAAATTTTATGTCTGGCTTTTGGTGGGAGGAAATGTAGTATTCCCTGTTCATGCACTTGTATGGGCCACCTTCAGTATGGTTGGACGCCTGAATAGCTGTTTTCCTTTGTGTCTAAATTTTTACTGGAACTCAGACCCGTGACCTTATGTCATTTTCTGTGTTTTATGTTTGCGTTGTGTTTCAGGGCTTGGGGCTTCCCCAGTGTGGTTTTTGCTTGTGTTCCGTGTACCAAGAATACCATTGGATAGTTAGTTTTTGGTACGAGTGTGGTGTGTGGTCATGGGTTCGAATCCGGTTGTCTGTAAAGACTTGGTGTGGCCCTTTCTGTACCGGATATATTATGGCACGTTCCCGTGGATGCGCAATGCGCAAATGAAAGCATGCATACCTGTGTAGAGTTTGTATGTTTTTGATTTCCCCTCGTAGTGTAATTTTGGAAGATATGGGGTCTCTAAATCGGGCGTGAATGATGCCGTGCGTTCTGCTCCGAGAGCTGTTGTCTGTAAGCTTGCAGGTTATCACTGAGGCCTGCGTTGCTGCTGAGTATGGTGGTATCGGATTACAATGTCTTGCGCGCTCGCTTGTTACTTGTCTTGTTCGTGCTTTTGCTTCCGGCACGCGTATGTGGGAACCTGATAGCTGTCCGTTGTAATTGCGGGCAGGCTCATTGTAATGGAAAAGAACCTTCTACTAACTATTTTTGTGTTCCCAATTGTGTGTTACTGTGACGTGGTTCGATTATGTCCCTACAATGGTACGAAATGTCATTATGCCCGCGTGTCTCTGGGACAGTTCTGTGGAGTGTTAGGATCGTATCCCGGTGCGGTCAGTGGGCTATTTCTTGGCTTTCTTCCCACGTCTGCCAGCGGGACCGTTTCCTTTTCTTTTGGCAGTGTCTCCGCCTTTACGTGTACCTATGTATTAAATATATATATGTTTAACTTGGCCACCTTTCTTTCATCGGGCCTAATGCCTGCGTCATATATTAAAAAAATGAGCTATGCCCCGCTCTGGATTAAGAGAGCACTTTGAAAGAAAATAATAGCAGGTGGCGATAGTCTCTAAAAATTATGTCGTGAACACTATAAAAAATGTTAAAAAAAATGTGCTTGGGACCTGAGTGTAGTATTTACCATTTTGGCAACGTGAGTACTACCGTAATCTGGTTACGTCTCAGGGGAATCTACCGACACTGTCTAGTACACATTAGGAAGGTCATTGCAAGACGTAATTGATACACTTGTATCCACGTCACGAGCAAAGCCAGTGCACTGTGGGAGTCAAACCTGCCCTTCAAAGTAATTGTAACTCACCAAAATGACAGTGTCTCGTCCCGGTGTGCAATTGGGCTTTTCAGTTGGTCAAAGCACACCTCACCAAATTTTTGAAATTAGTTTGCGATTCTTAATTCCTGCCACACTTACGGCTTTCGCCCGCAAGAAGAGAATCTATCAAACTGTGGAACCATAACATAGAACATTTAGTCGTTTCTACTTAGAAAGACTCACTTAAGCTTTATGCTGTGGTTTTATGCTTAAGTTGTGTTCAAAATATCTCTTTTTCGGCCTGAAGCCTGCTTGTCTTCCACTTGGCTTAGCATATTAGAGACTTTACGTTATAGCGTTAACCACTTTGCCCAATAACCATTGATGGCCTGAGAGAAAAATGCCATGGTTCCGAAAAAAAAACAAGAAGGATTTAGAATTGTTCCTTCTAATTTGGCTATTTTGCACTGTATATACATAAAATAAGAAAGAAAAATATGCAATTTTATGTTTATTATGTACTTGTTGGACTATTTTCTTATCGCCCCCGTTTAAAAGAACTTATGTGGCTTATAATGTTGGTGTTAGCGATGTTAGTTTATTTCTGTGGCCCTGGTGGAAGTCGTTATCCTCTTTCGAGCTTCAGTGCTCAGAAAGGTGAAGGGTTTTGCCCTGTTATTAGATTATAGGCCTCTGAAATCCACTGGGGTGTTCCTTTGCTACTTTCCGGCGGAATTTCTAGCAAAGTAAGCTTTGGCCTACTTCCACCGTAGCGCGTGTCTATAGGTTTGAATGTACCTGTATTCGAGGGCCTAATTGTGCTTGACGCTGCCCTAGTAGATTTTACGGGAGTGTGTATATATTTGCCTGCGTGGTTTTGTGGGGTAGGTGAGAACACCTTTCCTAATCCCCGTGTAGTGTGTGGTAATGCCTGGTCAAAATGTGCGTGCGTGTGTCGTACATCCTGAGGGCTTAATACCGGTGTTCGCCTTCGTTCTAGCAAATTTGCCCTTTGAACTGGCGGTAAAGGCCGCTTAATGGTTTGTGTCTGGCCTAGCGATGTGGTGGCGTGTAGTCTGACCGCTTTTCGGCCTTTGGCCACGGCAGACTCCTGCCATTGCGCTAGCCTATCTGTGTGGGTGTATGTAGGCTTTATGTGCTGTAGGGCGGGCTCTACGTCCTCAGCCCATGACGTGGTTATGTCCCTTTGTTTCCTTGTCATATCGTGTGTGTTTAATGGCCCTGGCTTCAACTCCTTCTCGTCCCTTTGTTCCGAGGGGATTGTTCTAGGCTCGGCCCCTCGGTTTGGCAAAATTGCCTTCCGATCCGGAGCTGAAAGACGTGTGTTTGTGTTAGGTTTATTTTGCAGTAAGTTGGAGCCTAACCTGGCCGTCTTCTTGACTGTGGCCACGGCGAACTCCTTTCTATGTGTGGCAGTACGTGTCGAGAGGGACATCCCCGCAAATTGTCGAGCTAGCGTATCTACGCTTATGTCCTCTCTCGGGTGGGCTGATGGCCCTACCAACTGTGTGTGGTCCCGTACGTGTACCGGGTGTGAGTCTCGGTATGAGTCCACGTCTGCACTTGCACTCGTGGTCCTGGCGCTGAATTAGCCATTGCATGCCTAGTCAGGTCCGTGTGCCTAGTGTACCTATATGCCCTATCGTGATGTTGTAGCGTGGATGTCCAAATGTCATGTTCGTTTTGCCGACGATTGCGGGTTTCATCCCTTACCGGAGCATGTGCTCCTTCTGTCGGTCTAGTTGGGTCTCTATAATCCCGGTAATGTGTTTGTCTGTAGGTTCTCGCTCGCTCTTCCCTCCTGTGTCTTCCCTTGTCCCCCCCCGGTTGTTTGTTTGTCTGTTGTTTGACGTGGTGTCGGGGTAAGTAGCCCCGTTCTTCTCTGTATTGGTGTGGGAGGGACATGTCCCCGGCTTCGCCAGTTCGCTGTTTTGTCAGGATTCCGGGCCGGTTCCGGGAATTGGTCGCATGTGTGTGTGTGTCCCCGCATTGTACTGGAGGGTGGTCTATCCGTCTTTCGGCCTGTGGCCATGGTAGACTCCCGCCCTTGTGTTGCGGTACGTGCTGAGAGAGACGTTTTCGCAAATTGCTGCGCTAATGCGTCTACAGAGATGTCGTTCGAGTGGTTCTTGAGTCTTTCCTCTGAACGCTCCCAATGGATGTTCCTCAGCATGGCCTTTCGTGCGGGCGCATACATCGTCCTATATGTGTTGAGAAAAGAAAAAAATGACTTTGACTGGGGTTGTTTTACTAAGAATTTCTCCTATGTAGCTGGTTTGGAGCAAAAATGGTGTTTCTTGTCTGGGAATTTTTTTTTTCACTATTTGCTTGGCTTTTTGCGGTACGGAAGGGGTCGATTTTCCTACGAGGGCTCGTTGGTTGAGTCCCGTTCTACTGTGCGTAGGACGGCGCCTCCACCAGTGTTTTAGATCCCTTATTTGGGGGTGGATCTAAAAGGGAAGAGTTATTGTACTAATTTATAAAGTTGTGCCTAAAAAGGGTAGCCTCCCTTGGCAGGGTAAGCTGACCAGTGTAGAGTGTTGTAGTGTGCTAGGAACTAGGGGGCGTTCCTATGAATAAGGTAGTAGTGTTTGAAGGGATGGGACCCAATACAAGGGTCACTGTTCTGGTCGCTCAGCTGACTGCTTATTATGTAATTGAATCTGCTCGTATCAGCCGAGTGGCACGTGCTGCTTGCTAGCAGCCGAGCCGGCTCGGGAAACACAAAGGTACCTGAGTTAGCGCTATCAGACTACCGTCTATCACGTCTTACCGTGACGGGAATAAGGAAGGGCGTTGGGATGTAAAAAGGCGTATAAACAGTAAAGCGTGTGTAGAGTGTGGACCAAGAGTTTATTGGTCTGTAGTTTTGAGTATGAGTCCCTTGTAGGGAATGAGATTATGTTCACAATGTGTACAAGTGGTGGGTTACAGGTTACAAAAGTAGGAACTCTGAACACGATTGACTGACTCACCTCGGTTGACACCAGCGTAGCCTCGGGCCGTCTCGATGAAGCACTGACAATGGAGAGATCCTTTGACCTCATTAGGACGCCTTCTTATACCTTCTGACGCCCTGCTGTCAGCATTGTGTTGGCATGCTGCCCCAGTTAATACTATGTCGCTGAGTGTAATGATTGCGTAAGGCTTGAGCTGCTTTATGGAGTAGCAAGCTGTCCTTACAGTATTAATGGATGTTGTCCCGGCTTTCCAAGGGTTGCCATTTTAGGGGATTTAGCCAGATGCCGGGGGGATGGTCTCCAAGGGGTGCATACCCCTGGGAGGCTGTACAATATCCCCAAAATTTCATGTTTCTAACTTCAATAATTTTGGTTGGGCGATGATGAGTGAGTGAGTCAGTCAGTCAGGATATTTTCTTTCATTTATTTTTGATAATTTCACCCGTCCCCATGAACCCCTTAAATTGGATTTATGAAACAAACGGTCAAACACCTATTTACTTATTTAAAGCTGTTTTCCCCCTGAGTTTGATGAGTGAGTAAGTGAGTCAATCAGTTAGGACACTTTCTTTCCTGTTTTTTTTTCCCATAATTTCACCCCTCTCCAAGAGCCCCTTAAATTGGATTTATGAAAAAACGTTCGAACACCTATTTACTTGTATTTTAAGCTGTTTTTTTCCCACCGAATTTCAAACTTCACGCCTATGTCGTTTCAGAGATGCACGCTCCGTCAAGAATCCCTCAACCCCCAATTTTCACCCCTTTCACCTCATAATATACACCACATCGATAAACCCTTAGACATATGTCTGATTATTTTTAATGATTAGTTTATATACCGAATATCACATCCCCAAACAAACAACTCATGAGATATCCTTATTCAATGAAATGCACGTTAACCCCCTTGACACGTCTCCAAAACCCGAATAAACAAAAATCATTCTTTAGTTAACGTTTTCGACATACAGCGAACATATTCCCAAAATTTCATGTTTCCAACTTTAATAGTTTTCGCTGGGCGTGATGAGTGAGTGAGTCAGACAGGTCATTTTCTTTCATTTATTTTACCAGAATTTCACCCCTCCCCATGGGCCCCTTAAATTGGATTGATTAAAAAACGCTTGAACACCTATTAACTTATTTCTTAAGCTGTCTTTTTCCCCTGAGTCAGTCGGTTAGGACACTTTCTCTCATTTTCCCCCCCAGAATTTCACCCCACCCCATTGGCCCCTTAAATTAATTTATGAAAAAGAAACAGTAGAAAACCGATTTACTTACTTTTTAAGCTTATTTTTTTCCGCTGAGTTTCAAATTTCTCGCCTATGTCGTTTAAGAGATAGGCCTACACGCTCCATTAGGAATCCTTCAACCCTCACTTTTCAGCCCTTTCACCTCATAATAATACACCACATCGAAAAACGCTTAGACACATGTCTGCGTATTTTTAATGATTAGTTTATATGCCGAGTATCACATCCACAAATGAAACCTCTCGTGAGATATTGATATTCAATGAAATGCAGGTTTAACCCCCCGAATATCCAAAAAACCTCCCTTAGTGTACGGTTTTGACATACAACGAACATATCCCCGAAATGTCATGTTTCCAACTTCAATATTTTTGGCTGGGCGATGATGAGTGAGTAAATGAGTCAGGACATTTCCTTTCATTTTTTTTTCTTCAGAATTTCACCCCTCCCGATGAACGCCTTCAATTTGATTGAAAAACAAACTGTCGAAAAGCTATTTACTTACTTTAAAGCAGTTTTTTCCCCCTGAGTTTGATGAGTGAGTCAGTCAGTCAATCAGTTAGGACACTTTCTTTTCTGTCCCTCCCCCCCCCCCTCCGAATTTCACCCCTCCCCATGGGCCCCTTAAATTGGATTTATGGAAAAGCGGTCAAACACATATTTACTTGTTTTTATGCTGATTTTTTTTCCGCTGAGTTTCAAACTCCTCGCCTATGTCGTTTAAGAGATACACGCTCCGTTAGGAATCTTTCAATCCCCACTTTTCACCCCTTTAACCTCATAAACACATCGAAAAACCCTCAGACACGTGTCTTGTTACTTTTTAATGATAAGTTTATATGCCGTGTATCACATCCCCCAATGAAACCAATCGGGAGATATTGTTATTCAATGAAATGCAGGTTTAATCCCCTTAAGACCCCTTTAGAACCTGAATATCCGAAAATCCTCCCTTAGTAGACGGTTTTGACATACAATGAACATATCCCCAAACTGTCATGTTTCTAACTTCAATAATTTTGGCTAGGCGATGATGAGTGAGTGAGTAAGTGAGTGAGTCTGGACATTTTCTTTCAATTTTCTTTTTTCAGAATTTCACCTCTCCCCATGAACCCTTTAAATTTGATTTATGAAAAAAAACTGTCGAACAGCTATGGACTTACTTTAAAGCAGTTTTTCCCCCTGAGTTTGATGAGTGAACCAGTCAGTCAATCAGTTAGGACACTTTCTTTCCTGTCCCCCCCCCCCCAGTATTTCATCTCTCCCCATGGGCCCCTTAAATTGGATTTATGAAAAAACTGTCAAACACATATTTACTTCTTTTTATGTTGATTTTTTTTCGCTGTGTTTTAAACTCCTTGCCTATGTCGTTTAAGAGACACACGCTCCGTTAAGAATCTTTTAATCCCCACTTTTCACCCCTTTCACCTCATAATATACACCACATCGAAAAACCCTCAGACACATGTCTTTTTATTTTTAATGATGAGTTTTTATGCCGAGTATCACATCCCCCCATGAAACCAATCGGGAGATATTGCTATTCAATTAAATGCAGGTCTACCCCCTTAACACCCCTTTAGAACCTGAATAGCCAAAATTTCTCTCTTATAGTGGGCATTTGCGGCCCTTGAGGAAGCTGCATACCAGATTTCATTCCAATCTGTTCGGTGGTTTCTGAGATTTCGTGATGAATAAATGAATGAGTGAGTGAGTGAGTGAGTGAGTGGTATTTGAAAAATATATAGTAGAAAGAAGATAGTGTCAAGTCTTTGTTATGCTAAACTCGGTTGACAGTGCTGTGTGAGCAGTTGAGTAACTAACGGGATTTCAAGTAAAGATCGTCATTTTCTATACCGGTAGTGCTGAGCGCAATTGGCATCAAGTCGGCCGTGTCTGGACTTGAGCTATGTTGCCATGGAAACTATCTGCCTTGCCATTCCTTCATGAGTATATTTTATGATTTGATTAGCCTGTTTTAGATTGAAAAAGGGCCGAAATCAGAAGAATGAGAAAGACTATCGAAAATTCATGTAGCCAGTGGTTCCTTCTGGGTCCTAAACTATGTGTATGCAAAATATGGTTGAGATTGGTGGAACGGTGTAGATTTGTATACGGAACCAACATATATACATACATACAGACTTTCACTTTTATATATTAGATACATAGGTAAACTTGTATCAGTACCCTTTATCACCGTACAAAATTGCAGGGTGATATCTGTAATAGTTTCTGAGATATAGAATGTCAGTGAAATATTTGGCACAGCCGCCATTTTGAGGTTATGTAAACAATTGAACAAAATTAGACTCCAGTGCATTACAATGTGTATAAACATTTGCTGTACCAAGTTTCATTACGTTTGGATAGTTAAATCGCGAGAAAAGTGTATTTAAAAGTCTCAACTTCGCTTGACCGCCATGTTGGTTTTGTAGTCACCAGGTTTTTGAAAGTCTCATAGGTGAACTTCTAGTTGTGCCCTTTATCACCGCACACAATTTCAGGGTGATATCGGTAATAGTTTCGGAGATATTGAATGCTAGTGAAATATTTCGCACAGCCGCCATGTTGGATTGGTGACACGTAACAAAATTTGAAGAGCACGGTCGAGGTCGCCGGGAATAGTGCTATGAACTTACCGAGATTCATAGAAATCGCTCCAGCCGTTTAGATTTTATTAGGGGGGGACAAACACACACACACCTCGCACACACACACATGCACACACACACGGACAAAAGGTGATCTCATAAGCCTATTTTTTCAAAATTGAAAATAGGCTAAAAACGAGTTTTTAAAATTTCGCACAGCTGCCATCATGTGATTATGCAAACAATTGAAATAAATTAGATGCCAGTGGATTAACATTTGTATAAGCAATTAACGAGCAAGCAACGTTTCACTGCATTCGGATAGTTAATTCGCGAGAAACGTCCATTTAAATATTTATACTTCGCGTCGCCGCCATGTTGGATTTGTGCTCAGCAGGTTACTGAAAGTCCTATAGGTGAACATATGTTCATAGCCTCTATGATCATTAAAAAAGCAGTTTGATTGCTGTAAAAGATTAATAGATATTGAGAACCGTCTAAATATTTCAGATGCTCGCCATTTTGGATTGTTATATGTATAGGGCATAGAGTTATGTACCATTCAGGGACAATTATTGCCTAGGTTCATTATTCAAACTTTCACTTCGATCGCATGATTACGACACAAGAGATAAAAACTTAATTTTAAAATTTCGCACAGCCGCCATCTTGAGGTTATGTAAACAATTGAATTAAATTAGATGGTAGTGCATTAAAATCTGCAAAATCATTTACTGTACCACATTTCACTGCGCTCAGAGAGTTAAATCACGAGAAAAGTCTATTAAAATATTTCAAATTCGCTTGGTCGCCATGTTCGTTTTGTACTTTACAGGTTTATGAAATATACATAGGTAAACTTGTATCAGTACCCTTTATCACCGTACAAAATTGCAGGGTGATATCTGTAATAGTTTCTGAGATATAGAATGTCAGTGAAATATTTGGCACAGCCGCCATTTTGAGGTTATGTAAACAATTGAACAAAATTAGACTCCAGTGCATTACAATGTGTATAAACATTTGCTGTACCAAGTTTCATTACGTTTGGATAGTTAAATCGCGAGAAAAGTGTATTTAAAAGTCTCAACTTCGCTTGACCGCCATGTTGGTTTTGTAGTCACCAGGTTTTTGAAAGTCTCATAGGTGAACTTCTAGTTGTGCCCTTTATCACCGCACACAATTGCAGGGTGATATCGGTAATAGTTTCGGAGATATTGAATGCTAGTGAAATATTTCGCACAGCCGCCATGTTGGATTGGTGACACGTAACAAAATTTGAAGGGCACGGTCGAGGTCGCCGGGAATAGTGCTATGAACTTACCGAGATTCATAGAAATCGCTCCAGCCGTTTAGATTTTATTAGGGGGGGGGGGGACACACATACACCTCGCACACACACACATGCACACACACACGGACAAAAGGTGATCTCATAAGCCTATTTTTTTCAAATTGAAAATAGGCTAAAAACGAGTTTTTAAAATTTCGCACAGCTGCCATCATGTGATTATGCAAACAATTGAAATAAATTAGATGCCAGTGGATTAACATTTGTATAAGCAATTAACGAGCAAGCAACGTTTCACTGCATTCGGATAGTTAATTCGCGAGAAACGTCCATTTAAATATTTATACTTCGCGTCGCCGCCATGTTGGATTTGTGCTCAGCAGGTTACTGAAAGTCCTATAGGTGAACATATGTTCATAGCCTCTATGATCATTAAAAAAGCAGTTTGATTGCTGTAAAAGATTAAAAGATATTGAGAACCGTCTAAATATTTCAGATGCTCGCCATTTTGGATTGTTATATGTATAGGCCATAGAGTTATGTACCATTCAAGGACAATTATTGCCTAGGTTCATTATTCAAACTTTCACTTCGATGGCATGATTACGACACAAGAAATAAAACTTAATTTTAAAATTTCGCACAGCCGCCATCTTGAGGTTATGTAAATAATTGAACTAAATTAGATGCCAGTGCATTACAATATGTAAAATCATTTACTGTACCACATTTCACTGCGCTCAGAGAGTTAAATCACGAGAAAAGTCTTTTAAATTGTTTCAAATTCGCTTGGCAGCCATGCTCGTTTTGTACTTTACAGGTTTATGAAAGTTACATAGATAAACTTGTACTAGTGCCCTGTATCACCGTACACAATTTTAGGGTGATATCTGTAATAGTTTTGGAGATATAGAATGTCAGTGAAATATTTCGCACAGCCGCCATTTTGAGGTTATAAAAACAATTAAACTAAATTAAACTGCAATGCATTAGAATGTGTATAAACATTTGCTGTACCAAGTTTCATTACGTTTGGATAGTTAAATCGCGAGAAAAGTCTATTTAAATGTCTCAAATTCGCTTGGCGGCCATGATGGTTTTGTAGTCACTAGGTTTTTGAAAGTCTTATAGGTGAACTTCTAGTAGTGCCCTTTATCGCCGTACACAATTTCAGGGCACTATCGGTAATTGTTTCGGAGATACTGATTGCTGGTGAAATATTTCACACAGCCGCCATGTTGGATTGGTGAGTCAAAATCAAATTTGAAGGGCACGGTCGGGGTCGGCCAGAATAGTGCTATGATCTTACCGAGGTGTTCCATTGTAATCGCTCCAGCCGTTTAGAAGTTATTAGGACACACACACACACACACACACACACACACACACACAAACACGCACACACACACGGACAAAAGGTGATCTCATAAGCCAATTTTTTCATAAAATGAAAATAGGCTAAAAACCGAATGAAGGAAATTTTATTATTCTTATTTATTTACCGTGAGGGTTTTAGTGCCGGGAGTGTCCGAGGACATGATCGGCTTGCCAGAGTATGTAGCAGTTCCAGCGGACACCCATAGAGTGAGCTACAAGTTCCATTTAATTTCAAGTAGTTCCAACTTTCGTTAACAGATGTCAATGATACCTAGTGGTGAACGTTGAAACTTTGATAGAGCGTTCCAACGAAATCTAACCTATTTAGCTTCACACAAGTTTAGTCTGTGGAAGGATCTTTTACATGCCATAAATCTATGACATGGGACCGCCGGCTTCACTTCCCCTCCGAAGGAAGGAATACTGAAGTATTTTAATGCTCTTAAAAATCCAACGACTTCGGCCGGATGAAGGAAATAAAGGAGAGGGAAGAGAAATACCCTCAAATCTTCAAGAATGAGGATTGAGCAACTTGGAAAAAAGTCGAAACATGAAAGGCTGATAAGGAATAAAAAGAGGAGAGGGACCGTCGTAAGTAAATGAATAACGTCTAACAACGGTACGAAAAGTTAGTTTTAACAAACAGATGAACAATCTCCCAGCTACATTTGACGATTCCTACTAGGCGACAGTCAAGAATGCTGGCCAGAAGTGGTAATGCTAAATGTAAATAAAGGACTAAGGGAGGGGATAAAAAGTCAACTGTCAGGAACTCGCAGACTAAACATTCAAGGCATAAAATTCTAGGAGAATAATGAATGAATGTTAGTCCACCAGCAGGAACATAAATAGTCGAAGATGGATATGATTGACGAGGTAACGTAGCGATAATCGATCTACTGACAGATGTAGGGCACAAGTGAGTACTATGAAATACAAGCGTAACTAAGGGGTAGTAATATCTCTGATAGAGAATGATATCTCAGTAAACATCTCGGTGTAACACTTGCCGATAAGACTGCAACATCCTGCTTGACACCATATAATTTATAGCCTCCCCCGCTACATATGACGGTGTTGTTCGGAGCTGGGCGGGCCGCAGATGGACCACGGGATAATACAGAACTAACAATCACATGTAAGAGAGGCCCGCACCTCATGTGGTGTGCTGGGGTGTGGCAACCCTCCAGAATAGACCAGCCAAATGAAGAGAAGAGGGCTTCATTGTACACCAAGAAGCTTAAGATGACACAGCCAACTTGTCAAATAAGATGATATCTGCAGTCTTGTTGCAGGGTATTAAAGAAGAGCGCTGTAACAAGTCCTTGTAAATGAAAAAGGTTTTGTTGATGATTCAGTAATTGTTGTTTTAAGGGGCCTAACATCTAGGTTATCGGCCCCTAATGGTCTGGGTGATATCGAAAATGACAATGAAATGGAAACCAGAACGGAAATTAAGTGAGACTGAAAATACTTACAAACCGTAACTCAGAATGAAACGACTCACAAAATGGAATGTGGTAATACTTACAAAAGGGAATTTAGAAGTAAAATCCTCACAAAAGGAATAGATTGAAAAAATACGCACAAAATATAGTTCAGCTTCAAAATACGTACAAAATGCAATTGAAATTGAAAATACACAATGCAATTTAGATTGAAAAACGCGCATTTCAGATTCAAAATACTCACAAAGTGCAATTGAAGTTCAAAATGCTTAGAAAAGGCAATTGAAATTGAAAATGCTTACAAAATGTATGGTAGATTCAAACTACTCATTTGTATGGACAACACTTAAAAATGCAATTACAGTAAGATTGAAAATACTTACAAAATGTAATTTAGATTCAAAATACCCACAAATTGCAATTGAGAATCAAAATACTTACAAAATGCCCACCATACAAAATGCAATGTAGATTGAAAATATTTGCAAAATGCGGTTTAGGTTGAAAATACTCACAAAATGCAATTGAAATTTAAAACACTCACAAAAGTCCCAGCCTCTATATTTTTTATTTTTATTTTTTTTTAGCGTATGGCTTTTAGTGCCGGGAGTGTCCGAGGACATGTTCGGCTCGCCAGTTTCGTAGCTGCTTCGAGACGGACACCCAATGGGTGAGCTACAAGTACCGTTGGGGAGGGAAGGAGGGAAGTTGGAATGTAAGGACGAGGAGTTGGAAGGTAGCGGGTGTGGCCTATAGTTAGGTACCAACCCCGGCATTTGCCTGGAAGGAAGATGGGAAACCACAGAAGACCATCTTCAAGGTTGCCGGCGGGGGGATTCGAACCTCCTCGCCTCCCGGATGTGAGCGACTGCCATCAGTCATGCCGTAACCACCACGGCTAACTCACCCGGTAGCCTCTATATTGAAAGACTTACTAAAATACAATTTAGATTGTTAATCCTTACAAAATGCAATTGAGGTTGAAAATACTCGCAATATGTAATTTAGATCGAAAAGAGTTATAAAATGCAACGTAGATTGAAAATACCTACAAATTGAGTGTAGATGCAAAAAATTCGCTAAAGGGAATTTAGATACACGGGAAGCCAATTAACAAAATCAGTTGCGGGAATCTTAAAGAGAAAAGGAAATATAATGAAAAGAAAACATGAGGTCTGCCCCCCGAAGAAGGAGGGATCAGGAAAGATGAGACAAGGGCCAATTAAGGCGGGAAAGTGAAAGATTCCCTAGGCCTTTTACCCTAATACGGTCGGGGTCAGAAAAGAACAAGGGTTGACCAAAAGAGGTCGAGAGGAAAGAAGACGGAGAGGAGGCCGGCACAAGTAAGTGGAAGCAATGACGGACTCGGCTGGGGTCCAGTGGTCGCCAACCCACGTCCCACTTGATGTGAGCCCCTGGACGGGGGGGGGGGGGAGGTTTTGCATGCAAGTGAAAAATAAGAACTGGAAACACGGTGCATTATAATAAACCTGAAAAAGCAACATGCACATAACTTGTGGAGGTTCTGGGCGTACCAAACGACCGCTGGCTATAATTTGGCCTACGGATTGCGGGGTGACGCGTGGTCAGCACAACGTGTTCCCTCAGCCGTTAACCTTGGCTTTCTTGATTTGGGTGTCACCTTTATAATCAGACAGTCTAGAAACACTGCAATGCACTTCATAAATAGGACGTGACAAGCAGTTACTATCCCTAAGAATTTGATGCATTTAAGAGCTCAATTATTATCATTTGTCCCGTTTTCCAACGGGGTCGCGGATGAGATGCGATGAGCCACGAGGTAGATAGTTTCTATGGCTGGATGCCCTTCCTGACGCCACCTCTCGAGAGAAGGTAAGGAGAGATCAAATGAATGAAGATGAATGAAAGTTCAATTTCAAGTAGTTCCACCTTTGACTTCCAGATGCCACTGGTACTAAGACCTAGCGGCGAACGTTGGAGTAGAGCGTTTCCTAACCAGCCAAATATAACCTACACATTTTTCTACACACTACCAACTGCGGTGGTAGGTTCTTTTACATGCCATAAATCTATGACATGGGCTCGCAGGCTTTACTTCCCCTCCGAAGGAAGGCATAATGAATGATTTCAACGCTGCACCGTTTGGACTCTCGGTAATAACAGCAGCCAATTCGAGTCAATTCAAGCGATATCTTTACCGTGACTTTGACACACTTACTGCTCTGCCAGCGAATTTTTGCCGGTGGCGGAAATCGGAACAAATGCGCTCCACCCAGCCACACACCTGCGATAGACGTGGAGTCGTCGCAAGTGAAACGTCATCGCATGGTTCATGCTGGGTCGTGCGCTGTGCGGTGTGTTCTCATTGACTGACTGACTACATGCGTTCCCTCTCTTGCCCGCACCCACCCGCAGCAGCCATAACGTGGCGAGCTAACGTAATGTTTACACAACAGCCCCGCTCCACGCCTAGTGTTAACAATTCCCTGGCAGGGTAGTACTGTGAGGAAATGATGGATGGTATCTCATATCATGTTCCATGCCAGTTATCCGCACTTAAGACGTCAACAATTGTACTTACATAGGTTGGTTTTTTAGTTTTGGCACCTTAGTTATAACTGGATTAATAACTCACTTAGATGGTTCCAAGTTTCACAGGCCCTCGATGTAGTCCCCACTGTTGCGTACAACGTGTTCCCAGCGATGCGGAAGTCGTTGGATCCCGTTGGCACTGCCCAATCTATTGATGGTACGAGGAGAGCGCTCGGCAGCCTGCTCCCCGCGCATTGTCATATTCATCTTCGGGATGAGATCATAGTCGCAGGGACTGATGTCGGGAGAATATGGGGGGGTGATAGAGGACCTCCCAGCCCCAGCGATCCAACAATGCCGACACAACGCCTGCTGTTTGTGCCCTAGCATTGTCATGCAGAAAGATGGGCGGTGTAACCATGTGGTGGCGCCGTTTCCTTCTCAGAGCTCCTCGGAGATGGTCTTGCAGAAACGAACAATAGTACGCCACATTAACGGTTTGCCCTCGGGCAACAGTATGGCAGCTCTTCCGTACCATTGAAGACGTTAAGCAGGCTGGCGAACGCTCTCTTCGTACCATCAATAGATTGGGCAGTGCCAACGGGATCCAACGACTTCCGTATCGCTGGGAACACGTTGTACGCAACGATGGGGTCTACATCGAGGGCCTGTGAAACTTGGAACCACCTAAGTGAGTTATTAATGCAGTTATAACTAAGGTGCCAAAACAAAACAAAAAAACATGTATATTAACTACTTTACTACCGAAACAACAACAACTGGAAGTCAGACAGATTCCCGACGAAATAGTACAGGGATCTGAATACCAAGATAGATTTAGTGCTTTAAGGAAACAATAACTTATGTTGCACCCAATTAAACAGCTTGAGCTCTCCATCTGCACCTCCTGCTCATGAATTCTAGTTACGCCTCTGATAAGCTTCCAACAATAATACTCACAAGTAGGCACATTGGCAGTTGTTGTATGTAAATGTACTAGGCTCTAGAGTTTCATCGTGTTGTTCACGTAATGTGGTGTTAATGATTCATTTGGGGGCGTTTAGGACATCTTGGTCGTGTATCCCCGTGTAATTTGTCTCATAAATTTTATTAATGTAATTATTATTATTAGTAGTATTTATTTATTTATTTACATTGTTTAGACCCAAAGGATCACATTAAGCAAATTATGTTCTGGTGCTGTTCTTCTTGTTCTTCCAGAACTCCTTCATCATCTCACTGTGTCGGACTCGACGTTCCTCCGTCCATCCTTTCCCTGGTCTCCTTGGTCGATCTTCATGTGTGACTTCCCAACTGTGGATCGTATGTCGGAATGTCATTCGATCGTCTATGTCTATTGGTATGATGTTGGCACTTTCGAGATCAATTTGGACTTGGGTAACCCAGACTGTTGTCACTTTAAGTTTTCATAAGGAAGTCAATATTCTCTTTGTTAGCCGGTCGTCATTCAGTCTCATAATGTGGCCGTAGAATCTCAGTCGTCGCTTGCGGAAATCTGACTCGATGTTAGAGTATATCTCTGTGATTGTGTGTGATTGCAGACGATATCCATCATCTGTGAGTACATTATAGGGCCCAATATTTTACGGATGATTTTTCTCTCAGCCTTCTTGATGTTCTCAAGATCCCCTTTGTAGTTGAGGTTTAGTGTCTCAGGTTTGATGACTGTCGTGTAGTGTTGAATTTTGGTGTTGATGCTCATGCATTTCTTGTTGTAAATATCTGCGATTTTTCCGTATGCTTTCCGCAATTTAAGTTCACGAGATTTTTGCGCCACTCTTTCCATACCTGTGGGTTCAATAATTTCACCCAAATACTTGAATTGATTAACCCTGTTTATCATACTGTACTCTGTGAGTCAATTTTGTGCTTGAATGTGTTTTGTCGATATAAACTCGGTCTTTGTGAAGGAAATTTGTAGTCCGACCTTTTCAGCGCACTCTTTTAAGACCTCAATCTGAAGAATTGCCGTTCGTTCATCTGCGGAGAGGATTGCAAGGTCATCCGCGAAAGCGAAGCATGTCACGTCAATATTATCCGTTTGCCTTCCTAGCATGACGGGCTTCCAGGTATTCTGACTCCTCAGTTCATTTCTCCATTCTTTGATGACCTTCTCTAAGACGATATTAAAGAGTAGAGGGGAGAGCCCATCACCCTGCCGTACACCTGTCCCGATGAGGAAAGGTTCAGATACTTCATCAAGGAACTTGACTTTGGAAGTTGTTTCAGATAGGGTCTGTTGGATGAGGCGTCGTGTTTTCGGGACGAGCGTGTATTCTTCGAGTATATTAGAAAGAGATTGGCGGTCGACAGAGTCATAAGCTTTCTGAAAATCGACGAATACGCAGATGGTTGGGAGATTTCGTAAAGCTCGAAGTTTCAGTGTGGACTTGAGGTTGAAAATTTGTTCAGTACTTGATCTGTTTGGTCTGAACCCTGCCTGGTATTCACCAATGAGAGGCTCGAGCTGTTCTTGTGTGCGTTGTAGGAGGCAAGCAGAGATGACTTTGTAAGGTACGGAAAGGAGGGATATCCCTCTATAGTTATTCACATCCAATCTGTCTCCTTTTTTGTAGAGTGGGTGAATGAGTGCGCATTTCCAATCATCTGGGAGTTTTTCACTTCGCCAGACTTCTTGGATGATCTGTGTAATTTCATGCAGTGATCGTGGTCCAAGATTTTTCAGCAGTTCCGCGACAATTCCGTCTTCTCCTGCTGTTTTTCTATTCTTGAGTTTTTTGATATGGCGAGTGATTTCTTCTTGTGTTGGTGGATCAGCGTCTGGCTTGACGTGTTCTGAGGTCGTATGCAAGAAACGTTCAGGTGGCTCGGGACAGTTAAGGAGCCCAGAAAAGTAGCGTGCAAGTTCATCGCTATTTTCACGATTAGTAAGTGCCAGTTTTCCATCCTGTTTCCTAAAGGTTAAATTTGGCGGTGCATAACCCTTAATATTATTCGCGAAGGTCCTGTAGAAATTCTGACTATCGGAGATTCTGAAATCATTCTCCATGGACTTAAGTTGTTCAGTGATATAATCACGCTTGCCTTTCCTGATAGTCTTGTTTGTCTGTTTGCGGATGTCGAGGAAGTGTCCCAGGGTTCCTGGTGATCTACTGCTGTTGTATTTTTGGAATGTGATTCGGCGATTGGCAATGGCTTGATCACACTCAGAATTCCACCACTTTTCTGAGGTCAGTTCTGCACTTTTCCAGCTCTCAGACCAAAATTAGATTTCTTGACAGAGACGGTAACCGAACCCGGTATTAGCCATGAAAACTAGTCACGTATGACAGAAGATTCTGGTAATGAATGCCGGCGTCGTTATTCATATACAGGCTGTATAAATTTCATTGTGAAATCCATTGCATAAATCACTTTAAACGTTATTTTCTGGTATATTTGTGAGCCATGAAAACAAGTCAAAGGGTGGGGATCCACCCTTTATTTGAATGCGTCCTGCTCTCTTATAGGTCAGCCGCGTATCTTGATCGGATTGGTGTCGCCCATTCCTATGCTAAGTGTTCCTACCTGCTGCACAATAACTCGTAGAACCATTGCAGTGACTGTCACATTAAGGGTCCTGGACTGCGGTATTGTTGTCCAGACACATTGGGACAAGGGTAGCAGTCTTCTTTTACACCATCGTTCGTTTTACACGAGCGGTCTTTCAAGTGCGATTCTTATCCAGGGAGTTATTTACTGCTTATGGTAAAGACATAATGTGTCTCACACCGAGATGGTGGTTACTTTCCAACCACGTGGATAAGCAGGTGCGTATCTAGGGGGAGGGGGGCTGAATTCATAAATAAAAATCAACAGAATCATGAATCACAGATTAATTTTCATATTGCACAATTAAATGATTATTGTTGTTGTTGTTGTTGTTGTTGTTGTTTGAGTCTTCAGTCTTTTGATGGGGGACGTGGTGGCGCAGCGGTCAAGCTGTTGGCCTCTCACCAAGGTGGACCGGGTTCGATTCCCGGTCAATGCATGTGAGATTTTGGAAGTGAAATGCCATGTCCTGTGGTTCGGATTCCACGTTAAAATGAGGTCCCGTGGCTCACGATCGCATGATTAACGGTCACGTAACTTACTTACTTATTTACTTTCGCTCCGTGCGGAGCATAGAGCATCCAAGAATGATTTCCATCGGGCTCTTGTTTGTTGCCAAGTTCTTCACTTCCCTCCAAGTCTTTCCCGCTTTTCTGGCCTCCTCTTCAATGGTGCGTTTCCAGGTGTTCCTTGGTCTTCCCCGTCTCCGAGCCCCTTGAGGATTCCAGTCCAGAGCTCTCCTTTCTACTGCATCATTCTGTTTCCGCAGATTATGCCCAATCCAGCCCCATTTCCTCCGTTTAATTTGGACTTCTATAGGTTGTTGGTTAGCCCTTTGCCACAGCTCTTCGTTTGGGATTATATCTGGCCATCGTATACCCAGAATTCGACGCAGACAACGATTGATGAATACAACGGTCACGTAAAGCTAAAGTATTTTGACTGGATTGATGATGATAGTTAAAACAGCAATTTTTCTAGGTTCATGCCGTGTTTTGTCTGGGGTTTCGCCTAGGAACACCAAGCTGGCTCATCAGCGGGTCCCCCGCCCGGACCTTGATGATAGATGTTTTGGTTTGATTATATAGGGCAAAATGGTCATGCAGCCCTGTGTACTTCGGTGTGTGTAGAATTTGTCTGATGACCTGTGTCTCTGTGATGTCTCTACTAGTGTGTGTATTTGTAATTTAGGCAGGATTTGTGTTGAAAGTGGCTGTGGCCTTAAGTTAGGTACCATCCCGGCATTTGTCTGGAGTAGAGGTAGGAAATCACGGAAAACCACCTCCAGGAAGGCTGAGATAGGAATCAAACCCACCTCACGAGGTTGAGTGTACCCCGTTCCAGCCCTCACAACATAAATAAATTTCTTGGCAGGGTCGGGAATTGAACCCAGGCCTCCGTGGTGACAGCCAAGAATTTTAGCCACTACGCAACGAGGCGGACTGATAATTATTGTTTTAAGAGGCCCAACATCTAGATTATTGGCCCCTAATGGTTTGGGCGATCGTGAAAATAGAAATGAACCTAGACTATGAGCCTTTCTACTCGAAACCCACTACACCGCTGATTTCTTTCTCGCGCCTATTCTTGGTGGCGAGTGCATTCTAGTGGCCACAAGAGGAAACGCTTGGATCACATCTTTGGCATGAGTTCCAGCTGGCCGGTACAGAGCGTAGCTCGCACATATTCGACCATGGTTGGCTGATTGCTGTTAGATTTCCCTCGTGCAGATCCGGCGAAGAACTTTGTTTTAATTAAATATATATTTTCCATTGCAAAATGCACAATATTACGCTTAATTTTATAACGTCTGAAGAATTACAAAATAATAAATATAGAAAATTCAAGCAAACAAAATGCAACTCTGATAGGTTTTGAATCTCGGCCAAATGGGCGAAAGACTAATGCTTTACCGCAGAGCCAAATATGTCCACCGAAATCCACTGTTATCAATTCTCTTACATACAACGTCCTAGCAAATAATGTTTTGGACTAAACGATTTCTTCAGTGGAGTACGGTATATTCTTTTATAAGGCATTCCATACGAAGTTTACATTATTTCTATCAGTAGGCTATATTGCATGGGATACTCAAACTATTGAAATATAGGTCAGGCACAAGATATCAGCTGCCATCAAGTTTTGTAACCGAGACGGCCCAGCTTTTTAATGTCACTGCTACCGTGTAATATTATAATATGAACATTAAATATCCAACTGACCACGTCCTTTAGGACAGTTTAAACCATTCTCGGTTCGATAATCGAAACTGGCGGTTTCTATGTTATAGATTATAATGCTTGCATAATTCACATGGCCACCATCTTGAAATGGTATGGCTGATGACCTTTTAGTTTAGGATCAAGACGCGTCCTACATGAAGGTATGTTGTTACCAAATTTGGTAGAGATCGGATGATTGGTTTAGTTATAATTTTATTTTACGTTTTGAACGTTTGAGTGGCCGCCATTCAGTTTTGGTAAAGATGGCGGCGATATAAAACACGACACTGAGGTGCCCTTTGCTAGTGCTACCTCTGTACCAAATTTCGTGCAATTCGGTTTTGTCGTGTTTGAATTGATGGGGGGAACAGAATACACGCTCACACACATGCACACCTTCTCTCTCTCTCTCTAACACACACAGACACACAATTTTTGGCCCTGTGTAGATCTCAACAGTCTTCTTTACATTTTTCAAAAACCGAAAGTAGGCTAACAAGATGTCTGACCCCTCGAAGAATGACGGATTAGCAAAGATGAGACAAGGGCCATTACCGAATCGCTGTGATTCCTCTGCTCTAATGAACCACAAAACGCTGTGCCCCTGTTGGCACCGCCTAAAATTATAAGTATACAATAACAATTAATAAAGAGAATATCTTACATTAAATAATTATTTTTTCGACATCCGCAGAGGTACAGTATTACCAACATGCTGAAAAATTAAAAGTCTTTAACGATCTTGATGTTCAAATTCTTCATCAAAGAAGGTTCTATTTAATGTTTGGCTAATAGACTGCCTTAGGCTTCCCCATTGCACCTGACTGACAAAAGAGCATTTTACAAATATTCTAAAAGACTATACAGATAAAGGAAGCTTGTAGTTCTATGTCACCGTTAATGGAGCGATCATGAGCCACGGAACCATCTTCCTTACGTAGAATCCGAACCACCGGGGGTGATCTTCACAAATATCTCACATGCATTAACCAGGAATCGAACCTGTTTCACCTGAATACATGACTTCAATCCAGTCAAGAAGTTAACCGCTTAACAAATGGACCACAAGGCGATGTAAGTAGTGGAACTTGGCTAATTCGAACCTCAAGGGACCAGTAAAAAAAAACGAATTATCCAAAAATTCGAATTAAGAAAGTTTTCTGAAAAGGGTAGAGAAAATATATTGTATTACGTTTACATAATGGTTTACGTTCAACAAAGCAGATTAACAGACAACGGTACTGTATAATGACTGTATCGTGATTAATCTCAAAAGTTTGAAATGATAAAATAAAACCAAAATGTACTGTTCACCTATTTAACGACAGTTGTAATCCAGCAATCTAGTTAAGTCTTAGAGAATTCTATAGTTTTTCAAAAAAGTTTGAGATTTTTACCTGCTTCCTACAATTAAGTCTCTCGGCCATCACAAAAGATTTAAGGAACGGAAAACAGAATCACTAACGTCATTTCTACTTCCAAAAAATAAAACACGCCTAAGTTCTGTAATGTGGTTTATGTTCGACCCTCACTATTATGTGTCAGATAACTGTATCATAATGATGGTCATTATAACACTGTTTTCCATTATAATACAGTTTCTCCAGCCAATCAGAGCTCGTTCATTGACCAATTAGGTAACGATAACTTTGCGCATGCGCTCAAAATCCAACATGTCGGACATAAACACAACATCGAACTATAATAAATTACCGATATGGAATACCCACCGTCCATATGTTCGCGTAAATAAACTGGCGAATATGAGACAAGAAATAGCACTGTACCTTAAAATCACCAACACTAATTTCTACACAGCGCATTGTCTTCAAATGACTGCGGTGACAATATTACTGAGGGACGGCTGATGTAAACATATGGTTGCATATGGCATTGCAAGCCCACAGAGCGCATGCGTCGGTCGTTCAAAGCTCTTGAAAGACAAAGATATAACACCCAACGCTCGCTCTGCGATCACAAAATTCCAGTAGCTGACTCAACAGATATTTATGAATATTTATGTTAAAACATATAATAAAGTTATAATTATCGTCGAACATAAACAGTCGTATGCAACTTGCCTATAATGGTAATTAAGACACTCGTATGGAAATTATAAAACTCGCATACGCTCGTTTTATAAAAAATACTCGTGTCTTAATTATAGACATTATAGGCTCGTTGCATAATGTACTATTGTCGTTTTTCGGGAATTCCTGACCCAACTGCTTGGCTCCGATCGGCTTTTCACACGTAAAAACTTCGAATTATCCAACATATAATTCTAATTAACCACGATTTTTTAGCATTGATTGTATATAAAATGCTAGGGACCAAGAGAAAAATTCGAATTAAGGAAGATTTCGAATTATAGAAGTTCGAATTAGCCACGTTTCATCATCGTTGTTATTGTTCTTGTTATTATCAGCAGCAGCAGCGTAGTCGTCTTGTACTGTACTACTGTAGCAACCAGTCCCGGCTTCGCTCAGGAACACGTATGAATGCATTACGTGCTAGCTCGTAAACTGTCGCCTCAGTAATTGAATGGAGATTGTTGGAAGAAATGAAAACATATACACACTTAGGCTATAGTGAGCGATGTATTGAAGAAAGAGATATGCCCTTCCGCACATTTTTGTAGAACTTTTCATACTGAACATTTCTTACACTCATAGTTTATTGATATGTTTAACGGTTTGCCCAGCGTAGGCTTAAAAAGCGCACGTACGCCAGGTTTCATTTTCGACTTTTTCACTGAAATCGTTACTGCTTGGCTTCCTTTGATCATAAACAAATTATTTTCTACAGTAACCTTCCTCAAGATATCCTTTACAGAATGGTGAAAACCGCATCAAAATCCTTCCAGTGGTTCTCGAGATTACCCGTGACATCCCAGAATCTGGGACTTTGTTTTATACTAAGTAGAGATAGAGATGCGACAGTCGGATAATATTAGACAGTTCAAGATTTTAAACTAACAATCTTCCTTCCCAACATGGCAAAATCAATTACAAAGTGCAAATTGAAGTGTACATAATGTTTCACATAGTTGATTCTACACACACGAACAGTCACATACTTAACTTGGCCATGGAGATGATTAAGCAGGTGAGGACCCCTATGAAGATGTCGCACTTTCACTCTTGTATTCATACAATATATCAGCATGCAGCAGTGGGGTTTCTTTTGTCTCCCCGAGTGTTGACAGAGAGGGGTTGTAAGATATACAGGACAAGATACTGTACATGTTCGTACCACAGACCAGGAACCCTGCCGAGACAGCGACCGACTGGCCGACATCCCAATGGTAATTTAATTGAGACACTAAAAAAATAAATATCCTACACAAGAAATGTCACTTCTCCCCTTATTTAGTATCACCAGCATAATCAACAATGACCTTTCACACAACGCTTATATTATTTATAATAATTTAATAAATGCGCACATTGTGCATTAATTCGATACATTTAAGGAATTCACTAATTGCAATCTTCCTTGCCACACATTCTAATATACCTAATCTACTACACTCCATTCCACATAAAGCACATAATAGGCCTACATGTCTCTTTTCGGTCATGAAATCTTTTTAGAACGCAAGTGGAAGCCGTGTACAGCTAGTCAAATCACTAAGTATATTTTCTCATAGTTGATACGGTTCAGTGCCATTTCGTCCAGCAACAAATTTCCTTGAAATTACACAATGATTCTACGCCAATTATCCGTAGATGGAGCTGCAGTTTTATTCTTTGGTGCTCTATAAAATATGTCTCCCTTGCTAGGACATACACTAGTCTAGAAGGCGTAAACTTTGATACGCGCAGGACTCTGTCCAGATATCTCGCCTTCAGGCTTTCTATGTCCTATATCTGATTTATCATAAGGAGATCCCATACATATTCAATGCCATACATTATTGTTGGTACTATCTTCGCCTCAAATAATCTCATTACGTTAGTGAGTGACATCAGGTTTCTAAGTCTCTGATACTGGAAATCCCTTTAAAAGCTAAGATCAATCTCTTCTTGATGTGTATTGCAAACGATTTTCCTGTTACCTGCAAGACCATACCCAAATATTTAAAAGAGCCATTGATTTTACATTACTTACAGTACACAGCCATAATACAGTGGGGTTTTCACAACTCGAAGCTGTAGGGTCCTTCCAAAAATTCAAATTATCTAAACATTCTAATTAGACATGTGACATCATTTTGGTTTGGTTTCAGGTCCAATAAATGCCAGAAAAGAATTGCAGTAAAGTACAGGGATAGGAGGGTGCTCTCCAGACGGCAGTTATTCGAGCCGAAGGACGTGAGAGTGAAGCTGGTATTCAGAAAGGTGTAAAGCAAGGCTGCAACTTATCACCCATACTTTTCAATCTGTACATTGATCAATCAATGTAGGAAATTTAGAGAAAAATTTAAAGTAGCAGTGAAGATTCAAGGAGAAATAATTTCAACTCTAAGATTTGTTGATGACATCGTCATCCTACCCGATTTACCAGAGGATTTTAATGAGCTTTTAAATGGTAAGGACTCCGTCTTGAAGATAGAATTCATGATGAAAATCAATAAATGAACAACAAGAATAATGGAATGGAGCCGAAATAAATCAGAATCTTCTATTGATGTCAAATTGACAGGTGAAAAGCTAAAGAAAGTAGACAACTACTGCTACTTAGGAAGCAAAATAACCCGTGATCATCGAAGCAATATACAATGTAGGTTGGCTCAGGCTAGGAAAGCATTTATACATAAGAGGGATCTGTGGACATCGAATATAGATTTAGGTATTAGGAAGTGATTTTTGAAAGCCTTTGTCTGGAGCGTGGCGCTCTATGGAAGCGAAGCTTGCGTAAGTTTACTGACAACCTGTGTGTGATTGTGGTGTTTGTGTTAGAAATTAGTGGTCTACGAGTAGAATTGGACAGGAATAAACTTTGGCTTTGTGATCTTGAATGTAACATCCTAGTAGACAATTTATCTGGAGTGGACACTGGGAACTACGGAAGACAAAGGAAGTCTTACCTACCTTCTTCCGAGCCTTTGAGTAATCACTACTGAACCCAACGGGGTTAGGCTGACTGGTGTCGAACGTGGATCTCTGAGATAGATGAGCCCAGAATAGAGATTCCAGCAAGGAACGAACACGAGATATTTTGAGGGAGTTTAAGTTATAATAACCCCTAGAGAAAAATACATATTAAATCATTGTTTTGATATGAACTAATTCTGACATTATTTGGTAATATAATGCAGGGAATAATAGCAGAATACTGCATTATTGGGCTGTATGAGGCATACAATTCCGGACTGAATGCAGAAAGTTGGAGCGCTTGACATTTGTTAAATTACTCTAGAATGTAGGCGTGGTTTCTTGGAGCCGTGCCACTCAATGTGACCTACTTATGCCGTCTGGAGCAGGTCAGGAGGGTAATATATGGTCACGTTATTCCCCGTTAGAGAATAGAGAGGCCAGGGTAATGAGAAGGCACCAGCGTAATTTAATGATTACTCGTGATTGGAGTAACTCAGAGACATGAGGATTGCACCTATGTGAATGTATAGCCGGGAGGCTAATTATCAAGTCGTTAAACATTGAAATCGAGGCAGATTTAATGGAAAGCGCAGGGACACAGTAGAGCTGAGGTTAGCGGCGAGATCTGACCATGTCTTCGGGGATTTTTAGAGAACGCCGCGTGGGCAAGCGCTGGCAAAGGCAATTAATATTAATTAATTGGCCGATCGATCCTCGAGCACGCATACAGATCTGTGATCAGCGAGGAAAAAGGAACCATATAAGCGTTATTTCAAGACCAGAATCATACTGAGAGAGAAGATGGCGCTGCAGGGATATTTTCGGTCTACTTTTTCTCTCCAAACGGATATAAGGGCTGGACGAAGGACAGATGCAGTCAGTTGAACCATACTTGAGCGCAGGGAGCACGTCACCCGAGCTCAGAGAAGGGGCGCGCGGACTTTAACAGTTTAAGTGCAGCAACATACTAATCATGCATTAAGGCATGAATTAATAACGATTGATGTAGTCAGTTGAACCGCAGTCTAGTGCGAAGTGCACGTTACCGAATTCAGAGAAGGGACGCGCGGACTTTAACATGAGGAGCCATGCAGTAAGGCATTTATTAATCACAATTATTAAGGACAGTCGTGCCATACTTTTATAGTCGGCATTACGAGGGACTACTATCGAGCACGCAGGAAAGGTACCGTGTGAGATATAAGGTAGGATACCACTGTAATTAACGCTCAGGACGATATGCAAGCATATTTATGCGATATCAGGAAATTTTTCTAAGGATAGAAATTGATAGACAGAGGGGGACCGATAGGAATCCTTAGGCAGAGAATCGAGACTTTCAGACGAGATGCGGGAGAGAATTGGAGGAGAGATCTTCAGGGCCTGCATTTCTGATATTCTGCCAGGAAAAGCCAACCATTAAGAAATGTACATAGTGATCGTGTGATTGTAGTGATGATCATTTAAATATATGTACAATTAATAGAGTAATAAGTGATATAACGTGTTGTGTGAATAAGGAAGCAACAGCTTCAACATGGAAGAGCAAAGTGCCGTGTGTTTTGTAAGGCAAAAGTTATGTAAAATGTGTATGGGAAGTATAAGAATGCCTTGCTAATTTTGCAAATGATGGCGGGCATTACTGGAAGAAATGCGTGGTTGGAGCCACCAGATTAACCAATGTAAGTACCCAAAAAAACATGATTTTGTAGCAATTATAGTCCACTGTATGTTGAGTGATTTCAAAATTTATAAAATATGCCAATAAGAGTCAATTTTAGGAGGTAGAACCTCAAAATAGTATTGTTGTGTTGATTTTAGTCAAGTTGAGATGTCTTTGTACATCATTGAGTGGATAAATCGTTACCACTAATGTAAAATGGCAATTCAGGTATAGAAACATAACGTAACGAACACGGATGTTCGGTTATTGAAAGGGGTTACGTTGAGTCAGTTATGGTAATTCATGTCAGTAATAATAATAATAATAATAAGAAGAAGAATAAACGAATACACATCAGGGAAAAATGGTTGTAAGCAAAATATATATGCTAATTGGAATATTTATCTATCCAAGCAGTAATATTATACGTGAAGGGCTAAGCAAAGCAATTTAATATCAGAGTATATTATGATAATGGAAATAAATATGCAAGAATCAAGGAAATGGAAGAGTTTAATAGAGAATTTAATTTGCAGCTTGTGAATAAGCTTGTAAGAGTAATTGATAGATTTATCTTACTAATTAAAGGATGGGATCATAGCACTATGGTCACGGAAGCCAGGTAATCTATTCGACGTGTGAAATCTCGTATAGCCTAGGGCATACAGAGATATTTATTATTGCCAGAGCGTACTTAGTGACTGACCCTAGCTCTGTGGATTGATATGGAATGTTCCGGGTTCGAATCCAGTGGTGTATGGGAGGATAACAATGGAAACCTCAGCATGACACCTGATATCGACCGAGAACTAGCTATTGGATGAATTCAGCTCCTGGGGGCGAATTTTGGCGGCAGGATGTGCCTGACCGTGACATTTTATAAGATGCCGGCTAGCCAGTTCGACCGGTGAATGATGAATCTCGTTCCTTCATATAATGTAATGGACCTGTTGAGGTCAGTTATTAATATCCTAAGGTTAGGAATAAATGTTTAAACAAGTCCATAACCTATCTTGCATACAGTTTAGTAGATCATATGGGATATGCAGGCCAATGACACTGCACTACCGTAGTTCAAGTCACTTGTTACTGCTTGGAGATAAAGGAAGAGGAAACATAGTAAAGGACGGAACGAGTGTTTTGTTACCGCCCGACTCAGCCCATTATATACAGGAAGGGCCGAGGGAGGGATTTTTAAACGACCCTTGGAGGTTGACATTTAGAATGGACAGACTTTGAAACCCTGTTTGTAATAAAAGGAGTCGTTGTTGTATTGTATAATGAATTTGTGTGGTTTGAAACACATTGATAATTAAGGATCATCCTGATGACTTAAGATTTGGCAAACTTATGAATTGTTGAAAGTTGCATTTTTATACTGACATTGTCACTTTGTTCTAAAGGTCGACACTAGATGCCATAGGCTATGCCCACGCAAGGGTAGCATAATATACCATCCGACACAGCGGTAACGGAATCTTTGAAATTGAACTCATGACAGCATACAGTGGAACTGCAGAAAATGGAACTGTAGAAAGTGGAACTGCAGAAAGGGAACTGCAGAAAGGGGTATGATTACAAGTAATTGTGGAGCTGCAAGTAAATTTGATGTGCAACCCATAAATTGGTTAATGCAGGGTAAAGCATTTTGGTGGGAAGAGAGATACAAAACACAATTGTACGCATAATGTAAATTAAGATGTGTTGAGAGTAAACAATTAAGATTGTGAAATTAAAGAGGTCACAATAGGTGACATAAGATTATAAGTACAGTTTATGTGTAGTTTACCTGTGCATCAGCGCACTTGAGAATGAATTTGATGTTAATCTCATGGTAAATGAATGAATAATCATTTGGATTTGCAAGGATAAACTGCGAATGTTGGTGGATTGAAGGAATAATTTTGCATTGTTTGTGTTATATTGTTGGGATTGTGTTTTTGTTTATTTGAAGCCATGATTTAGAGCTTAATTAAAGTCTTTAGAATAGAGTTGTGCTTTATTATTGTAGAGTTGATACCTTTTAGTCTCGGATCAAAAATATGCAATTGCTCAGTGGGTGGACGGTACACGCCTGCGGACTTATGCAGGCTGGAGGCAGATGCATGTTTTATATGGAAATTACTCACATGGGTACACTACATAGTATAAAACGAAGTCCCCGATTCTTGGATGTAACGGGTAATCTCGAGAACCACTGGATGGATTTTGATGCGGTTTTCACCATTGTGTAAAGGATTTCTCAAGTAAGGATTTTGTAGATAATAATTTATTTATGACCAAAGGAAAATGAGCGGTAACGATTTCAGTGAATCGAGTCGAAAAAAAAAACCTACCGTCCGTGCACCTTTCGAGCTTACGCTTTAAACCGTTGTTGTTTGTGTCTTCAGTCTTTTGACTCGTTTGATGCAGCTTTCCATGCCTCCCGGTCCTGAGCTAATCGTTTCATCTCTACGTAGCTACCACACCCTACATCCGAGGCAATCTGTTTAATATATTCTAACCTTGGTCTACCCCTACAGTTCTTGTCCTCGACCCTTCCTTCCATAACTAAGCTTGCTATTCCTGGGTGTCATAGTATGTGTCCTACTAACCTATCTCTTCTCTTCATTAGCAGTCGCCAGAAACATCTCTCCTCTCCCACTCGTCTTAATACCTCTTCGTTTGTAACCCTAACTACCCATCTGATCTTCATCATTCTCCTGTAACACCACATTTCAAATGCTTCAATTCTCCTCTTTTCTGCTGCACTAATAGTCCAAGTGTCACGTCCTTAGAGCGCCACGCTCCAGACAAAGGCTTTCAAAAATGACTTCCTAGTACCTAAATCTATATTCGATGTCAACAGATTCCTTTTTTGTAGAAATGCTTTCCTTGCCTGAGCCAACCTACTTTTTATACCATCTTTGCTTCGTCCATCACTGGTTATTTTGCTTCCTAAGTAACAGAAGTCTCCTACTTCCTTCAGCTTTTCCCTGCCAATTTGATGTCCATGGCGGTTTCTGATTTATTTCGGCTGCATTCTAGTATTTTTGTTTTACAATTATTAATTTTCATCATGTATTCTTTCCGTAAGACGGAGTCCATACCATTCAAAAACTCATTCAAATCCTCAGGCGTATCGGCCAAGATGACGATGACCGTTAAAAATATGTATAATATGTTAGTATAAGAATTGTTGAGCATGAAAAGTTTTCCAAAGAAGTCTGTGACAGCATATCTCTATCTCCAATAGATCGCCCCTTATAAGTGGTTTTACGTTTTATTTTTTTCCAACAATCTCCATACAATTACTAGCTTCCTAGTTAGCGAGTGAGCCTATCACTCTAGTTTCAGCCTTCGTTCCACGGAATACACTGTCAAGTTTAGATTGGATGGAAATGGGATTTGTATTTCATGCACCTCGCCATTCTTAAATTCGCTGCACATGCTATGTCCATGATAATATAATTAACAGTTCAGCCAGTGATTTTAACCCATCATGCCGAGACGGGAAACGGATATAGACCGTAGTTCATTGAAATCGAAATGAATACGCCTTTTGAGTTTACGCTGGGTAAACCGTCAAAGATACCGGATGAAGCGGGTTGCTAGTATAATACAGAAATAGGAGCTCATAATTGAGTCGTCCAGTTGAAAAACTCGTTTAATCCACGTGTGAATAAGGACCATGTCGTAAAATCATTTATTTAATTATTTAATTTAATTTTACTTTATTTTATTTTGTTTTATTTTGTTATGTTTAATTTAATTTTGTTTTGTTTATTTTGTTTTGTTTTATTTTATTTCGTTTTATTTTCTTTTAAATTGTTTTGTTTATTTTCTGGTTTTGTTTTAATTTTTGTTTTGTTTTATTTTATTTCACTTTCTTATATTTTTAATTACATTTGTTTATTTTGATTTTGTTTTGTTTATTTTGTTTTATTTTATTTTGTTATGTTTTATTTTGATATTCCAGAAGACAAACACAAAACCAAAACCAAAAAACATGAAGCAAAATAGCAAAATTCAAAAACAAAAGCAAAAGCAGAAAACAAACATCAAGAAACAAAAAGCAAAAAGCAAAATTCAAAAAGCAGGAAACAAACACAAAACAAAAACCAAGAAAGAAAAGCAAATTCAAAAGCAAAAGCACAAAGCAAACAAAAAAAACAAAAACACAAAGCAAAAAGTAGAAAACAACAAACACAAACGATACGTAAGGCTAAGTCCAGAGAAACGTTTCTCATGAAAATAATTCTTATTCACAAGTGGATTAAACGAGTTTTGCAACTGGACGACTCAAATGGAGTTCAGTCCCTTTGGACTGGTCACTACTCTCAAGACAATTTACTACTCGCTAGCCAAGAGGAACGGTTTCGTTTAATGGCAGACATTACTCAGCTTTCGGTAGTATGAGGAGATAGGCCTACCACAGCCAGCAGGGCTACCGGAACGCTGGATGTGGGCAGAACAGGTGCCTCAAGGACGAGAGCAACGCCCCAACTAGAAATGAGGGGTATCTTTTGTCCACCCACCTTCGTAGCTCACTCTCCACAAAGGAACTAGAGGAGTAGCCCCATCACGAGCCACGGCACTTCGGCAAGATATTGTGAATGCTTTCCCTTCCCAGAGTTGCCTTACTGTTGTTTTTTGTTGTTGTTGTTGTTGTTTGAGTCTTCAGTCTTTTGACTAGTTTGATGCAGCCCTCCATGCCTCCCTGTCCTCAGCAAATCGTTTCATCTCTACATAGCTACCACACCCTACATCCGAGGCAATCTGTTTAACATACTAACCTTGGTCTACCCCTACAGTTCTTGTCCTCGACCCTTCCTTCCATAACTAAGCTTGCTATTCCTGGGTGTCTTAGTATGTGTCCTACCAACCTATCTCTTCTCTTCATTAACAGTCGCCAGGAACATCTCTCCTCTCCCACTAGTCTTAATACTTCTTTCTTTGTAACCCTATCTACCCATCTGATCTTCATCATTCTCCTGTAACACCACATTTCAAACGCTTCAATTCTCCTCTTTTCTGCTGCACCAATAGTCCAAGTTTCACTTCCATACAGTGGCACGCTCCAGACAAAGGCCTTCAAAAATTACTTCCTAATACCTAAATCTATATTCTATGTCAACAGATTCCCTTTCTGTAGAAATGCTTTCCTTAATCTACTTTTTATATCCTCTTTGCTTCGTCCATCACTGGTTATTTTGCTTCCTAAGTAACTGAAGTCTCCTACTTCCTTTATTTTTTCACCTGCCAATTTGATATCCATAGAGGTTTCTGCTTTATTTCGGCTGCATTGCAATATTTTTGTTTTACATTTATTAATTTTCATCATGAATTCTTTCCTCAAGACGGAGTCCATACCATTCAAAAACTCATTCAAATCTTCAGGCGTGTCGGCCAGGATGAGTATGTCATCGGCAAATCTCGGTGTTGAAATTATTCTGGTGGAATAAAACCATTATGCGCAAGCGCTGGAGCGACGAATATTACATTTTTCTTTAATAATTTAAAAATACACTCTCAACATATATTTTCCTTTTGAAGACACTCTGCAAATCTACATGCTAAGAGCTCTCGTTAGAATGTATTACGAAGTCAATCGGTTAAGACGTTATATCAATCTCGTGGTAACAAAAATCAGTTTAGTGTCTTAAATACCATAGATAGATTGTTGTAATGTCAGCGGATTCGAATAACAAACGTGCAGATGTGGATAACAGTCGTGCGGAAGCGGGCTGGATGCGGATAACAGTCGTGGGGATGCGTGGCAGATGCGGATAACAGTCATGCGGATGCGGGTTGGATGCGGATGACAGTCGTGGGGATGCGTGGCAAATGCGGTTAACGATTGGCTTATCGGCGCAAGGCTCCAGTGATAGTACAGTATTTTAAGGACCAGAATATCGAGAAGTTTTCTGCCTCATGCGACATATACAGGGTCATCATTTTAAATGCCCCCTGTACGCGCCGCTAGGTCGGTAAAAGTGACCTTGGTATTCGCAGTCTTATCTCCCCTATGAACACGCGCGTTAGCCCGGCAATGTTGCAATAAGCTGTCAGTATCTCCGGTGTCATAAGATCGTGAAGTGCTAGTTGAGCCAGTGAGCGGGTGTCAGTTCGAGAGCTTCCCGAGCCTTGACTGGTATCGGAGGAGAAACTTAAATTGATGATCCGGTACCACCACAATCACCGTCGTAGACATGTTATCAAAAGAGCCTGCATGTTTATTAATTTTAATCACTTATCCCACGGACTCATTCCTCTACCGTCGCAAGGACAGTGTCTGGGAGCTTAAGACACTTTGTCAGCAGATACAACTGGGGATGGTGACAGGCCGATCGCTCTGGCGACCGCTGACTAAGGTCTAATTAAGGAAGAGTCAGGGAAGGGATTTTGGAAGGAATTCGGCGATGGACTTGTTGAACGAAACCGTCCCGGTATTTGCCAGGTGGTGAAAATTCGAATCCACTTTAAAAAATTGGGACGGTTGAGGTGGGATTCGACATTTGGAGAACTCCACTACATAAGTAGTACAGTGCTCTCTTGGTAATCCGGCAGATATCGGACCAGATCACTGCCGGATTAATGGAAAATATCGAGAAAAACGCAGATATCATTTGAAAATCAGTTTTAATTACATTGTACTATACAAAGTAAAAAAGTACGAAAGTACATCATATAACTCACGTTATTCCTTGGAAGTAGACGGCTGGAAATGTGCATCAATTGTCTTTTGCTTTTTACGGTTTGAGAACTCGTTCCTGTAACCTTCTTTAAACTAAGACATCGTTAGCAGAATTGTAGCTCGGCCAACACCGTATTCGTTAGCAACACTAGTTAACGTTTCGCCCTTTTCAAGCCGCTTTAGGATTTCATGTTTATCTAACAAAGATAGAGTTTTATGTTTACGTTTTTTCTGCAGATGCCATCTTCAACACAACATTACTACAGTACAACAGTTCTACACTAAGCACCTGAGGGGGGCGTGCGTGAGTCATCGCTCTTGGCGCCAATGCATTGGTAAGTCAGACACTAGTCGTGTCGCTGCATGGGAAACATTGTACAGTATTCGGGACGCATTGTGAAATCAAGTGTTGAGCTCGTACTCGAATACAAAACGCCGGATTACTGGGAGTGCCGGAGAGCTGAGATGTCGGATTACAGAGGGAGTAGCCTACTGTATACGAAATTATGAGGGAGACGTATTTCATAAAAGCCTTACGATTTCAATTCTGCTTACAATCAACGAGGCAAGCAAGGCATTATTAAACATTAGGGAAAGAAAGAAATGTGAAATAGACCTCGATTTCTACACCTCACCAGCGATGATGGACGACAGGTGGACCAAAGAATGCAACACGAAGCGTCATGTTACAACACGACTCTCCATTCATGGGTTTCACCACAAGATACTGTATGTATAAACAAGACGTTCCACGAGCCAGACGAAGAATGCAAGTGTGTATTGTGCGTGTAGAAGTGTTGAAGATATCATAACATGCACGAAAAGAACCAGGACAATTTCAGACTATAACAAAGATTGAAATGTGAAATCAATTTAATGCTCAATCTTGAGTGTACAATTCTCAATAAAATAAGTATTTAAAAGGCAAAGAACACTTACTTCAAAACATTTTGCCAGTGTGTAAAGTTTGGCGGCTACTCTACTACATTCTCCAGCAGGGGAGCAAATGACATTTTGTTTAGAACCTGACCTGGATGGTTGGCATACCAATCATGCACTGCCTTTCGCCAGCTTATAGAATATCGATGGGACGAAACAGCAACATCGACTGATGGTAAGATACGGGTAGCATTTATGCACAACACAAGACACTTATCTGATAAGTTTATGTTCGTCAACAATCAATAGTACTGGCAGTGTTATACCTTCAGACAAAAGAAAGGGGCGAATCACTTTTGCTATGTTTTCAAAGAATACCTCACAAGTCATCCACCCACTGTCACTTCGAACGATTCTCCATTCCTTAGAAACAGATTCTGAAATATTTTCAGGAATTCTTTGATAAGGATAGACAATCATAGGATAGCATGTCAGTCATCCAACTGGCTGAAAAGGTGAACATAACAATAATGATCTGTTACAAACAGCCAACCTTCACCTGGGTGTTTGTTCCTGAAAGGACTTAATGTCAAAACATTCTGTATGCTGAAAATGTCTTCTCCATTTTTCGTAAATACTTTCCATGTCTTTTTAATAATCAACCTAGAAAGATAGAATGTCCACTTCACTAAAGCATCCTCCTCTTTCATCGTGAGTACTGGTGGTGTACCAGAAGAATATTTGTGAGCAGGGTTATTCAGTTTTTATTAAAGACTAGTTCGCGGTAGGCCATATTTTGTCAGCACGGCTCTTAGAGATGTATTGGGATAATCGTGCATTTCCAATGTTGCTGCTTCCATAGCAGCAGAATCGTATTTTGGACGTTTAGGCATTTTAAAAAGAACCTACAAGGGACCAATCGAAGGATAATACAGGAATGGTCCACTCCAAATTCAGCTATTGGCCACCCGGCCAATAACTACATAGGCACTATTATCACATAAGCCAAGGCATATTGATATTCTGATCATATAAGAAGCTTGTCTATGTCATAAAATACCGTGAATTATGCAGTCTTCCTAAACACAGTTATTGGCCGGAGTGGCCAATAGCTGCATAATGGAATTATTTCAGTTATAGTTATTGGCCACCTGCGCGGTGGACACTTAATATAATGTTTCATACCAAATATACGAGGGGCGTACTACAGTATATTGTTTTACACTTTAGTTTTTTCTACCCAAATGAAGTACATTACACACCAGTTGTTACGTCCACCTTCTCAACATAACCTCCTTGTAACTTTATGCACTTTTGCCATCGATGTGTCAGTCTCTCCAGGCATTCCTGAAACAATTTCTTCGGAATGCTGCGTACCCATGCCTTGTCAGCTGTGTCCAGTTCTGCAAAATCCGCAAAACGGCGATCATGCAATAGAAGCATAGGAGCAGACCACCTCCAAAGAAATGTTTAACAGTGCCATCAGTTGGCTAGCGAATCATGACAGTCCTCTGGGACACAAAGGACATCATCCTCATCAACTGGCTGGAATTGGGGGCCACGATTAACAGTGCAGCAAATGTGGCAACCCTTAAGCACTTACGTCATGCCGTTTAAATTAAGCGTCCAGGAAAATGGGCTAAAGGTGTGCTTCTGCAACATGACAATGCCCGTCCCCACACTAGCCGAGAGACCACCGCTGCCATTGATCAAATGGGGATTCACGGTGCTTCAAATCCACCATACTCTCCCGACTTGGCACCAAGTGTTTATCACCTGTTCGGGACATGAAGAAACCTCTGGACACAGCTGTCAAGGCACTCCGAAAGAATGGTTTCAGGAATCTGGAAACACTGAAACATTGATGGCAAAAGTGCGTCAAGTTACAAGGAGATTATGTTGAGAAGGTGGACGTAGCAACAGCTGATCTGTAATGTACTTCATTTGGGTAGAAAATAAGTGTAAGAAAATATAGTGCGCCCCTCGTAACATTAACTCATTGCTCAGTAACTTAACTCACCTCACCTCCCTGGTGTTTAGGATAATAACGAAACCATATTAGAAATGTCCCAAGTAGGAGCTGACGCTCCGGAAATTCTCAGGGAATGTCACAATATTAAATACTGTGACAAATGAGTGCCGCCATTTTTAACTTACACCACTAATGGAGGGAGATATCCCCATGCTAATGGAAGATATTTATGCCATGCCCTGTGGTTCGGATTCCACGTAAAAAGGAGGTCCCGTGGCTCATGATCTCAAGATTAACGGTCACGTTAAACTACAAGCTTCCGTCCTTTTAATGGAAGATAAAGGATAGGCCTGTCACCTGGTGACAAAAATCAGACCTTAAATGCTACCACAAACTTGTCGTTGAACTTTAAATCAGTATTGGCCAATTACTGTCAGATGGCAAATTACTCTACGGTTTACCCATTGCCTTTTGGCTTTAGGACATACAGTGCCTCTCATTGGTCGCATTGGTTTAAGGGGCTCCGGAATATCCAAACCTTCGAAAGTTTAAACTTTTTTTTTGTGCCTTTGCTTCGGTGGCGTAGTCGGTAGCATGCTGAACTGCGATGACTACGATCGTGGGTTCAAACCCGGCCGAAGTCGTCGGATTTCTAAGAGCGTTAAAATCCATTAGTAGGCTATCTATGCCTTCTTTCGGAGGGGAAGTAAAGCCGTCAGACCCATGTCATAAATACACACATCAAAAAAAGTTTTGCATCACCTCGGTTCCCAGATCTCCGGCATATAGACGTTGACTGTGTATATTGTATCCAAGATACAGTCCCTTTGACTGTTCATAGATGTCACTAAAACTGCTCAAAGATGTAAACAACCATGCATGAGCAGGGCCTATTAGACGGAGGGGGTACGACAGCCGATCAGTTCCAGTCATTCCACCATGACGAAGGTACGCTGCTCATGTTGTCTGTAGTTCTACCATGCCTAGAAGGTCAATACCGCAGTTCGATCGCGTCCGCATTGTTACTTTGTGTCAAGAAGGGCTCTCAACAAGGGAAGTTTCCAGGCGTCTCAGAGTGAACCAAAGCGATGTTGTTCGGACATGGAGGAGGTACAGAGATACAGGAACCGTCGATGACAGGCCTCGCTCAGGCCGCCCAAGGGCTACTACTGTAGTGGATGACCGCTACTTACGGATTGCCGCTCGGAGGAACCCTGACAGCAATGCCACCATGTTGAATAATGCGTTTCGTTCAGCCACAGGACGTCGTGTTTCAACTCAAACTGTGCGCAATAGGCTGCATGATGCGCAACTTCACTCCCAACGTCCATGGCGAGGTCCAGCTTTGCAACCCCGACACCATGCAGCGCGGTACAGATGGGCCCAACAACATGCTGAATGGACCCCACGGAATTGGCATCACGTTCTCTTCACCGATGAGTGTCGCATATGCCTTCAACCAGACAATCGTCGGAGACGTGTTTGGAGGCACCCTGGTCAGGCTGAACGTCTTAGACACACTGTCCAGCGAGTGCAGCAAGGTGGTGGTTCCCTGATGTTTTGGGGTGGCATTATGTGGGGCTGACGTACGCCACTGGTGATCATGGAAGGCTCCGAAACGGCTTTACGATACCTGAATGACATCCTCCGACCCATAGTGCAACCATATCGGCAGAATATTGGAGAGGTATTTGTCTTCATGGACGACAATTCTCGACCTCATCGTGCACATCTTGTGAATGCGTTCCTTCAAGATAACGACATCGCTCGACTACAGTGGCCAGCATGTTCGCCAGACATGAACCCTATCGAACATGCCTGGGATATGTTGAAAAGGGCTGTTTATGGACGTCTTGACCCACCAACCACTCTGAGAGATTTACGCCGAATTGTCGTTGAGGAGTGGGACAATTTGGACCAACAGTGTCTTGATGAACTTGTGGATAGTATGCCACGGCGAATACAGGCATGCATCAATGCAAGAGGACGTGCTACTGGGTATTAGAGGTAGTGGTGTGTACTGAAATCTGGACCACAAATGCTGAAAGTCTAGCTGTATGATGGTACAACATACAATGTGTGGGTCTCATGAGCAATAAAACGAGCTGAAATGTTGTTTGTGTTGATCTCTATTCCCTTTGTATTTAACGGTTCCGGAACTCTTGGAACCGAGGTGATGCAAAACTTTTTTTGATGTGTGTATATGGCAAGTAAAAGAACCTAACACTATAATTGGTAGTGTGTAGACAACATTTTAGGTTATATTTGATCAGAAACACTCTATAATGTTCCAACGTTTGCCGCTAGGTATCAGTGGCAGTAGCATCTGGTTGCCAAAGTTAGAAGGTGTTCAATTGAAATACCCTGCTATGGCCATTAGCTGCAATTCAAATATAATAATTAATATAAGGACTTTTGGGAGAAAACCCACCCTTAACTGCGTCGAATTCAAGACGATTGCATGCACAGATTTTAAGCATTAATATATTATGTCGACAGTATGGCGGACGACGAGTAATTGTTGTCGCTATTTCCCCCACCACTGAAATATGGCTGGAAATTTGCCAGCCAAGAGCTGTCAACTTGACCTTGAAACCGCACCACATCTCGTCCATAGTCTACTAACAATATGGTTTGGGCAGTCTGCGGAGTTCTAGTTTACCGTTAATTCATCCATTGCAATTTAATCGTTTCAGAAAGTTTTATAGTTAACTAGCAGAAGTACCCGTTCTTCGAACGGTGTTCGGTGTTAACACCAGACATTATAATAATAATAATAATGTTATTGGTGTTACGTCCCTTTTAAGTTCTGTTGCTTTTAGAGACGCACCAGACATTATCAATTGAGCTACTGTTGCAATGGTTAGCGGCTTGTAATTCCTTCATAAATTTTTCAAAACGAAGTTAGTTTTCTGGGAATATCACACACACTGTTAATTTAAGGGCCTTATATTGTGGTTTTCGGAGTCCCTTTATAGACTCGCAAATTTTGTGTCTCACATTGAGAAGTGCAACATATGCTTTGGTCGTCCTTCTAGGATAATTTTTATATTTCGCCTATTTTAGCATGTATTTTGAGAAGTTTTTCCCGATATCCACCCTTCTACTGTATGAAATGTACGGTGAAGAGTTTTATAAATGACTGGTGTATTGACTCATGTTTACCATACCTAATTTTACGATGCACCAAGCATCCAAACATGAGTTATAGGCATACATAAGGATACACAGAAAGACAGACAGACAGACAATACTATTGTCTACAACATATCACCCAGAATTCCAAATATGGGTATATCTACCACACAGTATCAAAGAAAATCATCCTTACGATGAACCCGTATGTCGACAAAAAAAAAAGATTAGTTAAAATGTGCTCTCAAACTAAATTCACCTAACGTGTACTTCCTGACATGAAATAGAATTGAAAGCCTTGTAGATGAAACGCAATACACGTCACATAAAAACAGACCCTCTACGTTGTGTTGGGTCCCCATACACAGGAAGACCTCTATCATAAATTATAAAAGCTTGTGGTGCATGAAAATTCAGGTTCTTTAGTCTCAAATGGCCCAAATTCCTAAAAGCCGCAAAAAAATGCTGATTCAATTCAGGAATTTTTGAAAATAATGTTCTTGTTTGGAGATATAATAGACCTTCTGTACTATATGTCGCAGTGAAAATTGCATGAAAAAATCCTAGGTTACCCCTTGACCCCCTTAATTGCATTGATGAACTATACAGTCTACGTTGGTTCCGTGATAACCTTATATTTGCAAACTTTCACAGAAATGTAATAAATGTAATAAATGTAATAAATTGCTTCTTACTGAAATAGATGGAAAGTTGTATGCCACCCCTTGAGATAATGTTCTCATGGTTACCGATTTGCATTCCTTCATTTGTTTGTTAAATTAAATTTAATTAGTTTTCTGGGAATGTTTCAGAAACTGTTGGTTTTAGAGCCTTATAATGTAGTTTTCGAGGACCCTCGAGTTTTATTTCTGGCACCGAGGGGCTTTGTCTCGTCGTTGTTCGCCATAATATAATATTAATAATAATAATATAATATAGGGATAGGAATATAATAGACCTGCCATACCACACCCGCAGATGTAAATCGCGTGAAAAAATTCTAGACTACCCCTTGACCCCCTTAAGCGCATTTTACGTATTGATGAAATTTACAGCTTAATTTGGTTCCATAATAACCATCTAACCGTTTGCAAACTTTCACACTAATGTAATTAATGCAATTGTATTGCGTCTTACAGCAATAGATGGACCTCGGAGAATCTGTTGCCATGGTTATCGGCTTGCATTCGTTCATTAGTTTATTAAATTAAATTAGTTTTCTGGGAATATCTCAAAAACGGTTGGACGTAGGACCTTAAGATGTGCTTTTAGGGCCCCCAAGTTTTGTCTCTCACATTGAGGGGCTGAAAATGAGCTTTGTCTCGTCCTTCTACTCCTATTTCAGCATGAATTTTAAGGGGTTAGGCCCTCTTTTATGAGATGTACGGAGAAGGGTTACATCAATGATCAGTGTCGTGCCTCTGATGGATATCTATACCAAATTTTACGTTGATACACCCAGACGTTCTCGAGTTATAAGGGAACAAAGTTGTCCACAGACAATCAAACAGACAGACAGACAGACCAAAACATTATTTTCGCGCGCATCTATCATAAAACAGTCTGAAACGTGTAAATAACTCAAATTTCCGTAGAAATTCAGAAAAAAACAAATTTTCTTTTTTATATATGTAGAGATATACTGCACCGCTCGGTGTTGACCGTGTTCTATTGCACACATTTAGGCTTTACTCGCTAACCGTCGGAGATACACGAAAAGTGATAAGAACCTTTTGGATAGAAAATTAAATGCTAAAGCTCGTGTATACCATCAAAAGTTTGCTATTTCTTAGCGTTCTCTTTTTATTTGAAATGGAAATATGAAATTTTGAAACCAAAGGGTGTAGTGACGTCACAAAAGTAGGTTTTACTCGCTAACCGTTGAAGATACACGAAAAGTGATAAGGACCTTTCAGATAGGAAATTAAATTTCAAACCTCGTAGTGCCATCAAAAGGTCGCTATATCTTAGCGTTCTCTTTTTATTTGAAATGGAATTATGAAAATAGTCGCCATTTTTCAATAGTGCAAAATATCGTAATCAAAAGTATCCTATATGTAAACCTGGTAAATCAGCTACATCCATGCAAAATTTAATTTAAATCGGACCAGTGGTTCTTGCGTTATTGAGTAACAGACAGACAGACAGAAAGACACACACCATCTCATTTTTAGCCTACTTTCGATTTTTGCAAAAAATGAAAGTAGACTTATGAGATCAACACAGGGCGAAAAAAGTGTGTCTGTCTGTGTGTGTGTATGTGTGTGTGTGAGTCTGTGTGTGTGTGTGTGTATGTGTGTGTGTGACTCTGTGTGTGTGTGTGTGTGTCTGTGTGTGTGTGAGTGTGTGTACTCTGAATGTCTGTCCCCCCCTATCAATTCGAACACGGTGAATGCGAATTGAACGAAATTTGGTACAAAGGTAGCACTAGCAAAGGACACCTCAGTGTCATGTTTTATATCGCCGCCATCTTTACTAAAACTGAATGGCGGCCACTCAAACGTTCAAAACGTAAAATCAAATAACGACTAACCAAATCATCCGATCTCTACCAAATTTGGTAACAACATACATTCGTATAGGATGCGTCTTGTGACCAAACTACAAGGTGGTCCGCCATACCATTTCAGGATGGCGGCCGTGCAAATAATGCAAACTTTATAATCCATATCATGGGACCCACCAGTTCCGATTATCGAGCCGAGAATCGTTTTAACTGTTCTAAAGGAAGAGGCACGTTCGAAATTAAAAGTTTATTTTGTAATACTATAGTGCAGACGTGATTTTAAAAAGCTGAACTGATTCAGTAATAAGACAAGATGGCAGCGGATATCTTGTGCCTGACTTATTTCACTAATTTGAGTATTGCATGCAATATAGCGTACTGATAAAAAATAAATAAACTTTGTATGAAATGCTTTATATATAAATAATATACTCCAGTGATGAAATCGTTTAGTATAAATCATTATTTGCTAACAAGTTCTATGTAAGTCATTTTAAATAGAACGATATTCGTTGACACAATTAGCTCAGTGGTAGAGCATTAGCCTATCGCTCAAATGACTATGGTTCAAACCCGATCAGAGCTAGGTTTTTTGCTTGAAATGTTATATGTTTATTGTTTTGTAATGACTCAGATGTTTTAAAATTAAGTGTTATATTGTGCACATTATGGTGTAAAATATATATTTAATTAAAACATAATTCGCCAGCAGATTTACTCGAGACATCTAGCTGCCAAAAAGGTAACTTCCAGATTTTATTGAAAAGTTTCTTCTTCTGGCCGCAAGAATGCACTCGCTCTGTTAGGATTATATTGTTCGATATTTCACCACTAGATGTCCCGACTAGTCTACGTGGGGCTCCATTGATTACTATACCATTATCATTCTATGCGCATCGAATTTGAAGAATGACAAGATGATACTACGATACATTTTAACTTTTTATTTTAAAGGGTTTGTAACAGCCTATTTTGCGTTACTTGAAAATGTTATTAAGCGTTATATTGTGCACATTATGGTGTAAAATATATATTTAATTAAAACATAATTCGCCAGCAGATTTACTCGAGACATCTAGCTGCCAAAAAGGGAACTTCCAGATTTTATTGAAAAGTTTCTTCTTCTGGCCGCTAGAATGCACTCGCTCTGTTAGGATTATATTATCGAAAATATCCACATAGTTTGTATGCACACGTCTCAGTAGGGTCATGGAAAGATTTGTTAATTCAATTAGGGTTGTGAAAGCCATGCACAACCAGACGTGTAAAGACATGCCTCAACTCAAAGTTGGATGTTGCCCACGGCAGGTCGATTATGTAATAATAACAATAATAATAATGTTATTGGTTTTACATCCCTTTTAACTACTGCTGCTTTTAGAGACACCGGGGTGCCCGAATTTTGGCCCGAAGGGGATCTTTAACGTGCCAGTAAATGTACTGACACGGCTCCCTCGCATTTGTGCACCCTCAAATGCCAGCTGACTGCGCCAGGATACGAACCTGCAACCTAGGGCCCAGCAAGCGAGAACGTTACCGCTGAGCCACGCAGCCAGTCCGGTCGATTATGTCTCCAGATCCATAACATTCTTGATATACTTCTTATCTTTCTTTCTTCAATGATGGTAGCAGTTTTTATCTAGGTTGTGGCGTTTGGTAGAGGTAAATCGTTTCTAAGGTCTTCAACAAAGAATAGTTCTATTATACTCTTTGATAATAACAACGAGTTATAACTATACTCATACATTTAGGAGAAAGTAGGCTATATGTTCTTTACTGAACATCTTGTTATATATTAGTATGATGATGAAAATATGAAATTTTTAAACCAAAGGGTGTAGTGACGTCACAAATGTCGGTTTTACTCGCTAACCGTTGGAGATACACGAAAAGTGATAAGGACATTTCGGATAGAAAATTAAATTTTAAAGCTCGTAGTGTCATCAAAAGGTCGCTATATCTTAGCGTTCTCTCTTTATTTGAAATGGAAATATGAAAATAGTCGCCATTTTTCAATAGTGCAAAATATCGTAATCAAAAGTATCCTATATGTAAACCTGGTAAATCAGCTACATCCATGCAAAATTTAATTTAAATCGGACCAGTGGTTCTTGCGTTATTGAGTAACAGACAGACAGACAGACAGAAAGACACACACCATCTCATTTTTAGCCTATTTTCAATTTTGAAAAAATAGGCTTATGAGATCACCTTTTGTCCGTGTGTGTGAGCGTGTGTGTGTGTGTGTGTGTGTGTGTGTGTGATTCGTGTGTGTGTCCCCCCCTAATAAAATCTAAACGGCTGGAGCGATTTCAATGAAACTCGGTATGTTCATAGCACTATTCCCGGCGACCTCGACCGTGCCCTTCAAATTTTGTTACGTCTCACCAATGCAAAATGGCGGCTGTGCGAAATATTTCACTAGCATTCAATATCTCCGAAACTATTACCGATATCGCCCTGAAATTGTGTACGGTGATAAAGGGTACTACTAGAAGTTCACCTAGGAGACTTTCAAAAACCTGGTGACTACAAAACCAACATGGCGGTCAAGCGAAGTTGAGACATTTAAATAGACTTTTCTCGCGATTTAACTATCCACACGTAATGAAACTTGGTACAGCAAATGTTTATACACATTGTAATGCACTGGACTCTAATTTAGTTCAATTGTTTACATAACTTCAAAATGGCGGCTGTGCGAAATATTTCACTGACATTCTATATCTCCGAAACTATTACAGATATCACCCTGCAATTTAGTACGGTGATAAAGGGTACTGATACAAGTTTACGTATGTATATTTCATAAACTTGTAAAGTAGAAAACGAACATGGCGACCAAGCGAAGTTGAGACTTTTAAATAGACTTTTTTCCACGATTTAACCATCCAAACGTAATGAAACTAGGTACAGCAAGTGTCTATACACATAGTAATGCACTGGAGTCTAATTTAGTTCAATTGTTTACATAACTTCAAAATGGCGGCTGTGCGAAATATTTCACTGACATTCTATATCTCCGAAACTATTACAGATATTACTCTGCAATTTTGTACGGTGATAAAGGGTATCGGTACAAGTTTATCTATGTATACTTCATAAACTTGTAAAGTAAAAAACGAACATGGCGACCAAGCGAATTTGAAATATTTTAATAGACTTTTCTCGTGATTTAACTCTCTGAGCGCAGTGAAATGTGGTACAGAAAATGATTTTGCAGATTGTAATGCACTGCTATCAAATTTAAATCAATTGTTTACATAACCTCAATATGGCGGCTGTGCGAAATTTTTAAATTAAGTTTTTATTTCTTGTGTCGTAATCATGCGATCGAAGTGAAAGTTTGAATAATGAACCTAGGCAATAATTGTCCTTGAATGGTACATAATTCTATGGCCTATACATATAACAATCCTAAATGGCGAGCTTCCGAAATATTTAGACGGTTCTCAATATCTATGAATCTTTTACACCAACCAAACTGAATTTTTTTATGTTCATAGAGACTATGAACATATGTTCACCTATAGGACTTTCATTAACCTGGTGAGCACAAATCCAACATGGCGGCGACGCGAAATATAAATATTTAAATGGACGATTCTCGCGAATTAACTATCCGAGTGCTGTGAAACGTTGCAAGTTAAATGCTTATACAAATGTTGATCCACTGGCATCTAATTAATTTCAATTGTTTGCATAATCACAAGATGGCTGCTGTGCGTAATTTTAAAATCTCGTTTTTACTTCTTGTGTTCTAATCATGCGATTGAAGTTTGAATACCACACGTACACAATAATCTTAATGTAATAGTACAAAAATAAAAATCCAACCTGGCGACAATCTGAAATATTTAGACGGTTCTCAATATCTACGAATCTGTTACAGCAATTAAACTGAAATTTTGTATGTTGTTAGAAGAAATTAACATGAGCAGGATATATGAAAATAGGCTGTATAGTTCTTTACGGAACTACTTGTTATATATTAGTATGATAAAAGTTGTAAATAATTTTATGATGGCAAAGGGAGTTATTCAGTTTACGTATGTAGAACAGGTTAGGCCTAAATAAAAGAAAATTGTCGTGCAGTTTCAAACTCAGTTGATGGCTATGTTATGAAGGGAAACGCCACTCGTTTCACCATGTGCTTAATCTGTCTCAATTAAGGAAATTAAATTAAGCATAGTCTGAAGTTAATGAAGCGAGTGCTTCAGAGCAAATGAGTTGAAAAGTCGAAGAACGCTGTGCGTGTGTGCGGCCATATGGAGGCTGCTGGACACAGACAGCTGTCCTCACGCAAGTACTTACTTAGATAAAAGATGGCTTGTTGCTTTAAAGTCATTTAGAGGCTTTACGACAACGTGGTCACGTACTTGGGTGTGTGTTTAGAATATGTTGTCCTATGGTAACCTGTGTCATTATGATGGCTGTACTAGAGTATATATTAGGACTTAGCGCTAGAAGTGCTAGTGCTATTGAAAGTAAATAGGAGACCTTTTTGAATACACCACGTTGTAATAATGATGATAATAATAATAATAATAATAATAGATTAATAATAATAATAATAATAAATATAATAATAATAATAATAATAATAAAAAGAAACAAATCCCCAGAAAAAATTAGAAACAATATATGAAAACAGGGTTTGGATGAAAAGAAGCCTACCGATGAACGTTAGAACTTGATAGAGCGTTTCTAACCTACAAATTTAGCTATACACTACCAATTGTAGTGGTAGGTTGTTTTACAAGCCGTACATCTAAGACATGGGCCCGCCGGTTTTATTTCCTCTCCGAAAGAAGGCATACTGAAGTATTTTAACGCTCTTAAACATCTGAAGACTTCGGTCGGCTTTGAACCCGCGATCTTGGGCATACCAGTTCAACATGCTACCGACTACACCACCGAAGTTAATTTGCAGAGATACCTACATGGAAGGAAACAGGATGGAGAGAAGACCGCACAAGAGAGAGAGAGAGAGAGCACTGTGAAAGAAGGAAGAGATATTGGGAAGAGAAGAGGAAACATTATCCTAAGTAAGTTATAACGCACTCCTTGGTTGGGCATAACAAATCTATTACTACTACTACTAATATTAATAATAATGTTGTTGTTTGCGTCTTTAGCCTTGTGACTGGTTTGATGCAGCCTTCCATGCCACCCTGTCCTGAGCTAATCATTTCATCTCTACATAGCTAATAGTATCTTATGGCCTCGGGTGCCGGGTGCGAGCTTTGTTATTTGACACCCAGAGGATAGCTTCCATGTCGAATTTCGTTGTTCCTTGAAGCACTATGAAAGTCAAGGAGGTTAGATATCTAAGCTCCTTGAACACTATAGCGCTTTCTATAGTAGAGAAATTAGGAACTTTGCGTTGGTGGAAACTCCCGAGATTAATTTTGCCATTGTGAACACGGCCTACTGAAGTCAAATGGGTTATTTGACATGCCAACATCGTATGACATGCGTGTCGTATTTTTTCCACCTTTCAAAAATCACTTACCACGGCCAGGAGCGAACCTGCAATCTTAGGGATAGTAGACCGACACGCTATATTCTCACCCACCGTGACAAGCTTCTACATAGCTACCACACCCTACATCCGAAGAAATCTGTTTTAACATATTCTAATCTTGTTCTACCCCTACAGTTCCTGTCCTCGTTCCTTTCTTCCATATCTAAGCTTGCTATTCTTGGGTGTCTTAATATGTGTCCTACCAACCTATCTCTTCTCTTCATTAGCAGTCGTCAGAGACATCTCTACTCTCCCACTCGTCTTAATACCTCTCCATTTGTTACCCTAGCTACCCATCTGATGTTCATCATTCTCCTGTAACACCACATTTAAAACGCTTCAAGTCTCCTCTTTTTTGCTTCACCAATAGTCCAAGTTTCATTTCCATAGAGCGCCACGCTCCAGACAAAGGTTTCCAAAAATTACTTCTTAATACCTCAATCTATATTCGATGTCAAATGATTCTTAAATGCTTTCCTTGCCTCAGCCAATCTATTTTATATCCTCTTTGCTTCGTCCATCACTGGTTATTTTGCTTCCTAAGTAACAGAAGTCCCCTACTTCCTTTAGCTATTCACCTACCAATTTGATGTCTATAGAGGTTTCTGATTTATTTCGGCTGCATTCCAATAATTTTCTTTTACATTTATTGATTTTCTTAATAATAATAAAAAAGTCCTCTCGGCACGCCGGAAGGCGGAGGTAGATTTCACCGGACAAACTTGGGGATAGGCGAAAATAGGCAGAATATGCAGGATTTCGTAGAAGGATCAGATCTCATTTATTGCGAGAAGGGATTTTATAATTGGAGCTTAATTAACTTTGTTTTTCGTCATTTTATGCTTATTTTAAACATTTTATTGTCTTATGGGAACGGTAACCTTCTTGTAATTTGTGGTCCATTTTTATACTTGTGGTCACACTGTCCTTATGCAAGGTTTCGACACTGATGTGTAACTATGCAACGGTCTGTTACTTCTTCACGCAAAATTATATCTCCCGCAGAGATTTTGGTTGGTTCCTCAGTTTAGGGGCTGCGACAACGCGATCATGTAACCCCGTGTACTTAGGGATGGCTGTATTAGTCTGTAATTCAGGTAGGGACTGCAGACGGTCAATTTCAAGCAGTAGTTCGTAATGTTGCTACCAGGTACTACCGTCAACGACACCTAGCTGTGAACTTGGCTACTAGATGCCACCGCAACCAGCAACTCGCAACGAACGTTGGAACTTCCCCTCCAAAGGAAAGCATACTGAGGGATTTTTAGCGCTCTTAGAAAATCTGACGACTTCGGCCGGCTTTGAACTCGCGACCTTGGGCATAGACATTCAGCATGCTAACAGTTACGTCACCGAAGCCGCTTCACACTTAGATGGAAATCTGAATCTGATCTCGTGCAAGTGCGTTATCTTGGCAACGTCTGATGGCTCATCCCTCATCAATTTAGTAGTGTTGCCATGGCAACCACTGATAGCTCTTGGCATTTTCTTATAATTCCGAAATCATTTTTCTCATCCCTTGGCATAATGGTGGATCATATCAAAAATTCTTTCAGACAAAAGTTTTAGGTAATTATTAGGGCAATATTGTCCATTTCGTACGGTTTTGATATTGTGCCTATTAAGAGAGATATGATTAATGTTTCCCGAAAAAACCACTTTTTCCCACCCCTTTGGTCAATGGTTGGTGCTATAAAAAACTCTTCAAACATAAATTTTTGGGCTTTATCCGACACATAGTATTAACGTTGAACGGATTCGATATTTCACATATTAAGAGAGTTATAGCAATATTTCACTTTTTCGAAAAAAAAAGCCCCCCATTTTCTCCCCCATCAACCGATTTAGCCCAGTAACGAACTCGACCGAGATATTATAGGTATACATATTCGGTAAAAAATTCAAAGTGATTGGTGCAAAATTACGGCAGTTATCGTGTCCACAAGAAACTGAGATATATATATATATATATATATACATACATAAATTATGTATAAACTTTTGAACTGACGGTGGTTTTGGGGTCTGGGGGATGTGAAACGCGAAGATATGTCGAAATTTTCCGGAAGTCGAAACATGGGACCCATTGCAATAGTTAGCTTTCTAATGAAATCTACCTAAAAACATGGGACCCATTGCAATAGTTAGCTTTCTAATGAAATCTACCTAAAATGCCAATTTAACCTTGTACTGGGTACGTATTTTATTGCCAGACCAGTCAGCCATGCACAACAAACCAGATCTTGTTCTTGTCGACAAATGCATGAGGTACACCACCTCCATATCGCAAGCAGTGGCAACATGCTAACAAAACATGTTGAAAGGCTGTAAAAATACACAGTGTTTTCAGAACTGATATGGAAGCAATGTCACATGGCACAAGTCAGGACAGTTCCTATTATCATCTACAGCACTGGTGGGACTCCAAATAACTTAAAGGAATCTCTCACAGAGTTGAAGTTAGTCGAAGTGTCACATAGTTAGGCTGTTCCTGAGTAATCAGCCTGATGTTGTGAAGAAAAAGAGAAATGCAGCTACAGAATACAGTCCCCGGGAGATTAAAGAATTTGCTCCTTATGATGTATATCTGGGATTGTAAATGTTTTCTTTCTAGCAAATATGCTGAGAATGTGTACGCGCATGCGCAAAATAAACAATAAATAATACATACATAAACACTGCCACATCTACTCTCAAAAAATTCACCGCTTCAGGTTTTACATGTTAAGGGGTCACGCATGCCTAACAGTTTGTGAAATTCTGTGCTGGAGTTTAGACAAAATTGTTGAGGCGAATTTTTGCATGATCCGTACTGCACTGCAACACCTTCAACTTGTATGTTCCACGGGTTGCAGCTTAGCAGGAACAAGAAACCGTCGCAGTGTTGATTGCCTAATACTGTCATATACACTAGTCCGCTGCATACTGGATAACCTCACAAATGTTATGCCTAATCAATATGTTTTTATAGAGTCGAGAATCTTTCCTCTCAGATCACAGGGCGATACACTCCCCTTAGGCCAAAACTACGGTAGCCAACATGAATTGAAAGTGGATGATTGAATTATGATTAATAGTTTGCATGTGTGGGTTTACTGGGAATATGGTACAGTAATTGGATGAAAAGCGGCCTAGTTTCGGTGGCGCATGATTTCGGCAATCATTTAGGCTGTACAGCTTGTACATTACGTATTTCAGAGCAACATATACTTCGACAAGAAGCTTGATCTTAATAAACGAGCTTGGACGTCAATGCCTCAAGAACACTCTTCCACTCCTTAAGTGGACCTTGTTGACAAGGAAATTCCTTTTTAATCCAACGCCAAAAGTTTAACATATTTAGGTACACTTGGTAGAAAAAATGGCCACTAGAATATCTTCAAAAAATCATGGATAAGGTATATTATAGGTTAAACAATACCATGCAGATTTATTGCATTAACACTGATGAGGTCTCAGATATAAATTAAATAGCAATGCCATTCATTATTAACATAACTGCCAAATTTTCAGTATTTGTTACTCAAGTATTTTCCCTTCTACGGAACAGATTGTCATAAATCTGCAATAATTGCATTTTTTGTGTATGAAGAGTAAGTTGCGTACGTTTTATAGTTAAAACCAATGGCGGCTGGTGCAGAAAATCAGTTGTGTGCTGTAGCCTAAACCATCCCCCCTTCAAAAAGTACAAATATTTACAAACATAATTTATAGAAACACTCAATCAGAAAGTTTTGCGGCAAAAGTAGGAACTACTTGAAATTCAAAGTCTGCAGTCCTTACTTGAATTAAAAACAGATAACACACACTAATACAGCCATCACAATTAACACCGGATATCAGATAGATTTTACACACGCCCAAAGTAGACAGGGCTACATGACCGCGTTGTTGCAGCCCCTAAACTGAGGAACCAGCCAACCAACTCACACAGAAACACTCAAGACGCTCTCCACTGAGTTTTGCACACTGAACAAACTCAACATATTCCTCATACAAAATTAACCACACAATAACACCTGCAATGACAAAATACAGTATTCACCTCATTTCGTGTGCCTAGTGCTGCCGCTCTGTGGTCGAACGAAGAATCGCTGTGGTATCGTGGCTCTAGTCTTGGCTGTTGTCCCAACAGCACAACGGAAACGGTGGGCACGCATGCGCTAAAGGCAGAGTTCATGTTTGCTGGCAATAGACGCAGACATGCTCGCTGAGCTGCGATCTAGACAGCCAGTGCCGGACGCGGAGTGAGCGCACGATTAGCTACCTCGTTGTGAGGGGGAGTTTAAATAATTCCTATTCTTAGACTGGCGTCTGTTCGAATGAGCTAATATTTAATATTAGGTAATGTTATTATTAAAGTAGTTATTTTTTAAATAAAACAATGTGCTGCAGCACTTCAGCACACTAGGTGCAGCCGCCCCTGCTTAAAACCCTCTTTTTTTTTTCGAGAATCACGTACCAAAAACTCAAGACAATCACTTTTATGGCAACTTTCATTCAAATGTTAAAAACATTATAATAATCCTCTGTTACCGTCAAAATTCGAACACAACTAGAGGCGACCTGTCACGCACACACTGGAAGAAAATGTTTTATATTTAAAGAAGAAAGAACATAAAGCCTACTTTCTCCTAAATGAATGGGTATACTGTAGTTATAATTCTTTGTCCTTATCACCTCCTATTTTCTTCCTATTCGAAGTGCGAAATGGCACACAACCGTATGCCATACTGGATTTGAGCAGCGACGTTCAAACCATAGTTTATAATTTACCGCAGCATTTTACAATTTCATCAGCAAATACTCCAAACAATGTACTGTAGGAACTCAGTATATTAACACCGACTACTTACATTGTTTGAAACTGAAACAAAACTTCGTTGGTCTATACGTATCACTGGGAGAAACACATTTAATGAACCTACTGCTCAGCTAATTTTAATTGCGCCTATCCTTGGGGGCAAGTGCGCTCTATCAGCAACAGGAGCAAATTTTTCAATTGCACCGTATGCATGGGTTCACTGACTGGGAATGTCAAGGCCGGTATAGATCTAGGTGGTGTTGATAGAGCGCAACACGTATATAGTAGGACGTGGTTGACAAACGCATAGTTGAAATGGTTGCTAGTAGATGCCACTCGTGTAGATCTGGGGGAGAACTTAGTTTTAATTAAATATATATTTTCCATTGCAAAATGCACAACATAACGCTCAATTTAATAACAGTATTAGTATTTAAAAGCAATAAATATAAAAAATTCAAGCAAGAAAACTCTGATAGGTTTTGAACACCGGCCAACCGCGTGTAAGACCAAACCTCTAACCACAGAGCCAAACGTGTCCATCCAGGTCAAACGTTATCATCCATTTGCACACGTCTTAGCCAATAATGATTTGGACGAAACGATTTCTTCACTGGATTATTTATATTCATTATAATTAATTTCATACAAAGTTTATATTATTTCTATCAGTAGGCTATATTGCACGCAACATAATCAAATTAGTGAAATATAGGTCAGAACGAGATATCAGCTGCCATCTAGTATCGTAACCGAGACGTCTCAGCTTTTTTAAGTATAATATTATAATGTAAACTTTTAATTTCGAACGGGCCACGTCCTTTAGAATAGTTTAAACAATTCTCGGTTCGATAATCTGAACTGGTGGTTCAGAAGTCATGGATTATAAAGCTTGCATAATTCACACGGCCGCCATCCTGAAATGGTAGAATGGGCGCACGATGCGTTCCATACGAAGGTATGATTTTTATCGAATTTGGTAAAGATCCGATAATTTGTTTGGTCGTAATTTAATTTTAAGTTTTGACCATTTGAGTGACCGCCATTAAGTTTGGGTAAAGATGGCGGCAATATAAAACATGACACTGAGGTGCTCTTTCCTAGTACTACCTCTGTACCAAATTTCATTCAATTCGGTTTCGTCGTGTTTTTTAATTGATAGGGACGACGACGACGACGACGACGACTGACACACACACATACACAGACTGACAACGTTTGGTCCATGTAGATCTCATACGACTACTTTCATTTTTTGCACACTAAAAAAAGAGGCTTAAAAAGGAGCAATCTGATTTGTAGAAAACGAACGTAGATTTGTTCAGAAGTGTGTGCGTAATCAGGCTAAACAAATAAAGACAGATTCGACACCTCTAGGCTACAAGGTCCCCTTAACATTGGCCTTCTCTCCCGGGATGCCTTAATGCCACTCTTTGAGCACCAAGGTTTCATCAGACTTCGTTTTTAATTCGCTAAGAGTTATTTTCAGAATTAATATATTTTACAGCTGTTATATCTTATTTCTCGTCTTTCTTTATACGTGAATATTGTTGCTCGATGTCGTGGAGATTCTTACACTCTCAAGGAGGCTATGAATTACTTGTGCTACCACTAGATGAAATATGCCAATATGACAATACATTTTTGCTGTTGAAGAACTACTGTAAACTAGTTCGAAACATGACCAAACATAATCTATTTACTGAGATTGTTACTTTGTAGTATCCGTCTAACTTCGGCTCTTCTATTCTTCTGTTACTCCTTCAGGAATAAAGCAGTGGGAGTGACTCGTTACAAAGAGTTCAGATCTCGGCAGTGGAGTGTGTGGTTGAGGAAGGGCTTCTACTGTACAATACGTGACAGACAATGGGCTGAGTCAGATGGCTTAGCCTGGGTGGTGTCACTTCTCACCCACTGACATCCGCTTTACAGGGCCAGATGTGTACCTGGAGTCAAATTATGAATGGGTGGATTACCTCTCCTCGTAAAAAGATCTCCAACTGGTACAATAATGTTCTCTTCTCTGGTAAGAATGAGTATTAAACCAATAACCAGCATACATTTCGTGGAATTTTGGTCTCGATAAGTCTAGAAGGGTTACTGGGGCACGGAGACGAACTGCAAAAACTCCTAATGACTCAAGGAAAAATGATGGTGTTATGAAATTCTCATGTCCATGGTCATCTCATTTCCAACCCAAGCAGTTTTGAAGAATCCCCTTCATAAACTAAAAAGGCGCACTTTGATCAGTGCCGATAAAATATTTCAAAATGACATTCACAAACCCAGATGATCACTCTTATAATTGCCGATAAAATATTTCCATCCAATGTATTGCATTACATTCTCAAAAGGGACATGATAGTGCAGCGGTCAAGCTGCATGCCTCATACCAAGGTGGACTGGGATCGATTCCCGGTTAACATATGTGAGATTTTCTATATGAATTGTCACGTCCAGTGGTTCGAATTCCACGTAAAAAGGAGATTCCGAGGCTTATGATCGCGAGATTAACAGTTATATGAAAAAACAAGCTTACTTCTTACATTCTCCTTATTGATAATCAAAATATTTAATTATCCATGACACAAATACCTATATTTTAATACACTAGAGTTAAGAGCAGGCTGAGCTTCTATGCCCAAGGTCGCGGGTTCAAACCCAGCCGAAGACGTCGGATTTTTTAAGAGCGTTAAAAATCCCTCAGTATGCCTTCCTTCGGAGGGGAAGTAAAACCAGCGGCCCCATGTCCTACATTTAAAGCATGAAAAAGATCTTCCACTAACTAAACTTGAGTAAAGCCAAAATTTGTAGGTAATGATAGATTAATGCTCTTAAGTTCCAATGTTCGTCAATGGGCGCTGTTTGCAATAGCATCTTGTAGTAGCGAAGTTCACAGATAGGTGTCGAGGATGGTAGCATTTCGTAGCGAAAGTAGGAACTACTTGAAATTATCGTCTGCAGTCCTTACTTGAATTATAAAACAGATAACACCACTAATACAGTCATCACAAATAACACCGGTTATCAGACAAACTCTACACGTACCCAAAGTACACGGGGCTATATGACCGCGTTGTCGCAGCCCCTAAATTAAGGAACCAACCAACCACAGAATTAAGAATATAGTGAAAACATAAACCGAGATAACACACTAGTTATGTACAGAAATGTATGCATAACTAAGACCCAGAGTCTAATAATTAAATATTCTTTGCCCAGTAGCGGCATTAGGGGAGGCTAAGATCAAATCTTCCATTGTGCATGTTGATGGCCACAAGGTATAATGTCTGCTGCTCTCCACTATCACACACGGATGAATAATAATAATAATATAATTATAATATTAATGATGGGCGTGGTGACGCAGAGGTCATTTGGTTTGCCTATCACCGAAGCAGACCGGGTTTGAATCCCGATCAGTACATGCGATTTTTAGCCTACTTTTCACATTTTGCAAAAATGAGGAAAAAGTAGACTTATGAGATCGGGCAAATATGTGTCTGTCTGTCTGTCTGTCTGTCTGTCCTTCTGTCTGGCTGGCTGTGTGTGTGTCCCCCCCTATCAACTCCTAAACGGCTGCAGCAATCGAAACAAAATTTGGTAGGAGTAGAGATCTATACCTGAATATCTCACGGCCATATTTGAAAATGATGTCAGTGCTACCAACTGCTAAAAAATCGCAATTGAAATTTGAGCTCCATGTTGGATATCTTGGAAAGTATGAATGGGAGCTATTTCAAAATTGGCACACGTACAGATCATAATATTTCAGTTTAATTTCCAGGAGGCCAAACATAGCAGTGTTGCCAAAATGATTATAATCCTCCTGATAGGTCCAATTTTTAAATGCATATAACTTCTACACTATCAAGCGGAATTCAACCAAATTTCGTATGTTGTATGTGTACATAACCAGATATGACTGAGCGTATTCTTAAGACCTACCAGGGCTGCCAACTGTTAATAAATGCTCCTAATTTATTTTATCCAAATACCAATATATCAGAAAGTATGCAAGCCGACAGCTTTAAACTATGCACACGTATAGTACCTGACATTCTATATTAATTTGGAGTAACTTATATACGTCAGTGCTACCAACATGATTCTAAGCCTGCTGACAGGTCCAACTTTAAATACATGTAACTTCCATACTATCATTTGGATTTCAACCAAATTTCGTATGTGCTATGTGTACCATAACAGATATGACTATGCGTATTCTAAGGAGCAACCAGGGCTGCCAACTGTTAATATGTGCTGTCCCTATTTTTGTTACCCTAATATCAATATATCAGAAAGTATGCAAGCCAATAGCTCTAAACTTTGCACACGTATAGTACCTGGCATTCTAGACGAATTTGGAGTAACTAATATACGTCAGTGCTGCCAACTTGATTCTAAGCCTGCTGATAGGTCCAATTTTAAAATGCATGTAACTTCTATACTAACTAATGGATTTCATTCAAAATTGGCACAACAATAGATCATATTATTTCAGATTATTTCTGACCAATATATGCATGACATTGTTGCCAACATGATTTTACGCGCGCTGTTAGATCCAATGTTTAACTGCATGTAACGTCCATGCTATCCAGTGGACTTCAACCAAATTTTGTATTTAGTACCGTAAGAGACGGAACTAAGAATATATTCAGTCATCAGGGCTGCCAACTGTAGTGCTCTATTAGGATGCATTATGCCAGGTATACAGTATTTCGAACTAATTGGAAATTTCGATATTAGCAACTTAATTTCGTCATTATTCTAGATAGGTTCATATTCTGTAGAATAATCATTGGCATGAAAAGTAGGCTGTATAGTTCTTCACGGAACTTCTTGTTTCGAAATGGAATACCATGTCCTGTGGTTTGGATTCTATGTAAAAAGCAGGTCTCGTGGCTCATAGTCACGAGATTAATGTTCACATAAAACTACAAGCTTCCTTCCTTTTTATAATATTAATAAAATTAACTTTTGTCTTAAGGTGCCCAACGTCTAAATTATTATAAAATATTATTAATATTGTTGTTGTTATTATTATTATTATTGTTATTATTATTATTATATTACTTATTTCCGGCCCCGTGGTGTTGGGGTAGCGCGCCTGCCTCTCACCCGGAGTCCCCGGGTTCGATCCCCGGCTCCGTCAGGGATTTTAAAACTGACGTGAGGGTTGGAAGGGGGTGCACTCAGCCTCGTGAGGACAATTGAGTAACTGTCTGACAGTGAGAAAGCGGCCCAATCACGAATACCAAGATTAACGGCTGAGGGGACCCGACGCGCTGATCACGCGTCACCCCAATATCTGCAGGCCAAATGGCTGGGCAGCGGTCGCTTGGTCGGCCTTAGCCCGTCATGGGCTGTATAGTGCCAGGAGTTGTTTTTTGTTGTTGTTGATTATATTACTTATTTACATATTAGAAAGAATGAAATACTGTATACTAATATAACGGAAATAATGTACAGAAAAGAAATGCACTCAATCCTGGAAAAATGACGGAAGAGCCATGAAAGGTGGAATGAAAATGGACGAAGGGGAGGATTCACTGTTAAGTCCCCATAAAAAGTGAAAACTGACCCATCTCAAGCATCCCTCAGATTCGAAAATTATTGTGCTCACCAACCTTGAGGTCCAGTAGGTGTAGTAGGTTGTGTGTTTGGGCTCAGCACACCCTAAACATTTAGTCAGCTAGTGTGTTCTTCCCCCAATAGGGAGAGTGGATAAGTAAGAGGTATCCGAAAATAAAATACACGCGCCTAATAAGTTGGAACGAGTTGAGATTGGAAGAGAACAAAAGTTGACCAAGGAATGTCGACAAGGTCGGTTGGTTAGTTCCTCAGTTTAGGAGCTGCGACAACGAGGCCATGTAGCCCTGTATACTTTGGGTGTGTGTAGAATCTGTCTGATAACCGGTGTCAATTGTGATGGCTGTATTATTGTGTGTTATCTGTAATTCAGGTTAAGGACTGCAGACGATCAATTTCAAGTAGTTCCTAATTTTCCTAACAAATACTACCGTCAACAACACCTAGCTGTGAACTTGGCTACTAAATACTACCGCAACTGGCACCTGGCAGCGATTGTTGGGACTTAATAGAGCGTTAATCAAATCTCACCTACAAATTTAGCTTCACACAATTGTAATTAGTGGAAGGTTATTTTACATGCCATAAATCTATGACATGGGCCCGCAAGCCTTACTTTCCCTTCGAAGGAAGGCATACTGAGGAATTTTTAACGCTCTTAAAAAATTCGACGAATTTGGGCTGGTTTGAACCCGCGATTTTGGGCAAAGAAGCTCAGTATGCTACCAACTACGCCACGGAAGACCCTTAAAAAGAAGCCGACAAGAAATATGAGAAAGAGGAGCCCAACACAAGTACGTAAAAAGAATGCCAACTCCACTGGGTCTCAGTTGACTCTAAAACGTGTCCCATTAGAAAGAGCTCTGGTGGCGAACCGTGATGTATTGGCTCGCCAATCGAGTGGAAAATGACTTGAATACTCCGTAGTGCCCTAATTGGATGGTCCACTCACTAATAGTAGCTGCCAAGAAGTGAATACTGAGTAGAGTGATCGATAAGTTGTGCGTGACTCCAAACTTATTGCTTACCGAGAAAATACAATGTTCCTGGTGAATAACGAGGGCTATATTTCTCTTCTATCGTTGAGCTTGCTGCTGCGAGGCAATTGAAGGTAACTATGAAATATTCCCATCAGCCAATGTACGTTTCAGAGACAAATACACATTTAAAATAACGAGATGGTAACATTATGTTCAGGGATTTTCTTAAAGCTATTATTGTGAATCGTTTGCTTACTCACATGATAGACAAGTTTACCATCATGCGAAAGAAACTTCCTCGTAAGGATATCCAGAGTTGCCAAGGCTAATATTAGATCTGCGGGCCTTACGGGTATCACATTCTTCATACTTACTGTATTAATGTCCGGCATGCACTAATGAAGAATGGGATGTCTAGTAACTGATTTGCACAGGGGTAACGTTGCATGCTGGCAAATTACGTCAGAATACGAAGAGATACGAGCCCTCAAACCAGAATTAAGTTTCTTGGCAGAGGCAAAATTGTATAATAATAATAATAATAGTAGTAATAGTAATAATAATAATAATCTGCACCCGCAGATATATATTGAACTACAGAAGGCAGTTCTGTTAAACACATGCCATATTGTTAGGAAGTTCCTTGGTGACAGTACCCTGGCCGAATACTCAGCAAGGCTCGATGATCCAGATGGAAATTTAGCTCATCATACACTGAAGAAAATGGAAATTGCAACACCCAGAAGGAGTGGTGCTACATTGCTGCAATTGAGCATGCAGGACGAGTGTTCGGTTGTGATTCGACGATTACACTTCCAGATCCCTCTGACCGCAAGTTTGGACAACAATCAATACAGGATGTGCCCACCACGAGCTGCAATACATTGATGAATTCGGCGAGGCATAGAGTCAATAAGGCCCTGGATCGCTTCCTGAGTAATTGTGGCCCAAGCTTGCTGCACTGCACGGGTCAGTTTCTCCAGAGTTGTGGGTGGCTGAGGACGGTTGGCCAGTTGTCGACCCATCATGTCCCACACATGCTCAATAGGACTGAGGTCCGGGGATCTGGCGGGCCATTCTAAGGTTGTGATGTCGTGGAGAGCTTCTCTGGAGATGCGTGCAGTGTGAACCCGGGCATTAACCTGCTGAAACATCCCATTAGCAATGTTCGCCATCATAGGGACAACCACTGGATTGAGTACCCTATCAACATACTGTCGAACAGTCATAGTGCCCTCAACAAGCACTAATTGTGATTTCACATTAAAGCCAATAGCTCCCCAGACCATAATGCTTGGTGTTGGCCCTGTGTGCCTCTCGACAATAAGGTCTGGGCGGCCCCTCTCCCCGGTACGTCGGCGCACACGATTCCGGCGATCACTGCGGATAAGACAGAAGCGCGATTCATCACTAAAGACGACCCTATGCCATTCGCCGACCCACGTTGATCGTTCTCGACACCAGGCCAGCCTTACACGTCGCTGTTGTGGGGTCAATGGAACACCTTCTGCAGGGGCACGGGATCGTAAGCCAGTTGCAGGCAGGCGATTACCAACTGTTTGTTGTGTAACGTGGGGTGCCACAGCTGCTCGAATTTGCGCTGCTGTTGCGTGGGGTTCCATCTGGGCCATCCGAATGATGCGGCGATCCTCTCTCACAGTTGTCTGTTGCGCTGGGCCTATGCCAGGTCTACGAGTGTGGGTACCTTCATTTGACCACTGCTGCCATACACGTTGTACCGTAGGTGCAAGTCGGCCAACTCGTGCAGCGACAGTCCTTAGCGATAATCCAGCCTCACACAGCCCATTTATCCGAGCCCTCTCAAACGGCGACAGTTGTTGATAGTGTGCTCTTCTATTTTCGTTGAGGCATGTTTGACGGGGAACACCTCACTGCACAGACTACAAGTCAACTACGCTACACCTGAGTCCGTATACTGGAGTTGATTCCTCCGCGACCAATCACGTGGGGAGACCTGTAGCAACAATCCAAATGGTCTGAAACATTGATCGTTTACATACCTACATGGCATCGTTCCATATCTTGAAAATCAACACAAACGACCAATGCCTTCATGGTGTTGCAATTTCCATTTTCTTCGATGTATAAATGAAGGAGACTCGTGAAGAATGCAGGCACGACATGGATGTACAGTAATGTGATGTCTCTGAACAGTGTATACGAAATTATCTCAGTACAGATGGTTCCTTGCTAAGGCCGAACCAGGCTGTAACATAAAATGTAGCCGGTATTTGCCGTGCTAATGTTGTCAAACAATATACTATAATAATAATAATAATAATAATAATAATAATAATAATAATGTACAGTTTGATCCAATATCCTAGAAGCTGTTGTACATCTCGGAGCATAAAAAATAATTTGGGACGCCCTAACATTATGGACTTTGAGTACTAAAAGCTAACTCCACCAATAAAAGTGAAAGCTAGACGTTTGTATTCAAGTTGAACCATTGAGTTATCACGTCTCGAAGGTGTTAGCGTGAGAAATAATGTGAGACCTCTGTAGGTAATCAGGTCGTGAGTGTTGATTCACGATAACTAGCCGTGATTTAGTACGAACAACCTTTGATCTACGTTAACAATAAAATTAGCGTCACAAAAATTATACAGGCAATGCTTTCATATGTTAACCAGCGTCAAATACCTGTTCAATTACACTGATTTAGTGTGTACAATTATGGAGCCGTGACTTGATTGAGCATGATGTGTGATGCATGTAAACCGTTCCCTACCTTAGAGTTCAAAGTACCAGAATGTTCATTATCGCTTTGAATTTCTCGAGAAGAGGTCCAAGCATTCCAAATTGCCACAGGTTATGATAAACGTTCAACATGGACATGCAGAGAAAGGGAACAGAGTGTACAATGCACGATCATAGCCGAGTGGTCTAACAGGTGAGACGCATTTCAAGAATTGAGGCGCCTAGTCCTTCGAACATGAAAAATGAGATTTAGTTGCCTTTATATGAACTTGCACGCGGCAACTCAATGGTGACATTATTTTCCTTCAAAAGACGCTATTTCCCTATGAAAATGGCGGACAAAACTTAGGGTTAATTTCAAAATCCACTAGATTCTATTGAACTTCCGCCATTGTTAGTTTCAAAATCTACTAAGTCGTTTTCAGCCAATCAGCACATATAATTGCATTTGCCAGGATTCCATCATACTGCCATCAGCTGTGCTGTGTTTTGTAATGTGTGGTTAAGTGTTTGTTCAATTTTAAATATATGCATAATCATAATTCATGTCTGGTTTTCATTTCATACATAATTTGGATGGTTCACGTTCACATGCTTTCCTTCTTCTCTTGTTTTTATTCTTAGATCTGCTTTTCTTACTTTCTTGCCACGGCGGGTGAGTGGATAGCGTGTCGGTCTACTAACCCCAAGATTGCAGGTTCGCTCCTGGCCGTGGTAAGTGACTTTTGAAAGGCGGCAAAATACGATACGCATGTCATACGATGTCGGCATGTCAAAGAACCATTTAAAATCAGTAGGCCCTGTTCATAATGGCAAAATTAATCTCGGGAATTTCCGCCAACACAAAGTTCCTCATTTCTCTACTAGAAAGCGCTATAGTGTTCAATGAGCTTAGATATCTAACCTCCTTGACTTTCATAGTAATTCAAGAGCTTGCCACGGTGGGTGGGTGGATAGCGTGTCGGTCTACTAACCCCAAGATTGCAGGTTCGCTCCTGGCCGTGGTAAGTTTTTTTTTTTGAAAGGCGGCAAAAAAACGATGTTGGCATGTCAAAGAACCCATTTGAATTCCGTAGGCCGTGTTCATAATGGCAAAATTAATCTCGGGAGTTTCTGCCAATACAAAGTTCCTCATTTCTCCACTAGAAATCGCTATAGTGTTCAAGGATCTTAGATATATACGCTGCCGAAGTCAACGTCACTTCCGCTCCGTTGCTAAGCAACTGGAGCAATACAACATGGCTTCCTTGTAGCTTGCTTTAGTCTTTGAGCCGTCATTATTTCCTATTTGTATCGTACATGCATGGATGTCCAGAGGAAAGAAAAGTATATTTTCCACAGTATTTTTACATAGTTGTCCAGTAAAGTTGTAAAATATTGCGTACGATATGCACATTAAGTTTTAGAACATAAGTCGTAGAGATGTGGCCTAAGATATTTACCTTAAATTAAGTGAAAACATGAAAATATAACATTTCTGGATATTGTGAATCACGTCCCGTATGAATGACCAATACTATGGAAAATAAAGTACCGTAGGCCCTACCAGTAAGTGACAAATAAAATGAACTTAAAGTCTATCAATGCATAAGGGAACAATTTAAAATATTTGGATGAGAGTTTAGGCCAAATCTCATCAACAGCTGTAGAAGAAACAAAGACTGCATTTCAATACAATTTGTGTGTTTACCACAACGCCGCGTTTGTCTGAAAACGAATCAAACTAACAAAGCCTAACCTGTGTGCTCACTAACAGGTTAGAGAAGTCTACAGTTAAGGCCTATCGTCCTACCTCATTCTAAATAATGGGGCACTTTTCGTATCCTAGCTCTAAATATAATCACAACAATCACAACAAGACTTGCCACTCCATCACTTCAGAAATAAGCAGTATTCATTGGCTTGAATAATGTCACTATAGCCTACGGTACTGTAACTTTGTTGCAGGGTGTAGGCCTACATGATAATTGTTTTCTGAAAGTGCAAAAAATAAAATATTTAGGCAGAAATTTCCCGTCTGGGATAGGCCTAATTGTTATTTGGAAACACAATTCACTGCTTAAATAAATTAAGTGAAAAATCACCACTCAGAAAAGTTGTAGGATAAAACGTATTGGTGTTAGTGAATCAGCTGTAAGGTTATGTGGGTTGTCGTTTATAATACTTATAGTACAAACCATATTTAATTACAACTACACTCCCCACATGAACCAAAAACCCCTTTATGTGACATATATGTCCTTAATATCTCTCTATATTAGATAGACTCTATCCACCAAATGATAAATATTTATAATTTGCAGTACCCGCCATGCAATTCTTGCCTCAGGAGTGAGGTCAACTTTATTCATAATATCTCGCAAAATTCTCGTACTTAATCCATAAAATTTCACTTCTATTTTGTAGCTCCAACTCTGTAGATGATCTTGACGGGAGGCGTTTGCCTTATTTCACGCTTATTACACATTTTTATCCACAAAATTCAAGACGCTGCGCAGAGTTAATGCAGCTTCCTATGTATACAAAACCTAGCAACCAGTTGTATGGGTCCAATATGGCTGCGCCCATGTGGTTGCTAGGCGCGTCACATCTGCAGCGTATAACCTCCTTGACTTTCATAGTGATTCAAGGAACAACGAAATTCGACATGCAAGCTACCCTCTGGGTGTCAAATTACAAAGCTTGCAACCGGCATCCGAGGCCATACGATATTATTATAGTGATTCAAGGAACAACGAAATTCGACATGCAAGCTACCCTCTGGGTGTCAAATTACAAAGCTTGCACCCGGCAACCGAGGCCATACGATATCATTATTATTTATTCTTCGAATTGCTTTTCTTACTTCCAAAAACGTCCTTATGTACATTTCACTTTTAAAACTTGTTAACTCCTAATTAATCTTAAGGATTGTGTTACTTTCCATTTAAGGGACAATCCTGTAATTTGTTGGAATGCATCGTTTGATGACAAAGTAATTAATTAACGAAATGTTCATATTCCAAGGATGTTTTTTCATATGTTTTCCTCATTTTCCCACGAATTTTGTTTTGTGAACTTGGCGGGTTTTGATTTCAGGCGCCTCAATTGAAGAGATCTTGGGTTCAAGTCCCGGAGCTTACAGCCGCCATCATGAATGTGGATTTTCCCCAGGTCATTCCACCCTCAGTCCAGAGAAATGCAGGGATGATACATTACTTCAAGTTTCAACGCTGGGTGGGCCGATAACCTAGATGTTAGGCCCCTTTAAACGACAATTATCATCATCATCAACGCTGGGTACGAGCTGTAGTGTCTTACCTGCGTCGAATGGGTTCATACTTTGTGTGTGTTAAATGTTAAAAACGTTTCTAGCAGACAAGGTAAGGGTCCCCATGTTAGCAAAAACGTAAAATCGAGCAATTTCCTCAATTGTGCCAAACGTTGAAGGGATAAAGGGCCCAGAAAGATTTCAAATTGTGAGTCTTGGGGAGTTCTATCAAACTAAAAAAGTAGTTCAGTGAAGAACTAAACAGACTATTTACATATATCCTACTTATATTAATTGCCACTATCAACATACAAAATTTCAATTTGATTACTGTAATAGATTCGTAGATATTGAGAACAGTCTATATATTTCGGATGGTCGCCATGTTGGATCTTTACATATGCAGATCATAGAGTTATGTACTATTACAAGAATATAATTGCGTAGTTGTATTATTCAAACTTCAATCGCATGATTAGGTCACAAGAAATAACAACAAGGTTTTAAAATTTTGCATAGCCGCCATCTTGCGTTTATGTAAACAACTGAAATAAATTAGATGGCAGTGGATTGAAATTTGCATAAGCAATTACTGTACTAAGTTTCACTGCACACGGTTAAATCGCGCCATGTTGGAATTGTGCTTGCCAGGTAAGTTAATTGAAAGTTCCATAGGTGAACTTATGTTCATAGCCTTTATCAACATACACAATTTCAATTTGATTGCTGTCATAGATTAGTGGATATTGAGAACTGCCTAAATATTTTGGATGGTCGCCATGTTGGAGTGTTATATATGTAGGCCATTGAGTTTATGCACTAATAGATGACGATTATTGCGTAGGTTCATTATTCAAACCTTGACTTCGATCGAATGATTAGGACACAAGAAATAAGAACTTAATTTTAAAAAAAATCACAGCCGCCATCTTGAGGTTATGTAAATAATTGAACTAAATTAGATGTTGGTGCATTACAATGTGCATAGACAATTGCTGTGCCATGTTTCACTATGCTGGGATGGTTAAATCACGAGAAAAGTCTATTTAAATGTTTCAAATACGCTTAGCCACCATTTTGTACTTATCAGGTTCTTGAAAGTTACATAGGTGAACTTCCAGTAAAGCCGTTTATTTCCGTACAAAATATCTGGGTGATATCAGTATTGCTTTTGGAGATATAGAATGCCGGTGAAATATATCGCACAGCCACCATTTTGGATTGCTGAGAATGTATTAAAATTTGAAGGACACGGTCGGGGTTGGACAAAATAGTACTTTGACCTTACCGAGTTGTATTGAAATCGCTCCAGCCGTTTAGATTTTATTAGGGGGACACACACACTCGCACACACACACACACTTACACCCACATGGACCAAAGGTGATCTCATAAGCCTATTTATATCTTCATAAATTAAAATAGGCAACTATATTTCGAAAATCACTTACGGCATGAATACAGTTCCTGTAAAACATCCTAAAATCGCTTGTTTCTTGATTTGTTTTCTTTTTGATTTAAATCCTAACCAAAATAACTTATTTACATAATTCCTTCTTTAATGTGTTTCTTGGTTCAATACCCTCAGGCATTTTTAGATTTTTGAAACATTTTCACACCGGAAGTAGTTTTAAGGGCTTAAGTGAAACTCTGCATTGACTCACACTAGCACTCGTAGTGGTAGAAAAGGCAGACAGCTAATCTAATCGACCGGATAAGGTTGAGTTTCCCGTGAACAATTATCAGTCTACCACGTGTCATCATACCGGCACTTCGTAAGAAATGTTTAGTGTGTCCTTTACATTTGGAAAAGTGGAGATAACAACGAAAATTAATTACAAATGCACTAAAAAAGGAATAGTGTTCATGGAAGGTCTAGTCTTTGGCATTAAAGGATGTTTTCAACTTTTGAGTTGCTTGTCTGAAGCATGCGCCGAGGAAACTATGTTTATTAAATAGACGGAATAACTTACATAGAGAATAATGGTGGTGAGATACTGCAGATCGGAAATGCAGAAATTCAAACAGTCACTATAGTTAATTATTTGGATTCAATAACAGAAACTGGGGGAACAAGTTCATCTGAAATTCAGAAGAGAGTAAGTGGGGCTAGGAGAACAATTGGAGCATTAAATTCCGGCCGGCTTCGGTGGCGTAGTTGGTAGCATGCTGAGCTTCTATGCCCAAGATCGTGGGTTTAAATCCGGCCGAAGTTGTCGGATTTTTAAGAGCGTTAAAAATCCTCAGTATGCCTTCCTTCGGAGGGGAAGTAAAGCCAGCGGTCCCATGTCATAAATTTATTGAATGTTAAAGAGCCTTCCACTAATTACACCTGTGTGAAGCTAAATTGTATAGGTTAAGAATGTAAACAACGCTCTTAGGTTCCTACGTGCGGTGGCGTCTGGTAGCTAAGTTCTGCACTAGTAGTAGTTGACGGTGGCGTTTGGCGGGAAAAGTAGGAACTATTTGAAAAATTCAAAGTCTGCAGTCTTTACTTGAATTAAAAAACAGATAACACACACTAATACAGTCAACACAATTAACACCGGTTATCAGACAGATTCTACACACACCCAAAGTACACGGGGCTACATGACCGCATTATCGCAGCCCCTAAACTTAAGAACCAACCAACCAGCATTAAATTCGGTTTTATGAAGCAGAAATGTTTTAAACAATACTAAGAAACTTATTTACAGTTCATTGGTAAAAAGGATGTTGTTATATGGAGCAGAAACTTGGACATTAAACAGACAGCAAGCTAACAAATTATTAGTAACCCAGATGGATTATTGGAGGAGGGTGGCAAGGGAATCGAGATGGGATAAGATTAGAAATACGAGAATCAAAGAAATTATGCAAGTAAAATAAATGTACTAGAAGTGGTTGAAGAAAGAGCCGGCCCCGTGGTGTTGGGGTAGCGCGCCTGCCTCTCACCCGGAGGCCCCGGGTTCGATCCCCGGCTCCGTCAGGGATTTTAAAACTGACGTGAGGGTTGGAACGGGGTGCACTCAGCCTCGTGAGGACAATTGAGTAGCTGTCTGACAGTGAGACAGCGCCTCGATCACGAATACCAAGATTAACGGCCGAGGGGACCCGACGCGCTGATCACACGTCACCCCAATATCTGCAGGCCAAATGGCTGGGCAGCGGTCGCTTGGTCGGCCTTAGCCCGTCATGGGCTGGATAGTGCCAGGGGTTGACTTGACTTTGGTTGAAGAAAGAAGATTACAATGATTTGGACATGTGAAAAGGATGCAGAATAGCGGAATTCCAAATTTAATGTTACATTGGCAAGCTGAAGGCGAACGGAAACGGGGTAGACCAAGAAAACAATGGATGCATGGTGTAAAGTGAAGCATGGCTACCTGAGGCTTAACCGAGGAAGATGCTGAAGACCGAAAATTGTGGAGGAGTAGAATATTCTTGGGTTGAAAGAAATCTACTGAATAGTAGAATATTCCTAATAAAGAAGAGAAGAAGATATTGTTTTTGTTTTGATGCATACATTCACCATTTAAAATATTGAGTATACAGTTTTATTTACACTCTGAATGTAAAATTAGCTGTTGTGTTATGAACCTTCAAGCCAGATCTTCAACAAATGGAAGCCTTCTTTGTGACCAAGGATCTTACCAGCTCATCTGCATCAGTTTACAGAAGAAGTACTTAAAGAACCCGTTGTTTTATCAGAAACTGTCTTGTTTAGACCACCTCTTGCTTCCTCTGCCTAAATAAGGAAACCAGGCTGTGGAGAGAGTGACGGGGCATATGATGTCCGGTTAGGGCACGCCTCACCATGTACTCCTCCAAGGCTTGAGGCTTTGACCATCCTGGTCATCAGCTACGTGAACTTGTATGTATGTATGTTGAATTTATCTGATAATTAGAGTTTGTGGTTGTTAGCATTTGTTGGAGACCCCCTCGCGGTGAAGATGCTCTTCATTCGGTCAACATTATTATACCCAAATTGTAAGGGGTAATATTCCCTACAACTAAAAACAAATACATGAGATTAATTAATAAACTTGGATCGAAGAGTACCGTACTATACATATTAATTAATCTCACGTTAATTTTTTTTGCCGGATTCGGTGGTACAGTTAGTAGCATGCTGACCTTCTATGACCAAGGTCGCGGGTTCAAACCCAGCCAAAGTCGTTGGATGTTTTAAGAGCTTTAAAAATCCCTCAGTAAGCCTTCCTTTGAAGGGGAAGTAAAGCCGGTGGTCCCATGTCATATATTTATGGCACGATAAAGAACCTTCCACTAATTACACTTGCGTGAAGCTAAATTATAGGTTAGATTTGACTAACGCTCTTAGGTTCCAACGTTCGTCGTCAGGAGCAAACTGCGGTGGCATCTAGTAAGCAAGTTCTGAACTAGTTGGTCGTTGACGGTGGCGTTTGGTAGCAAAAGTTAGAACTACTTGAAAATCGAATATCTGCAGTCCTTACTTGAATTAAAAACAGATAACACACACTAATACAGCCATCACAATTAACACTAGTTATCAGACAGATTCTACACACACCCAAAGTACACAGGGCTACATGACCGCGTTGTCGCAGCCCCTAAACTAAGGAACCAACCAACCACGATATTATGTTTTTTTAGTTGTAGGGAATAACACGCATTACAATATTAGGGTACATCTAAATTTCCTATACTGAGGCAACACTGAAACATGGCTTCCAACACGATAACATTAAATTGTAAGCAATGGCGTGAGTAATTGAATAGTACAAATTAGGTTAACACATATAATAACAAGAAGTTCCGTGAAGAACTATACAGCCTACTTTTCATGCCAATTCTACAGAATATGAACCTATCTAGAATAATGACGAAATTAAGTTGCTAATATCGAAATTTCCAATTAGTTCGAAATACTGTATACCTGGCATAATGTATCCTAATAGAGCACTACAGTTGGCAGCGCTGATGACTGAATATATTCTTAGTTCCATCTCTTAAGGTACAAAATACAAAATTTGGTTGAAGTCCAATGAATAGCATGGACGTTACATGCAGTTAAACATTGGATCTAACAGCGCGCGTAAAATTATGTTGGCAACAATGCCATGTATGTATTGGTCAGAAATAATCTGAAATAATATTATCTATTGTTGTGCCAATTTTGAATGAAATCCATTAGTTAGTATAGAAGTTACATGCATTTTAAAATTGGACCTATCAGCAGGCTTAGAATCATGTTGGCAGCACTGACGTATATTAGTTACTCCAAATTCGTCTAGAATGCCAGGTACTATACGTTTGCAAAGTTTAGAGCTATTGGCTTGCATACTTTCTGATATATTGATATTAGAGTAACAAAAATAGGGACAGCACATATTAACAGTTGGCAGCCCTGGTTGCTCCTTAGAATACGCATAGTCATATCTGGTATGGTACACATAGCACATACGAAATTTGGTTGAAATCCAAATGATAGTATGGAAGTTACATGTATTTAAAGTTGGACCTGTCAGCAGGCTTAGAATCATGTTGGTAGCACTGACGTATATAAGTTACTCCAAATTAATATAGAATGTCAGGTACTACACGTGTGCATAGTTTAAAGCTGTCGGCTTGCATACTTTCTGATATATTGGTATTTGGATAAAATAAATTAGGAGCATTTATTAACAGTTGGCAGCCCTGGTAGGTCTTAAGAATACGCTCAGTCATATCTGTTTATGTATAGATATTACATACAAAATTTGGTTAAAATCCAATTGATAGTGTAGAAGTTATATTCATTTAAACATTGGACCTATCAGAAGGCTTATAATCATTTTGGCAACACTGCCATGTTTGGCCTCCTGGAAATTAAACTGAAATATTATGATCTGTACGTGTGCCAATTTTGAAATAGCTCCCATTCATACCTTCCAAGATATCCAACATGGAGCTCAAATTTCAATTGCGATTTTTTAGCAGTTGGTAGCACTGACATCATTTTCAAATATGGCCGTGAGATATTCAGGTATAGATCTTTACTCCTACTAAATTTTGTTTCGATTGCTGCAGCCGTTTAGGAGTTAATAGGGGGAGACACACACACAGCCAGACAGACAGAAGGACAGACTGACAGACAGACAGACAGACAGACAGACAGAAGGACAGACAGACAGACACACATTTGACCGATCTCATAAGTCTACTTTTTCCTCATTTTTGCAAAATGTGAAAAGTAGGCTAATATAAAAATTGAACTGCACTCATAATGCAAGAATCGTGATCCTCAACCCAACTTCATTTCCAGCTGACATCTACGAGTTCCGTATTTACATGGAATAGATCTGGGCTATCATTCCTCGATGAGTATCAATGAGACTCTTTGTTATTACAGTGTGCCAAGGTCACGTGGGATTGGACACACACATACACAAACAGACACGAGAGCCCACTCGCGCCGGTCAGTTTAAAGGAATTTATTCCCGACGGTGTTGCCATGTACAACTTGCCACCGGGAATTACCCCCATTTGCAAATATTATATATAATAATATAATAATATATGTTGTAAAAGAAAATAAGTGATATGTCTCACAGATAATCTGTACTGGTTTTGCCGTCAGATTTGTGACACATATCACAAATGAATTATCAATAGTAATTAATGTCTACGGTTACTCCGTGGCTTTGGCGGCAGCACGCCGGCCTCTCACCGCTGGGTCCGTGGTTCAAATCCCGGTCACTCCATGTGAGATCTGTGCTGGACAAAACGGAGGCAGACAGGTTTTTCTCCGGGAACTCCGGTTTTCCCTGTCAAAATTTCATTCCAGCAACACTCTCCACTATCATTTCATTTCATCTGTCATTCATTTAATCATTGCCCCAGAGGAGTGCGTCAGGCCTCGGCAGCCGGCACAGTTCATATCCTCGCCGCTAGATGGGGGCTTCATTCATTCCATTCTTGACCCGGTCTGAGACTGGAAGCAGGCTGTGGATTTTTTCAATTAATGTCTACGAATTTTGAAGGAGATTTCCATCTTTCTAACTGTGCCTACTTTTCTACTTGTCAACTATAAGAAACTTAGCAAATCATCTTATTCTATGGAATGGTCCATTAAAGAGTATTTTTTGATAGGCAAATCATTTTCTAAATGTAACATTGTCCTAACCTCATACACCATATGCTTCGAACTAACCTCTCTTTACCAAGAGTTCACTTTCCTTCACGTCGTGTTACTTGAAGCCACTTTGTTTTGAAAAGGCTTAAAAATGGATCTTTAAGCATACAGGCTCTTCATTAATTATAGACCTACACGGATTGGTGAAGTATTGGTATTCCAAATCTACCATTTCAAGTTTCAATACGGAACTAGTATTTGTCATAAGCACCTGCAAACTGATCACCGTCACCATATATTTCATTTCATTTTGATCTTATAACCTAAATTATATGGTGCACCACATTTGGTTTAAAAACGTATCTTATTACTGTGTTACGTTTTATTTTGTTCTTTCAATATGTTTTTTAGCTGATGAAGGGGATACAATGTAATTAATCCTCGAAACATGTACTAAAAACAAAGTTAAATAATTAATTTTCTTAATAGTATTGATTCAGGCGGGTGTACAATTCTTAATAAGAACTATTCTAGCACATCAATACGGAACCACCATGAGTCATTTAAATAATGTATAACATGTTTCCACTCGGTTGCTGGATATTTTTGTAGGAGTGATTTTGAAAACTGGGACGGAAGTGGATCGGACGGAAGTATGGAATGTTTATCACATACGGATTACTTTGTAACAGCAGAGTATCAAGAAGGCAGTGCGAGAGTAGAAATATTAAGTAGGCAGTGAAGAAAAAAAAGTCAGTCTCTGTTAACGTAACTAGTTACTGGCAGGAGAGTGATGTAACAGCAGAGTATCAAGAAGGCAGTGCGAGAGTAGAAATATCAAGTAGGCAGTGAAGAAAAAAAAGAGAGTCATGGAATTGTTATGTATTATGATGTGTAAAAAATAAATAGTACATTATGCAACGAGCCTATAATGGCAATAATTAAGACACGAGTATGTTTATAAAACGAGCGTATGCGAGTTTTATAATTCTCATACGAGTGTCTTAATTACCATTATAGGCGAGTTGCATACGACTGTTTATGTTCGACGATAATTATTTTAACTATTTTATGTTCGAACATAAATATTCATAAATATCTGTCGAGATTTCGCCAGTTTTATGTACTGAACAGAGCGCATGAGACGCAGAGAATGCCTTGTATTTGACCATGGCCTCCTCGATTACCCTACTATGACACTAGGCAGGCAGTGAAATTTAAATTAGAAGGCCGTGGAACTCAGCACATCTAATTATCTAATTGGTCAAACTTCTGTTTATTGAGCTCTGATTGGTGGGAGAAACTGTTTCATAATGAAAAAATGTGTTATAATGAGCTTCATTATAGTTCAGTTTTCTGACATATAATAGTCAGGGTCGAACATAAAAGATTTTGTGTGTTGATGAATGTCAAGGATGATAGAAACGGTAACAACTTCATGGTAGGATAACATGTCAGATGTTACACATCATATGCGACTACTGTAAGGCTCGTATTTTTTCCCCCCTCTCAAATGTTACATCTTCTCGTTTAGAAACATCATTGGCAAGGAAAGTAGTTAATTGAGTAAATTGAGATGAAAACGAAGGGATAGTGCTGTATGTCTACTAAAACATGGAGCCATCATACGTAAGAAACACAGAATTGACATTAATGTTACTTGATACAACATGGTAACAATCGCGATCAATATTCTTGCATGACAACATGCTCTCTACATCAGAGAAATTTCTCCGGGACAGCCAAATCTTCTTTCCCCTCAACCTCAGTAGTGTGCGCTATGCAGTTACAAGTGTAACAGTCCCTAGCAAGAGTTTGTATACATCATGTACAATCTCACCACGCTTTGGTGGCGAAGTCGGTAGCATGCTGAACTGCTTCGCCCAAGATCGCGGGTTCAAAGTCGTCAGATTTTTAAGAACGTTAAAATCCTTCAGTATGCCTACCTTCGGTGGGGAAGTAAAGTTGGGGGGACCCATGTCATAGATTTATGGCATGTAAAAGAACATACCACTACAATTGGCTGTGTGTAGCTAAATTTGTAGGTTATTTGGTTAGAAACGCTCTATGAAATTCCAACGTTCGCCGCTAGGTAAATCAAGGGTTTCATGTGTCCCCACAAGTAGAAGTCTAGCGGTGTCAAGTCGGGTGAACGTGCAGGCCAAGCAATCGGGTCACCACAACCAATCCACTGTTACCTACATCTGTGGTGCAGATGATCTCAGACCACAAATGAAAAGTGACGTGGTACACCATCGTGCTGAAAGCACATGTTTTGACGCATATGCAGTGGCATATCATCTAAGAACACATGCAGTAGGCTACGTCTTCAAACAATACTAAGTACGCGGCATCCGTGGGATTTCGTGGAAGAAGGTAGAGGATACAACCTGCAGGGGATATTGGACATCAGGTGATCGTTCAATGACGTACGTACCCTAGTCAATGAGACCGAAAATGTGGGAACTGTGAACGTGTGCTGTGGTGGTTTTTCCGGGTAGAAGGAAGACGGTACGTTTCCGGACACAAGTTCCTATGCTAATCTTAACCGTCTTGGTCCTCACTACAAGCCCTCGAAGTCTGTAATGGGAATTTAGAATAGCCCTGTATATTCCAGGAAATCACACCCTTATTCTCGCTCCCCCAGGGGCTCACGACTAGTGGGATGTAGATTGGCGACCACGGGGCCCCAGCTGAGTTTGGCATTACTTCCACTTACTTGTGCCGGGCTCTTCTCTGTCATCTTTTCTATCGAACTCCCTTGGTCAACTTTTTTTCTTTTCCGACCCCGACGGTATTAGGGTATCCGAAGCCTAGACGTCTTTCACTTTCCTGCCTTAATTGGCCCTTTTCTCATCTTTCCTGATCCCTAATTCTGCGAGGGGTCAGACCTATTCTGTTCTCTTCATGTCTCCTGCTTTCTGCTCTAGGCCCTTAAGGAGGCAGGGTGTGTGTAGCCCCAGCACTTCTAGGTTATCGGCCCCTAATGGTTTGGCTGATAGTGAAAGATGAGATGAAATATAAACTATAACCAAAACCACACTTACAACTAAAACTTGAGGAACTTGGAAGGAAGGAGAGCGATGAAAGGCAGATAGGAAAGAGGGGAAAAGGAGAGGGAGTCCACCCCAAAGGAAATGGAGAAAGGGAGAATGACCGGATCCAGCTCAGGAATCCCACGGAGTGGTCAACTCCCGAACCCACCAACCGTGAGCCCTTGAGGGTGTAGCACGACCACGATGCCGTAAAGCTCCTAAACACTCTATCAAAGTTCTAACGTTCACCACTAGGAGTCAGTGACATCTGGTAGCGAAAGTTGGAACTACTTCAAATTGAACGGAACCTATGGGTGTCCGGTTGAAGCAGCTACAGCCTCTGGCGAGCCGAACATGTCCTCGGACACTCCCGGCACTAAAAGCCAAACGATAAATAAATGAAAACTAGATGTTAGGCCCCTTAAAACAGCAATTATCATCATCATTATTATTCTCGCTATGTCGAGGTCACCATCAGATAAAATATTTGTTTAGGGTCAGAACCCTAGCTTCCAATCTCTTTGTATTCTGCGCGGGCAACAAACTGAATTTAGATAAGGAGGAATTTTTCAAATGTGTTGAGGGCTCGTAAAACTAATCGTCAGCGAGCGGGCCGTCACAGTTCACAGGAGTGCGGGAGATAAGCCACGCGTGTTGCTCGGGCACAACATTCAACAAACCTGTTTGATATGAGATAGTCACGGCGCCTATAATTGATGTGTCTATTAGCAAAGGTATCACGGCACTTACACTTTTTATTTACTTAACAAGTATCAGTACACTTATTTTACCCGCCTTATGTGGTCTCCGAGTACGTATAGAGACTGCAGGTCAAGAGATTCTGGCTTCAATTCCTGGCTATGCCAAGAAATTTATTACTGGTCTAAGGCTTAAAACAGGGTATAATCAACGTTGTGAGACAAAACTGAGAAGAGGTGGGTTCGATTCCCATCTCAGACACCCTGGAAGTGGTTTCCCCACTTCTATTCCAGGAAAATACCGAGATGATTCCTAACTTAAAGCCACGGTCATCCTCTTCCCTATCCTCACCATGGATTTCACACTCTATTACAGACACCATAATAACATAGCTTATAAGAATACACACACCGCCCCTAGCTTACACGACCAAGATGTCGTAAAGCTCCTAAACGAATCAACAATACCAAGTTTGGTATGCCTTGTCTTGTGTGGGGTTTCATCTAGGATCACCAAGCTGACTCATTAGAGGGCTCTTGTTGTCCGTAGCAGAACCTCGACAGGAGTAACTGTGCACTACCTCCCTTCTTATGAAGTGCACCTGCGCTTCTTTACAGCGAGAGCCCGCTGATGAGCCAGCTTGGTGATCCTAGGCGAAACCCCACACAAGAAACGGCATAACCCTCGAAAAATTGCTGTGTTTTAATACCAAGTTTGTTGCATGGGTTCACTATCGGTCTAGCGGCTTCGGTGGCGTAGTCGGTAGCATGCTGAACTTCTGTGCCCAAGATAGCGGGTTCAAACCCGGCCGAAGTCGTCGGATTTTTTAAGAGCGTTACAAATCCTTCAGTGTGCCTTCCTTCGGAGGGGAAGTAAAGCCGGCGGTCCCTTGTCATAGATTTATGGCATATAAAAGATCCTTTCACAGACTAAACTTGTGTAAAGCAAAATTTGTTAGGTTAGATTTCGCCAGAACGCTCTATCAAAGTTCCAACGTTCGCCACTAGGTATCATTGATATCTGGTGGCGAAAGTTGGAACTACTTGAAATTGAACGGAACTTGTAGCTCACCCTTTAGGGTGTCCGCTGGAAGCAGCTACAGACTAAGGCGAGCCGAACATGTCCTCGGACACTCCCGGCCCTAAAAGCCATACGATAAATAAATAAAACTATCGGTCTCACATTTGGAAGACTATACATACCGTACTGAATGTCCATGGGGGTAGAGTATTATTTATATTTGTTGTTGTTCATAAAATTTAGGGAATTGATACATCTTTGTGACCAGCTCCGTGTAGTTGGGGCTATGTTGAACTTCTCTGATAACCTGTATTTTTGTGATGGCTGTATGTGTGTAACTGTATGGGTATTAGGGACAGGAATGAGGTAGGTGCCCCGGGACTTGAAATAAGCTACTATCCCGGTATTTACCTGGAGGGAGTGTGGTAAAATCCGGAGGAAAACCACACTTAAGAAGATCAGAGGCGTAATTACGGAGGGTGATTCGGGGATAGATCCCCCAAGAGCCAAATAAATTGAAGAAACCCAATATCAATATATTTTTATTTTTGAAAAATCCCTCTCGGCACGCCGGAAGGCGGAGATAGATTTCACAGGGCAAACTAGGGGATAGGCGAAAATAGGCAAAATATGGAGGTTTTCGTAGAAAAACCAGACCTCATTTTAGGGGCAGATGACCTCGTAGTTCCGCCCCTTAAAACAACAATAACTACTACTAGGCTACTACAGACCTCATTTTATACCTCACATTATGAGAAAGTATTTTACAATTTGGAGCTTAATAAACTTTGTTTTTCGTCTTTTTATGCATTTTTTGTCGTATTGGGGACGGCAACCGTTTCGTCATTTGGGGTCTTATTTTCATACTGGTGGTCACACTGAAACTTATTCAAGTTTTCGACACTGATGTGTAACTATCTAACGGTCTGTTACTTCATTAAAAAAATCTCCCGCAGAGGGTTGGTTCTTCAGTTTAGGGGCTGCGACAACACGGTCATGTAACTCCGTGTACTTTGGGTGTGTGTAGAATCTGTCTGATAACCAGTCTTAATTGTGATAGCTGTATTAGTGTGTGTGTCATCAGTAATTCAGGTAAAGACTGCAGACGATCAATTCAAGTAGTTCCTACTTTTGCTACCAAATGCTACCGTCAACGACACTTAGATGTGAACTTGGCTACTAGATGCCACCACAACCGGCACCTGGCACCGAACGTTGGAACTTAGAGCGTTAATCAAATCTAACCTACAAATTTAGCTTCACACAATTGTAGTTAGAGGAAGGTTCTTTTACATGCCATAAATCTATGACATGGGCCCCGCGAAACGATGAAAAATAAATCTCTTAAAAAGACAGCTCGAAGTGGAAATGTCAATGATATAGAACTGATGTAATGGTGCATTGAAAACTTTTGAGATTGGGATGATTTGTAATTGGGATCATTTATGTTTACATTGAAATGGAAAGTTCAATAAAATAGAGCACAGTAGTTATAAATGAATGTTTGATCATGGAATAAATTATGTTGTTGTGAGTTAGAGTTGAGTAATTTTGAAATCAACCTTTTTATAAAATAGAATGCAAATACATTTTAAGATATAACATACTATACTATTTTCCTATTATAATTAAATACTTACGACAAAAGTTTATATTTATGACAACATTTCGAACTATGAAGCAAATATGAGCGGGTATTTTATGCATAGCAACGCTACAACGGCACTTTTATTAAACTTCACTCCCATATCTCCTTGGAAACTATATTTTACACTTGGGTAGCCTAAAGAATGCAATACATCCAAACCTTAAAGCTCGTTGACATATATTTATTCACCTAGATTACGAATAATGACATGCCTCCTATAATTCATTGATTTGATAAATACTTAATGTATGCGGTACATATGGTACTACGGGAGAATTTTCAACACGGTATGATTACTTAATAGTATAACCAATACATTTAATACCTCCTTTAAATCAAGACTGATTACTATACGTATTCATTTCTTTCTCCATAGACGGTTGCATTAAATCAGCATATACATAACCTAACACTGTTTGGCAAATTTAAAGTGGAATTTCTGATACCGCAATTCCATCTCAAGAATCCCGGTTTCTCTTCTCAAAGTTTTGGACATTTATTTGAATTGCCACATATCCATATTGGGCATTTCAACTCACATTCTTGTACGAATTTCCCAATTTCTATATCCCATACAACGAGGTAGGTGATAATAAATCATTTAAAGTAGATTTTTATCAGTTTCATATGCTGGCTAATTATGTTTCGTTTATTTATATACATTTTTCTGACATGTTTATTTTCCTATCTGTTAGGTTATTTCATGTCATCATAATACTGGTTGGCACCTTTTAAAAATCGTTAATAGTCTCCGTATTGAAGAGGATTCAAGTTATTTAACTCAAGGGCCGAGCTGAATTATTTTATTGATTTTCTAAATTATTTTGTGTATATTTTGATAAAAAATTTAAAGCTTAACATTCTTACACTCACCGTCTAATAGTTCTTATTTCTAACTACTTTTTTAAAATTATTGTTAAAAGACCAATCTTATATTTATTTAATTAATACTACTTAGTAAGGATATCCATTTTTATTACTATATTTTATCAATTATTATCTTTAATTTTCATTTTAATTTAGATTTAAGGCGCATATGCCATTTTAGTTTTCCAATTCTTAATTGATTTTCTTTCTAGGCTGAGGATGACCCCACTGTGGGTCGAAACATGTACTAATATATAAAATATATATTTGTTTATGTATTGATTTGGCGTATAATTTAAACGTTTAATTTTTATAAAATATTGTGACAATCTTGCAATTTCATTTGTATCAACTACTGTTTGCCGAAGAAAGTTATAATGTATCCGATACTGGTCCACTGTACTCAAGAATTACGGTATTATTTTTCTATTTCCCCAGTACTTGTCTGTACGAATAATTCAATTACTGTACATGTTAAAACTAAGAACATGGAATGAGGAACACAAGGCCCTTTATCTTGCGCGACGATGGAGCAATATAGCATTCACAAAGTCAGTGCCTATGGCTCAGAGGTGTTCATTAGCAGAGTAAGTAGTAGAACTCGTTCATTTCTAATCTGATCAGTAATGGTGAGAAACATGCAGCTGCGCCCTTTGACACAATTCGTCTTTCCCCGAGTTTGATTCTAGAAAAGAGTGTGAATGATGACAGACTACACTAATTAGAAATACCTGGTCGTGAGAAAGCTTTCTTTACCCCCATAAAGTGTAGACAACGATAAAAGTCTGAATTTTATATGATCCAGATAGAACTCTTAATTACTCTGCTCATGAGAGAAGAGGGGTGAATGAACTAGAAAAAGGAAAGAGATATTTATGTCCTTAGTGGGTGAGCCTCTAGCAGTAGCTTATCTCTCCAGGGTCAAGGGCAACCTGCCTCACAGGAGAGATACTGAAGAAGACAACAGACGAGATCAGTGTTGAATCCAGCTGCTTTTCTCCGAGGGAGGGGGGTATCACATTTTACGGGGAGATGAACAGATAGCATAGGCTTCAATTTTTGGAACAACACCGGTACTAATATTTTTACATTTCCTTTATCTCTGACAAGTAATCACGTGATTACCAAATGGTTATGTATCGATTTATTTATTTATTTATTTATCATATTGCTTTTAGTGCCGGGAGTGTCCGAGGACATGTTCGGCTCGCCCGAGTCTGTAGCTGCTTCCAGCGGACACCCTTAGGGTGAGCTACAAGTTCCGTTCAATTTCAAGTAGTTCCAACTTTCACCACCAGATATCAATGATACCTAGTAGTGGTGAACGTTGGAACTTTGATAACTCAATAAAAATTCAATTAATTTAAATTAATTACTTAAACGAACTAGTTTCTACCATATTATGGTCTTCTTCAGCGTTATTATCATGTGAAATTACAAGAAGTCCAAGCAAAGCACTATTTTTAAATCCACAACAAAAATATCTATATTAATTCTAAGTAGTAATAATAAAATATGTCGCCTCCGTTGCGTAGTGGACAGCGTGGTTAGCTGCCACCCCGGAGGTCCTGGGTTCGATTCCCGGCTCTGCCACGAAATTTTAAAAGTGGTATGAGGACTGGAACGGGCTCTACTCAGCCTCGGGTGGTCCAAATTAGCTGAGGGGGTTTGATTCCCTCCTCAGCCATCCTCGAAGTGGTTTTCTGTGGTTTCCCACTTCATCTTCGGGCAAATGCCGGGATAATACCTCCTGTAAGGCCACAGCCGCCTCCTTCCCTCTTCATTACCTATCCCTCCCAATCTTCCCCTGCCTTCCCATCTCTTATGAGGCCCCTGTTCGCTTTGCAGGTGAGGCCACCAGTTGTATCCCCCCCCCCCCCGACCAGATGTTCCAAGCTCCAGGACACTGCCTGTAGAGGCGGTAGTGGTGGGATCCCTCGCTGAGTCCGTGGGAAAAACCAACCTGGAGGATAAAATCGACTAAAAAAAATTAAAAATAAAAATTCAATGTCGGCTTTGGTGACGTAGTCAGTAGCATGCTGATCTGCTATACCCAAGATCACGGGTTCAAATCCAGCCGGAGTCGTCAGATTTTTAAGAGCGTTAAAATTCTTCAGTATGACTTCCTTCGGAGGGGAAGTAAAGCCGGCGGGCCCAAATCATAGATTTATGGCATGAGAAAGAACCCACCACTAAAATTGAAAGCGTGCAGCTAATTTTGTAGGTTTTTTGGTTAGAAACGCTCTATTAAGTTCCTACGTTCACCGCTGGATGACAAGTGTCACTGACAGTGGCGTCTGGTGTCCAAAGTTGGAACTAATTGAAATTGAACTTGCCCAGTTTCATTCATCTTCATTCAGTTCATCTCTCAGTAACTCCTCTCATGAGGTTGTCTTCAGGAAGGGCATCCGACCGTAAAAACCATCTGCTTCTTAAAATTTCATCGCATCTCATTCCCGACCAGTTGGAAACGGGTTTATTAAGAGGTAGACATTCAGTTGTTTGGTTGGTTCCTCAGTTTTTGGGCTGCGACAACGCGGTCATGTAGCCCCGTGTACTTTGGGTGTGTGTAGAATCTGTCTGATAACCGGTGTTAATTGTGATGTCTGTATTAGTGTGTGTTATCTGTTTTTAGTTCAAGTAAGGACAGCAGACATTCAATTTTTAAGTAGTTCCTACTTTTGCTAGCAATCGCCACCGTCAACGACAAGTAGTTCTAAACTTGGTTACTAGATGCCACCGCAGTTGGCACCTGGTGACGAACGTTGGAACCTAAGAGCGCTAGTCAAATCTAACCCATAATTTAGCTTCACACAAGTGTGATAATGAAATGCAATAATAAAAGAATTAGCCTAATATCTTTTTTGTTGTACTTCTTAAAATCATGCTTTGCTCGCAACTGTTGTAATTTCACATCATGATAACGCTGAAGAAGACCATAATATGATTGGAACTGGTTCGTAGAAGCACTTAAGTTATGTTAATCGATTTTAAAAAGGAATAAATCAATACATACTATTTGGAATTCACGTGATTCGGACGACAGTAAGGAAAAGTTCCTATCTTTTCGTCTGATAAGTAATTAGATAGGTTAAGCAGCATTTATTTCAGCAATTTCTTACACAGTTTACCCTGTAGTAGTGGGTAATCAGTCACATTTTCATGTATTTCGCTTTTCTAAGCTGATAGCCTCATTCTTCAAGGAGTCGGAGGCACTTTTCTATAAAATATATAATGGACTGTTTTGAAGATGCTACAATATTTGAGCGATAAAAATTTGTAAGGGTTATTCATAACTCGCTCTTCTGAGCACTTGCACAAACGTAGGAGCGTGGCCGTCCGCAGTCTTGTATAAGACAGCTGCAGCAAGTTGAACTTCCTCACAACGAAGGAAGATTATTTCATTACACTAGCTTTGCCAATGGTGCAGATGACCTCACCGTTCCGCCCCCTTAATTCAACAGATTTTGGATTGAGAGTTAATTTAGTTACGACATTAAGGCGTCGTAGCTAAATTATTGTTATGCTTTGATTTTACATTTTTGTTTCGATTAATAATAATTGTTATTTATACTTGCATAGGGGTGGTTGAGAATACTATAAAGTTTACAGCTTAAGTTCGGCAGGATAATGAGATATTGGTCATAGTCTGGGCTGATATCCTTCTCCATGCTTCCGATGCTGTTAGGTGACTATTGCTCCCTATTGTTCACCATGGCTGGAATTTTGTCTGAGTTTTTGGTGTGCTTGGGTTTAATTTTTGCAGCAGCTTCGTTTATTTTGAAATTAGCAAGGTTAACTGGTTAATAATTATGAAAGGAAGAAGATAGACCTGTAGTAGGTTTGGCGTTGGTTTGCAATTGGTTTGCTTTTGATAAAAGGCTTCAGCTCCCGCATCTTGTGGTTTAATAAAATTTGTGGATGAATGGTTGTATGAACTGTAGATAGCTATTGTTTTGTGTACTTGGTGCTGTTTGCTGTAGTTTATTGGGTTGTGAGGGGTGCAATGTTTTGTATCAACTGTAATAGTTGAGTGAGAGTATTGGTAGTGTTTGGGGTAAGGGTGAGGGGTAGTGAGAGTAGTGATGGGATGTGTTGGTACTAGTGTGTGCGTTTCAATTGCCTGTGTTGCTGTTTGAAGGCGTCTTTGATGAACTTACATCCTGGGTATAACGCCGCGTGCTTTCTTCCACAGTTTATACACGTGGGGGTGTCTCTGGGCCTTCTAACAACTCAACATCCACCCTCCAACCACTCTCCATCCGGCATGTGGAGCTCGTGCAGATAGCACCAGCAGCTTGCAATCATAATTGGTGTGGCCATGCTAAAGATATCAAATTCTCAGTGAGGACTTTGCAGTTTCCACGGGGATCTCCTGCGGGCCACTCCCTGGATCGATACGTGGCTAAGATATTGATTGCACCAATTTACTCCAGGACTACACAAGCCTTCTTTTTAGGATTGCATGAATAGACCTAACGGGTTGTGTAAAACAGTAGTTTTATTTCCCCCTTCGCATTTCATTACTTGATTGTAAAAAGCAAAATTATGTTTTATGGAAGTTACCACTTCTTGCACTTATGCCAATTTAGGTCCATGAAATTAAATATATTTGACTATAATAATAATGTTATTGGCTTTACGTCTCTTTTAACATCTGTGGCTTTTAGAGACGCTGGGGTGTCAGACTTTGGCCCGAATGGGATCTTTAGCGTGGCAGTAAATCTACTGACACGACTCCCTCGCATTTGTGCACCCTCAAATGCCAACTGGCTGCACCAGGATTCGATCCTGCAACCTTGGGCACAGCAAGCGAGAACGTTACCGCGGAGCCACGCAGCCAGCGTCACAATAATAACAGGCAGCATTCCAGGAGAACAATATTTGGATATATAAAATTCTTCTTTCATAGTTGTGATCAGTAAGTGTCCTTAAACTGATATCACCTTCGATCGATCTGAAATTAAATCAATTGTTTAAAGTAGGCGTCATAAGACCTAGTCGATTAATGAATTCATTTGACTATACTTATACGTTAAAGATGACTCAATTAAAAATCTTCAGAAACGCCTGATAAAAGTATTTATCATGTTACTCTTACTTTAACAGCTGCTTTCTTTGTTTTAAATGACGCAACAAAATGGCGAGTCCCATTTTCCAGGTTTACCTTAAATTAAATATGAGAATTCAGTCAGATCTGAATTAAGGTAATTCTCCCTGGACAAGAAGAAAAGCACGGTTGCTCAGCTGAGTACAGTGACGAGATAACAAAGGAACGCTGCCCCACCCTATTATACCCTGAGCATCTCGGATTACAGACAAAAGAGCCGGCGAGTTTGAAGGTAAGTGACTTTTCAATTATTTCAGGGTGTAGAGGTGTTATCTAGTTTAGTCTTAGATCTGATCGCTTGATTGATGATGGTCGGACACTTCTCCTCAAGAAGTTAATTTCTTCCTCACAGGTCACTGGCCGAACTTGTTTACTCATGATTCTCAAGATAAGACAAGCCTTTACATCGACATATTAATTCAATACTCCGTCATTAATTTTAACATCGGAATTTAGCCCGTTGACATTTCAGCAGCTCTTTAACCGATTAGCATTAGCAAACGAATCGTTATTGTTAAGAGATGTACAAAACTCATTGAAAGATGATGATTGTGGCGGTATTTGTACATTCTTTGGTATTATCAAACAGGCCGTGAACTGCAAAACGCATAAAAGTTATATGTTCCTTGGTTAAAACAAACATGGCTGATGAGGAAAAGAGGAAGCACAGCCGGAAACTGAATTTTTTGGTTGAAAGAAACGTACTTATCCACTTGGTGGATAAGTATCGTGTAATCGTTGAAAATAATAGGACTGATGCTGTGACGTCTAGATAGTCTTTAATTAAATTAAATAAATGTACACAAAAATAAGAAATGATACATATCGTACATGTGAGATAGGAATTCCAGGTTAGGTTCTGTCATCTGTAGAACATTCAACACAGAAGGTTTTGACAAGCAAAATCTCATAATAAATTCTGTGTCGTCACATTATTCAAAGTAATTCTTCCGTGCTTTATAAATTCGAGGTCGACCAATATCTGTCTTGTCTTCAAGAACATCGTCATCATTGAGAGTAAAGTAGAATGCACGCTCCATTTTGGATTCGAATACCACGTAAATCGACCGTCAGCCGTTAATTGTATGTTGTTTGAGTTTTCAGTCTTTTGACTGGTTTCATGCAGCCCACCATGCCTCCCTGCCCTGAGCTAATCGTTTCATCTCTACATAGCTACCACACCCTACATCTAAAGTAATCTGTTTAACATATTCTAACCTTGGTCTACCCCTACAGTTCATGTCCTCGACCCTTCCTTCCATAACTAAGCTTGCTCTTCCTGGGTGTCTTAATAGGCTATGTGTCCTGCCAACCTATCTCTTTTCTTCATTAGCAGTCGCCAGAGACATCTCTCCTCTCCCACTCGTCTAACTGCCTCTTCGTTTGTAACCCCATCTACCAATCTGATCTTCATCAATTAGTTTTAATGGCTCGTTAGGGTAGCTAATGGAGTGTTCAAGTTTGGAGAACCACGACATTTCGACATCGTCCGGAACGGCCCTTAATGGTTTGTTAACATTTTGGTGAACTATGGTGCACCCAGCCTTGAAACTGTAACGCTGGGACTACAGTACATGACCACGATGGCACAAAGCCCCTAAAAAATTTGCCACCTTTGATTATCTGGTGGTATACGCGAACGAGTGTTCAGTTGTCAGAAATTATTCGCTATATGACCAATGTTTATTAGATACTTTTTTCGGGCTTTGGTGCTTTCTATCACCTCCTAAAATAATGGATACTTCTATAACCCCCTGTAGTTTGTATTATAAGGAGTGATCAAGAAGTTCCTATTTGAGGGCGAAAGTTGTGCCCCCACTGGGAACCGAAAGCGCCGACGATGCAGTGATGCCATCCATCGCTTCTTCGAGCCAAGAAGTTCAAGAGCCAACCATCCGCTAGAAAAAGTAATGCTCACCCTTGTCTTTGATTATCGGGGCCCATTGCTTATTGGTCTCAAGGAACCTAGTGTCTCCATCACTGGGGAACGGTACTGCGCAATACTCAAAAAAGTACGGTGGCGTGCAATTAAGACGAAACATCCGGGAAAACTGTGACGAGGGGTGCTGCTGCTTCATGATAACGCACGTCCCCATACCGAAAAGTTCATAACGGAGAAGGTACGTCAATTCGAGTGGGAGACACTCGAGCAACAGCCGTATAGTCCAGATCTCTCCCCATGTGATTATCGCGCTTTCGGTACTTTAAAAAATCCTCTCGGCACGCTGGAAGGCGGAGGTAGATTTCACCAGGCATACTTGGGGATAGGCGAAAATAGCCAGAATATGCAGGTTTTCGTAGAGGGATCAGCCCTCATTTATTGCAAGAAAGTATTTTATAATTGGAGCTTAATTAACTTTGTTTTTCGTCATTTTATGCATATTTTAAACATTTTATTGTCTTATGGGGACATTTGGGGTCCATTTTTATACTTGTGGTCACACTGTCCTTATGCAAAGTTTCGACACTGATGTGTATCTAACGGTCTGTTACTTCTTCACGCAAAATTTAATCTCCCGCAGAGATTTTGGTTGGTTCCTCAGTTTAGGGGCTGCGACAACGCGGTCATGTAGCCCCATGTACTTTGGGTGTGTGCAGAATCTGTCTGATAAACGGTGTTAATTGTGATGGCTGTATTATTCTGTAATTCAGGTAAGGACGGTCAATTTCAAATAGTAGTTCCTAATTTTTCTACCAATTACTACCGTCAACGACTCCTAGCTGTGAAATTGGTTACTAGATGCCACCGCAACCAGCTACTCGCAACGAACGTTGGAACTTCCCCTCCAAAGGAAAGCACACTGACGGATTTTTAGCGCTCTTAGGAAATCCGACGACTTCGGCCGGCTTTGAACCCGCGAACTTGGGCATAGAAGTTCAGCATGCTACCAGTTACGTCGCCGAAGTCGCTTCCCACAGAGTCAGATGGAACTGAATGTGATCTCATGCAATGGCGTTGTCATGGCAACGTCTGATGGCTCATCCCTCATCAATTTAGTAGTGTTGTCATGGCAACCTCTTATGATTCTTGGCATTTTCTTCTAATTCCGAAATCATTTTGCTCATCCCTTGGCGCAATGGTGGGTCATATCAAAAAGTATTTCAGACAAAAGTTTTAGGTAATTATTAGGGGAATATTGTCCACTTTGTACGGTTTTGATATTGTGCCTATTAAGAGAGATATGATTAATGTTTCCCGAAAAACCCACTTTTTCCTACCCCTTTGGTCAATGGTTGGTGCTATCAGAAAACTTTTCAAACATAAATTTTTGGGCCATATCCGACACATATTATGAATTTTGAATGGATTCGATATTTCATATATTAAGCGAGTTATAGCGACATTTCATTTTTTCTTGAAAAAATCCCCCCCCCCCCCCCCCATTTTCACCCCCTTCGACCGATTGTGCCCATTAACGAACTCAACCGACATCTTATAGGGTTACATAGGCTATTATGTAAAAAATTCAAAGTGACTGGTGCAAAATTGCGGTAGTAATCGGGTCCACAAGAAAGTGATATACTGTATGTACATATATGCATGCATTATATATAAACTATTGAACTGACGGTGGTTTTGGGGTCTAGGGGATGTGAAACTCGAAGATATGTCGACATTTTCCGGAAGTCGAAACATGGTACCCATTGTAATAGTTAGATGTCTAATGAAATCTACCTAAAACAGCCATTGAAGGGTCGACGATTCATGTCGGACGAGAATGTCCAGAAGGCGATTACGGACGTCTTAACTCAGCAGAACATGGTCTTTTACCACAAAGGGATCTTTAACTTGGCGCGTTGCACGGTGGATCAAAATCCAAATCTAGGGGGACACAATTATTTTTACGGTTTAATCATTAATTTAGAGTGAAAGCAACGTATATAATTTGTTTTCTTAGTAATAAACACCAGTTAAGACCTTTTTTTAAGCTACGTCTACACATGCAGGAAATTGTATATGACTAGGTGTTGGATAGAGCATTCAGTTATCTCTTCAGAACAATTTTCTACCCCTGATTTTCTTTTAACAAAGTCACAAAGTTCCACATTTGACATAATCGTCGAACCCAGTGCTTCAAACAGTTGAAAACGTGTGAGAACTGGTTGCGCGGCATCTTCCAAAACGTACAATAACTAAGTAAGTTGCAAAAAGATGCAAAAAATCTTATAACAGGCGTAAACTACAAGACTTTATCTACATTTTAACATAAAGTAGAAAGTGACGCAGAGTGACGCAACATACTAAATATCTAAGTGAAAATATAATTTTTAAAATAATAGTTAAATATTATATAATGAAAATATAGCTAAAATTACGTAACAATTACGCCCATTAATAACTGGAACACGTTACAAAGATCATTCCTTCAGCTGCATGTCCCATCTTAAAGCATCACACTAACCACAAAGACAACCAAACTACAGCCACTTACATTCACCCTCCAATTCAGACTGCTCAAACAGTGGTGACAGATTTACACTAAGATGCGTTTATATCCCAGAATAGTGAGCGGCAATTGTATGAGAATGCTGTAGAAATAATAAATTTTGATTTTTTAATTATGAAAATAAATAATTTTGTCCTCCTAGATTTCGATCTTGACCCACTGTGCGTTGGTGGGATGTGTGCCTCAATGCTCACGGCGATATTACCTGATTGGCATACCGATTCTTGGCTGTACGGCCGTAAAACGGAAACTTTTTGATGACGCCTTATATATCTTTACTAGCAGTAGTGCCCGGCTTCGCTCGGTGGATTTATTTGTTTTATGGATGATAATGAATACTACCACAGAACTGGAGCACTCAAGGAAAAGGATCGGAATAAATGGAAGTAAATATGAAAGCACCAACGCTTATTGCAGCTGATAACCTCAGTATACTGCACCAACACCATCACCCTTATACAGAGGCATACTATTGCCATGATGATAACTGTTTTAAGGGGCCTAAGAAATCTTTTGGCACTAATTACTCCCCGTGACGGCAATTTAAAAGTAGCTCGATATTCTGCACCAGAACACTGGTAGGGGCAACGTGATGCAGCCCACATTGCCAGGCAACAATAGGTTTAGGTATTATTGAAACTGTTCTGCAGCACTTGTTCTTCCGACTTACTGAACAAAAATCAATCTCTAAGGTTACCTGAGAGATGTAGCCTAATGCCACATAACCTAATCTATTCATCCTGAATCTGGCTAAAATATACGAAAATAATTTATTGAATCCGACTGGTAGCTCCAGAAATTAGCGCGTTTAAACGCACAAAAAAGAAAACTCTTCAGCTTTATTATATTAGTATAGATAACGGGGGTATAACATAACTTACTAAACAGCAAATTTCATGAAGTAAAGTAAACTTCGGGACAGGTGGCAGGCAGTTGATGACCACTACTGGCGTACAGGAATCTAGTAGGCTAAATCCTATCTTAAAAAAAAAACAAAAAAAAAAAAACAAGGAGAGCAGAATCGCTATTAGCCAAAGCACCTGTCGTCACACAACGTTGGAACAAGACAAACATTTGATCTCCACTCTCTTTAAGTGACATCATTAATTGATGTTCCCTGAGAGCTTCGTTTGATCTTCAGTTGACTACAAGAGACCATTTCACGAGCAATCCCGATGGGGGATGGCATATTCCTCCTATTCAGGTGATAATTCAAAATAGCAAATAATAAACAATTGGAATATTTGGTATACATTGGCTTTCACGGCCCGTGAATTAAATCTCACCAATTTTTCTAGGTTTATGCCGTGTCTTGTGTGGGGTTTCACCTAGGAACACTAAGCTGGCTCATCAGCGGGCTCTTGGTGTCCACGCCCGGACCCCCACAGGAGTAGCAAACTGTGCACTACCTACCTTCTTATGAAGTGCACGTGCGCCTCTTAACTGCGAGAGCTAAAGGCTTAAGCAGCCTTTCACCTTCCTATTGTACCTTGACTTCACGCCCCTTGAATTAAAACTAAGCAATTTTTCTAGGTTTATGCCCGCTAGAATAATTGCAAAGTTTAAATTGGAATATTAACATTCAACGCCAAGTACCATTCATATCTGGCAAATCTTCTAGTGCTTCTCCGTGTCTGTTGCCGGGCTGATAACCAAAATGTCCAAAGCCCCAAAAGTGAATTATTAACAACTCATTTCAGTTTAACTTCCCCATCCTCCAGGGCTGGAGATACGGATCTGGGGCAACTTACGCTATAATATCACAACGGTATTTGGCTACGGCAGAAGAGGCCAACCACCGACACACCACGCGCCACTTGAGATGTAGATCAGGCTATTCCAGCCGAGCAGCTCGCCCGTGAGCAGGTGAGTAAGTAGTGGGGTAGTGGGGGAGCTGCTTACCTTTTTATTGAGCCACCCTCGTATCGGCCCCGAACTTGATATCTCGCTAACCAAACATGGGATTAGAACCTACAGGGTGTCCTAGCACTGCTAGTAATTCCCCCTACTTTCCTATAGCCTCTTTATTTAATTAAAAGGCCAAAACTAAAAGGTCATTCGCGAGTAGTGGGGTAGTGTTGGTTTTCTCAAGTCGCGCTCGTGCTTGAATATGTATGCCTATGTTGGGAAAGGGTTAGGTGGTGGGGGAGGAGTAGGGTCGAGTGAGGGGTCGTTTAGATGGTATTTTTTCCGCTCTAAGTGATGGTGAGGTTATTTTTTAAAATGGATGGAATTTGGAAAGGCCATTTGGGGTAAACATGTTGTTTTTTAACATTTTGGCGACGAATGTTTTTTATACGCATGCGCACTTGAGGGGTTTTGTAAGAGGGCGGGCTTTTTAAATAATGATTTATCAATGAGTGTTTTTAATATGTATTGAAATAAACCATAAAAACTAATAGGTCATCGGCTTTTGACTATTTCGCTAACCAATAATCGGATTTAAACGTATGAGGTGTCGTAGGACTCGTGGTGAACTCTCTTTTTCTATCGAAGGGGTATATCCACCCCAAAATAAAAACTACCCTTACCCGGGGGATGAAATAGTAATTTATTTTTGTATACCTACGAACTTGGCGGTTTTTGTAAAAGAGCGGGCTTTTTTTTAAATGATGATTTATAAATGAGTGTTTTTTTATATACGTATTTAAATAAACCCAAAAAAACTAATAGGTCATCGGCTTTTTACTATCTCGCTAACCAATAATCGGATTTAAACGTATGAGGTGTCGTAGGACTCGTGGTGAAATCCCCTTTTCTATGGACGGGGCATATTCACCCGAAAATAAAAACTACCCTTACCCGGGGGATGAAATAGTAATTTATTTTTTGTACGCCTGCGCATTTGGGGATTTTGTAAAAGAGCGGGCTTTTTAAATAATGATTTATAAATGAGTGTTTTAATATGTATTGAAAGAAACCCAAAAACTAATAGGTCATCGGCTCTTTACTATCTCGCTAACCAATAATCGGATTTAAACCTATGAGGTGTCGTAGGACTCGTGGTGAACTCTCTTTTTCTATGGACGGGGCATATCCACCCCAAAATAAAAACTACCCTCACCCGGGGGGTTGAAATAGTAATATTTTTTGTATGTGCGCGCACGGACGGCTTTTGTCAAAAGGATTTAACTACACGTTTGTTAATATTTTCTGAACCCCTTATGGGATTTTGCCATAGGCAGTATTATAGCCCTGGGGGTGACGCCCCGTTTTTGAATGTAGGATTCATTCTTGTTAAAAGGACCTAACGACACTTTTGTTCATATCTCGCGAACCAATCATGCTAGGGACTTGTATGAGGGGTCCTAGCACTTGGGGCAACATCCCCTGTTTGGGGGTGAAACTACCCCCCAAAATTGAAAAATCCATATCTAGGAAACGAAGAAGCCTAAAATTACGTGTGATAGCTTAAAAAATAGGGGATGATATGGGCTTTTACCTCGATTGGTCATTTCACCCCTAAAACAGTAAATAGTCATGCTATGGGGAAAAAACGTGTTAAACGCCTAAAAATGATAAATTAACCTAAGATCTTTTGTTTTTGATGAAAAATAGCAGGGGGGTGAAACTACCCCCCAAAATTGAAAAATCCCTATCTCGGAAACGAAGAAGCCTAAAATTAGGTGTGATAGCTTAAAAAATAGGGGATGATTAGGGCTTTTACCTCGATGGATCATTTCACCCCTAAAACAGTAAATAGTCATGTTATGGGGGAAAAACGTGTTAAACACCTAAAAATGATAAATGAACCTAAGATCTTTTGTTTTTGATGAAAAATAGCAGGGGGGTGAAACTACCCCCCAAAATTGAAAAATCCATATCTCGGAAACGAAGAAGCCTAAAATTAGGTGTGATAGCTTAAAAAATAGGGGATGATATGGGCTTTTACCTCGATGGATCATTTCACCCCTAAAACAGTAAATAGTCATGTTATGGGGAAAGACGTGTTAAACACCTAAAAATGATAAATGAACCTAAGATATTTTGTTTTTTGATGAAAAAATAGCAGGGGGTGAAACTACCCCCCAAAATTGAAAAATCCATATCTCGGAAACGAAGAATCCTAAAATTAGGTGTGATAGCTTAAAAAATAGGGGATGATTAGGGCTTTTACCTCGATGGATCATTTCACCCCTAAAACAGTAAATAGTCATGTTATGGGGAAAAACGTGTTAAACACTTAAAAATGATAAATGAACCTAAGATCTTTTGTTTTTGATGAAAAATAGCAGGGGGGTGAAACTACCCCCCAAAATTGAAAAATCCATATCTCGGAAACGAAGAAGCCTAAAATTAGGTGTGATAGCTTAAAAAATAGGGGATGATATGGGCTTTTACCTCGATGGATCATTTCACCCCTAAAACAGTAAATAGTCATGCTATGGGGAAAAACGTGTTAAACGCCTAAAAATGATAAATGAACCTAAGATCTTTTGTTTTTGATGAAAAATAGCAGGGGGTGAAACTACCCCCCAAAATTGAAAAATCCCTATCTCGGAAACGAAGAATCCTAAAATTAGGTGTGATAGCTTAAAAAATAGGGGATGATATGGGCTTTTACCTCGATGGATCATTTCACCCCTAAAACAGTAAATAGTCATGTTATGGGGAAAAATGTGTTATACACCTAAAAGCATAAGCATCTTTGTGAAACCATGCATTAATGGACATGTGTATGGAGGATGGTTGTTATTATTATTATTAGGTAATTATGGATTAATGTGTGTATAGATAACTAACCTGTGGGGAGCGTGATGGCGCAGGTGCTTAGCAGCTCGTCTTTACCCGGACGGCTGGGGTTCAAATCCCGGTGACAGCGGGGGGTTGGAATTTTCACCTGAAAAAATCACGTGGCATTCGGCCTTAAATCCCAGGCCAAAACCAAAATGAGCCTGGTTGGCTCCGGCGACTCAAACTAATAGGGAAAAGCCGAAGAAAGAAAGGTAACTCACCAGTAATAGTAAACATTGGTTGGAGGTGTTGAAGAAGTCAGGATGGGCAACCCTTTGCCATGGTTCACGAATGCACCCCAAAAAGTTTTACCTGTCAAGACACAGTCTACCCTGTTGCAGCCTTTAGAAAAAAAATCGAACCGGGGCCTCTGTGGTGACAGTGGACTTATTTTCATGATGATTTTTAAACAAACCTAGGCTTGCCTACTACCGCTGTGTTGAATCTGCACAGAGACTCTGGCTTTGGTTTGCGTAGTGTGCCTTGCTGATAACAGCACAGCGACCTTGTCAGTAAGTTTCATATTACTCATTTGCTTGATAGCGGACATGCTATGCACATGACTAGATCGTTGTTAGGTTTGACAAAGGCTTAGTGAAGCTTATGGCAAGCTTGAAATGAATGTCATGGTATAGTCGGGCTTGGAAGCCAAGACCTTAGGGTTGACAACCAAGTAGGTTAACCACTACACGGTGAGATGGTGAAATAATAATGTAACAGAACATATAGAAACGTTTTCTATAGTTTAACGAATTGGCATACCATGAGAGGTGTAGGTAATGGAAATTGAATCCTTAGCTGATGATTATACTACTTTCCATGCCCACGTATAAGCTATCATGTTAGAAAAAGAATGGTATGGCTTGTTTTAAACGGAGAATAATCATTGTGTTTACTGTGAAACACAAATCTGAATTTAAAATAATTAATTTAAAATTAACTAATTTAAAATTAGTTTAGTACGCTGAAGTTAAAATGAATAATGATCACGTTACAGACAGCCAGTTTCAAAGCCATGAGAACTAAGTGAACAAAGTATAAAATTCATGAGCCAGTGAGGAATTCAACATGCTGTCCTTTGGACAAGAGAGAAGCGTTCTACAGCGACCCTCAATGGTTTGGGTCATCGTAAAGATGAAAATTAATTCTAAGCTACTACACGCTTATATACTAGAAGAAGAAATGGAAAACAATAGGTCAAATAAAGAACAGAAGGAATAAAAAATGGCCCTCAACCCTCAAGCATGTGGATTGAGGGAGTTGGAAGGAAGGAGAGCCATGAAAGGCAGATAAAAAAGTATACTAGGAGAGGCTTTGCCCCAGAGGTAATGGAGGTAAACTGGACTCAGCTCAGAAATCCCTTGGGGTTGCCAACTTCCAAACTGATCAGCCCTTGAGGGTGTAGCCATAGGCAGAGTGCACTGCAAGTAGTGGGGCTAAATACACCCTACCTTCTTGAGGGGGGCATGAGCAAAAGACAGGAAATAACATGAAAATAAAAACAAGGCTGCCTCCTCAGGATATCAGAAAAAATAAATAAACCAGGGCCAATGAAGTTGCAAAAGGAAGAGACTCCCTAGGGCTCGGATACCCTAATCATGTTGGGGTCGGTAGAGAACAAGAGTTGAGCAAGTGTGGTCGACAGGAAATAAGACAGAGAAGAGCCTAGCACAAGTTAGTGGAAGCAATGACGGTCTCAGCTGGGACTCCGTGATCGTCAACCTACATGACACTAGATATGACGCCCAGGGGTGGAATTAAAGACCTCTTTTGTTTTTTATCACTGGCTTTTAAGAACGCTAACACATGGCATGCCTTATAATGCAATACTGGTCCTAGGGTATGCAAAATTGTATTAGAAACTCAGCTAATAATAGTGTGCTTGCCCATGATTTACCTTAAATTTTCCTAAAATCCACTACATTTTCCGCAAATTGACCAAATGACACAACATTCCAGCAAAATTCAACAAATGACTACCAGATTTATTGAAATTCCATTGATTTACCTAAGCATGGTTTAAACTACCTCAAATTCATATAAAATTAGACGAATATAGATGAAAATTCACTAAAATTTACCGAATTTAGCCAAGTGGTGTACAAACCATGAAATTTATCCAATTTTTTTAAATTAAAATTGACTACATGTACTCGAAAATTTCATAATATTCCCTTTATATGTATGCTTTTTGTTGTTGTTGTTGTTTCGTTTACCATACTCTCTGCAGACAAATACCTCAACATGACTTTCTCCTAGACTAGGAGCTTCACATTCGACATGATAGCTGAGTTTCATTTCCCATAAACTTGTCTCTGAGGTGGGTGTCAGGAAAAGGCATCCAGCTGTAAAAACCACACCCTCACATAGACTTTCATAACCTCTTACGTTGAGGTTCCTTACACTAACGACATTAAATGATTGAACGGTTTCCTTTTCACAATTCCTGTCTATACTTTCCTCTTTAAGGTTGCAAGATGTTTGCAAGATTCCTAAAATGCAATTAAATGTAATAAATACCTTAAGATGGTTTCATTTGTTTAATGATATGGTGTTGATGATGGATATATACGTTAAGACTAATTTTTGTTAGGTCTTGACTGGCCTTGCAATTAGAAATTGACAAACCAAACATGGGTTATCTACCAGGGGAACACTTTGACCTCTATGTTGGTTATTGACCAGTAAGTACAGTTCTAGTAATGAGACAGAAATCCAACTCAAACAATGAGCGCGCAATGCGGCGGAGATTGGTACCACGATGTACTGTTGGTTATGTAGCTATGTGGAATGTACATCACATATGGTTTACTTAAAGGTTTGGATATTCCATTAAAGATATATCTACAATAAACCATTTTCAAATGGTCATTCGTTGGTGTGAAAATATTTATTAATTGGTATTTTATGAAAACAATTATGATTTATAAAAAAATTATACTTTTACTGTATTCTTATTTAATGTAAGCACTGGAGGCACTATCGACCAAAATACAGCACTATCTGGAATGTATATTGCATACTTGAAGGTTTGGTGATCCCATTAAAGATATTCCTACAATAAATGATTTTCAAGTTGTCGTTCTATGGCGTGAAAATATTTAATATATGATATTTGCTAAAAGGATTTACCACTGGAATTATTTTACAAGTAGTTATTTTAATGACCAACAGAGTTCACTGTTAAGAAGGTAGAGCCCTATGTGGAATGTAGGATAACATGATATACATGATACGTGACAACTGTAAGGCTTGTGATTTTTAAAATGCCTTTAACCCTATATTAAACACTCAGTTTGCAATACTGATAACTGCAATGTTACTGAAAAAAATTTGAAACAAAACAAAAATCAGCATTGAAAAACCAAAAAGTGGTTGAGCATATATACAGTGGGGAAAAGAAAAGTTTTGTAAACACTAATGTCCAACAAGACTAATTAAATCAGTAACTGTCAGGGTGGCCGAGTGGTTAAGGCGTTTGACTTAAGATCAACTTTCCAAATATATAAGGAAGCAAGGGTTCGAATCCCTTCCCTGACATAACTATTGCTTGAACATGCAAGAAAACAAGAAATATACACAAACTATGTTTATCAATTTAGTCATTTCTTTTTTACAAGAGATAGACACACAGAATACAGTTCTTTTTGTTTATTATTTCTTTTAAACATAACACTTGTTGAAAAAAAATTTTTAGGGGATGGGTGTGTTGCTATGTTGACCCATCACACAATAATAGCAGCTTTACGAAGTTCATTTTCTATATTTAATAGCTCTTTCACATAACCAATATGACCAAGCTGTTTACAGGCATGCAAGAGCTGTAGACGTTCGACTAATATATTAGGATCGTTCCATTTACTATTTTTTATGAATGGTTTCAGAATCTCGGGAAGCAGTTCATCATTATCACCATTAATATGATTATCATCCTCATTATTATAATCATTTTCATAATGATGATCATTATCATCGTTATCATTACCATGATAATTTCCACCTGTGTCCACAGTCTGTTCAATGGTTTGAGTTGTCTTTGATAGTGTTGAAAGCTTCTTTTTAGATGTGCTAGAATGCTTTAACATTGTTATGTTATTATTACCACTATTACCTTTCCCCACTAACTTTTTGATGGGGTATATTGTCTCTGATAGGGTTGAGGGCTTTTGAGATGTGGGGGCATGTCTGAACATGGGTTTCACAGGAGGTGTTAAAGGTTTCTCATTAAACAACTCGCTAACAGCATGAGTGCGTTGTAGTGTATTAAACTTGAGGTTAATATTATCTTGAGCAGTACTATCTTTCTCTTGGACTTGGTTTCTTGCTTTGGTTTGGGTTTTCCTTACATTTAGACTAGCGTGATTATTAAGTTTACATTCATGATTGTTTGAAGAAAGTACGTCCAATTCTTTTGTTTTAAGCATTCCTCGACACTGTTTCGATCGTTGCTTTGAACAGCGCCAAATAACAGTTCCATTTTTATTGCTTCGTTTCACAATATATGAATATCCTTTATAGTATGCATAAGGCTTACCATACCTAGTCACTGATACTTCCATATCAACTGTCAAGCACAAACTAATCTCTAGTAAAGACAACTTGGTAATAACAACAATAGTTTAATGTGGGAGCATATATACATGCAAAAAAGTGGGAGCAAAAGTGGGGGGGGGGGGTAAAAAGAGGGAGCAAATGTGGGAGAAAAAAATAACTGTGAGCAAAAAGTGGGAGCATATATGGGATCAAATGTGGGAGCAAAGCAAATATAAAAAAAAGTGGGAGCAAATATGCTAACAAATATGTCAACAAATATACCAGCAAAAGTAAATACACAAGTCAAGATAGATTAAAGTGCAAAGAAAATATGCAAGCAAATATGAGAGCAAAAATGGTGTTTTTTCTAAAACAACTAGACATAACAAACTTAGTCATAACCTAACCTAACCTAACCTAACCTCACCTAACCTCACCTAACCTCACCTCACCTAACCTCACCTAACTTCACCTAACCTAACCTAACCTAACTTAACTTCACCTAATCTAACTTGACTGAACTTTACCTAACCTAACCCATCATAACTTCACCTAACCTAACTTTACCTCATCTAACTTCACCTAACCTAACTTTCAACTCACAGATCAAAATTAAATCCTAGGCATAGTTGAGTTGGAACCCAAGACTTCAGGGATAACACACAAGTATACTAGCCACTACACCGCAAAATGGGCAAATTATCATGCAACACAACATAAAGTAAAAGTTTCCTGTAGTGTAACTCATTGGCTGTCAACCATAGTTTGGGAATTCAAACCCAAGACCTCAGGACTTTTGTTTTGAACATTATCAGAAATATTATTCCATTTACATTTTGCTGCTGCTGCTTATAGTTATAAGAGTTGGCATTAATATGGAAAGCAAAAAAAATGTGGGAGCAAAAAGTGGGTGGAAAACGTGTAAGCAGAAGTGGGAGCAAACAAGTGTGAGCAAATATGGGAGCAGAAAGTGGGAGCAAATGTGAAAGCAAAAGTGGGAGCAAAAAGAGCGAGCAAAAGTGAGTGTACAAAGTAGGAGCAAAATGTGTGAGTAAAAAGTGGGGGCAAATGTGGTGTTTTACTAAAACAATCTCCCCTAACCTAACCTAAACTAACTTCACCCAACCTAATTTCACCTAACCTAACTTTACTTAACCTAACCTTCCAACTCTCAGATCAAAAATTAAATTCTGGCCATAGTCGAGTTGGAACCCAAAACCTCTGGGATAACACCCAAGTATACTAGCCACTACATCGCGAAATGGGCAAATTATCATGCAACACAACACAAAAATAAAAAGTTTTCTGTAGTGTAACTCATTGGCTGACATTCATAGTTGAGAATTCAAACCCAAGACCTCAGGACTTTTGTTTTGAACATTATCAGAAATATTATTCCATTTACATTTTGCTGTTGCTTATAGTTATAAGAGTTGGCATTAATATGGGAGCAAAAGTGAAAGCAAAAAGTGGGTGCAAGCATGGGTGGTTGTAGAGACTTTCATATCAACAAATACACATAAACTAAATTTTAGTAAAGTGACTTGGCTAATAATAATAATAATATTAACAGTTTAAAAATTTTTTCAAGGGGATTGATATTTTTCAGGATATAATTTCCAAAGTACTGTCAAGAATAATAATTACATGAACAGATTCCAAGAACTCTAGAGTGCTTTTAAGGTTAATGATTGGCTAGGAGTGAGATAGAGCTAGCTAACCTAAGTTAACCTCAGCTCAGTAAACCTAACCTTGTCGCATGGCATGTTCTACAAGTATAGACTTGCTTTGAGACTGGCTATGACGTCACAGATGAATGGCGGTGGGAGGCTGGCAAAAAGGAAAATGTTTTTGGATAATAAAAACGTCATGTCCAGCCTCCCACCGCCATTCATCTGTGACGTCATAGCCAGTCTCAAAGCAAGTCTATACTTGTAGAACATGCCATGCGACAAGGTTAGGTTTACTGAGCTGAGGTTAACTTAGGTTAGCTAGCTCTATCTCACTCCTAGCCAATCATTAACCTTAAAAGCACTCTAGAGTTCTTGGAATCTGTTCATGTAATTATTATTCTTGACAGTACTTTGGAAATTATATCCTGAAAAATATCAATCCCCTTGAAAAAATTTTTAAACTGTTAATATTATTATTATTATTAGCCAAGTCACTTTACTAAAATTTAGTTTATGTGTATTTGTTGATATGAAAGTCTCTACAACCAGCCATGCTTGCACCCACTTTTTGCTTTCACTTTTGCTCCCATATTAATGCCAACTCTTATAACTATAAGCAACAGCAAAATGTAAATGGAATAATATTTCTGATAATGTTCAAAACAAAAGTCCTGAGGTCTTGGGTTTGAATTCTCAACTATGAATGTCAGCCAATGAGTTACACTACAGAAAACTTTTTATTTTTGTGTTGTGTTGCATGATAATTTGCCCATTTCGCGATGTAGTGGCTAGTATACTTGGGTGTTATCCCAGAGGTTTTGGGTTCCAACTCGACTATGGCCAGAATTTAATTTTTGATCTGAGAGTTGGAAGGTTAGGTTAAGTAAAGTTAGGTTAGGTGAAATTAGGTTGGGTGAAGTTAGTTTAGGTTAGGTTAGGGGAGATTGTTTTAGTAAAACACCACATTTGCCCCCACTTTTTACTCACACATTTTGCTCCTACTTTGTACACTCACTTTTGCTCGCTCTTTTTGCTCCCACTTTTGCTTTCACATTTGCTCCCACTTTCTGCTCCCATATTTGCTCACACTTGTTTGCTCCCACTTCTGCTTACACGTTTTCCACCCACTTTTTGCTCCCACATTTTTTTTGCTTTCCATATTAATGCCAACTCTTATAACTATAAGCAGCAGCAGCAAAATGTAAATGGAATAATATTTCTGATAATGTTCAAAACAAAAGTCCTGAGGTCTTGGGTTTGAATTCCCAAACTATGGTTGACAGCCAATGAGTTACACTACAGGAAACTTTTACTTTATGTTGTGTTGCATGATAATTTGCCCATTTTGCGGTGTAGTGGCTAGTATACTTGTGTGTTATCCCTGAAGTCTTGGGTTCCAACTCAACTATGCCTAGGATTTAATTTTGATCTGTGAGTTGAAAGTTAGGTTAGGTGAAGTTAGATGAGGTAAAGTTAGGTTAGGTGAAGTTATGATGGGTTAGGTTAGGTAAAGTTCAGTCAAGTTAGATTAGGTGAAGTTAAGTTAGGTTAGGTTAGGTTAGGTGAAGTTAGGTGAGGTTAGGTGAGGTGAGGTTAGGTGAGGTTAGGTGAGGTTAGGTTAGGTTAGGTTAGGTTATGACTAAGTTTGTTATGTCTAGTTGTTTTAGAAAAAACACCATTTTTGCTCTCATATTTGCTTGCATATTTTCTTTGCACTTTAATCTATCTTGACTTGTGTATTTACTTTTGCTGGTATATTTGTTGACATATTTGTTAGCATATTTGCTCCCACTTTTTTTTATATTTGCTTTGCTCCCACATTTGATCCCATATATGCTCCCACTTTTTGCTCACAGTTATTTTTTTCTCCCACATTTGCTCCCTCTTTTTACCCCCCCCCCCACTTTTGCTCCCACTTTTTTGCATGTATATATGCTCCCACATTAAACTATTGTTGTTATTACCAAGTTGTCTTTACTAGAGATTAGTTTGTGCTTGACAGTTGATATGGAAGTATCAGTGACTAGGTATGGTAAGCCTTATGCATACTATAAAGGATATTCATATATTGTGAAACGAAGCAATAAAAATGGAACTGTTATTTGGCGCTGTTCAAAGCAACGATCGAAACAGTGTCGAGGAATGCTTAAAACAAAAGAATTGGACGTACTTTCTTCAAACAATCATGAATGTAAACTTAATAATCACGCTAGTCTAAATGTAAGGAAAACCCAAACCAAAGCAAGAAACCAAGTCCAAGAGAAAGATAGTACTGCTCAAGATAATATTAACCTCAAGTTTAATACACTACAACGCACTCATGCTGTTAGCGAGTTGTTTAATGAGAAACCTTTAACACCTCCTGTGAAACCCATGTTCAGACATGCCCCCACATCTCAAAAGCCCTCAACCCTATCAGAGACAATATACCCCATCAAAAAGTTAGTGGGGAAAGGTAATAGTGGTAATAATAACATAACAATGTTAAAGCATTCTAGCACATCTAAAAAGAAGCTTTCAACACTATCAAAGACAACTCAAACCATTGAACAGACTGTGGACACAGGTGGAAATTATCATGGTAATGATAACGATGATAATGATCATCATTATGAAAATGATTATAATAATGAGGATGATAATCATATTAATGGTGATAATGATGAACTGCTTCCCGAGATTCTGAAACCATTCATAAAAAATAGTAAATGGAACGATCCTAATATATTAGTCGAACGTCTACAGCTCTTGCATGCCTGTAAACAGCTTGGTCATATTGGTTATGTGAAAGAGCTATTAAATATAGAAAATGAACTTCGTAAAGCTGCTATTATTGTGTGATGGGTCAACATAGCAACACACCCATCCCCTAAAAAATTTTTTTCAACAAGTGTTATGTTTAAAAGAAATAATAAACAAAAAGAACTGTATTCTGTGTGTCTATCTCTTGTAAAAAAGAAATGACTAAATTGATAAACATAGTTTGTGTATATTTCTTGTTTTCTTGCATGTTCAAGCAATAGTTATGTCAGGGAAGGGATTCGAACCCTTGCTTCCTTATATATTTGGAAAGTTGATCTTAAGTCAAACGCCTTAACCACTCGGCCACCCTGACAGTTACTGATTTAATTAGTCTTGTTGGACATTAGTGTTTACAAAACTTTTCTTTTCCCCACTGTATATATGCTCAACCACTTTTTGGTTTTTCAATGCTGATTTTTGTTTTGTTTCAATTTTTTTTCAGTAACATTGCAGTTATCAGTATTGCAAACTGAGTGTTTAATATAGGGTTAAAGGCATTTTAAAAATCACAAGCCTTACAGTTGTCACGTATCATGTATATCATGTTATCCTACATTCCACATAGGGCTCTACCTTCTTAACAGTGAACTCTGTTGGTCATTAAAATAACTACTTGTAAAATAATTCCAGTGGTAAATCCTTTTAGCAAATATCATATATTAAATATTTTCACGCCATAGAACGACAACTTGAAAATCATTTATTGTAGGAATATCTTTAATGGGATCACCAAACCTTCAAGTATGCAATATACATTCCAGATAGTGCTGTATTTTGGTCGATAGTGCCTCCAGTGCTTACATTAAATAAGAATACAGTAAAAGTATAATTTTTTTATAAATCATAATTGTTTTCATAAAATACCAATTAATAAATATTTTCACACCAACGAATGACCATTTGAAAATGGTTTATTGTAGATATATCTTTAATGGAATATCCAAACCTTTAAGTAAACCATATGTGATGTACATTCCACATAGCTACATAACCAACAGTACATCGTGGTACCAATCTCCGCCGCATTGCGCGCTCATTGTTTGAGTTGGATTTCTGTCTCATTACTAGAACTGTACTTACTGGTCAATAACCAACATAGAGGTCAAAGTGTTCCCCTGGTAGATAACCCATGTTTGGTTTGTCAATTTCTAATTGCAAGGCCAGTCAAGACCTAACAAAAATTAGTCTTAACGTATATATCCATCATCAACACCATATCATTAAACAAATGAAACCATCTTAAGGTATTTATTACATTTAATTGCATTTTAGGAATCTTGCAAACATCTTGCAACCTTAAAGAGGAAAGTATAGACAGGAATTGTGAAAAGGAAACCGTTCAATCATTTAATGTCGTTAGTGTAAGGAACCTCAACGTAAGAGGTTATGAAAGTCTATGTGAGGGTGTGGTTTTTACAGCTGGATGCCTTTTCCTGACACCCACCTCAGAGACAAGTTTATGGGAAATGAAACTCAGCTATCATGTCGAATGTGAAGCTCCTAGTCTAGGAGAAAGTCATGTTGAGGTATTTGTCTGCAGAGAGTATGGTAAACGAAACAACAACAACAACAAAAAGCATACATATAAAGGGAATATTATGAAATTTTCGAGTACATGTAGTCAATTTTAATTTAAAAAAATTGGATAAATTTCATGGTTTGTACACCACTTGGCTAAATTCGGTAAATTTTAGTGAATTTTCATCTATATTCGTCTAATTTTATATGAATTTGAGGTAGTTTAAACCATGCTTAGGTAAATCAATGGAATTTCAATAAATCTGGTAGTCATTTGTTGAATTTTGCTGGAATGTTGTGTCATTTGGTCAATTTGCGGAAAATGTAGTGGATTTTAGGAAAATTTAAGGTAAATCATGGGCAAGCACACTATTATTAGCTGAGTTTCTAATACAATTTTGCATACCCTAGGACCAGTATTGCATTATAAGGCATGCCATGTGTTAGCGTTCTTAAAAGCCAGTGATAAAAAACAAAAGAGGTCTTTAATTCCACCCCTGGGCGTCATATCTAGTGTCATGTAGGTTGACGATCACGGAGTCCCAGCTGAGACCGTCATTGCTTCCACTAACTTGTGCTAGGCTCTTCTCTGTCTTATTTCCTGTCGACCACACTTGCTCAACTCTTGTTCTCTACCGACCCCAACATGATTAGGGTATCCGAGCCCTAGGGAGTCTCTTCCTTTTGCAACTTCATTGGCCCTGGTTTATTTATTTTTTCTGATATCCTGAGGAGGCAGCCTTGTTTTTATTTTCATGTTATTTCCTGTCTTTTGCTCATGCCCCCCTCAAGAAGGTAGGGTGTATTTAGCCCCACTACTTGCAGTGCACTCTGCCTATGGCTACACCCTCAAGGGCTGATCAGTTTGGAAGTTGGCAACCCCAAGGGATTTCTGAGCTGAGTCCAGTTTACCTCCATTACCTCTGGGGCAAAGCCTCTCCTAGTATACTTTTTTATCTGCCTTTCATGGCTCTCCTTCCTTCCAACTCCCTCAATCCACATGCTTGAGGGTTGAGGGCCATTTTTTATTCCTTCTGTTCTTTATTTGACCTATTGTTTTCCATTTCTTCTTCTAGTATATAAGCGTGTAGTAGCTTAGAATTAATTTTCATCTTTACGATGACCCAAACCATTGAGGGTCGCTGTAGAACGCTTCTCTCTTGTCCAAAGGACAGCATGTTGAATTCCTCACTGGCTCATGAATTTTATACTTTGTTCACTTAGTTCTCATGGCTTTGAAACTGGCTGTCTGTAACGTGATCATTATTCATTTTAACTTCAGCGTACTAAACTAATTTTAAATTAGTTAATTTTAAATTAATTATTTTAAATTCAGATTTGTGTTTCACAGTAAACACAATGATTATTCTCCGTTTAAAACAAGCCATACCATTCTTTTTCTAACATGATAGCTTATACGTGGGCATGGAAAGTAGTATAATCATCAGCTAAGGATTCAATTTCCATTACCTACACCTCTCATGGTATGCCAATTCGTTAAACTATAGAAAACGTTTCTATATGTTCTGTTACATTATTATTTCACCATCTCACCGTGTAGTGGTTAACCTACTTGGTTGTCAACCCTAAGGTCTTGGCTTCCAAGCCCGACTATACCATGACATTCATTTCAAGCTTGCCATAAGCTTCACTAAGCCTTTGTCAAACCTAACAACGATCTAGTCATGTGCATAGCATGTCCGCTATCAAGCAAATGAGTAATATGAAACTTACTGACAAGGTCGCTGTGCTGTTATCAGCAAGGCACACTACGCAAACCAAAGCCAGAGTCTCTGTGCAGATTCAACACAGCGGTAGTAGGCAAGCCTAGGTTTGTTTAAAAATCATCATGAAAATAAGTCCACTGTCACCACAGAGGCCCCGGTTCGATTTTTTTTCTAAAGGCTGCAACAGGGTAGACTGTGTCTTGACAGGTAAAACTTTTTGGGGTGCATTCGTGAACCATGGCAAAGGGTTGCCCATCCTGACTTCTTCAACACCTCCAACCAATGTTTACTATTACTGGTGAGTTACCTTTCTTTCTTCGGCTTTTCCCTATTAGTTTGAGTCGCCGGAGCCAACCAGGCTCATTTTGGTTTTGGCCTGGGATTTAAGGCCGAATGCCACGTGATTTTTTCAGGTGAAAATTCCAACCCCCCGCTGTCACCGGGATTTGAACCCCAGCCGTCCGGGTAAAGACGAGCTGCTAAGCACCTGCGCCATCACGCTCCCCACAGGTTAGTTATCTATACACACATTAATCCATAATTACCTAATAATAATAATAACAACCATCCTCCATACACATGTCCATTAATGCATGGTTTCACAAAGATGCTTATGCTTTTAGGTGTATAACACATTTTTTCCCCATAACATGACTATTTACTGTTTTAGGGGTGAAATGATCCATCGAGGTAAAAGCCCTAATCATCCCCTATTTTTTAAGCTATCACACCTAATTTTATGATTCTTCGTTTCCGAGATAGGGATTTTTCAATTTTGGGGGGTAGTTTCACCCCCCTTCTATTTTTCATCAAAAACAAAAGATCTTAGGTTCATTTATCATTTTTAAGTGTTTAACACGTTTTTCCCCATAACATGACTATTTACTGTTTTAGGGGTGAAATGATCCATCGAGGTAAAAGCCCATATCATCCCCTATTTTTTAAGCTATCACACCTAATTTTATGATTCTTCGTTTCCGAGATATGGATTTTTCAATTTTGGGGGGTAGTTTCACCCCCCTTCTATTTTTCATCAAAAACAAAAGATCTTAGGTTCATTTATCATTTTTAGGCGTTTAACACGTTTTTCCCCATAGCATGACTATTTACTGTTTTAGGGGTGAATTGATCCATCGAGGTAAAAGCCCATATCATCCCCTATTTTTTAAGCTATCACACGTAATTTTAGGCTTCTTCGTTTCCGAGATAGGGTTTTTTCAATTTTGGGGGGTAGTTTCACCCCCCTGCTATTTTTCATCAAAAACAAAAGATCTTAGGTTCATTTATCATTTTTAAGTGTTTAACACGTTTTTCCCCATAACATGACTATTTACTGTTTTAGGGGTGAAATGATCCATCGAGGTAAAAGCCCATATCATCCCCTATTTTTTAAGCTATCACACCTAATTTTAGGCTTCTTCGTTTCCGAGATATGGATTTTTCAATTTTGGGGGGTAGTTTCACCCCCCCTGCTATTTTTCATCAAAAACAAAAGATCTTAGGTTCATTTATCATTTTTAGGTGTTTAACACGTTTTTTCCCCATAGCATGACTATTTACTGTTTTAGGGGTGAAATGATCCATCGAGGTAAAAGCCCATATCATCCCCTATTTTTTAAGCTATCACACGTAATTTTAGGCTTCTTCGTTTCCTAGATATGGATTTTTCAATTTTGGGGGGTAGTTTCACCCCCCCTGCTATTTTTCATCAAAAACAAAAGATCTTAGGTTCATTTATCATTTTTAGGTGTTTAACACGTTTTTCTCCCATAACATGACTATTTACTGTTTTAGGGGTGAAATGATCCATCGAGGTAAACGCCTATATCATCCCCTATTTTTTGAGCTATCACACCTAATTTTAGGCTTCTTCGTTTCCAAGATATGGATTTTTCAATTTTGGGGGGTAGTTTCATCCCCAAACAGGGAATGTTGCCCCCAAGTGCTAGGACCCCTCATACAAGTCCCTAGCATGATTGGTTCGCGAGATATGAACAAAAGTGTCGTTAGGCCCTTTCGACAAAAATGAATCCTACATTCAAAAACGGGGTGTCACCCCGAGGGTTAGGATACTGCCTATGGCAAAATCCCATGAGGGGTTCAGAAAATATTAACAAACGTATAGTTAGGTCCTTTTGACAAAGGCCGACCGTGCGCGCACATACAAAAAATATTACTATTTCAACCCCCGGGTAAGGGTAGTTTTTATTTTGGAGTGAATATACCCCATCCATAGAAAAGGGGAGTTCACCACGAGTCCTACGACACCTCATACGTTTAAGTCCGATTATTGGTTAGCGAGATAGTAAAAAGCCGATGACCTATTAGTTTTTTTTGGTTTATTTCAATACATATTAAAAAAACACTCATTGGTAAATCATCATTTAAAAAGCCCGCCCTCTTACAAAACTCCTCAAGTGCGCATGCGTATAAAAAACATTCATCGCCAAAATGTTAAAAAACAACATGTTTACCCCAAATGGCCTTTCCAAATTCCATCCATTTTTAAAAAATAACCTCACCATCACCTAGAGCGGAAAAAATACCATCTAAACGACCCCTCACTCGACCCTACTCCTCCCCCACCACCTAACCCTTTGCCAACATAGGCATACATATTCAAGCACGAGCGCGACTTCAGGAAACCAACACTACCCCACTACTCGCGAATGACCTTTTAGTTTTGGTCTTTTAATCAAATAAAGAGCCTATAGGAAAGTAGGGGGCATTTCTACCAATGCTAGGACACCCTGTATGTTTAAATCCCATGATTTGTTAGCGAGATATCAGGTTCGGGGCAGCTACGAGGGTGGCTCAATAAAAAGGTAAGCAGCTCCCCCACTACCCCACTACTTGAGTACTCGCCGCCTTGTGTAGTAAACCTGCAATAAGGGGCGTGGTGGCGCAGCGGTCAAGCTGATGGCCTCTCACCAAGGTAGACCGGGTTCGATTCCCGGTCAATGCATGAGAGATTTTCAAAGTGAAATGCCATGTTTCTGTGGTTCGGATTCAACGTAAAAAGGAGGTCCCGTGGCTCATGATCTCGAGATTAACGGTCACGTAAAACTGCAATCTTCCTTCCTTTTAAACCTGCAATATGCAATACAGCTCAGCTGTAGGGGCTGCCGTTACTAAGCGCTGGATACATCAAGATTGATAGGAAGGGCATGGACTTGTACTATGACCTTCGCCCAGTGACGTTTTGGCTATCACCCCCCAGTCCCTCTCCAACCGTGCTCCGAGCATCACTGCTGAGTACTCGCGTGTACGCACACTCAAACTCGTGGATTTGGAACAGCCTGATGTAGATGATCTCAAACGCGCCACTTTCATTTATTATTGTTTTATTACCTTCTTTTATTTCTATTGGTTTCATTTTGCTTCACTGCGTTTGGATCGTGCACGCCCATAGTGTGAAAAATTTCTACTGATTTGGCTTGTAGTCCCTGAGAAAATGGCATATAATTCAGAAAAAGTTTGAGAAAACTCATGTTTAAGTTTCACTCTAGCAGAAGACCTCGATGTTCCGGCCATTAAAACAACAGCAACAACAACAACGATTCACTTACGTCTTTGTTAAAAGTATGCTCTATGTCTATTGGCTAATAGGAAGTTAGTAAAATATGTTCAGTAAAGAACATATAGCCTACTTTCTCCTAAATACAGTGGTATAGTTATAACTCTTTGTCCTTTTCAAGGAGTAAAATTGAATGTTGTTTGTAGTAGCTTGTTGAAATACAACGTTGATTTATTGAATCCTCACCTGAATTATATATAGGCCTACACATACACTAATACAGCCATCACAATAACACAGGATATCAGACAAAATTCAACACTCACTCAAGTACACGGGGCTAAATGACATTGATGGCCATGCATCTCAAATGAAACAACAACAACAGCTTCCAAACAAAATCCTTCCTCGTATAAAATTACACACAATACTAAGCCTACAGACATCACCGTGACACAGGTTATCAGCCAACTTCTACACACACGCAAGTACACGGGGCTACAAGTCCATGATGTCACAAAGCCCCTAAGAATCAACAACAAAAGCAACAACAACAACAATAGACTCTACTGGGGAACAAGGACAAAGAATTTTTATCGCTGTAGTCGAGTGTTGAAATATGTGGTGTTATAAGTATATAATATAAAATTTTGATTGCAAATACAAACTATATATTCTTAACATCATAACATGTGAGTAGTAATACATCAATAACAAAAAATAAAGTAAAAAAAAAATGAACATGCTTGGATTTGTTCCACGAACCTTCATGACTATGAGTCAGAGACGCTACCACCACGCTACACACGTCACACGCTCAATGCTAACACTGCGTTAACAACCGCTTTAGTATAACTGCCTAGATTATTTTGTCTTGCAATCAACGATTTCATTAGCGTTTTCTGCCGTTTTTACTATTCATTTGATACTAAATATATATTATTTTCTTCAGTACATTCCTAAAAGGATACATACTTATGCAGTTACAGAAATATGGACCTGCAAGCACACAATTAGCCTGCATGTTGACCCAACGGGACGGCACGGACAAGCACGATATGGCACGGTCAGCCTGAACTGTTAGGCATTACTGCGGTTACATATCATATATATTATTTCAGTAGTATGCATCCCTCCTACGGCGCTCACAAGAAACCGATCGTGAAAAATGAGCATTCAAATGAAAGAGAATAGACATTAGCAGTGACTTATTGATCTTTAATTTCATAAATATCTATACATTCTTTAAAAAAATACTTTAAAAATAATGTACGAAGTGTGCGATTTGCAAACACCATTGGTGTAGGAACATACGCTCCATAATTGCTGTCCATAGGGCTCTGTGACGCCTGTTTCATGTCATATTGACATTCTAAGGTCTTTCTTTTATCCTGAAATGTAAATAGTGTTCTATAATAATTTGGTTGAAATAAAAACATAATCTTTCTCCCTAAGTCTGTCATTATAAACCTATTGGGGAAAGTGTGGTTTATGAACATGCGAGATTTCTCGCACGGGTCCGCCAGTCCTATTTTAAAATACTAATATCCTACCGGTCACTTCCTTGAGGACAGTTTAAACCTCCCTATGTACAATAAGCTGATTTGTTGAGGCCAGGCCTTGTTGAATCATAAGTTACGGTTAGGCTATAATACTTGCAAGATTCATACATCCGCCATCTTGAAACTATTTGGCTGATGACCTTTCAGTCGGGGCAAAAGACGCTTCCCACATTAAGGGATAGGCTATTGTTGTAATATTTGGTAGAGATCAAAAGATTAAGCTAGTCGTCATTTGATTTAAGCTCGGAACATTTGGGTGGGCACCATTTCTTTTTCGTTATGATAGCGGCGATATACCGAGGTACAACATGGCACTGAGCTCTCCTTTGCTAGTGCTATCTTTGTACCAAAGTTGGTTCGATTTGGTTTCGTCGTGTTTGAATTGATAAGGGGTATCGATTTGCACACATACACGGCTGCCATCTTGAAACTATTTGGATGATGACCTTGTAGTTTGGGCAAAAGACGCTTCTCGCTTTAAGGTATATTGTTGCAATATTTGGTAGAGATCAAATGATTAGTCGTAATTTGATTGAAGCTTGGGACATTTGGGTGGCCAGCATTCCGTTTCCGTCAAGATCGCGGCGATATAAAACACGACACTGAGGAGTTGCTAGTGCTACCTCTGTACCAAATTTGGTTCAATTTGGTTTCGTCATGTTTGAATTGATGGAGGGGGACAGATATTCACAATCACACACACACAGACAGACTGGCAACTTTTGGCCCGTGTAGATCTTAAAAGTCTACTTTCATTTTTGCAAAAATTCAGTAACGCCATTGATTTGAACTAACGTGGTTTACTTTTTAAATTCTGATGGCGTTATCTGCATCCTTACTTTTGCTCCTTTTTCATGAAGTGATAGAAGTTAAGGACTGTAATAAAAGGCATAGGAATGGTCTTATCTGAGTAATTGTAAGTTGTTTGTGAGACTGTACACGATAAGGAAGCTAAACTCCCCAAGTATTGCTCTTTCTAGTCGCCGCTTGGTAGGTTATTCTCTCCAGTGTGGACGACGTGGGAATTCTGGAGGTTCTAAAGAAACCCTTTGATATGAAGTGTCCGATATGATGCGGTACAATGGCATTACAACGAGTGCTTTATTCAGCATTACAAGAATTAAATCTCATTTGAGTCCCTTTCCTTGATCTGAATTAGATTGAAGATTTGAAGAAAGGTTCGTTGTCTTTCCTGCCTTCATTTTGAATTTACGAAAATAAAAAATAATTTTAAAAAAGATTGTCGTGAGACTCTTAACTTTAAGATTAGAAGCCAAGGGAGATTTCACTAAAAACGACCTATTGCAATGAGTACCATGTTTCGACTTCAATCTTCCTTCCTTCTTGGTAAGATGTAAGTAGCTAAACCGCTATGCTATCATGCCCCTATATGGATTTTACATTCGCTTCCAGAGTTATAAATCAAAGATATTGCGATTTGGCTCTCGGCGAGCTATGTGGTAGGAACCCAGTGCCGCTGAGCACTGAGTCGTGGAAATGATAGAATAGATAGATGAGAGGCACCTTCCTTTCAGGTTATTGTATTTTCATCAGCCGAACAGTGACAACCTAGTCCTCTTTTATGTGCAAATTGGCATCTAAAATAGCCAGTAATCTAATATAAACTGCGTAAATGGATCAAATTGCGGATCTAAAATCATCAGTCTTTCTTGCATCCTACACGTAGAAAAATAAACCCAAATTTGAAAATTGAATATATGAATGTTGGGGTTTGAAGTAGAACTCCCTATCAATCGTTTAAGGGGATACGGAACGGCTAAAATTGTCAAAATCAACATTTTATATGTTTTATATTTTATGAATCTCTGAAGTCTATCATTTAAAATGATGTGTAACACACTTTAGTTTAACCATTAGAAATTGCCATAATTTTGGTTTACACTTGAACTAAGAATGACATAACCATCATGTGTGGAAAGTTTTAACTGCAGTTTTCTCAGTTTGATTTTATTTAAAATTGCTTTTTCTAGGCGGATTAATCTCATAGTGATTAATATTTTAAATGAGAACCTTCCTTGTTTAAAATAAAACTGTTTGGGTTTTGGCTGGTTTCTTTCAGAAAATGTAATTATATTTTTTGACAGTTAAAAAAAAGAAACTCTGATTCTCCTGAAGCCCAATATTTAAAAAACAGCCATTAATATATCAAGTAAGGTTTGAATGAAATGTGAAATAAATTTCACTACCATACAGTAATTAGATTCTGAGGAAAAGGAACATGAATTAAACAAATGTAACATTGTTATGATAGGCGATTCCGTATCCCCTTAAACGTTATCTCATTAACCTTTCATGATACGAGTGCCACTGAACTTGGCTGCGCCAACGTATGTTGATCATAGGAGTTCGAACCTTGCAGGGCAGCGTGATGAAGGACTGCAATCTGCGCTTAAGTCCTGCGCGCGCTACTTGTATTAGACAGAAGTTAAATTGTGAATTGTGAACGGAAATCTGAATAATAATGGGCGAATTAAGAATGGTGCGTTTCTAATTGTTTCGTAACAGCTCAGATAAGCGTAACATGAGCTCATGTCACCACGGACAGGAGAACAATGACTGAGGCTACTGGAGTTATGTCATATCCTACTCGCGTGACTGTGCTTGACAATCAAGCAAGCTGACAGCGTGCCATAAGTAAACAAAGAATAGTTCCCTCCTCGGCCACTGACTGCGCCAGGATTCAATCCTGCAACCTTGGACACATCAGGCGAGAACCGCTGTGCCATGCAGCCAGTCCTTTTAAAAGAAAGGTTTAAACGTCTTTAGAAAAGTGTTTCTGATCGTGATCCCCAGTTTGAAGTCACGAAATGCTGCTGTCAGTACTTGATATTTCATTAAGGGAACCGGTTTGTGTAGATTAGCCCACAATGCAACTGTTTAATAAAAGCTTTCTTATTAGATAACCATGACATCTAGAAACTTGAGATTTTTACAAGTTATCAGCAACTTCCATGGCAGTGCTTTGATAGTGAATTATAGAAATTGAAAACATATTTGAAAAATAATGAACATTTGAATATTCTGAAAATTTTAGAAGAGTGCTTGTATTTCGGTACCTTTTTCTCTTGTGTTAAAACAGATAATTGGATGAAATCTATAATTCTTAATCTAATGTTATTAATGCAGCTTGTGAAGCAGAGTTATTGTTGCCAGGCATTTGGTTTCGATTTTATGAATTTTTGATTTCGACAATATTTTTTAGGCTTTGAGTCCTTTTTTATTTTTTTAAAATCTTTTTTGTCGATTACGTTCATTTTGCTTCGCAGCTTTTGATTTATAAGCATCTATAACTTCAGAAAATTTCAACTTGATCAGGCATATGGTTCCTGAGAAAAAGGTCCAAAATATCGAAAATTATGAATCTTGAGAAAATTAAGGTTAAAGATTCAGTCGTTTCATGTAATTGACGAATGCATGGTTACATTAAAATATTAATAATGACCTCAAATATGGTTTCTATACCTATGTGTTATATATTGGTGTAATCTGGAAAGAATGGAGAATTGTTTGAACCTAAAAACAAACAAGAAAATGCTATTTTCGGTCATTCCACACTACCTGGTTCCCTTAAGCAGACCTGATGCCTGTTTATAGCTCACTCCCACCCATGTAAGAAGAAACTAGTCGTCTCCGCTTGCTAGTAATCTATTTCTTTGCAGTCATTAAAGCTCGGCCACACCTTTACTCTGCAGTGGAATTAATAACCCCTAACGTGTTACAGTAAATGGCCGGACAAAAAGAGGTAGGCTATTAGGTACGAGCAGATGGCCAAGACCTTGACATGTCGACAACTCGTAAGTGAAACGTTCAAGGAGAAGTTCTACAGTATTATCAAACAAGATTTGATGCCACCTTTGTACTGCTCGGTAATTACAGTCTACGTATTAGCTTCCAAGCCAGACGTCCATGTTCGATTCCCGGCTCTGCTATACAAGAATTAAGTCTGAGACTGTAGATGGAAAGTTACCAGTTCTCCGCTTCTAGTACAGGAGATAATCCTTAAACAAGCTGATGATAAAATCTTTAAAGTCTTCTTTTATCAAAACTAAACACACAGGCCTACTAATTACATTAAAGACAAGCCTCAGAATAATAAATTAAGGCTTTTTTTTAATAGTAAAATTAGTAAGTTCAAGGTTGAAAGTCCTAAGTTCCTTTCTTAATATAACCTTAACTATTGACCAAAAGATGGAATGTTCGTACGTGATGAGCGTTTACAGACAGGAACTGAACCAATACAACACTCGACCTTCATCTGGCATGAAGCAAGTAGAAAAAATAACATTTCTTAAGTTATAACAATGTACAGACAAAACTTTTTATTTCAATAATTAGGATTTATTTCAACTGTTTGGCGAGATTCAAAATACGCTGCACGCGGCTTACAGGCCAGTTGAACAGGCCCGTTATAGATATTGTTGAGAACTCTAGTTCGACTATATACCTCATTTAATTTAACCTTTAATGTGCTTGTAACCCAAGTGACGTACTCCCGCGCATGTTTCTGAATTAGTAAATCCATTTTACAATAGGTGGTACACGAGTAGTTTCAACAAATGAGTGTTGGTGCGCGAATCATTTCAACGAAATCGCGTATGCATTCATATACCATTCAATCCGATTGTAGGCAAGTATTTGAGAAAGCATAAACTTTTATAAGAGTCTTCCTAATACCCTGCAGTATATAATTCGGGAAATTATGTCACAAAGTCTTATTAACAGAATTGCTTTCTTGTCGGTTTAACACATATAACAATTAAAAATGTAATTATTATTATACTTCATGTTTGGCAATTTTCAGGGTAAAACGGATTTCCAAATATTATACATTCTTCATAAACTGGTGATTTGCTAGTGGTTTTATATAGAGGTTGTTCATTTAAACAGGGGGCATTAGTTGTCAGATAAGCTTGAAGACAGTACACATTTCATATAAGTTACTATATTGCATCATTCAATACAGTAATAGTAGACAAACACTGCTTGAAACGCTCTATCAAAGTTCCAAGGTTCACCACTAGGTGTCAGTGTCGTCTGGTAGAGAAAGTTGGAACTACTTGGAATTGAACCGAACTTGTAGCTCACCCCATGGGTGTCCGCTTGAAGCAGCTTACAGACTCTGGCGAGCCGAACATGTCCTCGGACACTCCCGGTACTAAAAGCCATACGCCAAGTAAATAAATACTCTATTTCTGTTTACAGTTCTAGCTTTATATAACGATTTCAACACAGTACTCATGCACCATTAACCTACTGTGTTTATGTTCACATTTGAATCGTCCAGTTGCAAAACTCGTTTAATCCACTTGTGAAAAAGGATCATGTCGTAAAATTATATATTTAATTAGTTTAATATAATTTTATTTTGTTTTATTTTGTTTTGTTTTATTTTGATTTTGTTTTGTTTTATTTTATTTCAATTTATTTCGTTTTAAATTGTTTTATTCAATTATTGTTTTTTGTTTTTATTTTGTTTTGTTTTGTTTATTTTGTTTTATTTTGATTTTCCAGAAAACAAACATAAAACCAAAAACAAAAACACGAAGCAAAAGAAACATTCAAAAACAAAAGCATAAGCAGAAAACAAAAAGCAAGAAATCAAAGCAAAAGGCAAAATTCAAAACAATCAAAATCAGAAAACAAACACAAATCCAAAACCAAGAAAGAAAAGCAAAAAGTAAAGTTCAAAATCAAAAGCACAGAGCAAACACAAAACCAAACACCAAAAACACAAAGCAAAAAGAAAAAAGTAGAAAACAACAAACACAAAAGATACGCGAAGCAAAGACCAGAGAAACGTTTCTCATGAAAATTAAATGAAAATCCACAGCCTGCTACCAGTCTCCGACCGGGTCAGGAATGGAATGAATGAAGCCCCCATCTAGCGGCGAGGAATGAAATGTGCCGGCTGCCGAGGCCAGACGCACTCCTCTGGGGCAATGATTAAATGAATGACAGATGAAACGAAATGATAGTGGAGAGTGTTACTGGAATGAAATTGTGACAGGGAAAACCGGAGTAACTGGAGAAAAACCTGTCTGCCTCCGTTTTGTCCAGCACAGATCTCGCATGGAGTGACCGGGATTTGAACCACGGACCCAGCGGTGAGAGGCCGTCGTGCTGCCGCTTAAGCCACAGAGGCTTCACGTTTCTCATGAAAATTATTCTTATTCACAAGTGGATTAAACGAGTTTTGCAACTGGACGACTCAATTCTAGTTTGTAGCTTATCGTTGAAGTATTGAAACGTTAATTAGTGCCCCATGTTGGTAGCGAAATGAAACGTTTTTGCTAGCCCACACTGTTGGGTGAGAAATGTAACTGTTTACCTTTGCCTAAGCTATGTTGTTTTAATGGGCGCCAAGACCTCAATGCAATGTTGAAATCTAAATTTGTATTTAACAACGTCTAGCTCTGGCAGAACACATTCAAGACTCTATTCACTCAGATCGTGGTATGATTTGATCATTAACCCAACAAACAATTGTATCAGGAGAAGGAATTGGTCTATATCTAATGCTACCTACTGAAAGCAAAGATTGCATTGTAAAAGAAATGAATTTATTATATAAAACAAGTATAGCAAAATTAATAATAATAATAACTATAAAATTTAAATTGGAGCGTTGTGATTTTAATATTACCGATAGAAAATTACGTGAAAACGGAGTCTGATAAATTGATTTTACTCTTATTTCCAAGCTATGAAGTTACTGAATTATGAAATATAAAACAAAGAAAAATGAGAGATTGCGTATTTCTGCGTCATTAGCGCTTACCCCTGGAAATTGCCAAAGCATTTCCCTCGTTCTTGATGATGCTGTGTGCTTCCCACAGTCTCCTGGACGTCGTCATCTCCGTCGAAATTTGATGATATTCTGGTAGATTAGATAATTCTATGGTCCGTACATCGGACCCAAACGCTCGTACAACCAAGTTTTACAAAAGTTCGTCGCTAACTCCACTGAACATCGGAGCGACACGCACTTGCGACCGTACTCTGCAAGTGTTTCACAGATTGTTCCTAACTCCACTGAACATCGGAGCGACTCGCACGCGCATCCATACTCCTCAAGTATTTCACAGATAGTCCTCGTCTCACGGCGCGTCGAACGGTATATCCACACGCCGGCTCCCCACTCTTCAGCCGGCTTCAGCTTGCGTGGTCCTCACTGATTGGTTGAGCACGCCGCTAGTTCCCCTCCTCTGCCTCATTACACTCGGCGCGCGAGAGTTCCGTTTCGACAATTCGCCTCTTCTAGACCTTGCGACCCAAGATTGCGTCATGCTTCTCGACAGGAATCAGCTTGTATTTGAAATCCCAGTGAGTCATGTCTCTCAAATACCCTAACTGACAAAACTCCGTAAAATTCCGTAATCAGATAATTTTCTATGATATCGTCGTTCGTAATAATTTTCTTGATAGCGTTTTCTAATACATAGAAAACCTATCTGAATGCTAATAATTTTTATAAAATGCTCCGAAAATATCTAAATAATAATTATAATAAATTAATAATAATAATAAATTAACATGAAAAATTATCTTGGCTGAACAATTTGCCGCGTAAATAAATATAGAATGGCTTCCTACTGACTTATGCCAGTTGCATAAAACCCCTCGAAAAACACGTTACATATTCGCCTCGGATCATCGGATGATTTACCGTGACGACGGTCCATTATCCGATTATCCCAGACACGTTAATAAACCCCATCCAAAATACATATTACATAAATGAAATCACCCTAAATTACAGATATATACACTCATATTTTTTCTTCACGCACTTTGCGTCAAAGTTTGTTGTCACTATGGATTGCACTTTGCAACCAGTCCAATGTTTTACATATGGAATAGTGTTCCACGGATATTTCCGCCTCTCAAATTTCTCTATGTTGGAGAAATAGACATAATTAATGTGTGAGCACTATGTATTTATGATGTCATATCACACGCATTGAAGGTGTTCTGATATATTTATATCACCATAGAACTTCCTAATTTCACTGGAGGTCCCTTCCTTATGGTGACATTTAATTCCACTTATCACTGAGCACACGATCACACTATTGTGGCAGCGCCTCGTGACCATAATACTTAATCTCTCTTTAAAGTAGATTAAATTAATATTGACTTCTGAAAAAAAAAAAAACAGTAAATGCGCATTACATATAACACCAAATATTTCTGTGCCGTAATCGCCCTGTCTTGTTAAGTTCCCGTAGACCATATTCTACTTAATACTAGTTCTCAACATTGACCATTTCTCCTCACACAAATAATACCATTATACAAATTGCCTTAAATTACACACTTACAAATCTTACATGGCGAGGCCGTAAACAGAAATCACGTGTGCTGATATGTATGAGTTTCATGAAGGACTGTCTCGCATTCTGATGGCCCATCTTTTATCTCGTGGACGCCTTAAGCTAACAAGCCCTATACAAGCGCTCCCCCATCTCTTGGTGATAAATGGGAACCCATCAGCGCTGCCAAAATGGCCTTGGTGCATCGAGACAATTTAGTGCTCAACAGCATCCGACAATCCCGTCATATTTCCCTGTACCTTAAAAACTCTCATTTACTTACATACTACCCCCCTGTGTGACTTCTGATACGCCTGCCTGGAAGACCATCTCCTCCCACGCACCAAATACCACACTTACTCATTTGATAGGCTGGCTCGCCAGCTAAACACACTCACTTTATGACACATATTTTCGTAGGCTATGTATATTATACGTCCCGTATAATCTGTTTCCCTCACTATTCTCCAGCACATATGCTGTTTTGCCAATACGTTTGGAAACTATCAATGTTTCTGCGTCACCTGCTTCCAACCTTGCAAGTGGCTCCCTTTAAATGAACGCCATCACGTTGCTCTACCTAGCATATTTCTCAGTGTCTGTAACGATGCCCTGTTGCTACTGTCCACACATGCACATATTAAAATACCGTCCTCTGCTTTAACCACAGGATAATCCCTACATAAATTAGTGTCCCTCGATAGCATGTCTGCAAGAATGTTATCTTTACCTTTAATATATTTTACTGTGAATTCGTATTCCTGCAGAGCAAGAATCCACCTACTAACTCTGTTAGAACTGAGTTTACAAGTTCTCATATACAGTAATGCATGGTGATCTGTGTGGATCTCAAATTTCCCCCCTACTAAATACATTCTAAATTTCCCTAAACTGAAAACAATACCTAAAAGCTCTAACTCAGTAATCGTGTATCTTTTCTCTGCTGCAGTCAGTCCTCGCGAGGCTAAAGATACAATGCACAGATTACCCTCATAATCTCTCTGACATAATACTCCAGCAATGCCTATATGTGAAGCATCTGTCATAACCACATATTCCTTATCTTTTAAAGGATATTTCAGCACTACAGCTTTCTCAAAACCTTCCTTTAGCGCTCTAAAAGCCTGATCATGCTTGGACTCCCATCTCCACCGAGTCCCACTTTTAAGCAATTCCCTGAATGGTTCTACCAACCCTGAGTATTTAAGAACGAACCTCCTGAAAAAGTTGCAAATTCCCAGGTAAGTTTTTAACTGTTTAACATTCTGTGGCACCTCTGCGTTAAGTATCTTATTAACCCTACTTTCTTCTGGTGTTACACCTCTACTCGACACTCTATGACCTAAAAATGTCACTTCTGACTGACAGAATGACGACTTAGACAGCTTCAAAGTGAACCCTGCCTGATCTAACTTCTGAAAAACTATATCTAAATGACATAGATGCTCCTCAAAACTGCGTGAACTAATTACCATATCATCTATGTAAATGGTTACAAACTCTCCTGTGTCATCCCCTAATGCGATGTTTAAAGCCCTAATTAAAGCTGCTGAACTACTCTTTAACCCATAAGGTGTTCTACAAAATTGATAAAGGTTATATTTATGACTAAAAGCTGTAAATGGTCTATCTTCGTACATAAGTGGCACTTGCCAAAAACTGGAACTCAAATCTACACAAGTGAAATACTTCTTCCCCTCAAATGTTTGCATTAATTCTTCTATTGACATAGATTTCAGCTGATCTGAACTAATTCTACTGTTAACCAAACGAGCGTCTAAACAAATACGAACAGTGCCGTCGGTCTTGGGTACCGTTATCAAAGAATTAACATATGGACTGTTAGAGTGCTCAATAATCCCATCTTCAAGCATCTGATTAATTTGTGCCTCAACTGCACTCTGATAAGCGAAAGGTACAGGATATCTATGTCCTGTGAATACTGACCTATCAATAACGTTCAATGAATGTGTATAGCAATTGGCCATAGCAATGCGATCCTCAAAAACTCTCCTATTACACCATAACACATCATAGAGCCGAACACATTGTTCCACCTCTATATTTCCCTGAAATGCAGCCTCACGTAACGAGTCCTCTAGACTTCCGTTCGTAATCACACTGCCCACAAAACATGGAGAACCCCGCTCTACGGCTGGCGATATCTCATTTAAAGTACAAATCACACCTACAATACTACTTCTCTGAATATGGTCATTGAACGCTACTTCTACTTCAGAATCTCCCCATTTAAATTTCAAACTCCCTACATCATAACATAAGTTACCAGACACTCTACTTAGCCACTCTGAACCCAAGATAACACTGAATACTAAATTTGGAATTACAAGACAAATCTGCTTCTCTACATGATTATTAATTTTAATGTCTACTAAAACTTGCTTAGAAATTACTTTAGACCTCTTCCCAACAGCTGTGATAACAAAAGTGCTTTTAATTGGCATCTCCTCAAAATTTACTCCAGTTCCTTTCATTTTATCATAAAATGCACTACTTATGCAACTCTTCATACAACCACTATCAATTAAAACATCTGTGTACGCCTCGGACACGTTAAATTTAACTATGGGGCTCTTACTAACCACTTCCTGAATAATACCTTCATCATTTAGTTCATGTAATAATTCATTTCTTACATTTAGGTCATAGGGTTCCTGTATAATTGTATGGACAGGGCATGCTACAGACTGAGATTCTGACCTTACTTCGCAGCCTGGTTCGCGTTTAAAGAACCGCTACAGCTGGCCGTAGTACTACTAACTACTGAACTGGTCTGGATGTTCTGGGCTGTGTTGTTATTGTTTGGCTGTATATTACTACCACTAGGCTGTCCTCTTCCTTGACCCCTATTCTGGTTGTAATTATTGTCATTATAATTTCTCCCTTCATTTCCCCTGAAATCATTGTTTCTCCCTTGATTTCCCTTGTAATCATTGTTCCTCCCTTGATTTCCCCTGAAATCATTGTTCCTCCCTTGATACTGACTACCATAGCCATTTCCTCTGTTCTGATTTAGCTGATTATTATTATTTCTATTTTGAGCGTTGGCCCCTTCGCCACCGTTCCCTTGAACTTCTTGATGCCTGGCTTCATTAGGTCTATTATTATTATTACCCTGGTTCCGATTGAAATTGTCCTCATAACCCCCTCTCCCTAGTGCATCAAATGTGCTTAACAGATTTTCTACTTGTGATATAGTCTTTACATTCTGGATACAAGCAGCCTCCTTGATCCTATAGGGAAAGTGCCTAAGTAGCAACCTCACCACATCACTTTCCTCCTTCAAGCCATCCAGATATTTACACACTAATACCTGCCCTAAAAAGTATTCGGTCATGGTGGAGCTTCCTTTAGGGTTATATTTACCACACACTACTCCCTCACGATGCTGCGACTGAATAACCTCATTCCAGAACTTTTCACAGAATTTCATTTTAAAATCATTAATATCAGTAAACTTGTCTCTGTAGACAGCAAACCAATTCCTCGTTTCCCCCACAAACACTTGTTCTAAAATTTCAACTACCTGGCACCACTCAATACTACCATTTTCCAACCTTTCCCCGAATTTATTTTCTATAGTGTTCATGAACTCCATTGGGCACCCCTGTCGATTGCTGAACTTACCCAGTTCTACCTCCCTGTGTGTGCTATTCACAAAAACTGGCCTATTCTGACTATTTTCTTGCCTGATCCTAGCTTTTAATTTTAATTCTAATTCTGCGATTTTCTCCTCAGCCTTCCTCTCAATACTGTTTACTGTTAATTTAATGTTTCCTTCTGATTCTTCTACTTTATCATATAGCTTTGCTTGTTTCTCCTCAATCTTGCTAATGCTCTCCCTATTACTCTCTCTTAGATCATTTACTTCTGCAACTATTTGTGAGTGAACTTTCTCAATTCTACCCCCCAGCTGTTCCTTAACCTCTTTAGTAGCTACCTGAATTTTGTCAATTTCTCCCCCCAATTGCTTTTTGACCTGCTGTGTTTCCAGTTGCACTAGTTCTTTTAAATTTTCAGCCTGTGCACTGATTCTAATTTCCAACTCCTCCTGTACTTTTCCTAATTTTCTGTCTACATCTGCAATAATCTCTTTAGCCTTTTCTTCCATCACCCCCCTGATCTCACCTCTAATCAGTTCAAATTTGTCACTCATTTCCTTACTGTTTTGTTCTAATCTGGCGTTTAAAGTTTCATTACTCTCTCTATTTTCCCTACTGTTTTGTTCTAATTTAGCATTTAAAGTTTCAGTACTCTCTCTATTTTCCCTACTATTTTGTTCTAATTTAGCGTTATTCTGTTCTAACTTTGCATTTAAGGCATCACTACTAACTTTGTTCTGATACATAAACTCGAGAAGTAAAGTTTTTAATTCTGGTTGGCCGCCTACACTCCCTGTTTCAGTATCGGGATTTACCTCCGCTACCCCGGTACTACCATCACTCGACATACTGCTCGTATCATCACTCTCCCGTTGATGACCACTACGTAACCTCATCTGTCTTTCTTTCTCATCCCCCATAATGATATACACTGATACAGACAAATAACCCCCAAAATACAGGCACAGAAATATATACCCTTCTCCTTCCACAAATGTTATTAGGTTTTCAGCCCCAAGTTGTCGGCGACAAATGAAACGTTAATTAGTGCCCCATGTTGGTAGCGAAATGAAACGTTTTTGCTAGCCCACACTGTTGGGTGAGAAATGTAACTGTTTACCTTTGCCTAAGCTATGTTGTTTTAATGGGCGCCAAGACCTCAATGCAATGTTGAAATCTAAATTTGTATTTAACAACGTCTAGCTCTGGCAGAACACATTCAAGACTCTATTCACTCAGATCGTGGTATGATTTGATCATTAACCCAACAAACAATTGTATCAGGAGAAGGAATTGGTCTATATCTAATGCTACCTACTGAAAGCAAAGATTGCATTGTAAAAGAAATGAATTTATTATATAAAACAAGTATAGCAAAATTAATAATAATAATAACTATAAAATTTAAATTGGAGCGTTGTGATTTTAATATTACCGATAGAAAATTACGTGAAAACGGAGTCTGATAAATTGATTTTACTCTTATTTCCAAGCTATGAAGTTACTGAATTATGAAATATAAAACAAAGAAAAATGAGAGATTGCGTATTTCTGCGTCATTAGCGCTTACCCCTGGAAATTGCCAAAGCATTTCCCTCGTTCTTGATGATGCTGTGTGCTTCCCACAGTCTCCTGGACGTCGTCATCTCCGTCGAAATTTGATGATATTCTGGTAGATTAGATAATTCTATGGTCCGTACATCGGACCCAAACGCTCGTACAACCAAGTTTTACAAAAGTTCGTCGCTAACTCCACTGAACATCGGAGCGACACGCACTTGCGACCGTACTCTGCAAGTGTTTCACAGATTGTTCCTAACTCCACTGAACATCGGAGCGACTCGCACGCGCATCCATACTCCTCAAGTATTTCACAGATAGTCCTCGTCTCACGGCGCGTCGAACGATATATCCACACGCCGGCTCCCCACTCTTCAGCCGGCTTCAGCTTGCGTGGTCCTCACTGATTGGTTGAGCACGCCGCTAGTTCCCCTCCTCTGCCTCATTACACTCGGCGCGCGAGAGTTCCGTTTCGACAATTCGCCTCTTCTAGACCTTGCGACCCAAGATTGCGTCATGATTCTCGACAGGAATCAGCTTGTATTTGAAATCCCAGTGAGTCATGTCTCTCAAATACCCTAACTGACAAAACTCCGTAAAATTCCGTAATCAGATAATTTTCTATGATATCGTCGTTCGTAATAATTTGCTTGATAGCGTTTTCTAATACATAGAAAACCTATCTGAATGCTAATAATTTTTATAAAATGCTCCGAAAATATCTAAATAATAATTATAATAAATTAATAATAATAATAAATTAACATGAAAAATTATCTTGGCTGAACAATTTGCCGCGTAAATAAATATAGAATGGCTTCCTACTGACTTATGCCAGTTGCATAAAACCCCTCGAAAAACACGTTACAGTATATCAAGCAGTGATCATGGACTAGTTGGAGGATGGAGTGAGTGACTTTATCTCCACAAACACCATGTACGGTACAAGCAATGTATTAATGAATCAAACGGTAGGTTCTCAGCTGCTTCAGCGGCTTCGGCGGCGTAGTTGGTAGCATGCTGAGCTTCTTTGCCCAAGATCGCGGGTTCAAACCCGGCCGAAGTCGTCGGATATTTTAAGAGCGTTAAAAATCCCTCAATATGCCTTCCTTCGGAGGGGAAGTAAAGCCGGCGGTCCCATGTCATAGATTTATAATCATACCTGTGTGAAGCTAAATTATATATAGGTTAAACATTTGACAAACGCTCTTAGGTTCCGACGTTCGTCGCCAGGAGCCGACTGCGATGGCATCTGGTAACCAAAGTTCTGAACTAGCAGTCGTTGACGGTGGCGTTTGGCGGCAAAAGTAGGAACTATTTGAAAAAATTCAATGTCCGCAGTCCTTACTTGAATTGAAAACTGATAACACACACTAATACAGTCATCACAAGTAACTCCAGTTATCAGACAGATTCTACACACACCCAAAGTACACGGGGGTACATGACCGCGTTGTCGCAGCCCCTAAACTGAGGAACCAACCAAGCAACCAACCAGGTTCTCAGCTGATGTTATAATTGAATCTAATTGCATTACAATAACCTCGTAATATAATGCAGTAATCAGATGTGAGAGGTATAGCCTACTTCTCCAAGTGGTGGGAGACTGTTAGTGGGTACAATTGTGATAATTCTCAATCTTGCAACCTTGTAGATATCAAATTAAATAGTTATTTTTGGGACTTAATAAAAGGAAGGAAGCATGTAGCTTTACGTGACCGTTAATCTGGCGATCATGAGCCACGGGACCTTATTTATACGTAGAATCTGAACCACAGGGCATGCCATTTCACTTTGAAAATCTCACATGCATTGCCCGGGAATCGAACCCGGTCCACCTTGGTGAGAGGGAAACAGCATGACCGCTGCGCCAGCACGCCCACTTTTTCCGAACTTAATGCTTTAGTATCTCTCAGCAGTATTAGCTACACTTTTTAAGATTTTGGCGAGCCTTTAGCGGGTTGTTGTTGAACGGCCACTACCATTCGTAGTTGACTTTGGAGGTTTCGCTTGTATTTTGGTTGGTTGGTTCCTCAGTTTAGGGGCTGGGACAACGCGGTCATGTAACCCCGTGTACTTTGGGTGTGTGTAGAATCTGTCTGATAACCGGTGTTAATTGTGATGGCTGTATTAGTGTGTGTATCTGTTTTTTAATTCATGTAAGGACTGCAACTTTGAATTTTTCAAATAGTTCCTACTTTTGCCGCCAAACGCCACCGTCAACGACTAGTAGGCCTAGTTCAGAGCTTAGCTACTAGACGCCACCGCAGTCGGCTCTTGGCAACGAACATAGAAACCTAAGAGCGTTGTTTACATTTCTAACCTCTACAATTTAGCTTCACACAGGTGTAATTAGTGGAAGGTTCTTTAACATGCCATAAATCTATGAAATGGGACCGCCGGCTTTACTTCCCCTGCGAAGGAAGGCAGTGATTTAACGCTCTTAAAAATCCGACTATCTTGGGCATAGAAACTCAGCATGCTACCAACTACGCCACCGAAGCCGCCTCGCTTGTATTTTGTAGAGCAATTTTGTCCGATCTGATGATGCTCGCTTAACGAGCGAAACATGTCATCCATTTAAGTTAGTGAAGTGTATAAATAGTTCATGTAACATTTCTTGCAAGTAGTAGGGTGATAACATAATTGTTACTGCCGCCCAATCTAATTGCCCACACATTTGTTGACTGGCTGAAAACCAATTCCGTTAATAGATTATACAGGCAACAGTGAAAATTGGCTTGTAAAATTTCAATAAAATTCTCCAGTAAAACTCGTCAGTCTTACCTTTTGCTGCAGCGTTGACTCTATCCAGATTCCTCAGGGTGAGCGCCAGAGGGTTGGATATAAGTTGCAGGCTTCCTCCACCAGTTGGCGCGTTGTCCGCCAAGAAGATCGCCGTATGATGCACTCTCAACACATGGTAGCATCTGTTCTTAGCACCTCCCGTATGTTTGCCCACCACGACACTCATCATCTGATGAGTGTGGGGTTTGGCCAGCTCCACATCACCCAGTGCGCCAGGCAGCTTGCCTTTGAGTGCACGTTTGATGCGGACCGCGATCACTTTCATACTCTTACCATCCAGAGAAAAATCCCGACCAGAACCATCGATCTGTATGGATGAATGATTCTGACCGTTCTCTGTAATGCTGATCACTTTGCCAGTAAATACGAATTGAGCGTTGCTGATTTTCGTCTCAAATTCTACCTTGACTTCCTCACTACTAGTCATGTCACTGGCACAGCGATGGCTACCGGCTATGAAGTGGTTTCGAGCACTCAGACGGTGGATGCTCGATCTTCTGGGTTGGTAAGTATCCACAACCATTAGAGCACTTCCAATAATCAGCATGTACAGCAGAACGGGAGACATGGTTGTATTATTGTTCAATCACACGAGTGTAAAATTAAATTTGTTTGTCAATCAAGAAAGTCACACGAATAACAATGTTTTTTGTAGTGAATCAGTTTCGCCTCCTATAGAAAACAGAACGAGGAAAATGCATTTAAAACAGGATTCAAAATAACAAATGGGACAAATTACAGATTTAAATATCTCAGAAGTGGATTTAAACAAATTTTATTTCTTTTGTAACACAAGACCTTCCTGGCGTATATAAATAACTGAGTTGTTGTTGATTCACTTAGAGGCCTTGTGACATCGTGGTCACGCAGTTCCGTGTAATTGGATGTGTGAGAGATTAGTGTACGACGTTTTGAAATATCTTTCAGTTGTATAAGCATTTTTGTTTTTTTATTTTTTTATTTTACTCGTTATTGTTTGCTTTTTTCTTAGTTAGATACTTAGTTATTGAGGTTTTAAGGGGAGGAACAGCAAGATCATCTGCCCCTTTTAACACTGATTAAAGTATAAAAATTTAGAATGGAATTAAGATCTTAGAGGTGGACACTTAAATATGAAACGACCGAAAATTAATTAAATTAAAAAAGACTAATGCTTATACTGTAATTATGAACAACAATTACGAAAAATCAAAAATCAGAATTTCAAAAAAGGTATTCTCATAAGCCTAGTTATTTCAAAAATGAAAATAGGCTAAAAAGGAATTAGAATATTTGTTAACAGATTATTACATACTAGAGACGGCTGGGAAGCCCAAGCGTTGCAGTTAAACGATATTTACATAATACATCACGTACAAGACAATTTTATGCGTATATCTCGAGTGAATGGCATCATAACGACGTTTAATATTGTTATATGATATTAGCAATTAATTCTATAATCTATTATATTCATTTGTTTATATTTAATCTCCTGATTTTATTGAGCATGAATATAAGGTCACGTTCGTACGTGGTCTGAGCTCTCATAAAAATAAGACCATGGGCACTCATAAAATGTGAAGTTTTTAAACGAAGGTCTGTGTGTCGTTGCTGAGATGGGTGGCGTACAGTCTGCCTTTCATGAAGCTTCCTCTATTCAGTGATGAGCGTTATATGTTTTTGCCTTGTGCAGTTTATTATAAATAAAATACTTGAAAGTCGCCTGTTCTCTGATTATTTAAGTCTTAGAGATGAATTATTTATCGAACACCTCGTGGTGCAGCAGCTAGCGTTCTTGGCTGGCGTTCCAGGAGCTCCAGGTTCGACTCCCGGCTCGGCCAAAAAATTAAATGATCATCTGAGGGCTGAAATGGGGTACACTCAGCCTCATAAAGCAAAACGTAGAAGAGTTGGGTTCGATTCCCACCTCGGCTATCCAGGAAGTGGAAATCTGTGGATTCCCTACTTCTACTCCAGGAAAATGCCGCGATGGTTCCCAACTTAAGGCCACGGCTGCCTCCTTCCAAATCCTCACCTGAATTACAAACACACATACTAATACAGCCATTACAACAACACAGGTTATCAGACAAGTTGACACACACACAATTTCACGGGACTGAATGACCGCGATGTATAAGTGGGCCGTTCTTTCTTGACCGGTACATATTACGTATACAGTGCTGTCTCCACGCACAGTGAGACCTCATACCTATGTGAACGATGCAAATAAAGTGCGCAATGTGTTGTCCTCGGCAACTCATGTGCATATTCAGTGGTCTCATTGTTCTACTCGTTCTACTCGAGCTTTAAGAAGAATTCTCACGAGCTTACGACCGGCTACGAATGACCGGCCCATCTATACTAGCTCCTCAGATGAAACAACAACAAACATAGCATTTACCATTCATTTGTTAATATTATTTTTATTACTATAACAATTTATCACATTATTATTATTATTATTATTATTATTATTATATTCTTCTTCTTATTATTATTATTATAACTGTAACTATTCATGTGTAACATCTCTCCACTCGGTAGCTGAATATTTTTGTGGGAGTGAATTTGAAAAAGGAACGGGAAAAATGAGCGCGCGCGGTGGTGGAGATTGGTACCAGGACGTACTGACGGCCATGTGGCTATGTGGAATGTATGTCTCATATGGTTTACTTCAAGGTTTGGAGGCCCCATTTAAGATATTCCTACAATAAATCATCTTCAAGTTGTCGTTTTTTGGTGTGATAATATTCATTTTATCATATTTGCTGAAAACTATTATGATTTATTAAATCTTCATAATTTTGCTGTATTCTTATTTAATGTAAGGATTCAAGGTACTGTCGGCCAACATACAGCCCTGTGTGGAATGTATATCGTATACGGTTTACTTCAAGGTTTGGAGGCCGAATTAAAGATATTCCTACAATAAATTATCTTCAAATTGTCGCTCTTTGATGAGAAAATATTCATTATATCATATTTGCTGGAAATAATTATGATTTTTTAAATCTTCATACTTTTGCTGTGAAATGAATATCGCATACGGTTTACTTCAAGGTTTGTAGGCCCCATTAAAGATATTCCTACAATAAATCATTGGTACCACGACGTACAGTACCTCGCGCATGCGCACCGGTCAGGAATTGGCTCAGGGGTTTTACAAGTAGTTATTTTAATGACCAACAGAGTTCACTGTTAACAAGGGATTTGTGCTCCCGGCAGACACACAGAAGGGTAACATGTCAGATGTTACACATCATATGCGACTACTGTAAGGCTCGTGATTTTTTATTACTCTACAATCATGATTCTCTCCACATACCGTACCTTACGTACCGTGGTTCCTTTCTGCGTATAAATGTGATTAAGATTATAATCAGCAGCCTTGATAGTCATTGAAGCATTGCAGGGTTATTGAAACATAACAGACGAGACCCTGCCAGACCTTTGCCTACTACTTTGGAGTATTAACTTGGAATGCATGTTGTTGTTATCTAAACTATACCAAACGTCAGTTCAAGTCCTGAGGAAAATCTCAACCAACTACTGTAGGTCTATGTACATTTCAAATCATCTTTTGCAACGTTTACTCAACTTCTCTCCACTTTTATTACCTTTGAATTATTTTACTGTTCAATCAAGCTTTGGAGCTGCAGTTTGAACACGTTGTCTATTTGAGGAAGCCATGTTGAGCGTTGTGCAATCGTAAGAGTGTTATCAACCTTTGATCCTAATTCGCAATAAAATCGATTACTCGAGTGCTCTTTTGACGCTCAAACAAGTGATGGTCTACATACAATATACCCAGCCTCCTTGAGAGCCTTGTGCAGAAGGCAGGAGATACAACCAAAAGAAAAGAAGAGGTCTGATCTATCGATGAATGAGGGTATCAGGAAAGATGAGACAAGGGCCAATTAAGGCGGGACCCTAATACCATTGGGGTCCAGGGCTTAGCTGGAAGCATGCAGAGCTACTATGCCCAAGGTTGTGGGTTCAAACCCGGCCGAAGTCGTCGGATTCTTTAAGGTCATTAAAAATCTCTCAGTATGCCTTCCTTCGGGGGGGGGGGGGGGGGGGGGGAAGTAAAGCCAGCGGTCCCATATCATTGATTTATGGCATGAAAAAGAATCTTCCACTAATTACACTTGTGTGATGCTAAAATATAGGTTAGATTTGACTAATGCTCTATGGTTCCAACGTTCGTTGCCAGGAACCGACTGCGGTGGCATCTAGTAACCAAGTTCAGAATTAGTTGTCGTTGACTATGGCGTTTGGTAGCACAAGTAGGAACTACTTGATAATTCAATGTATGCAGTCCTTACTTGATTTAAAAGCAGATAGCACACACTAATACAGCCATCACAATTAACACCGGTTATCAGTCAGATTCTACACACACCCAAAGTACACGGGGCTACATGACCGCGTTGTCACTGCCCCTAAACTGAGGAACCAACCAACTATTGGGGTCGGAGGAAAACAAGAGTTGACCAAGGAGGGTTGACAAGAAAGTTGATAGAGAGGATCCCGACAGAAATAAGTGGAGGCAATGCCACATCCACATGGGGTCCCATGGGTGCCAATCCACGTCCCACTAATTGTGAGCCCTGCTGCCATCTTCTAACAATGCTCCATATCTCAGGAGTAAGACGCAAGGATCCTTCTAATGTGGAACGCCACATGGGAACGGCACGAGTTGGGCATAGCGCAGTGTGTCTGAGGCGAGCACAAACCACCTGTTGGTTGGTAAGCGACAGCAGGTAATCCTCACCTCCCGGTCGCTCGTGGCGACTATCGGGATGTGACTGGTTTACGAGAGCCACGCACCTGTAGGGACCAACTGTTGTTTCATTTAAAGAGCCCACCTCGTGGCGCATTGGTTAGCATTCTTGACAATCACCGCGGTGGCCAGGGTTCGATTCTCGGCTCTAACAAGAAATGTAATACTGGTGTGAGGGCTAAGACGGGACACACTCAGCGAAGAGGCGGGTTTGATTGATGATGATGATGATGATGATAATGATGATAATTGTTGTTTTAAGGGGCCCAACATCTCGGTTATCGGCCCCTAATGGTTTGGGTGATAGTGAAAGATGAGATGAGAATGAAAACTGTAACTAATACTAACTACAGTCTTACATCCTAGAAGAAGAAATGGTAATCAAATAAAGGATAAGGCAAATAAAGAACAGGAATATAATAAATAATAATAATAATAATGTTATTGGTTTTACGTCCCTTTTAACTACCCTGGCTTTTAGAGACGCCGGGGTGCCGGAATTTTGCCCCGAAGGGGATCTTTAACGTGCCAGTAAATCTACGGACACGGCTCCCTCGCATTTGCGCACTCTCAAATGCTAGTTGACTGCGCCAGGATACGAACCTGCAACCTCGGGCCCAGCAAGCGAGAACTTTACCCCTGAGCCACGCAGCCAGAATACAAGAAATGCCCTCAACCCTCGAAGAATGAGGATTGAGTGCCTTGGAAGGAAGGAGAGCCATACAAGGCAGATAGGAAAGGGAAAGAGGAAAGGGCCCGCCCCAAATTCAGCGGAAAAAGGGGGAAAAACGGACTCAGCTCAGGAATCCCCCGAGATCGCCAACTCCGGAACTCACCAGCCATGAGCCCCTGAGGGTGTAGCAATATCCAGGGTGCACCAGAACTGGTGGGGGTACATACACCCTGCCTCCTTGAGGGCCTTGAACAGAAGGAATGAGATAACATGAAAAGGAAAAGAAGGCTGACCCCTCGCAGAAGGAGGGTATCAGGAAAGATGAGACAAGGGCCAAGTAAGGCGGGAAAGGAAGAGACTCCCTAGGCCTCGGATACCCTAATACCGTCGGGTTCGGAAAGGAACAAGAGTTGACCGAGAGAGGCCGATAGGAAAGAAGACAGAGAGGAGCCCGGCACAAGTAAGTGCAAGCAATTCCGGACTCAGCTGGGGTCCCGTGGTCGCCAACCCACGTCCCACTAGATGTGAGCCCCTGGGAGATTTGATTGACCTCTGCCATTAAGGAAATGGTTTTCTACTTCTTGTCCAGAGGGACCTGGTGGTGTAGTGGTCAAGCTACACCGGGTTAATGCATGCGAGATTTCAAAATGAAATGCCATGTCCTGTGGTTTGGATTCCACGTGGAACACGAGGTCCCGTGGCTCATGAGAGGGAGATTAACGATCGAGTGAAACTACAAGCTTCCTTTCTTACTTCTACTCCAGGAAAATAATGGGATGATACCTGACTTAAGGCGACGGCAGCTTCCTACCCAAATGTGATTTTTATGTTAGCGTTTATTGACCTTAACGTCTACTTGTTTAGTGTGATATCAGGGATAATAAATGGCCAGGTTGGTGTTTGTATTGGAATGAATTAAGAACTCAGCTGGTAGTTTGAGCGATTTGGGAGTCGTTCCCGTGCAGCTGCTACCACTAACACTGTCGTCTAAAATGAACACGGATCTGATGATGATGATCGCTTGACGATCGAAACTGGTTACACAATGAATGTATTATTTGCAAGTAAATTTTTTCAGGTTTAGGGAAATACCCATTATCATTCGGTACAATCGTGTTGACCGACTGAAAAGCATTAAAGCTAGATTACTAAAGCACCACTGAAAAATGGCTTCCTTCACGATATTATTATTATTATTATTATTATTCAGCCTGACTTCACTGTGACCTGGGGCTGTCTGTCCACACAGCACTCATCAGTAGTGACAGGGTTGAATATTTGCTGAATATTAAAAGGTGTCTCATTATTCCTCATGCAATCATTTACATAATGAATTCTCTGGTTCTCAGTCACGCATATTCTCCTTTGACGGAGAGTAGCGGCCCTAAATACTTCTTGTCTTCGAAATTTGCATAATGAATTACTCTCCAATACAAGACCTATTGTTGAACACTATAGGCCTATTTACTTGACCACAGTACAATTTCAGCCCACTCTACGCTAATTTTCCTAGACTGCATTTACAGGAACGATTTTCACTCAGGTCAATTTTTGTAATAAAAAGCGTGATCCAGTAAATGCCCGAATTGTGGGGGCACGTACTACCAAACAAAGCAACCGAACTCTTCGCTACTTTGTCCATGAACGATAGAGCATTCAATCTTTGAACATACGGTACTTACTTTTAGCATATTCCTCAATATTATTGTTTTCCTCTTTAGCATGCATATCTTCCAGACGTCCACCCGACGTAACCGTGCTCGTTAAATCATGCACCACGGCCGCGTGTGCAGTTGCAGCAAGTCCGGGGATCATGGAGTCTCTTTAGGTTGATGTCAGAAAGTTGTTTTTGTTGTTAATTCATTTAAGAGGCTTGAGACATATTGGTCATCAGGCAAATGTAGTTCGATGTGTATTGAATTTGTCCGATAACCTGATAACCACTGGGAAATGTACATTAAGACTCTGTACAATGAAGAATTTGAGTACGTACATACAAAGGAGTCACATATAAGTTTAGTTGCACCTTTATCTGTGACTAAAAGTGAATTTGAGTTGGCAATGAGGTCATTACCAAATGAGAAAGCTCCAGGCATCGATAACATCCCTAGTGAACTAATCAAGTCTGCTGGTGATATAATTAATGAAAAACTCTATGACTTAACGCAAAAAATCTACGAAAAGGGTATTTGGCCATCTGAATTTCGAAACTCCATCATGGTCCCTTTACCAAAGTAAGCAAATGCGACCATCTGCAGTATGTACAGAACAATTAGTTTGGTTCCTCATGCATCCAAAATTATGATCCAAATCATAAAGAAAAGAGTAGAAGGGGCAGTCTATGGCTACATCCAAGAAACACATTTTGGCTTCCGTCGAGGAGTTGGTACCCGAGATGCCATTGGTATTCTTAGAGTCCTCGGAGAACGTATGATGAGCAGGAGCCGAAATCTGTATATATGCTTCATTGACTTTGAAAAGGCATTTGATAGAGTTTCCTGGCATAAACTATTCCCATTATTAAGGAACATAGGAGTCGAAGAACAACTCATTACACTCATATGGGACCCCTACAATGGTCAAAATGCAATTGTACGTTTAAGAGAAGGTCTTAGTAATCCAGTTCCTATCAGAAAAGGAGTAAGACAAGGATGTCCTCTCTCCCCAAATTTGTTTAATGCTTTTGGTAAGTTGATGATGGCAGAAGCTTTAGAAGACACAGGTTTAGGTGTGAAGGTCAATGGAATTCCCATAAATGTAATTAAGTTCGCAGATGATCAGGCCATTCTAGCTGGTAGCCCATCTACTTTGCAGGCAATGTTGTCAAGAGTTGCATCAACGGTGCAGAAATACGGCATGAAAATAAACACCTCAAAGACCAAATGCATGACAGTCTCAAAACTCCCTAAACCTCTTCGAATAAAGATTAATAACTCAGACATACAACAAGTCAAATCCTTCACTTACCTAGGTCAAAAGATTACAGAGGACGGAAGGTGCACCACTGAAGTTAAATGCCGTATTGCTCAGGCAAAACTAGCTTTTATGCAAAAGAGGAGATTACTGTGTACCAGTCGGCTTAAGCTTTCCCTCCGAATGAGAATGCTACATGCTTTTGTATGGACAGTTGCGTTGTATGCCTGTGAAACGTGGACACTAAATAAAAATGTAAAGAACCGTCTTGAAGCCTTTGAGATGTGGTGCTATCGTAAGATGATAAATGTGACGTGGAGAGAGAGGATATCGAACAAAAGGGTTCTCGACACCGTGAACCAACGGAGATCAATCCTACGCACAATCCGTAAACGTCGTCTCGCATGGTGGGGCCACACAATGCGCCACTCCAATTTAATGAGAACTTTGGCAGAAGGGTTCATTGAGGGAAAAAATCCACGAGGAAGACCTAGAAATACCTTAAACAAATGCTAAACGACACCCAAGCACAGAATTAAAATTCAATGAAGGAAGCGGCAAATGACAGGACGATCTGGACATGTTTTTATGGCAACTGACCAGTCTTAGGACTGCAAACCAATGATGATGAACCTGTATTTATATTATGACTGTGGTAGTGTGTGTAAATGTATTAGGGACAGGAATAGGGTAGGAGCCCAGGGACTGGAAGTCAGGTACTAACACGACATTTTCCTGGAGGGAGTGTGGAAAACCCGGTGAAACTCACACTCAGGACAGTCCCTTTCAGTGCCAGGTTTCGAACCTACGATCTCTGGACTTGCTGAAGTTGCCCACATGGCCGTGGGGCACGATTTAACGAACACGGCTATGCCTTGGGGTGAATTTAAAAAAGATCACCACCCTTGCTCCAACGACACATGCAGACATTACAGGTGCAATTTCGAGGGGTTGGTCTGCGAGTACAGTACAGTACAGTGCTGCTTTCGTAAGAATCGGTTAAATGAATTGAAATGTTGTTCTGATAAGTGACAATAGATGATGTTTCATTCAGCCCCATATACTTGGACGTGTGTAGAAATTTTTTAATAACCTATGTTGTTGTGATGAATGTAGTAGTAGTCAGTGCATTTGTAACTGCTCTAGGATTGGGAAGAAGGCAGCCGTGGCCGTAAGTTAAAAATCATCCCGTCATTATTTAGGTGTAGAAATAGGAAAGCATGGAAAAAACACCTTTAGGATGTCTGAGAAGAGACTCTTAACACATCGCTTTCCAGTTCTGTCTCACGAAACTGAGTGTACGCCATCGCAGAGCTCAGACCAGAATCAAATTTCATCGCAGAGATGAGAAGCCTACTCAGGACCATTGGCAACGGAGTCTCAATATATACCGCGAGACCACAGATGGCGGTCTAAAATAAATAAATTTAAATAATATGGCTTTAGCTCTCGCAGAAAAGAAGCGCAGGTGCGCTTCATAAGAAGGGAGGAAGTGCTCAGTTCGCTACACCTGTGGGGGTCCGGGCACGGACGCCAAGAGCCCGCTGATGAGCCAGCTTAGTGTTCCTAGACGAAAACCCGCACAAGACACGGCATATACCTAGGAAAATTACTGAGTTTTAACATTATTATTATTGATTTAGCAATAGTGGTACGATTTATACAACCTCTGTCAGTAGCAAGTTAGTACGTACAGAAGAAATAGTTTTAGTAGCCGTGAGCTGTAGCCTATCATATGTTAGGGAACGTTGATCCAACGAGACTGCCCTAACCTGGCGCAGACACAGTAAAGCACGCCTACACAGACCACTTGTTGATCAATCCCTCTGCTTTGCATTTTAATTCCTTCATGTGCCGCATCTGACAAGTTTGCTCTCGCAGCCCATCAACAACACCCCAAACCTCATGTGCTCTACCGAATACTAATATCACGCGTATACAATCGTATTCTTAGTGCTTAACTAAACCTAATGATTGTGAGAGTAGAGTTGTTATAGAATTGAGGTTCTGGCATTTTTCTCTTTTGTAGAGCAACACAATTTTACGCACATTGAATTATATATTTGTGTCCGTCCTTTCCTGTGTTTCGTCATGAAAAAAAAAATGTTTTCTCAGTAGGATAAATAAGCCGGTTCTGGCACAGGGGCTAATGGGCAACATGGCCGCCGCGCGCAATCACTCTATGTTATTCTTATGGAGGGGTCATTCAGAGCTGGCACAGGGGCTATTGGGCAAAATGGCCGCCACGGCCTGAGACCGTGGATTACGTCACAGGGAGAGGTCGGCCGTGTAGTTGCCAAATGGAATATTTATTATTATTATTATTATTATTATTAGGTAATTGTTAATTGATCATGTATAATCAAGACCAGCCTTATATTGTCCACTTTTTGGTGTAGTGGCTAGCATTCTTGGAGGTCATTCCTGAGGTTCGAATCCCGGCTCTGCCAAGAAATTTAATTTCTGGTCTCATGAGTGGAACGGGGTACACTCAGCCTTGTGAGGCAAAACTGACAAGAGCTGGCTTTTGATTCATACCTCAACAATTCTGCCTAACCCAACTTCACCTAACCTAACCTAACCTAACCTAACCTAACCTATCCTAACCTAACTTCAAAGTCAAAGCAAATATAAAAGCAAATGTGAAAGCACACATAATAAACTAAGTTATAACCTAACCTAACTTCACCTAACCTAACCTCACCTAACCTGTCCTAACCTAACCTAACGTAACCTACCTAATTTAAAATTGCAAGCGAAAAAAATTTAGCAAAAAGTATGAGAAAAAAGTGAGAGCAAATGTAAGAGCACAAATAATAAACTTAGTTATAACCTAACCACACCTAACCTAACCTAACCTAACCTAACATAACCAAACTTCAAAGTGAGAGCAAAAATGTAAGAGCAAATGAGAGAGCACAAATAATAAACTTAGTTATAACCTAACCTAACCTAACCCACAGAAACCTCATTTAAAGATTTTAGATTTTATGTTTTAACATTTTAGATTTTTGATTTTTTTCATTTTACATTTTTTAGATTTTACATTTTACATTTTTGATTTTTTGTATTTTAGATGTTAGTTTTTTTTAGATTTTACATTTTAAATTTAAGATTTTTTGATTTTAGATTTTACTTTTTACATTTTCCGAAAAGAGTAAACTACTAGGTCACATACCTAACCTCACCAAACCTAACTTTGCCAAACCTAACTTAAGCTAATTCAAAGGCTAATGCACATACACAAAGTATATAAGGGTACAAGCAACTATCCTTATGCTAGTTTTATAGGTTACTGTACAATATGATAACTACCCCAACCGTTTTTTTTTTCATTTGTTGTTTACACATATGACAATTTTCCAATTCCCCATTTTCATTTTTTTAAATGTTAGTTTTAAGTTTTTCAATTTCATAACATGGAAACATGGATTTTGCATTATGTTGTTTACACATTTATCAATTTCACAATTTCCCATTTACAGTTCTTAAAATGTCAGTTTAAAGTTTTTCAATTTCATGATATAGAAACATGGATTTTCCAATTTGTTGTTTACACATTTGTCAATTTACCAAATTCCCATTTACAGTTTTTAAAATTTCAGTTTAATGTTTTTTTTTTATTTTGTCAATATGGAAACATGGATTTTCCAATTTGTGTTTTACATGTTCATTTTGCATTAGGAGTGGAGAGAGGTGAGTAGTAATAAAAAATGTACAAGCAGTTTCCATACGGTACAATATTTTTTTATTTAAATACATGTACACTATTTACACATAATACATTTTTATATATATTCCTTATTGTTATAAATTGTACACTTGTTTTTATTTTGTTTTCTATTTTATTTATTTTTGATTATGAATGCCATTTCTTATTTTGTTTTATTTTTATTTTTGTAGTGCTATTGTTTTATTTCCTAAATTGTTTTGTTTTATGTATTTGCTAGTTGCAGGCAGAAGATTTTGATATTCATAACTTAACTCTTTAAGCATGGTTAATGATTGAGTAATGACCATAGGCATGTGTACCTATACCATCAGCATCAATCACTCTTTTATCATCACCAGGACACAAAGCAATTTTGTTTAGTCTTATAGATGATATGTCATGTTGTTTAGAAGCGATAATGTTCATTGGTATTCTTTTTACATTGTTTTTCATGACACAATCCTTATAATCTTGAAAGCTTATACAATTTTTGACAACACCTCTGTTAATACCTTTAATCTTTTTGATTTCTTTACCATTTATGTCTAATGCATACATTTTAGCTCTAAGTCCAACAAATGCTTTTATAATTTGTCCACAAGCCTCGTCTTTAAATTTCCCCAACGTTTTCTTGTTTGATGTAGAGTAACATATGTGATTAGTAGGATAATCTGATGTGTCCAGGTGTTGTAGGAAATCCAACTTGTCTTGATATACATCTGGGGTGTTAACCAAATATATGAACGAGTCAGTATCCATATACATGAGTTTAATATTGTTCATGCCATAATAGGGTAGCAGGACATCATAGTGGTGGGAATACATGAGAGTTTTTGAAATATCCAGTATACACATTCCAATATATATAGGCTTATTGAATACAATGTTACGTTTAGACATGTGGAAAGCAGCTAGGTTAGGGCCATAAATTGTTCTGTCGATAAATGTCGGCTTTGCTATTAGCTTTTCTGCCTTTTTGCTGTCAGTCACAAGACGTATGTCTATTCTTTTACGGATATTTTCCATTGTTTTCCCAAAAATGGCATTGTTGAATAATTTGTACAGATTTTTCTCAAAATCATTTTTGGCTTGTTTTCGAAGGTTGTTATTAAAATCAACGTATGCCTTTAACCAAGGTCTTTGTTTAAACTTTAACACACGATGAATTTTTATCAATTTTATTCCATGATCTAAAGCCTGTTTTAATGCCATGTAGTGAACAACATATCGCCTTCGATTTCCAAGATGAGGAATTAGTTTTTTCAGAGACGAATCCTTAGGTTGTGTACACTCTGGTAGGAAAGGTAAATCGTTGTGTAGATCATGAAGGTCAGATGGGTAATCAACATCAACGTCTAGAATGTATCCCACAGGATCGTCTTTCTTTAGTTTTTCTAGATCAACAGTATCTGGAGAAACCCACTGAAATCCACCATAAGAAAGGGAGTGACACATAGCCCACCCGTATTGGTTGTTGGCATCATCATAGGTAATAAACTGCGATGGTTTCTCAGAATCATAGGTTTCCATGTATTTATTGTTAGCTTCAGCATACCGATGAGACACCTGGCATATGCCTCCACGTATTCCAGACTCGATTAAAAGAATCTGATCGTAATCCTGTAGCAATTCCAGTTCAATGCCTGTGTAAAGGAGCATTGCCTCGAAACTTAAACCAGGCGAAGTAAAAAAGTGTGCAGCATCCACTCGGTGTGTTTCTAGTGTTTTGTTTCTAAAGGTTTCAAAGCTGTCTGCAAAAAGGAGTACATCTGAAGTTAGGTAGAGGTCACTATATTCCCCTAGAGTTTTAATGTTGAACTGATTCCAGACACTTTTGGCATGTTCATAGTCTTCTTGACTAACATCTTCTTGACTTAATTTGTTAAAGAATGCCTCTTTTGGAGGTAAACACGTTTCACTTAACTTTTCCCATGAGTCAATGTAGTCATAACAAAATACCCCTTTACGAGTCATGAGCATTGCATTTTCTTTTCCAAAGTACTTGTCTGTTTCAGGGTATGATGTTAAGTTGGAAACTAAGTTTTCCAAACTACTCGGCATTAACCGAAACGTATCCACAAATCTAAGCTTAACATTTCCTACATATTTGGTAAAGGAAATGTACTTTTCTTTGGAGTTAGCGATAACATCCACTCTCTCAGTAGTACATCCCAATTGCTTTACAATGAAATTTGCGTCGTAGCCACTCATATTATGTAGAAACACAGGAACGGGGTTTCGTGTTTTACACCTCAAATTACAGTTATTGTGAGCACTTCCACGGTATTCCCCTGTAATATGGCAGTGGTCTCGAACTTTCCAGTCCTCTTTGGTGAATGGTTTTCGACACAAATAACAGGTTTCAGAACATTGGAACTCTGCTTCTTGAGCCTGAGTTAAGGCCTTTGGAACATTTAAGCTGTAAAGTCTATCAATTTCATTAGCTATTGAGATCAAACAGTCCATAAACTTTTCTGCAGCGTCAGGTCCACGATAAATAACAGGTTGGCTTGGAAGATTTGTCTTTATGTGTTCCACAGCGGGTGATGGTTTAACGTATATACCAAAGCTCATAGGAACATGACTCTGGTATGGCACTGTATAACTTGCTTCAGGATTGGGCAAACATGTTTGATAGGGTAAGAGTATACTTTCGAAATCTGCATAGATAACGTAAGGTATTCTTAGCATTTTTTCCACGTTTAAAAATTTGACAATGGGGTTTTTAATAGGCATTTCAACCCTAGCAATGTCATGCTGGACACACAAAGCTCTATGTTCTTTCAATTTTTCCATTCCTTGTTGTCCATATTGATTATCAAAGTGAGTAAAACACCGTTTACACGTATATATCTTATGTTCACGGCGGGTAATCTGATGTGCTACTAGTTTATCAAAATCTTTGATAAAGACGTAGTGGTTCTGGCCGGATAATGAACTTAGCAGAAGGAGGTCGCGATGGTCTTGCATCTCTTGATCCACAACCTTTAGAGGGAACAATTTGTTGTCTTGTTCCAATCCAAATACATTAATGGATATATCGTTGGCTTTTTCAAATTTGGGAATGTCAACTAGCGATGTAGGAAACGATATTACAGAAAAATCATACTTGTTGTCCAGGTCCTTGTATTTACTAATGCAATGAGCATTCTTTTTAACCAGTTTTGCTAAAATGGCATACATAAAACACTTTTCATCATTCAAATTTTCAGGATTAATGCAGGCTTTTCTTGCTTGTATAGCTGCTGGTAATGGAATATATGTGCTTCCACGCAAGGGATTGTACTTATTTATTTTCAATCGTACTCCTTCCACTGCTAACAAAGCCCAATTACTGCCTTTTAGCTCAGATTCCTCCATTTCCGTAGTTAACTTTGTAAATTGTGTTTCCAAGAAACTACTTAAGTCCGTTTCCAAAAATAGGGCCTGATTTCGTGTTTTAAATGCACGATCTGTAATTTCATTGGTAGATGTATGAATGAATCTACATTCAGCCACAAGATTAACTTTTATCGACTTGTGCATTGCTAGTTCTTTCTGCATAGCTTGTATTATTTGCTGTTTGGACTCTTTAAGGTATGAATTTAAATCCTTGCACGTATCGCAACGAATGAAATAGGATTTAAGTCGACCTCCAAAAGATGCCTCATATTCAATAAGTCCATTTTTGTCAGGGACCAATGACAGTAGGTAATGTTTTGTAGGCTCTGCTTTTTGTCTTTTAGCTACCGACACAACATTACAACATTCTTCATGACGACGTCCATTGTAGGCATTGTTGAATGTACTACCACAGGTCTTGCACTCATGAAATTCACCACACGATACTTCATGTCGCTTCCTATGATAGTCTCGAAGAAAAGTCTTTCCACACTCTTTACACATATAGCTAGGAATGGCTTCTTCCATTATGATTGTTGATTTCTGCAAACAGCTGCTTACTGCGTATCACAGGGCTAGAGGTTGGTCAGTGAGACGGTCTTTCACGATGTGAACACCGTGAGAGGTAGTAGTCAACTGGTGCTATTCTTGTGAAGGGTCCACTAATATACCCCTAGTCTAGACCAACAGCTCTTTACAGCGTATGACAAGGCTGTATACTGGACAGTGAGACGGTCTTTCACAATGTGAACACTGTAACAAGTAGTAGTCAACTGATTATATACTTGCTAAGGGTTCTCTAATATACAATAGTCGAGACCAACAGCTACTTACTGAGTAATACAAGGCTGTACAATAGTTGTTTTGACAGTCTTTCACGATGTGGTCACTGTGAATGGTAGTAGTCAACTGATGATATTCTTGATAAGGGTCCTCTAATGTACACCTGGTTAAGGGTAACAGCTGTTCACTGCTTATGACAAGGCTAAAGACTGGTTACTTCAACGGTCTTTCACAATGTTAACACTGTGACAGGTAGTAGTCAACTGAAAATATTCTTATGGCCTACTCAAGGTTATCAGGTACTTACTGCATATCAAAAGGCTGTACACTCATGTGTGTTAGGCACTCTTTCTTGCTAAGGACCCCAATATTCCCTACACAAGGCTATACATGTTAGTTCTAAACACTTAGTGGTTAATTGTATATTCAATTTTTGTACAAAGCATATACGAGCACGTTTTTATGAGGTAAAACTTTACCAAATAGTCAAATGCGACACGCAAAGTATGTTGCCGCTATCTAGCGGTGACTATGAGAACTACTTGACCGACCAGCATGCTACCTAGCGCTCCATTTCAATACTCGCTCACTGAACGAACAGCATACTATCTAGCGGTCGATATCAATACTCACTCAACTACCAGCCTGCTACCTATCGGTCAATATAACAACTCACTCAACTACCAACATGCTACATGGCTTTTTTGGTCAGTTTTTTGTTGGCTTATGTTGGCTTTTATTGGCTTTTGTTGGCTTTTGTTGGCTTTTGTTGGCTTTTTGTTGGCTTTTGTTGGCTTTTGTATTAGCTCTTTTATATTTGCTCTTGTTTGTTGGGAAAGTATGTTGGTCTTGGAAAGTATGTCAGTCCTTTTTTTATGGCTGTAAAATGCTTACAGCCATGTTTGTAAGCAGCAACAACAACAACAACACACAAAATTCCAAAAAATATCGAAAGTACTCTAAGTTTTATCAATGACTCTCAACTCTTACACTTACCTCTATCCCATGCATAGTCAAAAATTAGTATATTTTTCAAATTTTTCAAAAAATATTTGGAAAGTAGGCTGTATCATTAAACTAAAAATCCTGAAAAGACATATGTTAACTCCAACACCTACTTCTATACCCCTCTCAGTCCAAAAATAGTGTATTTTTCAAATTTTCCAAAACATATTTCCAAAATGGGTTATATTTCCGAAATTTAAAAGTTTACAAAAACGTTTGTTTGACATAAACGAATGGCCTTTGCCCCCTCTACCGTCGTACCAAGTCCCAGGTCTCTAGGACAACAAACATAAAAATTTGAAAATGGGCTTATATTTCCAAAATTAGGAATTTTACAAAAACGTTTGTCTGACGTAAATCAGTGGTCATTACCCCCTCTATCCCCACACTAAGTCTCATGTCTCTAGAACAACAAAAATAAATTTTTGAAAAATGGGCTTATATTTCCAAAATTAGGAATTTTACAAAAACGTTTGTCTGACGTAAATCATTGGTCATTACCCCCTCTATCCCCATACCAAGTCTCAGATCTCTAGGTCAACAAAAATAAAATTTTGAAAATGGACTATATTTCCAAAATTAGGAATTCTACAAAAAAGTTTGTCTAACGTAAATCAATGGTCTTTACCCCCTCTATTCACATACCAAGTCTCAGGTCTCTAGGTCAACAAAAATAAAATTTTGAAAAAATGGTCACTATTTTGGAAACTAGGAATTCTACGAAAAAGTTTGTTTAACATAAATGAAAGGTCTCTATCCCCTCTACCTGTAAACCAAGTCCCAGGTCTGTAGGACAAAAATGAAAAAAGTTCAACTGGGAAAGTAGGCGATTTTTCATAAAACCAAACATTCTAAAAAGTGTTCTATGGGTATAAAAGAATGGTCTCTATGTCCTTTATTTTTTATAATAAAACTTTTTTATTTTTTGAGTTTTTTTGAAAAAGTTCAATTTTGAAATTTTTATATTTTGGAAACTAACAAGTTTACAAAAATGTTTGTTTGACATAAATAAATGGCCCTGACCCCCTCTACCAACAAAATAAATTTCAAGTCTCTAGGACTAAAACTGTACAGTAGTGGAGTAGTGGTGCTTCTAACCCACCCATTTTACATGCCTGAGGCTTAGTAGTGGGGCAAGGAGGGTTTTGGAGTGCGTTAGAAGCGCCACTACTCCACTACTGTACAGTTTTAGTCCTAGAGACTTGAAATTTATTTTGTTGGTAGAGGGGGTCAGGGCCATTTATTTATGTCAAACAAACATTTTTGTAAACTTGTTAGTTTCCAAAATATAAAAATTTCAAAATTGAACTTTTTCAAAAAAACTCAAAAAATAAAAAAGTTTTATTATAAAAAATAAAGGACATAGAGACCATTCTTTTATACCCATAGAACACTTTTTAGAATGTTTGGTTTTATGAAAAATCGCCTACTTTCCCAGTTGAACTTTTTTCATTTTTGTCCTACAGACCTGGGACTTGGTTTACAGGTAGAGGGGATAGAGACCTTTCATTTATGTTAAACAAACTTTTTCGTAGAATTCCTAGTTTCCAAAATAGTGACCATTTTTTCAAAATTTTATTTTTGTTGACCTAGAGACCTGAGACTTGGTATGTGAATAGAGGGGGTAAAGACCATTGATTTACGTTAGACAAACTTTTTTGTAGAATTCCTAATTTTGGAAATATAGTCCATTTTCAAAATTTTATTTTTGTTGACCTAGAGATCTGAGACTTGGTATGGGGATAGAGGGGGTAATGACCAATGATTTACGTCAGACAAACGTTTTTGTAAAATTCCTAATTTTGGAAATATAAGCCCATTTTTCAAAAATTTATTTTTGTTGTTCTAGAGACATGAGACTTAGTGTGGGGATAGAGGGGGTAATGACCACTGATTTACGTCAGACAAACGTTTTTGTAAAATTCCTAATTTTGGAAATATAAGCCCATTTTCAAATTTTTATGTTTGTTGTCCTAGAGACCTGGGACTTGGTACGACGGTAGAGGGGGCAAAGGCCATTCGTTTATGTCAAACAAACGTTTTTGTAAACTTTTAAATTTCGGAAATATAACCCATTTTGGAAATATGTTTTGGAAAATTTGAAAAATACACTATTTTTGGACTGAGAGGGGTATAGAAGTAGGTGTTGGAGTTAACATATGTCTTTTCAGGATTTTTAGTTTAATGATACAGCCTACTTTCCAAATATTTTTTGAAAAATTTGAAAAATATACTAATTTTTGACTATGCATGGGATAGAGGTAAGTGTAAGAGTTGAGAGTCATTGATAAAACTTAGAGTACTTTCGATATTTTTTGGAATTTTGTGTGTTGTTGTTGTTGTTGCTGCTTACAAACATGGCTGTAAGCATTTTACAGCCATAAAAAAAGGACTGACATACTTTCCAAGACCAACATACTTTCCCAACAAACAAGAGCAAATATAAAAGAGCTAATACAAAAGCCAACAAAAGCCAACAAAAAGCCAACAAAAGCCAACAAAAGCCAACAAAAGCCAATAAAAGCCAACATAAGCCAACAAAAAACTGACCAAAAAAGCCATGTAGCATGTTGGTAGTTGAGTGAGTTGTTATATTGACCGATAGGTAGCAGGCTGGTAGTTGAGTGAGTATTGATATCGACCGCTAGATAGTATGCTGTTCGTTCAGTGAGCGAGTATTGAAATGGAGCGCTAGGTAGCATGCTGGTCGGTCAAGTAGTTCTCATAGTCACCGCTAGATAGCGGCAACATACTTTGCGTGTCGCATTTGACTATTTGGTAAAGTTTTACCTCATAAAAACGTGCTCGTATATGCTTTGTACAAAAATTGAATATACAATTAACCACTAAGTGTTTAGAACTAACATGTATAGCCTTGTGTAGGGAATATTGGGGTCCTTAGCAAAAAAGAGTGCCTAACACACATGAGTGTACAGCCTTTTGATATGCAGTAAGTACCTGATAACCTTGAGTAGGCCATAAGAATATTTTCAGTTGACTACTACCTGTCACAGTGTTAACATTGTGAAAGACCGTTGAAGTAACCAGTCTTTAGCCTTGTCATAAGCGGTGAACAGCTGTTACCCTTAACCAGGGGTATATTAGAGGACCCTTATCAAGAATATCATCAGTTGACTACTACCATTATTCACAGTGACCACATCGTGAAAGACTGTCAAAACAACTATTGTACAGCCTTGTACTACTCAGTAAGTAGCTGTTGGTCTTGACTATTGTATATTAGAGAACCCTTAGCAAGTATATAATCAGTTGACTACTACTTGTTACAGTGTTCACATCGTGAAAGACCGTCTCACTGTCCAGTATACAGCCTTGTCATACGCTGTAAAGAGCTGTTGGTCTAGACTAGGGGTATATTAGAGGACCCTTCACAAGAATAGCACCAGTTGACTACTACCTCTCACGGTGTTCACATCGTGAAAGACCGTCTCACTGACCAACCTCTAGCCCTGTGATACGCAGTAAGCAGCTGTTTGCAGAAATCAACAATCATAATGGAAGAAGCCATTCCTAGCTATATGTGTAAAGAGTGTGGAAAGACTTTTCTTCGAGACTATCATAGGAAGCGACATGAAGTATCGTGTGGTGAATTTCATGAGTGCAAGACCTGTGGTAGTACATTCAACAATGCCTACAATGGACGTCGTCATGAAGAATGTTGTAATGTTGTGTCGGCAGCTAAAAGACAAAAGGCAGAGCCTACAAAACATTACCTACTGTCATTGGTCCCTGACAAAAATGGACTTATTGAATATGAGACATCTTTTGAAGGTCGACTTAAATCCTATTTCATTCGTTGCGATACGTGCAAGGATTTAAATTCATACCTTAAAGAGTCCAAACAGCAAATAATACAAGCTATGCAGAAAGAACTAGCAATGCACAAGTCGATAAAAGTTAATCTTGTGGCTGAATGTAGATTCATTCATACATCTACCAATGACATTACAGATCGTGCTTTTAAAACACGAAATCAGGCCCTATTTTTGGAAACGGACTTAAGTAGTTTCTTGGAAACACAATTTACAAAGTTAACTACGGAAATGGAGGAATCTGAGCTAAAAGGCAGTAATTGGGCTTTGTTAGCAGTGGAAGGAGTACGATTGAAAATAAATAAGTACAATCCCTTGCGTGGAAGCACATATATTCCATTACCAGCAGCTATACAAGCAAGAAAAGCCTGCATTAATCCTGAAAATTTGAATGATGAAAAGTGTTTTATGTATGCCATTTTAGCAAAACTGGTTAAAAAGAATGCTCATTGCATTAGTAAATACAAGGACCTGGACAACAAGTATGATTTTTCTGTAATATCGTTTCCTACATCGCTAGTTGACATTCCCAAATTTGAAAAAGCCAACGATATATCCATTAATGTATTTGGATTGGAACAAGACAACAAATTGTTCCCTCTAAAGGTTGTGGATCAAGAGATGCAAGACCATCGCGACCTCCTTCTGCTAAGTTCATCATCCGGCCAGAACCACTACGTCTTTATCAAAGATTTTGATAAACTAGTAGCACATCAGATTACCCGCCGTGAACATAAGATATATACGTGTAAACGGTGTTTTACTCACTTTGATAATCAATATGGACAACAAGGAATGGAAAAATTGAAAGAACATAGAGCTTTGTGTGTCCAGCATGACATTGCTAGGGTTGAAATGCCTATTAAAAACCCCATTGTCAAATTTTTAAACGTGGAAAAAATGCTAAGAATACCTTACGTTATCTATGCAGATTTCGAAAGTATACTCTTACCCTATCAAACATGTTTGCCCAATCCTGAAGCAAGTTATACAGTGCCATACCAGAGTCATGTTCCTATGAGCTTTGGTATATACGTTAAACCATCACCCGCTGTGGAACACATAAAGACAAATCTTCCAAGCCAACCTGTTATTTATCGTGGACCTGACGCTGCAGAAAAGTTTATGGACTGTTTGATCTCAATAGCTAATGAAATTGATAGACTTTACAGCTTAAATGTTCCAAAGGCCTTAACTCAGGCTCAAGAAGCAGAGTTCCAATGTTCTGAAACCTGTTATTTGTGTCGAAAACCATTCACCAAAGAGGACTGGAAAGTTCGAGACCACTGCCATATTACAGGGGAATACCGTGGAAGTGCTCACAATAACTGTAATTTGAGGTGTAAAACACGAAACCCCGTTCCTGTGTTTCTACATAATATGAGTGGCTACGACGCAAATTTCATTGTAAAGCAATTGGGATGTACTACTGAGAGAGTGGATGTTATCGCTAACTCCAAAGAAAAGTACATTTCCTTTACCAAATATGTAGGAAATGTTAAGCTTAGATTTGTGGATACGTTTCGGTTAATGCCGAGTAGTTTGGAAAACTTAGTTTCCAACTTAACATCATACCCTGAAACAGACAAGTACTTTGGAAAAGAAAATGCAATGCTCATGACTCGTAAAGGGGTATTTTGTTATGACTACATTGACTCATGGGAAAAGTTAAGTGAAACGTGTTTACCTCCAAAAGAGGCATTCTTTAACAAATTAAGTCAAGAAGATGTTAGTCAAGAAGACTATGAACATGCCAAAAGTGTCTGGAATCAGTTCAACATTAAAACTCTAGGGGAATATAGTGACCTCTACCTAACTTCAGATGTACTCCTTCTTGCAGACAGCTTTGAAACCTTTAGAAACAAAACACTAGAAACACACCGAGTGGATGCTGCACACTTTTTTACTTCGCCTGGTTTAAGTTTCGAGGCAATGCTCCTTTACACAGGCATTGAACTGGAATTGCTACAGGATTACGATCAGATTCTTTTAATCGAGTCTGGAATACGTGGAGGCATATGCCAGGTGTCTCATCGGTATGCTGAAGCTAACAATAAATACATGGAAACCTATGATTCTGAGAAACCATCGCAGTTTATTACCTATGATGATGCCAACAACCAATACGGGTGGGCTATGTGTCACTCCCTTCCTTATGGTGGATTTCAGTGGGTTTCTCCAGATACTGTTGATCTAGAAAAACTAAAGAAAGACGATCCTGTGGGATACATTCTAGACGTTGATGTTGATTACCCATCTGACCTTCATGATCTACACAACGATTTACCTTTCCTACCAGAGTGTACACAACCTAAGGATTCGTCTCTGAAAAAACTAATTCCTCATCTTGGAAATCGAAGGCGATATGTTGTTCACTACATGGCATTAAAACAGGCTTTAGATCATGGAATAAAATTGATAAAAATTCATCGTGTGTTAAAGTTTAAACAAAGACCTTGGTTAAAGGCATACGTTGATTTTAATAACAACCTTCGAAAACAAGCCAAAAATGATTTTGAGAAAAATCTGTACAAATTATTCAACAATGCCATTTTTGGGAAAACAATGGAAAATATCCGTAAAAGAATAGACATACGTCTTGTGACTGACAGCAAAAAGGCAGAAAAGCTAATAGCAAAGCCGACATTTATCGACAGAACAATTTATGGCCCTAACCTAGCTGCTTTCCACATGTCTAAACGTAACATTGTATTCAATAAGCCTATATATATTGGAATGTGTATACTGGATATTTCAAAAACTCTCATGTATTCCCACCACTATGATGTCCTGCTACCCTATTATGGCATGAACAATATTAAACTCATGTATATGGATACTGACTCGTTCATATATTTGGTTAACACCCCAGATGTATATCAAGACAAGTTGGATTTCCTACAACACCTGGACACATCAGATTATCCTACTAATCACATATGTTACTCTACATCAAACAAGAAAACGTTGGGGAAATTTAAAGACGAGGCTTGTGGACAAATTATAAAAGCATTTGTTGGACTTAGAGCTAAAATGTATGCATTAGACATAAATGGTAAAGAAATCAAAAAGATTAAAGGTATTAACAGAGGTGTTGTCAAAAATTGTATAAGCTTTCAAGATTATAAGGATTGTGTCATGAAAAACAATGTAAAAAGAATACCAATGAACATTATCGCTTCTAAACAACATGACATATCATCTATAAGACTAAACAAAATTGCTTTGTGTCCTGGTGATGATAAAAGAGTGATTGATGCTGATGGTATAGGTACACATGCCTATGGTCATTACTCAATCATTAACCATGCTTAAAGAGTTAAGTTATGAATATCAAAATCTTCTGCCTGCAACTAGCAAATACATAAAACAAAACAATTTAGGAAATAAAACAATAGCACTACAAAAATAAAAATAAAACAAAATAAGAAATGGCATTCATAATCAAAAATAAATAAAATAGAAAACAAAATAAAAACAAGTGTACAATTTATAACAATAAGGAATATATATAAAAATGTATTATGTGTAAATAGTGTACATGTATTTAAATAAAAAAATATTGTACCGTATGGAAACTGCTTGTACATTTTTTATTACTACTCACCTCTCTCCACTCCTAATGCAAAATGAACATGTAAAACACAAATTGGAAAATCCATGTTTCCATATTGACAAAATAAAAAAAAACCATTAAACTGAAATTTTAAAAACTGTAAATGGGAATTTGGTAAATTGACAAATGTGTAAACAACAAATTGGAAAATCCATGTTTCTATATCATGAAATTGAAAAACTTTAAACTGACATTTTAAGAACTGTAAATGGGAAATTGTGAAATTGATAAATGTGTAAACAACATAATGCAAAATCCATGTTTCCATGTTATGAAATTGAAAAACTTAAAACTAACATTTAAAAAAATGAAAATGGGGAATTGGAAAATTGTCATATGTGTAAACAACAAATGAAAAAAAAAACGGTTGGGGTAGTTATCATATTGTACAGTAACCTATAAAACTAGCATAAGGATAGTTGCTTGTACCCTTATATACTTTGTGTATGTGCATTAGCCTTTGAATTAGCTTAAGTTAGGTTTGGCAAAGTTAGGTTTGGTGAGGTTAGGTATGTGACCTAGTAGTTTACTCTTTTCGGAAAATGTAAAAAGTAAAATCTAAAATCAAAAAATCTTAAATTTAAAATGTAAAATCTAAAAAAAACTAACATCTAAAATACAAAAAATCAAAAATGTAAAATGTAAAATCTAAAAAATGTAAAATGAAAAAAATCAAAAATCTAAAATGTTAAAACATAAAATCTAAAATCTTTAAATGAGGTTTCTGTGGGTTAGGTTAGGTTAGGTTATAACTAAGTTTATTATTTGTGCTCTCTCATTTGCTCTTACATTTTTGCTCTCACTTTGAAGTTTGGTTATGTTAGGTTAGGTTAGGTTAGGTTAGGTGTGGTTAGGTTATAACTAAGTTTATTATTTGTGCTCTTACATTTGCTCTCACTTTTTTCTCATACTTTTTGCTAAATTTTTTTCGCTTGCAATTTTAAATTAGGTAGGTTACGTTAGGTTAGGTTAGGACAGGTTAGGTGAGGTTAGGTTAGGTGAAGTTAGGTTAGGTTATAACTTAGTTTATTATGTGTGCTTTCACATTTGCTTTTATATTTGCTTTGACTTTGAAGTTAGGTTAGGATAGGTTAGGTTAGGTTAGGTTAGGTTAGGTTAGGTGAAGTTGGGTTAGGCAGAATTGTTGAGGTATGAATCAAAAGCCAGCTCTTGTCAGTTTTGCCTCACAAGGCTGAGTGTACCCCGTTCCACTCATGAGACCAGAAATTAAATTTCTTGGCAGAGCCGGGATTCGAACCTCAGGAATGACCTCCAAGAATGCTAGCCACTACACCAAAAAGTGGACAATATAAGGCTGGTCTTGATTATACATGATCAATTAACAATTACCTAATAATAATAATAATAATAATAATAAATATTCCATTTGGCAACTACACGGCCGACCTCTCCCTGTGACGTAATCCACGGTCTCAGGCCGTGGCGGCCATTTTGCCCAATAGCCCCTGTGCCAGCTCTGAATGACCCCTCCATAAGAATAACATAGAGTGATTGCGCGCGGCGGCCATGTTGCCCATTAGCCCCTGTGCCAGAACCGGCTTATTTATCCTACTTTTCTCATTTAAATAAAATTTGCCGTGTGTGCTTCAGCAAAACTCTTGGTTACATTTCTGTTTCAAAGTAAATGATCAATGTAATATGACTGTGTATTGTTTGAACAGAAATGTGAATATTATCACGTTATGTGGTAAAAAGCCTCCGTGGCTTAGGCGGCAGCACGCCGGCCTCTCACCGCTGGGTCCGTGGTTCAAATCCCGGTCACTCCATGTGAGATCTGTGCTGGACAAAACGGAAGCAGACAGGTTTTTCTCCGGGTACTCCGGTTTTCCCTGTCAATATTTCGTTCCAGCAACACTCTCCACTATCATTTCATTTCACCTGTCATTCATTTAATCATTGCCCCCGAGGAGTGCGTCAGGCCTCGGCAGCCGGCACAGTTCATCTCCTCGCCGCTAGATGGGGGCTTCATTCATTCGTTCCATTCCTGACCCGGTTGGAGACTGGAAGCAGGCTGTGGATTTTCATTTTCATCACGTTATGTGGTGTAAAAGAAGAACAAAAGCAGCCAGTGACTATTGCAAAGACATTAGTAGAGAATATCATGTCATGTTAAATGGTATACAGTATTACTGTATGTTTATTTTAAAATTTTGTAACTAATAGCTTTTCAGCAGCAATACAATTTATATTTCTGTTTCAAAAAACTAAATAAATATGGGATTACTTTCTCTTTTGGGGGAGGAGCCATGATAACTTATAAATTTCCGTCAAATTTGAATTTAGCCACTACATTCACTACATCCCTGGAAGAGAAGTACAGAAAGAATGGACGCCACATAGTTAAGTCAATAACAGTGGTATATATTCAGCAAGTTTTACATTTCGTAAGTGAACTATAGTCGTCTATTCATAAAAAGACGTCAACGTCAGGCACGTAGGCTACAACCAATAAAGAAGAATGAAGGCTTCAAGTAATTTTATGCACATATTTTACTTGACGTGCTTTCCTTGCTGGCCCCGTGGTGTTGGGATAGCGAGCCTGCCTCCCACCTGGAGGCCCTGGATTCGATTCCCGGATCCGTCAGTGATTTTAGAAACTGACGTGGAGGGAGGAATGAAGTGCACTCATCCTCGTGAGGACAATTGAGTAACTGTCTGCTCAGTGAGGCAGCGCCCTGGTCAATAAAACCAAGATTAACGGCCGAGGGGACCAATGTGCTGACCACGCGTGACCCCACAATCTGTAGGCCAAGGCCCTTCATGGGCTAAGTGCTACGGGGTTTGTTTTGTTTTATATGCCTTCCTTAGGTACGGTACATTGATACATTTCCTTCTGTAGTCTCGGGATACGTGGCATGACTCCAGTTCCAGTGTCCGTGGTTATACCCCCGGCTCTGCATAGAAATTCTGGTCTTTGAATTGGAAAGGGACACACTCGACTCTTGACAAGACATGGATTAGATTTTCACCACAGTTGTCCTAGAGGTGTTTTTTTGTGGTTTCCCTAGTTCTATTCCAGGCAAATGCTGGGATAGTTCCTAACTTCAGACCGCAGCCACCTCCTTCCCAATCCTCACCTGAATTAATCTCGGGAGTTTCCGCCAACACAAAGTTCCTCATTTCTCTACTAGAAAGCGCTATAGTGCTCAAGGAGCATATATATCTAACCTGCTTGACTTTCATAGTGATTCAAGATCAACGAAATTCGACATGCAAGCTACCCTCTGGGTGCAAATTACAAAGCTTGCACCCGGCACCGAGGCCATACGATAAAAAATAAAATAAAAAAACTCAATTACAAAGACACACTACTACAGACACCAAAATAACACAGGTTATCAGACACACCCAAGTAAAAATGAAAATCCACAGCCTGCTTCCAGTCTCCGACCGGGTCAGGAATGGAATGAATGAAGCCCCTATCTAGCGGCGAGGATATGAACTGTGCCGGCTGCCGAGGCCTGACGCACTCCTCTGGGGCAATGATTAAATGAATGACAGATGAAATTAAATGATAGTGGAGAGTGTTGCTGGAATGAAATTTTGACAGGGAAAACCGGAGTACCCGGAGAAAAACCTGTCTGCCTCCGTTTTGTCCAGCACAGATCTCACATGAAGTGACCGGGATTTGAACCACGGACCCAGCGGTGAGAGGCCGGCGTGCTGCCGCCTGAGCCACGGAGGCTTTTTACACACCCAAGTACTCAGGGATATATGACTACGATGTCCAGCCTCTCAATAAAACAACATATTATCTTCTAATTGACCTATTTTCAGAGGCTACTGTATATTAAGGCTACTTTCATTTGCACACTCCTTGTAATAATACGCAACTTAGTCAGCTGGAAAGCACACTGTGTGCCAATCAGGATAGCGATGTTAAAATAAACCAAAATTTAGAATAATTAAAACTTTTTAGAACTTCGGTGTGAAAAAGACGACAAACGTCTGTATTATAATGTAAATGAAGTTACTTCTTTATAACGTACAGTTGAAACAAATTTACAAAACCATTCCTGTGGCTCTTCTGTAGGCCAATATTCAGTAAGACGACAACTAGTGCAGATTATTTTTGAGGCACATTCAGCCTCGTGAGGGAGACCTGTGTGGTTGAGGGTTCGATTCTCACCTCAGCCATCTTAGAAGTGGGTTTACGTGGCTTCTCTACTTCTACTCCAGAAAAATGCCGGGATGGTATATAAATTAAGGCCACGGTCATCTCCTACCGAATTTCTAGGTCCAATTACAAATATACATTGGCCTACTAGTACACCCATCACAACGACTCAGGTTAACAAACAGATCACAAACACCAAAGTATAATGACACAGGTTAACAAACAGATCACAAACACCCAAGTATACGGGGCTAAATGACAAAGATATTGCATAGTCCCTAAGAGAACGAACAATAACAACTACTTTATTTTTGGCATACGGTATGTAAGTTAATTGTTGTTGTTGATTTATTTATTTAGGGGATTTGCGACATCATGTACACTCGTATACTTGGGTGTGTGATGAATTTGTCTGATCACCTGTGTTATTGTCATGGCTGTATAAGTGTGTGGATTTGTAATTCAGATGAGGATTGGGAAGGCATTTCTCTGGAGTAGAAGTGCGAAACTACGCAAAACCACTTCCAAGATACAGTAGCTGAGATGGGAATCAAACACAACACTTATCAGTTTTGCCTCACGAAGCTGAGCGTTGGCTACCCCATTTCAGCTCTCAGACCAGAATTAAAATTTCTTGAAGAGCCGGGTATCGACGCCGGACCTCCAGGACATCAGACAAGCCTGCCAGTCACTACACCACGAGGTAATAATAATAATAATAATAATAATAATAATAATAATAATGAAATGAAAATTCACAGCCTGCTTCCAGTCTCCGACCGGGTCAGGAATGGAATGAATGAAGCCCCCATCTATCGGCGAGGATATGAACTGTGCCAGCTGCCGAGGCCTGACGCACTCCTCTGGGGCAATGATTAAATGAATGACAGATGAAATGAAATGATAGTGGAGAGTGTTGCTGGAATGAAATTTGACAGGGAAAACCGGAGTACCCGGAGAAAAACCTGTCTGCCTCCGTTTTGTCCAGCACAGATCTCACATGGAGTGACCGGGATTTGAACCACGGACCCAGCGGTGAGAGGCCGGCGTGCTGCCGCCTAAGCCACGGAGGCTTCAATAATAATAATAATAATGATAATTGTTTTACGTCTCTTGTAACTACCGCGGCTTTTAGATACGCCGGGGTGCTGGAATTTCGCCCCGGAGGGGATCTTTAACAAACCAGTAAGTCTACTAACACGGCTTCCACACATTTGCGTACCCTCAAATACCAGCTGACTGCACCAGGATTCAATCCTGCAACCTTGGGGACAGGAAGCGACACCGTTACCGCTGAGCTCCGAAGCCAGCCACACCACGAGGTGGTCCGATATATTATCACCTTTCTTTGTGTTAATCGGGACAGTCTGCCACTTCTACCTGCACACAATGACCTCAAATCAACGAGTGATATCAAATGACGCTATGTGATGTTTGGTTCCTTAGTTTAGGGGCTGCAACAACGCGGTCATGTAGCCCTGAGTACTTTGGATGTGTGTGGACTCGGTCTGTCAACCGGTGTTAATTGTGATGGCTGTATTGGTGTGTGTTATCTGTTTTAATTCAAGTAAGGACTGCAGACGAGAATTTCAAGTAGTTCCTACTTTTGCTACCAAATGCTACCGTCCACGACACCTAGCTTGCGGTCTTGGCTTCTAGATGCAATCGCAGTCAGCACCTGGTGGCGAACGTTGGAACTAATATAGTGTTATCAATTCTAACCTACAAATTTTGACTTCACACAAACGTAGTTAGTGGAAGGTTTCTTTTCATGCCATAAATCTCTGACATGAAACCGCCGGCTTTACTTCCCCTCCGAAGGAAGGCATACTCAGGATTTTTAACGCTCTTAAAAAAATCCGACGACTTCGGCCGGGTTTGAACCCGCAACCTTGGGCATAGAAGCTCAGCATGCTACCAACTACGCCACCGAAGCCGCCTGACGCTGTGTGAATAACGAGGCGTTGTTATTAAATGATTCGAATATTGCGGTATAGTTTTGTCGTTTTCTGGGTAACCACAGTATTTTTAGGTATCGCAGTTACATTAAATTAAGTTGGTAAGTCAGCTGATATACAGATAGAAAGCGAGAAAAGCTGAGCACAGCCTGTTGAATACCCACGTGCTCTGCTGTAGCCTCCCCACTCCAATGCACAGCCTCCTACACGCTCACGTGAAGCGTCTCTGAGCCATCGCACCGCATGGCATGGCCTCTTCACAGCTACGCGTCAAATGGGAACTTCTTCGCCTGTTAGAATGTTTGAATTATCGTTGATGACGAGATTAGGTGGACATGTTTCTAGACACGGATAAGCATTACTCGTCACGTTCCGGAAGGAGACTCCAAGGCTGGCCACTTAGTCTACACCACCATCCAACTAACCATATGGTGCGGATTAATATCCTCATTTACCTCAACATGAGTATCTTTCAAGTCTAATACCAATAGAATTACAAGAAAGACTGGTAAAAGTATAGCTAAAGGCTTCAAATAACAACAGGCATTATAACCACCAGGTTACGCATTAATCATGGGTTTCTTCCGATCGAGAAGTCATCTCGGCTTTTCGAACTCGGGAGATGGAATTTCGGAGCCAGTAAGGTTCATTAAACCCAAATTATACGTACTGTGTGTGGAAATTTATGATCAACACAGAAATTAACACCTTGTCTTTCAACTTTCTGGTGACTGCAAGAAGGCTCTGTCTACTGTGAAAGTTAGTAGCCTACTGGGGAAATATCTCAAAAGACTGGTATGATGGGGAAAAAGAAAGAACCAGCTTTATGATTTAGAGGTTTTTTCTTAGTCAACTTTACCCTCCAGGTTGGTGGCTCCCACGGACTCACCGAGGGAACTCACCACTACCGCCTTTCCAGGCAGTGTCCTAGAGCTGGGAACACTTGGTCGGATTGGATACAACTGGGGAGTGTGATCAGCACTTCACCCAGGCGGTCTTACCTGGAAAGCGAACAGGGGCCTCATGAGGGATGGGAAGGGAAGATTGGGATGGATAGGCAAGGAAGAGGGAAGGAGGCGGCCGTAACCTTACAGTAGGCACCATCCCGGCATTTGCCCGAAGACGAAGTGGGAATCGAACCCCCTCTACTCATTTGGACCATTCGAGGCTGAGTAGACCCCGTTCCAGTCCTCACACCACTTTTCAAATTTCATGGCAGAGTAGGGAATCGAACCCAAGACCTTCGGGGTGGCATCTAACCATGCTGACCGCTACGCTACGGAGGCGACTGATTTAGAGGTACGTACTGTAAATAAGGTCCTGTGTCCAATACCCGCCTCTGCCAATAAATTTATTTATCTCTCTTCAGGGCTTAATCACTCGGCATCATGAAGAGAAAAGGAGGGTTTGAGTCCCACAGTAACCATTTTATAAGATGGTTCCCCACTTTTGCATCTGTAGGTTGTACGACTGTATTTTAAAATTCGATCAAAATTTAAATAAAATATGACACCTGACGTTTCGCAGTGTCATGCTTTGGTAATCAAAAACCAAAATACCTTGTTGTGGAGTAGCACAGCTAACAGCTGTTTGCCTGAACACATAACCCGAATTGAGCAAGGAACCTTTGTACTCCATGAAAATGTTCGGTTGTTGGCTAAATTAAGGACACGGCCACCTCTTTTCTAATCTGGTTACCCTCCTGATGTAGCGGCTAGCATTCTTGACTAAAGCCCTGGAGGTTCGGGTTCGATTCCTGGCTCTGCCAAGAAATGTAATTCTAGTCTGACGGTTGGAACGGGGTATACTCGACCTCGTGAGGCTAAACAGAGAAGAGGTGGGTTCGATTCACACCTCAGCCATGCTGGAAGTGGTTTTCCGTGGTTTCCTACTTCTACTCCACACTAATGTTGGGATGATTCTTAACATAAGGTCACGGCCACCTCCTTCACAATCCATAACTGATTTACAAATACACACAATAATACTGGTTATCAGACAAATTCCACACACACCAAAGTACACAGTCCGCCCCGGTGAAATGCAAGCAATTTGACCACTGCACTATCCCGCCTCTTTCGTCCGGTTTTCGAGCTACGTACACACAAGTACAGTAACCTAAAATTTAACATTATTTTTGCATGTGGCAAATATCGCTGATGTGGACGATTTTATATGCATGTAAACCTTAACAAATATTTACGCCGAATTCACCGCACGTCATCCATCCAGTAACGGTTGTTTCAACTAGACTGACTGTATATCAGAGGGATTTACGCCACGAGAAAGGATTAGCGTAGACGTAACCATGATAACAGGCTACTATTGAACACATGGTGCTTGATGTAAATTTTAATATTAGTTATTTATTGGAGTTTCAAGGGAAGAAACAGTGAGGTCATCTGCTCCAAATTTTGATGCTGTATGAATATTGAGATTTCGGGGAATTTTAAATTCAACGTAGGCTACATCGTACATTGTTATTCTAACGGGTAACTGATTCTGTATTCTACACTGGATGGGATTTAATCCCCCACCTAACTTTGAATTGGTTCGAGGTATTTTATAATTCCAACTTCAGACAAATGCTGTCTTTCTTAAAGGCCACGCCATTTAGGCGCTTGCGAAGTCGCGATCATCCTGCCTCGTGTACTTGAGTGTGTGTGCATATACCATTTTTGACTAATAACCTGGTTTACTGTGGTGTCTATAGCAGTGCGCATATTTGTAAATAAGGTGAGGCTTGAATAGGAAGCGGCTGTGGCCATTACTTAGGAACTATCCAGGTATTTGCCTGGAATTGCTGAGATGGGAATCGAAACCACCTTTTGTCAGTTTTACCTCACGAGGCTGCGAGTACCTTGTTCCAGCCATTCGACAAGAACTATATTTCTTCGCACAGCCGGGAATCGAATCCGGACCTCCAGGCGACAGCTAAGAATGTTAGCCGCCAAAGCTCGAGGTGATCTTGTGGTTTATTGAGATGGTGTTTCTTTTGTGACAAAATTTTCGAGTTCTTTTGTGTGCATTCAATCCAAAATGTAGATAGGCTACATCAATAATACAATAAATACCACAGTAATACGCGGTAACGTGTGGAGATATCTCTCTCTCACACACACTCTCTCTCACTAAGTGCATGGAGCTGATGACCGCGATGTCTCAACTTCCTAACTGAAACAACAGATAGAAGTCTAATTGATCTGGACGTTACGAACCTTCAATATCGTTTGGTCGTTTTTCTACCTTCAAACGTACAGAAGTACAATATTCGCTTTGCAATATCAATTGCATGTCTACTGAATTACCGCGTGCGAACGTTAAACACGACTCATTTACCGACCCATTATGTCCCAGCCATCTGCGTACTGCCACAACAAAAGAAGAGACGCAGTTGTCAATCCATGACCCTCTCACAGGCATTATTTATGTCGTGTTGTGCTTTTCAATGGAATCTTCTTATCTAAGCACTCAAATTACCTCATTCTACTAAATGCAGGCGAGTGATTGGGACAGAGCCACTTATTAGGACTGCAATGTAATAATTTACACTGATTTGCAGGATAAATTATTTCTTAAGAGCAGAAATATATAATTATTGTTATTTAGGGTGTTGAGACAATTTCATCAGCCCCGTGTAGTTGTGTGTATGTTGAATTTTACTGATAACCTGTATTTATGTGATGGCTGTAGTAGCCTATGTGGTTGTATTAGAGACAGGGATGGGGTAGGTGTCCCAGGACTTAAAATAAGGTACTATCCCGGCATTAGCGTGGGATAAGTATAGGGGAAATACCATACTCAGAACAGTCGCTGTCAGCGCGGAAATTCAAACCTACAATTTCCGGATTTTCTGCAGCTAACTGCGCGTATGCGATAAAGCCACTTATTTGCATGCCGATTTCCAGGATCATTAATTCCTTGATAGCAGAATTACATTATTATTATTATTATTATTATTATTATTATTATTATTATTATATTGAAACCTTTTACGGTTGCAATGTATACCAGGTGATCAGCTGCCCCTAATAATATTGTTTTATGCAGCCCAACTAGCGTTGTTTTCAGGAAGGTCGATATTTCTCTGCTGCATCACATTATGATACTAATGCGCTGCAAGCATGTCCTGCAAACGATACTGAACACTGTTAGTAATTTACCCACGATGTAACTTCTGACAATTATACCCCCCAGGGGCTCACATCTAGTGGGACGTGGGTTGGCGACCACGGGATCCCAGCTGAGTCCGGCATTGCTTCCACTTACTTGTGCCAGGCTCCTCTCCATCTTCTTTCCTGTCGACCTCTCTTGGTCAACTATTGTTCTTTTCCGACCCTGACTGTATTAGGGTATCCAAGGCCTAGGGAGTCTTTCCCTTTCCCGCCTTATTTGACCATTGACTCCTCTTTCCTGATACCCTCCTTCAGCGAAGGGCCAGCCTTCTTTTTCTTTTCGTGTTATCTCCTGCCTTCTGCTCAAAGCCCTCAAGGAGGCAGAGTGTGTGTAGTCCCACCACTTCTGGTGCACCCTGGATATTGCTACGCCCTCAGTGGCTCACGGCTGGTGAGTTCGGGAGTTGGCGATCCCGAGGAATTCCTGAGCTGGGTCCGTTTTTCCTCTTTTTCCACTGACTTTGGGGCGGGCCCTCTCCTCTTTCCCTTTCCTATCTGCCTTTCATGGCTCTCCTTCCTTCCAAGTCCCTCAATCCTCATTCTTCGAGGGTTGAGGGCATTTCTTTTCTTCCTGTCCTTTATTTGCCTTATCCTTTATTTGTTTACCATTTCTCCTTGCAGTATGTAAGTTTGTACTTAATATTAGTTATAGCTTTCATTCTCATCTTTCACTTTCACCCACACCATTAGGGGCCGATAACCTTGATGTTATGCCCCTTAAAACAACAATTATCATCATCATCATCATCAACAGATAATTATGCGGGAAACATAATAGTGTTCAGCATCGCTTGCGGGATACCGTATGCTTGCAGTGCATTATTAGTACCATACAGGATGCAGCAGAGAAATATCGCCTTTCCTGATAACACGTGTTCGTTGGGCTGCATCAAACAATATTATTAGGGGCAGCTGATTCACCTGGTATAATGCGTTTGGTTTTGTAAGGAGCACATAGAACCATTATTTAGCATTGGTCTACTTATTCTTCTTATCTTCCCAACTTCCTCATCATTTCACTACTGTATGCGCCTGTCTTCTTTCTTGTGCCCATGCATCCTTTAGTTACAAATCCCTTCCTGTAGGGAAATTGGGTGGGAAACTTATATGAAATTACTTTCTATCTATATCCAGTCCGTGTCACTGTTAGTGGGTCAATGTTGATTTCAGTGAGGTCCATTTGGGTGTCTGCTAGCCAGAGTACTTTGGTTTGTCGGGTTCCATTGACTATGAGGAAGATTTTCTTGGTCAGTCGGGAGTTCAAGCTTATGTCCGTAGAATTTCATGCGTCTTTACCGTGACAGTGAGGTGAATCGTTCAGTCAGTGAATCCAGTTCTTCTGAGCTTTTCCTCATCCAGATCATTATTATTATTATTATTATTATTATTATTATTAATAATATTAACCTGAGCACTGCTTGCCACGGTGGGCGAGTGGTTCAAGTGTTGGTCTACTAACCCCCAAGCTTGCAGGTTCGCTCCTGGCCGTGGTAAGTGATTTTTGAATGGCGGAAAAAATTACGACTCGCATATCATACGATGTTGGCATGTCAAAGAACTCATTTGAATTCAGTAGGCCGTGTTCATAATGGCAAAATTAAGCTCGGGAGTTTCCGCCAACACAACGTTTCTCATTTCTCTACTAGAAAGTGCTATAGTGTTCAAGGAGCTTAGATATCTAACCTCCTTGACTTTCATAGTGCTTAAAGGAACAACTAAACTCGACATGCAAGCTACCCTCCGGGGATCAAATAACAAAACTTGCACCCGGCACCCGAGGCCATACCATATTATTATTATATTATTATTATTATTATTATTATTATTATTATTATTACCTGATCACTGATCCAAACCTCATGGAACTGGAGTTCAAGGAAGGTTGAATGACCCTATCCCACAACTGTTTAGCGATTAGTAAGATTACGTATGTCTCTAGATAAGGCATGTAGAGAACTCCTGACCTCAAGCATTCGATACATAGGCTATAATCGAGTGACTTAACCTATCGAATATATTTAATAATATCAACATCATCATCATCATCATCATCATCACGTGCGTTACGTAGCAAGGTGGTCGTTGATTCATTGTAGGGGTTTTGTGGCATTGTGACATGTAGCCCCGTGTACATGGGTGTATGTGTCTGTATTTGCAATCGAGACTAGGATTGGAGAAAGAGGAGGCCGTACTCTTTATTTAGGTACCATCCCAGCATTTTCCTGGATTAGAGGTGGTAAACCATGAAAAGCACTTCCAGGGTAGATGAGGTGGGAATTAAACCAACCTCTTCTCAGATTTGCCTCACGAGATTGAGTGTACCTCGTTGCAGCCCTCAAACCAATGGAATTCCTATGCAGAACCAGGAATCGAACCCGAACTACAAGGGGTGACAGCCAAGAATGCTAGCCACTGCACTCCGAGATGGCCAAACCTAACAAGGCTTGTTGGTTGTGTGTCTCAATTTGAGTCCAAAGTTTTGAGGTTTAATCCTGGAGTCCTCTCTAAGTAGGCTACTGTACACTTACTCGCACGATAAAAATCTGATTTTCGGATAAAACTATAGCTCCCAGCGTCTCTAAAAATACAGCAGAAAAAGAGGAGTTGTACACAAGGTATTATTATTATTATTACGTAAATCTCCAAACTGATCATTTACCTGATAATGAGTTGGACTACCCGAATGAAATAAAATAAATTGGTTGAAGCTAACGGTCCCAATTGACGCAGTAATTGCGTGCGTCATTTACGATCCATCTCCTGATTTACATACATTTAAAAGCAAGGGTAAATCAATTAATAAAATTCAGAAAAAAATATGAAACAACTTAAAGCTATTTTTGTAATTTCAATCAAAAAATAATAATTTACGAACGTGAACGAGTAGGAAAAGAGAGATCGAAGTGTAGCGTCGGTGGAGTGTTAACCCAGCGATGAAAATTACAGTTTTACATTGTAATTATAAAAAAATGTTACGGAATTTTTAATACAGTATTATTATTATTAGTCTATTATTATTATTTCATACATTTCCATTTGATAATTATTAAAAAGGGGGGAGCCATTTTTTCTTAGGGTAATATTTAAATTCAAAAAAATATTTTGGTGATATTTTGTATTAATTGGATTTAAAAAAATAGAAGGAATAATCTCTATAATATTATAATTGCCAATGAAATCACCTGCCACTAGTTGCTATTTAATACGTCACAGGAACGCGTACCGCGCAGTCTCGAAAGAATGACACTTGCTCACACACAGACGCACTCACACGCACAACACCGCACCACACTCAACACAAGACAATCAACCGACAAGGCACGCGCCTCCAGTCCAACTGATTTCCAATCCCAAAAACTCGCCGCGACTAGCCACATGGTGCTGGAAGGCGGAGCCTCTCGTACTATAGCCTACGTCATGAGCACCGCTACGAATAAGAAGCAAGTAGGTACAACATTTTTCAAGGACGTCTTGTGGGGGATACATAACAACTAGAAAAAAAATAAAACACTCAGTCATATTTTAATGACAATGCTCTGATGTTTATGTTCGGAATATCATTGACTGGAAGCATCAGTCGCGCTTGAAGCAAGTAGTGAGGTTTGCGCAAAGAAGAGCTGTTATCGGGAGCAAGAAGAGATTGTCATGGATGTGGTTGGTGTTAAAAGAAGCCGGAGTGTCATATGCTGTCCAATTTCAACTCTTTATTTACCATTTTCTCAGAACATAATTGCATTTCTTCAGGGATGTACCCTGATCCACTGGCCTTAGTTATTGAGGTTTCAAGGGGCGGAACTACTAGGTCATCTGCCCCCAAATTTGAACCTGCAGGGATTTGATCCACAATCGGCCTTACTTAAACACATACATTTTTGAAAATAAGAAAAAAAGTGATATTTCGTATATTTTTTGAAAAAAATGGCATAATTTTAACTGCATTTTCATGAATATTTAAATGAGGCAAAATTAAAATAACGTAAATTTTGAGAAACGGCTGTGATAAAATATTACAAATAGTTTATAAGGAGGAAACCGGCTTCGGTGGCGTAGTTGGTAGCATGCTGAACTGCTATGCCCAAGATAGCGGGTTCAAACCCGGCAGAAGTCGTCGGATTTTTAAGAGCGTTAAAATCGTTCAGTATGCCTTCCTTCGGAGGGGAAGTAAAGCCGTCGGTCCCATGTCATAGTTTTTTGGCATGTAAAAGATCCTTCCACAGACTAAACTTGTGTGGAGCTAAATTTCCGTTGTGTTTTGAAAATAATTTTAAAACAGAATTATCCGCAGCAGTGACGAATTGCACTCTGATTTCTTTAATATCGACAATTTGTTTAAAAAGTGCGTTTAAACAAATAAACCTTTGTAGAAGACTGCATAACAGTAAGGCCGGGCGGATGGTTAATGAACATGCGAGATATCTCGCACATGTCCCCTAGTTTTTAAATTATCCACATAAAATAAAAATAAACGTATTTTTAAAATGTCTTGTATTGAAGGAACAACCCTGGAAAATTCAATTACTTCCTGTTAGTAGTGGCTTTCGAAATGTGGAGAATGGATAGAATAAGTTGGAAAGTAAAAGTCGAAATGAGGAAGTATTAAAGAAAGTAAGAGAAGAAAGGATGATGCTTAAGAAGATAAGGAAAAGAAAAAATAATTGGATTGGACACTGCCTAAGAGGAGATGGTTTAGTGACAAGTGAATTAGAAGGGACAGTCCAAGGGAAAATCTGAAGAGGGAGAAGAAGGTTTCAGAAGCTGGATTCCATCAAGATTGATAAATCTTATGAGCTGATGAAACTTGCTGCTGAAGACCGGATAAGGTGGAAAGACCGACCATGAGGAAACCTGCCATCAGGCTGTTAAACTGATAATAATAATAATAATAATAATAATAATAATAATAATAATAATAATAATAATAATAATAATAATAATAATATCGTATGGCCTCGGGTGCCAGATGCAAACTTTGTTTTCTGACGCCCAGAGGGCAGCTTGAATTTCGAATTTTGTTGTTCCTTGGAGCACTATGAAAGTCAAGGAGGTTAGATATCTAAGCTCCTTGATACTATAGCGCTTTCTGGTAGAGAATGGAGGAACTTTATTGTTGGTGGAAAATCCCGAGATTATTTTGCCATTATGAACACGGCCTACTGAATTCAAATGGGTTCTTTAACATGCTCACAACGTATGACATGCGTGCCATGATTTTCGTCGCCTTTCAAAAATCACTTACCATGGCCAGGAGCCAACCTGCAAGTTTGGGGTTGGTAGTCTTACACAATAACCACTCACCCACCGTGGCAAGCAGATGATGATGATGTTGACGAATAGTTTCTGAGAAAACGGTAAATAAAAAGTTGAACACTAACATGGACAGCTTAAGTCACGCACTATAACTGCACGGTTGTGCTGTAAGTTCGGAGATTGAAGGTGCAAATCCCTGCAATCTTAATGTGTGATTTTGCCTTGGGCTTGGCGGGATTGTACCTCATTTCAAGTCCTGGGGGACCAACACCAAACCTAGGCCCTAGTAATTACAATTACTATCACAGTCATCACAGAAACATAGGTTTCACTGACTAGAGTATTTCAATACAATCCCAAGTACTCAGAACTGATGACAAAGATGTCCAAAGCCCCTAAAATGAATTAAAAGCAACAAAATATTCACCTATGAGTAAAGCCCTGAGCGGATGCGGATATCCGCAAAAAAATTTACCATGTGGATATAGTTTGCATGGCTTCGCGGATAGCGGATAATTTGCGGATAATATTTGGAGAAAATTTGCGGATAGTTTTTAGAATACAATCCGAACCAGAAAATAAACTGATAAAGTATTGGCAAGGCCGGCATCTCCATGGCAACAATAGCTCCATCTATCCCGGTAAGAGGCCATGTAACACCCACTGCCAGCTAGATCACATCCCTCCAAGCTGCTTTAAACTGCCTGTCCATTTAACACAAGACAAGATAGGTTGCAGCACCAACTGACTTGTTTAATATCATTACTAGGACCCGGATGTTCATGACATATCATATTTTTCCGTTATGTTTCTTTCATGACAAAATAATGTAAGAAGCTGATTTAAGCTAATCTCATTCAAATTATGTCAATAAGCATAATTACCACTCCGAACAGGAAAGGGTTACAAATCTGGCTGGGTAATATTCAAGTAGGGGAGTAGTGAGAGTCCTGCCCCCCCACCTCTACTCTCAATGCGAGCCGATAACTCCCGAACCCGTGGTCGGAATTCACGAATGAGGTGTCGTTGAACTCGAGCTGACGGGCGCTTTGCTATGGACCACTCGTTATGTTTTTGAAAATAGACGATAGTTAAAAAAACAAACATGATAGAACGTTGTGCAATAGCTTAAACGAACGATCTTTATGTCCTTTATTTTTTAAAATAAAACATTTTAATTTTTTATGTTTTTTTGAAAAAAGTGTAATTTTGGAATTCTTATATTTTGGAAACTAAAGAGTTTACAAAACATTTTGTTTGACATAAATGAATGGCCCTGACCCCCTCTGCCAGCAAAATAAATTTCAAGCCTCTAGGACTAAAACTGTGCAGTAGTGGGGTAAGGCCGGTCTACCCATAATCGCGCGTGTGCTTGGAAAAAGTTGGTGGTGGGGGAGGACTAGGGTCGAGTGAGGGGTCGTTTAGATGGTATTTTTAAGCTCTATTTGATGGTGAGCTTATTTCTTACAATGGGTGGAATTTGGAAACGCAATTTGAGGTAAACGTGCGTTTTTGATATTTTGGTGATATTTAATGAGCTTGTAAGGCTAGAACGATGTGTTGCTTAGGGACGGGGTGACGTCCTCTTGGCTAAGAATGTGTGTTGATTTCTTTTATTTAGAAAATTCATGTTTTTTTTTGGATTGGCGCTATTTCGAAAACGGTGAATGTTGGAAAAAGGTTTGTTTGACGATAATGAAAGTTGGGCATGCCCTCTAGGGTGGCAGCAAGTTTTAAAGGTGTAGGAGGAAAAAAATGAGAGCCTACTTTCTAGCGAACATTGGTGATCATTGGCGAACGGATGGTCGGATTTTAATCAATGAGATGTCGTTGAACTCGAGCTGACGTCCTCTTTCCTATAGACCACTCGTTATATTTTTCAATTTTTTTTTTAAATTTTGTTTTTGAAAGTAGGCGATAGTTTGAAAACCAAATATGATAGAATGTTGTGCCATAGTTCAAACCAATGGTCTCTATGACCTTTATTTTTTTATAATAATACTTTTTATATTTTGAGATTTTTTGAAAACACTTAAATTTTAAATGTTTACTATTTTGGAAACTAACACGTTCACAAATAAGTTTGTTTGACATAAAAGAAAGGTCCCTACCTCTTCGATCACAAAAATAAATGTCAAGTCTCTAGGACAAAAAAACTAGGAATTTTAATTTCTTTATTTTAATTTTTTAAATAAAAGCGTGTTTGTAGACAGAGAGCCGGTAGCCCTTGACGTTTGCTTCAACGAGGCTATGATTGGCCATGGTGGATACTGGAAATGGCTATTTCGACGGGGGCGATGTATGGCAAAACGAGGGGTTGCTTTTCGATATTTTTTCCTATGACGAATGAATGAAGGCGAATATTTTGAAATGTGACAAGCATGCTAAGATTTTTTTTAACCCCTGAAGGGGATCTTTAACGTTTTAGTTAACGGTGAAGAGCGAGATCGCTCTCTGACACAACAGACGGTTCTAGGATATGACCAAGTGATTCTTAGACGTTGGCGATCTCGGTGACCGTGCCCGGAAGAAATGAATTGCTATTTTGGTGGGATGGCGGGGCAGCTTATGACGGTTGGTTTTGTGATATTTCCTATGACGGATAGAGGCGAATATTTGAAAATGTGTTAAGTGTGCTAGGAATTTTTTACCCCTGAAGGGGATTTTTAACATGCTAGTAAACGGTAATAAGCGAGGCTCCTGTCTGACACAGTAAATGGTTTTAGAATATGGAAACCTATAACATTTGCTCGACCAAGTCATGTGCATGTACGCAAAGAGCCAAAACAGTAAGGTCATTGGCCTGAAATGTTATAAACTAAATATTATACTGGGTGAAGTCATGTGTTTTAGGATGAAAGTATGTGGTTAACATGATCATGTATTGAGGATGGCCGCTTGCTAGTAATTATTATTATTACTGTAAAATGTTTAATAATAATAATAATAATAATAATAATAATAATAATAATAATAAGACACACATGTTTTGAATGCTAACACGCACACAGTCCAGCTCACTGGTGACTGAATATTGTACCTAGCCAGAGGACTCGTGAGAGCTGTGGCTGGTGCTGACGAGGCAGGAATGTCTACGTCAGCAGGAAGTGTGATATCAGCTTACTTGCCTCGTGGTGGCTAGCAGGTGTGCTGTTTAATCAGAGACCGCCATTTTGGTTCTGAGACAGTAGGACTACCGATGTATAAGAGGTAGCCATTTTGGTTCCTTATTGAAAGCATGAAACTAGTATAAGGTACACGAATCTAATTCAGATTGAGGAATGTGAAGAGGCGTGGGAACACGTGCGAGAGAGAGACAGAGAACCATTCAAGGTCAAAACGCTGAGAAAATACAACTTTTTCTGTTGCTATGCTAACTGATAATGATTGCCTTAGTCATGCACTTGCCATTTTAGCACACGGACGTATACAGTAGAGCTGTGGAAGAAAAATCCTTTTATATTTTGGTAAGTACCTATGAATGATTATTTTAATCATGTCATGCTAATGAACCTTAAATTTGTAGTTATTGATTAGGTAATTATTGATTTTTTAATTTATTTGTTTGCAGATAACCGGTATACCTTACATGTGTGAGATACAAGAAACCAGTTTACTTTTGAGCCCACTAGAAGGAAACAGCAAGAAGCCACTGCAAGTGAAGGTGGGATTATTTTTTTTAACTAACTTGTGTCATTGGTAAAAAATCAACGTATGCCTTTAGCCAATTACTTTGTTTAAAAGTTAACACAAAAGCCAACACATGAAATCATCGTGTATTAAAGTTTAAACAAAGACCTTGGCTAAAGGCATACGTTGATTTTTTTAAACCAATTTTAGTCCATGATCTAGAGCCTGTTTAAGTGCCATGTAATGAACAACGTGGTATAGAATTTACTGCCAACAGGTGCTTACTGCGTATGACAAGGCTGGCTGTAGACTTGTGGGTTAGACAGCCTTTCTTGCTAAGGGTCTCCTATATACCCTAAACCTGGCTATACATGTTAGTTCTAAACATTTATTGGTTTATCGAATATTGAGTTTATATATAGAACTTATACAATTATGTCTTGCACGCGGTCAAACTTCACAAGAGTCACATGCAACACGCAAAGTATGCTTCCGCTACCTAGCGGTAAATATGAGCACTACCTGAACAACTAGCATTCCACCTAGCGGAGGATATGAACACTTACTAGTGATATCCAAAGTGAGCTGAGGTTAGGTTAGGTAAAGTTAGGTTAGCCATGAAAATAAGCTACCAAAATAAGCTACCAAAAATAATTGGTTTTTACCCTTGAGGTCTTGGGTTCCAACTCGATTATGCCCAGAATTTAATTATCATCTGAGAGTTGAAAGGTTAGGTTAGGTGAAGATAGGTTAGATTAGGTTAGGTGAAGTTAGGTTAGGTAAAGTTGGGTTAGGTTAGGTTAGGTTAGGTGAAGTTAGGTTAGGTTAGGTTAGTGAGCTAAAGTTATGTCTTTAAATATTCCCTCTCTTTCAAATACTTTCCAACACCAAGAAAAAAAATCCACTAAATTTATTGACAAAAGTAACTTGTCAAATAAGCCAATACAAAAGCCAACACAAAAAGCCAACACAAAAGCCAACACAAAAAGCCAACACAAAAAAAGCCAACACCAAAAGCCAACACAAAAAGCCAACACATAAGCCAATATATATAAGCTTATGGTAGGTCACTCCATCAGCAAAACAGTTGTAACCTTTGTAGTGTGAACATAGTACTGACAGGTCAGTTACTAATATGGAACTTACTACAACCAACAAAGGTAGGCAACGTGCACTCTATCAAGGATACTCTTATAACTATAATCGTCAGAATGCGAAAGGAATAATATTCTGGCGATGCTCAAAAGAGAGGTCAACAAAATGTCGAGGCAATCTGAAAAGTAAAGATGGAAAGGTTTTAAGTGTGAGTGTTCATCAATGTAGTGCTCCAAACGAAACACGGTTGCTGTTTACAAACAATTATCAAAATGCTAAAAAGCAAGTTCAAGAAAACGATATTGCGGCTAAAAATAGTGCAGTGTTTGTTCAAAAGGACTTATCATGTCCTCAAAAAGTCATGTTAAGACAGTTGTCAACGTCCAAGAAACCTTTAACTTTATCAAAATCCACGCAGACTATAAATGAAGTGGTATTGCAAGAGGATCAAAAAGGACTATATAGTAATAGTGATAACGGTCATTATGATCATGATGATGATAATGATGATGATGATGATGATGATGATAATGATAATGGTAATGCTTTGTTTATACCTAAAAATTCATTTGTTAAATTTGTATACTGGAACAAACCCAGTGAGCTAATTCAACGGCTTCGACACTTGCATGCTTTACAACAAACTGGGCATACCGGTCACGATTGGGAAATCAAAGAAATTGAACAAGAGCTACGTCGTGCTAAAATTATTGTGTAATGGCTCTACCACTTTGCGACCACTTTTACCCCCACTCTTGGTTCTGATATTTGCTTATTTGCTTCCACTTTTACCTGAGCTCTTTGGATCCATATTTGCTCTCACATTAAACTATTATTCTAATTACCAAGTTGACTTTACTAGAGCTTAGTCTATGCTTGGCAGTTGACATGGAAATATCAGTGACTAGGTATGGTAAGCCTAATGCATACTATAAAGGATATTCATATATTGTGAAACGAACCAATAAAACGGAACTGTTATTTGGCGCTGTTCAAAACAACGTTCCAAGCATTGTCGTAGTGACCTAAAAAGTAAAAATAGTGAGGTTTCAAGTGTCAGTGATCATCAATGTAGTGTTTTGCGTGAAACACAGTTGCCGTCGACAAAAAATCAAGAAAACCATATTGCTACTCAAAATAGTGGATTGTTTAATGAGCAACGTTTAACCCCTGTTCTAAAAGTTATGTTTAATCCGTCTTCCACACCGCAAGAGCCATAAACTACTATGCAAGAGGTAGTGTTGTTGTTGTCGTTTTAAAGAGTGGAACAACTAGGTCATCTGCTCTTGATATGCAAAAAGGTACCGTAGTATTGCAAGAGGATCAAAATGAGTAAATAGTAATACCAATAAGGTTTTTATGGCTATAAAACCATTGCGGCATCCCCAGTTTTTGAAAACAACAGTGAATGGACATTGCTATAAAAAGATCTACAACAAGTCTTGTGTTTAAACAATATAACAGACTATTGTAAAGAGAGAAAGAGTTGTATTAAGTGAGCATCTATTGTCATAATCATGTATACTCTGCAATGTTAAATATTCCATCTTTGTATAAAATAAAACAACATTGTAACATGATTTACATTTATTTACGAACTTCATATACATTTTTTTTGGTTTCATGATAATATTTTTAAGACAATACTAAAAACTAAAACATTATTATTCTATACACATTTTTTCTTTCAATCCATTGTCATCACTTTTATTTTCCATTATTATTTCACACTTTGTTTTTCATTTAATTAAAACGAACCATGCACCTATTGTTTTTAAAAACTTCATAAATTAAGTGTACAGGTTGCACAGCATTATTGACTTCATCAAAAACACTCTCCGACATATCATTAAACCGTGTAGGCAGAAATGTCTCAAAGTTTTCACATACACAAAGTACACGATCACCATATGCTGTTTTCAATTTCCGAATCTTGATAATGCGGAATGGAATATGCCTTGGCAATTCGCTGAGCTTCTTTGTCTCTAAGCCACATGCTTGACCCACAGCATTCAGAACATTCATTGTAGTAGTCTATAAACAAAACAAAAGCATATCTATTACACTCTAAAACAGCTTTAATAATATTGTGCAATTAGGGATTTTGCACTATGCATTGCTAATAAATTATAGTATTTATGCAAGAAATGCCCTAACTGTAGCAGATACTGCTTTTCTGCATGTAGCACAAGTGTTGAGTTCTAATGCACACTTGACACAGGCTATCATGTGTCCACAAGGCAAAAATACAACACCTAGTTCATCTTGATAACAAATTTTACATAATTGTTGGTCACACTTTTGTATCTGTTCGTGAGACAAGTCTTTTTTTCAGCCTCATGTATTTGCTCCACGTGTTCTAACTCTAAAGGCACTTTTATGTCTTGTGCTGCAATCACGTTTTCTTTACGAATAGTGTTCACAAATTCCTGACCTTTAAGCAACACCATGTATTTACAGTTAGGTAACCAACGAGCGTGTTGCACAAAAGGGTCATCAGTCATTTGCCAATCCTTTAAAGCAAATCCACTATAACAACATATTGTTTCATCCCCTTCACCAGTATATAAAAAAATCCAGCTTCACTTAGCTGTTTGGTAAGGTGTTTTAATATTAATGGCCAAACATTTTTATAAGATTCTAAACGTTTTTCAACAGAGCTGTAGTCTGGGTGTGCTAGTGCTTTAGTCTTGCAAACTCCCAAATTTTCAAAAGCACATGCCAATTCAACACTGTCTATGGCATATGGACCACATATATCGACAATACCGTTGTTGGCTGGTAATACATTATTATTATTATTATTATTTATTTGTGATTCAGCAACGTAAGTAGCGGCCAATGGTCTTTAGGTTCGATAAAATGAATACACGGGTATGTTACCCACTTGTTTTCCAAGCATGTAAGGACAACAAGGAGACCATAGCAAATGGTCTCTAAAGGGATCATCCCCTTCTTCCCAGTGTGAAAGTTCAATACAAAACACACAGCGCTCCTCATCTTCTCGGTTCAAGTAAAAAAAACCGGCTTTTGCAAGTTCATGTGTCGACAAAAAGCCTACAGGCCAGAATTCAAATGTTAACCAACGGTCATGTTCTGATTTTAAATTTAACCCACGTGGTAAACCAACTTGCTCACTTGTTGTATTTGGTACTAACGCCATGTGTTATAATAAAACTCTTTCTTATTGTAAGTTATTAACGTTGCACAGAGTACTTTAAAGCACAATGTATGCTTGTTCACTGTCTGTTCATTACGTTAATGGCGCTTGACGACACCTAAAAGCAAACAAAATAACCAATCACTCAATCAATCAATCAATACTTGTAAATAAAATTTAACGTTAATTGGCATTAATATATCAAAACACCATAAAAAATTATAATAAACTGTATGTTGGCACTAACAGTAACCCATGTACTTATTTTCTTTTTATAAAGCTGCAGTCATTTACATTCCCTTTTAACCAATACATAAACAAACAAGATGTTCAGCAAAGAACATATAGCCTACTTTCTCCTAAATGTATGAGTATCTTTATGTTCGACCCCCACTATTATGTGTCAGGAAACTGTATCATAATGATGGTCATTATAACACTCTTTTTCATTATGATACAGTTTCTCCAGCCAATCAGAGCTCGTTCATTGACCAATTAGGTAACGATACCTACTCGCGTGCGCTCAAAATCCAACATGTCTATATAAATTACCGAAAGTGCACCGTCCATAATGTTCTCGTAAATAAACTGGTTAATATGAGACACTGTACCTTAATATCCTTAAATCCAATTTCTACACAGCGGGTTGTTTTCAAACGATTTCCGTGACATTTTTACTGAATACTGATGCTCAATCTGCACATACGGCATTGAAGTTCACAGAGCGCATGCGTCGGTCGGTCAGTGAGCTTGGACATCAGAGATATCCTACCCTGCGCAGCACCCGATCACAAAATTCTAGTGACAATCTCAACAGATATTTATGAATATTTATGTTAAAACATATAATAAAGTTGTAATTATCGTCGAACATAAACAGTCGTATGCAACTCGCCTATAATGGTAATTAAGACACTAGTATGGAAATTATAAAACTCGCATACGCTCGTTTTATAAAAAATACTCGTGTCTTAATTATAGCCATTATAGGCTCGTTGCATAATGTACTATTATCTTGTACGCCTATGCACTGCCATCGTAATGTACTACGATGGCAGTGTTCTATGGGTGTTGAATGAGTAGGCATTTTAAAGTAGCCAAGAGGGAGGCGATCCAGCTGGCAGTGTTTAAAGGTATTCGGAGCGCGATCGTGGCTAATAGTTGAACTACCAGTATTAAAAAATTGCCATACTTCAGGAAGCCAGCTCAGGCATTTACACAGCGTTATGTTTGGAGCAATATTACCCACATAACCCACAAGAGGACAGCACCGTACAGAGGCATTAAGAAGGCTGTGGTTAATGACAACGTGTATCTAGTTCTTCTATTCTCCTTTTTCTAATGTCTTCTGTTTATGTGCGATGCTGGGACTGTGATTTTATTAATATACGAGTGTATACTTTATCCTCTCCTTTGAGCTAAATGACATTTTATTCAGTATCTGTGGGAAAAGCTCGTGCACATCATTTGTAAAAGAATTCAAGAAAAAAAAATCTAACTGTAGCAGTACTCGATCCCCAGTCAACTGCGTGTCAGACTAACATGCTAGCCCAGAGCTAACCGTATCCATGACGTCAGGTGTTCTTAACTGACATATTAGATACAAACTGTTGGCAAATAATGACTTTAAATAAACGATTTCTTCACAGCAGTACATCTTCATTAAAGATCATTTCATACAAAGTTTATATTATTGTATCAGTACGGTATATCACATACAACATACTAAAACTACTGAAATATAAGACAGGCACATGAGGACAGCTGCCATCTTGTCGTGTGACACAACGGCTCAGCTCTTTTAAGCCACTCATACTGTATAATATTATAATATTAAATTATAATAAATAACGGATCACGACCTTCAGGATAGCTTAAACCCCCCTAGACTCGATAATCGGAATTGGTGGGTCTTAAGCTATTTATTAAAATGGTTGCATAATTCACACGGCCGCCATCCTGAAATGGCATGGCCGATGACCTTGAATTTTGGGTGAAAGACGCGTCCTATATAAAGGTATGTTGTCACCAAATTTGGTAGAGATCGGATGATTAGTTTAGCCGTAATTTGATTTTACGTTTTGAACATTTGAGTGGCCGCCATTCTGTTTTGGTAAAGATGGCGGCGATATAAAGTATGACACTGAGGTGTCCTTTACTAGTGCTACCTCTGTACCAAATTTCGTTCAATTCGGTTTCACCGTGTTCGAATTGATAGGGGGGGACAGACATTCAGAGTACACACACTCACACACACACAGACACACACACACACACACAGACTCACACACATACACACACACACAGACTCACACACACACATACACACACACAGACAGACACACTTTTTTCGCCCTGTGTTGATCTCATAAGTCTACTTTCATTTTTTGCAAAAATCGAAAGTAGGCTAAAAATAATAATGTCATGTCATTTTGTTCAGATTATCATGTTCAAACCAGTCAATATATTCGTTGAGTTCATAGGGTACGAAGTTCCTCAGTTTTCTATTAGAAAGCGCTATAGAGTTTAATGAGTTTAGATATCTAACATTTAACCTCCTTGACTTTCATAGTCAAGGAACAACTAAATTCGACATGCAAGCTACCCTTTGTGTGTCAAATAACAAAGCTTGCACCCGGCATCCGAGGCCATACGATATTAATATTATTATTAATATTATAATAATAAAAATTATTATTATTATTATAGGGAACGACATGTCAGTTAAATTAAAATTTTTGTTTTTTACAAAATCCAATATGGCCTTGTACTTTCCAGGTAAACAACCAATATGGTCTTGTACGGTTGCCAATACATAGTCATTAATCAAGAAAGCAATACCGGGTGAGTTAGCCGAGGTCGTTGCGGCATGACTGTTGGCAGTCACTCACATCCGGGAGGCGAGGAGGTTTGAATCACCCCGCCGGCAACCTTGAATATGGTCTTCTGTGGTTTCCCATCTTCCTTCCAGGCAAATGCCGGGGTTGGTCCTTAACTATAGGCCACAGCCGCTACCTTCCAACTCCTCGACCCCCCCCCCCCCCTTCCAACTTTCCTCCCCAACGGTACTTGTAGCTCACCCATTGGGTGTCCGTCTCGAAGCAGCTACAAATCTGGCGAGCCGAACATTTCCTCGGACACTCCCGGCACTAAAAGCCATACGCTAAAAAAAAGCAATCATCGTCTTAGTCATGTACAGGGAATGAATTTTTTTGTCTACGAATTTTAAGTAGTGGTAAAATGGAATAGCATTTTATGTTGGGCTTACCTGAGTTTTAAATAGTTCACTGCCTGGAAACAATGGTTGCACTATACTGCGTCTCGGGTTTTCAGCGACTGCTACGGCGGTAAGGCTTTTCTTTTCAAGTTTCAAAAAATTAATAAAATAAACCGTTATAAATACCTAAATTCAGGTTAGTACATGCATTTCATAAAATAAATAAAATATGAAACAAAAAATGAAACAAGTTAGTTTAAAAAAATTATCCCACCTTCACTTGCAGTGGCTTCTTGCTGTTTCCTTCTAGTGGGCTCAAAAGTAAACTGATTTCTTGTATCTCAGACATGTAAGGTATACCGGTTATCTGCAAGCAAATAAATTAAAAATCAATAATTACCTAATCAATAACTACAAATTTAAGGTTCATTAGCATGACATGATTAAAATAATCATTCATAGGTACTTACCAAAAAAATAAAAGGATTTTTCTTCCACAGCTCTACTGTATACGTCCGTGTGCTAAAATGGCAAGTGCATGACTAAGGCAATCATTATCAGTTAACATAGCAACAGAAAAAGTTGTATTTTCTCAGCGTTTTGACCTTGAATGGTTCTCTGTCTCTCTCTCGCACGTGTTCCCACGCCTCTTCACATTCCTCAATCTGAATAAGATTCGTGTACCTTATACTTGTTTCATGCTTTCAATAAGGAACCAAAATGGCTACCTCTTAAACATCGGTAGTCCTACTGTCTCAGAACCAAAATGGCGGTCTCTGATTAAACAGCACACCTGCTAGCCACCACGAGGCAAGTAAGCTGATATCACACTTCCTGCTGACGTAGACATTCCTGCCTCGTCAGCACCAGCAACAGCTCTCACGAGTCCTCTGGCTAGGTACAATATTCAGTCACCAGTGAGCTGGACTGTGTGCGTGTTAGCATTCAAAACATGTGTGTCTTATTATTATTATTATTATTATTATTATTAAACATTTTACAGTAATAATAATAATTACTAGCAAGCGGCCATCCTCAATACATGATCATGTTAACCACATACTTTCATCCTAAAACACATGACTTCACTCAGTATAATATTTAGTTTATAACATTTCAGGCCAATGACCTTACTGTTTTGGCTCTTTGCGTACATGCACATGACTTGGTCGAGCAAATGTTATAGGTTTGCATATTCTAAAACCATTTACTGTGCCAGACAGAAGTCTCGCTTATTACCGTTTACTAGCATGTTAAAAATCCCCTTCAGGGGTAAAGAATTCCTAGCACACTTAACACATTTTCAAATATTCGCCTCTATCCGTCATAGGAAATATCACAAAACCAACCGTCATAAGCTGCCCTGCCATCCCACCAAAGTATCACTTTATTTCTTCCGGGCACGGTCACCGAGATCGCCAACGTCTAAGAATCACTTGGTCATATCCTAGAACCGTCTGTTGTGTCAGAGAGCGATCTCGCTCATCACCGTTAACTAAAACGTTAAAGATCCCCTTCAGGGGTAAAAAATCTTAGCATGCTTGTCACATTTCAAAATATTCGCCTTCATTCATTCGTCATAGGAAAAAGTATCGAAAAGCAACCCCTCGTTTTGCCATACATCGCCCCCGTCGAAATAGCCATTTCCAGTATCCACCATGGCCAATCATAGCCTCGTTGAAGCAAACGTCAAGCGCTACCGGCTCTCTGTCTACAAACACGCTTTTATTTAAAAAAATAAAAATAAAACAAAAAAAATAAAAATGCCAATTTTTTGTCCTAGAGACTTGACATTTATTTTAATGGTCGAAGAAGTAGGGACCTTTCTTTTATGTCAAACAAACTTATTTGTGAACGTGTTAGTTTCCAAAATAGTAAACATTTAAAATTTAAGTGTTTTCAAAAAATCTCAAAATATAAAAAGTATTATTGTAAAAAAATAAAGGTCATAGAGACCATTGGTTTGGATTATGGCACAACATTCTATCATATTTGGTTTTCAAACTATCGCCTACTTTCAAAAACAAAATTTTTCAAAAAAAATTGAAAAATATAACGAGTGGTCTATAGGAAAGAGGACGTCAGCTCGAGTCCAACGACACCTCATTTATTAAAATCCGACCATCCGTTCGCCAATGATCACCAATGTTTGCTAGAAAGTAGGCTATCATTTTTTTTTTCCTCCTACACTTTTGAAACTTGCTGCCACCTTAGAGGGCATGCCCACCTTTCATTAACGTCAAACAAACTTTTTTCCAACATTCACCGTTTTCAAAATAGCGCCAATCAAAAAAACAAGAATTTTCTAAATTTAAAAAAAATCAACACACATTCTTAGCCAAGAGGACGTCACCCCGTTCCTAAACAACACATCGTTCTAGCCTTACAAGCTCATTAAATATCACCAAAATTTCAAAAACGCACGTTTACCTCAAATTGCGTTTCCAAATTCCACCCATTGTAAAAAAAAATAACCTCACCATCAAATAGAGCGGAAAAAATACCATCTAAACGACCCCTCACTCGACCCTAGTCCTCCCCCACCACCAACTTTTTCCAAAATAGCCATACGTATTCAAGTACACGCGCGATTATGGGTAGAACCGGCCTTATCCCACTACTGCACAGTTTTAGTCCTAGAGGCTTGACATTTATTTTTGCGGGTAGAGGGGGTCAGGGCCATTCATTTATGTCAAACAAAATGTTTTGTAAACACTTTAGTTTCCAAAATATAAGAATTCCAATATTACACTTTTTTCAAAAAAACATAAAAAATTAAAAAGTTTTTTTATAAAAAATAAAGGACATAAAGATCGTTCGTTTAAGCTATTGCACAACGTTCTATCATGTTTGTTTTTTTAACTATCGTCTATTTTCAAAAACATAACGAGTGGTCCATAGCAAAGCCCCCGTCAGCTCGAGTCCAACGACACCTCATTCGTGAATCTCCGACCACGGGTTCGGGAGTTATCGGCTCGCATTGGGAGTAGTGGTGGTGGGGGGGGGCAGAACTCTCACTACTCCCCTACTTATTCATTTTATACATAGCACATGCCATACATAGCTTAGGGGAACTTCTTTTTCCTCAAATGTCTAAATATGTCGCTTTAGTAATTTATTCTTTATCTAATTAAACATATTATTATAATGCCAGTAGGGAGGGTGGTGGCGCAGTGGCTTAGCTGCTCGTCTTTCTCCCGGTGGGCCGGGGTTCGAATCCCGGTGACAGCGGGGTGGAATTTTCATCTGAAAAATCACGTGGCGTCAGGAAGGGCATCCGGCCTTAAATCCCCGGCCAAAACCAAAATGAGCCTCGTTGGCTCCGGCGACCCCAATTTATTGGGATGAGCCGAAGAAAGTTTATTATAATGCCAGTAGATTCGGATAACAAACGTGCGAATGCGGAAAAAAGTCGTGCGGATGCGGGTTGGTTGCGGATAACAGTTTCTCGTATGCGGGGCGGATGCGGATAACAGTCGTGCGGATGCGGGTTGGTTGCGGATAACAGTCGTGCGGATGCGGGGCGGATGCGGATAACAGTCGTGCGGATGCGGATAACGTTTTGTTTATCAACGCAGGGCTCTACCTATGAGAAGACACCAGAACGCACAGCACATGTGGAGATCACGTGTTCCATATCGTACTGACAATGGCTGGTACAATCATTGACAGTGTCAAAAATGTGAAGAATGACGTATGGTGTGGCACGAAGGCTGTCAGTTCATTGGGAGTGAATAAACGTTTACAAGGGACGACGACAGATCGAGGAGTTTTAAAATAAACTGTTTATGTTCCTGGATTGTGGCAACAGTTTGTCTTCTTTCAATGTGGTCCACATCAAACCTAACACTTACGTCCATAGCCATTTGGTGTATTAACATCGCGGATTCAAATAAATCAGAGTCAAGTGGTTCAATCCCGGACTATGGTGACTTCCGTTGTTCTTGTTGTTCTTTTCATTATTTTATGGACTTGAGAGATAGTGGCTGTCACCCGGTGGTTAACGGCTGGGTGTGAAGGATGGCTGATAACTTATGTAATTGTGATATCACTGCTGGTGTGTGAATTTATTGTGATTGAAATTAGACTTGCGGAGGAGATGGAGCCCATCACCTCCGAGCGAGGCGCGCCATGATGCGTGATGGGCTCTATTTCGCTGTACAGCTTTCGCCGGAGCTGCTAGCTGGTGAATCATGCCTGATTTCCCCCTACAAATACAAACTGATATAAAATAAGTGAATTAATTTACGTATTTCACAGTCATACAGCATAACGTTTCGATGTATAAGGATTATAACGCGACCAAGAACTACATTTTCCAACCACCCCGAGCCGAGAAAAAGTTACCTCACAAAAATGATAACAACTTTCTTTCCTAGACATACAAAATTTTGAAATTAATAAACCAGTTACACAACATTACAGTGTATATTGTGTTAAAATTTGGATTCGATCTGAAGATGGGGTTTTGAAATAATAATTATTAAATGTGACGCATGTTTGAAACACGCTTAAAAACGTGCACTTTTTGTGTACCAACTGCGATAAAAATATTAAAATATAAATTAAAAATTCCAAACCTACATGAACTAACGTAAAATAGAACGACGAAAATGTTGATGTTATTGGATTTTATGTAGGTCTATTGGTTACTTCACAAAAAAACTTCAAACTCGAGTGCACATAATACTTTGGTCGACAGTAGTGTGATGTCTTGCACAAAAATTTTCTCGGTCGACCTCGGCCTTTCCTCCCTGTGATCTTTCCTTCTAGGATATTAGTTAGGAAAGCACCGAGTGAGTTAGCCGGGGTCGTTACGGCATGACTGCTGGCAGTCGCTCACATCCGGGAGGCGAGGAGGTTCGAATCACCCCGCGCAACCTTGAAGATGGACTTCTGTGGTTTCCCATCTTCCTTCCAGGCAAATGCCGGGGTTGGTCCCTAACTATAGGCCACAGCCGCTACCTTCCAACTCCTCGACCTTACATTCAATACATTCCTCCCCAGACAACACTCCACACGCAATGGTACTTGTAGCTCACCCAATGGGTGTCCGCCTCGGAGCAGCTACAAAACTGGCGAGCCGAACATGTCCTCGGACACTCCCGGCACTAAAAAAAGCCATATGTTAAAAAAAGTTAGGAAAGCGTTATATCGCAAGATGTGGCCTGTAAATTTAGCTTTTCTTTTATGGATAGTTGGTTTCAGTTCTCTTTACCCTTGAATTTCTTGCAGGATGCTGATGTTAGTCCACATGGTTAATGTAAAAAAAAAAAGGATGTAAATAAAATGCAATAATTCTAGAAGCACATATTCGCTGCCAATTAAAGACATTCTTGCGCTCAATATTTATAAGCGTTCACAGTTAAATATCGATGTTCTTGGTCACAAATGTGCCAATTGAGTAGTTATATAGTGAACAAGTCAAATCATCATGGATGGTAAGTCATCATTTCCAACAGGTGCTTGATGTGAAACTACTTTTCACTATTTGCACTCGCAGAGTTGTTAAAATGAAAGTTAAATGAAGAAATGGTCTAGTAAATAATAATAATAATAATGACATTTTTAGCCTATTTTCATTTATGAAATAATAGCCTTATGAGATTACCTTTTGTCCGTGTGTCTGTCCGTGTTCGCGTGTGTGTGTGTGATGGATTTCTTTGTGTCCCCCCTAATAACTTCTAAACGGCTGGAGATATTTCAATGAAAATCTGTACGTTCATAGCACTATTCCGGGCGACCCCGACCATGCCCTTTAAATTTTGTTACGTCTCACCAATCCAACATGGCGGCTGTGCGAAATATTTCACCAGTTTTCAATCTCTCCGAAACTATTACCGATATCACCCTGTAATTTCGTACGGTCATAAAGGGAACTACTAGAAGTTCACCTATGCAATATTTGAAAACCTGGTAACTACAAAACCAACATGGCGGCCAAGCGAAGTTGCGACATTTAAATAGACGTTTCTCGCGATTTAAGCAACCAAATGCAATGAAACTTGGTACAGAATATGTTTATACACATTGTAATGCACCAACATCTATCTTCGTTCAATTGTTTACATAACCTCAAGATGGTGGCTGTGCGAAATATTTCACCGGCATTCTATATATCTGAAACTATTACCGGTATCATCATGAAATTTTGTACGGAGATAAAGGGCACTACTGGAAGTTCATCTATGAGACTTTCAAAAACCGTTTAATTACAAAACGAACATGGCGGCCAAACGAGGTAGAAAGGTTTAAATGATTTAATGATCCAAACGCAATGAAACTTCGTACAGCAAATGCTTATACACATTGTAATGCACTGGTATCTAATTTAGTTCAATTGTTTACGTACCCTCAAGATGGCGGCTGTGCGAATTTCGAAAATTAAGATTTTATTTCTTGTATTCTAATCATGCGATCGAAATCAACATTTGCACAATGAACGTACATGATAGTCATCATCTAATAGTACATAACTCTATGGCCTACATATATTAAAATCCAACATGGCGTCCATCCAAAATATTTAGACGGTTCTCAATATCTATTAATCTACTACAACAATGAAACTGAAATTTTTAAATTGTATAGAGGCTATAAGCATAAGTTCACCTATGGGACGTTCAATAACCTAGCGAGCACAAATCCAACATAACGGCGACCTGACATGTAAATATTCAAATGGAAGTTTCTTGCGTTTTAACCATCCGAGCGCAGTGAAACTTGATACGGTACATGCTTACACAAATTTTAATCGACTGGCATCTAATTCATATAAATTATTTTCATAACCACAAGATGGCGGCTGAGCGAAATTTTAAATCCAGCTTTTATTTTTGTGTCCTAATCATGCGATTGAAGTTTGAATAAAACACCTACAAAATAATCTTCATGTAATAGTAGATAAATCTAAGGCCTATAATATAAATATCCCACATGGTGACCATCCAAAATATTTAGACGGTTCTCAATATCTACGAATCTATTACAGCTATCAGACTGACAATTTGTATGTTGATAGAGGCAATTAATATTAGTAGGAAATATGAAAAAAAAGGCTATTTACTTCTTAACGGAACTACTTGTTGAGAATGCCTTTAGCTATGGTGGAACCGGGTTCGATTCGCGGTTGATAAATTTGAGATTTTCAAAGCAAAATATCACTGCCTGCGGATTGGATTCCAAGTTAAAAGGAAGGTTTCGTTGATCACCAACACGAGATCAATGGTCACGTAAAACTACACGCTGCATTCCTTCCTTCCATTGTTCGAGGTTTTACATTCCTTTGAACTGCTCTGGCTTTAGAGACGTTGCGATGACAAAAGTTTGCCCCGAAGGGATCTTTAAACTGTCGGTAAATCTACCGACATGGGTCTGTCAGAATGTTTGCACCCTCAAACGATAACTCACTACGCTAAGTAACCAGACAGTAAATAAAGAGATAAAATGACCTTATCTCTTAAATAAAAACTGGTAGGAGCATGCTAAAACAGAAACAGACAAAAAGAAAATACCACCACGGAGCCACATAAAATGAGCAAATGGACCCAGTTTAAGAAAATGTTCAGGGACGTCCATTTTTTAAATAATCAGTCATGAATTCCGATTTCTGAACTCCCAATTGAAGAGTACGAGAGAGAAAAATGTGAACCTTAGAAAATTCATCCTAGGCCTCGGAAAATCGAATATCGTTAGGATGGAAATATATCAAGATCTAACCAACGAAGTTGCCAGGAACTCTGAAAGGGGGAAGGTCTATACAAGTAAATGTGAACCGTAACGAACTCAGATTGTGATCCATGGTCACCATCCACATCTCACAACTGGAGGTGGTATTTGATGATTGCTCTCATTCCTTACTCGTATTGGGGGTATATTGGATTAGTGTCACTGGACAACATGTTTTAAAAACAAAAATCAGAGATTTGTTAATATTTGCCTGGGGTGTTATCAAAGAAAGCCCATTGTATAGACCACTAATATATGCTAATATTGTCTTTTCGTTTCACTGAACATCGACAACCACTCAATTACATTTGGAAGGTGTGTGCAGTATTAATGTTCCTAAGGCAACATCTCCGAAATGAAGAATGCAGATATGATCTGCAATTAGGAAAGAGAACACCTAAGTGTATGCAATAAGGCTTATACCCAGGGGAAGGAGATAACGCAAAGATTGACCGAAACACGAAGAGATAATATGTTCACGGTGTGGGAATTTAGGCTCCCACACAAACTCGTGAACGTTTGGTGGGCACCGCTTTGCAATTACGAGGTTGATATTACCATATTAAGAACGACCAGAACAGATCTAATAGGTATTCTCCCTGTGTTGTTTAGTGCAGTTTGACCATATGGTGATATAATTTCCCTCAGAACAATACGGCAACAACTCTTCTTCGGTAACCGGAACTCTCTCTCTCTGACGTGGTAGAATCGTGGATATTTTCACATCGAGCCGCTGGGTCGGTGGGTGTAACTCAATCGTTGCCAGTTTGAATGCGACCATAGGCACGTGTGTACCAGACGTAATACTCAGTGCTAGATTATCCATTAGGCCCGACTAGGCCCAGGCCTAGGGCCCCCAATTATCTGGGGCCCCAAAAATTTTATTCCGAAAATTTAGATATTTTTTATCCAGAACTGAGACAGTTTCAGCATTATATTAAACTACAATGTCCTTTAAAAACTGAGTTCACTCATTCTGAACTTTATGAAATTCTTATTCGAGACAAGCTTGAGTCTGTTTTTCCGAACGTTGAAATTGCTTTTCGCATTTCCCTGACCCTCATGATAACGAATTATTCTGCGGAGCGCTCGTTTTCAAAATTGAAACGGATCAAAAGTGCGCAAAGAAGTATCATGTCACAAGAACGATTAGACATGCTAAGTTTAATGTATATCGAGTCAGATATTCTGCGGGAAATTGATTTTGTTGACATTGTTGAAGATTTCATTGACCGAAAAAACAGAAAAAAAAATTATTACATTTTACAGAAGTAAATATACTATGATTTGTTAAATTGTTCAAATCATCTGAAATGTTTTCAAATAACAACGGCCGTTTCAATTGAAATGTATATATACGGTATACAGTATGTAGCCTATATAGGCCTATGATTTAAGAAAAAGCGTATTATTCATCTTGAGAAAAAAACTCTTGTATATACTTTATTAAATGTGCATGTGCTAAAAAATAAAAATTATTTGAAAAAATCAAGGGGCCCCAAAAATCTGAGGGACTTGGGCCTCATTTTACCTTAATCCGGCACTGGTAATATTGTCAAACGAGCTCGTGGTGATTGTTATTTTGTGTTTGGGTAGAAAGCGACAGCCAGTGGCCATCAGCAAAACAATCGAAACGTGCCTAGTAAGCACGTGGAGGCTCATAATTGCCAACCATATCAAGTGACTTAAGAGTCTATTGTGTTGGCCCTGCAAAGAAACAAATGACTACTATGGTGACTTATTCGATAATAATTAGTGAATCATCTCGTAACGTGGTCATGGTTCTGTTCCCAAAAACATGTACACACATGTACACATTTTAAGAATTTCCTTAAAATTCCTACTCATTGGTTTAACCTGTAAATTTACAATTATTATTCTAAGCCCAAGATCGCGGGTTCAAACCCGGATGAAGTCGTCAGATTTTTTAAGAACTTTAACAATCCCTTCGGAGGGGAAGTAAAGCCGGTGGGCCCATGCCATAGATTTATGGCATGTAAAAGAACCTTTCACTAACTACAATTGTGTGAAGCTAAATTTGTAGGTTAGAAGGGGTTGAACATTGCTCACGTCCGTAGGTATAACCTCAAATTGCCCTACACGTGACCCCCGGGTGGTGCTAAACGAGCAATAGCGACCAGATTATCCTTGTGATCTCCTGACTATCAAGCATGAAAATGATTGATGCAAAAGGTTCTTTTCAGAACCAACAACAAGTTTCAAGAAAATGTATTGGACTTACACTCAGAATTTATCAATTAAATGTAGAAGGCATAAGTAAATCAAAATGCCAATATTTGTCAAAATTCTTATTATGTGAAAACATTGATGTGGTTGTCCTCCAAGAAACTCATGTCGCAGATGAGGACCGATTGCGTTTAAGAGGACGAATACCAGGATATGATATACTTGGAGCTACATATCACCATGTATATGGTGTAGCGACCTATGTGCGGAGTACCATTGATAACGTTTCTCTGTTAAAAGCTAACGTCGATAACAATATTCATACAGTTGTAATAACGATTGGTGAGGTTATAGTAACTAATGTTTATAAGCCTCCAGTCTACATGGCCACCTCAAGTTCTTCAAGTGCAAGATCACCCTGCAGTCTATATAGGTGATTTTAATAGCCATCATGAAGATTGGAAGTATACTATTCCTGATGTCAATGGAGAAAATCTCATGAGTTGAGCTGAAGAACATAACATCCATCTTGTATTCGATGCAAAAGATAGAGGTACATTTAGATCAGCTGCATGGAAACAGGAATATAACCCGGACCTGGTGTTTGTCTCCTGTGACAACAACTATCGGCCATTGTATACTACACGGAAAGTTCTACCAGCTTTTCCGCACAGTCAACACCGCCCAGTTTATCTTGAAGTTGGAATACAAATCCCTCTTGTGACTTCATATCCTCGCCCACGCTGGAACTTAAAAAAATCGGACTGGAAAGCTTTCTCGGAAGAACTAGATAAATATGTCCGATGGATACCTCCAACGAGTGACAATTATGGTAGATTTGTAGGAGCTGTAATTACCATAGCCAAAAAAACACATTCCAAGAGGATTCAGGAAGGAATATGTTCCCGGATGGACTGATACAAGTGAAAAGCTGTACCAAGAGTTCCTGGCAAGTGGTGAACAAGAGATCGCTGAAGAACTACTTGGTAGCCTTGATAATGCTCGGAAGGAAAAGTGGATTGAAACCGTAGAATCTATTAACTTCTGTAAATCCAGCAGAATAGCCTGGTAACTCTTGAGAAAACTTGGAGGAGGTACCCCTATTGTCCGTGGACATCAACATGTCACTCCAAAAATGGTTGCTTCCCATATAGTTTCAATGTCTCGAACAGCTAGAGATAGAAATCACACAAAATATATCAAGAAAGAATTGGCCAATCTCACAGCCACAAATAATTTTTGATCAGAATACACTAAACCCTTCACCATCCAGGACATTGACACAGCGCTGAAAGATGTAAAAAGCGGTAAGGCACCGGGATTTGATGGAATACATCCCGAATTCTTGATACACAGTGGAAAGCATGCTCGTCTTTGGCTATCCAAGCTGGCCACTAACATTGTTCAGACTGGTAAGCTACCTCGTTTGTTTAAATTGACGAAGATCGTTGCCATACTGAAGCCTGGAAAACCAAGTGACAGACCAGACAGTTATAGACCTATCTCATTTTTGAGCGTATGCTATAAGTTAATTGAGAGACTAATCTTGAACAGAATCGCCTCAAAAGTGCTTGAAGTAATTCCCATAGAACAAGCAGGATTTAGACCACAACGGAGTTGCACGGACCACGTTCTCTCCTTAACCACCTACATTGAGGCAGGGTTCCAGAATCGTCAAAAACATCAGTAGCATTTATAGACCTTAAGGCAGCTTATGACACTGTTTGGAGAGAGGGTGTAATTTATAAATTACTTGAAGTTATCCCTTGTAAGACACTGGCTCGTCTTGTAAGCAACATGCTGAATGATAGAAGCTTCCAGGTCATCATGGGCAGTGAAATTAGCAAACCAAGTAAATTAAATAATGGACTTCCTCAAGGATCAGTGCTTGCCCCACTCTTGTTCAGCCTCTATATATCAGATTTGCCCTCCACAAAATCAAGGAAGTTTGGATATGCTGACGACTGGGTAATTGCTACTAGAGATCCATGTTTCGAAAGTACAGAAGAGACGCTGACAAATGATCTTTCTGCACTGGGAGATTAGTTTCGCAAATGGAGACTTCAGCCAAGCACAACTAAGACCGAAGTTGCTTGCTTACACCTGAACAATAAAATGGCAACAAGGGAACTTACGGTTTACTTCAATAACATCCTCCTTCGCCATAAAAGACATCCCAAGTATTTGGGTATAACACTGGATAGAACATTGTCATTCAAAGAACACCTACGAATAACTTCTGCCAAAATGAAGACAAGAAACAACATCTTACGGAAATTATGTGGCACCACTTGGGGTGCCAATGCAACTACTCTCCGTTGCTCAGCTCTAGGCTTAGTTTATTCTGTTGCTGAGTATTGCGCTCCTGTGTGGATAAATAGTCCGCATGTAAGATTAATAGATGTACAATTGAATAACACCATGCGCATGATAACAGGAACAATTGTCAACTCCTACACAATGGCTTCCTATTCTCAGCCACATCCCACCACCTCACTTGCGGCGATGCAACATTTTGATAAGAGAATATAGAAAGATCCAGACCAACAAACAACTACCAATCCAAGGAGACATTGGTGATCTACATGTGAAACGATTACGTTCAAGACATCCACCTATCTGCACAGCGGAGAATCTTGCAACTAACAAATTCAATCTGACTGAGAGATGGTCTTCTGACTGGAATTCGTTTGCCCCTCCAGAGAGTACAGTAATGCCATGCATAACTGAGCAGGTGCCAGGGTTCACTCAGCCTAGAAAGACCTGGTCAAAATTAAATAGAATCCGGACCAATCACGGTGTATGCGGCGATCTCCCGTACAAGTGGAGGAAAAAGTCTTCGTCATGTTGCGAGTGCGGTGCTGAAAGACAGACTGTTCGGCACCTAGTTCAGGAATGCCCACAAACATCATACGGTGATGACTTCAGCGACTTCTTCCTAGGGACACCACAGGCACTTCATTACGTTTCGGAACTAGATGTTAAATTGTAAATAATTTTCATGTATGCCATACGACAAATAAAATAAATAAATGTAGGTTAGATTTGATTAACGCTATAAGTTCCAACGGTCGGTGCCAGGTGCCGGTTGCGGTGTCATCTAGTAGCCATGTTCACAGCTAGGTGTCGTTGACGGTAGCATTTGGTAGCAAAAGTAGGAACTACTTGAAATTGATCGTCTGCAGTCCTTACCTGAATCACAAATAACGCACACTAATACAGCCATCACAATTAACACTGGTTATCCGACAGATTCTACACACACCCAAAGTACACGAGGCTACATGACCGCGTTGTCTCAGTCCCTAAACGGAGGCACCAACCAACCTTACAATTATTAAATCATATTAGTACAATATGATAAAGACAGGTCGAACAGGATATCAAATTCTTACAAAGCAGCAAAATCAATCACGTATGCCATTAAAAGGTGCACCCTTGTGTGGTACGAATATCATTGATTACTATTTCTTAAAATTGTGTAATGGCTTAGTCGAATAACACGTTGTATGTATTTTATATGCGTTATGTACTAAGAATCATGTATACGATGGAAAATTGAATTTGCGTTTGTATAAACTTGTAGGCTCAATTAATTATGTTTCATATGCATCTTCAGGTTTGCATGATTTTCTTTAAATTCTTTAAATTTAATTAGGAGAATGTTATATAATGTTAGTGAGAAATACTGGAAGTTACGTTTGTTTATACGTAACTTAGGTTGATATAAAACAGAGTGATTCTCTGTAATTCTTCTGGTTTTATACCCGTGAATTACAACTTGAATTCTACTTCTATCTTTAACAAGTAGTTCCGTGAAGAACTATACAGCCTATTTTCGTAGATTCCACTTATGTTAAATGCCTCTATCAACATACAAAATTTCAGTTTGATTGCTGTAATAGATTCGTAGATATTGAGAACCGACTAAATATTGCAGATTGTCGCCGTTTTGGAATGTATGTAGGTCTTAGAGTTATGTACTGTTAGATGAAGATAATTGTGTACGTGTAGTATTCAAACTTCAATCGCATGATTAGGACACAAGAAGAAAAAACACGATTTTAAAATTTCGCACAGCTGCCATTTTGTGGTTATGGAAACAATTGAAAAAAAATTAGATGCCAGTGGATTAACATTTGTATAAGGATTTACTGTACCAAGTGTCACTGCACTCGGATGGTTAAATTGCGAGAAACGACCATGTGAATATTTATAATTCGCGTCACCGCCATGTTGGATTTGTGATCACCAGGTTATTGAAAGTCCTATAGGTGAACTTATGTTCATAGCCCCTATGAACATTAAAAATTCAGTTTGATTGCTGTAATAGATTCGTAGATATTGAGATCCATCTAAATATTTCGGATGGTCGCCATGTTGGATTGTTATATGTACTGTATAGGCCATAGAGTCATGTACCATTAAAGGAAAATTATTGCGTAGGTTCATTATTCAAACTTTCACTTCGATCGCATGATTACGACACAGGAAATAACAACTTAATTTTACAATTCGCACAGCCGCCATCTAAAGGTTATGTTAACAATTGAACGAAGTTAGATGTCAGTGCATTACAATGTGTATAAACATATACTGTACCAAGTTTTATTGCATTTGGTTGGTTCAATCGCGAGAAACATCTATTTAAAAGTCGCAACTTCGCTTGGCTGCCATGTTGGTTTTGTAGTTACCAGGTTTCTAAAAGTCACATAGGTGAAATTCTAGTAGGTTCCTTTATCACCGTAACATATTCCAGGGTGATATCGGTATTCGTTTCGGAGATATTGAATGCTGGTGAAATATTTCGCACAGCCGCCATGATGGATTGGTGAGATGTAACAAAATTTGAAGGGCACGGTCGGAGTCGTCTGGAATGTTGCTATGAACTTACCGAGTTTCATTGAAATCGCTCCAGCCGTTTAGATGTTATTAGGGGAGGGACACACACATACACCATCTCACACACACCATCACACACACACGCACACACAGACAGACATACGGAAAAAAGGTGATCTCATAAGCCTATTTTTTTTCATAAATGAAAATAGGCTAAAAATGTATTTATATATTTGAAAAGCATTATTGTTATTATTCAAATTATTATAATTGCATTTGTGTGTGTAGCTAATTGAGGGATTATTTCTTTTGTTAAATTTTGTTATCTCTACTTAGTATAAAACAAAGTCCCCGATTCTTGGATGTCACGGGTAATCCCGAGAACCACTGGGTTGATTTTGATGCAGTTTTCACCATTTTGTAAAGGATATCTGGAGGAAGGTTTCTATAGAAAATAATTTATTTATGATCAAATGAAGCGAAGCAGTAACTATTGCAGTGAAAAAGTCGAAACGAAATCCTGGCGTACGTGCGCTTTTTAATCTTACGCTGGGAAAACCGTTAAAAATATCAATATACTATGAGTGTAAGAATTTTTCAGCATGAAAAGTTCTACAAAAAATTCCGTGAGAGCATATCTCTATATCCAATAGATCGCCCACTCTACGTGTTTTTGGAATGGATGGAAGGGGGATTTGTGTTTCATGCACCTCGCCATTCTTAAATTACGTCTGACAAGAATTCGTTGCACATGCATGATAATATAATTAATAGTCCAGTCAGTCATTTTATCCCATCATTACAACGCGACCAAGAACTACATTTTCCAACCACCCCGAGCCGAGAAAAACTTACCTTACTAAAATTATAACAACTTTTTTTCTTGGACACACAAATTTTTAAAATTAATAAACCGGTTATAAAACATTCCAATGCATATTGTGTTAGAATTTGGATTCGATCTGATGACGCGCGGTTGAAACACGCACTTTTTTTGTTCCAACTGCGATAAAAAAATATTAAAATATAAATTAAAAATTCCAAACCTACATGATCTAACGTAAAATAGAACGACAAAAATTATGATGTTATTGAATTCAATGTAGACCTATTGGTTACATCACAAACAACCTTCAAACTCGAGTGCACATAATACTTTGGTCGACAGTAGACACTCCTTTTGCCATCCCCAACGAAGGCCTCTTCTTCTTACGTGGTAAACTCGTAGGAGTGCGATAGTTGAAAAGGCGCCAACAGTATTCCTCGTGGGCTGATAGTTCATTATCTGCTTCTCCATACTTCAATTGCGACATCGGGGTTCCCAACTTAATTTACAGCAACATTTCAAGTACGAGAAAAATGTTGCTAGATTCCCACGATTTCAATAAAGAAAATATTGACGTCAGTAAAGAGCAATTCAAATTCTCTAAATTACTATTTATACAATAATATATTCATATTTTGTTGCCAAAATATTGCATATGCAAAAAAATCACTGAATGATTCATTTTCTCACTTAAGTTGGTGACACTGCTAGACACCACATACACTGGACCTATTCACTATTTTAGTGTTATTTTATAAATAGACATTTATAAATAGTACATTATGCAACGAGCCTATAATGGCTATAATTAAGACACGAGTATTTTTATAAAAGGAGCGCATGCGAGTTTTATAATTTCCATACGAGTGTCTTAATTACCATTATAGGCGAGTTGCATACGACTGTTTATGTTCGACGATAATTATAACTTTATTATATGTTTTAACATAAATATTCATAAATATCTGTTGAGATTGTCACTAGAATTTTGTGATCGGGTGCTGCGCAGGGTAGGATATCTCTGATTTCCAAGCTCTCTGACCGACCGACGCATGCGCTCTGTGTGCTTCAATGCCATATGTGCAGATTGATCACCAGTATTCAGTAAAAATGTCACCGAAATTGTTTGAAAACAACCCGCTGTGTAGAAATTGGGTTTGGGGATATTAAGGTACAGTGTCTCATATTCACCAGTTTATTTACGCGAACATATGGACGGTGTACTTTTGGTAATTTATATAGACATGTTGGATTTTGAGCGCATGCGTGAAGGTATCCTTATCTAATTGGTCAAACAACTGTTTCTTGAGCTGTGATTGGTGGGAGAAACTGTTTCATAATGAAAAATAGTGTTATAATGACCATCATTATGATACTGTTTCCAGACATATAATTGTCAGGGTCGAACATAAAGGTACAGTATACGTCTCCAAACGTTTGCCTAAGAAATCATATCGGACTGTCCTGCAGCGAATGTTACCGGATCATCTCTGCAGTTCGTTCCGCTCATGGCAGATCCTTGGATCACACATTTTAGGTACTGCCACTGAACGGAACAAACACTTGGCCATGATCTGTGATGATCCAGGTAGGGAGTACCAAAGCTTGCCGATGATCCTAACCTGGTCCATCAAGGTGAAACCCTAGAACATTTGTAGGACTCTTTTAAATCACTTATTAAAGATTTCCTTTATTCAAACAAAAAACTGTAAGTTACATCCTAACTGAAAACACAATAAAGGGAAAAGGATCGCCCGAATGGGCATTAATTTTTACTATAATCACTAAATGATTTTAATCTTTTGCGGCACGTCGTGATATGGCACCTGGTACACCTTTCGTTGCATCAAATGCAAACACAATTGTAATTCGGACTATGGAAGGATCTGTTGGAGCATATCTTATGATGGAATCCGTGAATGGCGAGTCTCGTTATTAAGTCTTTGATCTTGATTCTCGTTAGACCACGTTCTGTTCATCATGGCATCAGTAATATAAAAGTCTGGATCTATCGCTTGTTTCTTTGCTCTTCTAGCCTCCAAAAAGTCAGTAGAGGATCTTGTAGCCGCCAAAGGAACTTTCAGTCTGAGGTCTTCGATGAAGAAGGTTTCCTTTGCTAACTCATAGACTAATCTTGTGGGAGCCATCTTTCCAACTCTTAGTACATACTTGAAAAATCTCGACTTAACATTATTCTTTCTAGATCGCTAAATGTGAGAAAATCCCATATTATTTCAAGACCATACGTAACAACTGATGGAAAAGGGTCAGAGCTGTAACTAGCGATAACGCTGGTAGATTCTTAATCTTGTAAATGGCTCGGATAGCTGTTGCTGACCTCTCTTGTATATGATGACTGAAGGATGTGGCTGTAGTCTGCAGGGTTATGCCCAGGTATTTGAACTTGTTCACTACGTTTAATGGTTCGTTGTACAATGTGAGCGTGTCTTTAAGCGCAGGTTTACCTCCTTTTCGAAATGTAATTTGAACCGTTTTTTGAAGGTTAATATCAAGGTGATTTTCATTGACCCATTTTTCTAGTTCAAACAATACACTCTGTAATTCTAATTTGTTTGAAGACCCTAATACCATGTCATCCGCATAGAGTAAGAGTGTGGTATTGGGAGAGTCCTTTATTATGCTGGTAATGTCTGCCGTAGTAATATTAAATAGAAGCGGGCTTAAAGGATCACTTATACTCCCAATACGGCTTCACCCTCAGACTCTACGAGGGATCATTCATCTGCCGTCGCAAGGACGGTATCTGGGGGCTGAGCACACTTCGTCAGAAGATACAACTGAGGATGGTGACAGGCTAATGAGCCAGGTGATCTAATTAAATTAAGGAAGGGTCAGGGAAGGAATTTTGGAAGGATGTCGGCCGGGGAACTGTTGAAAGTAACCGTCCAGGCATTTGCCTGGTGGTGAAAATCAACATATCCTAAAGGCAAGGCCTTGTCGCCGCCACCACACTTGTCTATCCTCTGCTTCAAGTTTCAAATCAGCATATTCATGGAAATTTAGTTTGTCCTTCACAGAATCCAAATACTTCTTCCTTGGTCTTCCCCTTCCCTTCTTCCCTAAAACCTTTCCTTCCAACACGATCATTAGGAAATTGTTTCGGCGTTTTGTTTTCCTCTTTTCTACAGTGATGATCAACTCCTACTTCCATAACGACCTTTTGGTTTGACTTTTTCTGTACCCAGGTTATTTTCAGCATCCTTCTCTATATCCATATTTTCATTATTTCCAGGCGTTTTATATATTGTTCTACTAACACCCATGCTTCACAGCAGTGGCGGATATAGAGGGGGGCACCAGGGGCAAGTGCCCCCCCTCCCCCCGAAAAAACAGTTGTCTGATACATTGATATTGCCGATAAAAATTATTGTTTCTGCAAACTGCACGGCAAGTAAAATCTTGGCTCTATTGCCTGCATTCATGAATGTGGCCAATGATTGTTATCATATAGTACGTAATGGCAACACTGTTAATATAATCGCTACATTGACAGTGTTGCGAGTGCAGAGAGATCTTTCAGCAGCCTGCAACTTGTCGAATCATGGCTACGAACGCGAATGGCAGAGGAAAGGTTGAATGGCTTGTGTGTGTTATTTCTTCACCGTGATATAATGTTGACGTTGAAAAAGTTCTAGAACGTTTCTCTAAAGGGAGTAAACGAAGGATCGCCATGGATCTTATTTTGTAATAGGCATGCATTTTGCCCAGGATAGTCACCAAATAGAATCCCAATCAGTATTCAATACAATTGTTTCTTGTATTTATATTTATGTCGAAAGCCTCCGTGGCTTAGGCGGCAGCACGCCGGCCTCTCACCGCTGGGTCCGTGGTTCAAATCCCGGTCGCTCCATGTGAGATCTGTGCTGGACAAATCGGAGGCAGACAGGTTTTTCTCCGGGTACTCCGGTTTTCCCTGTCATAATTTCATTCCAGCAACACTCTCCACTATCATTTCATCAGTCATTCATTTAATCATTGCCCCAGAGGAGTGCGACAGGCTTCGGCAGCCGGCACAGTTCATATCCTCGCCGCTAGATGGGGGCTTCATTCATTCCATTCCTGACCCGGTCGGAGACTGGAAGCAGGCTGTGGATTTTCATTTCATTTATATTTATGTCACTAGTAGTGACTCAGTGACTGACGATGTTGGTACCATGTACATATTTGATAACATTTGTCTAGTACGGTAGACATGTATATTGCCTTCAGATAGTCACTATGATTGCAAATGTTTTAATACATATTAGACTGTGTAATGTGCATTAAAGTGCCGAAATGTTCATATTCTGTAGAATTAAAAAGTTTTTTTTACATAATGACAATGAATATCTATGATTTTAGTCATTTTTCCAAGTTTTCCCGTATTGATTTTATAAGTTATGCATAACTTAATGACAATGACTTGTGTTATTGAAACTGAAACCATTTTAATACTGTATAATGAAAATCTTGTAGAATTATAAAATCTGGTGGTTGAATGTTATGTGTAGTGTGTGTAGATTAAATACATTTTTTATTTAAATTTATTTTTATTTAGTAAATTTACCCTCTAGGTTGGTGGTTCCCACGGACTCAGCGAGGGAACTCACCACTACCGCCTCTATGGGCAGTGTCCTGGAACTTGGAACATCTGGTCGGGATGGATACAACTGGGGAGGTGTGATCAGCACTTCGCCCAGGCGGCCTCACCTGCAAAGCGAACAGGGGCCTCATGAGGGAGGAGAAGGGATGGAAGATTGGGATGGATAGGCTAGGAAGAGGGAAGGAGGCGGCCGTGGCCTGACAGTAGGTACTGTCCCCGATAATCCGGATAGTAGGCTGTCAGATATCCGCCCCCTCAATCGGATTGCCAATAATCAATCGCACCGGCACTGCTACATCAATGAAAATGGCACTGACAGATACTACCGAGATTAGAGCACAGTAGTTAACAAGAAATTATTGTGGAACACACCAAAATATACGGGGGTTCATACTTACCTTTTACTTACCTATTCAAATTAATCTCGGGTCTGGGTTGCCAACTGGATCACTTAAAAGTATGCCCTCACAATAACCTCCACCATGATATTTAAAATGAACCAAGACGGAAACAAGAAACTATAAACTGTACAATAATTTATTTCACATAAAGGAATAATTTAACAAAAATTTAACAACAAAATAAACGTGGCAATCAGAAGCCATTGTCTATGTAACCATGTCCTCCTGTAGGACTTGTAGACTTTACATACAAAATTTCAGCTTTCTCTAGCTCAAAAGAACGTAATAATAATAATACACTTGGAATGGATAAGGGAGTTGGGACGAGACATATAGCAATTGTTTTCCTTTTTCATAAACATCACATTTTATTTATAACCGCAAGGCTGCTATGTAGGTGACCTTGGCCTCTATCATACAGTTGTCTGGCCAGCTGCGATACACCCTACACCAAGTCGCATGCTTGCATCGTCAAATGGACCCACCTGTCCAACGTTAGCATATGCTAGTTACATCAGAGCCTAGCTCCTTTTCAAAACACTTTAAATGTCCACAACTCAACTCAAATATTATCACGCAAATCTTTTAAATGCTCCATTCAAATATCAATGGATTACTCTAATAATCCCAAATCTTGTTTAATTGTATAATCCAATTGTTTAACTAGCGTTGTTTAGAGTATAATAACAAAACGCTTAATGTTTATAACAAAATGTTCATTAAATATTTATAAGTAACATTTATAACATTTTAAATTGTTTATAACATTGTCAAACGACAATTGAAAAATTTATACATGCCTCTATTAATCCCGTTCGTTTCAAATTATTATTAAAGATATTTACATAGTTATTAACAATATTTATATTATTTATATTAGAAATACATTAAACCACACGTTTATCCGGTTGATAATTACTTAAATCGTGGTGATATAATCGACCAATGAAGGTTAGTTATATTTAAATTTTAGATTCAGGTTTAATAAGGTTTAATAATTATTATTATTATTATTTGTGACGGTAACCTCCATTCAAAATCGTTATCTCAAATTATTTAAACACTCTTGTTAATTTTAACAGTAACTTCACATGATTAATTTTCAAAGGACCTGGACAATACACTCAGCGGAAAAATACCTCGCTCAAAACGCACAAAATTGCACAAAAATAGGCCCAGAATTCATCATATATCTCAATATATATGGCATCAAAATCTTCCACAATACATACAAAAAACCTCCACTTACAAATTCATCAACTTCATCCTTATTGCTGTGGGAACCTCCTTCATTTATTACAGGTCATTATTCATCAGCGACTTTTACACGTCCACTGAACTAACGATTATACATCCATAGTTCCTCTTTAAAAATTCTGATATTCATCAATTGTATCAAAATCTGTTATTATATTTAACCTTCGTGGGTTTCATTCATGAATCGATATGAAGTAAAAATTTGCCAATCACAAATAAATTTAATAGCAAATACGATTAGACACGCCTCCCTGGTCTATCAAAATTGAGATTAATATCTTCAAAGTATCGCAGTATAAAAATACTATCTTCAATCAAAGTTCATCCAAACTGCATAAATAATCGCATAGAATACAATTAGACTTTGGAATGCAAACATTATTGTTCCAATCTAGAATTGAGAAAAACACCTATCAAATGTTCATTACTATAGTGTACTCAATAAATCGTACACAAAGTTCATATTTCATAAAATTGTCTATAATGCAATGGTATTTCAGAACTGACGATAAATGTCTATGTTGCAATCATGTTCATAAAACGACTAGTATTTCCAAGATCGTCGACAAAGTAATAGATTTTAACGCTCTAAAATCTTTTAATTATTCTTCTTTCTTGAGGATGACAGAAAATTGGTCAAAGTAATTTACTGAATAGAATTACTTTAATAAAGAGACACGCTGTCTGAATTCAAATTTGCCATAGAAAATCGTTAACTTTACAGTCAAATCGTGACTACAAAAATATGCAAATTACTGGAAGAATATATTTTATCAGTCTCAACTGATCCAAAATTATTTAAATATTCCAATGACATAATAATGTCTCAATAAATCGTAGAAAAAGGCATAAATCTTCAAAGTGTACAGAGTACAGAAATATCAAGCAAGAATATGGGGCAAAATATATGGGACAGAAAATATGGGGAAAATGGTTGCTCAGATCTCGCTAAATGGCTCAAATAAAACAAGAAACGTTCACGACTACCTTATCTGTTGATTGAAGTTCTAGAGGAAAATTTCCAAAGAAGACTGCTGATGGTTCCATTTCACCACCGTAAAGATGTGCTCCGACCTCGAACCTGGAACCTGCGCCCTCGGAGAATAGAACTGCTTCCTCCTCCGGAAATTGCACTGCTCCGTGTAGACGATAGACATCCTTCTGGCAAAACTCTTCTTTGTGAGCCGGGTCCACCCTGGCCTCTCTTGATAGTTCCCTGAAGTTCTGGTAGAAATTCGCCATGAAGTTTATTGCAATAATTTCCGCAGAAATGTTCATAATTGTAGAGTATGAAGATAATTCCACTGCCATTTGATATAATTCAGCGATGGACTACGATGCATGAGTGTAGTTGGATGTTCACTACATGCTCGCTTTTGTAGAATGACGATTAACGAAGTTCCATGCTGCTATTTCACTCCATTGATATATGTCCCAATTGCATTAAAGTTTTTAGTCTTCCATCTCCACTTCCGTTATAATAATAGTTGAAAGTACTGCCAGATTATATTGTTGCATTGTAGAATGTAGCGTTGTATCACCAAACGTAATCTTCAGTATCACGGTTGCAATACAAGTGTCAGCCGTAGCGTAGAATGTGATATTATAAAAGTGCTTCTCAGGTGGCGAGAAAATCACTTTTGTCTGCAGTCTTAAAATGCGAATATCTTCCAAAGTATATTCGTGAAAATGTTCAACTTTCCTACACACCTCAATATTGTACTGCACAATTGAATTATCATAAAGGCATTAGCTAACTCTTGATAGATAATCTTGTAGACTCGTTTATGTGTGCACTCCAACTTCGCCTAGTTTCAGTAACCGTAAAATGGTACTGCTGCACGCTCCGTGCTTGTTCGATGCTGTGGGCTCTGCCACTCGTGCTAATGACGACTTGCTTCACTGAATAATATAAACTCGAAGTCTGACAATGTGAGAATCAGAAAAACGACTATGAGACATGAGAAAAATGAGAGCTTCTCTCTGCTGTGCAAGGCCTTTTATCAACTTCTTAAGGGGCGTATCGATCCCTTCCATAGCTTGTTCCTCCGTCATTGCTAGAAGTTCTAACTTTGGCTATACTTGACGGATTTTCAAATTTCAAAAACTCAAAATTAATTTCTTCAAAATTCCAAATCAATGCCATAACTGAAAATAGATTTCCACAATTCTGCATTCCAAAAGTAATTAAATATGGTAATTTCAGTAATCTCCGTCTCCCTCCAAACTATCATTCATTGGTTCGAGCCTCTCCTCCAATAGCGTAACTTCTTCCTTAGCACAATTCCTTGTTTCCCTGCGACTGCGTCGTAAATATCAGATCTTTCTCGAACAAAATCATGACGTCACCAAGAATCTCAGCTCAACCTGCCTACTTGCATGGAGTCTACGTCATCCGTGCCTACGTCATGAATATACACGTCACAACTATGACAGCCATAACTTTATTCACATATGCCAATACAGCCACCGTGGTCTCAATATAATTCAATTTACGGGGGCAGTACCATCCCGGCATTTGCCCGAAGACGAAGTGGGAAACCACGGAAAACCACTTCGAGGATGGCTGAGGTGGGAATCGAACCCCCTCTACTCATTTGGACCACCCAAGGCTGAGTAGACCCCGTTCCAGTCCTCATACCACTTTTCAAATTTCGTGGCAGAGCCGGGAATCGAACCCAGGACCTCCGGGGCGGCAGCTAACCATGCTGACCGCTACGCTACGGAGGCGACAGATTAAATACAAATTTAGTAATGTTATTACATATTTTCTCTAGCTACTCTGAAATCCTAGAATGCCCCCACAGAGGTGAACCTCTGGATCCGCCACTGCTTCACAGCCATACATCAAAACACTCCACACAAACATTTTGACGAAATCTTTCCTAATTTTAGTGTTTAGGGTTTTGTTTGTTAGACGATGTTTCTTGTTACTGAAAGTATGTTTAGCTACAGCTGTATTTCACCTATTGTCGTGTGTGATAAGGCTTTCCCAGTATCAGAATTGTATTTGGTGAAAATAGGAAACCATAAGAACCATTTCCAGGACGGCCGAGGTGGGATTCGAACCCACACTCTCCCGATGCCAGCGAGGCAAGAGGTAGCGTGTTAGCACTCTCGACCACCGTGGCCGGTTTTTTGGACTCTACTATTACTGCATATTGTTTATACACGTCTATGGATGAATTTTATAGATAACTTTTCTCAGCTGGTCCAATTAAGTTTTTTATTATTTAAGAGCGGCTTTGGTGGCGTAGTCGGTAGCATGCTGAGCTTCTATGCCCAAGATCGTGGGTTCAAACCCGGCCGAAGCCCTCGGATTTTAAGAGCGTTAAAAATCCCTCAGTATGCCTTCCTTCGGAGGGGAAGTAAAGCCGGCGGTCCCATATCATAGATTTATGGCATGTTAAAGAACCTTCCACTAATTACCCCTGTGTGAAGCAAAATTGTATAAGTTAGGAATGTAAACAACGCTCTTAGGTTTCTACGTTCGTTGCCAAGAGCCGACTGCGGTAGCATCTAGTAGCTATGTGCTGAACTAGGCCTAGTAGTCGTTGACGGTGGCGTTTGGCGGCAAAAGAAGGAACTATAAAAAAATCAAAATTGCAGTCCTTACTGGAATTAAAAAAACAGATACACACACTAATACAGCCATCACAACTAACACCGGTTATCAGACAGATTCTACACACACCCAAAGTACACGTGGCTACATGACCGCGTTGTCGCAGCCCCTAAACTGAGGAACCTACCAACCAACCTTATTATTTAATTGTGTATACTTGTCTGTAACACATAACAGAATAGTCTGGCTGCGTGGCTCAGGGGTAACGTTCTCGCTTGCTGAGCCTAAGGTTGCAGGTTCGAAACCTGGCGCAGTTAGCCGGCATTTGAGGGTGCGCAAATGCGAGGGAGCCGTGTCAGTACATTTACTGGCACGTTAAAGATCCCCTTCGGAGCAAAATTCCGGCACCCCGGCGTCTCTAAAAGCCAGTGTAGTTAAAAGGGACGTAAAACCAATAACATTATTATAATTACATAACAGAATAAATTATTATTATTACGCTGTCCTCAGATGACTGCAATCTGCACAAGCAAAAATCAATAAATCTTATTGTTTAAACGTCCTTTTTTTGAGCTGATGTGATTCAGAGACGCGGGGATGACTGAATTTTAGTATGCAATAAACCTACGGACAGGAGACAGTCACATTCAAACACTCATAAATGCCATAGGACAGGGTGGGGACCGAAGCCACCATCCTGCGGTCTGAAGACAAACGATAAACAGGCTGCGCCACTCTGTGTGACTAAATTAATATCCAGTGTTGGATTGTTATTTCGACGATGATTCAGAGCTGTACGCATTTCAGGTCATTTATGATTTTATGGTTATCTAAATCGTGTGATAGTAATACTGCTAATAATAATAATAATAATAATAATAATAATAATAATAATAATTAAGCTGCACAGGAAGCATTCGAACGAATTAAGTCAAGCCCTTGTCGACATGGTAGCGTCAAACGTTTGGCTGATTGCAGAGGAGATCTTCCCCGAAACTAAGGGAGTTATGGTGGCAATACATGACCAGGTCATTCCAACATGTAATTACTTGAAGTTCATTGGTTAAGATGGAATTCCTCAAGATGATAGGTGTCGCTGCAGGTTCCCTTTGACGGGGACTATCCACCACATTACGTCCCGATATATAATGCTATTGGGTATAGAAAACAGACGAAAGCATGACACAGTGGCTAAAATATTGCACCAAGAACTGGCTGACAAATTTCTGCTTCTGGGACGTCATAAAATACCATACTATCAGGACCTCCCAGAGTGCATCACAGAAAATGAAACCTATCGTTTCTATTGGGATCGTACTACGAGGGTCATTCCATAAGTCATAGCTACTATGTTGTATCTTTCGAACATATGGCATCACAGTAATTACAGTGTAGACATTTGAAACCCCGCGGCAAACAGCACAGAATTCACCCAACAGAAGGTGACTAAGTGCAGTTGGCTAGGTACCAGCGCCATACACGTTCATTCTGAGCTTGGCCGTGCTAATGATGGACGTAAGCAGATTGCAACAGCGATCATTTGTGAAAATTGCTTTTCTGGGTGGCAGCAATGCTACTCAGTGTCATGCAGCACGATGTGAAGCTGTTGGTGATTACCGAACAGTTGCACGTTGGATGGAGGCTTTCCGACATGGACGCGCAGCAACTGTAGACTCGCCGCGAAGTGAGCGCCCCTTGTCTGCCTCAACTGACATGACCGTGTCTGTTATTGAATTGTGTTCCAATGCTTGGAACCGGTGCCCTGGATGTTAATTGATTGATTTGTGTTCCATTTGTACTAGTGCAAAACAAATTTACACAGAGTTCCATTGTGTGGTTTTCATTTGTTCGTTTGCCATTTACTCCTGCACTCGAACCCTATTTTCTGTTGGCATTGAGATATCACACGGCTTTAACGGTTCAGTGCACATCGTGGATTTCCCATGCTGTAGTATTATCGAAAGATACAGAGAGTTTGTTTTATATGCGACGGGGACCCTTGCTTGCCCGCTCGCCCGCGTTGCGCGTCTGTCTCCCGCCAGGCACTTTGCCGTTATGCGGCGCTCGCGCAGCACTGAGTCATTGAGTATAGGAATTTGTACTTAAATTTGTACTTCAGTGTGATCCTTGACCAATTTTTTGACGAACTGACTTACGGAGAGCGATTGTCAACTTCTTTTCAACAATATTCTGCCACTGCTCACACTGCCGAAGCATCCATGATAGAATTGCGTCGCATTTTTGGTACTAGGATTATAAGTCGGAACGTGTGGCCCCCGCGAAGCCCAAACTTATCACCATGTGACTTTTATCTGCGGGGGACGCTTAAAAATAGAGTGTATGTGAGAAACCCTCACACTATAAATGCGCTTAAAGGCTAAATTACAGCTGAGGTGCTGAGGATCTTCAGAAAGTAAATGAAAATTTCATAAAGAGGTGTCGGCGATGTGTAGAAGTGAATGGCGAACATTTTCAGCACCGGCTGTGAACTAGGTAAGAACAAATTCCTATACTAAATGACTCAGTGCCGCGATGCGCCGCATAACGGCAAAGTGCCAGGGGGGAGACAGACGCGCAACATGGGCGAACGGGCAAGCGAGGATCCCCGTCGCATATAAAACAAACTCTCTGTATAATATAGTTGCCATGACTTATGAAATGACCCTCGTATATTAACCGAGTGGACAGTTTGCCATAACAGGACAGATATTGTGGTCATCAATAAGAAGGTTAAGGAAGCTATCCTCGGTGATGTAGCAGTTTCCAATAGCAACAACTTAAAGGCAAAGCACGACAAAGAGATATTCAAATATAAAGACCTAGTGGAGTTTATCAGGAAGCAATGGCAGATTGTAAACACGAAGATCTTACCAATCGTTATATCAAGCACTGGTGTAGTACCAAGGAGTCTACTGCAGGGGTTGAAGTAACTTGGTGTAGACACAAATTTATACAAGTTAATTCAAAAGGCAGATTATTGCGACAACAAGATTAGTTCTTAAATTCATGGACTAGAGAAAATAGTTTTTTAAAGTTGGTGAATATACTCTGTGTTTTTATAATATGTATAATTGCCATAAATTTGCCAGATAATGTTCTGAAAGTGAGGTAATAATAATACTAATAATAATATAACGGCCACATCACCAACAAAATTCTTAGAAACATACAGCGGCGCAAGACTACTACACCCTGGATGATGTAAGTCAAAATTGATCTGGAAAAAGCACAGGTTGGCCCAGAAGACGTCATAGACAAAAGCACCTTTCGACACAAAGTATACAAGTGGGAAGTGATGTCAGATGAAGCAGCATCTACAGCCCAAAGACCAAAGTCGACCGAAGAAAGGAAGAGGGCCTTTAGTGCACGAATGAAAGAGTACTGGAAAAACAGGAAAAACAAATAGTCATGATTGCTTCGCGTGGTCTAATAGGCCTGTTACGTGTGAAATGAAATAAATAATAATAATAATAATAATAACAATAATAATGATGATGATGATGATGATGATGATGATAATAATGATGATGATGATGATGATGATATCAGACGGTTTTATTGTAGACAGGCCTACGTCTTGAGCTAAACCTGATAATTCGAAAAAGTTAATATATTTCCTTATCCATTCTCATCCTTGGTCTTCCACCTACAATCGAGTTCTCTTAATATAATAAACTTAAGTTGTTATCAGTACACACGTGAAATCACTGGTAAACACGGAGATTAGAGATTACTACACGACTGCTGAGAACTGAGCTGGGTATCAGATTAAGACAAGATTCCCCCCAGGGCAGCATTATCCTAATGCCGAGCTCGAGTGTCAGGAGCGCGATGGGTGTGTGATAGCACCGGACAGAAATGCCCAGTGCCCTCGTAAACGTTGCTTCACGTGAGCCGGTGACTGCAGCGAGAAATTACAGGGCAGCATGGCGCTACTGGACCAGATAAAAAGCTGTACTACTTGTTAATAACAAGCTATACCGCTTAGAACTACGTATAGCCCTACCAGTATTGAAATATTAGTCGAAACAAGTGGGTATCTGAATTGAATGAGGCAGGGGCCGATGGGACCTGTTTTCTTCTACAATGAAAATGAAAGCCCACAGGCTGCTTCCAGTCGACCGACTGGGTCGGGGAATTGAAATAATGAAGCCCCCATCTAGCGGCGAGGATATGAACTGTGCCGGCTGCCGAAGCATGTTGGTTGGTTGGTTCCTCAGTTTAGGGTCTGCGACAACGCGGTCATGTAGCCCCGTGTATTTTGGGTGTGTGTAGAATATGTCTGATAACCGGTGTTAATTGTGATGACTGTATTAGTGTGTGTATCTGTTTTAATTCAAGTAAGGACTGCAGACATTGCATTTTTTCTAGTAGTTCCTACTTTTGCCGTCAAAAGCCACCGCCAACGACCAACTAGTTCAGAACTTAGTTACCAGATGCCACCGCAGTCTGCTCTTGACGACGAACGTAGGAATCTAAGAACGTTCGTCAAATGTTTAACCTATATATTGAACCCATGTACCATTGGCTAAAAAGGGGTCGAATCCATGTATTTGTGAAAGGAATGAAAGAAACACACAGTTTCTAAGGGAACGGAGAGAGATTTCAAGCAAGGGTTCTAGCCTAACATTGCGCAAGCCGCTGGACCAGGTGTTCAGGAGATGAGATCATGCCTCTTGACTCCTTGAGAGGGAGCGGGTCATGGATATTAATAGAACGAGTGGAAAATTTTTACTGTAAGACAAAGAAGCACGAATCGGAAATCCAGCTTAGCTTGCAGGAAAACGGCAACACCGCCGATGTGCCAGAAGAAGAATAATTAAATTTAACCCATTTGCGAGAATGAAAATAAGTAAATAAATACAGTACTGTGAATCATTTTGGATTAGAGATTTTTGTGTAAAGAAAAACCTTGTAATAATTGCACAGGAAAAAACTGCAAACGCAGTATACGTCATCGGGGATTCACTGATACCAGAGGAGTGGGGAATTAAAAAAATGAACAGCAACACCCACGCAGCTGAAGACTAAAAATTAATTAATATCTCCGAAATGCACGATCGATTCTTATGCGCAATGAGATTATTTGACGTTTGGAAGACGAGCTTTCTGGAGATATAATTTTTATAATTGTACGACAATTAGTTCAAAAGTTGGTCACGAAAAGGACTAGAGTTTTATCTTTTTGTGACTAAATAGTATAAAAGTCCAGGCCAAGCCAGACCAATCATGCAGTATTCCGACAGTCCGTGAGGGGGCGTCACTCTGTATCACACCGAATGCAGTTTCCGATAGCCCAGGGGGGCGTCACGTTGAAACACACCGAAGACAGTATACCAGCTTTCCTTGAGGGGAAAACGCTGCATTACATCGCATAGAAAATATCCGACAGCCACGGGCGTCGCGGTATCAATAACTTGCGTGCCTCCGTAAGGAGTTGCAAAGAAGTAAAATTACAGTATCGCCGTGTTGAAAAATTAGGAAAATCCTAGTAACAGGATTTAGGTCCGACAGTATACGATTTACAGTGAAAAGTTCATAACATACAGTCAAAGTAGGCTGCGAACTTAGGACTCAGGGCGATAGGTCTTTAAGTAAACGACCAAAAGTATCATAACGTACGGAAGTACCGTAACAGCGAGATAAACAGTTTATCTAATTTAAAGAAACCGAGCAGGGACAGAGAAAATAAGGTTCGTAAGTATTTTAGAAGATTAGAGGTGCGAGAACCGAATAAGCAAAGAAGAAGACAGGAAACTATAGACATCGTTTCAAGAAAGCAGACGAACTATTCAAAAGCACTAAGACTCGAGAAGTATTAGTTGCTAAAAATCCATAGGTCACCGATAAATTATCGAGGGGACCGTGAACAGAACAGACTTTCGCTAAGATCAATAACTAGAATCTAAAAGGGGAGCCGTTCGTGTCAGAGAAATAGCAGATCGTCAAGAACGGGATTCGAAGGAGTGCTATTGCAGGGAGGAAGTAGATGATTCGAGACTTTCATATTCAGAGAGGATAGGAAGCCGACATTACTAAATTTCACCCTTGGAGACGGGAGGTCAAGAGGTCACGTGTGATAGGCTTTAATAGCGGTCTATTGATCAAAATTCGTGAAGTGTAAATATATCAAGATTTTGTGTTAAAAGTAATATATTTTCAGTGTTTTTATTGTGTGTTCTAAACGGATACACCAGTGTATTTAAAATGTTATTAGTGTTAAATGTATAAGTGTTAAATATGTGTCAAGATATGTCTGTACATGCAATTAATTTGTACACGATGGAGTAATTTAAAAAAGTGGGCCAAAATGACGCATTGCACGAGGAGAAGGGTCAAGAAACGACCTTAAACATGTGAGTAAAGATTTTCATTATGTTTTGGTGTCGGGGAAATGATTGTGTACAAATCCACCGGAGTTTTTGAGTAAAAGGGATGTTTCTAAATAACTAAATACAGAATAGGAACGCGGTCTGAACAAAAATAGAATTTTGAGAAATTATAAATAATTATGTGAAAGAATAAATCCTGTAGAGGAAATGTATGAATAAAATGTCAGTGTATTTGACGAATGTTATAAAATCAAGCGTATTAATAATAATAATAATAATATAAAGGAAATATAAATAAAGATTAAACTGAATAATATGAAAGTAAGAGCGTTGGAGCCATAATGAAAGTATAAGACATGATATTAACGCATGTTATTAAAATAGAGCAATTATTGTCAAAGGAAAATATTAATATAAAAATTGAGATATGTATCAATTGTTAATATGGAATTTATCAGTTCTTTGGAAGACGCTAGGCTTAAAAATAATGTATAGCGCAATGGAGCGCAATTAAAATAAAATGTCACGCTAGGAATGCGTAAAGGTTAAAGTACTTGGTAAATTAATTATGAATGGTAGTTGATTGCGGTAATTTGAGATATGTTGTAAGTCCTCCAATAGTGACATAGATCACGAGGCCATGTGTGTGTTATTATATTGAAAAGGGAGCAAATGTATGGTATTATTGAGCGTAGGTCATGTAGGCTACGGCTGACCCTAAATCGCATTTTGTATAAGTCCTCAAATGTGGGAATGGTTCCCGAGGCATGTTAAGAGATTCGAACCTAGAATCCTCTTGTTGTTGAAGCCCCTAATTATTCGTCGTAAAATGTGTATTACTCTTCCCAATCATTGAGGACCCTTTATAATTAATAAATGCCAAGGTTACGAAAGTGGTTTATGAGCCAAATAATATTGTTGAAATGAAATAAGTGAAGTTAAATGCCAGGTCTCTCCATAGAACTGAAAAAGAAAGGAAGATTTGTTTTAAAAGCATTGAAGAGAGCTCCAAACGTAGACTAGACAGGGAGTCACCCTACCTGTCATAAATCTCGCTCAAGTATAACGGTCTGACCCTCATAGCAGGAGGGTTGGGTGAAGGCCGTCTGTAAGAAGGAATGAATACACCGTGAGTGTTTAAAGTTGTTAATGACCCGGGAATTGAACCGAGGTCCTTGTAGATGAAATTATCACTTGCAAGTTCAGATCGTAGTTTTCTTATGTGATAATGGTCTTATAAGACAAATAAATAAATAACAATCCCTATTGTAACGTTGTATGGAAGTAGGATTCCACGAGTTAAATGAAGGTAACTAGGTTCCGGGAGTAATCATAGTTTTTGACTTGGTCAAGTAATCTTTATAACTCTGGAGTACACAAGTATTTTCCCGATCACTATGGTGAATTTGTAAAAACTTGAGAGGGATGATAAATGCTGAAAACATGTGAAGTGCCCAAATATTTAAGTAAAGAATTAACATGTACTTTAAATGTAATTATATATTTGTTTTGATGATAAGAAAATATAAAAATAGTATTTGAGGTGTACAAAAAGAATGACACCATTATTATGGGAAAATATCGAGCCAAAGGAGCTCGTAGTTATATGGAACTTTAAGATAGATACTTTATGGAAGTAAAAATAATTATGAATGGTTGGTTTTAAAGGAAACCATGTGTTTTAATACATTATTTGTTTAATTCTTATATTATTCCTTGTTCATTTGGAACAAGTAGAAGATTATTGGTCAGTAGTTTAATTGTTTTATTGTTTGTAGCGCCATAATTTTGGTTAATTAAATGTTTTAAAATAGGAGTTGATTTTGTTGTTATTTTTGCAAGTGTATCCTCTATTTAATCCAAAATGTGTAAGTCACAGAGTGGGAGAACATACTACAACCCCGAAAATTCCGAATTGAGCAATGCTGGAATACTGTGATTTGCATATTTCTTGCTGAAAGGGCACATATATAATTAAGCTTCACACAGGTGTAATTAGTGGAAGGTGCTTTAACATGCTATAAATCTATGACATGGGACAGCCGGCTTTACTTCCCCTTCGAAGGAAGGAATACTGAGGGATTTTTAACGTTCTTAAAAAATCCGACTACTTCGGCCGAGTTTGAACCCGCGATCTTGGGCATAGAAGCTCAGCATGCTACCAACTACGCCACCGAAGCCGTTCGCACTCCCCTGGGGCAATGATTAAACGATTGACAGATGAAAAAGCTGAATTTGTATTTTCTCACGACCGTTTCAATACCAAATGGGGTTCTTACGTCGTGTTGAGTACATCAAGTACAAGCCATCTAAATGCTAAACTGTGTCAGAATAACTGACGCGACCAGGACACGAACCTGGGACAATTGGATTTCCAACCCGATGCTCTTACCAATTAATATTGTGGCTTTCAGTCGGTCAACACAAAAATCATTCCAACTATTGAAGAAGAAGAAGAAGAAGAAGAAGGAAAAGAAGAAGGAAACTAAAGGAGGTCATGTATCTCTCGTAAAACGAGCATCATCACAGAGACTCTCCCTGGCTGGCGAAGGTGCATCTACTGGAGTGACGACTACTGCAACCTCAGGAGCTATGTGTAGGTAAAGCCCGCTGTGGGGCGAATTGAAATATGTATTTTTTACGGACTGCCACGGTGGCTATCGCGCTAGCTCGTGCCTAATTGGTATCGGTAGAGCTTGGCCATTTAATGAGATTTATTATTGAAAAGTCTGGCAGTGTGCCATTTTCTATTTGTACTGTCTGTACGTAGACATCTAAGATGATGACAATTGTTGTTTTAAGGGGTCTAACATCTAGGTTATCGGCCCCTAATGGTTTGGGTGGTAGTGAAAGATGAGATGAGAATGTAATGAAAAATATAACCAATACTAACTACAGACTTACATACCAGAAGAAGAAATGGTAAACAAATAAAGAATGGTTGGTTGGTTCTTAAGTTTAGGGGCTGCGACAACGCGGTCATGTAGCCCCGTGTACTTTGGGTGTGAGTAGAATCTGTCTGATAACCGGTGTTAATTGTGATGACTGTATTAGTGTGTGCTATCTGGTTTTTTTTTTAAATTTAAGTACAGATTGCAACTTTGAAATTTTCAGATAGTTCTTACTTTTGCCGCCAAGCGCCACCGTCAACGACTACTAGGCCAAGTTCAGAACTTAGCTACTAGACGCCACCGCAGTCGGCTCTTGGCAACGAACGTAGAAACCTTAGAGCGTTGTTTGCATTCTTAACCTATCCAATTTAGCTTCACACAGGTGTAATTAGTGGAAGGTTCTTTAATATGCCATAAATCTATGACATGGGATCGCCGGCTTTACTTCCCCTCCGAAAGAAGGCATACTGAGGGATTTTTAACGCTCTTAAGAAATCCGACGGCTTCGGCCGGGTTTGAACCCGCTACCTTGGGCATAGAAGCTCAGTATGCTACCGACTACGCCACCGAAGCCGCTAAAAATAAAGAATGAGGCAAATAATGGACAGGAGGAAAACATGCACTCAACCCTCAAAGAATAAGCATTGAGGGACTTTGAAGGAAGGAGAGCCAGGAAAGGCAGATAGGAAGGGCGAAAGAGGAGAGGGTCCGCCCCAGAGGCGATAGAAAAAGGGGGGAAATACGGACCCAGCTCAGGAATCCCTCGGGGTCACCAACTCTCGTACTCACCAGCCGTGAGCCCTTGAGGGTGTAGTACTATCCAGGGTGCACCATACGTGGTGGGGCTACACACATCCTGCCTACTTAAGGGTCTTGAGCAGAATGCACGAGATATCATGAAGAGAACAGGAGAGGTCTGACCTCTTGAAGAATGAGGGATCAGGAAAGATGAGACAAAGGCCAATTAAGACGGGATAGTAAAAGACTCCCTAGGCCTCGGATACTCCAATACTGTTGGGGTCGGAAAAGAACAAGAGTTGACCAAGGGAGGTCGATAGGAAAGATGACAGAGAGGAGCCCGGCATAAGTACTTTAAGTGGGAGAAATACCTTACTCAGCTGGGGTCCCGTGGTCACCAATCCACGACCCATTAGCCGTAGGCACTCTAGTGGAGAGACATCTAAGTTACGTGCGCGTACATCCCCCGTAATAATGCTGTTATGTCTCCAAATTAATGAATTTTTAAATACTATGGTTTTTGATCATTAATAGCTCTGCAGCCAGTTCCCAATTGTTAATTTTAATTACTTCCTTTGATTTCCTACATACTCTTAATACCTAACTTAAGGACACCACTAACACCTATGCCCTAGACCGAACTCGAAGCGGCAGCAGACGCATTGCTCATTTTCAGCGCTCGCGCACTGGTCCTGAGCTACGACAGCTGGCTTTACTCAAATTAGCGTATCAACCAGCAACACTAAGGCTCAAGTCAAGGAAAAGCTTTCTCCATTCAACAGAAAGCCTTAGTGAATCACCGATGAACATCAGAATGGACTCATGGCGTTCCAGATCCAGTCACCTCGCAGGATGGATGATAACCTCTAAGAGCCTCCCTCCAGGTCACCAAGAAAGTTGGCCTGCAAGGAAGACACTGAACAGGTTGTGCTCAGGAGTCGGAAGAACAAAGAGCAACATGCAAAAGTGGGGATTTGCCTGTGACTCCACACTCTGTAATTGCGGTGAAGAGCAGACAATGAGCCATCTTCTTGTCTGCAGGTTGTGTCCAACTACATGCTCTCCCCAGAATTTAATTGATGCTACCACAGAAGCATGTGAACTTGCCGCATACTGGTCAGGCCAAATCTAATTTAATTAAATTCATATTTGTGTGTGGCACAATTTAATGTTTATCAGAAATGGCAATGTTTATAATACCAGTTCTTGATTTTATCCTTTGTGTGTGTGTGTAATTTTAGTTGTCTTGCTTCTCCTTTTTCTGTTATCTTTTGTTGTTTGTAATATATGTTTCTGACACGATTAAATAAAGCGTGCAACTATTTGAAATTCCCAACCCTTGTGGCAGGATTTGACGTAGTCCAGACGTCTACAAACTTGACTAACGCCCTATTTGCATAGGCTACACACAGGACAGCAATACACTGCCGCATGAAATGAAAGCTCAGCTGGTGTTTATTTGCTCTGTTTATCGCGCTATAACTACTGCAGGGTTAAGAACCTACAGTCGTTCAGATCTTGAGCTCTTCTATTTTTCGTTAGCATACAGCATTCTTCGGTCTTATTACTCGAGTGTGAGTTTCACTCCCAGGTCATCCCTCCTGCCACCATGGATCAGCTGCTATTAAAGACTCGTGTGGCCTACTCACTTAAGATTGGGGTCTTCAACCCTCAATCCCCCAGGCCATATATGACGAACCGAACCATTGTGGGCAGCCAGCAAATGAAAATCTACAGCCTGCTTCCAGACGACTGACCAGGCCAGGGATTGGAATGAATGAAGCCCCCATCTAGCGGCGAGGATATGAACTAGGCCGGCTGCCGAAGCCTGTCACACTCCCCTGGGGAAATGATTAAATGACTGACAGATGAAATGAAATGATAGTGGAGAGTATTGCTGGAATGAAATTTGTGATAAGGAAAACCGGAGTACCCGGAGAAAACCCTGTCTGCCTCCGCTTTGTCCAGCACAAATCTCACATGGACCCGGTCGGTGAGAAGCCGGCATGCTACCGCCTAAGACACGAAGGCTCCTGCAACCAGCAAATCTAGTTTCAAATTCTCTTAACCCTGAAGTGACCCTAGCAATACCAAACTCTTTCCTGTCACGTACACGGCTAAGGCATTTGTAAGAAGGGTGGGGGCGGAAAACCCGCGATCATTTTTCATGTGCCATTGTTGTTGAACGTTATATGGTAGACTATTAATGTTACATTATTACGGTGTTACTTTTAGAAATTGTCACTTCTTGAGAAATATTTGCGTAAAACGAGACGTTAGATTAGTTTAATTCAGATGTAAGTTATTGTATTTTGTCCGGCAATATTAGAGCCTGATGTAACGAGATTATACCATGAATACAGTGTAAGCTATTGGCGGCTCTTGACTAATATTTTCGTAATAACGTTATTGGTTATACCTCCTTTTTAACTACTCTGGCTTTTAGAAACACCGGGGTGCCGGAATTTTGCCCCAAAGGGGATCTTTAACTTGCCAGTAAATCTACTGATACAGCCCCCTTGAATTTGTGCACCCTCAAATACTAGCTGACTGCGCCAGGATTCGATCCTGCAACCTTGAGCAAAGCAAGCGAGAACGTTACCGCTGAGCCACGCAGCCAGCCTAAAATTTTAGGCTGGGCCAGATAATTACGTTGTTGTTTCATATTAAATATTACTTCATATTTGACATTTATTGTTGCTAACATTGCCATTATCATAATTCCACACAATGCAACATTTGAAACATGCATTAAAAACTGTACTCACACGGCTCCTTATTTGTAGATAATTCTCCACTCCTGTGCTTGGATGAAGCAAATTTATATATCAGTTTGGTTGATGAGATCGTATTTTTTAAAAATTTCTAACTTTGTGGTTAGAGGTATAGAAGAAAATGGATTTGTTAATAAATATTCCACTTCATTCATTTTCCTATGTCGCAAACATACAGTGTATGGCCTCGGGTGCCGGGTTCAAGATTTGTTATTTGACGCCCAGAGGACAGTTCGCATGCCAAATTGTGTTGTTCCTTGGAACGCTATGAAAATCAAGGAGGTTAGATATCTAAGCTCCTTGAAACTATAGCGCTTTCTAGTAGAGAAAGGAGGAACTTTTTTGTGTTGGCGGAAAATCCCGAGATTAATTTTGCTATTATGGACACGGCCTACTGAATTCAAATGGGTTCTTTAACATGCCTAAAACGTATGACATGCATGCCGTGATTTTTGCCGCCTTTCAATAATCACTTACCACGGCCAGGAGCGAACCTGCGAGCTTAATGTGGGTAGTCCGACACGATAACCACTCACCCACCGTGGCAAGCATTTATGGAAATTAACTTCATTCACAGAACTCACTCGCACACCTGTACTGTACTTGGAACACCAGACAACTGAAAATATATAATATCCTAACATCAGCAAGCTGTGAACAATGGCTTAGTAGGACCTGTTTAAGATCCTTCTCCCGTAATCCGGCTGACCTTCAAACAGAGACAGAAGCAGGAAGTAAAATGGAGATATCCTCTATTTCACTTTAACGCAATGTTATGGGCCAATTCACCAGGGCCTTGAAGTGGAAAGATTGCTGAGGTGGGAATTGAACCTGCTTCTTCTCCGTTTTGAATCAGGGGACTGATTGTACCCTGCTTCAGTCCTCAAAGCAGAATTACATTTCTTGGCCAAGCCAGCAATGAATGTTAGCCACTACACCACGAAGCGGTCTTAACGAAGATTTTGAGCAGGCATCAAACTAGCATAGGGATTGTTGTTCATGTTGTTAATTCATGTTAGGCTGTACCCAAGGTTGCAGGATCGAATCCTGGCGCAGCCAGTTGGCATTTGAGGGTCAGCATATGCGAAGGAGCCGTGTCAGTAGATTTTCTGGCACGTTGAAGATCCCCTTCGAGGAAAACTTCCGGCACTCCTGCGTCTCTAAAAGCCGCAGTAGTTAAAAGGGACGTAAAACCAATAACATTATTATTAGACTATTAATTCATTTTAGGGACGTAAATCATCCTAAGCATCAACACCGTGTACTTAGGTGTGTTGCCAATGCCTGGTACCCTCTTTCCCTATGGTGACTAGTAGTGGGCGCAGGTTTAATTTTTCAGTGTCGGGGATGAGGTAGGTGTCCCGGGACTTGAATTTAGGTACTATCCCAGCATTTACCTGGAGAAAGTCAACAAAAGTTTGGTGCTTTTCAGTCGGTCAACAAGAATGTACCCAAAAGAGTTGGGTTATACCCTAATCCTGAAAAAATCACCATTTTAGCATTTCACCTAACACCATATATACTACAACTAGCATACACCGACAAGTTGTATTACCAATGCTACAACTAAATAGGCCTAATTGTATAAATATAAATATAACCCCTGGCACTACAGCCCATGAAGGACCTAGGCCTACCAAGCGACCGCTGCCCAGTCATTTGGCCTGCAGATATTGGGGTGACGCGTGATCAGCGCATCGGGTCCCATCGGCCATTAATCTTGGTTTTCGTGATCGGGGTGCTGCCTCACTGTCAGACAGCTACTCAATTGTCCTCACGAGGCTGAGTGCACCCCGTTCCAGCCCTCACGTCAGTTTCTAAAATTCCTGACGGAGCCGCGAATCGAACCCGGGGCCTCCGGGTGAGAGGCAGGCACACTACCCCAACATCACGGGGCCGGCAATTGTACATATTGTAAATATTTTCACCTGTATTTTCAAACATAGATGTTATAGCCGAAGTGTAATGGATCTGATGATGATCGCTTGACGATCGAAACGGGCCATCCTATTGTATTTATTAATCTCAAGTAATTTTTTTCAGGATTAGGGCATAGCCCAACTCTTTTGGGTACATTCGTGTTGACCGACTGAAAAGCACCAAACTTTTGTTTACTAAGGAAACACTGAAAAATGGCTTCAAACCCCATAATGGAGAAAGTGTATAGAAACCTGGAGGAAAACCACACCCAGTGTAGCCATGTCAGCGTCGAAATTCGATCCTCGATATCCGGACTTGCTGCATGTTTCACATCATGGTCGTGTTTATGGCTACTCCGTTCGGTGAGGGGTAGTTGATTAAGCATGTCGGTGAGTACTTGTCAAACCACTCCTTGGGGATTGTAAGGTAGGTCATTAATCCTGTCTAATTAGCCGTAGTGTTTTATCTGTTAATTATTACTCTCGTGGACAAGTCGCCACAGTGCAGGCTTCATTACCTCGAGTAACTTACTGGTGTGACTATCAGGTGTCTACCAGCGGTATGCTTGGAAAGCCCTGTGTTACAAAACGCGTCACCTTAAATATGTTACAAAGGATGAAACTTTGCCTCCTCACAACAAACATGGTCATTTATAGTGATTTCTTACTGTCGAATTCATTCAGGAATGCATTTACTCATATTTTCAAGTGACATATATTTATAGACCACTTTCAGACAATAGAATGATGTTGCTAATTCGTTGAAGGGGCATGGGACATCTTGCTCACAAGTCCCATGTAGTTGGGTGTGTGTTGAGTTTGTATGGTAACCTGCATTCTTATGATGACTGTACTAGTGTGTTGTTGTTGATTCATTTAGGGGCTTTGCAACAACGTGGTCATGCAGCCCCGTGTACTTGTGTGTGTGTGTGTGTGGAATTTCTCTGATAACCTGTGTTATTGTGATGGTTGTATTGGTGTGTGTATTTTGTAATTCAGATGAAGTTTGGGAAGGAGTATTTTTGTTGTTGTCGTGCGGCCTCCTGAGAGGCCAAGTGCAGGTCTTTCTAGTCGACGCCCGTGGGTGACCTGCGTGCCGGAATAAGGAATGAAATGAATGTAATTGGGGAAGGATGTGGAAGGAAGTGGCCGTGGCCTGTGAGAAGGTATCGCCCCAGCATTTGCCTGGAGTTGAAAATGGGAAACCACGAAAAACTATTTCAAGGATGGCCGACGGTGGGGTTTGAACCCACGTTTACAGAGTCAGCACAGAGCTCGGCCCCATAGCCTAACTCTATGCTTTAGCACCAGATGAAAGTTAAAATTAACCCATTTTTATTCCGGGTACCATAGTTCTTTTAATTGATGACCGGTAACACCAGTAAAATACTTAATTCTTATACAAGATTGGTAATACCTGATTATGGAGAGTTCTATTGGGGAATTACTGAGATATCTGTGATCGTGATTGGCGATAACTGGGTGATCTGGTAGCCGTTTCCCTTAAAAAGAAATCGAATCGAGCAGGGACAGTAAAAATGTGTAGCTAGGGTCACTTTCCGTCGAAATCCGATGCTGCAGAGAGGCTTGGTTTTTCATATAACTGCTCAGGGGATGAGTCGGTCAAACGTGTAAGTACAAGAGAGAGTACTGTTCCTCTGTAAACGCCGCCTATTCATTAGTTCCATGGCGACCTCCGGTTAACCCTTGTCCATAAGTAGCCACTCCCTCGTCCAACAGTCACAAGCAATATACATATTCATAGGGAAGATATTAAATAAAAATAGTTGTCAGGGCGTTACAGTAAAGTGCGTCGTAAACACTGATTCCAATTTCAGTTAGCTATTTCCCACTCAATCAACACAGTGCCAATGGATTAAGACATCTGCTCGTAATCGACCAAGTGTGTTTCCATGGGGACGATCAAAGAGTCCTAACCTATGAACATAAGTACAGGTCCTACCAAAAGTTTACGGACACCCGAAAATTGCATTAACGTTATTCCTGACCCTATACTTTTGGTCTGAGGCATACGAATTTTTACAGGAACCCATAACGTGTTCCGAGGATCATTTTGAGAATTTATTATGAAAACATCACTGTTAGTATTGAAGCTACGAAGTTTTTGTTTAAGATAAGTGTGAAAAGAATTGTGTATTTTTTTCATATCTGAAGCATCTGGACAGAACACTATCAGGATTATTATATCCACAATGTTCGTTATGAAGAAACACAGATACCTGTAGATTATTGAAATAGAACACAAGAATGTGTTTCCATTTAGAAATAGCCTATCATCAGTTTTACATACGTCATCCAGGTGTCTACCTTGGCGATTTCAATAGTCATCACACTTCATGGGGGTATGGCAAAAATGATGAAAATGGAGAGAAGCTGTCAGATTGGATGGACCAGATCCAGTTTCACCTATCCTATGATGCAAAAGACAAAACAACATTCCTTTCCGCCAGATGGCAAAAAGACACCATTCCTGATCTCTGCCTAATAACAATAGATACAATATTCCATTGCCTCACACAAGAACTTTACTATCAGGTTTTCCACGCAACCAGCATCGTCCAACTATTTTAACCATCGGTTTACAAGTCTCATTAATCAGAACAAAACAGAAACCCAGATGGAACTTCAAGAAAGCACAATGGATTAAGTACTCTCATGAGGTTAATTCTCATTTTCGCTGGATTCCACCTAAACTAGAGAATTAGGCCTATAAGCGATTTGTTGGAACAATTATTAGAGCAGCAAAACGTAGCATACCTCGTGGGTATAGAAGGGATTACATTCCTTGCTGGAAAGAAGATACTGAAGCGCTTGTTAAAGCATACAAAGAAAGCGGAGATCCTGCCCTGGGCAGTCGGATTCTTCAATCCTTGAACACTCAAAGAAGGGAACACTGGCATAGCACAACTAATGGTCTTGATTTTACTCACTCCAGTCGCAAAGGTTGGTCACATCTCAGAAAGCTTAGAGCAGCAACACCACTGTCGAATACCGGACCTGAACTTAATCCATCTTCTATCGCATAACACATTAAAAAGAGGTCAGAACATGTTCCAATAGATGCCTGCCAAAACAAAAATGTCCAAGAATGTCTTAAAGCAATCAGCGATCAGTTGGATGATAACCCGTTCTATTCATCCCCTTTTACGAGTGCTGAACGTAATCAAGCAATTAGATCTCTGAAAACTGGAAAAGCAGCTGGTCAGGATGGTATATTTCCGGAATTTATAACTCACCTAGGAAGAAATGGCAGGAAGTGGCTCAGGAATTTTAGGTAGATTTCATTAGAAAGCTAACTATTGCAATGGGTCCCATGTTTCGACTTCCGGAAAATTTCGACATATCTTCGCGTTTCACATCCCCCAGACCCTAAAATCACCGTCAGTTCAAAAGTTTATATATATATATATATTGTGCCCTTTTAGCAAGAAATATGCCAATCACAGTATACCAGCGTAGCTCAATTCGGAATTTTCGGGGCAGCGGTAAGTTCCCCCACTCTGTGACTCACATATTTTGGATTAATTAGAGGATACACTTTCAAAAATAACAACAAAATCAACTCCTATTTTAACACATTTAATTAATAAAATTAATGGCGCTACAAACACTTTAACAATTTAATTACTGACCCATAATCATCTACTTGTTCCAAATGAACAAGGAATCACAATATAATAAAACAAATATTGTATTAAAACATATGGTTTCCACACAAACCAACAATTCCTATTTATTCTTACTTCCATAAAGCATCAACTGTAAGTTTTATATAATTCCGAGCTCTTTTAGCTCCATGCTTTACATAATAATGGTGTCATTCTTTGTACACCTCAAATGCTACTTTTTATATTTTCTTAATCTTCAAAACAAATGTATAATTACATTTAAAATTCTATGTTAATTATCTAACTCAATATTTGGGCATGTTCACACATTTTTCAGCTGTTATCATCTCTCTTTAGTTTCACAAATATATTAAGGTAATCAGGAAATTTCTTGTGTACTCCAGAGTATGAAGATACTTGACACAGTCAAAAAACTATAGTTACTCCCGAAACCTAGTTGCCTTCAATTAACTCGTGGAATCCTACTTCCGTACAACATTACAATAGGGATTGTTACTTATCTCATATGTCTTATAAGACCCTTATCACATAAGAAAACTACGATCTGAACAGGCAAGCGGAAATATCAATCTACAAGGACCTCGGTTCAACGCCCGGGTCGTTAACAACTTTAAACACTCCTGGTGTATTCATTACTCTTTACACAACGACCTCCAGACACCCCTCCTACTCCGAGGGTCTGGCCGTGAAACATGATAGTTATTTATGGCTATGTGGGCTCCTTCCCGTCTGGCCCGAGCTAGAGCCCTCTTTAAATGCTTTACAAAACACAAACTTTCCATTCTCAGTTCTTAGTGGAGACCTGGCCTTTTACTCTGCGTGTACGTACAACAATATTATTGGGCTAATAAACCACATTCGTAATCTTGGCGTTTATTAATTATGAGAGGTCCTCATTGATTGTGGGAGAGCAATTAACGACGAATAATAAAGGGGCTTTCAAAATAAGAGGATTCTGAGTTCGAATCTCTTCACATGCCTCGGGAACCTTTCCCTTATAGAGGACTATACAAAATGCGATTTAGGGTCAGCCAATAGCTAAATAGACCTACGCTCAATACCATACATTTGCTCCCTTTGAATACATACACAATGCCTCGTGATACTACGTCACAAATAGAGGACTTATACCAAATCTCAATTCGCGACAATCAACTACCTCTCATAAATCATTTACCAAGTACATTAACTTTTACGCGTTCCTAGCGTGACATTTTACTTTAATGGCGCTCCTTTTGCGCTATATATTTTAAGCCTAGCGTCATCCAAAGAACTGATAATATCCTATTAACAATTGATACACATTTCAATTTTATATTATTCTTTTCCTTTGCAATAACTTTCTCTCTTTCAAGAACATGCATTTAAACATCATGTCTATACTTTTTATTAAGGCTCTAACGCTCTTATGCTCACATCAATTTATTTGATCTTTATTTAATATTTCCTTTCTTGGTTATTATTATTATCTTTATTCTTTACACAAGCTCAAAAGCTATTTCTTTTCATATCTCAAATTTACTTTCTTTAAATATCTTTCATGATAATTACTGATATTTCGCTTGCTCTTATGACATTCGTTAAATACATTATTTTATTCACATATTTCCCCTACGGGATTTATTCTTTACATAATTATTTATAATTTCTCAAATTTCTATTATTGTTCAGACCGCGTTCTTGTTTATTCAGTATTTATTTATTAAAACACATCCCTTTTACTCAATAACTCCGGTGGATATGTACACAATCATTTCCTGATACCAAAATAGAATGAAATTCAGTACTCACATGTTTTTAAGATCGTCCCATGATCTTTATTCTTGTGCGGTGTTTCATTTTGGCCCACTTTAAAATTTTACTCCATATTATAGAAATTCATCTTATGTACAAACACTTCTTGACACATATTTAAGACACTTAACATTGACGACATTTTTATACACTGGTGTGTCCCTTTAGAACACATAATAAACACTAAAAATATTAATTTAACACACAATCTTGATAAATTTACACTTCACAATTCTTGATCACTAGGCCGTATTTCTGAGCCTATCACACGTGACCTCTTAATTTCCCGTTTCCAAGGGTGAAATTTATTCAATGTCGGCTTCCTATCCTGCAGAATACGAAAGTCTCGAAACATCTACTGTTCCCTGGAATCCTAATTCTTCTACTCCTATTCTGGATGACCGGCTATTTATCTAGCTTGAACGGCTTCTTTGTAGATCTGGTTTATCGATCCTAGCGAAAGTCTATTCGGATCGAGGTCTCCTCGATGACCTATCGGTGACCTATGGATTTATTTTATAGCAGCTAGTACTTCTCGAGTCTAGTGCTTTAGAATAGTTCGTCTGCTCTTTGGAGATAATGTGTATAGTCTCCGTTCTTCTTTATTTGATCGGTTCTAGCAATCATACGTTTCTGAAATACGTTATGAACCTTACTCTGTTCTTCCCTTTTTGGGTTCTTTAATTTAGATAACTGTTTATCTTTCTGTTACAGTACTTCCGTACGTTATGATATATTCGTTCGTCTATTTAAAGACCTATCGCCTTGAGTCCAACGTTCGCAGCCTGCTCTGACTATATCTTACGAACTTTTCACTATAACTTGTGTACTGTCGGACCTAAATCCTGTAACTAGGATTTTCCTAATCTTTCAAACACGGCGATACTTTAAATTTCTTCTTTACCACTCCTTATGGAGGCAAGCAAGTTGTTAATACTGCGACGCCTATGGCTATCGGATATTAATTCTGCGGTGTAATACAGCGTTTCTCCCTTTAAGGAGTACTAGTAACTGTCTTCGATGTGACGCAGAGTGACGCCCCACACGGCTATCTGAATACTGATGCGTAGCAACGCCCCCCTTGGGCTATTTGGACCTGCTTGTACTGATGCGTAGTAACACCCCCTCGGGCTGTTCGGAACTGCATGATTGGCTTGGTGAGGCCAGGAGTTTTATACCTTTTCGCTACAAAAAGATAAGACTCTAGCCCTTTCTGTGGCCAACTTCTAAAATAATGGTTGCACAATTATAAAAATTATACCTTCCGAAAGCTCGTCTTCTCAATGTCAAATAATCTCATTGCACCTAAGAATCGATCGTGCAATTCGGAGATATTAATTAATTTCTCGTCCTCAATTGTGTGGGTGTTGCTGTTCTTTTGTACTCTCCCCTCTACACCAGCCTTGGTAATTCCCCGATGACGTCTTCTTGCGTTTGCAGTTTTCTCCTGTGCAATTATTAAATGGTTTTTCTTTACTAAAAAATCTCTCATTCGAAATGATTCACTGTACTGTACTTGTTTACTTATTTTTATACTTGTAAACGGGTTAAATTTAATTATTCCTCTTCTGGCGCATAAGCGGTGTTGTCATTTTCCAGCAAGCTCAGCTCGATTTCCGAATCAGGCTTCCTTGTCTACTAGTGGGAATTTTCCACTCGGTTATTAATACTCATGACTCGCTCCCTTCTGAATGTCAAGAGGGGTGAGCTCATCTCTCGAACACCTGGTCCTCGCCTCTTGCACCATATTAGGCTAGCATCTTAGCTTGATCTTTCTCTAAGTTACATTAGAAACTGTACGTTTCTTTCATTTCTTCCCCAAATACATGGATTCGACCTCCATGGACCCTATGGCACATGGGTTCATCTCTCCCCTCCTTAGGTAAATAAATTTTCGAAAAAATTTTTGAGGAAATTTATTTCAATTAATCTTATCTTTTTTTATTCGTCGAAGCCATCATAACGTCGTCCGTACCTTGTGTTTCTTTATTTCTTTAAAGTTCCTTCCACTAATTGTGTAAGTCGGGTATGCTCTGTCCCTACCCTTTCTTTTTCCTTTGTTTGTCTGGACTTTAAGTCCCCAGAACCTCATTCTTCTTTACGGGTGTGGTCTATCCCTACCCTTTCTTTCTTCTTTATTTGTCTGGCCTATAAAATCTCCAGAACCTCATTCTTCCTTACGGGTTTGGTCTATCCCTACCCGTTTCCTTATTTCATCATTTTCCTTTCTTAAATTGGAATTTTCTTCTTCAATAAATTCAATTATTTCTTTAATTTCCCAATACAATTTCTCCAATTCGCATTCGCACTCGAATGCTTGAGCTCTATTTTCTATTTCTTTCTTATTCTCGTTTATGTCAAAAGCGGATTCATCTCTAAATGTTTCCATAACCAGGGCTTGTTCCTTTGCTTCATCGAAATCTTCGGGAGGGTAATATAATTTCAAATTTGCTGAATTCATGGTCACTTCGTGATCCGTTTCACAGTGCCGAATTCTATATGCGTTATTCCTCAAATCTCTGATTATTTGATATGGTCCGTGGTACATTTTCTGGAACTTCTTGTACACACGGTTCCCTGGATCCGAAATGGCTGGTCTTTTTACTAACACCATTTCTCCTGCTAATAATGGTCGATGATACCTCTTATGCCTATTTCTTCTCTGCCTCCGGTCGGCTTGAGCTTTTAGATGCTCAAAGGCTCTTCTAATGCGTACATCTCTTCCAGGCTGAGCGTCTGCTGGCCTAGGAATTACCAGACTCCAAGGTCTTTCTGGTTGCTCATTCCGATGTAACGTTATGGGTATCTCTCCCGTGGATTCATGGATTGTATTGTTTATATAAAATTCGATAATATCCAATATATCTATCCACTTCCAATTTTCTTCGGCACAGTATATTTGACAGTACTTGGCCGTCTCCCTCATCACTCTTTCTACAGGATTTGCCTCAGGATGGCGAATACTTGACAAAATCTGACGTATTTCAAGTCTTTCTAATTCTCGTCTGAACTCTACACTGGTGAAGCAACTGCCGTGATGCGACAACAAGTTCTCAGGTTTCCCCAGAATCGGTATCACTTTTTCTTTGAGTCGTTTTAACACCTGTTTGGTACTAGTCTTCTGTATGGGAGCAAGGACAACCATTTTAGTGAAGACATCCATAGCCACCATTATGTGTCGATTTCCTCTTCTTGCCTTTGGCAGAGGTCCAAAATTATCAATAGATATGATTTGGCCGGGCCTTTCGGGCAACAATGGTTTAGGCTTCTGCCTCATCAGAAATGCATTAGGTTTGATCCTTTGACATAGATCACATGTCTTTAGCGTGTCCCTTACAGTTTCTCTCAGTCTCGGCCATACAAATGCTTCTTTCAGCATCGAGACTGTTTTGTCGACTCCCATATGTCCGAACGATCTATGGGCTAACCATACTATTTTCCTCTGCAAAATTGCAGGTACAACAATCCTTAATTTGGTATGGTCAGAGTCCACAAACTGATATAACAATCCATTATAAAACGTGTAGTCTTGAGCTATCTTATTAGCTTCCGTGTACGCTGGTGTTCCTCTTATCAAGCTTCCCTCAAGGAAAGATATGAGCATGTTCATCCATGGATCCTCCCGTTGTCTTTGACTAATGCTTCTTAACTCATTAAGAGTACGCTGATCCCTGTCTTCCAAATCTATAGCCATTACTTCCTCTTCTATGGACTCTGGCTGTCTACTTAAGTAGTCTGGAACTATATTTTCTTTTCCTGGGAAGTACTCTATCTTGACATCAAATTGTTGAATGTATAAAGCCCAACGCATCAACCTTTGACTGGATAAATCAGTCTTCATCAAAAAGGTTAAGGCTTTATGATCCGTTCTTAGAATGACCTGAAACCCATATACGATCTTCCGCCAATATTGCAACGCGTGCAATATCGCTAACAGCTCGATTTCGCTGATCGTATAATTTTTCTCGTGTGGTTTCAGTCTCCGAATTGTGAAAGCTAGATAGTTTTTCTTATCAGGGTTTTCCGGGTTTTCCTGATATAGCATTGCCCCTATTCCAATCTGGGATGCGTCTGTTTGAATGATAAATCTCTGATTAAAATCAGGATATCCTAGCTTCACGTAATTTAAGAGCATTTCCTTGGACTCCACGAATGCTTTTTCTGCTTCCTCCGTCCATTTCCACTTGCCCCCCCCCTTCTTCAGAAGGTCCTGTAGTGGTGCAACAGTTTTGGTGTATGATGGACAATGTCCTGAGAAGAACCCAATCAATCCCAAAAACTGGCGAACGTTCTTTACCTTCAAAGGCCTTGGAAAATCCCTTATCGATTCCAATTTGCATGGATTTGGTTTAACACCATCCTTGTCAATCACATGCCCTAAAGATGTTACTTGCCTTTGACAAAAATTCGACTTCTTTAAATTTATTTTAAAATTTGCCCTTCTTAAGTCTTCCAATAATTTCTTCAAATTTTCTAAATGTTCTTCAATATTCTCCGAGGTAAGCAAAATGTCATCCACGTATCGGATAGTGCAATCTTTCACTTCCTCTGACAGGTTCCGATCAAGCGCTCTTATTAATGCAGATCCTGCGGTCTTCAATCCAAACGGACATCTTCTAAAACAATATGTTTGTTGGTCGAACTGAAATCCAGTCAACAAGCTGGTTTTCTCTTCCAGTTCGAGATGATGATACGAAGAAGTCATGTCAATATTTGTAAAAATCTTCTTGCCTTTGAACTTCCTCAGTATTTCTTTTATGGGTGGTGCCGAATCATTTTCTGGTATGATTTTCGCATTTAGATTTCTGGCATCTAGACACACCCTTACTGAGCCATCCGGTTTACTCACAATCACTAATGGACTAACATATGGTGTCGCCATCTTTTCTATAACACCTGCATTCATCATCTCCTGCAGTGTTTTCTTAGTTTGTGGGTAATGTTTTTCCGCAACCGGGTATGGTTTTTGTTTGAACGGTGCCCAATCATTGACTTGGAACGCGTATTTAAAATTTTCAATCTTCCCTGGCTTGGAATCAAATACGTCCCTATAATTCAATAATAATTTCTTTAACTGTTCCTTATTTTCGAGGCTGACTTTAGCTTCCTCCACTTTTCCTGACAGGTTGGTCTCGAACTCAATTTCCAAATTATCTTCGAGTTCTATGTTGAGGACTTCAAATATATTTTCTATGTCCTTATAACCTTCCTCAATCACTTCTTCCAAATGCCATACCTGTTCTCCTATTTTCGCATCCTGTTCCTGTAAGTTAATGTTTTGCTCATCCACATCCTCTCTTTGAACTCTAATGCAGTTTTGCGCTAGGTCTATGATGACCTTGTTCTCACGGATAAAATCAATACCTAATATGACATTATACGGTAATTGATTTACCAGCAAAAAGCACTGCGAAATTTCAGCGTTACCCATGATCAGATCAATGTATACCTGAAATTTACATGTTAAAGATTTTTCAGGGATAATCCCCTTAATCTTTACACTTGATGTGGGAATCTTTAATACTCGGCCCCTTGTTTCCAGTTCATTTAGAAGGGTTTGTGTAATTAAACTTATTGTGGATCCGGTATCAATCAATGCTCTGACCAGTAATCCTTCTATCCTAAGCATAATTATAGGTAGTTCTCTTTTAACTGGTGGGATTCCTTCCACATCCTCGTTAATTAGCTCATCTGGTCTGGCTATCCAATTAATAATTTCTACCTCCTCCCAGCTCCTGGTGTGTTTCCACTTTTGACAATTTAAATTTGGAGTTTTTTTTATCCTGAGGGCTCCCTTTTCCCTCATTCTTTAACTGAGCTTGTAGTTCCAAGCTTTGAGCTCCGTCTAGTCGGTCGGGTGATTTCCGGTTCTTAATTGCCTCACTCCAACGGACTTTTTGCCTATCAGGTTCATCTGGTCGTTCGTTCATATAACGAAGACTTTCCTGATATCTTTCTTCTATTTCAACCCGATATTCATCATCCCTATCCTCTGGCCTTACATTCCTTCTGGGATAATTCTCCCATTTCTTTCTGTTTTCTTGCCTTTGATGGTTATTGTTATAGGGTCGGCTCTCTTGTTGCCTATAACCTGTATTCCTAGGATTTCTTCCTCGATATCCTCCTCTGTAATATGGCTGTATCTTTCTAGGCTCCTGGTGCCCATACTCTCGACCTAGTCCCTGAGTTTCCGTGCTGGTGGACTGATTCCTGGTCGCTGGTTTTTCGCTGGTTTCCTGACTGCTGGCCATATGTACTTGCTCAGTCTGTCTTTGATGCCTAGGAGTTACGTGCGAAGTCGTCATATCTAACTGACGTAATACACTCTCCACTTCCACAGCACTTCTGGCTTTGGATGAGATTAACAGCCTCTGAATCTCATACGGAAGTTGTCTTGCAATGGCGGCACACAGGTCGTTTTCTGCCGGAGCAATGTCAAGTTCGCGGAATTTACATAGCTGAGCGGTGAAAAATTCCGAGTATTTAGTTGGTGCATTTGTGCTGTACTTCCTAAAGTACAGATCTAGCCTTAAATTCTCTTGGACGTCTGCTGCCCAATATCGTTTTAGAAATGCTTCCCTAAAGCCTTCCACCGTATCAAAGGTGTATCTGAAGCTTCTGAACCAGGTGAGACAATCACCTGCCAACAGCTTTTCAATAGCTCTCAGTCTCCGATCCTGAGGAACTTTCATTTCGTTTAAATACTCTGCAACTTCCTTTAGCCAGTATTTTGGAGTAATAGACATGTTATTACCCGTAAACTTTACTGGTCTGTCCTCATTCGATTTAATAATGTTTATTATCTGGCCATTTGTCTGATTCATGTACGGGGTTGACATCGCCATCGGATATCCTGGGTTCTTATAAGGGCTCTCCCCTCCTGAGTCCCTCTCCGTATCTGTGCCTTGTTCACGGGAATCTACCCATCCTGTCTTTGGAAACTCCTCCTGATTCTCGAATTCTAACTTCCTTTCCCTTCGGGCACTTTCTTCATTAGCCATGAGTTGGATTTCCATTTGACTATTCTTATGTTCAGTCCTCTCCAATCGGGATCTTAATTCATTCTGAATTCTTTCTTGATTCCTTCTACTATCTTCCTCTACCTTTTTGAGTTGGAATTTCTCGTCCCTGTAACTATCCCTGTACTCATTTAGTTGGTCTTCTACCTCTTTCTTAAAGACCATGACCTTTTGGTCTATAATTTCTGGCTTAACGTCACCTATGGTATCCAGGCCCTCTCGTATTTCCTTTATTTGCTTCTCCACTTCTTTTCGTCCTTTGACCATATCTAATTCAATTCCTTTCAACTTTTCTTCCGTCTTCTTAGACACTCCCGTTAATTCATCTTTGATCAGTTTCACTTCATTATTTGCTTTTCCTACTTGCCCCTCTAAAGTTTCCACGTTTTCCTTAACCTCATTTATACCCTTACTTATTTCATCTATCTTCTGGGTATTTTCCTTATTTTCTTTATTTCGTTGTTCTCTTTCTTTCTGGATATGCTTCTCGTATCTACCGAATCTTTTATCTATTTCCCCCTCGTACTTCTTCAGGTTCTCATCTACCTGCCCGGTAAAAAGATCAATCTGCTCTTTCATATCCTGAACATCCTTTTTATTTTGATTTTTCATCTCAGTTACTTCGGTTTGAACTTCATTGACTTTTCCCTCAAGTTCTCCCATTTTTTTCTCAACCCCTTCAAATCTATCTCCTAGCTCATTCACGCTTTGTTTTATTTCATCCCGGGAGGCCTCACAAATATTCTTATTAGATTCTATCTGAGCTTTCAATTCTTTCTGCACACCTTGGATCTGGGTTACAAGTTTCTTTTCACATGCTTTTACATTTTTTTCACAAGATTCTTCCATGCTATTTAATTTAGTTTTTATAGCCCCAAAATTACCTTCTAAATTTTCAAAATTTTTTTGATATTTATCTTGGGATTTTTTCGTACTTTCCTCTAAGGTTCTTATTTGGCCTTGCAATCCTAAATGAAATTCTTCATTTTCCTTTTTAATCTCCCTTGCGATTTCCCCTTTTAACTCAGTTAACTTGTCCCCAAACTTAATGTCAAACCCTTCATCAAGAATTTTAAATTTAGTATCCATTGTCTTCTCTATTTCAGCCTTCAGTACTCCATGGTTTTCTTTACTGTTGGCTTTCAGAGACTCTAACGTCTCCCTTTTTATCACTTCCAACTGTTCTTTAATGGTTTTCCCACTTTCTGTTTTCATCTTTTCTATCTCGGTCTTCAGTTCCTTATTCATTTTTATACCGTCGGCCGCGATAGCTTCTAATTTAGTTCCCATGTTATCACTATTAGTTTCGATGGCTTCTAATTTAGTGCCCATATTATCACTTTTAGCTTCAATATCTAATAATTTAGTTCCCATGTTAGCACTATCAGTTTTTATTGACTCCAAACTTTCATTTATGGATTCGAACACTTTGTTGTTTTCATCCTTTTGGAGGCCCAATGTATTGTCTATCGTTCCCAATTTATTGTTCATGGCCTCCAAAAGCCTTTGCACTTCCTCACTAAATGCCATCTTATTAGAATATAGTGGGCCATTAATGCCACCACACTAGTACATGCTTGAGAGATGATACTCTGAATCATTGTGTCCCAATTCCTTTAAAAATTTACTTTGGTACGGGTATTTACTACGACGTACCCTTTTGATACTTTTATTCAATTTCACAAACCTTTATGGAAGTATTTAAAATTCAAAATTTCGAAAAACCATTTTTTTTTCAAAAAATGAAAATTTTGATTTTTCGAGAAAAACTCGGGTTTTCCCTAGGAAAACTCATCCCTGCGTACTGGGCGCCAAAAATCACTCGATTTTTGCTAGGGGGGTTATTAATATAATTCAGGGCTGCTCGGTATGAGTTTCCAGGGACCCATGCGGTCAGTTAATATTTTATGTTGTAGCTACTCCTATCATTACTTTACTTTACATGATATGACCGTCTTAAGTGTTCCTCTAGTTATTAATCCAGCACATTACTTATATGCCCCCATCTGCCCTTTTAGCAAGAAATATGCCAATCACAGTATACCAGCGTAGCTCAATTCGGAATTTTCGGGGCAGCGGTAAGTTCCCCCACTCTGTGACTCACATATTTTGGATTAATTAGAGGATACACTTTCAAAAATAACAACAAAATCAACTCCTATTTTAACACATTTAATTAATAAAATTAATGGCGCTGCAAACACTTTAACAATTTAATTACTGACCCATAATCATCTACTTGTTCCAAATGAACAAGGAATCACAATATAATAAAACAAATATTGTATTAAAACATATGGTTTCCACACAAACCAACAATTCCTATTTATTCTTACTTCCATAAAGCATCAACTGTAAGTTTTATATAATTCCGAGCTCTTTTAGCTCCATGCTTTACATAATAATGGTGTCATTCTTTGTACACCTCAAATGCTACTTTTTATATTTTCTTAATCTTCAAAACAAATGTATAATTACATTTAAAATTCTATGTTAATTATCTAACTCAATATTTGGGCATGTTCACACATTTTTCAGCTGTTATCATCTCTCTTTAGTTTCACAAATATATTAAGGTAATCAGGAAATTTCTTGTGTACTCCAGAGTATGAAGATACTTGACACAGTCAAAAAACTATAGTTACTCCCGAAACCTAGTTGCCTTCAATTAACTCGCGGAATCCTACTTCCGTACAACATTACAATAGGGATTGTTACTTATCTCATATGTCTTATAAGACCCTTATCACATAAGAAAACTACGATCTGAACAGGCAAGCGGAAATATCAATCTACAAGGACCTCGGTTCAACGCCCGGGTCGTTAACAACTTTAAACACTCCTGGTGTATTCATTACTCTTTACAAAACGACCTCCAGACACCCCTCCTACTCCGAGGGTCTGGCCGTGAAACATGATAGTTATTTATGGCTATGCGGGCTCCTTCCCGTCTGGCCCGAGCTAGAGCCCTCTTTAAATGCTTTACAAAACACAAACTTTCCATTCTCAGTTCTTAGTGGAGACCTGGCCTTTTACTCTGCGTGTACGTACAACAATATTATTGGGCTAATAAACCACATTCGTAATCTTGGCGTTTATTAATTATGAGAGGTCCTCATTGATTGTGGGAGAGCAATTAACGACGAATAATAAAGGGGCTTTCAAAATAAGAGGATTCTGAGTTCGAATCTCTTCACATGCCTCGGGAACCTTTCCCTTATAGAGGACTATACAAAATGCGATTTAGGGTCAGCCAATAGCTAAATAGACCTACGCTCAATACCATACATTTGCTCCCTTTGAATACATACACAATGCCTCGTGATACTACGTCACAAATAGAGGACTTATACCAAATCTCAATTCGCGACAATCAACTACCTCTCATAAATCATTTACCAAGTACATTAACTTTTACGCGTTCCTAGCGTGACATTTTACTTTAATGGCGCTCCTTTTGCGCTATATATTTTAAGCCTAGCGTCATCCAAAGAACTGATAATATCCTATTAACAATTGATACACATTTCAATTTTATATTATTCTTTTCCTTTGCAATAACTTTCTCTCTTTCAAGAACATGCATTTAAACATCATGTCTATACTTTTTATTAAGGCTCTAACGCTCTTATGCTCACATCAATTTATTTGATCTTTATTTAATATTTCCTTTCTTGGTTATTATTATTATCTTTATTCTTTACACAAGCTCAAAAGCTATTTCTTTTCATATCTCAAATTTACTTTCTTTAAATATCTTTCATGATAATTACTGATATTTCGCTTGCTCTTATGACATTCGTTAAATACATTATTTTATTCACATATTTCCCCTACGGGATTTATTCTTTACATAATTATTTATAATTTCTCAAATTTCTATTATTGTTCAGACCGCGTTCTTGTTTATTCAGTATTTATTTATTAAAACACATCCCTTTTACTCAATAACTCCGGTGGATATGTACACAATCATTTCCTGATACCAAAATAGAATGAAATTCAGTACTCACATGTTTTTAAGATCGTCCCATGATCTTTATTCTTGTGCGGTGTTTCATTTTGGCCCACTTTAAAATTTTACTCCATATTATAGAAATTCATCTTATGTACAAACACTTCTTGACACATATTTAAGACACTTAACATTGACGACATTTTTATACACTGGTGTGTCCCTTTAGAACACATAATAAACACTAAAAATATTAATTTAACACACAATCTTGATAAATTTACACTTCACAATTCTTGATCACTAGGCCGTTTTTCTGAGCCTATCACACGTGACCTCTTAATTTCCCGTTTCCAAGGGTGAAATTTATTCAATGTCGGCTTCCTATCCTGCAGAATACGAAAGTCTCGAAACATCTACTGTTCCCTGGAATCCTAATTCTTCTACTCCTATTCTGGATGACCGGCTATTTATCTAGCTTGAACGGCTTCTTTGTAGATCTGGTTTATCGATCCTAGCGAAAGTCTATTCGGATCGAGGTCTCCTCGATGACCTATCGGTGACCTATGGATTTATTTTATAGCAGCTAGTACTTCTCGAGTCTAGTGCTTTAGAATAGTTCGTCTGCTCTTTGGAGATAATGTTTATAGTCTCCGTTCTTCTTTATTTGATCGGTTCTAGCAATCATACGTTTCTGAAATATGTTATGAACCTTACTCTGTTCTTCCCTTTTTGGGTTCTTTAATTTAGATAACTGTTTATCTTTCTGTTACAGTACTTCCGTACGTTATGATATATTCGTTCGTCTATTTAAAGACCTATCGCCTTGAGTCCAACGTTCGCAGCCTGCTCTGACTATATCTTACGAACTTTTCACTATAACTTGTGTACTGTCGGACCTAAATCCTGTAACTAGGATTTTCCTAATCTTTCAAACACGGCGATACTTTAAATTTCTTCTTTACCACTCCTTATGGAGGCAAGCAAGTTGTTAATACTGCGACGCCTATGGCTATCGGATATTAATTCTGCGGTGTAATACAGCGTTTCTCCCTTTAAGGAGTACTAGTAACTGTCTTCGATGTGACGCAGAGTGACGCCCCACACGGCTGTCTGAATACTGATGCGTAGCAACGCCCCCCTTGGGCTATTTGGACCTGCTTGTACTGATGCGTAGTAACACCCCCTCGGGCTGTTCGGAACTGCATGATTGGCTTGGTGAGGCCAGGAGTTTTATACCTTTTCGCTACAAAAAGATAAGACTCTAGCCCTTTCTGTGGCCAACTTCTAAAATAATGGTTGCACAATTATAAAAATTATACCTTCCGAAAGCTCGTCTTCTCAATGTCAAATAATCTCATTGCACCTAAGAATCGATCGTGCAATTCGGAGATATTAATTAATTTCTCGTCCTCAATTGTGTGGGTGTTGCTGTTCTTTTGTACTCTCCCCTCTACACCAGCCTTGGTAATTCCCCGATGACGTCTTCTTGCGTTTGCAGTTTTCTCCTGTGCAATTATTAAATGGTTTTTCTTTACTAAAAAATCTCTCATTCGAAATGATTCACTGTACTGTACTTGTTTACTTATTTTTATACTTGTAAACGGGTTAAATTTAATTATTCCTCTTCTGGCGCATAAGCGGTGTTGTCATTTTCCAGCAAGCTCAGCTCGATTTCCGAATCAGGCTTCCTTGTCTACTAGTGGGAATTTTCCACTCGGTTATTAATACTCATGACTCGCTCCCTTCTGAATGTCAAGAGGGGTGAGCTCATCTCTCGAACACCTGGTCCTCGCCTCTTGCACCATATTAGGCTAGCATCTTAGCTTGATATTTCTCTAAGTTACATTAGAAACTGTACGTTTCTTTCATTTCTTCCCCAAATACATGGATTCGACCTCCATGGACCCTATGGCACATGGGTTCAATATATATATATACAGTATATCAGTTTCTTGAGGACACGATAACTGCCGTAATTTTGCACCAATCACTTTGAATTTTTTACCGAATATGTATACCTATAAAATCTCGGTCGAGTTCGTTACTGGGCTAAATCGGTCGAAGGGGGTGAAAATGGGGGGCTTTTATTTTTCGAAAAAGTGAAATATTGCTATAACTCTCTTAATATGTGACATATCGAATCCGTTCAACGTTCATACTATGTATCGGATAAAGCCCAAAAATGTATGTTTGAAGAGATTTTTTTATAGCACCAACCATTGACCAAAGGGGTGGGAAAAGGTGGGTTTTTCGGGAAACATTAATCATATCTCTCTTAATAGGCACAATATCAAAACCGTACAAAATGTACAATATTCCCCTAATAATTACCTAAACCTCTTGTCTGAAAGAATTTTTGATATGACCCATCATTATGCCAAGGGATGAGAAAAATGATTTCGGAATTATAAGAAAATGCCAAGAGCTATCAGTGGTTGCCATGGCAACACTACTAAATTGATGAGGCCAGGAGTTTTATACCTTTTCGCTACAAAAAGATAAGACTCTAGCCCTTTCTGTGGCCAACTTCTAAAATAATGGTTGCACAATTATAAAAATTATACCTCCGGCCATCAGACGTTGCCAAGATAACGCACTTGCACGAGATCAGATTCAGATTTTCATCTGACTAAGTGTGAAGCGGCTTCGGTGACGTAACTGGTAGCATGCTGAATGTCTATGCCCAAGGTCGCGAGTTCAAAGTCGGCCAAAGTCGTCGGATTTTCTAAGAGCGCTAAAAATCCCTCAGTATGCTTTCCTTTGGAGGGAAAGTTCAAACGTTCGTTGCGAGTTGCTGGTTGCGGTGGCATCTAGTAGCCAAGTTCACAGCTAAGTGTCGTTGACGGTAGTACCTGGTAGCAACATTAGGAACTACAGTAGGGGGGTAATGCCGATTCTAACGCACTCATTTTATTTGTACCCGACTGTACATGTTAAAATAATTAATATTTCTCGAACGCATGATCCGATTTTGACAAATGAGGTGTCGTTGGACTCGGGTTGACGCCCTCTTTCCAATGGACCATTCCTTTCAACCCCTAAATAAAACCTACCCCTACTAGGGGGTGAAATTGTAATTTTTAGTGAAAGTCTCTTTTCAAATACGACATGTATAAGGTGCGCTGCTAAAATGAACTTAAATGTTGTTGCTCATATCGCGCATGCGTTTTACGAGATGCCGCTATGGATGAACATTTTTGTTTTTGTTTTTTACGCATGCGCACTTGGGATTTTTGTAAGAGGGCGAGCTCTTTGAAAAAAATGATTGATAAGAAGAGGTTTTGGTGGTGAGGAGAGAGCCAGATAGTCGCCTACTTTCCTACGAAGTTTCCCGATATCTCTCAAACGCAAGGTCGGATTTGGACGTGTGACGTGTCAAATCGCTTGTCTCGAAGCCCTATACATGTTATTAATAGGTTAGAGTTTTGAGAATGAGGGAAACAGGCTTTTTTGGGGTAAAACCGTGATTTTAGACTTTTTCTGATATTTCACGAATGCATGGTCGGATTTGGTCCTATGACGTGTCAAATGGCTTGTCTCGAAACCCTCTTTATTTTGGTAATAGGTTAAAGTTTCTGAAAATGAGGGAAACAGAATTTTTTGTTGTAAAACCGTGATTTTAGTCTTTCTGTTATATCTCACAAACCAATAACGCCAGAGACGTATACGAGGGGTCGTAGGACTCGGGGTGACGCCCCTTTCCTCTCTCCTTTCGAATATAGTATTTATGTTTAAAAAATGTGAAAGGGCCTAACGACACTTATGTTGAAAACATTTCAGTTTTTAAAACTTTTCTTAAATTTGTCTAAAATGTTCATGACGAGTGGCTGTAGATAGAAAGAGACGATACCACTGGGCACGTGTTTCAACGAAGCTATTACTGGCCACGGTGGTGATATACCAATACAGTATTCGCTATTTTGATGAGACCGCGGGTCGAGGGTTCGTTTTCTGATTTTTCCTATGATGGAATTCCTAATTCCTAAACCCCCTGAAGGGGGTCTTTAACGTGTAAACGATTATGAGTGACATGGCAAATGATAATTCCTTGATCCGATGAAGTTGGCTTTAGATAGAACAAACAGAACTTGGTTATATGGTGCTTGAAATGAGTATAGAAAACAAACTTGCTGGGGCAGACTGACAGGATGTGAATGTTATTTGATCTTATTGGAATGCATTGACTTGACAGGACAATGAAAAAAAAAGCACAGAGATGCTGAGGACACTTGAAGGTCAAACGATATGGCAACCATGGTGGGAGGGGGAAGCTAGGATGATGTCGCCGATCATGTTCAATGTTCAATGGATGAATTTATATTTTGCGAAGCATTGTTTGGAGAGGGTCATGGGACGACTTGTTTTAAGGGTATTTATTTTTTCGATGTTTCCTATGGTGGACTCATTGATTGAAATCATCCAAAACTGCTAGGGCATGGCCTTGAGATTTTATAAACCGATAATGGGATTTTGACATACAAGATCCACTCAGAACTTGACATGATGTCATTCTTTTATGGCTTATGAATTTCCCCAAAAAAGACCCATAACAACAAGATCATGGACTTTTGCTTTTCATAATATATTGCAAACCCATAATGTAAGATGTTTACTGTGGATGACGAAATCTAGCTAGGTAAAGAAAGAATTATTGTAGGATATATGTATGGTGACTGACACGTCTTTGACCATTGGAACTTGTTTTCAGATCTGACTGTAGTACATAGGGAGTATAGGTTGTAGGCATGGATTGACAAACGATGCACACAAAATTCAATTTATCGATTCGAGAATTAAGAGTAGACTATCATTAATTAATTGGTTAAAGAGTGTAGCTAAAAATAAAAAAATGGTGACTACATTAAACTAAACTGAACCAAGTCGAATCAAACCCAACTGAACCAAACCAAGCCTAAAGCAAACCAAACCTAATCAAGAACAAGCCAAGGGCTTAAGTGTAAAACTTGTGGGGGAATGCAGTCATTGGCAATGTCCAAAGGAAGGGATAACGCTCTACCTTTAGAGGGCGAGGTAAAGCTAGCGCATGGTGCTAATGCATATTCCCAAGTACATGAACCACACCCACACACAACTATCCTATGCTGTTTTTATGAGTTGACTGTTAAAACTTACTCAGTGGTTACTGAGCAAGATGGTCGCTACACACAACAAGCTTTAAATACTTGAGGCTAATAATCTATACACACACACGCACTCGCTTGTTCTAAACTAAACTGTCTCGCTGGCAGTGCTCACACAGTAGGCAAATGACAGAAATGCTTGGCTAACCGAAATACAATCATTTTCGGTTGTCTAATGATACCAGCTAGCCATTACATGCTATAGTGGTGAGCACATGTGCCTCTTGCACTGGAGATCGTAACTCGATTTCTAGCTCTAAGGCCTAGAACGAATCAAACTAACAAAGAATGGTATGGTGACGCAGTAGTTAAACTGTTAGCCTTTCAATAAGGTAGACTAGGGTTTGATTTTGGGTTAATATACATGTCATAAACAAACAAACAAACAAACAAAAAAAGCGGAGATAATGTTTAAAACTGATTACACTTGTCTCTTTTCAAATTATTACTTAGATTACAAATACAAAGGTGGACTGGGTTTGATATACAGTTAATGCTGCCTATCGCATACTAGCCTGTAAGAAAGCCAAACAAGCAAAAGGCGTAGGTAGAGCAGTGGTAAAATCACTATGTGTAGAGAACTACCTAACGGTTTTATGAACTGGCAATGCTATGTCGCATAAACAGTGCAGGATACAATCCGGCAACCATAATTTTTATCTTGTGGAACAGAGAAAATGCAATTTTACCTTGATGGATAGCAAATGAGTGCAGATGAATGACCTATGCATTAGCCTACCATAGGGTTATAACCACGAGGTGGAGGTGTGACTTTTATATTTTGTTGTTTAGAGACATGGCTTTTTTTTTGTAACCAGTAGATTTAGTATTTTGTAAATATTCATTTTTGTAATTGTAAATAGCGGAAACATTTTTTTTGTAATAGTAAATGTTAAATGTATAACTAAAAGTTATTTGGGATAAGTGTGCATGTCAAGGATAAATAGCGTGGTTGTATTTGTTTTCAAAGACAGGTATGGTTGTGTGAATGTATGACTATAGATAGAATGATAGAGAGAGAGAGAGAAAGCTTGTGTGTGTGTGTGTGTGTGTGTGTGGGTAGCATTGATTTTTCAACCAAAGCAAACACGGCAAGGTAGGATGGTGGGGTAATTAATGTATATAGCAAATGGTAAATAGTATACTATATTTTTTAACACTTGTGTTTTTTTAATGCAGTAGTAGATAGGTGTTATTTTGTAAAACAGTCTTACCTACAGTAGTAGTAGTAGTAGTAGTAGGCCTATATGTTTTTGGAAACAAACAGAAAGAGAATGCACTATTGCCATGGCCAAGCACTTCCATTAAAGTGATTTCAAGAAAATTTAAATCAGCAAATGTGTGTTTTACAAAACTAAACATTCAGCATGGACCAAATCATAAACGTGTCTTCTGTGATATGGAAAAAATAGGAAATCCATGTTTCCATATCAACACAATTTAAAAACTTAAAACTGACATTTAAAAAATGTAAATGGGAAATTGGCAAATGTGTAAACAACAAAATGGAAAATTCTTGTTTCCATATCATGAAATCCAAAAACTTTAAACTGACATTTTCAAATCGTGTACATGGAAAATTGACAAATGGCAATGTGTGAAATGTGAAAATGAAAAAATATGAACAAATGGCTATCATTATTTAAAAAAAATAAAAAACCGTCGTGTTCTATCGTTAAAGTGTGAATCAAACCACATATACTTATTTGGATCACCCGAGACTGAGTAGACCTGTTATAGTCCTAATATACTTTTACAATTTTATGTTAAAGCTCAATTTGAACTCAAGAGCTTTAGAGTGCCAGCTAACTATTATAACCGTTACGTCACAAAGACAACTTTACACTACTCTTAATAAACAATAATAAGAAAAAGAATAATAAATGTTGAATTTTTTTTAAGGATGAACATGGTGACACTGTTTCTGTTGCACAGTCTGCTAGCTACTAGCCAGCAGCTGGGGTCTTAGAAAACGATACAGTTGACATTTTGTAATGAGATGTGGCATGTTTCAAAGTACAGTATTATGGGTTGCTGTTGAGTAAAAACTAATCCTGTACAAGGAAGCAAGGGTTCGAACCCCTTACCTAACATTACTATTGCCTGAACATGGCTTGACGACACTGTATTATTATGATACTCGGTACACAAACCATAGATAGAGTGTATTGTTTAAGATCACTTTCTTTCTGAACATAGGTGGAGACTGTTGATGGTTAACAATGGCATTAATATAGTAGGACGTGGGTATAGCAATTAAGAAAAAACAGACAATACCCATACAATATTTTTATTTATTTAATATAAGTACTTGTACAATAGTTACATTCAAAAATACATTTCTTTTTTCTCTATTACTATTTAGTCCTTTTGATTCTCTTGCATATGAAGGGTAGATAACCTTGTAGTTCAGCCCCTTAAAACAACAACAACACAACCTTTTGCATAGTCTCTGATGTTGACGACTCTTGAGATGTGGAAGATGGATTAAACATAACTTTTACAGCAGGGGTTAAATGTTGCTCAATAAACACTGCACTATTTTGAGTAGCAAAATTTTTTTCTTGTACTAGCTTTTTAGCATTGTCATGATTATTTGTTGACACCAACAGTGTTTCATCTGGTACACCACATTGATGATCACTCACACTTAAAACCTTACCATTTCTACTTTTTAGATTGCCTCGACATTTTTTTGACCTCTCTTTTGAGCATCGCCAAAATATTATTCCTTTTACATTTTGACGATTATAGTTATAAGAGTAGCCTTTATAGAGTACACGTTGTTTACCTTTGTTAGTTGTAGTAAGTTCCATAGTAGCAACTAACCTGTTAGTATGATTTGCTCACTACAAAGGTTATAACTGTTCTGATAATAAAATCATTTAGCGTTGGCTTTTATATTTAATATGTACAGTTTGAAGTGATAGCAAAAGTGAGAGCAAAATGGTAGCAGAGTGGTAGAAAATATAACATGTATTGTTAAGAAATAGTTTAAGCTGTTATGTGGATCCATTACACAATAATTTTAGCACGACGAAGCTCATTTTCTATATCCAATAGTTCTTCCTCATATTCAGTATAACCAGCCTGTTTATAGACATGCAGTTGCTGAAGCCGCCGGATTAGCTTACTTGGATTGTTCCAGTAGACAAATTTAACAAATGATTTTTTAGTTGTAAACAAAGCATTACCATTATCATTATTATCTTCATCATCAACATCATCATCATCATAACCATTATCATTATCATCATCATCATTATCATCATCATCATCATGATCATTATAATCCTCATCACTATTACTATATAGTCCTTTTTGATCCTTTTGCAATACCACATTTTGCACAGTCTGTGTTGCCCTTGATAATGTTGGGAGTTTTTCAGACATTGACAACTGTCCTAACACGACTTTCTGAGGAGATGATACATGCTTCTTAACAAACAATGCACTATCTTGAGCTGCAATATCTTTTTCTGGGGCAAGTGTTTTAGCATTTTGAAGAGTTTTTTTAAACAGCAACGATGTTTTATCTGGTACACTACATTGATGATCACTCATACTTAAGACATCACTATTTTTACTTTTCAGCTCACCTCGACACTGTTTTGAACGATGTTTTGAACAACGCCAAATAACAGTTCCATTTTTATTGGTTCGTTTTACAATATATTTATATCCTTTATAGAATGCGTATGGCATACCATTGCTATTTGTTGATACTTCCATGTCAATTGTCAAGCATGAACTAATCTCTAGCAAAGTTCACTCGATAATATAAATAATTTCTAAACCCCAGTAGTGAATAGTCAGTTGTTTTTGATCTATGCAAGCGTAAACATGTCACATACACTGGTGATGGATACTCAAGGCTTTAAGGTCAATGAAAACAAGTACAGTATATATTTAAATAGGTGGCTATCATTGATTGCACAACACGCGGGTCACCATATCTTTTTTTTCTTTCGGACTAGTGTTTTAACATTTGAAGAGTGTTTTAAACAGCAACGATGTCTTATCAGTCACACTACATTGATGATCACTCACACTTAAGACCTCGCTATTTTTACTTTTTAACTCACTTTGACACTGTTTTGAACGATGTTTTGAACAACGCCAAATAACAGTTCCATTTTTATTGGTTCGTTTTACAATATACGTATAACCTTTATAGTATGCATATGGCTTACCATAACTATTCGTTGATACTTTCATATCAATTTTCAAGCATGAAATAATCTCCAATAAATTTCGCTCGATAATAGAAATAATAGTTTAAAGTGGGTGCGAAGGTGGGTGCAAAAGTGGGTGCAAAAGTGAGTGTAAAAGTGGGTGTAAAAGTGGGTGCAAAAGTGGGTGCAAAAGTGAGTGCAAAAGTGGGTGCGAAAGTGGGTGCGAAAGTGGGTGCAGTTTATAGTAGGCACCATTTTTACTAGAATGTGATTTGAGTAAATGTAATTTCTAAACCCAAGTAGTGAATAGTCAGTTGGTTTTGATTTATGCAAGCGTAAACATGTCTCATACACTGATGATGGATACTCAAGGCTTCTTGGTCAACAAAAACAAGTATATAGTTAAAGAGGTAGCTATTATTGATTGCACAACACTGAATCTATTTTTGAAATTTTGACAAAGGGTCTAAGTGCACTTTTGTTAATATCTCGCGAACCAATAAGACTACGGCATTGTATGAGGTATTGTTGGACTTTTTGTCGAAGACTGCTGGTAAACACTTATGTTCCCACGACCTTTTTAAAGATGGCGGCTGACCCACGAGGGGTTATTAAAACGTATTCCAAGCGACGCTTGTCGATAAGCAAACCAATAATCAAAGGGGGGGGTGACAGAGCTTGAGGCGATAACCCCTTTTGATTGATCCCTGTTGATTTGCCCCTTTGGACTGGTCCCCGTTGACAAGTCCCTCTGAACGGGTCCTTTTTGAAGGGAGTCATTTATGACGGGCCCCTGCTGACGGGTCACTGTGGACGGATCCCTGTGGACAGGTCCCTGTTGACAGGTCCTTTTGACTAATCCCTTTGGACCTGTCAACAGGGACCTGTCCACAGGGATCCGTCCACAGTGACCCGTCAGCAGGGGCCCGTCATAAATGACTCCCTTCAAAAAGGACCCGTTCAGAGGGACTTGTCAACGGGGACCAGTCCAAAGGGGCAAATCAACAGGGATCAATCAAAAGGGGTTATCGCCTCAAGCTCTGTCACACCCCCCTTTGATTATTGGTTTGCTTATCGACAAGCGTCGCTTGGAATACGTTTTAATCACCCCTCGTGGGTCAGCCGCCATCTTTAAAAAGGTCGTGGGAACATAAGTGTTTACCAGCAGTCTTCGGCAAAAAGTCCAACAATACCTCATACAATGCCGTAGTCTTATTGGTTCGCGAGATATTAACAAAAGTGCACTTAGACCCTTTGTCAAAATTTCAAAAATAGATTCAGTGTTGTGCAATCAATAATAGCTACCTCTTTAACTATATACTTGTTTTTGTTGACCAAGAAGCCTTGAGTATCCATCATCAGTGTATGAGACATGTTTACGCTTGCATAAATCAAAACCAACTGACTATTCACTACTTGGGTTTAGAAATTACATTTACTCAAATCACATTCTAGTAAAAATGGTGCCTACTATAAACTGCACCCACTTTCGCACCCACTTTCGCACCCACTTTTGCACTCACTTTTGCACCCACTTTTGCACCCACTTTTACACCCACTTTTACACTCACTTTTGCACCCACTTTTGCACCCACCTTCGCACCCACTTTAAACTATTATTTCTATTATCGAGCGAAATTTATTGGAGATTATTTCATGCTTGAAAATTGATATGAAAGTATCAACGAATAGTTATGGTAAGCCATATGCATACTATAAATGTTATACGTATATTGTAAAACGAACCAATAAAAATGGAACTGTTATTTGGCGTTGTTCAAAACATCGTTCAAAACAGTGTCAAAGTGAGTTAAAAAGTAAAAATAGCGAGGTCTTAAGTGTGAGTGATCATCAATGTAGTGTGACTGATAAGACATCGTTGCTGTTTAAAACACTCTTCAAATGTTAAAACACTAGTCCGAAAGAAAAAAAAGATATGGTGACCCGCGTGTTGTGCAATCAATGATAGCCACCTATTTAAATATATACTGTACTTGTTTTCATTGACCTTAAAGCCTTGAGTATCCATCACCAGTGTATGTGACATGTTTACGCTTGCATAGATCAAAAACAACTGACTATTCACTACTGGGGTTTAGAAATTATTTATATTATCGAGTGAACTTTGCTAGAGATTAGTTCATGCTTGACAATTGACATGGAAGTATCAACAAATAGCAATGGTATGCCATACGCATTCTATAAAGGATATAAATATATTGTAAAACGAACCAATAAAAATGGAACTGTTATTTGGCGTTGTTCAAAACATCGTTCAAAACAGTGTCGAGGTGAGCTGAAAAGTAAAAATAGTGATGTCTTAAGTATGAGTGATCATCAATGTAGTGTACCAGATAAAACATCGTTGCTGTTTAAAAAAACTCTTCAAAATGCTAAAACACTTGCCCCAGAAAAAGATATTGCAGCTCAAGATAGTGCATTGTTTGTTAAGAAGCATGTATCATCTCCTCAGAAAGTCGTGTTAGGACAGTTGTCAATGTCTGAAAAACTCCCAACATTATCAAGGGCAACACAGACTGTGCAAAATGTGGTATTGCAAAAGGATCAAAAAGGACTATATAGTAATAGTGATGAGGATTATAATGATCATGATGATGATGATGATAATGATGATGATGATAATGATAATGGTTATGATGATGATGATGTTGATGATGAAGATAATAATGATAATGGTAATGCTTTGTTTACAACTAAAAAATCATTTGTTAAATTTGTCTACTGGAACAATCCAAGTAAGCTAATCCGGCGGCTTCAGCAACTGCATGTCTATAAACAGGCTGGTTATACTGAATATGAGGAAGAACTATTGGATATAGAAAATGAGCTTCGTCGTGCTAAAATTATTGTGTAATGGATCCACATAACAGCTTAAACTATTTCTTAACAATACATGTTATATTTTCTACCACTCTGCTACCATTTTGCTCTCACTTTTGCTATCACTTCAAACTGTACATATTAAATATAAAAGCCAACGCTAAATGATTTTATTATCAGAACAGTTATAACCTTTGTAGTGAGCAAATCATACTAACAGGTTAGTTGCTACTATGGAACTTACTACAACTAACAAAGGTAAACAACGTGTACTCTATAAAGGCTACTCTTATAACTATAATCGTCAAAATGTAAAAGGAATAATATTTTGGCGATGCTCAAAAGAGAGGTCAAAAAAATGTCGAGGCAATCTAAAAAGTAGAAATGGTAAGGTTTTAAGTGTGAGTGATCATCAATGTGGTGTACCAGATGAAACACTGTTGGTGTCAACAAATAATCATGACAATGCTAAAAAGCTAGTACAAGAAAAAAATTTTGCTACTCAAAATAGTGCAGTGTTTATTGAGCAACATTTAACCCCTGCTGTAAAAGTTATGTTTAATCCATCTTCCACATCTCAAGAGTCGTCAACATCACAGACTATGCAAAAGGTTGTGTTGTTGTTGTTTTAAGGGGCTGAACTACAAGGTTATCTACCCTTCATATGCAAGAGAATCAAAAAGGACTAAATAGTAATAGAGAAAAAAGAAATGTATTTTGAATGTAACTATTGTACAAGTACTTATATTAAATAAATAAAAATATTGTATGGGTATTGTCTGTTTTTTCTTAATTGCTATACCCACGTCCTACTATATTAATGCCATTGTTAACCATCAACAGTCTCCACCTATGTTCAGAAAGAAAGTGATCTTAAACAATACACTCTATCTATGGTTTGTGTACCGAGTATCATAATAATACAGTGTCGTCAAGCCATGTTCAGGCAATAGTAATGTTAGGTAAGGGGTTCGAACCCTTGCTTCCTTGTACAGGATTAGTTTTTACTCAACAGCAACCCATAATACTGTACTTTGAAACACGTCACATCTCATTACAAAATGTCAACTGTATCGTTTTCTAAGACCCCAGCTGCTGGCTAGTAGCTAGCAGACTGTGCAACAGAAACAGTGTCACCATGTTCATCCTTAAAAAAAATTCAACATTTATTATTCTTTTTCTTATTATTGTTTATTAAGAGTAGTGTAAAGTTGTCTTTGTGACGTAACGGTTATAATAGTTAGCTGGCACTCTAAAGCTCTTGAGTTCAAATTGAGCTTTAACATAAAATTTTAAAAGTAAATTAGGACTAAAACAGGTCTACTCAGTCTCGGGTGATCCAAATAAGTATATGTGGTTTGATTCACACTTTAACGATAGAACACGACGGTTTTTTATTTTTTTTAAATAATGATAGCCATTTGTTCATATTTTTTCATTTTCACATTTCACACATTGCCATTTGTCAATTTTCCATGTACACGATTTGAAAATGTCAGTTTAAAGTTTTTGGATTTCATGATATGGAAACAAGAATTTTCCATTTTGTTGTTTACACATTTGCCAATTTCCCATTTACATTTTTTAAATGTCAGTTTTAAGTTTTTAAATTGTGTTGATATGGAAACATGGATTTCCTATTTTTTCCATATCACAGAAGACACGTTTATGATTTAGTCCATGCTGAATGTTTAGTTTTGTAAAACACACATTTGCTGATTTAAATTTTCTTGAAATCACTTTAATGGAAGTGCTTGGCCATGGCAATAGTGCATTCTCTTTCTGTTTGTTTCCAAAAACATATAGGCCTACTACTACTACTACTACTACTACTACTGTAGGTAAGACTGTTTTACAAAATAACACCTATCTACTACTGCATTAAAAACACAAGTGTTAAAAAAATATAGTATACTATTTACCATTTGCTATATACATTAATTACCCCACCATCCTACCTTGCCGTGTTTGCTTTGGTTGAAAAATCAATGCTACCCACACACACACACACACACACACACACACACACACAAGCTTTCTCTCTCTCTCTCTATCATTCTATCTATAGTCATACATTCACACAACCATACCTGTCTTTGAAAACAAATACAACCACGCTATTTATCCTTGACATGCACACTTATCCCAAATAACTTTTAGTTATACATTTAACATTTACTATTACAAAAAAAATGTTTCCACTATTTACAATTACAAAAATGAATATTTACAAAATACTAAATCTACTGGTTACAAAAAAAGCCATGTCTCTAAACAATAAAATATAAAAGTCACACCTCCACCTCGTGGTTATAACCCTATGGTAGGCTAATGCATAGGTCATTCATCTGCACTCATTTGCTATCCATCAAGGTAAAATTGCATTTTCTCTGTTCCACAAGATAAAAATTATGGTTGCCGGATTGTATCCTGCACTGTTTATGCGACATAGCATTGCCAGTTCATAAAACCGTTAGGTAGTTCTCTACACATAGTGATTTTACCACTGCTCTACCTACGCCTTTTGCTTGTTTGGCTTTCTTACAGGCTAGTATGCGATAGGCAGCATTAACTGTATATCAAACCCAGTCCACCTTTGTATTTGTAATCTAAGTAATAATTTGAAAAGAGACAAGTGTAATCAGTTTTAAACATTATCTCCGCTTTTTTTGTTTGTTTGTTTGTTTGTTTATGACATGTATATTAACCCAAAATCAAACCCTAGTCTACCTTATTGAAAGGCTAACAGTTTAACTACTGCGTCACCATACCATTCTTTCTTAGTTTGATTCGTTCTAGGCCTTAGAGCTAGAAATCGAGTTACGATCTCCAGTGCAAGAGGCACATGTGCTCACCACTATAGCATGTAATGGCTAGCTGGTATCATTAGACAACCGAAAATGATTGTATTTCGGTTAGCCAAGCATTTCTGTCATTTGCCTACTGTGTGAGCACTGCCAGCGAGACAGTTTAGTTTAGAACAAGCGAGTGCGTGTGTGTGTATAGATTATTAGCCTCAAGTATTTAAAGCTTGTTGTGTGTAGCGACCATCTTGCTCAGTAACCACTGAGTAAGTTTTAACAGTCAACTCATAAAAACAGCATAGGATAGTTGTGTGTGGGTGTGGTTCATGTACTTGGGAATATGCATTAGCACCATGCGCTAGCTTTACCTCACCCTCTAAAGGTAGAGCGTTATCCCTTCCTTTGGACATTGCCAATGACTGCATTCCCCCACAAGTTTTACACTTAAGCCCTTGGCTTGTTCTTGATTAGGTTTGGTTTGCTTTAGGCTTGGTTTGGTTCAGTTGGGTTTGATTCGACTTGGTTCAGTTTAGTTTAATGTAGTCACCATTTTTTTATTTTTAGCTACACTCTTTAACCAATTAATTAATGATAGTCTACTCTTAATTCTCGAATCGATAAATTGAATTTTGTGTGCATCGTTTGTCAATCCATGCCTACAACCTATACTCCCTATGTACTACAGTCAGATCTGAAAACAAGTTCCAATGGTCAAAGACGTGTCAGTCACCATACATATATCCTACAATAATTCTTTCTTTACCTAGCTAGATTTCGTCATCCACAGTAAACATCTTACATTATGGGTTTGCAATATATTATGAAAAGCAAAAGTCCATGATCTTGTTGTTATGGGTCTTTTTTGGGGAAATTCATAAGCCATAAAAGAATGACATCATGTCAAGTTCTGAGTGGATCTTGTATGTCAAAATCCCATTATCGGTTTATAAAATCTCAAGGCCATGCCCTAGCAGTTTTGGATGATTTCAATCAATGAGTCCACCATAGGAAACATCGAAAAAATAAATACCCTTAAAACAAGTCGTCCCATGACCCTCTCCAAACAATGCTTCGCAAAATATAAATTCATCCATTGAACATTGAACATGATCGGCGACATCATCCTAGCTTCCCCCTCCCACCATGGTTGCCATATCGTTTGACCTTCAAGTGTCCTCAGCATCTCTGTGCTTTTTTTTTCATTGTCCTGTCAAGTCAATGCATTCCAATAAGATCAAATAACATTCACATCCTGTCAGTCTGCCCCAGCAAGTTTGTTTTCTATACTCATTTCAAGCACCATATAACCAAGTTCTGTTTGTTCTATCTAAAGCCAACTTCATCGGATCAAGGAATTATCATTTGCCATGTCACTCATAATCGTTTACACGTTAAAGACCCCCTTCAGGGGGTTTAGGAATTAGGAATTCCATCATAGGAAAAATCAGAAAACGAACCCTCGACCCGCGGTCTCATCAAAATAGCGAATACTGTATTGGTATATCACCACCGTGGCCAGTAATAGCTTCGTTGAAACACGTGCCCAGTGGTATCGTCTCTTTCTATCTACAACCACTCGTCATGAACATTTTAGACAAATTTAAGAAAAGTTTTAAAAACTGAAATGTTTTCAACATAAGTGTCGTTAGGCCCTTTCACATTTTTTAAACATAAATACTATATTCGAAAGGAGAGAGGAAAGGGGCGTCACCCCGAGTCCTACGACCCCTCGTATACGTCTCTGGCGTTATTGGTTTGTGAGATATAACAGAAAGACTAAAATCACGGTTTTACAACAAAAAATTCTGTTTCTCTCATTTTCAGAAACTTTAACCTATTACCAAAATAAAGAGGGTTTCGAGACAAGCCATTTGACACGTCATAGGACCAAATCCGACCATGCATTCGTGAAATATCAGAAAAAGTCTAAAATCACGGTTTTACCCCAAAAAAGCCTGTTTCCCTCATTCTCAAAACTCTAACCTATTAATAACATGTATAGGGCTTCGAGACAAGCGATTTGACACGTCACACGTCCAAATCCGACCTTGCGTTTGAGAGATATCGGGAAACTTCGTAGGAAAGTAGGCGACTATCTGGCTCTCTCCTCACCACCAAAACCTCTTCTTATCAATCATTTTTTTCAAAGAGCTCGCCCTCTTACAAAAATCCCAAGTGCGCATGCGTAAAAAACAAAAACAAAAATGTTCATCCATAGCGGCATCTCGTAAAACGCATGCGCGATATGAGCAACAACATTTAAGTTCATTTTAGCAGCGCACCTTATACATGTCGTATTTGAAAGGAGACTTTCACTAAAAATTACAATTTCAACCCCTAGTAGGGGTAGGTTTTATTTAGGGGTTGAAAGGAATGGTCCATTGGAAAGAGGGCGTCAACCCGAGTCCAACGACACCTCATTTGTCAAAATCGGATCATGCGTTCGAGAAATATTAATTATTTTAACATGTACAGTCGGGTACAAATAAAATGAGTGCGTTAGAATCGGCATAACCCCCCTACTAACTACTGCTTGAAATTGACCGTCTGCATTCCTTACCTGAATTACAGACTAATACAGCCATCCCTAAGTACACGGGGTTATATGACCGCGTTGTCGCAGCCCCTAAACTGAGCAACCAACCAAAATCTCTGCGGGAGATATAATTTTGCGTGAAGAAGTAACAGACCGTTACATAGTCACACATCAGTGTCGAAACCTTGCATAAGGACAGTGTGACCACAAGTATAAAAATGGACCCCAAATGACAAGAAGGTTACCGTTCCCATAAAACAATAAAATGTTTAGAATAAGCATAAAATGACGAAAAACAAAGTTAATTAAGCTCCAATTATAAAATATCTTCTCGCAATAAATGAGGTCTGATCCTTCTACGAAAACCTGCATATTCTGCCTATTTTCGCCTATCCCCAAGTTTGTCCGGTGAAATCTACCTTCGCCTTCCGGCGTGCCGAGAGGACTTTTTTAGGTCATATTTGCTTGCATATTCGTACTAGTTTTAGATCTTAAACATCCGAGCCCTAAGATAATTGTAGTATGTGGTGTGATGACTGTAGTAGTGTGTGAAATTCTATTAGTGACAGGGATGAGGTAGGTGCCCCGTGACTTGAAATAAGGTACTATCCAAGCAATCGTTACATAATTTGCCTCCTGTTTTCTCCTGAACTACGCACATTAAAAATAAATTCAATCGTCTTTTTCTAATAGTGTCTGATAATTTCTCGGAATATTGGTAGACCTCCTTTTCATGCACACTCTATCCTCTATGAACAATGGGCCAAAGATTTTCCTGAGCATTTGCCTTTTTCCTTTTTCTACATTTTTAGTTCGTGATCTGTCTCCAATGATCAGGGTTTATAATGCGTATAATGCTTCAGGTTGAATTACCGTGCAATAGTGTTTTAATTTTGCGTTCCGAGATATTGATATTTTGTTGTATCCGTTCCAGGTGATTCTATAGACTTTTTGTAATTAAGACATTCATTCTTTGTTTACTTTACAATTTAATCCTGAGGGTTGTGTGATTCCCCTTAAGTATTTGCAATTATTATGAACTGTGGAGTTTACCAGAACCGAAACCAAACCTGAATCTTGTTAGATTATTGAACATATATCAATCACATACCTTTCTGGGAGTCATTAGGATTTGAAAATACTGTCAAATATCACTTCTGCACATTAGAAATGTTGTCAAATATCACTAATATTCCTTAAATGAAGGTTTTTATTTGTAGCTTGTTCAACGACGGCAGATGTTTGTGGCCGACACATTGGCGTCATATTGCGTTGCCAACATGTCCGATAAAAAATACACCACACTACTCACATAACTTTGTATTTTAGTGAAAAAAGAAATAATTGGCAAAACCATTGGCCTGGATGAAGCGTATTGATGCGTGACTACCCCCACTGTGCGTGACAAAAACCAGGGGTTTTTATATTAGCAGGGCCACGCTACCTAACAATTATTGGTGCAGGCGAAAACCATCTGTCGGATGCGATATAGTACCAAATGCGTGGGTTTGGCAATACTGTACATGATGCTAAAAGTGGCGGAGTCAGCTGGAATTTCATCTACAGGGACTTTATATTTGCTTGGCAAGGACATTCTCACTCAAGCGCTCCTCCAGTGACGGCGCAGTTGCCGGTGACCGTGCGCGCATATGTACGGCAGAATACGGTGCTTAAAATCAGTATTATGCATTTCTACTCGCCATGTTTACAGTAAATGCTGAAAATGTTCCCCATCCACTGCCAAACAGAATCAGCATCTCTTTATGAAGCTTCCGGTTACTCCGGTTAATTTAGCTTCAGTAAGGAAATAACGACCTTGACGTCTATTTTTGTTTACTGAACCTGTACGTTTGAATCTCTTAGCCTGTTGTTTTATTGTCCGATTTACAGGAATGGGTCTCCCTGGGAATTTCACCCGAAACTTTTGTCTTGTTCTAGCCAGGATTTCCTGCACTTTATGTACCTATCTATTGTGCAGATACTAAAGTTCACGTAACGAATATTTCACATGAGGCATTTCAGCAATTACAATAAAACACTATACAATATAGCTTACAGTACACAGCAGCTTTATAAAACACCCAGTTAGCTCGGAGCTCACACGTCTACCGCAGGAAGAACTTGGGAATTCGGCCGGAGACCGCACGCGCCAACCTGTAACAGCCGGCTATTGGCCGGGGACTGGCGGCCAATGTCGAGCGGGATCGCCTTGCCAAGCAAAAATAAAGACCCTGTATATAAGTCATGATCCTATTTGGGATGGCTGGGGGGGGGGGGGTTACAGACAGCGGAGGAGTAAACATCTATTACTATATCATCTCCAGATACCATTACTACAGGTATTTTGACTAATTTCGGTAGTTTGACGGTTCCTTTCAATAGGTCCACGGCCGATTTCCTTCCAATATCCCTTCCCTGATCCGTCCTGAAAAGAAAAGTACATGGCCATTGGCTGCATTGATAAAAAAAATACTTCTGTTCAGGTAGACTCCACTCTTACCAAATTATTTACCTGAGGAGTTTTTAGCCTACTTTTCACATTTTGCAAAAATGAGGAAAAAGTATAGACTTATGAGATCGATCCGGGAAAATGTGTGTCTGTCTGTCTGTCTGTCTGGCTGTCTGGCTGTGTGTGTGTCCCCCCCTATCAACTCCCAAACGGCTGCAGCAATCAAAACCAAGTTTAGTATGAGTAATGATGTGCACCGGAATATCTCACGGCCATATTTGAAAATGATGTCAGTGCTATCAACTGCTGAAAAAACGCACTAGAAATTTGAGCTCCATGTTGGATATATTGCAAGGTATGCATGAGAGCTATTCCAAAATTGGCACACTTGTAGATAATACTATTTCAGTTTAATTTCCAGAAGGCCAACCATGAAAGTGTGGCCAAAATAATTTTAAGCCTTCTGATAGGTCCAATGTTTAAATGCATATAACTTCTACACTATCAATTGGATTTCAACCAAATTTTGTATGTAATATCTGTACATAAACATTTATGACTGAGCGTATTCTTAAGAGCCACCAGGGCTGCCAACTGTTAATAATTGCTCTCTCTATTTTTTTAATAAAAATACCAATATATCAGAAAGTATGCAAGACAACAGCTTTAAACTATGCACACGTATATTCTGACATTTTAGATTAATTGGGAGTAAGATATATATGCCAGTTCTACCAACATGATTGGCAGTTGGCAGTCAAAGTGAAAGGTCGTGTTTTTCCCAAGCTCTCAGGTGTGCTGGAATGGGTTGTTCTCTGGAGTGTTATCGGGCGAGGATCGGACTGTGGTATGTGAAGGGTAGTCGGGATTTCCGGTGTTTGTGTGTGCGTACGGGACCTAGCAACTTGTTATTCATAGCCCTAGTGATAGCTGCATTGCTAGTTATTGGTGGAGTGGAAGTGAATCCAGGGCCTGTTACTCCAAATGTGAATCAGGCAAATTATCCAGTGACAGTTTTAAAGTGTTCGACGTGCAATAAAACATTGAAGAATGGTGTTGAGTGTGGACTATGTGAGAAATGGTTTCACTTCGGCTGTATTAAGGTCAAGAAGGAGGATTGTGATGTCGGAAATTGGTTTTGTAAAGTATGTGATACGCCGGACTGTTTGAGGGTGCAAATCAAAGCAAGGGATCAAATAATACAGGAACTTAGAGCTAAGCTTCGTGAATCAGAAGAAACGGTGAAGGATGTGACTGAACGGCTTTCTACTGGGATCAGTGTGGAAGAGGGCGTGCAGGAGCAAACTGAGGATGACGTTATCAGAATGGGTGATTCTATGATACGATGGAGTGCGAATATCTCGAGGAAATCAGGTGCAAAAGTGCGGTGTTATCCGGGGATTAAAATTGACCAGCTTGCCCGACAAGTGGAAGAAGCAAATATAGAGGACTGTGAAAAAGTTAAAGTGTTGTTGCTCCATGTTTTGGACGAACGATTTGAAGAAGAGGGCTACAGCTGATTACATCATGGGGGAGCTCTACGAACTAGGCAGAAAAGCTAAAAGCAAGTTTAGAAATGCAAAAATTATAATGAGTGGCATTGTTCGGCGGGGAGATGTTCCGTTAAGGCGAGTTAAGACTGTAAATGACCGCATGGACTGGGTATGTGCACAACTGGGATTAGTGTACGTAGAAGCTGACTGCTGGATTGGTGGCCGTGACTTCGCCCGAGACGGGCTGCATCTAAATCGACGGGGCGCTTACAACCTAGGGAGCCTACATGACAGGGTCATCGGTTCGTGCCGGCTTTTGTGAGGAGGAGCAGGTCCAGAGGTTGCCAGCCGATGGGAACAGAAGGAGCTACTTCAAGATATTTGCTGCGGAGGTAAGACTCTAAGATTACTGCAGGTTAATTGTCAGAGTTTAGGAAATAAATTAATTGAATTTTGGAATCTTGTAGAGACGTATTCTCCGGACATTGTCATTGCAACTGAATCTTGGTTATATGAGGACATAAATAGTAGCGAAATAATTCAAGGGACCTACGAAATGTACAGAAGGGATCGGGGGAAGCGAGGTGGTGGGCTATTTATTTGTGTGCGCAAAAATATAGCTAGTTTCTTAAAGTGGGCTGATATGGATCATGAAATGTTATGTGTACAAATTTCGGATAAAGGAAATAAATTCCCTCTTCAGGTGATAGGGGCGTATAGAGCACCGAAAGATAACTTTTCTCTCCTCGAAACACTGTATGATAAAACTTGTACGGGTAATGCTATGAAAAAGAGCATAATAATTGCTGGAGATTTAAACCTCCCCAAAGTAGACTGGTCTGGTGAGTCAACTAGCTGTGGTCAAGCTCAGAGCTCTGCAAATAAATTCTTAAGGGAGGGGGGATTTTCCCAAGTAGTTGACTTCCCAACTAGAGACAATAATACCTTAGATGTTTATCTGGTAAGGCCTGTAGAGCTGTATATTAACTGTCTGAAAGTACCAGGAATTAGTGACCATTCTGGGGTTGAATTAAATATTAGATATGGTGGCGTTACAAAATTAGACTCTGATGTAGCAAAAAAGATCATATTCCAGTATCGCAGAGCGGATCAGGGCAAGTTTCAGGGGTATTTGAATGAGCTATTTGTAGGATGGGCATCGGAAGGAAATCACATTAATATCCTGTGGACTAACTTTTTGAAAATTTTAAATAGCGCTGTTGATAAATTTGTCCCATTTAAATTGCTGAAACAAAACCCAGACCCTGAGTATTACACACGAGAAATTAGGAGACTAAAACGGAAAATTAGGAAATTATACAATAAAAGACATGATAGTGACAAGTATATGTTGAAATTTAAGTCCTTATCAAGAGAGCTCGTCTTAAAAAAGAGGGCTGCTCATGACAGTTATATGCAAGGTTTACTTGGTTCGGGAGGGGGTGGGTGGAAAAATTTTTACAGTTATGTTAGGAGAAGAAAGGGAAATTCAAATAATTTGTCGATGATAATGTCCGGTGACGGTAAATTAATTACTGAGAAACAGGCCATTGCTAATGAATTAAATGTCTTTTACGGTAGTGTGTTCAACAAATCCAATAGCTGTGTGTTGGACCTTAACGACGAATCAGGGGCTCCCCTGTTCCAAATAAACCAGTCAGCAATTGTAAAGCTAATACAAAAACTGCGTTTCAATGTATCAAAGGGTCCTGATAATATTGTTAGTGAAGTACTTAAATTAGGAGGTAGGGCCGTGGCACGATACTTGGAGGTGATATTTAATGTGTCCATAAACAATGCGCAAATCCCAGATGACTGGAAAAGAGCTACGGTAGTCCCAATATTTAAGGGAGGGAGCAGACTTGAATTGGGCAACTACAGGCCGGTTAGCCTTACGTCCATCGTTTGTAAGCAGATGGAGCATCTCATTTGCGACTACTTGAGGGAACAGTGGGAAACATTATCATGGTTTAATGATAGGCAGCATGGATTTCGGAAAGGTTACTCATGCGAGAGTCAGATGCTATCCCTTTTTCAAGACATTAGCGAATCGTTAGACCATGGAGTTTCAGTCGACGCCGTGGTTATAGATTTTGCGAAGGCATTTGATGTCGTGCCGCATGACATGCTACTCCATAAATTAGCTTCGACGAAGATTGATAGAAGAGTAATTTTATGGATCCAAGAATTTTTGACGGGTCGTTCCCAGAAAGTGAAAGTCGAAGGCATATTCTCGGATGAAATTACCGTAACGTCGGGTATCCCTCAGGGCAGCGTAATCGGAACTTTGTTGTTTTTGGCGTTTATAAATGACTTACCAAATGGAATTCGCAGTGACTGTCGATTGTTTGCGGATGATTGTGTAATATATCGAAAGATACATGACTCACAAGACAATGCAGTGCTGCAAGAGGACCTGAACCTGGTCTATAAATGGGCGATTGTAAATAAAATGAAAATAAACACAAGAAAATGTAGTCTCTTAAAAATAGGGAAAGTGCGAAGGCAGGATTTTCAATATAACATTGGCTCGGAAATACTTGTAGAAGAAGATTCTTGCAAATATTTGGGCGTTCACGTAAGGAATGATATGAAATGGAGTAGTCATGTAGGATGTGTAGTTTCAAAAGCTTACAAATCCCTGCACTTTGTAATGAGGGTATTAAAAGGAAGTAGTACCTCTGCTAAAGAATTAGGCTATTTGTCACTTGTAAGACCTATTCTGGAATATGCCTCGGCGGTTTGGGATCCATATCAAGTAGGGCTCATCAATGAGTTGGAAATGGTACAAAGAAAGGCCGCTAGATTTGTGCTCAGTGACTTTAATCCCAGGAGCAGTGTGAGCCGTATGTTAAAGAAACTTGGGTGGGAATCACTGGAGGCTAGGAGGATGAAATCTAGACTCTGCGCTATGTACAACACGTATACAAATCAACCAGCATGGGGTGAGCTTAGCAAACGATTGGGAAAGCCCACTTACATGGGTAGGAGCGATCATCCTTTCAAAGTTAAGGGCCGACCACAGCGAACAAATTATGGTAAATATTCTTTTGTAAACCGTGCCATTGATAACTGGAACTCTCTACCTGCCGCAGTCTTAGAGCCTTTTCCCAAACATATAGGTGTGTTTAAGAAAAGACTGACTATTTGTGTAAATACTCCAGTTTAATTGTTGTATAATTGTTATTGAATTGTTATGTATAATTATGTATTGTTATGTATAATTATGTATTTGTTATGTATATCCAAATTGCCACCGGGGGACACACCCCCCATTGCAAATAAATGAATGAATGAATGAATGAATGAATGAATGAATGAATGAATAAGCCTGCTGATAGTACCAATTTTTAAATACATGTAACTTCTATACTATCAGTTGGATTTCAACCAAATTTCGTATGTTCTATGTGTAGTATAACAGATATGACTATAAGTATTGTTAAGAGCAATCAGGGCTGCTAACTGTTAATAAATGCTGTCTATATTTTTTTAACCCTAATATCAATATATCAGAAAGTATGCAAGACAACAGCTCTATACTTTGCACACGTATAGCACCTGACATTCCAGATTAATTTGGAGTAATTAATACAAGGCAGTGCTGCCAACATGATTCTATGCCTGCTGATATGTCCAATTTTAAAATGCATGTAACTTCTATACTAACAAATGGATTTCATACAAAATTGGCACAACAAGATATCATAATATTTCAGATTATTTCTGACCAGCACACGCATGGTATTGTTGGCAACATGCTTTTACACGTGCTGATAGATCCAGTGTCTAACTGCATGTAACGTCCATTGGACTTCAACCAAATTTTGTATTCTGTACCTTAAGAGATGGAACTAAGAATATATTCATTCACCAGGGCTGCCAACTGTAGTGCTCTATTAGGCTTCATTATACCAGGTATATTTTGAACTAATTAGATATTTCGATATTACCAACTTTATTTCGTCATTATTCTAGATAGGTTCATATACTGTAGAATAATCATTGGCATGAAAAGTAGGCTGTATAGTTCTTCACGGAACTTCTTGTTATTATACAGTTTGATCAAGCATTTTTCACGTCATTTGGTGCTTACTGACCTGGGAAATCTGACAGTCTAGTAATACCGCATCCACCCTGTGAAGCTCTAGCTATCTGTTAAACGGGCTTGATTGAGAATCAAGTGCAGTTTGGTGACGCGACGTGATCCAAGTATGATAATGGGCCCCGCGCGGCGGGCTGCCTTGTTGAACACGATATGTGGGAGGGAGCAACGAGGCAGCTAGAATTATGAGCTCCCACAATACGACGTCACGTCTAGTTGAGCTTAACATGCTCATACACGTACAGTACAGGCTAGAGTATGGACGTGATAAAAGCTTTAACGATTGAGTGGACGTTCGATTAGTTCTGACATTATAATAGGTGCTAACTTCAAGGTTAAGGCTCCTAGGCACGAGGATGGTTATTGATCACCTATATTTTGCCTAAAAATGACTTATAAAAGGGCCTAAAATATCAAAGTAATGAACATAAAAACAGGAAAATAGACATAAAAATATAATCTTATTATTAATCATTTTGTTTTAATTACATATTTAATTTTTATATAATGTTTAAAAAATACAAAATTCTGTGGACATGCAACATACAATGCGCAACGAAAATATGAGAATTGAACACTCTTCCTTTTAATATAATTTTAAATAGAAATTCAGTGTTTAAAAAAATACTTGGAAAATTTGAAATGAAATATTTCTTCGGCCTAGATGAATTCAGTGAACTCTCAATGGACATCCTGGAGAAATGAATTGAAATTAGTATCAGTAGAATCATATTTGGCTTAACCACACTAGGGTTACACAAATTGACATTCGGAAACCTTACCTCAGTTAGTTATTGTTGTTTTAAGGGGCGGAAGTACGAGGTCATCTGCCCCCTTAACACTGATAAAATTATACAAATTTGGAATGGAATTTATAATTTAGAGGTAGATACCTAAATTTGAAAATACCAAAAATTAATAAAACAAAGAAATAAATAAAACGAATAATTATAAAAATAAACAAAAATTACGGAAAAACAATAAAAATTCACCATTCAAAAAAAAAACAAGAGTCGTTGAGTCAATGTACACTGGTAAATTTAGATTTCTGGCCCTAACCCACTTTCACTTATAAAGCGGATGACGAGATCAGCAGCCACCGCGTCATCGGCCAAGATAAGTTTGAGTGTCATCTGCAAACCAAGGTTTCTTCATAAATTAGCATTGCAGTATATGACAATAGTCATCTCCAGGTCATAGTCTACCGAAAAGATGTTTAAGAGGTGACGAACTGATGAATTGAGAAAGGGCAGTAAAATTGTAGTCGAAAATAGGTGATGTTGCAAAAAAAAGCCGTTAAGATCTCAATTAAAGGCTAAAAAAGGACCGATAAGCCAAAAAATAACTCCAATAGAGGCCAAAAAGGACAAATAAATCCAATCATGTTGGTGTATTCTTTGGAATACACGGTAAGAGAGAGTAAGCTTTTGCTTCTCTTTGCTTTATTTCATTACTTCCTTTTTTCGCAAACACCAACAGTGATCTCCTGGTTTCTCTTTGTTGGTATTCTTTGCTTATACTACCTGTGAGTCTGTTCTAGATATATATCTTCCATGACCCACCTAGCGTCATCTAGCAGCGAATCTCTGAAGTTCCTCAATTTCTCCATGTACAAGAGGATTTCCTTACCATTCTGGCCACCAGATCTCGTCGCTATCGCCAGCTATCATCTCCGTGATCAAGAGGACTTCGTCTACTTTTTCATCCACCAGGCTTCGCTAGTGACGCCTGCTATCAACACTTTGAAGACCATTTCATCAAGAGAATTAATTTTTACAATGTTGGTTATTCTTATGTATGTTCCTTTGTCTCCTACCCCCACTCTTTTCCCTTCCCTGGTCTCTCCGCGCTTCGATGAGCTGGCCTCACTTGTGCTACAGTCGTCAAGACTCCCACTCGGAGCTTACCTAGAGCTCGTCTCCTCTCCTCGAGAGACAAACTTTCAAATTGGACGCCATGTCCAGATCGTAACGAACGGTCAACTAGGAGAATCGCCGTTCATCAGAAATGAGCTAAGTACTACTTCAACGTTCTTCAACTCATTTTAATTGCTTTTAAATAGCTGCATGCTTTTTAACCATCATTTACAGACTGTGATATTACTAAATGTGGGGCAATAACCATCTTCGCGGGATTTTTGAGGTTGGGCTTTGTCTATATAAGCTAATATTAACATGAAGCAGCATTTCTTACGCAAATTAACTGAGTTAATTTCTCACCACGTGGGACATCTTTAAATTACCCACTGTCTGTAGAAAACTTAGCTCGTTCCACCGCTGGACCTTTTCTGTCAATTTCAACCGTTATAATTGTTCTGGAATTTTCCATGCCAAACAATTCATTTACAAGTTAAACCTTCTAGTATTTTCCACTCACATATGGGAATACTTTTTCAAACCAAGGAATCTTCCTTATGAACAGTTAATCAACACCTAATTTTTCTTCCTCCGTTGGAATTTTTCTGCTGCATTCGACTATAACCTACTAATTTTCAACGCAATAGACTCTCGCAAATCTAGTGCAACTAGTTATTTTTCACCATTGCAATAACTTTCCTTGCTATAAACATTTGGTTCTACTATAGTGAACTTTTCAACTTTTCAATAGACTATAGTGAAACAGTGCTCGTTCGATTTCTCATCCGCGTCGCGCTCGTCCGAAATAAATAAAATAGGTCAAGAACTTTCTCTACAAAGTTCCTATTTCCTCTTCCTCAACCCCTCTTTACTAACAAATTAGGTTAATCTTTAAATGAATGTATTTTGCAACGAGGCCTCGCCAAACCATAGGCACCCTCCCAACTTTCTCCACTTACCATTTATTCACTCTGTATCAATATCAGCAGTTAGAAACTGCTTATTAATCTATTTCTTTTCTTGCTAGCACAAGAATTGGTTATTGTCTACCAAACCTTTCATTAATCTCTTTAATCCAGGTTTCACGAAAGGGTAACTGGCCCCATTTTTTCCTCGTGATCCTGTTTAAATATAGAAGTTCTAGAAACTTCCTTTTAATTTTTCTCTTCAGGTTTCACAATAAGTAACCTGCCCTATTTGTATAACCTCTAAAATTAATTCTGTATCAATATAAGAAGTTATAGAAATTTCTATTTCATTTCTCCCTGTTTTTTTGCTGTTACTTTCGAAGTTGTTATTTGTTCATATTTCTAAGATACCCATCTAGAAATCCTTAAAGTACACATCTTGTACTTGATTTATTGTTTAACTTTAATTACGTTAATTATCTTAAAATTTTCTATTTATTAATCTTAGCACCATTTCAAAATCTTACTAAGATGTTAGTGCTTATAAAAGGTTCCAAACCAAAAAATTGACAATTGCCTGGTGCAAGCTTTAAATGATTTTCGGGGGTTTGCGACCCCAATTGTTTATAAAATCAAATTACATATGTGTCAAATTGATTACTCCTTTTTGCATTGTTAAATAAATCTAAATTTATCCTTTTGCTTTATCATTTCTCTAAAATAACGATTAGGCAAGATCCTGTCTTCCCCTACTCTTCCTATGGGCTTAAATATAAAAACCTTACAAATAAAATTAATAATGATTCCACTTTTTGTTGCATTTGAGCAAGAACTCTTAGTCACAAACTTATTAAAGCCTCTCTTAGCTTTGATAGCTAATTCTAACTGGCCAGTAAGGCAAGGATAGCTCGCTACGCCAGCTCCATGCTTGTTGAGATTTTCTCTACAACTTATGGTTGGTTTTCCAAATTTAAGTTTTTCTCATTGTCTAAACTTTTAGTCGGCGCTTTGCTGGGTAATAGCTTAGCCATTCCTAAATGCAACTATTGGTGCCCTTACCAAAATTAATCACAAGGGTATAATTGCTTTATCCCTATCCTTCTTGGAAACATTCAGTCGCTTTTTAGAAATTCTGCAATTTCAAGAATTAAAACATCACGGCCAATCCAAACTATTTGTATTCTTCAAAATATTAGTTTAAATAAATAAAATATTTATTGCGGCCAATGGCCATAGCTAGGAACAACATTATAACATTGTGAACAATAATGAATCAATCGTATACCTAGGTAACACCAGAGACTTGTGTTCATCGAGTCCGTTCACCCATTCCACTGCACTACACATTGATCAAGACAACATAATCAGTCCTCGTCTAAACAAAACTGAGTGAGTGATACTAGTCTTCTACTGCATTCCATGGCGTGATATATATCGCAATGATTGTTGCATAATCTGCAAACACACTCCTGGCTGGGCTGATGGAAGGACTTCCTAGTGCAGATGCGATGGTGGAAGCCATGGATCGCAAATCTGGTCACTAGGTGCCTCAGCTCATACTCTGGTCGCATCCATTCTTTATATAACATTGCATCTGTTACGAAGAATCTTTCTGGGATGGAGTCTCTCTTCCTGCAAGGTTCGCTTAACAGGTCTACGCATGCCTGTGTGGATGGTAAGTGCATTAGCAGTCGAAGGTCTTCCACCAGAAATGTTTCCCTGGCTAAAGCATACACATATCGTGAAAGAGCGAATTTTGATACCCCCAATACCCTTTTCAAATACCTTGATTTCAAACTTTCAATGTCTTTTAATTGTCTGATTGATAGATAAGTCCATATGACCTCTAGCCCGTACGTGAGTGATGGGAGTACTTTGACTCTGAAAAGTTCCATAGCTGAATTCACTGACATTCTTTGTAAATGTCTAATGTCGCTTATATTTCTAAGTGCTGCTGCAAGTCTCTCCTTTATATGAACCATAAAGGAAGTCCCTGTGACTTGCATAGTAATTGCAAGGTACTTAAATTGCTGTTTCGGTGTTAGTATGTGTTCCCCGCAAACAATGTAGTCATCCTTCCTCAGCCTTCCTCCATTTCTGAATATCATTAATTCAGTCTTCCGAGCATTCATCCTTAGTTCATTCTCCTCCGCCCATTTCTCAACAAGATATATTCCCTTCTGTAGTTCCTCTATATTATCGGAGGCCAGAGCCATGTCATCTGCATAAATATATATATTTACTTTTTGTGTTCCCTCCTTTAATTTGAAGACGACATCGTGGGTCATGATATTGAAGAGTAACGGACTTAGCGGGTCTCCTTGCAGTACTCCGATTGTCTGGTCAATCCAGTCCGAGTGTGCGATACCATCATGGATCTGAACTTGACTGTCCACCAGAATGTTCGATATCAGTCTTGTCATGTCAGAACGTCCTAGTAAGTTTTCTAATTTTATGACAAGTTTCCTTCTATTGACTGTGTCGAAGGCTTTGGTGTAGTCGATAAAAATTACATATTTCTTCCCGTGAGCTTCAAGCGTGTCCTGTATGTCCTTTAAGAGACATTCTGCAGCCAATAGAGTAGATCTGCCCTTCCGAAATCCAAATTGTTCTTCTGGAAGCAGGTGGTCTACACATGCATCTATTCTCCGAGTTTAAAACAAACTACTTTAAAAAGGTACATAGTAAACTTATCATTTCTTTCTTTCTCAGACCACCATCCTTCCCCATGGTAGCCGAATCTTGGCTTGGAAGGGAAGGTACCACCTCCTTTCGCCCGCAAATAGCCCAAGCTCTAGCTGCGTTTCCTGTTAGCTGTGTTCCGGTCCCCACTTACTTTAGTGATTTCACGGGCTTTGCGGTGACACTTTTCTCCAAAAATTATTGGTATTTGATGTTGGACTTTCTTCCTATTATCCACACTTGTTCCTCTGTCCGAAACCCACTTCCCTTTACTTCTTTATGAATCTTCCCTTGGGGGTAAGGTTAATTCTTAGCAAAAACCTACCCACATGTTCCATCCTACAATGTCTCAAAATGAGCATACAGTATACTATATTATATTTGACCTCGTTTTCGGACATTCGAGGAAAAAGGATTTTTCCTCTACAGGTACATCCGAGCCCTAGTTGTTACTTATTATACTACTCCTACCACTACATCCAATAACTTACTAAAGTGAAGTAGAAGAATAGGAGAGCATAAAATGCCCTCACCTCTTGAAGAATGAAGTTTGAGTAGTTTGAGAGAAGTTTGTTGCTCCATTCAAAGGGCTTGGACACGGTGGTCATTTAGCCCCGTATACTTGTGTGTGTGTAGAATATGTCTGATAACCTGTCTTGTTGTTTCTGTGGAAGTGTGTGTATTTGTTATTATATTAAGGACTGGGAAGCAGGCAGCCGTGGCCTTAAGAAAGGAATCATCCCGGCATTTGCCTGGAGTAGAAGTGGGATACCGCGGAAAACCACTTCCAATATGGCTGAGGTGGGAATTGAACCTGGACTTCCAGGGCGACAGCCAAGGATTGTGAAACTAGAAAGGGCATTGGGTCACTGGAGATTGGGAAAACGAGCCCAGCTCAGCATTTCATCGAAATCGCCAATTAATTTTCGAACTCACCAGTCGTAGGGCCACAGTGCGGAGGTTTTCTGCCAAAAAAATTGATTCTGCTTTGAGCTCGTGAGGCCGAACTGAGGATAGCTGGCTTCAAATCCTACCTCAACCATTCAAGAAGTGGTTTACCGAGATATCCCACTTCTACTCCAGATGAATGCCGGGACGGTTCCTAAATGAAGACCACGCCCGTCACCTACCCAGATCCTTCCCTACTACAATTACACATACTACTGTAGCAGGGCCATCACAATGATACAGGATTTAAGATAGATTCTCACTCACACCTAAGTTCACGGGGCTAAATGACCAAGATGTCGCAAACCTTTAAATGAATCAACAATCATGATCTTCGTGTCTTTATTTCTTCATATCAGTGGGTATTGTCGGCCTTGTTTGAAATGCGTATGGCAACTTCTTCTTAGACTGGCAAGTTGAGAAACGAGCGAACTATGGAACAGGTCCCCATGATGACTGATTTCTGCATGATAATACTGTATGTAGACCAGGATGTATTCCCAATTAATTATTTAATTTCTTTCTTTCTTTCTTTCTTTCTTTCTTTCTTTCTTCATTTATTCATTTATTCATTTATCCATTTATTCATTTATTAATTCATTTATTCATTTATTCATTAATTTATTTATGTATTTATGTTCGACGATGTCGAAATGTAAATATTATATCTCAGAAAACTGTGTCATAATGAGGGTCATTATAACACTACTGTATTTGTCATTATGAAACAGTCTCTGCCACCAATCGGAGCTCAAAAAACAGTGTTGTTTGACCAATTAGATGAGGATAGCATCGCACCTCCACTGAGTTCCAAGGCCTTCTAATTTAAATTTCACTGCGTGTTCTAGTGCCATCGTGGGGTAATCGAGGAGGCCATGGTCAAATACAAGGTATTCTGTGCGTCCCATGCGCTCTGTTCAGTACATAAAACTGGCGAAATCTCGACAGATATTTATGAATATTTATGTTCGAACATAAAATAGTTATAATAATTATCGTCGAACACAAACAGTCGTATGCAACTCGCCTATAATGGTAATTAAGACACGAGTATGTTTATAAAATGAGCGTATGCGAGTTTTATAATTTCCATTATAGGCCCGTTGCATAATGTACTATTATTTATTCATTTATTCATTTAATAATTTATTCATTTATGTATATATTAATTCATGTATTCATTTATGTATTTATTTATTCATTTATTTATTCATTGATTAATTTATTCATTTATTTATTCATTTATTCATTTACTTATTCATTTATTCATTTAATCATTTATTTATTCATTTATTCATGTATTCATTTATGTATTTATTTACTCATTTATTTATTCATTGATTCATTTATATTTTTATTTATTTATTCATTCATTCATTCATTCATTTATTAATTCATTCATGTATTCATTTTAGTATTTATTTATTCATTTATTTATTCATTGATTCATTTATTTATTAATTTTTTCATGTATTCATTTATGTATTTAGTTATTCATTTATTCATTTATATTTTTATTTATTCATTTATTCATTCATTCATTTATTCATTGATGCGTTCCCTTATTCATTTATTCACATATTTATTTATTCATTGATTCATTTATTCATGTATTTATTTATTCATTGATTCATTCATTTATTCAGTATTCATGTATTTAATTATTCATTTATTCATTCATATTTTTATTTATTCATTCATTCATTCATTCATTCATTCATTCATTCATTCATTCATTTATTCATTGATTCCTTCCCTTATTCATGTAATTATTTATTCAATTATTGATTCATTTATTTATGTATTAATTTATTAATTTATTCATTAATTAATTAGTTTATTTATTGAGTTATCAAAACATGGAAGGAACCCTATTTTGACTAGCATAATAGGGTTATAGTTCGAAATTACTGAATATTTACTACAGTACTGTATTACATTATAATAACTCACGGAAGTTGTGACGAATGAATGTAAGAAAATAGGAATAACAACATTTTTAGCCTATTTTCATTTATGAAAAAAAAATAGGCTTATGAGATCACCTTTTGTCCGTGTGTCGGTGTGTGCGTGTGTGACGGAGTGTGTGTGTGTCCCTAATAACCTCTAAACGGATGGAGCTATTTCTATGAAACTCGGTAAGTTCATAGCACTATTCCGGACGACCCCGACCGTGCCCTTCAAATTTTGTTACGTCTCACCAATCCAACATAGCGGCTGTGCGAAATATTTCACCAGCTTTCAATATCTCCGAAACTATTCCCGATATCTCTCTGGAATGTTTTACGGTGATATATACTAGAAGTTCACCTATATGACATTTGAAAACCTGGTACTGTAACTACAAAACCAACATGGCGGCCAAATGAAGTTGTGACCTTTAAATAGACGTTTCTCGCGATTTAACCATCTAAACGCAATAAAACTTGGCACAGTGTATGTTTATACACATTTTAATGCACAGACATCTAACTTCGTTCAATTGTTTACATAACCTCAAAATGGCGGTGGTGCGAAATATTTCACCTGCGTTCTATATCTCTGAAACTAATAGCGGTATCACCCTGAAATTTTGAACGGAGATGAAGGACACTACTAGAAGTTCATCTATAAGACTTTCAAAAACTGTTTAACTACACCTTTCTCGCGATTTAATGATCCAAACGCAATGAAACTTGGTACAGGAAATGTTTATACACATTGTAATGAACTGGCATCTAATTTAGTTCAATTGTTTACATAACCTCAAGATGGTGGTTGTGCGAATTTTAAAATTAAGTTTTTATTTCTTGTGTACGTAATCATGCGGTCGAAGTGAAAGTTTGAATAATGAACCTACGCAATAATTTTCCTTTAATGGTACATGACTCCATGGCCTATACATGAAACAATCCAACATGGCGACCATCCGAATTATTTAGACGGCTCTGAATATCTACGAATCTATTATACCAATCAAACTGTTTTTTTATGTTTTTATGAACATAAGTTTACCTATAAGGCTTTCAATAACCTGGTGATCACAAATCCAACATGGCGGCGACGCGAAGTATAAATATTCACATGGACGTTTCTCGCAATTTAACCATCCGAGTGCAGTGAAACTTGGTACAATAAATCCTTATACAAATGTTAATCAACTGGCATTTGATTTATTTCCAATGTCTCCATTACCACAAGATGGCAGCTGTGCGAAATTTTAAAATCTGTATTTACTTCTTGTGTCCTAATCCTGCGATTGAAGTTTGAATGCCACACGTACACAACAATCTTCATGTAACAGTACATACCTCTAGGACCTACTTACATAAAATCCAACATGGCGACCATCCGAAATATTTAGTCGGTTCTCAATATCTACGAATCTATTACAGCAATCAAACTGAAATACTGTATGTTGATAGTGGCAATTAACATAAGTAGGTTATATGAAAATAGGCTATATAGTTCTTCATGGAAGTACTTGTTTAAAATATATTGGATACCGAAGGGGTCTGATGGAGAAGATGGAAATTCGAGTGAGGAGAATTCACAGGAAGATCCTCGATCCTGTAAAGATAGATGAAGAGTTTCGCAGGTGACATAACTCCGAGCTCTACGAACATATAGAGAAACTATCTGATTGTGCGAGAAAAATAAGTATAGGCTAGCCTTTTATGACCATATCGCGAGATTATCTTCCACAAGATTGACCTATAGTTTGCTCGGTTTCTGGCTCAATGAGAAGGTTTGTTGACGGAAACTGAGAAGGATATTAACGAACTGGAAATATCAGATCTGCATGACAGACAGGCTGCAAGGCGTGCTTTGAAGGAAGTCCATGGTTTTCAGGAGAAACCTCGGAAGAAAGGTGCCCCTTGGACTACTGTAAGAAAGGAGTTACACCGGCAGAAAATGCGTCAATACTGGACGTAGATCAAGACCCTCCAGTTGAATAAACGTGGTCCTAAGTAGGCCAATTCGAGAGAAGGAGGACACAGAGGTTTTGTCAGTTCATTATTGCAGTAACTCAGGTGACATTTATTTACTTGCGAATTGACCACGCTACAATTTCACTAATTCAGTTGTAATTTCCTCTGCCTCCAGTACTCCTCCATACGATCGTTTTGCTGCTGCCGTTGTTCGACCATCCAAGCTCTTCCGTCTTTTATGGCTCGTCTCTCGTCATGAAACGCTTCCAAATATGTATATACTGTTTCGAAACGTATCCCTTTCCAACATTTGGGCCTCTGGGATGGTAGATCTTTCAAGGCCTTTCCGAGTTTCTTTAATCCATGATGTAGTTGTTATTTGTTCCAGAAGTAGTCAAATAACTGCTTGGTTAATCTGGATTTGTCCAATCTGTACATGTGCCCAAGAAATATTTGCCTCCGATTCTTCATGGTCCCAGAGATTTTTTCTGCATTCTGGTAGATTTCGGCGTTGCTCCAAAGTTTCCATCTGGTTTCCCATGATTTTCCGCAGGATTCTCCTTTCCAGGACCTCCAACTTCTCTAGCCTGTAGTTCATTGAAAGGTTTGCACAGGCGTACAAGCATTCTGTTTTGACTACAGTGTCGTAGTGCTTTATTTTGGCAGGAAATGCATTTATTGTCATCGATGTTTTTGTAAGCCCATACGCTCTATCCATTTTTGAGATATTATCACCTACCGCAGCTTTCTCTAGACCATTGTCCTGTATCGTTTAACCGAGATATTTACATTTTTTTACTCTCTGAAGATATCAGTTCTGCATGACGAACAGGCTGCAAGGCGTGCTTTGAAGGAAGTCCATGGATTTCAGGAGAAACCTCGGAAGAAAGGTACCCCTTGGACTACTGGAAGAAGGGAGTTACACCGGTAGAAAATGCGTCAATACTGGACGAAGATTAAGACCCTCCAGTTGAATAAACGTGGTTCTAATTAGGCCAATTCGAGAGAAGAAGAAGAAGAAGGATACAGAGGTTTAGTCAGTTCATTATTGCAGTAACTCAGGTGACATTTTATAATATGTCTTTGTCTTTCAAACGCAGGGCAGTCGAAAAGCAGGTGATGTACAGTTTGGGAGGAGCCACAAAAGCATGTATAGTTATTTAAAATAGTGATGTGAAATCGCTCAAAGTATGACGTGAATTTCCCATGTCCAGATAAAAATTGAGTAAGCACGAAGTTCGGAAATAGTATTTTACTTTGAAGTCGATGCTCAATCTCAGGAAAAAATATTTCCCCCGTAAGGTCTTTAGTTATGATGGCCTTACAAGGGATGACTATGGGCAATACTACTACACTCTTCCGTTTCACATCTTTCGTATTTTCTGAGCCAAGGGCAGATACTTGCAATTTTTTTCACAGTAGATTTCTTGCAGATATGGGAAATGAGCACTGCGGTATCAATGGAAAAGTTTCTGGTTCGCTCTTTGTCTACAAGAATGATATCTGTCTGGTTTGCTGGAATGATTTTATCAGTACTAGCAAACCGCTCCGGCTTCGCCCGGTATCTTCAACGGTTTACCCAGTGTAAGCTTAAAAGGCGTATTTTTTTCGATTTCAATGAACTAGAACCAATATCAGTTTTCTGTCTCGGCATGATGGGTTAAAATCACTGACTGGACTATTAATTATATTATCATGGAGATAGCATATGCAACGAATTTAAGAATGGTGAGGTGCATGAAACACAAACCCCCCTTCCGTCCAATCTAAACTTGACTGTGTATTCTACGGGGTGATATGGTCGCTCGCTAGCTAGCTCGTAATAAATGAATGGACATTGTTGGAACAAATGAAAACGTAAAAACACTTAATGTGGGCGATGTATTGAAGATACAAGATATGCTGTCGCGGACTCTCTTGTAGAACTTTTAATGCTGAACGCATAGTGTATACACATTTCAACGGTTTACCCAGCGTAAGATTAAAACGCGCACGGACGGTAGTTTTTTATCCACCCGAATCGCCGAAATCGTTAGGCCTACTGCTCGGCTTCCTTTGGTCATAAAAATAAATTATTTTCTACAGAAACCTTTCTCGAGAAATCCTTTACAGAATGGTGAAAACCGCATCAACAACCATCCAGCGGCTCTCGAGATTACCCGTTACATCCAAGAATCGGGGACTCAGTTTTATACTTTGTAGTGATGACTGATGTGTCCCATATAAACATGCTAGTACTCGTGTTATTATTATTATTATTATTATTATTATTATTATTTTGTTATTATTAGCAGTGGTATACTATTAGGGGCGTGGTGATGCAGTGGTAAACCTGCTTGCCTCTCACTAACGATTGGGTTGGTTCCCGGTAAATGTACCTGTATATGAGGGTTTTGAAGTGAAATATCACGTCCTGTGGTTTGAATTCCCCGTAAAATTCGAGGTCCCGTGGCCCATGATCGCGAGATTAACGGGTACGTAAAACTACAAGCTGCATTCACTATTATTATTATTATTGCTTGACCACCTCGTGGCGTAGTGGCTGGCAATTTTAGTTATCATCCCTGAGGTAGGACTATAGGTTAGATTTTCGTCTCTGCCAAGAAATTAAATTCTGGCCGAGGGCTGAAACGTGGTACACTCAGCATCGTGAGGTATAAATGAGAAGAAGTAGGTTCGATTTCCACCTCAGCCACCTTACCCAAACCTAAGGGGTGGCAGTTACGACTGCTAGCCACTACGCTACGAGCTGGCCAATTTATAATAAAAGATGGTATATTGGCTTTCACGGCCAGTGAATTAAAACCCAGCAATTTTTCAAAGTTTATGCCATGTCTTGTGAGGGGTTTCGCCTACGACTCCAATCTGGCTCATCAGCGAGCTCTTGGTATCCCCTCCCGGACCCCCACAGGAGTAGCGAACTACGCGCTACCTCCCTTTTATGAAGTGCACCTGCGCCTCTTTACTGAGAGTATTAAAATCTGAAGCATCTATAACCTCCCTAAGAAGGCTTCCAAAAAGATGGTGTATTGGCTATCACGGGCTGCTTGAGCTTTTAGTTCTCGCAGTAAATAGGCGCAGGTGCGCTTCATAAAAAGAAGGTAGCGCGCAGTTCGCTACAACTGTGGGGGTCCGGGTGGGCACAACAAGTGCCCGCCGATGAGCCAGCTTGGCGTCCTAGGCTAAACCCCACACAAGACACGGCACAAACCTAGAAAACTTGCTGAGTGTTAATAATAATGATAATAATAATACGAGAGTGCTTATTAGCAGTCACCCTGTACAGCACCGCCCGATGAAACTGTAACCCTCCTTCAGCTAATGACAGGGTGGAGTCTTCCTGCACACCGTAGGCGAGGATCTCACAACCTGTTGTTCTCAAGACGAAGAACCTCATTCATCTGCTGTATTCAATCAGTCTACGTGCCTTATTGAATAGCGGAGTAGATTACCTCGCTTGTTACATTTATAGGAACATTGACCGGAGGCTATCATTAACCATTCATCTTCCCATATCATTAGACTGTTTTCATCCAATATTCTCCTGTTGGATATTAATCCATGTTGAAATGCATCTGTTACCCGAACGATCCAGGATGTTGGTACTCCGAATGAACTTAATGACAGCCCATTATTCACAGTACACACATTCTGGATCCTTTGCAAAATAGTTTAATTTCAAGCTTACAGGTTCGCCCCTAGCCATGGTAAGTGATTTTTGAAAGGCGACAAAAATCACGACACGCATGTCATACATTGTTGGCATGTTAAAGAACCCATTTGAATTCAGTAGGCCGTGTTCATAATGGCAAAATTAATCTCGGGATTTTCCTACAACAAACGTTCCTCCTTTCTCTACTAGAAAGTGATATAGTGTCAAGGAGCGTAGCTATCTTACCTCTGGTGTATTCTTTGGAATACACGGTAAGACAGAGTAAGCTTTTGCTTCTCTTTGCTTTAGTTCATCCCTTCTTTTTTTCGCAAACACCAACAGTGATCTCCTGATTTCTCTTTGTTGGTATATTTCTCTCACACTAACTGTAAGTCTGTTCTAGATATTGTACAGCCCGGGGGGGCAGTACCCCCTGAGAGCCACCCCCCATCTTTTACCAAAACCACCCCAACTGGCAACACCATAAGACCAGAACATTATCTATACACAGCAAGCGGCGACCACCCAGCCTGGGAGGTTAGCCAACTACTTGCAAAACATACACAAACATCTACACTAACAGCTATCTAGGGCAGCTACATTTACGCAATGCTGACCACGCAGCGCCGGGAGGTATAAGAATGGAGTCCACATTGGAGCCATGATCTATCTGTTCTGTTCTACCCTGTGCTTCGCCAGCGGCCCGGCCCGACGTCTGTTCCAGTTTCATCATCAGGTGAGATTCAGTCGTGCTCAGATTCCTTTAAATCTTGTATACACCTACCCCAAACTTGTACACACTAATTGTATTTCACACCTGTCTAAACTCCCCAAGAGGGACATACTAATCTACATCTACTGACCAATAAACACATGGTCAGTAAGCTACACTTGCATTACTAATTACACTCCTCTTCACGTCCTCATACCCTACCTGACCTTCGTCACAATTGCCCGTGACCGCCGAAGCCGGTAATTGCTTCGTCAGGCCCCATTGTACTCACAGCACGCGACTCGACTGCCTAGCGTCGAACCGCTGACTTAGCACGTTTATTGTGTTACTCATTCCGCTCAGCTGGCAGGCCAGTATAGTAGCCTGCATTTAGAGACTCATCCCCTAGCAGATACTTGCATCTTGCAGGGAGGCCCCCAGGAGATAGAACACTAAAACACCAACACACTACACTAGTAGTTTCTCCCAACTACGGGAAGCTACTCTCATTTAGGAATAACCTTCCAAATTGGCACAGCGGCACAATCGTGTTTTATCCCAAACTACCCCCCAACCAAGGGATTAAAACAATATATATCTTCCATGACCCACCTAGCGTCATCTAGCAGCGAATCTCTGAATTTCCTCAATTCTTCCCGGTACAAGAGGACTTTCTTACCAATTTAGCCACCAGACCTCGTCGCTATCGCCAGCTATCATCTCCGTGATTAAGAGAACTTCGTCTACTGTTCACCCTCCAGGCTGCGCTAGTGATGCCTGCTATCAACTGTTTGAAGACCATTACATCAAGAGAAATCATTATTTTTAAGTTGGCTATTCTTATATGTATTCCTTTTGTTTCCTACCCCCACTCTTTTCCCTTCCCTGGTCCCTCCGCGCTCCGTTGAGCGGGTCTCACTCGTACGTCGGAAGTCAAACCAGTCATTTGGAGCTTAACTAAAGCTCGCCTCCTCTCTCAAGAGGCAAACTTTTAAATTCGACGCCATGTTCGAGTTTTAGAATCAACCGTCAACAGCAACATCGCCTTCTACATGAAGCAAAGATAGGCTCAATGCTTTTATTTGGATTTTATAGACAGTGAAAGTTGCTATGTGATAAAAGAACTGCTTTCAAGATATCTTCTTGATCAAACTCAAACTATCAAGTCTAACTTTCAAAATGAAAGATTTTCTGAGATGCTATCTCACATCGGTGGATATTTCTAAAATACTCACTGTCTATATAATCTAGGTTTCCGCCGAGGGATTCTCTACCCAATTTAAACAACTCATCATTGCTCTGGAACCTTCCAGAACCTGCACTCTATCTACCAGTTAAACCTTCTAGTACTTTCCACTCACATATGGGAATACTTTTTCAAACTAAGGAATCTTCCTTATGAATTGCTAATCAATATCTAATTTTTCTTCCTCCGTTGGAATTTTTCTGGTGCATTCAACTATGACCTAAAAGTTTTATATGCAATAGACTCTCGCAAATCTAGTGTAACTAGTTATCTTCCACCATTGCAATAACTTTCTTTGCCATCAACGTTTTGTGCTACTACAGTGAACCTTTCAACTACATCAACAGACTATAGTGAAAACTGTGCCTGTTCAACTTCTTCATCCGCGTCACGCTCGTCCGAGTACAATAAATACGGCCATGAACACTCTTCCACAATCCCATTTGATCTTTCCCAAACCCTTTACTAACAAACTAAAATAATAAAATTGTTACTTTAGGTCTTTTTTTAATGAGGTGTCACTCTACATAAGTGCCCTCCCTTACTTGCTCCACGTATAACGAATTAATGTCTGTAAAACTTCGTGTCTAGTACACGCCTTAAAGTATATTGTTTCTCCCTTCTAATTAGGGAATACAATTCTTTCTACTCAAAAGTGAGTTATCTCTAGGTTTCACGAAAGGGAAATTTGCCCCATTTTTCTCGTGATCCCTACTTAAACTTAGGAGTTCTAGAAGCTTCCTTTCAATTTTTCTCTTCAGGTTTCACAATAAGTGACCTGCCCTATTTGTATAATCTCCTATGTATAATCTACCCACGTAGCTCTGTATTAATACAAGAAGTTATAGAAACTTCTATTTCATTTCTTCCTGTTTTTGTTGTTGTTACTTTCGAAGTTGTTATTTGTTATTATTTCTAAGATACTTATCTAGAAATCCTTAAAGTACACATCGTGTACATGATTTATTGTTTTACTTTAATTACGTCAATTATCTTTGAATTTCCCATTTGTTAATCTCAACAACATTTCAAAATCTTACGGAGATTTTAAAGCTTACAGTATAAAAGGTTTAAAACCAAAAGAATTGTCAATTGCCTGGCGCAAGCTTTAGATGTTTTCGGAGGTCTGCGACCCCAATTGTTTATGAAAATCAAAATTATATATTTGTTACATAAACTACTTCCTTTTACATTGTTAAATAAATTAAGATTTGTTCTTTTGATTTATCATTTCTCAAACATAACGGTTAGGCAAGATCCTGTCTTCCTTGACTCTTCCTAGGTTTATGCCCTCTTTAATAAAAATAAATCTATTGATAGGGTTTTCACCACTTGTTGCATTTGAGCAAGAACTCTTAGTTATTAACTTAGTAAAGTCTCTCTTAGCTTTAATAGCTAATTCTAACTGGCCAGTAAGGCAAGCATAGCTTGCTACGCCAGCTTCCTGCTTGTGGAGATTCTCTCTACCACTTATGGTTGGTTTTTCAAAATTTAAGTGTTTCTCATTGTCTAAACTTTTTGTCGGCGCCTTGCTGGGTAAAAGCTTAGTCATTTCTAAATGCAACTATTGCTACACTTACCAAAATTATTCCCAAGGGTATAATTGCTTTATCCCTATCCTTCTTGGAAGCATTCGGTCGCTCTTTAGAAATTCTACAATTTCAAAAACTAAAATATCAAAGCTGATTCAATTTATTTGTACTCTTCAAATTACTTGTTTAGAAACAAACGCCTTTGAACAGATACACAATAAATCTGTTACTCTTTGTCTTGCCAGACCACCACCCTTCCCCATAGTAGGTATCTTTATGCTTGAGAGGGAATACGCTATAGCAGATTTCTTGCGAACAGCTCAAGTTCCAGCTGCGTTTCCTGTTAGCTTCGCCCAGGTCCCTACCCACGTTAGGTATCGGAAAGCGGATTTGCAGTGGCAGCTGCCTTTGAGTATACTTAAAGTTTAAATTATAACTTCTTTTGGACTCTCGTCCTATTTCTCCATCCTTTTTCTCCAGTCCGAAACCCACTTCTTTTTCTTCATCATCTTCCCTTGGGGGTTAGGTTATTCCCAAGCTAATAATCTACCCAACCTCCTAGACTTTCATAGCGCTCCAAGGCACAACAAAATTTGACATGCAAGCTGCCCTCTGGGTGTCCAATAACAAAGCTTGCATCCGGCACCCGAGGCCGTACGATATTATTAATATGCAAAGAAGCGTGCCTTTAATCAACGGATGAGGCGACGGCAACTCAGGTGGGAAAGTGACCCTCGTGGTAAATGGACCAAGCGACTGATATCACGCCTGGATACCTGGGTCGAAAGAGACATGGAGAAGTCAATTATTATCTCGCACAACTTCCAACAGGACAAGGATATTTCCGGAAATTCCTGCATAGAGTAGGCGGAGCGAGTGGTGCGACATGCATAATTATATTGTGACGACATCGATGATGTACTTCACACCTTCTACGTGTGCGGCCATTGGATGATAAAGAGAGAATATGAAGAAACTGAATTGGGAGAACTGACACCAGATAATATTTCTGTGATGTTATGGAACCTGCAATCATGGGATCAGGTAGCAGTGTATGTGGAGTATGTCCTTCGCCAGAAAAAGCAGGATCTGGAAGCATACGAACGCCCTTAAGAATAAATAAAGAAAGAAGAAGTCTGAAAGGCTAAGTAAGCACATCACCCTGAAGTAATGCGAGAACGGTTCCGGGGTGATGAACGCATCGTGGGAAAAGGGATGTGGTTTTTAGTGGGTAAGAATCCCACACTACTGTGGAGTGCGGACCCTTCACAAGTGTCTTTTGAAGATTTTCCACAGTCCCTCGTAAAAAAAAATATATATACAGTATATAAAAAAATGTAAAAAACCTAGGAAAGCAAGTTTTAAATGTAAGTGAGCACAGCTCTCATAGTACATTGGCAATGCAAGTGGTTCACGGCAGCATGCCTCAGCCAGCGTCTTGGTGAGGTGTGAAATACCAACTGAACTGGGGCAAGACGCTAGCTGGTCCGCCTCTTTGCGTAGTGGCTAGCATTCTTGGCTGTCACCATGGAGGCTCGGTTTCGATACTCGGCTCTGCCAAGAAATTTTAATTCCGGTATGAGGGCTGGAACGGGATTTACTCAGCCTCGTGAAGTAAAACTGAGAAGAGGTGGGTTCGATTCCCACTCCTACACTTCTAATCCAGGCAAATGCTGGGATGATTCCTAACCTGAGGCTACGGTCGCTTCCATCCCGATCCTCACCTGGATTACAAAATAATACACACACCGATATAACACTGGTTATTAGATACAATTATACGCACAAACACACAAGTACACGGGCGTAGTGACAATGATGTTCGAACCCCTCAAATACTGATGATAATAATAATATTATTGGTTTAACGACCCTTTTAACTACTGCGGCTTTTAGAGACATCGGGGTGCCAGAATTTTGCTCCGAAGGGGATCTTTAACGTGCCAGTAAATTTACTGGCGCGGCTCCTTCGCATTTGCGCACCGTCAAATGCCAGCTGACTGCGCCAGGATTCAATCCTGCTACCTTCGGCACTGAAAGCCAGAACGTTACCGCTAAGTCACGCAGCCCTACACCTCAAATGAGACAATAAAGACATTAAAGAAAGATTTTCAGTCACTCGACACAAGTTGTGCCCAATTAGGCGGGGAAACAATGTGTATAGCCAAAGGAATAATACATAAGGTATTTATCACAAAATAACACTCTTTTATGTTCAACAAGTAGTTTCGTGAAAAACTATACAGCCTATTTTCATATATCCTACTTATGATAATTGCCTCAATCAACATACAACATTTCAGTGTGATTGCTGTAATGGATTCGTAGATATTGAGAACCGTCTAAATATTTCGGGCGGTCTCCTTGTTCCATATTTATATATGTAGGCTATAGAGTTATGTACTATTGCATGGAGATTATTTCACAGGTGCATTATTCTAACTTCAATCGCATGATTAGGACACAATAAATAAAAGAAACGAGATGTAAAATTTCGCTCCTCCGCCATCTTGTGGTTATGAAAACAAATGAAATGAATTAGATGTCATTGGATTAAAATTTGTCTAAGCATTTACCGTACAAAGTTTCACTGCACTCAGATGGTTAAGTCGCGAGAAACATCCATTTGAATATGTAAATATCGAGTCGCCGCCAAGATGGATTTGTGCTCACCAGGTTAATGAAAGTCCCATATGTGAACTTATGTTAATAGCCTTTATGAGCATACAAAATTTCAGTTTGATTTCTGTCATATATCAGTAGATATTGAGAACCGTCTAAATATTTCGGATGGTCGCCATGTTGGATTTTTATATATGAAAGCCATAGAGTTATGAACTATGAGATGACGATTATTGCGTCGGCTGATTATTCAAACGTTGACTTTGATCACATGAGTAGAACACAAAAAATATAAACTTAATTTTAATATTTCGCACAGCCGCCATCTTGAGGTTATGTATACAATTGAACTAAATTTGATGTCAGTGCATTACAATGTGCGTAAACATATGCTGAACCATGACCTTACCGAGTTTCTTTGAAGTAGTTTTGATTTTATTAGGGACACACACATACGCACACACACACACGGCAAAAGGTGATCTTATGAGCATACTTTTTCATAAATGAAAATAGTCAGAAAATGAAGACAGGGGGAAGTACTTAATTGGATGCAATATTTCTTTCAGGTTAGGGTGTATAAATACTTGTTTTTCCGTCTAATGTAATTGGCCATAAGTTATTAATGACCGACTGGAAAGCCTTCTTTAAAAATACATACGTAACGCTGAAAAATGGCTTCTAATACGTCAACATCAACAACAACAACAACAATAACAACTGAGTTCCTCTAGTGCGCATACGGACAGAATATGAGCAAAATATGTTCAAATTAACCTCAACAACGGTTTCATTTCACAAAACACAGCCTCTATTCAAGAAATCTAGCGATAACTGATGGATGAATTGTACTGAATGTGACCATTGTCTTGTTTCATCTGCACTGAAAGAGAATACCAAATTCTTCCAGCTCTCACAGCTATAACTTACCTCCGTACGAGCAGGACACCCAAGTGAATGTCTCTCCTAAGAGACCAGGACTCCCTGGCGTTTACTACAAATGGAAGTGGTGTTAGTTCTGTTGGTTTATTTAATGTGAACACACTTTACAAACAATACAACAGGTTCTGCATTGATAAGATCAGACAACCTCGTCTTGGTAGCTGCTCCATTTGGTGTCCGGAGAGATACGGTCACGGAGATTTGCGAACAAAAGCTACTTCCGGGGATTTGCAGATACCTTCGCAATAGGTGAATAAAACGCTGATTCCCATCTCACTTTATACAAGCTTTGGACTATGAATACTATAGCCATGTTAAATTTGGACCTGTTTAAAATCAGCTGTTAATAAGCATTGTACTTTTTCTTTTTTCTTTTACACATTGCAAATCAGCTGTTAATAAGCATCGTACATTTTCGTTTTTTACACATTAAAAATCAGCTGTTAAAAAGCGTCATACTTTATTTCTTATTTTCAGCCTCTTTTATCGCTTCTATCTCAAAACTCTCCCTTCAATTAAAAATGCTTCGCCAAATGATGGAATAAATATATTTCTATTATTGACCTACACTGTAATTTAAAAAAAGTGCAAAAATGAGAAACTCACAACTCAATATCCAAACATTCTAGTCATTTACATCAATAAACGTAAATTTTAAGTTTACTTTTACAGGCGTTTAATTTAGATTATAACTCGTGCGTAATCTATTTTTGAAAAGAACAACTCAAGAAAATTACTGTATCGGAGTGTCATAGTAAGTTTCACTGTGATCAGTTCACTCTTATGACGAAATAGTGGAAATCGCATATGAGGAACTGACATGCACGCCATTTATGATATCTAAAATAAGGAAGAAATACAGGTGTCTACCTGTAAATTTAGATTATAGTATGGAGTCACTACGCCAAATACACATATTTGGGATCATTAAAGGAAGTTAGATGAATTTATGTTTGAGAAATTGACCTTTGCGCCATCTGTGATTTATGGAAAATACCGCAGTGTAACATAGTCCAGTACTGACCCTCAATGTCAAGTTTCAAATTGATCGCATCAGTCACGAGTTAATAGCATACAAATTGATAAGTACGGCATCTAGTCTATAATTTGCAAAAACGATGCAATAGATTTATGTATTTGGAAATTTAGATTATATTGCGAGTGAGCTATGCCATTTTTCACAGTGATCGGATCATTCAATTACCCTTGTGGAGGATTTTTGTGTGTGAAATGGACAAGCGCGCTATCAATGATTTATGGAAAGCTAGTTATAGATATTTCTCCTGTCTTTTTGGACAACTGGTAGGCCTATATTAAGTTTCACAAAGATTGGGACATTCCGTGATCAGTTGGAGAAATTCATATCTTACGATTCGATAAGTGCGACATCTAAAATTTGTAGGCTGGCAGCGTGGCTCAGCGGTAACGTTCTAGCTTGCTGTGCCTAAGGTTGCAGGATCGAATCCTGGCGCAGCCAGTTGCCATTTGAGGGTGCGCAAATGCGAGGGGGCCGTATCAGTAGATTTACTGGCACGTTAAAGATCCCCTTCAGGGAATAATTCACGCCCCCCGGCGTCTCTAAAAGCCACAGTTGTTAAAAGGACGTAAAACCAATGACATTATTATTATAATAATAAGTTCCGTGACGAACTAAAGTGCCTACTTTTCTTAAAATTTAAGATTCATGCCAATGATTAATCTATACGGATCTACCGGTATCTAGCAAAATGACGAAATTAAGTTGGTAATATCGAAATTTCTAATTACAGTTTACCTGGCATAATGTAGCCTAATAGCGAACTACAGTTGGCAGCCCTGGTGACTGAATATATTCTTAGTTCCACCTCTTAAGGTACAGAATACAAAATTTGGTTGAAGTCCAATGGATAGCATGGATGCTACATGCAGTTAAACATTGGATCCAACAGCGCGCCTAAAATCATGTTGGCAACAATGACATACATGTATTGGTCAGAAATAATCTGAAATAATATGATCTATTGTTGGGTCAATTTTGAATGAAATGCATTAGTTAGTATGGAAGTTACATGCATTTTAAAATTGGACCTATCAGCAGGCTTAGAATCATGTTGGCAGCACTGGCGTATATTAATTACTCCAAATTAATCCTGAATGCCAGGTACTATACGTGTGCAGAGTTTAGAGCTATTGGCTTGCATACTTTCTGATATATTGATATTAGGGTAACTAAAATAGAGACAGTATTTATTAACAGTTGGCAGCCCGGGTTATTCTTAAGAATTGGCATAGTCATATCTGTTATAATACACATAGCACACACGAAATTTGGTTGAAATCCAAATTATAGTATAGAAGTTACATGTATTTAAATTTGGACCTCTCAGCAGGCTTAGAATCATGTTGGTAGCACTGACGTATATAAGTTACTCCAAATTAATATAGAATGTCAGGTACTATACGAGTGCATAGTTTAAAGCTGTCGGCTTGCATACTTTCTGATATACGGGTAATTGGATAAAAAAATGAGAGCATTTATTAACAGTTGGCAGCCCTGGTGGCTCTTAAGAATACGCTCAGTCATATCTGTTTATGTACACATAGCACATACGAAATTTGGTTGAAGTCCAATTGATAGTGTATAAGTTATATGCATTTACAATTTGGACCTATCAGCAGGCTTATACTCATTTTGGCAACACTGCCATGTATGGCCTCCTGGAAATTAAACTGCGATATTATTATCTATACGTGTGCCAATTTTGAAATAGCTCCCATTTATACATTCCAAGATATCCAACATGGAGCTCAAATTTCAATTGTGATTTTTCAGCAGTTGGTAGCACTGACATCATTTTCAAATATGGCCGTGAGATATTCAGGTACCGTATAGATCTTTACTCCTACCAAATTTGGTTTCGATTGCTACAGCCGTTTAGGAGTTGATAGGGGGGGGGGGGGGGGGACACAGCCAGAGAGACAGACAGAAGGACAGACAGACAGAAGGACAGACAGACATTTGCCCGATCGCATAAGTCTACTTTTTCCTCATATTTGCAAAATTTGAAAAGTAGGCTAAACATTGTAGAAAGGGATCAGATTATGTAACTGAAAGGTTCGATTATACTGTGGTAAGAGTCCACTATGTCATGTGTGAGGATTTTACATGCACGCCATCTACAGCACTATGCCATATTTCACAGTGATCGTAAAAACGGAAAGGGATATTGGAACAGAGTTCATTAATCCCGATAGAGTTGAGACAATTAGCTCAGGGTAGGGGGCCCATAGAAGGCTGCATCAAATCTGTCAACGAACTGAAGACTCCAACATACAATCAGTGTTGTACATTAAAAATAAAAGCATTGTACATTCTTGCACTGAGAATCATGCTTACATGGTAGACCTCCCAGTTCGGGAACATTTCTTGTGATGTTATATTCTAATATCATTTGTGTTTGTCTTGTGTTATTTATGTGTTCCAAGTGGCTGACGTGAATGCCTGTAATTGTCTCCCCCATACATTCTCGTTACCTGGGGCATGTCTGTGTGTGTGTGTGTGGGTGATACTACCGGCCAGTGACGACCATGAAATGCACCAGACCGACCAAGTCTACCGTAAAACAGTGACGATACGGTCGGGTACATTTCTATTATAATACACGTGAATTGTTTCTTATTTCCATCACCTGTTACTCCCCCAACACACATGAATACGATGTACAGACAGAACAGTACATAGATCAGGAGTTTTCCTTTTGTTTGGGCTGGTTGATTTCAATGAATAGGCTACCATGTGTTAAGCAAGTATTAAGGGAGGGGGAGAGACCGTTTAAATAGCCAGCGAAGTATCAACACTACATTACATTATATTATGCCAACCGGCCAAAACTAAGGACCACGCAAATATGATTGTATTTCCTTCTCATAGTTCTTTCTTCCTTTCTCTTCCTCCACACTTCCTTCATTCTTTCAGAGTGTTGCGCCTTTCTCTCTGTGTCCACCTTCCTCCCCTGCGTTCTTTTTTTTCTCCCACAAGAACCATTATGTTGGAAAGTATTTCCCTGAATTGTGTTATGTCTCGACAGTCGTCATCTGTAATTCCTAGCTCCGGAGTTCTTCCTTCATCTGCTTGGTGTAACCCCCTTGGCTCTTCAGATTAATATTTTATTAAAAATGTGTTTATTTATTCTTGTTGGATCCATTCTAACAATATGTCCATAACAGTCAGCCTTAAAGGCAATGCTGACACTGCTAGGGCAAGAATGTGGAAGGAAAGATTTGGTCATCTGTCCGGCTGGATGACCCCAAAAGAAAGCCTTCCTTCGGGCCATATGGAAGGTTGGGCAACATGGAAGGCGCTCAACAGACTGCGGGCTGGAGTTGGAAGAACCAAGATGAACCTGCAGAAATGGTTTTTTTCGAGTGACTCTCTACTCTGTGATTGTGGGGAACTACAGACAATCCAACATCTTTACCAGTGCCCACTATGTCCAGCAACATGCACAATGGAAGACTTAACACTTGCCAACCCGAATGCTATTGACGTCGCCCGCTACTGGACAAAGAACATTTAATTTGGTTGCGGGCTACCTGGCAGTCAGATGTTTGTGTGTTGTACAACTGACTTGTATGTTTATGTCCTCACTTAATATTAGATCTAGAATAGTTTGTGTCTTTAATTATCATTATTATTAGCCTACTTTTCACATTTTGCAAAAATGAGGAAAAAGATGAGATCGGGAAAATATGTGTCTGTCTGTCTGTCTGTCTGTCTGTCCTTCTGTCTGTCTGTCTGTCTGTCTGGCTGTGTGTGTGTCCCCCCCTATCAACTCATAAACGGCTGCAGCAATCAAAACCAAATTTAGTATGAGTAAAGATGTGCACCGGAATAGCTCACGTCCATATTTGAAAATGATGTCAGTGCTACCAACTGCTGAAAAAACGCACTAGAAATTTGAGCTCCATGTTGGATATCTTGCAAGGTATGCATGGGAGCTATTCCAAAATTGGCACACATGCAGATAATACTATTTCAGTTTAATTTCCAGGAGGCCAACAATGACAGTGTTGCCAAAATAATTTTAAGCCTTCTGATAGGTCCAATGTTTAAATGCATATAACTTCTACACTATCAATTGGATTTCAACCAAATTTTGTATGTAACATCTGTACATAAACATATATGAATGAGCATTTTCTTAAGAGCCAACAGGGCTACCAACTGTTAATAATTGCTCTCTCTATTTATTTATTTTATCCAAATACCAATATATCAGAAAGTATGCAAGCCAACAGCTTTACACTATGCACACGTATATTCTGACATTTTAGATTAATTTGGAGTAACTTACATACGTCAGTTCTACCAACATGATTATAAGCCTGCTGATAGTACCAATTTTTAAATACATGTAACTTCTATACTATCAGTTGGATTTCAACCAAATTTCGTATGTGCTATGTGTACCATAACAGATATGACTATAAGTATTGTTGAGAGCAATCAGGGCTGCCAACTGTTAATAAATGCTGTCTATATTGTTTTTACCCTAATATCAATATACCAGAAAGTATGCAAGCCAACAGCTCTATACTTTGCACACGTATAGCACCTGACATTCTAGATTAATTTGGAGTAATTAATACAAGGCAGTGCTGCCAACATGATTCTATGCCTGCTGATATGTCCAATTTTAAAATACATGTAATTTCTATACTAACAAATGGATTTCATACATAATTGGCACAACAAGATATCATAATATTTCAGATTATTTCTGACCAGCACACGCATGGTATTGTTGGCAACATGATTTACGCGTGCTGATAGATCCAGTGTCTAACTGCATGTAACGTCCATTGGACTTCAACCAAATTTTGTATTCTGTACCTAAGAGATTGAACTAAGAATATATTCAGTCACCAGGGCTGCCAACTGTAGTGCTCTATTAGGCTACATCATACCAGGTATATTTTGAACTAATTAGATATTTCGATATTACCAACTTAATTTTGTCATTATTCTAGATAGGTTCATATACTGTAGAATAATCATTGGCATGAAAAGTAGGCTGTATAGTTAGTTCTTCACGGAACTTCTTGTTTTTTAGTTGAATTTGAATCTCACTGTTTACCATTTGTGATATATATTTGTGATTGGTGCTCCTGATACGAATAAAGAAGAATATGTCCATAGAAACGAAAACGTCTTTTCCTAATAGTTGTTTATTATTATTATTATTATTATTATTATTATATTATTGTTATTATATACTGTATATGAAATTTACATAAAATACAAAACTATCACCGTCGAACTCCTTGCGAGCCAAAGACACTGGATCTCAAGATGTTCACAGAGTCACTGAAGAGATAAAAACCTTACATACTATGCTTGCAGTACCAAGAAGGGCAGCCTTTTGCATATGGTTCCTCTTCAAGCCAAGGCTCTCCTTTGCATTTTTTTTAGCCTACTTTCGATTTTTGCAAAAAATGAAAGTAGACTTATGAGATCAACACAGGGCGAAAAATTGTGTCTGTCTGTGTGTGTGTATGTGTGTGTGTGAGTCTGTGTGTGTGTCTGTGTGTACACTGAATGTCTGTGCCCCCCTATCAATTCAAACACGGTGAAACCGAATTGAACGAAATTTGGTACAAAGGTAGCACTAGCAAAGGGTACCTCAGTGTCATACTTTATATCGCCGCCATCTTTACCAAAACAGAATGGCGGCCACTCAAACGTTCAAAACGTAAAATCAAATTACGGCTAAACTAATCATCCGATCTCTACCAAATTTAGTAACAACATACCTTTGTATAGGAGGCGTCTTTCACCCAAAATTCAAGGTCATCGGCCTTGCCATTTCAGGATGGCGGCCGTGTGAATTATGCAATCATTTTAATCAATAGCTTAAGACCCACCAATTCCGATTATCGACCCTAGGGTGGTTTAAGCTATCCTGAAGGTCGTGATCCGTTATTTATTATAATTTAATATTATAATATTATACTGTATGAGTGGCTTAAAAGAGCTGAGCCGTCTGTGTCACACGACAAGATGGCAGCTGTCCTCATGTGCCTGTCTTATTTTTCAGTAGTTTTAGTATGTTGTATGTGATATACCCTACTGATACAATAATATAAACTTTGTATGAAATGATCTTTAATGAAGATGTACTGCAGTGAAGAAATCGTTTATTTAAAGTCGTTATTTGCCAACAGGTTGTATCTAATATGTCAGTTAAGAACACCGTGATGTTAATGGTAGGGTTAGCTCTGGGCTAGCGTGATAGTCTGTCACGCAGTTGACTGGGGATCGAATACTGCTACAATTAACTTTGTTTTCTTGAATTCTTTTACAAATGATGTGCACGAGCTCTTTCCACAGATACTGAATAAGATGTCATTTAGCTCAAAGGAGAGGCTAATGTATACACTCGTTTATTAATCAAATCACAGCCCCAGCATCGCACATAAACATAAGGCATTAGGAAAAGGAGAATAGAAGAACTAGATACACGTTGTCATTAACCACAGCCTTCTTAATGCCTCTGTACGGTGCTGTGCTCTTGTGGGTTATGTGGGTAATATTGTTCCAAACATAGCGCTGTGTAAATACCTGGCCTCCTGAAGTATGGCAATTTTGTAATACTGGTAGTTCAACTATTAGCCACGATCGCGCTCCGATTACCTTTAAACACTGCCAGCTGGATCGCTTCCCTCTTGGCTACTTTAAATTGCCTAGTCATTCAACACCCATAGGCCACTGCCATCGTAGTACATTACGATGGCAGTGCATAGGCGTACAAGATAACGATTAATTCACTGATAGGTCGCAGCACCAACCTACTGTGATCGGCGCGGATTTTTAAAGGAGAAGATACCCAAAACGAAAGATTCTTAACTTTGCAGGCTGGCTTAATATAGAGATTAACGGACGTGAATACATTACAATAAGTAGTTTTGTTATTCAATCATCATAAAGTATATAATATTGATTTTGACACTTACTGGCTAATTATCAATATAAAAGAAAACAAACAATACATGGTGGTAGAGGTGATTGTGTTACGGATGAGGACAAAGAGTCATAAATATACCCATACATTTAGGAGAAAGTAGGCTATATGTTCTTTGCTGAACATCTTGTTCCAGTCCTTTGTGACTAAACCGTTCAATGAGACAACAACTGGGATGACAAAAATTTCCTTTAGGCCGTAATGTGACTGAGCTCAGCGGCAAGTGGCTGGTATTTGTGCCTCTTCTCAGCCACCGTATTCTGTAGGTTTCCATCGAGTGGAACAGCAACATAGACGATGGTAGCCTTGTGTGTTTCCTTATCGAATATAATTATTATTAATATTATTACATTCGATTTGAGCCAATATGGACTACGAGTTAACTATTAATATAAGTTTCAGTGTGTAGCTCTTGTATGTTCCTCAGTGACCCTTGAGCCCAGTGTGTTCTTCTGATCTTCTGACAGAAGTCCCCTTCGTCTTTTGGGTTCTGCCCCAACCTTAATACCCCGGTAGTTTTTGATAATTTTCCAAAATGCATTCCTGTTCATAATTTTATCCTCCGGAATACCGATATCTGTAAGATTTTTATTACATTTTTGGAACCATCTCATTATTTTGTCTGTGGTTTCACGTCTCCGTCCGGGATTTTAGAAACTGAGGGCTGAAACGGGGTGCACCCAGCCTCGTGAAGACAATTGAGTAGCTGTCTGACAGTGAGGCAGCGCCCCGGTCACGATAACCAAGATTAATGGCCGAGGGGAACCGACAACGCGTCACCCCAATATCTGCAGGCCAATTGGCTGGGCAGCGGTCGCTTGGTAGGCCTTCATGGGCTGTAGTGCCACGGGGTTAGGGTTACTTTAGTTCATGAAATTCTAAAATTTCTTTAAAGAGAGCTTTGAGCCATTTTTCAGTGTAACTTTATTGATAGTTGATATTACACTTTTCAGTCGGTCCACACAACATAATTCCAATTACTGGGACATGCGAAATATAACCCAAAAAGCAATACGTTACATGTGATTAAAATAGATTTATACTTGTTTTAGGCTAGAGAAGAAGGAAATAAGTATGGGATGACATGTTTCGCTCAACAAGTGAGCATCATCAGTTCTAAATCCATACAACACAATATAGATCTACAAAACTCTACCAAACCTAAAATGACACCCACTAACAGTCACTGCCCTCCAAAAACGAAATAAAACATCAGAGACTTAGAAAGTGTGGCATCTATTACTGGTAAAATACGTAAGCATTAGGCATCCGAAAAAAGAGCTATTTGCTCCGAGTGAGCAAAATTCATGGGAAGGATAGTCCTATTAGAAAATGTCGGCTAGTGAAGCCTCTGCGGTGCAGTTGCCGCCTTACAGTCCTGGTAGATATGGATTCCTGACTCCCAACAATGAACTGGCCGGTGATCTAACAAATAAAATTACAAACTACAGTGATATATTCATAATGTTGAATTTTGGGCTTATGCCGTGTTTATTATCTTAAAATTCGACGCGTTTCGAAAGAAACCATGCCTTTCTTCGTCAGGAATAATCTGGAATACGACAATGATTGCTAAGAGAAAGCAACAAATAACATATAGAAGGTGCCCAAAGATGGACGCCATTATAGCCCCATGTTAGGGACAACGGAAAGCAGCAGTGAATTACTTTCTCAGGGTTCTGATAATAGGTAGCCAGGATTCACTGAGATTGTAGCCGGTGTCGCGGTTGAAATTATCTGGGTGTTTACGTATTTCAACCGCCTCCCTGATGATTCTGGGACGATATTGCTTTATACGGGCAAGAACATCCACTCCTTGGAACATGACATCATGGCCAGGTGTTAATGCATGATCGGCAACAGCTGATTTATCAGGTTGAATGAGCCTGATACATCTATTATGTTCCTTAATGCGAGTGCATATTGTTCTCGAAGTCTGCCCGATGTAAACCTTGCCACAAGTACAGGGAACTCTGTAGATACCCGGTTGTTGCAATTTTGGCAAACTGTCCTTAGTTGGTCGCAGGAGTTGCCTAATCTTAACAGAAGTTCCAAATACAGTCCGTATGTTGTACCGACGTAGGATTTTAGCAATACGATCCGTCGTGTTATGTAAGGTAGGTAAGCAGTTCCTCTTACATCTCTTTTCTCAACTGACGTCCTATTATTATTTGTTGGTTTCAGAACCGTAGAGATCAAAGCCTTGCTATAAACGTTGCTCTCAAAGGTGGTTCGCAAGGTATTAATTTCTTCTTGTAAAGAAGACACTTCGCAAATCCTCCTAGCCCGGGTAGTTAGAGTTGTAAGGATACCATGTTTCTGGGCAGGGTGATGGTGAGAACTTGCGTCGAGATATCTATTGGTGTGTGTTGGCTTACGAAAAACGCTGTGCCCTAAGGATCCATCCTCTTTCTTGGTGACGAGAACATCTAAAAACGGTATTTTGCCATCAGATTCCTTTTCCATGGTGAAACAAATAGAAGGGTGCTGGAGATTAAGGTGATCCAGGAAATGGCCAAGATTTTCCTCACCTTCCGTCCAAACAACGAACGTGTCATCCACATAACGCCACCAGATCTTCGGTTTGAAAGGAGCCGACGACAAAGCTTTCTCTTCAAAGTTCTCCATGAAGAAATTAGCTACAACAGGAGAGAGAGGACTACCCATGGCCACACCATCAGTCTGCTCATAAAAATTCCCATTCCATAGAAAGTAGGAGGAGGTCATGCAGTGATAAAAAAAAGCCTTGTGATGTCTTCAGGAAAAAAGCCATTAATGAGAGACATAACACCATCAATAGGTACTCTCGTAAACAGAGACACCACGTCGAGACTCACTAGGATATCACCCGGCTGAAGTGTTATAGCTTTCAACTTTTCCACGAAGTGTGGGGAATCCTTAATGTACGAAGGCGTGTTACCCAGAAGCGGCTGAAGTAGTCTACCTAAGTATACAGTGATATAGCTACTATATCCGGGCTTGTTCATAACTACGAACACCAGACGTAAAAGCCTAAGCTGTTATGCCAGTGACATTGCTCTAGCTTGAAAGTCCACCTCGTTGGCCTAGTGGCTAGCATTCTTGGTCCGTGGAGGCCCGGGTTTGATTCCTGGCTCTGCGAATAAATTTCATTCTGGTCTGAGGACTTTAACGGGATTCACTCAGCCTCGTGGGGCAAAACTGAGAAAAGTCGGGTTCGATTCCTCTCACAATCCATTCTGGAAGTGGTTTCCTGGGCTTCCCCCTCTTTTCTACTCTAGGTAAATACTTGGATTGTATCTACTTGAGGCCACGGCCGTGTCCTACCCAAATCCTACATAAATTGGAAACACACACACTTGTACAAACAGCACAGTGACACTGGATATCAGACAAATTCTACACACATCCAGGTACACGGGTCTAATTGGCGAAGATGCCGCAAAGCCCCAAAAGAAAGAGCTCTATCTTGAAGATGTAACGAACAATTTTCTTACTTCGCTAGTATTAAAAGTCGTGCGTTACAGTTACAGTTTAATTAGTAAAGGTGTTATCCCCTCATTACACGAAACGAACGGTTAGTAGTAATTCGTTAGGTGTAATGTATCATTCCCCAATCCGGAGTCTAAGGTCGAAGTTATGGTTAAGTAATATCAAAAATGTTCGCTGTTTTAAAAGTCTCATTTTCCCTGGAATTTCTGGATACGCCCCTGGCTGAAAGCCTCATTGATCTCGTATTGTAAGTATGGCAAACAATGCAGGTACATTTCTTTTATCTTGCTCGCGTTCGGCGCCAAAGAGTAGCATACGCCAGATGTTGCGAGCAATAAACAGAGGGAGACGGTGCTGAATGAGTGACGAGTGAACAGTAACGGCTTTGAACCAGCTACGTAAACTTGACATTGCGATGACAGACACCCTCGGTTACATTTGATACACAATCTTGAAAGTTTGTTTTAAATTCATAGTTTATTTGACAGTTATGGAAAAAAGAAAATAAGTCACTATTGGCGACTTAATAGATTGAATTATTCATTTCTTTCTTTCTTTCTTTCTTTCTTTCTTTCTTTCTTTCTTTCACCTATTTATTTATGTGTTTGCATTCATCTATTCATTTGTCTATCTATCCATCTATTCATTCATCTATGTATTTATTAGGTATATATCTGTTTATTTATTTATTTATTTATTTATTTTAACAAATCTATCTATTAGGTAGCCCTCAGTGGCTTTTTAAGAAATATTTATATATCATCAACAGGACAGAATACCCAATTACAGATGATGTAATAAAACATAATAAATATTTAACACTCAGCTTTTTTTTTAGGTTTGTGCCGTGTCTTGAGTTGAGTATCACCTTGGACACCAAGGTGGTTCATCAGCGGGCTCTTGGTGTCCCCACCCGCCCGGCCTTCATAGGGAGGTTACGGCTGCTTGAGTTTTTAGTTCTCGCAGTAAAGAGGCGCAGGTGCGCTTCATAAAGAGGGAGGTAGCGCGCAGTTCGCTACTCCTGTGGGGGTTCGGGCGGGGACACCAAGAGCCCGCTTACGAACCATCTTGGTGTCATGGGCATAACCCCACACAAGACACGGCACATACCTAGAAAAATTGCTGAGTTTTAATTTACTGGTCGTGAAAGCCAATATACCATAATAATTATTTGTTAAAACAACTGTTATAAATAACCGAAAACCAGTCGGTAATGAATTTATAAACTAAACATTTTACATACCAGTACTTAAATTAATAGAGCAATATTTACAGACAGTACAGTATGTCTACAACGAACGTTTAAGATCTAGAGTTGAGCAAGAACCTAAGAATTACGGTAAACATGGAGTAAATAATATCTATAGAGCTATCAAGCAGTGCCACTAATAACAAGAAATTAGAACGGCTACAGTTCTACACTTCTGTATCCGACCTGAAGCGAAATTAACCACAATCGACTCTATTGGTCCGACACTTGTACACGAACGTGGCGTGACCTGAAATACCTCATACCCATGGCTCCAAAGAAGGTCTCATAGTTCACTATAGAGAAAAAGCAAGGAACGAAGCTTTTAGTTTTACGTGACCGTTAATCTCGCGATCATGAGCCACGGAACCTCATTTCTCCGTGGAATCCGAACCACAGGACAAGGCATTTCACTTCGAAAATCTCACATGCATATAGCGGGAATCAAACCCGGTCCACCTGGGTGAGAGGCCAACACCTTGACCGCTACGCCACCTGCCCCCCCCCCCCCTTCTCACTGTAGAGAGTTAGGTGCCCATACACCCGCAGCTGATCCACTTCATGAATCTCACCTACACTTTCTCTAAACATTGAATATCATCTTGCTAAGAAAGCAACCATATCTCGCAACAGTATTGAAGAGTAGACCTTATACAGAGGCGGTACTAGGGAAGGGCGAGGAGGGCGACCGCCCAGGGCCCCGCGCCATGGATATTTTTAAATTTAATTAATGAATTAATTATACTTTTCAAACGAATTTATAATTCTTTTTTTTTCAGTGCAGCTATGACCTCCCTTGACCGTTTAGCAAGTTTAGATTTCAGTGAAATAATAGAAGACTTCAGCCGGAAAAAAGTGGCAAAGTAATATTTTAATATTTTATACTGTAGTTTACATAATCTTCTTCAAGGGGACTAAAAAGGTTTTTTTCATATTATTAAAAAATGTATTGTAGTGTATTCAAAATATTGTAACTATTCTTTATTTTATTATTATTATTACAAAACTACTCTCAATTTGATATGATATTTTTTTATTTCCTATTGTTGTGGGCCCCACCTTATCATATCGCCCAGGTTCCCGCAAGGCCTGGATCCGCCACCGACCTTATATATGCTAATATTTTGAAGCTAAAGAAATCTATATAGTCCCACATTTTCAGGTGGCTTCGGTGGCGTAGTTGGTAGCATGCTGAGTTTCTATGCCCAAGGACGCGGGTTCAAACACGGCCGAAGTCGTCGGATTATTTAAGAGCGTTAAAAATCCCTCAGTATGCCTTCCTTCGGAGGGGAAGTAAAGCCGGCGGTCCCATGTCACAGATTTATGGCATGATAAAGACCTTTCCATTAATTACACTTGTTTGAAGCTAAATTATAGGTTCGATTTGACTAACACTCTTAGGTTCCCACGTTCGTCGACAGGAACCGACTGCGATGGCATCTAGTAACCAAGTTCAGAACTGGTTGGTCGTTGACGGTGGTATTTGGTAGCAAACGTAGTCAAATGTCTGCAGTCCTTACTCAAAAACAAAAGTCAACAAACAACCCCTGGCACTATCTAGCCCATGACGGGCTAAGGCCGACCAAGCGACCGCTGCCCAGCCATTTGGCCTGCAGATATTGGGGTGACACCTGATCAGCGCGTCGGGTCCCCTCGGCCGTTAATCTTGGTATTCGTGATCGGGGCGCTGTCTCACTGTCAGACAGCTACTCAATTGTCCTCACGAGGCTGAGTGCACCCCGTTCCAACCCTCACGTCAGTTTTAAAATCCCTGACGGAGCCGGGGATCGAACCCGGGGCCTCCGGGTGAAAGGCAGGCGCGCTACCCCAACACCACGGGGCCGGCCTGCAGTCCTTACTGGAATTAAAAACAGATAACACACCCTAATACAGCCATCACAATTAACACCGGTTATCAGGTAGATTCTACACACAGTCAAAGTACACGGGGCTACATGACCGCGTTGTCGCAGCCCCTAAACTGAGGAACCAGCCACATTTTCAATCTATACATTGAACAAGCAATAAAGGAAATTGGAGAAAATTTCAAAGTAGGAGTCAAGATTCAAGGAGAAAAATAATTTCAACTTAGATATGCTGATGACATCGCCATCTTAGCCGACACATCAGAGGACTTGAATGCAGTTTTAAAATGGTATGAATTCTGTCGTGAGGAAAGAGTTCATGATGAAAATTAATAAATGTACAACAAAAATATTGGAATGCAGGCTGGTAGGACACATACTACGACACTCAGTAATAACAAACTTAGTTATAGAAAGAAGGGTCGAGGATAAGAACTGTATGGGTAGACCAAGGTTAGAATATGTTAAACTGATTGCCTAGGATGTAGAGTGTGGTAGCCATGTAGAGATGAAACGATTATATCAGGACAGGGAAGCATGGAGAGCTGTATCAAACCAGACGAAAGACTGAAGACTCAAACAACAGCAGCAACAAATACAATCCACATTTTATAACAATGTAGTCAATCTCGTGGTGTAATATCTAGCATTCTGGTGTCGATTCCCACCTCAGCCAATTAGACGTGGTTTTCCTTAGTCACCTCTTTCCTTCTTCTACTACTGGTTAGTTCCAGAATGAATCCTAACTTCAGCCACGGCCACCTCCTTCTAAATCTGAGTTTCAAATACAAATACACAAACTACTGCAATAACACAGGTTTTCAGACATATCCTATGCACATTCACGCTCATTTTCTGATGGCACAGAATCTCAATGCGCAAAACTGAAGCGCGCGTTCTGTCCTCTTTCTCGGGTGGAACAGGCTTCAATCTGTTTTCTTTTGTTGTTTTGACAAAATTTGATCTACTGTTTTGTGCACGAATTTGATTTTTTCGTTTAATTTTGGATTATGTTTATTCTTTATTAAGGTTTTTGTTTATATTGGTATTCTTATACCCTTGTTTACCAGGGACTTGACTCCTGCTAAAGTGTGAGAATTTGTGTGGCTAGATTCATGTCGATGGTGTGAGACCTTTTCTAAGGTTTGCGATAAATCAAGTATGACAGTTCAAAGTTCGATCATATTAGCCAACTGTTATGTCGAGGTAATTTATGCCCCGATCGGTCTTAGTCTCCATAGTGATTTTAATTGATTGGTGTCACCCATTGATTGCTTGGAGTAATGTTTTTCGTTGCATAGTTCTTCGTTATACATGCATATTATATCGCCGACATACCTACTCAAGTGCGCGATACCATTCGCTGTATTACCCTCCATGAATTTGTTCTCTAGGCTATCAACCCTTCATGGGATAGTGGTCTCTATATTAACCACCTGTCACAAGGACAGTTTATGCTTTCAAAGATGCTGATGGTTGAATCTTGTAGCCAAATTTCGCAGAATTTTCTTGCCAACGTGATAGAATTTCTAAAAATCAAATATTATTACTTGACGTAATGTGGTGGATAAAATTAAAATAAAAAATAAAACTAAAAAAACATTAACTATTAACGTGTAAAACATATAAATATACAAATAAACATCGTAAAAATAAAGTTATAATTAGAAATACAAAAATTAAAATAATTAACATAACTATAAAGAATTCTGAAAATAATTGTAAAATCAATTCGAAATTTATTAATTCATTCATTAATTAAATAAATAAAAAGGAAAATATGAAAATTAAATCTATAAGAACATAAATTAGAAATTAAAATAAATATACAAATATTAAAATTAGCGAAACAGAAAATAACAAATAATAATAAAATAAATTAAAATAAAAAAAACACATACAAATATAAATAGTTTTGCCCTATAAAGGGTTAATGCATATATTTGTCACAATTCCACTAAGTGGTCTTATTCCAGACCTGACGACTGTTCAAAAATTCTATTGTTGAATTGGAACACGATTAGGTTAAGCGCGACCTATGGTAGCTTAACTATTTCTTCCGTTTCTTTTGTTGAGTAGCTCTCCTTCAATCCGTTCTCTATTACTCTAATGGCGTCTTTTACCTGTTCATTGGTGAACATATTGGCTATGCCAAATAGCTTTTAGCCATTGTACTGACATGGTTGGCTACCCAAACGTAATAACATTTAAAAATGTACAGCATTTCACTTATTATCAACGCCAATACAGAATCACAAAAACATGGTTACACCTAGGATATACTCGTGTGTTATTGTTGATTTAGTATTTTCAGTAGCTCTTTACTTAATGTGTACCTTGGTGCTCTACTAAATTAGCCGGTTTATCTTATGGGGAAAGAGTTCTTATATATTTTTGTTAACCCACATTAATAACTGCTCTGTTTGATCTATAATATAGCTTTCAATTTGCAATTTTTCAATGACTATAATCAATTTGAAATATTTTAGAATGTGCAGATTATCAATACTACTACTAGTTAATAGGGACGTAAACCAATAACATTAATTAAGATCATAAATTTAACTATTATGGATCTTTGCGGCATCTGCAAATTCAAGAAGATTATCTTTACTTACTACAGTAAGTGTGTAACAGGTAATCTCGAGAACCAATTATTGGATTTTGATGTGGTTTTCACCGTTCTGAAAAGGATTGTAGAAAAATATTAATTTATGACCAAAGGAAGCCGATCAGTATCGATTTCAGTGAATCGAGTCGAAAAAAAAACTACCGTCCGTGAGCCTGTTAAGTTTACGCTGGGTAAATCGTTAAAAATACCTATATAGGCCCTACTATCAGTGTAAAAATAGTTCAGCATGAAAACTTCTATAAAAGAGTCAGCGACAGCATAGCCTACCTCTATCTTCAATTCATCACCCACTATATGTGTTTTTACGTTTTCATTTCTTCCAACAATCTCCAATCAGTGGTAATTTAAATTACTAGCTTCGGAGCAAATTTACGAGCTAGCTAGCGAGCGAGTTAACACCCCAGCTTCGGCCAGCATCATACTGTCGAGTCGTGTCGACTTAAGACTTCAGAGAAGAGTATATGTGTTTTGAGTTTCGTTGTTCACCTCGGCTTTTCCGAATTTCGTCTGGGACCTGCCTTCCGTGTGCCATTTAAGCTTACGCTGGGTAAACTGTTAAAGTTACCGGGCAAGCTGGGATGGGTTGCTAGTAAAAAATTAAAAAAATCATAAAGCTGTGTGATATATTTCCATTTATACTTTGCATGTTATGATCATAAGTACATAAGACAAATCATTTCATAATTATTGATACTATGATTTAACCTCTAGTTATGCATCGAGCTAACCTCATTGCCATATGAACTTCTTCCATCCACGTTCGTTTCGTTTGCATGCAGGCATTTGATTTGGATTATGGATTTGTTAAGCATAAAGCTTCTTCATTGATTGTGTGCAGATGGTGAAGTATTGTGATCACAATTATGCTATTTCAAGATATTGACTTGTGCTTCGAGCGGATATGTAAATGAACTGTCCACTGGTTCTCTTCGTATATCTTCGCTTGTGTTTGATGGCTGAATATCATCACCGTCTCATACGTTTTAGTTTTGCTCTATACTTTAAAATATTTTTCTGTGACCTACTTATATTGTGCACCATATTAAGTCTAATAGCCATTTGTTTTTGAGTGCCACGCTACTTTATAATTTTCTTCTGGTTTTAATATTGGCTGATGAAGGGTATAAAAGCAATTAATCCCTGAAACATATACCAGGAGCAACTCTAATAATAATTCCTTTCGTTTATGTATTGACTAAGGCGGTTATATAATTATTGTTAAAAACTATTTAGTACGTCAATACGGAACCATCATGGAAAGTAATTTAAATAATGGAATAATCATTCAGTGTAACTGTTGATACTGAAAATTAGCCAAATGTCAGCGGCAGCTGGTGGTCTTAGAGCTTGAGAGGGCACACAAAATAATCATGCACAGTAAAAATTACTCGCTAACACGCTAGGTGTTTGCCAATATCCATTAAATTTTGTCTCATTAGGGAAAATGTTATGTTCTACATTTAATATAATTTAAATGACCCTCTGAATCGCTATTTAATTCCAAATTTATAATAGCTATCACTAAGACATTTGCCAAAAACTCTAGGCCTAGGTGAAAAACAAAATTATTTAGTTGGTAACACTTGACACAGAATTCCAAAAGAGACACCTCTTTACGTAACCTTTTTTATTTATTTATTTATTTATTTTTAACAGCATGTTCCATTACAATGAAAGCAATACTACATGCTATATTTACAAAATGTTTACAATTTTAATAACATCAATTTACCTATGTATTATTCATTATTGTTCTATGGCTATTTCTTTGGTGATATATTGTTCTAGGAACTGTCTATATTAACTTATTGTTTTTATGAGCTACACCAATATTAAGAATCTGTTCAACTACTTGACATTTTTTCTAAATCTAGTAAATTAAAATATAAAATTAATTATATAATGCTTCATTAGTTTAATTTTTTCGAACGTCCATTTTCAATGTTTATTTAGCATATTGTCCTTAAACAACTGTCTTTCTTTTTCCAGTTTCAGGCATCTAAATAACAAATGATAAACTGTTCGTTCTTCATTGCCACACGCCCACAATGGACTGTCTTTTATTTTGAAACGAAAGAAATACGAATTTATCTTAACATGTCCTGTTAAGAAAGTATTTACATTGCTAGTTAATGGGAAGTATTTTTTTTAACCTATCCTTGACACTAGGTATGAATGATTTTGTCACTGCACCATTTGAAGTATTCTTCCATTCGTTTTCGTTTTACGTAACCTTGGAACTAATGACACCATGGTAGTGCCCTGTTTGCCATCTAATAGCCGTCTTGCGAATCATTTCAAACCGCATCGGAAGAAGGGGTGGTAAGGGGCAGGGTATGGCCATAGATGTTGTAAGTTTGAGTTGAACGTAGCAGTTCAGCAATCCAACGTTCTCTCCAGAGCCCATACGACTGCTCCTATTGTTATTAGTCCTTGTAACCGTGGGCTCGCAAACTCTGGGCCCATAGCCGAAGTTAGAACAGCGTCTGCGCGCACGCGCAATAGACCTGTCCTTGTTTGTAGTTGAATTGAGTCTTGGGCCCAGTAAGGCCTGGGCCCCGAGCAGCCCGCAGCAAGGCGAATTACGTGACAAGATATGTAGCGCGTTATTCAAACATGCTGGTGCATTTTCATAGTCAGGAGCGCACAACTCGGCCAGTATTTCGAGCGTTAAGGATTACAAAATGAATTACTAATGTAGGTTAATGGTAAGGAGGGCCCTGGACCACTAGCCCGTTGGAGCCAGCCGCCCCTGCCAAATGTGTATACAATGAGTCAAACTTCCCAGTACGATGTGTAATGATTTCATGGGATTGAATTTTCAAACTACTTGCCCTATTCATTACCAAATCACACGCTCAAATTTCACAGGTAAGGAAATACAATACATTCAATGAGCTACAGTAAGACTGACCTGAGCTAATGGTATGTCAGTGCGCGGGCTATAACTCAGGAAGCTTCTGTGAGCCCATCATTAAGTTGTGCACGAAATCCCGCGGGGAGGGTCTGTCGACCCTGAATCGAACAATACGCTCTCATGATAAACGACTTTAATGATGTAACAAGTTGTGCTCCATATATCACCCGTGAAACAAAATATCGATCGTGTTTACACCTATAAATCAACAAATAATGCTACCATAATGATCTTCATCGCCTCTGCTATTCTCCACGTCCGAGCTTAAAACAACGGCGTGGCTGTGGAAGTCCATAACTTACTAGCTGCTGAATGCTTTCAAGACACAAGCGCTGGTGGCTGAGGTGGGAACTATTCTCTACTTACTTGTGCCACGCTGTCAGCCTGGTTGACAGGTACAGTCACGTGGATAGGATATGTCTCAGTTCCAGTAGCATCAGTTATAGTTACACCACTGTCCGGAAAGTTCGGTGAATGGGTCTATATTATGAACGGATTGTTGTTCTACCTGATACAGCAGTTACTCTCCTTCGAAGTAATCCCCGTGGATTGTTATGCACGTATGAGAACTACTGTACAAGTCCTGGAAACTCCTGGCAAAGTTTTCTTTAGGGATAGCCTTCAGTTGTGTCGTCACATTACGTTGGATGTCCGAAATGTCTGAAACCCTCTGGCCCTTCAGGACTTTTCTGCAAGCCTGGACCCCATCATTTCATACTTTGACGCTTGCCTTCGGGGTCTTACCACAGGCACCAGGTCTCGTCGCCCGTGACGATGGTATTCAGGACCATTCCATTCCACGAAACATTCACCCTTCTCACTACCACCCGTCAAACAGGTGTGCATGGCAACTTGCATAGAATCTGCTAAATTTTTGCTTTCAATTCAGAGTTTTGACGACCCAACTGAAGGCTATCCCTATTAGAGAACTATGCCAGGAGTTTCCAGGACTTGTACAACCGTTCTCAGAAGTGCATAACCATCCATGGGGATTACTTCGAAGGATAGTAAATGCTGTTTCAGGTAAGCCAACAATCCGTTCGTAATATAGACCCATTCACCGAACTATTCGGACAGGGGTTGTATTTTCCGTAGTGGCATGAGCTCCTATTAAGCTTAGCTTGTTGCGAAACAATTAGAAATGCACTATTCCTAATTCGCCCATTCATTTCTTCGTTCACAATTCACAATATAACTTCTATATACAATGCTGCTTGACATATGTCCAATCTGCACTCCGTAATCGCCCTTGTCCCCCAGCTCGTCCTGCAAGCCTCCAGTAGCAATTATCAATAAATGCTGGCGCAGTCAAGTTCAGTGGCACTCGAATCTTGAAATACTAATACTAGCGTTTCCAACTTCACCAATAATTAATTGATAACATCGTGAAAATACATAAAAGAGTCCGTATAATTCACAGTGGGATCGTGCGTAAAATAAACTTAACAAATTACGCCTGTTTTGGGCATATGCTATTTCAATTGACCGCAAATTTTACGCAGCTCTTCATTTCAATTAGATAATTTCGTACAGATTACTACACCAAGTTGCTCATCAGCGGGTTCTTGGCAACAGTGCCCAGACCACCGCAGGGGTAGTGAACCACACACTACCTCCTCTTATATGAAGCGCTTCTTTACTGCGCTTTTAAGTGATTCCTGTTAGTATATTGTTACTGTTGTACAAAGTAACATTTACATTAATGACGGCTCTATCCTAGTCTAATCGATTTGGTTGTGGATTCATTCAGAGGTTTTGTGACATCGTGGTCATGTAAATTCGTGTACTTGGGTATGTATGGAATCTGTCTGATGACCTGTGCACCTTTGATGGCTGTAGTAGTATGTGTATTTATAATTGCGGATTGGAAGGAGGAACCTGTGGCTTTTAGTTAGAAACCATCCCAGTATTTGCCCGGAGTAGAAGTTGGAAACCACAGAAAGTCACTTCTAGGACAGTTCAGTAGGAATCAAACCCACCTCTTCCCATATTTTCCTCACGAGGCTGAGTATAGCCCGTTCCAACCCTCAGATCAGAATTTATTTTTTTGGCAGACCCGGGAACTGAATACAAGACCTCTGTATCCGGAGTTTTAATACGTATCCCGTGACCACAGAAGGCAATCCATTTTGGTTTTATGGTGATTTAAAGCCGGACGCCCTTCCTGACACCATGCTACTTTTTCAAGTAAAATGTCCACCTCACTACAGGCGGGATTTGAACCTCACTCACTGTAATGAGAGGCAAGTAGCTATGCCACTGTGCCATCACGCTCCCATGAAATATTCCTTCAATAAAATAACATGTCAGTGACAGACGACGGCAGGTTTTCCGTTCAGGAACTCAGAAATTCGAGACCTTCTATCGATAAAAACACCGATTTATTTCAAATATCTCGACGGAAGATGGCAGATTACTCTTCTAAAATGTTCACTATACGTATCCAAGACCTAAATTATGTCCACACCAACCACTGAATCTATCCTTCGCCCTCAGTCAGGTAACTTAAAATAATAGTTACATTCCTGAGGTCGCGTGGGAGAATAAACTGGAGGGTTCCAGAGTTTGTGACATTGAGGCCTGTTAAAGTATACTCTCAGAAGCTGTTCCTCACATCTCACAGATAGGGCTCACGATAGCCATAAACGGTTAACAAACCTTAGAATAATGTCGGAAGAACGTGTTTGGAATCGACTAGGAAGATTTAACCAGAGTTGGACAAGAGATGAGCGGTGCAGGTGTCAAGCTTGTAGGTCACGATCTTGGCAGGTAGATACTCTATTCTGTTCGTGCCTGCGAGGATTCTTGCCTTCTTAAATGTGTTCAAATTCCAAGCATGACTCATCCCTTTCTGTAGAGTCCACAGCTCATTCTCAAGTGGTACCTTGAAGTTAACTTTCACTAATAGTATCTTATTAAATTCTTCCTCCTCTTATTCTTCTTTGTCATCCAAGACTCCCATCGGCATCGTCAATTGGTGTTGTTGAAGTCAACTTGCCCCATTTTGATTTTGGCTGATGATTCAAAGCCGGAGGACTTTTTAGACACCCCCTTATTTTTTCAGGTAGTCTTAATATTCCACCTCACTGCCAGCAGGATTCCGACTAGGGTCATGTAAATGAAAGGCAAGTAGTAATGTCACTGTGCCATCACGACCCTATAAAATAGGGTACTACTTCAATATCATACATACATTTTCTTTTGAGTAATGCTAGTATAAAATGCCAGCATAAAATAAACAGTAGTGCCGAATGATTACAGCCATGCCTAACTCCTGTAACAACCTTAAACCAAGAGCTCATCCTACCAACAACTCTCACAGCAGCCTTCTCTCGATACCGTACCCAAAAGAAAACAAACAAAAACACAAAAAGAACATTGAAATATATACTGACCGTGAGGTTCGAATGAGACAAGACACAGCATCAAACAGCAGGAAATCATCTACGTTTCTGACCTGCATGTTGTGGGCTTTTATCCAGATGTGCCAAATTTGTCCCGTCAGTATCGAGGTCCAAACATGATGCACCTCGATAAACACTTGCTGGTGATTAGCCGAATTACTTGGTCGTGAAAGTTGATATCCCATCCTTTTGGTGCTTCTACACTTTACAGGAAATATAATATTACGATGATGATGATGATAATTGTTGTTTTAAGGGGCCTAACATAAAGGTTATCAGCCCAAGATGATATACTAAGGGAGCCTTTAGCTTCTTTAGCTAAAATCTCCCAGGGGATCACGACGCGTAGGACGTGGATTACCGACCACGGGGCCTCAGCTGATTCCGCCACTGCTGCTTCCACTTAGTCTACTTGTGCCAGGCTTCTTTCTGTCATCTTTCCTATCAACCTCGCTTCATCACCTCTTTTCTTCTGACCCCGATGGTATAAGGGTATATCCAAGGCATAGGGAGTCTTTCACTTGTCTCATCTTTCCTAACACCTTTATTGTTCGGGGGGTCACACCTTTTCTAATAATTTTATGGCATCTCCTGCCTTCTGCTCATTGCTCTAAAGGAGGAATGGTGTGTGTAGCCAACACTTATGGTGCACCCTGGATAGTGCTGCACCCTTAAGGGCTCCCGGCTGGTGAGTTATGGAGGTGGCGACCCCGAAGGATTCCTGAGCTAGGTCCGATTTCTGGCTTTTGGAATAGCTCCCATGTATACCTTACAAGATATCCAACATGGAGCTCAAATTTCTAGTGCGTGTTTTTAGCAGTTGGTAGCACTGACATCTTTTTCAAATATGGTCCTGAGATATTCCGGTATACATCTTTACTCATACTACATTTGGTTTCGATTGCTGCAGCAGTTTAGGAGTTGATAGGGGCGGGGGCACACACACAGCCAGCCAAACAGACAGAAGGACAGACAGACAGACACATTTTCCCGGATCGATCTCATAAGTCTACTTTTTCCTCAGTTTTGCAAAGTGTGAAAAGAAGGCTAACAAGTAGTTCCGTGAAGAACTATACAGCCTATTTTCATATATCCTGCTCATGTTAATTGCCTCTATCAACATACAAAATTTCAGTTTAATTGCTGTAACAGATTCGTAGATATTGAGAATCGTCTAAATATTTCAGATGGTCGCCAGGTTGGATTTTTATTTTTGTACTATTACATTAAGATTATTGTGTACGTGTGGTATTCAAACTTCAATCGCATGATTAGAACACAAGAAGTAAAAACGAGATTTTAAAATTACGCACAGAAACCATCTTGTGATTATGCAAACAATTGAAATAAATTAGATGCCAGTGGTACAACATTTGTATAAGCATTTAATGTGCTACGTTTCACGGCACTCGGATAGTTAATTCGCGAGAAACGTCCATTTAAATATTTATACTTCGCGTCGCGCCATGTTGGATTTGTGCTCACCGGGTTACTGAAAGTCCTATAGGTGAACATATGTTCATAGTCTCTATGAACATAAAAAAATTCAGTTTGGTTGCTGTAAAAGATTCATAGATATTGAGAACCGTCTAAATATTTCGGAAGCTCGCCATTTAGGATTATTATATGTATAGGCCATGGAGTTATGTACCATTCAAGGACAATTATTGCCTAGGTTCATTATTCAAACTTTCACTTCGATCGCATGATTACGACACAAGAAATAAAAACTTAATTTTAAAATTTCACACAGCCGCCATCTTGAGGTTATGTAAACAATTGAATTAAATTAGATGGCAGTGCATTACAATCTGCAAAATCATTTACTGTACCACATTTCACTGCGCTCAGAGAGTTAAATCACGAGAAAAGTATATTAAAATATTTCAAATTCGCTTGGTCGCCATGTTCGTTTTGTACTTTACAGGTTTTTGAAATATACATAGGTAAACTTGTATCAGTACCCTTTATCACCGTACAAAATGCAGGGTGATATCTGTAATAGTTTCGGTGATATAGAATGTCAGTGAAATATTTCGCACAGCCGCCATTTTGAGGTTATGTAAACAATTGAACTAAATTAGACTCCAGTGCATTACAATGCGTATAATCATTTGCTGTACCAAGTTTCATAACGTTTGGATAGTTAAATCGCGAGAAAAGTCTATTTAAAAGTCTGAACTTCGCTTGACCGCCATGTTGGTTTTGTAGTCACCAGGTTTTTGAAAGTCTCATAGGTGAACTTCTAGTAGTGCCCTTTATCACCATACACAATTTCAGAGTGATATCGGTAATAGTTTCTGAGATATTGAATGCTAGTGAAATATTTCGCACAGCCGCCATGCTGGATTGGTGAGAAGTAACAAAATTAGAAGGGCACGGTCGAGGTCGCCGGGAATAGTGCTATGAACGTACCGAGTTTCATTGAAATCGCTCCAGCCGTTTAGATTTCATTAGGGGGAAACACACACCTCACACACACACACACACACACACACACACACACACACACGCACACACACACACACACGGGCAAAAGGTGATCTCATAAGCCTATTTTTTCAAAATTGAAAATAGGCTAAAAATGAATGTGATCTCGTCAATGGCGTTGTCTTGGCAACCTCTGATAGCTCATCCCTCATCAATTTAGAAGCGTTGTCATGGTAACCTCTGGTGGCACTTGGCATTTTCCTTAATTCCGAAATAAATTTTCTCATCCCTTGGCGTAATGGTGGGTCATATCAAAAATTATTTCAGACAACAGTTTTAGGTAATTATTGGAGGAATATTGTCCATTTTGTGCGGTTTTGATATTGTGCCTATTAACAGAGATATGATTAATGTTGCCCGAAAAACCCACTTTTTTCCACCCCGTTAGTCAATGGTTGGTGCTATCAAAAAACTTATTTGACATAAATTTTTGGCACTTATTTGACACATATTATGAACTTTTGAATGGATTCGATATTTCAGGTATTAAGAGAGTTATAGCGAAATTTCAATTTTTGGAAAAAGCCCCCCATTTTCACCCCCTTCGACCGATTTTGCCCATTAACGAACGCGACCGAGATTTTAATGGGATACTTATTATGTAAAAAATTCAAACTGATTGGGGCAAAATTACGGCAGTTATCGTGTCCACCAGAAACTGATATATATTGAACCCTTGCAAAGAAGCTTATGAGACTCTATTTCGGGGGGGTGTAACAGTCCATATCGTAAGTTGTTGTTAAAGCGCTTCATTAACATGCAGGGTAACATATAACAAAATAACATGCAGGAAAAAGTGAAGCCAGGGTTAAAACAAATGAATTTAATAACAAATCACCTAACTATACAAAAGAATTAACAAAACAAACTCCCAAAGTGACTTCCACTTAATAGTAAAATGTGCCAAAACAAGGCCAAATCTCTGGAGAGATTAATTACACGGACAAAGTGTCCTTAAGAAAATCAACAAAAGAGACAATGTATGCGGGCGTATCGTTCTGCATGCTTCACGATGTGTACAATCGAATGCATGATTCGTCATCATCCAGAATGAACATTCAGACAACGAATCCACATTGCTTAGAGATAGACAGACGCGGGGAACAACTATACAACACTTAAAAAACTAAACCGACACTTCCTATACTTAAAATATACAACACAATAATTTCCGTGTGAAATTGGAATCAAACTGCCGTAGCAAAGAAATTACTGCCTCAAAACTTAGGACTTCTCACACAAATCAACACAAGTAAGTTAACACGTGACCAATAAAAGAAATACACATATGACCACCGTCAAATTTACAAGTACACTACCACTACACCACACGGGTGTGACATCCTAAAATACATGAATTGAGTCATAAACAAGTCAATAGGCTCAGAGCCAACATTTACATTATTTACACAATAATCTATCCATACAGCATGCAACAATCCGTCACACACATGGCGAACTCCCCAATTAATTATGGTTCAAAAATGACCATCACAATGAACAGGTTTGCTACATGAAAGCTTAAAGGGGCCAGTCGGAACAACAGGACTGCCTATCAAAATAAGTCACCTGGCGAGACGGGCGATTTGTGGAAATCTGCATATCTGTCAACCCACGTGTGTATCGAAGAAGCGTGCCCCAAAGCACAATAATACGTGTGTGTGTCAGAACGAAATATCCCGGCATTTCCACTAGGAAATCCAAGAAAACAGCAATATGGACAAGGAACAGCGGTCTCCCTAGAGCACCCTGCCTTTCCACCAAAAATACCACAACAACAAAATACGAGGGCGGTAGGACCCCTACCCCTCTTCACGTAGAATCAACACACACACCTGACACAGTAACACACACAGAATCACACGTATGGGTTTGACAGACCCTGAAATAAAAATACATAAATATTTTCCACTTGCTGGCGCCACCGTTCCACGCCGTGACTAATTAACCTGAAAAAGGATTCAAAAGAAAATCTATCAAATTAGAACGAAGGTGTTCTACAATTACATCTTAAATCGTTGCACTTGGCAACCCTAATATGAATAATAACCTGTTCAGCAAACATCTTACAGTAATTACCTCCCTTCTCCTATCACAAATATGAACTTTAATAAAGCACCACTTATCGAATGTAACGGGCTTCGCATTTGCATGGATAAACATCACGTACACGCGCCGTGCACATTAAATATGACTCCAAGAAAAAGAAATATACAACAAACACTTTGGCCACGCGCCAACGTACATTTAAAACAATTAGTGTCGGCACAAAGAAAAACACTCTAAAACAAAACAAGAAAAAGACTAAAATTAACTATTTACAAAGGTTCCCCGGCCAATCTAACTACATAATTGAATAATCAATTGTTGTACGTCACCGTCTCAGCTTGCAGAACATTATGACATCCATCTCAGCCCATTTCCCCTATGGAAAAGTTAGCACTCCATATTCGTCTTCGTTGAAGCCCCGGACGTCATCCCAACTCCTGACCACACGTTGGACATCTTGATGTAGTCCCCTTGGAAGAAAAGTTCAATGATTATATTTCGACCTGGCTATAATCGCTTGTGGGTTACTAAATTCACCCACAATTAGTCCTATGCGATTAATTACGAAGACTTTCCCTAAAATATCGCTCACACACGCGCAATACACACATGAAAAATACACTTTAAAATATACATGGAATACACACTTCGAGTCCAACGCCACTGGCTCGACAAACAAGTTACAAAGACTGCCTGACTCACAGTCGCTATCTCGCTCGGTAATCTACTGCTCTGCGCTGCTTTGACCTTCGCTCAGGTGAGCGCTAATTAGAATGTTACAAGTCTTGTCCCTAAGAGCTGAAATAGTTGTCTTTAAGATAATATTACACGTTTCAAATCATCACGCTGGCGTGAATTTAGCTCACAAAGCTCACAAAGTAATATACTTCAAAAAATTAAGAGCGTTAAAAAATTGCTACGCAAACTTAGCGTGACTTTAGCTCATCAGAGCTCACAAATAAAATAACTTCAAATATATCAGAGCGTTAAAATCGTTAAACAAACGGGCGTGAAGTTAGCTCACAGAGCTCACGAACAGAAAGACATCGAACAGCATCACGTCGAACAATTTATTAGAAACTGACAGGGTACGGAGGAGTGGGGTGGATTTAGAAAATTTTTCCAGAGTTTTCATCTCACACAGATGGGACTAGTATCAATCTTCTTCAAATAAATCAAACGTCTCATCGCACTCGTGCGGAGATAATTCCGATCGGCGGTTCTTTAGATAATCAATTCCGCGCGCTTTTTACCACTGACGCCTTCCATCGCGTGATCTCGGCGTGGTCTCTCCCGATTGGTTGATTCAATCTTAGGTCGGTTGTAAGTAACTCGTGACCACCCCTTTGTGATTCCAATTCTGGTGCAAGTTGTTATACAATTTGGCCTTGAACTCAAGTTTACCAGGCCGTTCTTCAAGAATAGCTACAAGCTCTCCTTATGTGGCAATCATTGCGACACGCTACCTTGCCTTTATTCTCGACAACTTCCTCAAGTACTGCCTGGGCTGCAGTAATAATAATAATAAATTATGAATGCTTATTTATCGTAGATCAATAAGGGTTCTATATATATTGGCTGAGAGTAATGGAATTTTTATATGTAATAGGCACAAGTATCGATAGTGCAAATCTCAAGTTTCATTGTTTTTCAATTACCTAATAAAAAGTTATTATACTTTTACTGACGTAACGTTTTCTCAGCCCAGGATAAACGTACAGCAGGAAACTTGGTCTAATTTTGAAGCTCTCATTCGTGATTATCGGAAACTACGACCACTGTAAACGTACAGTGTGATGACGAATTTATGAAGAGTAATATTAATGCCAAGTAGTTTTCCATGTACACACATCAAAAAAAGTTTTGCATCACCTCGGTTCCAAAAGTTCCGGAACCGTTAAATACAAAGGGAATAGAGATCAACACAAACAACATTTCAGCTCGTTTTATTGCTCATGAGACCCGTAAAGCCGTTTCGGAGCCTTCCATGACCACCAGTGGCGTACGTCGGCCCCACATAATGCCACCCCAAAACATCAGGGAACCACCACCTTGCTGCACTCGCTGGACAGTGTGTCTAAGACGTTCAGCCTGACCAGGGTGCCTCCAAACACGTCTCCGACGATTGTCTGGTTGAAGGCATATGCGACACTCATCGGTGAAGAGAACGTGATGCCAATTCCGTGGGGTCCATTCAGCATGTTGTTGGGCCCATCTGTACCGCGCTGCATGGTGTCGGGGTTGCAAAGCTGGACCTCGCCATGGACGTCGGGAGTGAAGTTGCGCATCATGCAGCCTATTGCGCACAGTTTGAGTTGAAACACGACGTCCTGTGGCTGAACGAAACGCATTATTCAACATGGTGGCATTGCTGTCAGGGTTCCTCCGAGCGGCAATCCGTAAGTAGCGGTCATCCACTACAGTAGTAGCCCTTGGGCGGCCTGAGCGAGGCCTGTCATCGACAGTTCCTGTATCTCTGTACCTCCTCCATGTCCGAACAACATCGCTTTGGTTCACTCTGAGACGCCTGGAAACTTCCCTTGTTGAGAGCCCTTCTTGACACAAAGTAACAATGCGGACGCGATCGAACTGCGGTATTGACCTTCTAGGCATGGTAGAACTACAGACAACATGAGCAGCGTACCTTCGTCCTGGTGGAATGACTGGAACTGATCGGCTGTCGTACCCCCTCCGTCTAATAGGCCCTGCTCATGCATGGTTGTTTACATCTTTGAGCAGTTTTAGTGACATCTATGAACAGTCAAAGGGACTGTATCTTGGATACAATATACACAGTCAACGTCTATATGCCGGAGATCTGGGAACCGAGGTGATGCAAAACTTTTTTTGATGTGTGTATATAGTTTTAAGTGAGCGGTTCCTAGAAAAGACGACAAACACACGGACAATTATTCATACAACCAAAAAAAAAATTAACTTGACAATAATTGGCTTATACAGTCTAACGCAGATTTAAACAAGGAAAATATTGGTACAAGTCATTCTTCAATAGGTCTGTTGGTTTGGTTGTAATTAAGGCCTAAACACGAGTATCCATAATAAAAAATCCGATGGTATGCTTCATTACTACCACTGCGGCATCATCGAAATAACTATTGCATTTCACGATTTTACCAATTGGTGTTAGCATTTGTCGTTTTGAAATTCATAGTCAAGGGAAATTATATAGTTGACTCAACTCAACTGATGACATGAACTCGTCTCCTGCGCTCTGCTCTGCATTTCAAGTACTGCGGGATCAGCAAAGTTTCCCCTACCTGTATGGGGAATACTTTCAAAATGTAGTTGTTGTTGTTGCTATGGCATTTCAACAAAGTACGCTCTTTAGTTATCCTATTTCCATATGGAACCATTAATCAACACCACTCTAGTCATCTTACACTCTTAAAGCCCTGATAAGGACCCGAAGGTACTATTTATCAACACAATCTAACAGATATTCCATGGGAGAACTATATTTATTTTACTAAAACACCTAAGTAACCGTTTAACATTTGGAGATGTCTTCTAATTGGTAAATAGCTGAAGCTGCTGCTGGTTAACAATCTCCCCCAGGGGCTCACATCTAGTGGGACGTGGGTTGGCGACCACGGGGCCCCTGCTGAGTCCGGCATTGCTTCCACTTACTTGTGCCGGGCTCGCTCTCTGTCTTCTTTCGTGTCGACGTCACTTGGTCAACTCTTGTTCTCTTCCAACCCCGACGGTATTAGGGTATCCGAGGCCTAGGGAGTCTCTTCCTTTCCCGCCTTAATTGGCCCTAGTCTCATCTTTTCTGATTCCCTCCTTCTGCGAGGGGTCAGCCTTCTTTTTCTTTTCATGTTATCTCCTGCCTTCTGCTCAAGGCCCTCAAGGAGGCCGGGTGTATGTAGCCCCACCACTTTTGGTGCACCCTAGATAATGCTAAACCCTCAGGGGCTCACGGCTGGTGAGTTCGGGAGTTGGCGACCCCGAGGGATTCCTGAGCTGGGTCCGTTTTCCCCTTTTGTCCCTTACCTTCGGGGCGGACCCTCTCCTCTTTCACTTTCCTATCTGCCTTTGATGGCTCTCCTTCCTTCCAAGTCCCTCAATCCGCATTCTTCGAGGGTTGAGGGCATTTCTTTTCCTCCTGTCCTTTATTTGCCGTATTCTCCTTTAGTTTTCCATTTCTTCTTCTAGTATGTAGGTTGGTAGTTAGTTTTAGTTTTAAGTTTGCATTTCATTTTCATCTTCACGATCACCCAAACCATCAGGGGCCGATAATCTAGATGTTAGGCCCCTTAAAACAACAATTATCATCATCATCATCATCATCATCATGGTTAACAATCATGATTTTAAACACCTTGTCCCTCAGTAAATGGATGGTCTACCTTGACTCATATGTCCAGGAGCAGAGGGAATGCATTGGGAGATGATCTAATTTCATTCTATTTAGATTAAAACACAAAATTAAATTCAAACAAACTTTGCACCCACCACTGACCTACCTGTATCTCAAAGGTGCAGAATACTAAATTAAAAAACAAAAATTACATAAAAAAACATAACGAAAACAAATCTCATTAAGTAAAGGGACATAAGGAGCTCCCTGAGAGCACCAGGTTTCCACATCTCAAAGGCAAATCAAAGCTTGATTATCTCAAGCCTCCTGTATTAGCTCTGTTTTATGTAGCAGTGTTTACTGGGCACTGTTGGCGGTACTCAGACAATGGGGGCGTTGCGATCGTCGTCTGTCTTCCCGAGGTTGACACCCAAAGAAGGCGCAAGATTTGTGGTTGTGGTGAAGCTCAAGGGTGGCAACAGTGAGAGGAAGGGTGGAGGTAATAAAGAAAAGTCAAAAGAGACATGAAAAAAAAATCGTCCAATTTTGGTTACCAGATCTAAATCTATTGTTTATATTTGACCAGTGGGTGGTCCTATCATACAGTATATTCATCTCGCAGGGCCAACACTCTCATCATCGAGCCTCCACCTCTTTAGCCGTGCGTTCTTCATGGAATTAGCCTACATGTTTCATTCGTTTGATCAGTTTGTGTATTGTACAATCCAAAATACGAGTATGTTCATTTTATTCCCCATAATGTCGATGTGGCCTGTGAATCTTTGTTGTTGTTTGAGTCTTCAGTCTTTTGACTGGTTTGATGCAGCACTCCATGCCTCCCTGTCCCGAGCAAATCGTTTCATCTCTACATAGCTACCACTCCCTACGTCCCAGGCAATCTGTTTAACATATTCTAACCTTGGTCTACCCCTACAGTTCTTGACCTCGACCCTTCCTTTCATAACTAAGCTTGCTATTCCTGGGTGTCTTAGTATGTGTCCTACCAACCTATCTCTTCATTAGCAGTTGCCAGAAACATCTCTCCTCTCCTACTCGTCTTAATACCTCTTGGTTTGTAACCCTATCTACCCATCTGATATTCATCATTCTCCTGTAACACCGCATTTCAAACGCTTCAATTCTCCTCTTCACTTCCGAGCGAGACGCGCCATGATGCGTGCGGGCACCATTTCGGCAACGCTGTACAGCTTTTCCCGGAGCGGCTAGCTGGAGAAACATGTGTTATTTCCCCGTAGAAATACAAACCGATATAAAATAAGTGAATTAATTTACGTATTTCACAGTCATACAGCATAACCTTTCGATGTATAAGGATTACAATGCTACCAAGAACTACATTTTCTAACCACCCCGAGCCGAGAAAAAGTTACCTTACAAAAATGATAACAACTTTGTTTCTTGGACACACACAATTTTGAAATTAATAAACCAGTTATACAACATTCCAATGTACACACATCAAAAAAAGTTTTGCATCACCTCGGTTCCAAGAGTTCCGGAACCGTTAAATACAAAGGGAATAGAGATCAACACAAACAACATTTCAGCTCGTTTTATTGCTCATGAGACCCACACATTGCATGTTGTACCATCATACAGCTAGACTTTCAGCATTTGTGGTCCAGATTGCAGTACACACCACTACCTCTAATACCCAGTAGCACGTCCTCTTGCATTGATGCATGCCTGTATTCGCCGTGGCATACTATCCACAAGTTCATCAAGACACTGTTGGTCCAAATTGTCCCACTCCTCAACGACAATTCGGCGTAAATCTCTCAGAGTGGTTGGTGGGTCAAGACGTCCATAAACAGCCCTTTTCAACATATCCCAGGCATGTTCGATAGGGTTCATGTCTGGCGAACATGCTGGCCACTGTAGTCGAGCGATGTCGTTATCTTGAAGGAACGCATTCACAAGATGTGCACGATGAGGTCGAGAATTGTCGTCCATGAAGACAAATGCCTCTCCAATATTCTGCCGATATGGTTGCACTATGTGTCGGAGGATGTCATTCAGGTATCGTAAAGCCGTTTCGGAGCCTTCCATGACCACCAGTGGCGTACGTCGGCCCCACATAATGCCACCCCAAAACATCAGGGAACCACCACCTTGCTGCACTCGCTGGACAGTGTGTCTAAGACGTTCAGCCTGACCAGGGTGCCTCCAAACACGTCTCCGACGATTGTCTGGTTGAAGGCATATGCGACACTCATCGGTGAAGAGAACGTGATGCCAATTCCGTGGGGTCCATTCAGCATGTTGTTGGGCCCATCTGTACCGCGCTGCATGGTGTCGGGGTTGCAAAGCTGGACCTCGCCATGGACGTCGGGAGTGAAGTTGCGCATCATGCAGCCTATTGCGCACAGTTTGAGTTGAAACACGACGTCCTGTGGCTGAACGAAACGCATTATTCAACATGGTGGCATTGCTGTCAGGGTTCCTCCGAGCGGCAATCCGTAAGTAGCGGTCATCCACTACAGTAGTAGCCCTTGGGCGGCCTGAGCGAGGCCTGTCATCGACAGTTCCTGTATCTCTGTACCTCCTCCATGTCCGAACAACATCGCTTTGGTTCACTCTGAGACGCCTGGAAACTTCCCTTGTTGAGAGCCCTTCTTGACACAAAGTAACAATGCGGACGCGATCGAACTGCGGTATTGACCTTCTAGGCATGGTAGAACTACAGACAACATGAGCAGCGTACCTTCGTCCTGGTGGAATGACTGGAACTGATCGGCTGTCGTACCCCCTCCGTCTAATAGGCCCTGCTCATGCATGGTTGTTTACATCTTTGAGCAGTTTTAGTGACATCTATGAACAGTCAAAGGGACTGTATCTTGGATACAATATACACAGTCAACGTCTATATGCCGGAGATCTGGGAACCGAGGTGATGCAAAACTTTTTTTGATGTGTGTATATTGTGTTAAAAGTTGGATTCGATCTGATGACGGGTTTTTGAGATAATAATTCGTAAATGTGACGCATGGTTGAAACACGCTTAAAAACGTGCACTTTTTGTGTCCCAACTGCGATACAAAATATTAAAATATAAATTAAAAATTCCAAACTTACATGACCATTCGTAAAATAGAACGACGAAGATTATTATGTTATTGGATTTTATGTATGTCTATTGGTTACTTTACAAACAACCTTCAAACTCGAGTGCACATAATACTTTGGTCGACAGTAGATATTTGGGAGTGAAGCAGTGTTGTAATTGCTTACCTGTCTGTTAGGTAGTCAGCCCAGAGGCTGGTTGGATCCTCAAAATGTATGGCCATAAGCAGCACTATAATGAGACGTACTAGGCTAGAAGAGGAGTGAGGTAGTTTGTCATTATTTTCCTCGCTGAGTCAGAACAATACGACTGACCCTATGAGTAGAACCTTTCGCAGCACACACAGGCACTAGTTGTACCCTAAAGGCCATTACTCAGCACCACTCATACCTCAGTAGCTTCTATATAACCACAGCTATGAATGAGACTGGAGGCATCGGCGGAAAGCCACATTTTACTCTAGCCTGTGCCAACAGACAAATGCAAATGAACTGAATTCATCAAGAGTTGGTAAGAGGCAAACTAGGATACCTAAGGAAATTGAATAAGGCGCCATCCCTCCAATTTCCTACTATGAGAATAAATCACCCAGGATGTTGTCTGGGCTCGAACCAATGCTGACACGGTTGGCCAGTGCCAGTAAAGTTCGCTCGCTGTGTTTATGGTTTCGAACGTGTAAGTAGCCATTACTGCAGCTCATAAACTGAAAGTGTAGCCATAACTGCAGGCGCAACGAGCCAAGCTTCACCGGAACAATACGGGGAATACAGTATATCGATGATGATAATAATGATGATGATAATTGTTGTTTTAAGGGGCCTAACATCTAGGTTATCGGCCACAGTATATCGAGTAACGCCTTCAATGTGTGGTCTAAAGCATGCAACAGGTAGGCCTACGCAATGGAATGGGGAGAGACCTCGACACTACCATGGAGCACTGAATAAGAATCATAGCTATGGTAAACAAAGCACAAGAAATGAACAGAAAACTACCAAATTCGAGGTGTGATCCGAAACTAAGGTTACAATGCTGATATTCCTGGAGTCTTGTCTGTTATAGAGAATTAATAGCGTGAGGTAATTCGAATACATACGGTTGGTAACAGTCCAGAGTTTCAGCCACCTGCTACCTACAGCATTAGTTGTAGGTAAGCAACTAATGGCAACTCTTTCGGAAAAATGGTATCACGAAGAGATCCGATAAGTTATTCGATTTCTGCGGGTGGAACATGTAACCGCGACCATGACTTCTCACTGAGGGCGACATCTTCCTTCATGACAACGAACGACCTCATACAGCCCAGAAACCCACCACCACGCTGTTGAAGCGACTTCGGTGGGACATCATTGACGACCCTCCCTACAGTCCGGACATAGCTCCAAGCGACTTTCACCTGTGTCCTTACTTGAAGGAGCAGCTAGGAGGTCGACGAATCGCTTTAAGACGAGGAGGTGAAACACTTCGCAACAACGTGGCTGAGCACGAGAGGACAGGATTTATACCATAAAGGAATATTCCAACTCATCCTACGAGGCGACAAACCGATATGGAGACTATGTCGACAAATAACCTTATTAATGTGCTATCAGTTGCCTATATTGGCTGTATGAAATAAATTCTACACGTTTCACCGCAGGCTTTGAAACCCTAGTTTTCCTATAACCCCCGTAGCATCACTACCTTGCTCGCTACACAGAACAGAGAGACGTATCTAGCAGTAAAACAGTATGAAAGACACTACGTAAAATACATCTTAGCCCATCCCCTTCATGGTCATCAGCCACCTTCAGCTCGACTGAAGTCCAGGAAAAGTTTTCTACAGTCTTCTTCTCCACTTGATTCTAACCCAAAAAAGCCAGGGTTAAGCTATGGAATCAAAGGTATCCTGATCATCCGGAACTTGTTGAAATTGAAGAAAAATTACCACCTGGTCACGAAGATGGATGGTGTACCTGGAAGTCCTCAAACAGACTGCGCACCGGTGTAGCAAGATCTAAGGACAAGCTCATGAAATGGGAAATCTTGCATGATGGGGACACACTGTGTGAATGCGGAGAAGAACAAACTTCTAGGCATTTCTTGAACTGTCGTCTATGCCCAGACACATGCAGAGGGTTGGATTTGGCATTGGCTGGTAACAACGCTGTCAATGTAGCCAAATACTGGTCACAACTCTTGTAAATATTGTATATATTATCATTCCTGTTTCATTTCTCTTGCTCTTGTGTTATGTCGTTTGCAAGTGCTCTATTATGTGTGCTTTTTTCTTTCAATTTCTTGTTTGTGTATTTAAAAAGAAAGGAAGATTGTAGTTTTACGTGACCGTGAATCTTGTGATTATGAGCCACGGGACCTCCTTTTTACGTGGAATCCGAACCACAGGACATGGCATTTCACTTCGAAAATCTCACATGCATTGACCGGAAATCGAACCCAGTCCACCTTGGTGAGAGGCCAGCAGCTTGACCGCTGCGCCACCACGCCCCGTTTGTATATTTTGGTACCTCGTAAAATATAGGGTTTTGTGTATATCTCTCTTTTCTTTTTCCTCAGTGTTATTATGTGTCTTTAAGGAATGTGTTGGATTCATTATTCATTGTTTGAAATATTGATGACATTGTACTTATCTCTATCTCTCTATATATAAAAAAAATCCATCAGAAGCACCACACTAATCATTGATGTAACTCTTCTCCGTACCTCTCATAAAAGGGGGCCTACCCCCTTAAAATTCATGCTGAAATAGGGGTGAAAGGACGAGACAAAGTTTATTTTAAACCCCTCGATGTGAGAAACAAAACTTGGGGGCCCTAAAGGGTCCCCGAAAACCACATTTTATGGCCCTAAAACCAACAATTTTTGAGATATTCCCAGAAAACTAATTTCATTTAATAATCTAATGAAAGAATGCAATCTGGTAACCATGAAAACAAAATCTCAGAGGACCATCTATTTCTGTAGGACGCAATGCAAATCCATTTATTACATTACTGTGAATTTTGCAAACGGCTATAAGGTTATCACAGAACCAAATTAAGCTGTAAAATTCATCAATACGTATAATGAGCTTAAGGGGGTAAAGGAGTACCCTAGAATTTTTTCACGTGATTTACACGTGTGATATGTCGTACAGAATTATATCTCCAAACAGCAACATTATTTTCAAAAAATACTCAATCGAAATAGTATTGTTTGCGGCTATTAGGAATTTGGCCCATTGGTGGCTAAGAGACCTGAATATCCATGCACCACAAGCCTTTATAATTTGTTAAAGGTGTCTTCCTGTGGATGGGGACTTTACACAACGGTGAGGGTCAGTCTTTATGTGAGGTGTATTGCGTTTCGTCTACGAGGTTTTCAATTTTATTTTCACGTCAGGAAGTACACGTTAGGTGAATTTAGATTGAGCACATTCTAACTTTTTTTTTCGACAAACGGGTTCATCGTAAGGATGATTTTGTTTGAAACCGTGTGGTTGATATATCCATATTCGGACTTCTGGGTAATATGTTGTAGGTTGGTTGGTTGGTTCCTCAGTTTAGAAGCTGCAACAACGCGTTCACTTAGCCTCGTGTGTGTAGAACCTGTCTGCTAACTGGTGTTAATTGTGATGGCTGTATTAGTGTGTGTTATCTGTATTTCAGGTAAGGACTGCAGACGATCAATTTCCAGTAGTTCCTACTTTTGCTACCAAATGCTACCGTCAAGGACACCTAGCTGTGACTTGGCTACTAGATGCAACCGCAACCGGCAAACTTTGGAACTAATAGAGCGTTAATCAAATCTAACCTACAAATATAGCTTCACACAATTGTAGTTAGTGGAAGGTTCTATTACTTGCCATAAATCTATGAAATGGGACCGCCGGCTTTACTTCCCCTCCGAAGAAAGGCATACTTAGGGATTTTCGGCCTTTCTGTGTATCTTTATGTACGGCTATAACTCGTGTTCGAATGTTTGGATCATCGTAAAATTAGGTATCCATGTGAGTCAATACACCAATTATTTATAAAACTCTTCACCGTACTTCCCATTGAAGGATTGGTATAGGAAGAAACTTTTCAAAATACATGCTAAAATAGGCGAAATATAAAAATTATCCTGGAAAGACGACCAAAGCATGTTGCGATTCTCAATGTGGGACACAAAATTCGGGAGTCTATAATGAGTCTCCGAAAACCACATTTTAAGGCCCTTGAATTAACAGTATGTGTGATATTCCCAGAATACTAACTTCGCTCTGATAAACATATGAAGGAATAACAAGTCCCTAACCATTGCAACAGTAGCTCAATTGATAACGTCTGGTTTTTAATACCGAAGACCGTTCGAAGAGCGGGTACTTCTGCTAATATATATATATAGATACATATATACATAAATTATATATAAACTTTTGAACTGACTGTGGTTTTGGGGTGTAGGGGATGTGAAACGCGAAGATATGTCAAAAATTTCCGGAAGTCGAAATATGGTACTGTCCCCGAATTCGTATAAAGAGATACGAGGAATTGATATGAAAGGCAGCCTTAAAAAAGGAAAGCATTTAATTAATATTGGAAGAATGAATTTTGGAACAGGTCAATTACACAAGCTTTATGTCATGATGTATTGCTCAACAAGAAGCTTGTTAGCTGAATGTAATCTCCTCCTAGAAAGGGCGGATTTGATTGGATCATCCATTCGAGATAGACCATAGCCGGTTCTTGAAGAAAAAGGAATGGGATTGGAAGGTCCGGTGAGCGAAGTTAGAAATGGAATGTTTTATTTTGTTTAGTAGGCTATTTAATGCATTTGGAAGCATTGACCCAGGGAAATAAATTGAAGACATTAATTAAGTTATAATCAGGAAATGTCTTCTGTGGATATTAACGCCCGAAGTAAGTATGAGGATATTCATGTCCGAGTTTGGGTAGGCAGCATTGAGTAAGGAACAGGTGCTTCGAGAAGGCGAGAGAAGGATGACGTCAGAGTGTCAGGTGACGTGAGGGAGAGTCCACTTGGTCAGAGAGAGGGGAGCAGAGGGCTGCGGAAAGGATTTTACGACAGTGGTTGTTCGTGTGGGATGTTTAAGGAAGTGATATGAACGTGTGAAACATCGTGTCTAAATGTGCTAATGTATTGTGAAGCACGGAAGTCTGTGTGATTTTGAGTGGGTTTTGGAATATTCCACGGTAAAGACCGGTGGCATGGGGAGACAATGAATTGCCAGTCAGTACTGTGTAACGTATTCGTGGAGAATAGGGAAATGTGAATATACTTTTTGAAAAGTACTGATGGTGTATGTTTGTAAGGAAACGCCTTGAGACACGTTACTTCGGAACGATATGTTCGAGGAGATAGTGGTGAGCAATAAAATGGAGAACATTATGGACACGTGGCCGGAAGGAGAATGTGATTTATTAGAGGAAGTCATGGTATTTTGTTAAATTATGCTGAGGGAAATGTGGCCTACACCATGAAAGTGAGAATTCCTTCGAGTGGAGTCACTTAGAACGATATGCGGAAAAGCAAAGTTCACGCAGCCACTTCAAAAATGCACAATAATATAGAGAACATTATGAATTTTGGCCAACACAATTATGGAAGGAGACTACACGATTTTCTGGATGGACGAGAAGAAGAAAACGCCAGGACGAAGACCAGGGATCGAACGAGGTGTCTGTCAGGGGACGAACCGAATGCCGTGGCAATCAGCCCTTTTCAAGAACTCGGATGGCCGATAGCAGGGAACGAGCAGTTTCTAGGCGGACTCGGGAAGAAGGCTCGTGGTTTGAAGCGAGGCTACCCAGATGTCAGCAGTGTGAAATGGAAACCAGCGCCTGTTCTGAACGTGATTGGATCTTCACATTGTTCGTCTCCAATTCAGCTGAATGTAAGACAAGTCTTTCAATATTTGTAGCCCCAGTTCGTAGTTCTATGTTCTTGTAGTTGCTTTGTGTGATCATTTTATTTCAGTAGAATTTTTGTTAAGTAGTTGGTTTAGATCTTGTGGTCAGTAATTTTATTCATCGAAGAAAGTTACGGTGTGCTTTTGTGGGCTGGTAAGCCTCAGTTCTAGCATGTATGGGGATCTTTGCAGGCGAGTTATCTGCTTGCTGACCATGCTAGGGTTTGTGGAGTTTAAATTTTTACCGCTGGCTTTTTCCATTGTAATTTTTTTTTTCCTCTCAGATTTGAAATGTTCGACCTCTTGGGTTTCGCAATTAATTATTTTCGGATTTGAGAGTGTTCTGGAATGAACAGTTTCTTGCGCACTTTGATTCTTTGCAGTTTTCTTATTTCCGTACTGTTGCCACTTCGCAGCTTCAGAGGAGTTAGTTTTTGAAAAATTGCTTTCGAAAATTAGATTTTCTTAGATTTTGGATTTTGAATTTTGAGACTTAGCTATTTGATCTTCGATGATTCTTTTCATATTGTGTTGTTGCACTATTATCTGACTTTACCATTTGAATTATTTTCGGAATTTTCAATTTTGAATTATTTTTGGATTTTGAAATTTTCACTTTGAAAATTTATTTCATTTAGATATTGGAATTTGAATCAAATATTTCCTCGGATTTTCAGAAAATCCCGATCAATTTTGATTTTGAGAAATTTGGGACTTCAATCCTGACTTGAGATTTTCCAACATTTTTTTTGTTTTCTTTCTTTCTTTCTTTCTTTCTTTCTTTCTTTGAAAGTATAATTAATTTTCAGTTTAGACTTTTAGAAAATGTCTCGTTGATTTAAAGTCGGTTGCAATTCTGATCGTTCAGATGAAGAGTTCTTTCGAAAACAATTTTGAATTATAAAATGTAATGATGATTCGAGTATTGTTCTCGACTGTTGTTATTGAGTGACACAGTGTATATACATAATTATTTATTTAAAAGTTTACTGAATATAGTGCACACATATGTGGAAAATGTTTTGAGTTGACACTCACAATCAATGTAACTTGAAACGGATTATAGTTAGAATTATATCGTGCTTAGTTAATACGCACTAGGAGATCGTCATTCGATCTGTAACTGCTATCGCTTATGAAGCATATTTAAAATTAGTATCAACGTCATTGAATTACTTAACTTGAGGGAGAGATGATCATTTTTTTTTTGTTAGTGCTGGTTGGTGGTGTTTACATTGAAGAGGTGTGCGATAATGCCAATCGTTTCTTTGTTGGTGTTTCGAAGGTCGACCCCTGTAAGGGACGGTATGTCCTGGGAACCTTTCCTCGGTCAATGGTTGTTGTTGTTATTTGGGCTGCGTTTAGTATGTGATTAGGATTGCAGTCTTGTTAGTCAGCTGTTAGCTGCGATTGCCGTTCGTTGGAACGCTGTATTATTAGGGTTTGTGGAGTTCATTTCGACTGCTGTTAGATTACTTTTACTGTGTTTGATGACAGTATTTCTTTATATTCGTATTGTAGGACCATTTTGGTTGTGTTTGTTGCTTGTCTGGTAGACTGTCGCGTTCTTGTAGATCAGCTGGGTTGGCGATACCAGGGGCTCCAAAAGTATGGTGTTCAAGACGTTGATGCTAATTCAGTTATATGATTATTGTTATTGTTTTTGAAGACTGGATAAAACAGGGGCTCAGTGGATAGCATTCTCATCTTCATTGGTCGGAACGCTAAACCATAGTTTGCCCGTTAACCTCGATGTTGATCACCGTCTGTTAATATTGATGGTTAATAGGTCTATGTAGATTAGTGGAGGAACATTGGTGTAGATACTGTCCTAGAATGACACATATATGATTATAATTAGGTATTTCTTAAATTTTTGTAATTGGAATTAAAAGATATTTCGGTAATCCATTGAAGAATAAAACTCACGATCTATGTATAGAGTAATATTTTGATACTGTAAATAGTGAGAGGCCATCACTATTTAATTCTATTGAGGGGGTTGTTTTTTTCCCTTCTCGCTCTCCATATTTTTTTTGTATTAATCCTGATAGAAAAGGCATTGCGATAAGTTGCCAATTTATTGTTGATCTTTAAGTCGTTATTTTTTTGTGTACTTTAGCTGACGTTATGTCAGAGTGCGTGCCATAAGACATCAATTGTAATTACATTCAGTTATGGATTTTCGATTTAATTATATCCATTTTTGCGGTGTCTTCTCTTTTCTGAATAAAATTTGGGCACGCATTTGCGTATGCTTATACCATTTTCAACTTACTCTTGCGTTGTGTCTTTATAGATAGTGGGGAGGATAGGAACATGCCATGGTTATTATAGCGGCTTGAACCATTTTATCCATTCCTTTGTCCCTGTTACGCCCGTGTGAATGAGAGTCTTGCGCTCAGGTGTGTGTTGTCGCTGATCCTGTGGAGGATTAACCATTGCGTGTTGAAAATATCACCTGATATGTGTCCACGATTTGCAGAGTGTGTGATGCCGGGTATTACGGTATGTATTATTAGCCGGGATACTGCCGTTGATATTTGATCCGCTGTCTTCTTGGATTGTGGCATTCACGACACTGCTGAAATCGGGTACAGTACCCATTGCAATAGTTATCTTTCTAATGAAATCTACATAATACCTACTAAATGGAGTGCAGATGAAAAAAATCGCTAAAGGGAATTTAGATACTCGGAGACCCAATTAACAAAACAGTGCGGGAATCTTAAAGAGAAAAGGAAATATGATGAAAAGAAAACAAGAGGTCTGACCCATCGAAGAATAAGGGATCAGGAAAGATGAGACAAGAGCCAATCAAGACGGGAAAGTGAAAGACTCCCTAGGACTCAGATACCCTAATACCGTCGGGGTCAGACAAGAACAAGAGTTGACTAAGGGAGGTCGACAGGAAAGAAGTCGGAGAGGAGCCAGGCACAAGTGGAAGCAATGCCGGACCCAGCTGGGATCCTGTGGTCACCAACCCACGTCCCACTAAATGTGAGCCCCTGGGGGATTGCCTAGTTTCCCTCACCTTCTATACAATTATCAACGACTCCACCCATGAGGTTGGCGTTATCAAGGGCATCCGGTGAACTCATCTCATCTCATCTCATCTCATGTCATCCCCAACCCCATTGAGGCAGGAATAATCAAATGGCAGAATATAAAATCATATCCATCACCTTGTATTAATCAGTACCAGGGTTTCCTGATCGATATCAGCGTTACTGATGTTTATCACAAAGTAATACGCTTTTATGTAAAATCCCATATCCAATTAAGTATCCCCCAATTTATATACAGGGTGAACAAAAAATGCCACACTTGGAGGACGGCATGCGGTTCCTCGTCGAAATTCACGACAAAAGTTTATGTTGCAAAACCTAGTCCTGCCAATAGGTTTAACAGAAATGCGTGTTAAGAAACGAGGCTCTGGCAACACTGTCACTGCATGCAGCGTGGCCAAAAGCAGGTCGCAGGAACTTGGCGCTCTGCCGGGGCTTTCTCTGTACATTCCGATGCACTGCAGGATGTGACAGTGTTGCCAGTCTCTCGTTTTCATACTTGTGTTTTCAAACAGCAGCCGATCCGATTTTGCTATTGAAACTCTTGTATCTTGCAATTGGATGAGGAATCGCATGCCGACCTCCAAGTGCGGCATTTTTTGTTCACCCTGTATACAAGCGTGTTACTTTGTGATAAATATCTTATGTAATACTTCTTTCAGGTTAGGATGAAGTTGATGATAATTGTTGTTTTAAGAGGCCTAACATCTAGGTTATCGGCTCCTAATGATTTGGGTGATAGTGAAAGATGAGTTGAGAATGAAAACTATAACTAATACTAACTACAAACTTACATACTAGAAGAAGAAATGGTAAACAAAGGATAAGGCAAATAAAGGACAGGAAGAAAAGAAATGCCCTCGACCCTCGAAGAATGAGGTTTGAGGGACTTGGAAGTAAGGAGTGCCTTGAAAGGCAGATAATAATAATAATAATAATAATAATAATATCGTATGGCCTCGGATGCTGGGTGCAAGCCTTGTTAATTGACACCCAGAAGGCAGCTTGCATGTCGAATTTCGTCATTCCTTTGATATCTAAGCTCCTTGACTCTATAGTGCTTTCTAGTAGAGGATGGAGGAACTATGTTTTGACGGAACATCCCGAGATTAATTTTGCCATTGAACACGGCCTACTGAATTCAAATGGGTTCTTTACATTCCAACAACGTATGACTTCCATGTCGTGATTTTTGTCGCCTTTCAAAAATCACTTACCACGGCCAGGGGTGAACCTGCAAGCTTGGGGTTGCTAGTCCGACACGTTAACCACTCACCCACCGTGGCAAGCGAAAGGCAGATAGGAAAGGGAAAGAGGAGAGAGCCCACCCCAACGTCAGAGGAGAAAGGGGACGAAACGGATCCCACGGGATCACCAACTTCCAAACTCACCTGCCTATAACCTAGAGTTATGTACTGTTACATGCAGATTATTGTGTACGTGTAGTATTCAAACTTCAATCGCATAATCAGGACACAAGAAGTAACAAGGAGATTTTAAAATTTCGCACAGCTGCCATCTTGAGGTTATAGAAACAATTGAAATAAATTATATGCCAGTGGATTACCATTCGTATAAGGATTTACTGTACCGTTTCACTGCACTTGGATGGTTAAATTGCCAGAAACGTCCATGTGAATATTTATACTTCGCGTCGCCGCCATGTTGGATTTGTGATCACCAGGTTATTTAAAGTCCTATAGGTGAACTTAAGTTCGTAGCCCCTATGAAGATTAAAAAAATCAGTTTGATTGCTGTAATAGATTCGTAGATATTCAGAGCCGTCAAAATATTTCGGATGGTCGCCATGTTGGATTGTTAAATGTATAGGCCATAGAGTCATGTACCATTAAAGGAAAATTATTGCGTAGGTTCATTATTCAAACTTTCACTTCGATCGCATGACTACATCGCAATAAATAAAAACTTAATTTTAAAATTCGCAAAGCCGCAAACTTGAGGTTATGTAAACAATTGAACTAAATTAGATACCAGTGCATTACAATGTGTATAAATATTTCCTGTTCCAGATTTCAGTGCGTTTAGAACATTAAATCGCGAGAAAGGTCTATTTAAAATTTTCAAATTCGCTTGGCCGCCATGTTCGTTTTGTAGTTAACCGGTTTTTGAAAGTTTATAGATGAACTTCGAGTAGTGCCCTTTTTCTCCGTAAAAATTTCAGGGTGATACCGCTAATAGTTTCAGAGGTATAGAATGCCGGTGAAATATTTCGCCCATCCGCCATCTTGTGGTTATGTAAACAATTGAACGAAGTTTGATGTCGGTGCATTACAATGTGTATAAAGATATACTGTACCAAGTTTTATTGCGTTTGGTTGGTTAAATCGCGAGAAACGTCTATTTAAAATTCGCAAATTCGTGTGGCCGCCATGTTGGTTTTGTAGTTACCAGTTTTTCAAAAGTCACATAGGTGAACTTCCAGTAGTACCCTTTATCACCGTAAAAAAATCCAGGGTGATATCGGGAATAGTTTCGGAGATATTGAATGCTGGTTAAATATTTCGCACAGCCACCATGTTGGATTGGTGAGACGTAACAAAATTTGAAGGGCACAGTTGGGGTCGCCCGGAATAGTGCTATGAACCTACCGAGTTTCATTGAAATCGCTCCAGCCGTTTAGATTTTATTAGGGGGGACACACACACACGAATCACACACACGGACAAATGGTGATCTCATAAGCCTCTTTTTTCAAAAATGAAAATAGGCTAAAAATATGTGTCAACTGTTAAGATTTCGGCCCAATTAGTAGCTTCCATATTTCATTATAACCTACCACTGCAATTGGTGGTGTGCAGCAAAATTTGTAGGTTATATTTGGCTGGTTAGGAAACGCTCTATAAAGTTCCAACGTTCACCGCTAATGTTAGTAACAGTAGCATCTGGTAACCAAGGTCGGAACTACTTGAAATTTAACTTGTAGGGAGACCTCGGGCGTTCAATCAAAAATGGACAGCTTATGGCCATTGGCTGGGATTCATATTGTTAAGAGCCACCCCCTTGTGGCACTTCCGTTAACTGGATTACGGTGGGTAGAGGCACAACACAAATTGTTCCTTTAAAGAAACGTATTAGCTTTATTGCGGGACAGAAAGATACACCACACAAATAGCAAATACAAGCACTTAGTATCTCATTCTAGTTTCCTCTTGTAGGGAACACTTGCCTTTCACTTGTCAATAAGCCACAGAAGTTAATCCCTCCTAATAGGACCGGTGGCCTCGGTAGACTACCTGCAACACTTCCTTGAATACACAAGCTACAGTTATTTACGATAGCCAGTCACTCACCACTACACTCTGCTTCGCTGTCCGCTGGCTAGGGAAACAGCCCCCGGTGTTTTCGCAATTCACCACAATATCTCTGTCGCTCAGGTAAAAGCACTCACTAGCTGAAAATAAATTAAAAAACACTGTCCACCTCGCTGGCCAGGTCGCTTTTATATAGCAGGCTGGTGACTCAATGAATGCTTCTAGACCCGTCCAGGATTCACGGCTTCTCGAGATTTCCATCACTGGCTGGGTCACGAATATTCTGGACCATCCCTTTTGTCCTCGCAGCCCGTTGCGTAAGGCGCAGGTAATACACAGAGGCAGAGATAGCCCGGGGCAGCTGTGACTCACGCGGGGAGGCGACGAAACAAACTCACAGCCGTAACAATATACACACATCAAAAAAAGTTTTGCATCACCTCGGTTCCAAGAGTTCCGGAACCGTTAAATACAAAGGGAATAGAGATCAACACAAACAACATTTCAGCTCGTTTTATTGCTCATGAGACCCACACATTGCATGTTGTACCATCATACAGCTAGACTTTCAGCATTTGTGGTCCAGATTGCAGTACACACCACTACCTCTAATACCCAGTAGCACGTCCTCTTGCATTGATGCATGCCTGTATTCGCCGTGGCATACTATCCACAAGTTCATCAAGACACTGTTGGTCCAAATTGTCCCACTCCTCAACGACAATTCGGCGTAAATCTCTCAGAGTGGTTGGTGGGTCAAGACGTCCATAAACAGCCCTTTTCAACATATCCCAGGCATGTTCGATAGGGTTCATGTCTGGCGAACATGCTGGCCACTGTAGTCGAGCGATGTCGTTATCTTGAAGGAACGCATTCACAAGATGTGCACGACGAGGTCGAGAATTGTCGTCCATGAAGACAAATGCCTCTCCAATATTCTGCCGATATGGTTGCACTATGGGTCGGAGGATGTCATTCAGGTATCGTAAAGCCGTTTCGGAGCCTTCCATGACCACCAGTGGCGTACGTCGGCCCCACATAATGCCACCCCAAAACATCAGGGAACCACCACCTTGCTGCACTCGCTGGACAGTGTGTCTAAGACGTTCAGCCTGACCAGGGTGCCTCCAAACACGTCTCCGACGATTGTCTGGTTGAAGGCATATGCGACACTCATCGGTGAAGAGAACGTGATGCCAATTCCGTGGGGTCCATTCAGCATGTTGTTGGGCCCATCTGTACCGCGCTGCATGGTGTCGGGGTTGCAAAGCTGGACCTCGCCATGGACGTCGGGAGTGAAGTTGCGCATCATGCAGCCTATTGCGCACAGTTTGAGTTGAAACACGACGTCCTGTGGCTGAACGAAACGCATTATTCAACATGGTGGCATTGCTGTCAGGGTTCCTCCGAGCGTCAATCCGTAAGTAGCGGTCATCCACTACAGTAGTAGCCCTTGGGCGGCCTGAGCGAGGCCTGTCATCGACAGTTCCTGTATCTCTGTACCTCCTCCATGTCCGAACAACATCGCTTTGGTTCACTCTGAGACGCCTGGAAACTTCCCTTGTTGAGAGCCCTTCTTGACACAAAGTAACAATGCGGACGCGATCGAACTGCGGTATTGACCTTCTAGGCATGGTAGAACTACAGACAACATGAGCAGCGTACCTTCGTCCTGGTGGAATGACTGGAACTGATCGGCTGTCGTACCCCCTCCGTCTAATAGGCCCTGCTCATGCATGGTTGTTTACATCTTTGAGCAGTTTTAGTGACATCTATGAACAGTCAAAGGGACTGTATCTTGGATACAATATACACAGTCAACGTCTATATGCCGGAGATCTGGGAACCGAGGTGATGCAAAACTTTTTTTGATGTGTGTATAATCATTATATGTATTGACAAAGGCAGAGTGCAAATCCAAGTATGATGAAAGAACTGACTTCATTGTAACCGCAGAAAAGTAATGATAACCTTATTTGGACTCATTAGGACTTACTACGGGCAATAAAGAGACGGAAAGGAACTCACAATAACATATACTTATCAAGACAACGACTAGCATGAAGAATAAAATTAGCCCAGATTGTCAGATCAATATAAACCGATGATAATTAACAACCTGATTTTATTTCCTAGACGATGACAACCTAGAATGTGTATCATATAATTGATGTCGCTGGCGCCACGTACTCATCGGAGCTGCCGTGCAGACATGTAAGGCATCGCTCCCAGCATAGAATAGTCTGACTTGTAATCTGATACCGCATTAAAGCGATTAGATACTCGTCAAGGTTTTATTGGAATATATTAAGCAGTACGGTATTTAGGAACGTCACAAGTCATTATACCTACAACATAATTACAGCAACATTCTGGTTTGCACGAAATCTTAAGGTGCAGAGGTGTGCAAATTATTAGAACCAAATATAGAATTCGATTCAGTCCACAATTTTTGATGTGTAACATATTTCCACTCGGTTGCCGGATATTTTTGTGGGAGTGATTTTGAAAAATGGGTCGGAAGTGGATCGGACGGAAGTGTGTAAGACGCACTGCCAGCTGGATCGTATCCCTCCTGGACATTCATCAACACACAAAAGTCTTTTTTACTTACACACTAATAATACATAACAATTCCAAGACTCTTCTTTTTTTCTTCACTGACTACTTGATATTTCTACTCTCGCACTGCCTTCTTGATTGTTCTCGCACTGCCTTCTTGATACTCTGCTGCTAATCGTATCGATATGACTCATTTTAACAGAATCCATATGAAATTACGTGTTGGTCTGTGAAGCTACAAATCATCTAATAAAATGAGTTCCGTATTATAAACTAAAATATCTGTAAAACACTCCCTTTTACAATAGATTAATATTTGTGCCAATAATATTACAAAAAAATACCGGTGTATCAACAATTTCACGTGAGGTTTCTTCTATGTCAGCTGTTACACATCATATGCGACTACTGTAAGGCTCGTAAATTGAAACATAATAATTATAGAGAACATCCAAAAGAAATTTGGTTGGTTGGTTCCTTAGTTTAGAGGCTGCGACATCGCGGTCATGTAGCCCCGTGTACTTTGGGTGTGTGTAGAATCTGTCTGATAACCGGTGTTAATTGTGATGACTGTATTAGTGTGTGCTATCTGTTTTTTAATTTAAGTACAGACTGCAACTTTGAATTTTTCAAATAGTTCCTACTTTTGCCACCAAACGCCACCGTCAACGACTACTAGGCCTAGTTCAGAACTTAGCTACTAGACGCCACCGCAGTCGGCTCTTGGCAAGGAACGTAGCAACCTAAGAGCGTTGTTTACATTCTTAACCTATACAATTTAGTTTCGCACAGGTGTAATTAGTGGAAAGTTCTTTAACATGCCATAAATCTATGACATGGGACCGCCGGCTTTACTTCCCCTCCGAAGGAAGGCATACTGAGGGATTTTTAACGCTCTTAAAAATCCGACGGCTTCGGCCGGGTTTGAACCCGCATAAGAAATTCTTAAAATATGTATATTGCAAAAGATTTGGCTATTATCACTCTTACGAATCGTACACATTTATATTACAGTCCTTCAATGTCAGAAAACTATCTCACAGGCGAAATTGTCAGGGCCTGCTTTTTCTCTATAAAATAGTAAACAATAAAATTGACGATGCTAAAATTCGAGAGAGAATTACGTTGTATGTACCAGCTGTGAAACCTAGTAGATTCCGAAACATTTTCTTTGTTCCGAGAGTTCACACAGACAACCATAAAAACTCGCCGATTAACAGAATTTTATCCCACTATGATAAAGTTCATCATCTTGACTTAGATATTTTCTGTATGTCAGAAAACCAGTTTGCAGCGTCCTGTGATAAACTGCAAGATGTCTTGTAATATATTGTACAGTCTTCAGCCCATTTCCTTCTCATACCTAACCTTCTTCTTCTTATTATTTATAACGTGTTTCTCTATCTATATCTCCTCTTTATGTATCTTTTGTTTTTCTATTTATATATTGTTGTATATTATATGATTCTAGTAGTGAGCAATGTAATTGGGGCTTCCTGTAATGTTCACAACATAAATAAATAAATAAATAAATAAATAAATAAATAAATAAGTAAAGTTTGTTTGTTTATTTAGAATCATTTTATTGACCATCTTCTGGCATCTGTTGTAACCCTACTTAGTATAGTTCTCTCCCTTGTCGACGTACAACTTTTCCCATAGGGAATTGTGTCTAGAAACATACAGAATAGGGGATTCTGATGGATTCCTGCGTTTGGCCCATTTTCTATTTTTTCATTGACTTTGGAATGCTTGCCACAGTGGGTGAGTGGTTATCATGTCAGTCTACCAACCCCAAGCTTGCAGGTTCGCTCCTGGCCATGGTAAGTGATTATTGAAAGGCGACAAAAATCACGACACGCATGTCATACGATGTTGGCATGTTAAAGAACCCATTTGAATTCAGTAGGCCGTATTCATAAGGGCAAAATAAATCTCGGGATTTTCCGCCAACAAAAAAGTTCCTCCTTTCTCTACCAGAATTCGCTAGAGTGTTAAGGAGCTTAGATAACTAATCTCCTTGACTTTCATAGTGTTCCAAGGAACAACAAAATTCGACATGCAAATTGTCCTCTGGGTGTCAAATAGCAAAGCTTTCACCCGGCACCCGAGGCCATACGATATTATTATTATTATTATTATTGACTTTGAAATGCGATTTCAATCCATAGTTCATGAATCTCTGAATAGTTTAAAAGTGGATCATCAGTAAATAATTCCAAACCCCTCTGCTCTAAATTCACACGAAAAGTAGAGCGAAGTAATGAAAACAAAACGTGTGGCATTTTGTAGTAGCAAAGTTCCTCTGTTAGTGGAAAATCTAAAAAATCACTTTCCTTTGAGTTTAGTTAGTTAGTTATTGTTGTTTTAAGGGGCGGAACTACGAGATCATCTGCCCCTACTCCTTTGAGTTTCTTAAAAGAAAATATAATTAAGAATCTTGGTTAAACATTGGAAGTTATTTCACCGCCTTGCAAACATATTTAGTGCATTAAGGGGGCACATACAGCTTATGGAGGGCCGGTTCGGTGATGTTGGGGTAGCGTGCCTGCCTCTCAAACGGAGGCCCCGGGTTCGATTCCCGGCGCCGTCAGGGATTTTAGAAACTGACGTGAGGGCTGGAACGTTGTGCACTCAGCCCCGTGAGGACAATTGAGTGGCTGTCTGACAGTGACGCAGCGCCCCAGTCACGATAAACAAGATTAATGGACGAGAGGACCCGATGCGCTGACAACGCTTCTCCCCAATATCTGCAAGCCAAATGGCTGAGCAGCGGTCGCTTGGTAGGCCTAGGCCCTTCACGGGCTGTAGTGCCAGGGGTTATTATTATATATACAGCTTATGGAGCCAAAACGATTACGATTTTAATATTATCGCCCTGTGTCTGTCATAAATCTTGTACAACAATTATATACATCTCCATGGAAACACACACATTTTGCTACTAGAAGCCAAGCTTAAGTTTTTAGCCTACTTTCGATTTTTGCAAAAAATGAAAGTAGACTTATGAGATCAACACAGGGCGAAAAAAAGTGTGTCTGTCTGTGTGTGTGTATGTGTGTGTGTGAGTCTGTGTGTGTGTGTGTGTCTGTGTGTCTGTGTGTGTGTGTGAGTGTGTGTACTCTGAATGTCTGTCCCCCCCCCCTATCAATTCGAACACGGTGAATGCGAATTGAACGAAATTTGGTACAAAGGTAGCACTAGCAAAGGAAACCTCAGTGTCATGTTTTATATCGCCGCCATCTTTACTAAAACTGAATGGCGGCCACTCAAACGTTCAAAACGTAAAATCAAATAACGACTAACCAAATCATCCGATCTCTACCAAATTTGGTAACAACATACCTTCGTATAGGATGCGTCTTGTGACCAAACTACAAGGTCGTCCGCCATACCATTTCAGGATGGCGGCCGTGCGAATTATGCAAACTTTATAATCCATATCATGGGACCCACCAGTTCCGATTATCGAGCCGAGAATCGTTTTAACTGTTCTAAAGGAAGAGGCACGTTCGAAATTAAAAGTTTATTTTGTAATACTATAGTGCAGACGTGATTTTAAAAAGCTGAGCTGATTTAGTAATAAGACAAGATGGCAGCGGATATCTTGTGCCTGACTTATATTTCACTAATTTGAGTATTGCATGCAATATAGCGTACTGATATAAAATAAATAAACTTTGTATGAAATGCTTTATATATAAATAATATACTCCAGTGATGAAATCGTTTAGTATAAATCACTATTTGCTAACAAGTTCTATGTAAGTCATTATATATAGAACGATATTCGTTGACACAATTAGCTCAGTGGTAGAGCGTTAGCCTATCGCTCAAATGCCTATGGTTCAAACCCGATCAGAGCTAGTTTTTTTGCTTGAAATTTTATATGTTTATTGTTTTGTAATGACTCAGATGTTTTAAAATTAAGCGTTATATTGTGCATATTATGGTGTAAAATATATATTTAATTAAAACATAATTCGCCAGCAGATTTACTCGAGACATCTAGCTGCCAAAAAGGTAACTGCACGCCGACCAGATTTTATTGAAAAGTTTCTTCTTCTGGCCGCTAGAATGCACTCGCTCTGTTAGGATTATATTGTTAGATATTTCACCACTAGATATCACGACTAGTCTACGTGGGGCTCCATTGATTACTATACCATTTGCATTCTATGCGCATCGAATTTGAAGAATGACAAGATGATACTACGATACATTTTTAGCCTACTTTTCACATTTTGCAAAAATGAGGAAAAAGTAGTCTTATGAGATCGGGCAAATGTCTGTCTGTCTGTCTGTCTGTCTGTCTGTCTGGCTGTGTGTGTGTGTCCCCCCCTATCAACTCCTAAACGGCTGCAGCAATCAAAACCAAATTTAGTATGAGTAAAGATGTGCACCGGAATAGCTCACGTCCATATTTGAAAATGATGTCAGTGCTACCAACTGCTGAAAAAACGCACTAGAAATTAGAGCTCCATGTTGGATATCTTGCAAGGTATGCATAGGAGCTATTCCAAAATTGGCACACATGTAGATAATACTATTTCAGTTTAATTTCCAGGAGGCCAACCATGACAGTGTTGCCAAAATAATTTTAAGCCTTCTGATAGGTCCAATGTTTAAATGCATATAACTTCTACACTATCAACTGGATTTCAACCAAATTTTGTATGTAATATCTGTACATAAACAGATATGACTGAGCGTATTCTTAAGAGCCACCAGGGCTGCCAACTGATAATAATTGCTCTCTCTATTTTTTTATCCAAATACCAATATATCAGAATGTGTGCAAGCCGACAGCTTTAAACTATGCACACGTATAGTACCTGACATGTTTGATTAATTTTGGAGTAACTTATATACGTCAGTTCTACCAACATGATTCTAAGCCTGCTGATAGGGCCAATTTTTAAATACATGTAACTTCTATACTATCAGTAGGATTTCATCCAAATTTCGCATGTGCTATGTGTAACATATCAGATATGACTATAAGTATTCTTCAGTGCAATCAGGGCTGCCAACTGTTAATAAATGCTGTCTATATTTTTTACCCTAATATCAATATATCAGAAAGTATGCAAGCCAACAGCTCTATACTTTGCACTCGTATAGCACCTGACATTCTAGATTAATTTGGAGTAATTAATACAAGGCAGTGCTGACAACATGATTCTATGCCTGCTGATATGTCCAATTTTAAAATACATGTAACTTCTATACTAACAAATGGATTTCATCCAAAATTGGCACAACAAGATATCATAATATTTCAGATTATTTCTGACCAGCACACGCATGGTATTGTTGGCAACATGCTTTTACGCGTGCTGATAGATCCAGAGTCTAACTGCAAGTAACGTCCATTGGACTTCAACCAAATTTTGTATTCTGTACCTTAAGAGATGGAACTAAGAATATATTCAGTCACCAGGGCTGCCAACTGTAGTGCTCTATTAGGCTACATTATACCAGGTATATTTTGAACTAATTAGATATTTCGATATTACCAACTTAATTTCGTCATTATTCTAGATAGGTTCATATTCTGTAGAATAATCATTGGCATGAAAAGTAGGCTGTATAGTTCTTAACGGAACTTCTTGTTACTTTCTATTTTAAAGGGTTTGTAACAGCCTATTGTGCGTTATTTGAAAATGTTAATTGAAGTAAAGAACAAAACGATTTCACATAGTATCTGAACTCTACCGTTGGTGCTAGTTCAGGATATTAATTAATACTTCTATTTCAGCCAAATAGCAATCGAAAATATCCACATAGTTGGCATACACACGTCTCTGTAGGGTCATGGAAAGATTTGTTAATTCAATTAGGGTTGTGAAAGTCATACGCAGCCAGACGTGTAAAGACATGCCTCAACTCAAAGTTGGATGTTGCCCGCGTCAGGCCGATTATGTAATAATAATAATAATAATAATAATAATAATGTTATTGGTTTTACGTCCCTTTTAACTACTGTTGCTTTTAGAGACGCTGGGGTGCCAGAATTTTGTCCCGAAGGGGATCTTTAACGTGCCAGTAAATCTACTAACACGGCTCCCTCGCATTTGTGCACCCTCAAATGCCAGCTGACTGCGCCAGGATACGAACCTGAAACATACGGTCCAGCAAGCGAGAACGTTACCGCTGAGCCACGCCGCCAGTCCGGTCGATTATGTCTCCAGATCCATAACATTCTTTAGATACTTCTTATCTTTCTTTCTTCAATGATGGTAGCAGTTTTTATCTAGGTTGTGGCGTTTGGTAGAGGTAAATCGTTTCTAAGGTCTTCAACAAAGAATAGTTCTATTATACTCTTTGATAATAACAACGAGTTATAACTATACTCATACATTTAGGAGAAAGTAGGCTATATGTTCTTTACTGAACATCTTGTTTCAAAATTCACATCGTAACCATTTGTATTCATTTTTCAAAATGTGCTCCTTTCTGTGTGGTAATCCTCACCGCTTATCACATATCTCCCATGTTAGTACGAATTTGTGGACTTTTCCTTTTTTTTAAAGCACGTGTGAAATGTTCAGCTACCAAATGAATCTGACACATTTCCACATAATTAATTAACTAGCAGTAGTGCCCGGCTTTGCCCGGTGGATTTATGTGTTTTGTGGATGATAATGAATACTACTACAAAACTGGCATATTATACTTAAACTAACGAAAAAAAACAACTTTAAAAGTATAAATTTTGTGGTGGTAGTGGGGGGGGGGGGACGTAACATTGAGGTCATTTTCCCGTAATGGTAATGATGTTAATGAATAGGGAAACGGCTATTTACTAACTACAGTACTGACACATGTAATTTACAAACGAATTGATAAATATGATTAGAAAGAGGAGCAAGTGAAATAAAAGACACTGCCTAGGGCCTAAATGACATTGGCTGCTAGAAATGTAGAGACCAATAGTGTCATCTTTTGTCGCATAGCGCCGTAGGAAAATAATCAGAACACTTTGGGAGACTTTGGCTGTCCCAAGCTCCTGAGGTAGCAATAGTGTCATTTATCGCCACATAGCGCTGAAGGATAAGGATCGGAATAAATGAAAGTACATTTGAAAGCACCAACGCTTATTGCAGCTGATCTACACCTCAATGTAATGACAATTTAGAACTTCGCTTCTAATAGAAAGATGTGTGTGTTTCCTTGGAAATGTATATAATTATTGTATAAGATTTATGACAGACACAGTTATACTATTAAAATCGTTATTGTTTTGGCTCCTTAAGCTGTATGTGCCACCGTAAGCAGTGAAAAGTGTAATGTAATTTTGTGAAACTGGCATTGAGTCTAATAATTTGCACACACCTGTAATATAAATAAACCTGCAAATCCGTGTGAAGTTTTGCGTGGTGGAAAAACTTGTTATTTATATGAAAGTGTAATTTACCGCAAATAAGTTGAATAATGTGTTGTTTCTCATGGTATTATCCATGCAGTATGGTCAGTATTCACGAATGAATATTGTTCAACAAACCTAATAACTCAATTATTAGATAACTGGAGCTCAGACTTGTGAATACAAATATGAAAATTATATTCAAATACTATATGTTTCAGGGATCATTTTTGCTTTCATTCGTCACATGAAGGGGAAATAGATCCCTGAATCATTTAACATTTATTTGTATTGACTTGTAATCTTATAATTGATTTAAATAATGTGTTGGTTATATTTCATTTAAAAGATTAATCATCGATGTTTCCCATTGCTTTCCTGTTGTTTAAATAATTATATAAATAGGTAAATAAATTAATAAATACATAAATACATAAATTCATAATTTGGTAAATATTGGTTGGTTGGTTGGTTCCTTAGTTTAGGGGCTGCGACAACGCGGTCATGTAGCCCCTTTCGTAAATATGTGCAGTATTGAAAGTATTTATTGGATCGACGTTCATTTTTAATATGTTGTCTTTGGCAAAGGATTTCTTCAATTATAATTAACTATATTGTTACTGTAGTCTCCTCAAGATAGAAGTCTGCCGTCTGCGAATGGAACCAGCGTATGATATTCGTCTTCAGCTCTTCGTCAGTGTGAAAATGCAGACCTGAGAACAGAAATTTCTTGAGGTGCAAGAAAAGGTGGATATCGGTGGGAGCGAGATGATGACGTACGGTGGATGATCTAACAACTCCCAGCCAAATTTCTGCAGAACATTTTCTGATGGTAGTAGACTGATAACCTAAGTTAATTTGGTTGCTTGGTGCCTTAGTTTAGAGGCTACGACAACGCGGTCATGTAGCCCCGTGTACTGTGTGTGTGTGTAGAATCTGTCTGATAACCGGTGTTAATTGTGATGGCTGTATTAGTGTGTGTTACCTGTTTTTAATTCAAGATATTATTTATTTAGCGTATGATGCATACAAGACAGTAATTATTTAATTCAAGTAAGTACTGCAGACGATAATTTCAAGTAGTTCCTACTTTTGCTACCAAATGCTACCGTCCACGACACGTAGCTGCGGACTAGGCTACTAGATGCGATCTCAGTGAGCACCTGCCAGCGAAAATTGGAACTAATAGAGCGTTATTAATTCTAACCTACAAATTTTGGCTTTACACAAGTGTAGTTAGTGGAAGGTTCTTTTACATGCCATAAATCTATGACATGGAACCACCAACTTTACTTCCGATCCGAAGGAAGGCATACAGGCATTTTAACGTTCTTAAAAAATCCGACGACTTTGGTCGTGTTTGAACCCGCGACCTTGGGCATAGAGACTCAGCATGCTACCAGACCACGAGATTAACTGTAGCAGTGAGTGTAATGGTAATATACTGGATTGTGATTTTTTATCCTGGCATTTTTCTTGGAGCAGTGAGGAAATGCGCGGGAAAAACACACACTAGATGGCCGATGACAGCGTCGGGGTTGGAACCTTTGATCTTCAAACGTTGCGGTAGGTTCCCATCAGAGTAGTGGCGTGCGAATTACCACAATTAGCTACGCCGCGGGGTGATGGAGGGTTATAATATGAATAATCATCTAATGTAATTCCTATATTAATTGCGATGGTGTAAAGCTGACTGGAGGTAATCTGATGTCTGCACCTCGGGTCAGACATAATTAACATTCGTGGAGCATGTGTTTGTACTTCACGCACATAACACATCAGCAAACAACAGTTTGCGAGCTGATGAGATGTGAGAGGAGACCATGATTGTCCTCTCTTAGCCATACGGAATACAGTACTACTTCATTTTAAGACACAGCATTGACCTTCAATACCCAAGATTGAGGAATCAATCGCGGCTCAATCCGATGGTAGACCCCCTTGCTTGTAGTACAATTAGTAATTTTCGTCTAGACAGTCATCTAACCTTGTAGCCTACCAGCCCACGGCTTCGTCCAGACCGTCGCGTCGTCTTTAGTACATCAGTAATTTTCGACCAGACAGTCACCTAAACTCGCTACTGGGGAGTGCGGTGAAGTGATGTTGGCAGCATTGCCCGATGCAAGCCTCATCCAACATGGCGACGTGTGTTTTCGTCAGTTAATTACTTCAAAGTGAATGTTAATAATTTCCTTATTACGGTATGAATGCGGTGTAATGCGGTGTTTCTTAAAAGCAGTTAGCTTCACACACAATAAGTTAAACCATTTTCAGAGTAAAACTACAGTGGAACGTGGCTAATTCGAACTTCTATAATACGAAATCTTCCTTAATTCGAATTTTTATCTTGGTCCCTAGCATTTTATATACAATCAATGCTAAAAAATCAAGGTTAATTCGAATTATATGTTAGATAATACGAAGTTTTTGCGTGTAAAAAGCCGATCGGAAGCCAAACAGTTGAGTCAGGAATTCCTGAAAAACGACGTGTCATTGGCATGCGGCCCCTACTCGATGGTTTTGCCTACATGACTAACAACACGCCTGCGACCCTCCATCGAAGGTCAATACCCTTCCCCTCCCCCTCCCATTGTTTTGCAAACCTCCACATCCCATAACTTATAACAGTGTCATCCCTTACACCTGTCTGTAAGTGCGTGCTGAGTGGTCTGATTAGACTTGTGGTTGGGGTTAAGAAGTTTGGTTTTGCCTGTGTTTTAAAGTGTGTGTACAGAACTAAGATGTCGTCATCAAAGCCTCAGTTTCCATACAAAACTTTGACTTTGGTGGAGAAAATAGCGGTGATTAAAGAAGTGGAAAAGGGAATGAAGAAAAACATCTGAAATTGCAAAGGCTTCCGGGATTCCTCCAAACACGTTGTCAACATACCCAAACAAGATGTTCAGTAAAGAACATATAGCCTACTTTCTCCTAAATGCATGGGTATTGTTATAACTCTTTGTCCTTTTCAAGGAGTACAATTGAATGTTGGTTGTAGTAGCTTGTTGAAATACAACGTGCTATAGGGATATTAAACATGAATATGAGGTGCCCTTTGCTAGTGCCACCTCTGTAAAAAATTTCATTCAATTCGGTATCACCGTGTTTGAATTGATATGGTGAATGGATTTGCACACATACATGGCCGCTATTTGCAAACTATTGGGCTGATGACCTTGTACTCTGTCATAGGATGCTTTCTACAAAAAGGCAAGTTGTTGCAAAATCTGGTAGAGATCAAATTATTAGGATGGTCGTAATTTAATTTAAGCTTTTAACATTTGGGTGACCATCATTCCGTTTCCGTCAAGATGGCGGCGATATAAAACATGACACTGAGGTGCCCTTTGCTAGTGCTACCTCTGTACCAAATTTCGTTTGGTTTCACCGCGTTTGAATTGATAGGGGGAATCGATTTGCACACATACTTGGCCACCATCTGCAAACTATTGGGCTGATGACCTATTAGTTTGGTCAAAGGATGCTGCCCCCATAAAGGTATGTTGTTGCAAAATTTGGTAGAGATCGGATGATTAGGTTAGTCGTAATTTGATTTAAGCTTTGAAAATTTGTGTGGCCGCCATTACGTTTCAGTCAAGATGGCGGCGATATAAAACATGACACTGTGGTGTCCTTTGCTAATGCTACCTTTGTACCAAATTTCGTTCAATTCGACTTCACCGTGTTCGAATTGATAGGGGGGGGGGGGACAGACATTCAGAGTACACACACTCACACACACACAGACTCACACACACACATACACACATACACACACACACACACAGACAGACACACTTTTTTTCGCCCTGTGTTGATCTCATAAGTATACTTTCATTTTTTGCAAAAATCGAAAGTAGGCTAAAAATAAAGACAAAATTCCTGGTTATGAAAATGAAAGTGGCAAAGTCCAAAAAAGGTTGAGGGAACCGGAAAATTTGAATTTGGATATTTTCTGTACCCTTTTCAAAGAACTTTCATAATTCGAATTTTTGGATAATTCAAATGTTTTTACTGGTCCCTTGAGGTTCGAATTATCCAAGTTTCACTCTACTAGCAAAAATAACAAAATGGAAACGGGACACCGTTCACTACACGAGAGCCTTGGTCCGTCTTGACGTGAAAAAACAATTTCTCGTATGGGCTGCCTTATTTTGTTAGCCTATTTTCATTTATGATAAAATAGGGTTATGAGATCACCTTTAGTCCGTGTGTGTGTGTGTGTATGTGCGTATGTGTGTGTGTGTCCCTAATAACTTCTAAACGTCTAGAGCCTTTTCGGGAGATATGTAACTGCGCCCATAATCAGTGGTATTTCCAGACCCTGGCTGCGTGGCTCAGGTGTAACGTTCTCGCTTGCTGAGCCCAAGGTTGCAGGTTCGAAACCTGCGCAGTCAGCTGGCATTTGAGGGTGCGCAAATGCGAGGGAGCCGTGTCAGTAGATTTACTGGCACGTTAAAGATCCCCTTCGGGGCAAAATTCCGGCACCCCGGCGTCTCTAAAAGCCAGTGTAGTTAAAAGGGACGTAAAACCAATAACCAATAACATTATTATTATTATTATTATTATTATTATTATTATTATTATTTCCAGACCCTTTTAATTAGGCCGATTGAACTGCGCCCATAGTCAAGTCGGCTGTTAGCCCAAGGTCGGTTTAAGGGGAAGTGACGGACTGTCTCCCACCACTAGCTTCTGCACTGCTGAGAATAAGAGGCCCCTTATTCTCAGCAGTGCAGAAGCTAGTGGTGGGAGACAGTCCGTCCTAACCCCAGAAAACAGGTTTGTTTCAGGCCCTCCGCCCCTGTAAAGTAGTGAAGAGCGCCATGTGTAACACTGAGGTCAGGCACTCTTTCGCTGTCAACGGTCTTGGCGCGACTACCATTCAACTCTGCGCGTCGAGGCACGGTGCCACGGTGGTCCCGGGTTCGTTTCTGCTGGGGTGCCATGCCTTTATTTTTTCTTTTTCTTTTCTTTATTTTTAGAAGGGTAGGAGGGGCGTAGTCACAGTGCGTGTTTATTCTGTGATGATATTTTTCAACTATCGTTGATTCTGTAAATTAATTGCCTTTTTGATTACCGTATTAGTATCAACGAGTTACGAGTGTTTCTGTAGTAGTTAAAGACGATGAAACTATCAATTGGTAAGAGGAATGCAGCTCTCGGCTAACGCAGCGTTGAGCGTTGGTCGCGCCAAGACAGTTGACAGCGAAAGAGTGTCTGACCTCAGAGTAACACATCGCGCGCTTCCCTACTTTACAGGGGCGGAGGGCCTGAAACAAACCTGTTTTCTGGGGTTAGGAGGCCATTCCGACCCCAGGTTCCCTATCTCAAATTCATCATATTCCCATCCCCTATACGCCCCTTAAGGGTACTCAAGTACATAAATGACACCCTGTATTTAGTTGTTCGCAATCTGGACTGTTTTTGACTTGTTCGCAACCAAGACACAACCGATTTGAAATGAGTCACTTCAAATTCACACCATTCGACACAACATAATTCGGTAGAGGGGTGGAGGGAGGGAACCTACCTGACCGCTCTCAATGGGCGCAGTTCCACAGCCACATTTCGATTGTTGATGCTAATGACCAGGATCATTAGTGAAGCTTGGGCGCAGTTCCATACAACCCGCCTTTTCAATGAAACTCGGTAAGATCATAGCACCATTTTGACCGACCCAGACCGTGCCCTTCAAATGTTATTACGTCTCACCAATCCAACATGGTGGCTGTGTGAAATATTTCACTGGCATTCTATATCTCCGAAACCATTACCGATATCACCCTGAAATTTTGTACGGTAATAAAAGGCACAACTAGAAATTCATTTATGAGACCTTCAAAAACCTGTTAACAACGAAACGAACATGGCGGCCAAGCTAAGTTGGAACTTTTAAATTTCTCGCGATTTAACCATTTAAACGCAATTAAACTTGGTGCAGCAAATGCTTATACACATTGTAATGCACTGGCATCTAATTTAGTTCAGTTGTTTACATAACCTCAAGATAACGGCTGTGCGGAATATTTCACCGGCATTCTATGTCTCCGAAACTATTACTGATATCACCCTGAATTTTTTACGGTGATAGAGGGCACTGCTTCAAGTTCATATATGTGACTTTCAAAATTCTGTAAAGTACAAAACGAACATGGTGGCCAAGCGAATTTGAAATATTTTAATAGACTTTTCTCGCGATTTAACAATCCTAGCGCAGTGAAATATGGTACAGTAAATGTTTATATACATTGTAATGCACTGGCATCAAATTTAGTTAAATTGTTTACATACCCTCAAGATGGCGGTTGTTCGAAATTTTAAAATTAAGTTTTTATTTATTGTGTATTAATCATACGATGGAAGTGAACGTTTGAATAATGCACCTACGCAATAATCGTCGTCTAATAATACATAATTCTATGGCCTACATATATAACAAGTAGTTCCGTGAAGAACTATACAGCCTATTTTCATATTTCCTGCTCATGTTAATTGCCTCTATCAACATACAAAATTTCAGTTTAATTGCTATAACAGATTCGTAGATATTGAGAACCGTCTAAATATTTCAGATGGTCGCCAGGTTGGATTTTTTATTTTTGTACTATTATATTAAGATTATTGTGTACGTGTGGTATTCAAACTTCAATCGCATGATTAGAACACAAGAAGTAAAAACGAGATTTTAAAATTGCGCACAGCAGCCATCTTGTGATTATATAAACAATTGAAATAAATTAGATGCCAGTGGATCAACATTTGTGTAAGCATTTAACGTGCAACGTTTCACGGCACTCGGATAGTTAATTCGCGAGAAACGTCCATTTAAATATGTATACTTCGCGTCGCCGCCATTTTGGATTCGTGCTCACCAGGTTACTGAATGTCCCATAGGTGAACGTATGTTCATAGTCTCTATGAACATACAAATTTCAGTTTGGTTGCTGTAAAAGATTCATAGATATTGAGAACCGTCTAAATATTTCGGAAGCTCGCCATTTAAGATTGTTATATGTATAGGCCATAGAGTTATGTACCATTCAAGGACACTTATTGTCTAGGTTCATTATTCAAACTTTCACTTCGATCGCATAATTACGACACAAGAAATAAAAACTTAATTTTAAAATTTTGCACAGCCGCCATCTTGAGGTTATGAAAACAATTGAATAAATTAGATGGCAGTACATTACAATCTGCAAAATCATTTACTGTACCACATTTCACTGCGCTCAGAGAGTTAACTCACGAGAAAAGTCTATTAAAATATTTCAAATTCGCTTGGTCGCCATGTTCGTTTTGTACTTTACAGGTTTATGAATTATACATAGGTAAACTTGTATCAGTACCCTTTATCACCGTACAAAATTGCAGGGTGATATCTGTAATAGTTTCGGAGATATAGAAAGTCAGTGAAATATTTCGCACAGCCGCCATTTTGAGGTTATGTAAACAATTGAACTAAATTAGACTCCAGTGCATTGCAATGTGTATAAACATTTGCTGTACCAAGGTTCATTACGTTTGGATAGTTAAATCGCGAGAAAAGTCTATTTAAAAGTCTCAACTTCTCTTGGCCGCCATGTTGGTTTTGTAGTCACCAGGTTTTTGAAAGTCTCATAGGTGAACTTCTAGTAGGGCTCTTTATCTCCGTACACAATTTCAGGGCGATATTGGTAATAGTTTCGGAGATATTGATTGCTAGTGAAATATTTCGCACAGCCGCCATGTTGGATTGGTGAGACGGAACAAAATTTGAAGGGCACGGTCGAGGTCGCCGGGAATAGTGCTATGAACTTACCGAGTTTCACTGAAATCGCTCCAGCCGTTTAGATTTTATTAGGGGGACACACACACACACCTCACACACACACACACACACACACGCACACACACACGGACAAAAGGTGATCTCATAAGCCTATTTTTTCAAAATTGAAAATAGGCTAAAAATCCAACATGGCGAACATCCGAAATATTTAGATGGTTCTCAATATCTATGACAGCAAACAAACTGAAATTTTGTATGTTGATAGAGGCTATGAACTTAAGTTCACATATGGGACTTTCAATAACCCGATGATCACAAATCCAACCTGGCGGCGAGGCGATATATAAATATTTAAATGGGCGTTTCTCGCGATTTAACCATCCGAGCGCTATGAAACGTGGTACGGTAAATGCTTATACAAATTTTAATCCACTGGCATCTAAATTATTACAACTGTTTTCATAACCACAAGATGGCAGCTGTGCGAAATTTTAAAATCTCGTTTTTTTCTTGTATCCTCATCATGCGATCGAAGTTTGAATACTATACCTACACAATAATCTTCATGTAATGGTACATATCTCTAAACCTTACATATATAAAAATCCAACATGGCGACCTAACGAAATATTCAGACGTTTCTCAATATCTACGAATCTATTACAGCAATCAAACTGAAATTTTGTATTTTGATAGAGGCAATTAACATACAGTAAGTAAGATACATGAAAATAGTATGTAGGGTAAAATAGGGAGAGATGACGCGGCAGGAGAGATGACGCACCACAGGCTGCGAGAGCTGTGGAGGGGGTAGATCATTTGCAGGTTGTTGAATGGAAGCGGTTGTGAACGAGACCTGCACTTGTTGTTTCTTTGTGTATTTCAGTGGATTTAGCCGTTCTCTGAAGGAAGTTTCATATTACCTGGTAATGGTGAGTGTCAGAACTTATTTCACGTCCGTAGATTACCTCTTTAATGACCACAACATTTAGTATTTTCGAACATTCAGTATAGGCATTTGAGTGTATAGTAGGTTAAGTTGTCTGTGCAGCAGCACATTTTCGAATGCCGTAAGCCACGTTGCTAGTTACTGGGTAAGTGCGCCATCTCTCCCACGGGTTCAGGAGAGTTAACGCAGGGAGGCTCAGGGAGAGACGGCGCAGCCAATGCGTAACTAAATTTTCTTCTCTAAAGCTGCTTATCTTTCCTGTTGCAGCCAAAATGCCCAGAAAATACGGAAAACAGACAGAGCAAAATGAACCCAGGAGACTTCCGTAAAGCTGTCCATGTCATTGTTACAGAGAATATGCCAGTTAGAGAAGCGGGCCGGCAGTTTAACATTCCGGAGCCTACTCTTCGTAGTAACTTACTGACGCGAGCATGACACCCTGAAAGATGTTGCAGGAAATTTCGCCAATGCCTCCCAATAAGAAACGCATTGGTAGGCCTAAGCGTAGAAAACAATCGGCTGCCCATCTAACCGATGTGAAGTTTATAACTGAGAGAAGAAATAAAAACTCTCAAAGTAGCAAAAATGCTCAGAACAAGGGGGATGAGAAAAAAGTGGTACGTAAGAAGACTGCACGAGACAAGGCTTGTAAGCGACTGGTATACGAAGAAACATCTTCTGAAGAGAGCGGCAGTGCAAATTTACCTTCCTCGGAGGAAGAATCGAGAGATGACAATCAGTGTATTGAGTGTTTCGAAGAGTATGAAGAAACGAAATCCACATCTGACTGGATTAAGTGCGTAGCTTGTGCGAGGTGGCTTCATGAAACGTGTACAGTTCACGCAGAATTGTGTTCATCTTGCCGCCGAATCCAAAAGAAGCAAGAAAGAGCATCTTTGAAGCGAAGAAAGTAGTTTTCACCGAGTGTTAAAGCATTAACCATCTCTCCCTCACCACTGCGTCAACTGACCCCAGCGGGTGGGAGAGATGAAGAAAACTACGCGTGGCAGTGAACTTAAAATTGTGCTTGAATTTTTGCATGAATGTAAATAATTTTATGTTTCTTATAAATACTCAGTGTGTCTCCGGAGATTCACATAATATCTTCCTTCTTTCAGGTAAGGTTTTGTTTGTTACGATAGTTCCTAAAAAGGTGCGCCATCTCTCCCGATTTACCCCATAGTTCTTCACGTAACTTCTTGTTGGACTTGTTAAAATGATTGATTTTTAGTGAGCTTACGTCGCTCATTCTCGAGTTTTGTCCGAATAATGTAACCCTTCGTTTTCTATATTCTGCCGTATGTTTCGTGCAGATCTTTGCTGCTGCACAATCGGTAAGTGTCAGCAAACTTTCTTGGAATGAGTATTTCTCTTATTATCTATCTTTCTTCTCGATTTCATCAAGATTTTTATCTGGTTCCTAATTCAAGGGATTCTGAAGAACACCTAGCACTGACATTTTGTTCGGATCACTGTCTGTTAGTGTCTGTTACATATAATTACGATCGCTGTATGTGCTCTTTGAGAGATGGAATGCAAGCTCCTTTACTTTAGCTCTATTATTTATTACTGTATTATAATACAGTGAAACCACTATTAAGAGACCAGTGACGGTTCCATGGAAAACTGGTCTTTTAGAGGGGTGGTCCCTTAATAGGGGTAGACATTAAAAATAATATTATACTGCATTATTAATAAAGTACAGTTGGCACAAATACTTGATTACAATTTATCTGCATTGGTTCATATTTAGTACAAATTAATTACAATTAGTTTTTTTCTGAGCTCTGTCATTTAAAAAGTCACGAATTGATCTCTGTTTCAGATTAGCACATCCTTTTTTTTTACAATTTCACTTTCTAGAATATCTCTGAGTGAGTTCGAAAGTCTATTAATTTGTTCTGGGTTCGAACAATCTTCTAGGAGAGCCGTTTTTTGTATTTTTATATGTTACATAACACTTTTTCTAATGGCATTGTATGCTGATGCAGTTCTGTGCCAACAGAACCATTGTTTACATCATCACCCTCATCACCTTCTCCAATGGGAAGGCAGTCGAGAAGTGGTCTTTTGAAAGAGGTCAGACTGAGAAAATGCCTGGTCTTTGGTCGGGGAGAGGGGTGGTCCTTAAAGAGAGGTAACAAATGGGTTCCAAGAAAAATCAGTCTTTAAGAGGGGTGGTCTTTTAGAGAGGTTTCACTGTAATTATTATTACTTGACATTTGAATTGAACCTTTAATTACTGCATATTAACAATCAATTTGATTTGTGTCTACAGTAAACATATCGTTACTTTCGATTTGAGTTTTTGTGCTATGCTAGAGCTATCTAATGGTCAGTCGAGACTCCATTAAGAGAAATCCAGAAAGTTCAGACATTTTGTTCGGATCACTGTCTGTTAGTGTCTGTTACATATAGGCTAATTACAATCGCTGTATGTGTTCTTTGAGAGATGGAATGCAAGCTCCTTTACTTTGGCTCTATTATTTATTGCTGTATAATAATGATTATTATTATTTGACAGTTGAATTGAACCTCTAATTACTGCATATTAACAATCAATTTGATTTGTGTCTATAGTACTCCTATCGTTACTTTCGATTTTAGTTCATGTGCTATGCTCGTGCTATCTAACGGTCATTAGTGAAATCACTTTAACAAGCCATTCACAGACATTCAAATCGATACATCACGGCAAGAGTTTCGTTCGCAATGTCGCGATGTCTTCCTCACATTCTTGGAACTCTCTCCATTTGGCTTTGCGAAATTTGAGATTTTCCTAGTCAGTCGGTCATTAGTCATACGGAAGATTTGCCCGTAGAAGAGCAATCTTTTATATTTTATATTCTATTTTGGTGTAGCCTATAGTTCTTCATTGGATTTCAATCGTACCTGGCCATCAACCCACCTGTTGCCTAAAATCTTCCGTAATATCCTTCGTTCCGGTTTAATTAATTTATCGACTTCTCCATTTCTACAAAAAGTCAAAGTCTCTGGAGCATACAGTCCTTTCGGTTTAAGTACCGTGCTATACTGCCTAAACCCCAGGGTCTCACATCCAGTGGGACGTGGGTTGGCGACCATGGGGCCACAGCTGAGTCCGGGATTGCTTCCACTTACTTGCGCTGGCTCCTCTCCGTCTTCTTTCCTGTCGACCTCACTTGGTCAACTCTTGTTCTCTTCCGACTCCGACAGTATTAGGGTATCTGAGGCCTAGGGAGTCTCCTCCTTTCCCGTCTTAATTGGCCCTTGTCTCATCTTTTCTGATACCCTCCTTCTCCGAGGGTCAGCGTTCTTTTTCTTTTCATGTTATCTCCGGCCTTCTGCTCAAAGCCCTCAAAGAGGCCGGATGTATGTAGTCCCACCACTTCTGGTGCATCCTGGATATTGCTACACCCTCAGGGGCTCACGGCTGGTGGGTTTGGGAGTTGGTGACCCCAAGGGATTCCTGAGCTGGGTCTGGTTTTCCCCCTTTTTTTCCATTACCTCTGGGACGGACCCTCTCCTCTTTCACATTCCTATCTGCCTTTCATGGCTCACCTTCCTTCCAAGTCCCTCAATCCACATTCTTCGAGGGTTGAGATAATTTATTTTCCTCCTGTGCTTTATTTGCCTTATTCCCTCTTTTTTTCATTTCTTCTTCTAGTATATATGTTAGTAGTTAGTTTTAGTTATAGTTTACATTTCATTATCATCTTCACGATCACCCAAACCATTAGGAGCCGATAACCTTGATGTTAGGCCCCTTAAAACAACAATTATCGTCATCATCATGCACTTATACTCAACGTCTTCTTATTTAGGTAGATGTGTAGCGTCAGATGGAAAGCCCAGTCAATTTTCCAAATCATGTCATTGATGGCTTCTTGTTCCATTCCTGTTTGTTGGATTACCTCAGTTAGTTAGTTAGATATTGAGGAGTTAAGGGGCGAAACTTGGCCATGGGGCCAAGCTCTCTGCGCACTCGGTAGATATGGGTTCGAGCCCCACCGTAGGCAGTCCTTGACATGGTTTTCCGTGGTTTCCCCATTTTCAACTCCAGACAAATGCCTGAGACGTTACCTTCTGACAGGCCACGGCCACTTCCTTCCAGGACCTTTCCCAGTTTCATTCACCATCATTCATTTCATCTCTCATGAATTCCTCTCATCAGTTTGGCGTCAAGAAGGGCATATGGTCGTAAAAACCATCCGCCACAAATACTTTCATCACATCTCATCCCCGACCCCGTTGGAAAAGGGTAAAATAAGGGGTAGACATACATCCATCCTGGTCCATCACTTATATTTGACGTGTATTAGTAGACTATTATTATTATTATTATTATTATTATTATTATTATTATTATTATTATTATTATTTCACATCGTTATGCCTATCTAAGGAGCGCGAGAAAACTCATTTTGCAAATGATGTTGATGTTTTCTTCTCTCAAAATCTCTTCATCTGGGCACTGAATAGTTTCTCCCGTTCTTCAGTCCATGGTTTCCTGGTACTGAAACTGATCTTTTCCGCAAAATGATAGTTGTTGATAACTGTTCTGAATTTGGATCTGTCTTGTATGATTTCCTCTACTATGCCAACTTCTTGAAGATCTTCCTCTATTTCCTTAAGCCAGTTGGTCTTGACTTTCATTGAGAGAGCAAGGTTCAGAATCCTCGTCAGACTGTCATCGGTCATGCGAAGAATGTGGCCATAGAACTAAAATAGCATTTTCCTGAATGTGTCGGTGATACTTTCAGAGTGATGATATATCTCCTGAGACTTCCGTTTCAACCAGATTCCCTCTACGCAGACTGGACCAAAGGTTTTCCTCAATATTATCCTCTCTTTCTTCTCTACGTCTTTAATGAGAGATCTGCCTCCAATGAGCAAGGTTTCCGAGGCGTATAATGCTTCAGGTTTGATTAATGTGTTATAATGTCTTAATTTAGCAATCCGGGATATTGACTTTTCGTTATACCGTATCTGTTCCAGGTAATTATATGCGCCTTCTGTAATTTTGAAATTCTCTCTTTATTTGCTTCACGGTTCAATTCGTATGGCTGAATTATTCTTTACGCTGATGACGTTATGTTGGCCGCTCAAAACAAGCTGGATCTCCAACATCAAGTCCAGGAATGGAGTGATCGGTTAAGTCAATATGGCCTGCGGCTTAACAAAGCTAAAACAGAATATATGACATCGGGTGCAGAAGAAATAGGAACAATCCAAGTCAACGGCGATGATCTGCCTCGAACGACAAAATTTATGTATCTTGGATACCGAGGAGGTCAACGTAAGAATTAATGCTGCGTGGATGAAGTGGCGAGCAACGACAGGTGTCATGTGCGATCGCCAGATGAAAGATCACCTAAAATCGAAGATTTATCGCACTGTCATTCATCCCGTGGTGCTTTATGGTACTGAACGTTGGCCGAGCACCAAGGAAGCAGAACGTCGGCTAAGTGTCATGAGGACCAAGATGCTTAGATGGACAGCTGGCATTACTAGGTTGGATCACATCCCCAATGAAAGAATAAGGGAACGATTGGGTGTCGCGGCAATCAACAACAAGATGCGTGAGGGTCGTCTGCGATGGTTTGGTCATGTTCTACGGTCAGGAGCGGACACCATTGCGAAACAGAGGTACACACTAAAAGTCGCCGGGAAAAGACCAAAGGGGTGACTGAGACAACGTCGGGCCGATTCACTGCACAGGGATCTGAAAAGCGTCAACCTACACGACCTACCTGCCGCGAGGCGGGATAAACGCTAAAGAAAAGAAGAGATTGTTATTATTATTATACGCTGAAATAAAATTCAGTTAATGATCTTACACTCTATCGGAGAGATGGTGACATACTTGAGAGGATAATTCATTATTCCAAGCAGGTTAGTGCGTTGCTTCAGTTGGTCTGCGTGACACACGTACGGTGGACGTGCACGCTGAGACCACGTATCTTGACAAGGGACACGCTCCAGATAAACAAACCACTTATATTAAAATATTCTCTTTTTATCAGACATACCTACATCAAGACGTGCTTGGAAAGATTCACCGAATTAAATTACATCCGTTTGTTTTTTCGTTAAGTAGCAGAAACTGATGTTGTCTGACCTGCCTAATTCCGGGCAGGGCTTCAGATATACCAAAGTTAATGTATTCAATTTTTTCTAGCGATACACAAATTATTCAACAGGTACAGAATTTACGATATCTTGTATAAAAGGCAATGGGAATTAGCTGCGCCTAGGTCACAAAAAGTAGCACAATGACACGCAAGATGGATGAGTCTTTTCTACGTGTCTCGAATTGTAGCTCCGTTTAATTACCTCCATACAAACACAGCAGCACGTGTTTCAGACGGCTAGCCACCTGTCTCACAGTAACTAATTTTTTAAGGGAATGTCAATTAATAGATTTACTTTCCAGGAAAAGATTGAAAGCGATACAAAAACTGAGCTGAAAGAAGTTTGCCTCCGTGTGGTACACTCTTAATCAGGGCTATTTAAGGGGATGTGGAATCGCCTATCGTACCAATGTTAAATTTGTTTAATATTCATGCTCCTTTTCCTCATAATCTAATGAAGGTATGATAATGAAATTTATGTCATATTACAATCAAATCTTACTTAACATATTAATGGAGCGTGTTTTATAACGGACTTCTGGGGAGTCAGATACTCATTTCTTTTAAATAGTCAAGAAATATAATTACTTTTTCTAAAAAAAACCCCAGCCAAAATCCAAACAGTCTTACTTTCAATATTGACACTTCTCCATTAAAATATTAACCACTATCTATGGTGAAAAGTTCACAGCGCTGTGATGAACAGAAGCCTAGAAAAAGGAACATACACTTTAAAAAAAATGGAAATGAGAAAACTGCAGTTAAAACTTGCCTCAGATGATCATTACCTCATTGTTAGCGCAAGTGTAAATTAAAATTATGGCAATTTCTAAAGGTTTAACTATAATGTTTTACACATCATTTTAAAGGACAGACATCAGACATTCATAAAATAGAAAAGAAAAATGAATTTGACAATTTTAATCGTTCCATATCTCCTTAAACTATTTAAGTATGGAGTGTCACACACTATCGACGGTCCACCCCATTGCGAGTTGGCTGGCATTCTCCGCAGAGGCCCGGGTTCGATTCACGGCTCTGCCAAGGAATTTAATTCTGGTGTGAGGGCTGAAACGAGGTGTAACCAGCCTCATGAGGTAAAACTGAGAAGAGGCGCATTCAATTCCTACCTCAGCCATCCTGGGAGTGGTTTACAGTCGTTTATAACTTCTACTCCAAGCAAATGCCAGGATGGTACGTGACTTAAGGCCATGACTGCTTCCTACCCATATCCTACCTCAATTACAAATGCACACACTAGTACATACTTCACAGGGACACAGGTTATCAGACAAATTCTACATGCACCCAAGTACATGGGACTACACAACCATGATGTCACAAAGCCCCTAAATGAATCAAAAACAATAACTCACTACCGACGGGTTTGATTGAAAATCATAGTATACTCAAACTTTGTAATATTAATAAAAACAAGTAATTCCGTGAAGAAATAAAGCCTATTTTTATATATCCTACTTTAGTTAATTGCCACTATCAACATACAAAATTTCAGTTTGATTGCTGTAATAGATTCGTAGATATTGAGAACCGACTAAATATTTCGGATGGTCACCATGTTGGATTTTTGTAGGTCTTAGAGTTATGTACTGTTACATAAAGATTATTGTGTACTTGTACTTCAATCGCATGATTAGGACACAAGAAGTAAAAACAAGATTTTAAAATTTCGCACAGCTGCCATCTTGTGGTTATGGAAACAATTGAACTAAATTAGATACCAGTGCATTACAATGTGCATAAACATTTACTGTACTTAGTTTCATTGCGTTTGAATCAATAAATCGCGAGAAAAGTCTATTTAAAACTTTCAACTTCGCTTAGTCGCCACGTTCGTATTTAGTTAACAGGTTTTTGAAAATCACATAAATGAACTTCCACTAGTGCCCTCTATCTCCGTACAAAATTTCAGGGTGATACCGGTAATAGTTTCTGAGATATAGAATGCCATGACATTTTTTGCACAACCGCCATCTTGAGGTTATGTAAACAATTGAACGAAGTTAGATATCGGTGAATTAGATTGTGTATAAACATATACTGTACCAAGTTTCATTGCGTTTGATTGGTTAAATCGCGTGAAGCGTCTATTTAAAAGCCGCAACTTCGCTTGGCCGCCATGTTAGTTTTGTAGTTACCAGGTTTTCAAAAGTCACATAGGTGGACTTCTAGTAGTTCCCTTTATCACCGTACAAAATTCCAGGGTTATATCGGTAATACAGTAGTTTCGGAGATATTGAATGCTGGTGAAATATTTCGCACAGCCGCCATGTTAGATTGGTGAGATGTAACAAAATTTGAAGGGAACGGTCGGGGTCGTCCGGAATAGTGCAATGAACTTACCGAGTTTCATTGAAATCGCTCCAGCCGTTTAGATGTTATTAGGATTGGGGTGGGACACACACGAATCACACACATACACACACAGACACACGGACAAAAGGTGATCTCATAAGCCTATTTTTTCATATATGAAAATAGGCTAAAAATAATAACAATAGTATAAAAAATAAGCACGATAGAATTCCAAATGAGGTGAGTCAAGCAAATGTTGATATAACTGCATCAAACTACTGGCTCACTTCAGGACAGATCTTTCCAGAAACTGAAGGTCGTATGCTTGCAATTCAAGACCAAATCATCCTTTCTAGGAACCACCACAAGTTTATTATAAAATACTCCGCTGTACAAGGTGGTAATGCCACTATTGTTCTCGAGAGTCAGAAACAATACAACATCATTATTGGTTGGTTGGTTCCTTAGTAAAGGGACTGCGACAACGCGGTCATGTAGCCCCGTGTACTTTGAGCGTGTGTAGAATCTGTCTGATAAACTGTGTAAATTGTGATGACTGTATTAGTGTATGTTATCTGTTTTTAATTCAAGTAAGGACTGCAGACGATAATTTCAAGTAGTTCTTACATTTGCCACCAAATGCTACCGTCCACGACACCTAGCTGTGAACTTGGCTACTACTAGATGCCATCGCAACCAGCGCCCGGTGACGAACGTTGGAACTTAAGAGCATTAATAAAAGCTAACCTCAAAATTTGCTTCACATAAGTTTAGTTAGTGGAAGGTTCCTTTACATGCCGGAAATCTATGACATGGGCCCGCTGCCTTTACTTTTCCTCCTAATGAAGGCATCCTGAGGGATTTCTAGCGCTCTTAAAGAAGCCAACGACTTCGTCCGGGTTTGAACCCGCGACCTTGGGCATAGAAGCTCAGCATGCTACCGACTACGCCACCGATGCCGCGAACATAATAATTACATATGCATGTAGGCATTTACTGGCGATGGAGTACAAACAAAAGCAAGATGCAATTGCTAAAATTGTGCATCAGTAGTTGGCTGATAATTATAAGTTCCGTATTACCAATATCAGCTAGAGAGTTTTCTTGAAATCAATGTCTACTAGTTGTATTGGGACCGAACTATTCTGACTGAACAATCGGTAACGCACAACTGGCCGGTAGCCAACAAGGAAATGAAGCAAAACACTCTGATAGATGTTCCGATCCTTAACAACAAAGAATCTCCAATCAACGCATATTGAAAAGATCAGCAAATATAGTGACTTGGTCGGTCCTATCAAGAGGCAATGACATGTAGAAGGGGTAAAGACCATACCCATCATTGTCTCGAGTACGGATGTAATCCCAAGTACCTTGCTCCAAGGCCTTAAAGAACTGGATATGGATACTCAACTATACAAACTAATGCAGAAGGCAGTAGTTCTCTGAACAAGCCGAATTGTCCGGAAATTCATGAGTAGCGAATTTGACTTTCCAGCTTTGAACTGGTTCTTTCAGTGGACTACCTATACTTTGGTTCTCTGAAGTCCATATAGTCATGTTGTGATGTACCAGTAATGTGTTATATAATAATAATAATAATAATAATAATAATAATAATAATAATAATAATAATAATAATAAACAAATGCCCAATGTACTTGTTTGCCGAATTGAGTTGACTGAGGCCTGCTCGATGGAATAAGTAACGCTGATAGCAGCTGAGCCGTGCACCATAAAGCTGTTTTATTACTGTGGGGGAGTCGTGTCAGGTTATGGGAGCATTCCCTTGGCGAATACACGACGAATAACACTGGCATTGCCAACTTAAATTTCTTTAAAATTACTAGGGAACAATTTAATGGTGACTTGAAGTCGATTCCATCTGAAAAAGATTTACATGTGATTAAATTATATTTCCACACATTTCAAGGAGTGACGGGTTTTAAAAGGATGTCTTGTTTCACTCGCCAAGCAAGCACCATCAGCTACAGGTCACAAACAGGACAAAATTTCTCTACCTAAACTGATAATGCCAATCACGAATGGTCGCGGCCATGAAAAATGTGAACAGTAGAATTCGATACACCTGTCCGCCTCGTTGCGTAGTTGGCTGTCACCGCGGAGACCCGGGTTCGGTCCCCAACTCTGCCAAGATATTTAATACTGATCTGAGGGCTGAAACGGGAATCACTCAGCCTCGTGAGGAAAAACAGAGAAGAGGCGGGTTTGATTCTTACTTCAGCTATCCTGGAAGTGGTATCGCGTGGTTTCACACTTTATTCCCGGCAAATGCTATGATGTTACCTAATTTAAGGCTACGACCGCTACCAACCCAAATCCTGCCTAAATTACAAATACTCACATTAGTACAGACATCACAGGTTATGAGACAAATTATACACACACCCAAGGACACGGGGCTACATGACCACAAAGCCCCAAAGAGAATCAACATCAGAAATCCTCTTCCAGCTAGGAATGCCAGAAACTTGGGAGATAATTTCAATTTACAACAATAATGGAGTACTACATCTACACCTAAGTATCAGAACATTCCCAGCATTAAAAGCCAATCACAGGGATTTACCCTGCAAAACCTGGGCAACTCTCAACCGGATCAGGACACATCACGGCAACAGCAAGGATTTCCTTCATAAGTGGAGGAAACTTTCCTCCCCGGATTGAAGACTCGGTGCCCCAAAACAAACAGTTCAACATGTAGTGGAAGAGTGTCTTTTGAGTCCCGCGGGGTTAAATCGACCACCACAGCCGCGAGGGCATCTGCAGAAAGTGCAGAGTTCGCAGGTTCGATTTCCGACACTGACAGTGGCTAAACAGAGTGTGGTTTTTCCCCGCAGTTTTCAACACTCCCTCCAGGCAAATACTGATATAGTACCTTACTTCATGTCCCGGAGCACCTACCTCATCCTTGTCCCTAATACAGTTACACACACTACTACATATATCACATAAACATCAGACAAATTCAACAGTCAACTACACGGGACTGATGACAAAAATGTCGCAAGCCCCTAAAATGAATTAACAACAACAATATACAGCAGTGCTGATACCACGTCATGAATTTAAAATATAACTGTACATTTCTTGAATATAATCATTAGGGCCCGGACGTTGATGACATGTCATCTTTTTACTGATCTGTCCAAAACAATGCTGAAGTACATGGAAACTCCGGACGGGCCATCCCGTCTTCAAATATGTCATTTTTATTTTGCATCTTTTTGCATTTTTTCCTATTTTTCCATTTTAAGAGCATTTTTTAAAGTTTGGTAGATTTTTGGTCTTATTTTAGAGAAATCGGCCTTTTGAGGTCATTTTTCCACAATTTAGTCATCTCACAGCTTTATATGAGGAAGTTAACTTACGTGTCTCCGAGTTAAGCAGAAGCTAGTAGCTGATACAAGATAATTTAAAATATTGAAATATTGATTCCATTTCCTTAATCAACCGGGTGGAAACTAGTCTTAGCAACCACCGTGGCGAAATTGCTGCGGTTATTGCATCAAAACTGAAACAAGTGCTGGAGTAAAACACCCGGTATAAAACATTATGCAAAGTCTCGGCCATTCTTTCTGGTGAAAAATACTGCATGGATGGGATTGAGGACGATTTAGCAGCAAACGACCTTCCTCACTTCAAGTACGCTCCGATCACATCAGTTGATGTTGAACGCAGCTTTTCGAGATGTAAAAACTTGTTGGCTGATAACCGCAAATAATTTACATTTGACAACATCAGAATGGCATTCGTAGTGCAGTGCAACTCAGACTAAAGTGAACATAAACCTTTTTGTTAAGTGCTAGAAATCTATTTTGATAGACTTTTCAGTTTGAACTTAAAGATTTCATTTTTGAAATATTGGCGAGTATATTATTGTAAGATCATTTTTTTTCATTTTATATTGCATTTTTCGAATTTTAGCCTATTTTCAATTTTGAAAAAATAGGCTTATGAGATCACCTTTTGTCCGTGTGTGTGTGTGATTCGTGTGTGTGTCCCCCCCCCCCCCCCTAATAAAATCTAAACGGCAGGAGCGATTTCAATGAAACTCGGAAAGTTCATAGCACTATTCCCGGCGACCTCGACCGTGCCCTTCAAATTTTGTTACGACTCACCAATCCAACATGGCGGCTGTGCGAAATATTTCACCAGCATTCAATATCTCCGAAACTATTACCGATATTACCCTGACATTTTCTATGGTGATAGAGGGAACTACTATAAGTTCACTTATGTGACTTTTGAAAACCTGGTAACTACAAAACGAACATGGCGGCCAAGCGAATTTGCGACTTTTAAATAGACGTTTCTCGCGATTTGACCAACCAAACGCAATGAAACTTGGTACAGTATATGTTTATATACATTGTAATGCACCGACATCTAACTTCGTTCAATTGTTTACATAATCACAAGATGGCGGATGTGCGAAATATTTCACCGGCATTCTATATCTCTGAAACTATTAGCGGTATCTCCCTAAAATTTTGTACTGAGATAAAGGGCACTACTGGAAGTCCGTCTATAAGATTTTCAAAAACCGGTTAACTACAAAACGAACATGGCGGCCAAGCGAATTTGAACATTTTAAATAGACCTTTCTCGCGATTTAATGTTCCAAGCGCACTGAAACCTGGTACAGGAAATATTTATACACATTGTAATCCACTGGTATCTAATTTAGTTCAATTGTTTACATAACCTCAAGATGGCGGCAGTGCGAATTTTAAAATTAAGTTTTTATTTCTTGTGATGTAGTCATGCGATCGTATTGAAAGTTTGAATAATGAACCTACGCAATAATTTTCCTTTAATGGTACATGACTCTATGGCCTATACATTTAACAATCCAACATGGCGACCATCCGAAATATTTAGACGATACTGAATATCTACGAATCTATTATAGCAATCAAACTGCATTTTTTAATGTTCATAGCGGCTATGAACTTAAGTTCACCTATAGGACTTTAAATAACCTGGTGATCACAAATCCAACATGGCGGTGACGCGAATTATAAATATTCACATGGACGTTTCTCGCAATTTAACCATCTGCGTGCAGTGAAACTTGGTACAGTAAATCTTTATGTGAATGTTAATCCACTGGCATCTAATTATTTCAATTGTTTCCATAACCTAAAGATGGCAGCTGTGTGAAATTTTAAAATCTCCTTGTAACTTCTAGTGTCCTAATTATGCGATTGAAGTTCGAATACTACACGTTCACAATAATCTGCATGTAACAGTACATAACTCTAGGACCTACATATATAAAATCCAACATGGCGACCATCCGAAATATTTAGTCGGTTCTCAATATCTACGAATCTATTACAGCAATCAAACTGAAATTGTGTATGTTAAATAGTGGCAATTAACATAAGTAGGATATATGAAAAAAGGCTGTATAGTTCTTCACGGAACTACTTGTTAGGTCATTTATTACAGTTATTTTTGAAAGTTTTAAGTGCATTTCTTAAACTTTTTTACGGTATCCACATCCGGACCCTAAAATCATTTTATTCTCACTAAAAAGACAGAGTAAGTATGCTATCTATTTTGTTAGAAATGAGGTCCGATATGGACTCCACTGACAACCGTAAGCATTTGATTACAAAATAAGGTTCAGTAGCTTTTCTATTAACATTTTATTTCTCTGTTAGTTTCAAGTCCAAGTGTGACACGTAGGAGGCAATGCTCGAGTTCCTACCTTTTACTCTCCATATTTAAAGGCGCCCACACAGTGTTCTTGGTACCTGTTGGCCTCGACCTAGAGCCGGCTGCAGCCAACTCAAAACAAGGAAACAAGCTCAATGCAAGTGAACGTCTTCCTGAATATGTTGTTGTTTCATTTAAGGGGCTTGGATATCGTGGTTATTTTGCCCCGAGCACTTGCGTGTATGTAGTATTTGTCTGATGACCTGCGTTATTGCGACGGCTGTAGTATGTACAGTATTTATAATTAAGGTGAGGATTGGGAAGGAGGCGGCCGTGACTTTCAGTTGGGGACCATCTTGACATTTGCCCGGAGTAGAAGTGGCATACCATGGAAAACCACTTGGCCATCCCCGTGGTGTTGGGGTAGTGCGCCTGCCCCGGGTTCAATTCCCAGCTCTGTCAAGGATTTTAGAAACTCAGCCTCGTGAGGACAATAGTAGCTGTCTGACAGTAAGGCAGCGCCCCGGTCACGAAAACCAAGATTAACGGCCGAGGGGATCCGATGCAGTGACCACGCGTCACCCCAATATCTGCAGGCCAAATGGCTGGGCAGCGGTCACTTTGTAGGCCTAGGCCCTTCATGGACTGTTAGTGCCAGGGGTTATTATTATGGAAAACCAATTCCAGGATGTCTGTGGTAGGAATCGAACCCACCTCTTCTCAGTTTTTCTTCGCCAGATTTATTGTACCCCGTTCTAGCTCTCAGACCAGGATTACATTTCTTTTCAGAGCCGGGAATCAAATCCGGCCTTCTGGGGCGACAGGCAAGAAGTCTAGACACTACGGCACGAAGTGGGCATTACTGAATACAAATACTCCTAAATCAGTGAGCAAAAGAAACTGGGTAGGATTCAGTGACAACAAAAGTAGCAACAGGCAAGGGCACAATGACGTAGTGTGGTATTAAACATGATTACTAGGGCTCGGATTTTTAGGTGCTAAAAATCGGGAAAATATTTATTTTTTATGTATTAAAAATACCTGAAATATGTGACAAAAAAGTAAAAATATTTAATTATAATTTAGTTTATTAATGTGAATATCAACAATAAACAGTACTCACGAATGCAATTTATGCGATGTCTCACTGACTGCTGAAGCATTAGTCTACAATACACAACAAGATACATCTTCAGGTTGTCCATCACAAATGACCGACGATTATCGCGAAACACTTCTTTTGAAGGCGCGAAACTGCGGCAATATGTTTCTTGCCCTTGAGGTGTTGTGTAACTTGAGATCGCTGTCCAGCCTCGATTGTTTTCTCACATGGTTGGCAGAACAGAACGCCCCCATCAGAAGTAAAATTGTCTTTAAATTCTGCAACAGACGATTGACTTGTAGTTTTTTTTGTTTTTTTTTACTTTAGACATCGTGGAAGTGCCTTACACTTCACAGTGCCAGAAATGAACTGCATGTGAGTGACACTGGTTCTAGGTAGCTGGCGAAGGGGGAAGTTTAGCACGTGGTGCAATATGACTATGGACAAGGAAATCCCCGGCTTCCACAGTGAGTGGCACGGGGCGACAAGTCAAGAATAACATAGTTGCAAGCTGACATACGCTCTGCATGACGATTAGATAGCTCACAGGTTCTTCCCCGTTCAAGTAACACAGGACAAACATGCAATATACTGAAAGATCTAGCATACTGATTTTAAAAATGTAAATATTTTGTCTTTTTATGTGCTAATAAGTAAAAAACAGGATTTTATGTATTTATAGAAAGAATGCTTAAAATATGTATTTACATAAAAAAATATTTATTTACCTAAAAATCCGAGCCCTAGTTATTACATTAATTGAGCCAATACCGACAGTGAAAGAATTTGTTTGATGACCTATGCTCGATGAAATACAGCATTAGGTCATGGGGCCAAGTTCTCTGCTGACTCAGTAGTCTCGTGGGTTCGATCCCCACCGTCAGCCGTCCTTGAAATGGTTTTCCATGTTTTCCCATTTTGAACACCAGGTAAATGATGGGACGGTAACTTCTGACAGGTCACGGCCGCTTCTTTCCATATCCTTGCCCGGTTTCATTCATCTCCATTAATTTCATCTGTAGCTTGCCACGGTGTCGGATTACTAACCCCAAGCTTGCAGGTTCGCTCCTGGCCGTGGTAAGTGATTTTGAAAGGCAGCAAAAACTACGACATGCATGTCATACGATGTTGGCATGTCAATGAACCCATTTGAATTCAGTAGGCCGTGTTCATAAAGGCAAAAATAATCTCGGGAGTTACCACCAATACAAAGTTCCTCATTTCTCTACTAGAATGCGCTATAGTGTTCAAGGAGCTTAGATATCTAACCTCCTTGACTTTCATAGTGCTTCAAGGAACAACGAAATTCGACATTTAAGCTACCTTCTGGGTGTCAAATAACAAAGCTTGCACCCGGCACCTGAGGCCATATATTATTATTATTATTTCATCTCTCATTAATTCCTTTCGAGAGGTTGGCGTCAGGAAGAGCATCCGGCCGTAAAAACCATCCGACACTAAGACTCTCATCGCATCTCATCCCCGACCCCGCTGAGAGAACATACATTAAGTGAGTCAATACGTTCAAAAGCATGAAGTCGACAGGTGGCATCTAAGTAGAATCATACCTTAGGATTTACTACGATAATGAAAGGGACATAGACCTAATTGATCATGAAGGGTGAATATCTTATTTCAGTGTAGCGATACAGGAAACCCCTACGCCGTTTTTTTTTTTTTTTTTTTTTTTTTTTGTCCTTTCATTTAGGCGCTTGGAGACTGTGTGTATTTGTAACTGAGCCCACGATTAGATAGGAGGTGGCCATGGTCTTTTATTTATTATATTTTAGGGACAGATGACCTCGTAGTTCCGCCCCTTTAAACAACATTAACTAACTAACTAACTAACTAACTAACTGGTCTTTTATTAGGAACCATCCCAGCATTTACCTGTGGTAGAAGTGAGATGAAACGACAGATAACGACTTCTAGGCCAGCCGAGGTTGGAATCAAACCCATCTATTCAGAGTTTTGCCTCACAAGGCTGAGCGTACTCCATTTCACTTTTCAGACCAAAATTAATATTTTTGCCAGAGCCGGAAATCAAACCGGGACCTCAGAGGTTACAGCCAAGAATGCTAGCCACTACACCATGAGGTTGGTCTCAGTAATAGCGTATGTATGTATGCTTCAATACAGGGTGTTTATCAATGATATCGGGGTTTTAACTCTATATAATAGTCAATTTATTACATTAAACTTACAGTTATAAATGATATGTCAAATGAAAAAGCAAATCAAACAGTTTTGTTAGTTGGCACCAGTGCGCATGTGCGTGCAATGTTTCTGCCGCAATCCGCTAGACAGCGGCAGTAGCAAAGATGGCGATTAGTGAACAGAAAGCCTTTTGTGTTTTGCAGTTTGCAAAGACCGAATCTGTAGTTACTGTGCAACGTGCGTTCAGCATTAAGTTCGGTTGTGATCCTCCTAGTGATTATAACATTCGTAGATGGTATCATCAGTTTGAAGATACCGGCTGCCTTTGTAAAGGGAAGAGCACGGGACGACCAAGAGTTAGTGAAGAGACTGTTGAGTGAGTGAGAGAGTTGTTCACTCGTAGCCCAAAGAACGATGATGATGATAATTGTTGTTTTAAGGGGCCTAACATCTAGGTTATCGGCCCCTAATGATCTGGGTGATAGCGAAAATGAGAATGAAATGGAAACCAGAACGAAAAGTATGTGAGACGGAAAATACGTACAAAGAGAAACTCAGATGGAAACAACTCACAATATGGTCTTACAAAAGGGAATTTAGAACGAAAAGATTCACAAAAAGAATAGATTGAAAAGACCCACAAAACGTAGGCTAGATTCAAAATACGTACAAAATGCAATGTAGCGTTGAAGTACTTACAAAATGCAAATGAGATCGAAAATACGTACAAAATGCAATTGAGGTTCAAAATACTTACAAAATGCAATTGAAATTGAAAATACACAATGCAATTCAGATTGAAATATCCCAGTTCCAATCCAAATTATTCACAAAGTGCAATTGAAATTCAAAATACTTACAAAATGCAATTGAAATTGAAAATGCTTACAAAATGTACGGTAGATTCAAACGACTCATGTGGATTGACAATACTTACAAAATGTAATTTAGATTCAAAATATCCACAAAATGCAATTGAGAATCAAAATATTTGCAAAATGCCCGCCAAACAAAATGCAATTTAGATTCAAAATTCTTGCGAAATGCGGTTTAGGTTGAAAATACAAAATGCACTTGAAATTCAATAATCTCACTAAAATGTCCTGCGCCTACATTGAAAGACTTATTAAAAGCAATTTAGATTGTCAATCTTTACAAAATGCAATTGAGGTTGAAAACAATCGCGAGATGTAATTTAGATCGAAAAAAATTACAAAATGCAACGTAGATTAAAAATGCCTTTAAAAATCGCTAAAAGGGAATTTACTAGTAGATACACGGTGAACCCAATAACAAAAACAGTGCGGGAATCTTCAAGAGAAAATGAAATATAAGGAAAAGAGGGGAGGAGAGGAGAGAGAGGAGAGGGTCCGCCCCAAAGGTAAGGGACAAAAGGGGAAAATGGACCCAGCTCTGGAATCCCTCGGGGTCCCTAACTCCCGAACTCACCAGCCGTGAGCCCCAGAGGGTGTAGCATTATCTAGGGTGCACCAGAAGTGGTGGGGCTACATACACCCTGCCTCCTGAAGGGCCTTGAACACAAGGCAGGAGGTAAAAGGAAAAGAAAAAGAAGGCTGACCCCTCACAGAAGGAGGGAATCAGGAAAGATGAGACAAGGGCCAATTAAGGCGGGAAAGGAAGTGACTCCCTAGGCCTCGGATACCCTAATACCGTCGGGGTCGTAAGAGAACAAGAGATGACCAAGGGAGGTAGACAGGAAAGAAGACAGAGAGGAGCCCGACACAAGTAAGGGGAAGCAATGGTAGCCCAAAAAAATCAGTCCGGAAGGCTAGTCGTGCATTACAAGTTCCTGTGTCGACTGTTTGGAAAGTTCTAAGAAAACGCTTACGGCTACGTCCTTACCTTTTTACAGTTATTACAGGCTCTAAAGCCGACAGACCACGGATTACGTACCAACTTCGCAAACGACATCTTGTCTCATGACGATGACGATTTTATGGATCGTGTTGTCTTCAGTGATGAATCGACCTTTCACCTTAGTGGACATGTTAACACTCATAATGTGCGCATCTGGGGCTCAGAATATCCTCACGAGATGGTACAAATGCAACGAGATTCCCCTAAAGTGAATGTTTTTTTGTGCCGTATCCCGGCGAAACGTTTATGGGCCTTTCTTTTTTTGGTGAACCTGTAACTGGCACTTTTTACCTTGATACACCAGAGCAATGGCTCTTCCCTCAGTTGGAAGTAAATGAGCCAGAGAACTTCATTTTCCAGCAAGATAGTGCGCCACCTCACTGGCATAACGAAGTACGCGATTGGTTTAACGTCACTGTAACCGAGGGCTGGATAGGCCGCAAGGGCCCCAATGACAGGGCTTGCTATGCATGGCCCCCACGTTCTCCTGACCTAACGCCTGCGATTGGGGCTTCGTCAAGGATCGTGTGTGCTTGCCTCCGCTACCAGCTGACATCCCTGAATTAAGAAACCGGATTGAAGCAGCTGTTGCTACAATTACTGAATCCACACTTATCAACGTTGGGGAAGAACTCGGCTATAGACTTGATGTGTGCCGTGTGACAAATGGTAGTCACATTGAACATTTATAAGGTAAAACTGTTTGAGTTGCTTTTTCATTTGACATATCTTATATATAAAAGTGAAAGTCTGTATGTATGTATGTATGTATGTATGTGGGTAAGTGGGTGGGTGGGTGTGTTGGTTCCGTATACAAATCTACACCGTTCCACCAATCTCAACCAAATTTTGCATACACATAGTTTAGGACCCAGAAGGAACCGCTGGCTACATGAATTTTCGATAGTCTTTCTCATTGTTCTGATTTCGGCCCTTTTGCACTCAAGCACAGGCTAATTAAATCATAAAATATACTCATGAAGGAATGGCAAGGCAGATAGTTTCCATGGCAACATAGCTCCAGTCGAGACACGGCCGTCTGGATGCCACTTGCGCTCTGCACTGTCGGTATAGAAAATGAGCATCTTTACTTGAAATCCCGTTAGTTACTCACCTACTCACACAGCACTGTCAACCGAGTTTAGCATAACAAAGACTTGACACTATCTTCTACTATATATTTGTCAAATACCACTCACTCACTCACTCACTCATTCATTCATCACGAAATCTCAGAAACCACCGAACGGATTGGAATGAAATTTGGTATGCTGCTTCCCCAAGGGTCGCAAATGCCTACTAAGAGAGGATTTTTGTATATTAAGGTTCTAAAGGGGTGTTAAGGGGGTAGACCTGCATTTCATTGAATAGCAATATCTCCCGATTGGTTTCATTGGGGGATGTGATACTCGGCACATATACTCATCATTAAAAATAAGAAGACATGAGTCTGAGGGTTTTTCGATGTGGCGTATATTATGAGGTGAAAGGGGTGAAAAGTGGGGATTGAAAGATTCCTAACGGAGCGTGTATCTCTTAAACGACATAGGCGAGGAGTTTGAAACTCATCGGAAAAAAACAGCATAAAAATGAGTAAATATGTGTTTGACCGTTTATTCATAAATCCAATTTAAGGGGACATGGGGAGGGGTCACATTCTGGGGGAGGGGAACAGGAAAGAAAGCATCCTAACTGATTATCTGACTGACTCACTCATCAAACTCAGGGGGAAAAACTGCTTTAAAGTAAGTAAATAGCTGTTCGACAGTTTTTTTTTCATAAATCAAATTTAAGGGGTTCATGGGGAGGGGTGAAATTCTGGAAAAAAAAATGAAAGGGAATGTCCTGTCTGACTCACTCACTCATCACGCCCAGCGAAAACTATTCAAGTTGGAAAAATGAAATTTTGGGAATATGTTCGCTGTATGACGAAAACGTCAAATAAGGAATTATTTTTGTTTATTCGGGTTTTAAAGAGATGTTAAGGGGGTAAACGTGCATTTCATTGAATAACGATATTTCATGAGTTGTTTCTTTGGGGATGTGATATTCGGTATATAAACTAATCATTAAAAATAATCAGACATATATCTAAGGATTTATAGATGTGGTGTATATTATGAGGTGAAAGGGGGTGAAAATTGGGGGTTGAGGGATTCTTAACGGAGCGCGTATCTCTTAAACGACATAGGCGAGAAGTTTGAAATTCGGCGGGAAAAAACAGCTTAAAATACAAGTAAATAGGTGTTCGACCGTTTTTTCATAAATCCAATTTAAGGGGCCCTTGGAGAGGGGTGAAATTCTGGGAAAATAAAAACAGGAAAGAAAGTGTCCTAACTGATTGACTCACTTACTCTCTCATCAAACTCAGGGCGAAAACAGCTTTAAATAATTAAATAGGTGTTCGACCGTTTGCTTCATAAATCCAATTTAAGGGGTTCATGGGGAGGGGTGAAATTATCAAAAATAAATGAAAGAAAATGTCCTGACTCACTCACTCACTCACTCATCATCGCCAAGCCAAAATTATTGAAGTTAGAAACATGAAATTTTGGGGATATGTTCGTTGTATGTCGAAAACGTCCACTAAGGAAAGAGTTTTGAATATTCAGGTTCTAAATAGGTGTTAAGGGGGGTAAAAGTACATTTCATTGAATAACAATATCTCACGAGTGGTTTCATTTGGGGATGTGATACTTGGCATATAAACTAATCATTAAAAATAAGCTGACACATGTCTAATAGTTTTTCGATGTAGTGTATATTATGAGGTGAAAGGGATGAAAAGTGGGGATTGAAAGATTCTTAACGGAGCGTGTATCTCTTAAATGACATAGGCGAGGAGTTTGAAACTCGGAGGAAATCAATCAGCTTAAAAATAAATAAATAAATAAATAAATAAATAAATAAATAAATAAAATAAATAGGTGTTCGACCGTTTTTTCACAAATCCAATTTAAGGGGCCTATGGGGAGGGGTGAAATTCTGGAAGAAAAACGTCCACTAACGAAGGATTTTTGTATGTTCACTCTCATCGACCAACCAAAACTATTAAAGTTAGAAGAATGATATTTTGGGGATATGTTTGTTGTTTGAGAAAACGTCTACTAAGGAGGGATTTTTGGATATTCAGGTTCTAAAGGGGTGTTAACGGGGTTAAACCTGCATTTCATTGAATAACAATATGACACGACTATGACGCGAGCGAAGCGATGCTAAAAATGAGATGGTGTGTGTCTGTGTATTACTCAATTACGCAAGTACCACTGGTCCGATTTACATGAATTTTACATGGAAGTAGTTGATTTACCTGGTTAACATATTGGTTACTTTTGATTTCAATACTTTGCACTATTTAAAGATGGCGACCATTTTAGTGACGTCACTAAACCATTTGGTTTCAAACTTCCAAGTTTCCATTTCAAATAAAAAGAGAACGCTAAGAAATAGCAAACTTTTGATGGCATATACGAGGTTTAATATTACATTTCCTATCCGAAAGGTATCTCCAAACGTTAGCGAGTAAAACCTAAATTTGTGCTATAAAACACGGTCAACGGCGAGCGGTGTAGTTGGACAAAATATTCCATCCTTAATCTCCCTCAGCGCAGCACCTCGCCTATCCCCTGTTTTAACAGTCACCTTCACATTTTATTTTATTTTATTTATGACGCGTAGCGAAGCACGGGTACTTCAGCTGGTCATTTATAACTGTAAGTTTAATGTAATAAGTATTATAAAGAGTTAAAACCCCGATATTCATTTATAAAATTTATAATTAATTTGATTGTATATAAGGAAAGGAGGGATCTTTTGCACCTCGAAGGTGGGAAGAACTCTCCTTTTAGTGAATCAGAACCCTTTCTATGCCCACGATCACGGGTTCAAAACCCGGCCGAAGTCGTCGGATTTATCAAGAGCGTTAAAAATCCCTCAGTATGCCTTCCTTCGGAGGGGAAGTAAAGCCGGCGGTCCCATGTCATAGATCCATGGCTTGAAAAAGAACCTTCCACTAACTACACTTGTGGAAGCTAAAATGTGTAGGCAATATTAGTTCCAACGTTCGCCGCCAGGTGCTGACTGCGATGGCATTTGGTAGCCACGTCCGTAGCTAGGTGTCGTGGATGGTAGCATTTGGTAGCAAAAGTAGGAACTACTTGAAAAAATTAATCGTCTGCAGTCCATCTACCTTTACTTTATGAAGTTTATTAACAGTGTAGGTACTATAAATTTGTTTTAATTAAAATTTTCTTTAAATAAAAAATTATCAAGGATAACACAAACTAATACAGCCATCACAATTAACACCGGATATCAGACAAATTTTACACACACCCAAAGTACACGGGGTTACATGACCACGTTGTCACAGCCCCTAAACTAAGGAACGAACCAACCAACCAACCAACCAATCAGAACCTAGCGTGCTTTAGTCTTACACCACTGTAGTGGGAGCGCCAAATGAAGATATTTGCTCACGCAGTAGAAGCAGTAGTATGGTTACTGCATTAGCATAATGTCAATGAAACCAGATGGTCTTAAAACATCGGCATGTATGAGAAACACGTCCCACTCTTTCGTGATGAGGAATGCGGTAGAGGTTGTTAAACCAAATGCAGTAGGCCTACTCCATTATTCTGTTACAGAGGCTATTGATTGATTAGTGCAATCTGCATTAACAGACACGTTAGAATTATGATAGTTGTTGTTTTAAGGAGCATAACATCTAGGTTGTCGGTCCATAATTGTTTGAGTGATAATGAAAATGAAGGAAAGAAAGGAAGTTTGTAGTTTTACGTGACCATTAATCTCGAGAGGATTGATTCCATTGTATATCTGTATATTACTATGGCAATTGGCTGCATTAAATGCTTATTAATCTTGCGATCTTGAGCCACGGAGCCTCATTTTTACGTGGAATCTGAACCACAGGACATGGTATTTCACTTTGAAAATTCTCACGTGCATTGACCGGGAAACGAATCCGGTCCACCGTGGTCAGAGGCCAACAACTTGACCGCTGTACCACCACGCCCCCTGTAAATGAAAGACGATGACATGAAACCTACTACTAAAACTCACTACTGAATTTATAACTTACTTACTTACTTACTTACTTACTTACTTACTTACGGGACTGGCCCCCTCGTTGTAAAGAGGCTAGCATTCTTGGCTGTCACCGCGGAGTCCCAGATTCGATTCCCGGCTCTGCTAAGAAATTTAATTCTGCTCTGAGAGCTAGAAAGGGTACACTCAGCCCCATGAAGTGAAATTGAGAAGAGGCGGGTTCCATTCCTACCTCTTTGGAAGTGTGCTAACATACGTCCAGTACCAATAAATAAAAACCCCACTAGCTGTAGTGACTTTAAACCAATAAATATCCTTTGTGCCCTTAGTAAAGCGCTTGAGAAAATTGTTCATGAACAAGTATGTGAATACCTAACTAAATTTAATATATTCAATCCTTACCAATCTGGGTTTAACCACTGCATTGTTAAAGGTCAGCGATGATATACGCTCAGCTATGGACAAGGACAAGCGTCAGCTTACAATCTTATGTCTTTTCGATTTCAGTAAGGCTTTTGACTGTGTGAATCACAATATACTTCTTGCAAAGCTGAAATCTTTTGGCTTCTCTCAGAGTGCTCTTTCCTGGTTCAAATCATACCTTTCCATGCGTACACAGAGAGTGGTCCTCGCGGATGGCTCCTCCTCAGACTGGAAATAGGTAGAAAGTGGAGTACCTCAGGAATCTGTCTTAGGTCCACTATGCTTCTCGATATATATAAACGATGTTTCGAATGAATTCCGAAATAGTTCTTTTCATATATACGCTGATGACCTCCAAGCCTATTTTCACCTCACGCCTAGCACTGCATGTGATCGTATAAATCTGTTTAATGAAGACATTGACAGGCTTTGTGAATGGGCCCTAAATCATAATCTTAACTTGAACATATCTAAAACACAACTTATATCCATTGGAAATACAAAACTTCTAAATTCAGTAGATTTTAATTCACTACCACCCATCAAGATACTAGATAATAATATTAAATATAGCAACACTGTCAATAATCTTGGAGAGATATTTGATAGAACACTGTCGTGGGCAGAGCATACGTCTAATGTGGTAAGGAAGGTTGTATCAACTATGCATCTCCTGAAAAGAACTGTTTCTTACACCCCTCCTAACATACGTAAGCTCTTCGTCCAAACTCTCATTTTTCCAATCATTGATTATGGCTCTGTTGTATACAATGATTTACCAGAAATACAGAACATCAAATTACAAAGAGTCCAGAATGCATGTGTTCGGAACATTCTGGATGTAAGGCGAGATGAACATATCACACCTTACTACGTGCAGCTGAAATGGCTGAAACTCCACGAGCGCAGGCAGCTATCAGTTGCCATTCTGACACATAAAATATTACATACCAAGACCCCGTTATATCTCTACAATGCCTTTACACCAATGCATTCTGTTCATAATCGAGAAAATAGATACACAAAATTAACACTCCGGATTCCTATACACCAAACCATGAAGTTCAATAAATTTTTTGTTGGCACCGCCTCACGCCTCTTCAACACCTTCGATTTATATAAGTTCGTCAACATTGCAAGCACTGCAGCTTTCAAAAGACATCGTTCATCCTGCTTCTTGGAGCAGTATACCTCTCACATTTGATTACTGCATTATGTTTAAATACTTTTTTTTAAGTTCAATTATAACATCAGGACAATAGCTGACAACCTGTCTAATTTAATAGCTTTTCTTGTACAGTATATGATGTTTGCTTTTCGGGCTGATACTGTGTCTGTATGCTCTCTTTTGTAAATAATCTTTCCATTATCATTATTAATATTATTATTATTATTATTATTATTGTATTATTACTGTCTTTTTGTTACTATTGTTAGACTATTATTATTTATATTGTGAATGTAAGTGAAATGTTTTATTTGTATAAGCCCTAACCTTATTTTATGTAGGGCGCTACTGTAAAGGAGCTCTTAAGCTCTAAGTGTAGCCGTGCAAATTAAATCAATCAATCAATCAATCAGCCAACCTGGAAGTGGTTATCCGTGGTTTCCGCACTTATACTCCAGGCAAATGCCAGGATGTTACCTAACGTAAGACAATGGCCGCTTCCTGCCCAAATCTTCCTCGATTACAAATACAAACACTAGTGCAGTCATCACAGTGACACAGGACATCACACAACTAATACACACACCCATGTACACGAGGTTACATGATCATGATGTTGCAGAGTCCCATAAAGAATCAACAGAAACAAACTAGAAGAAGAAAGGACAAAAAATGAAGGAAAAACGAAAACATATTCAGGGTAAAGAAATGCCCTCAACCCTCGAAGAATGAGGACTGAGAGACTTGGAAGGAAGGAAAGCCATAAAAGGCAGATAGGAAAGGGAAAGAGGAGAGGTCCTGCCTCAAAGTCAACGGAAAAAGAAAAAAATACGGATCCCGAGCCTACCAGCCGTAAGCCCCTGGGGGTGTAACACTATCCAGGGTGCTCCATAACCTGTGGGGCTGCACACATTCTGCCTCCTTTAGGACCTTGTGCAGAAGGCATAAGATACCAGGAAAAGAAAAACAAAAGGGATCTGACCTCTTGAAGAATGAGGGCATCAGAAAAAATGAGACAAGTGCCAATTCAGCGGGAAAGTGAAAGACACCTTAGACATACGATACCCTAATACCGTCGGGATCGGAAGAGAACAAGAGTTGATCAAGGAAGGTCGATAGGAAAGGTGAATGGGACGAGTCCGGTACAAGTAACTGGAAGCAATACGAGACTCAGCTGGGATCCCCTGGTCGTCAACCCACTAGTTGTGAGCCGCTGGGGTGACGTGTGAATGAGACTCATGGATCACCCATCACCTGTTGTTGTTAGTTGGTTTTAGGTGCTTAAGACATCTTGGGGCATCAGCCCCATGTACGTAGGTGTGTGTTTCAGCGTTGACTGTAGTAGTACGTGTAACTGTAATTATTATGTGTCGGGGTAAGGTAGGTGCCCCGGGACTTGAAGTAAAGTAATAGCACAGCAATCGCCTGGAAGGAGTGTGGAAAAAAAAGCAAGGCCAACCACACCCAGGTTAACCGATCTCAGCGCCGGGATTCGAACTTCTGATCTCTGGACTAGCTGCAGCTTTCCATCGCGGTCGTGGTGAGCGATTCAATCCTCTTAGCTACACCGAGGCGTGAATGTGATAGTCCTCCAGTGCAAGTAACGCGATTCTGAAATAAAATAGAATCATAATTCACCAACCACAGTGGCAAAGAGAGCTAACGCACCAGCTCGTGCCTCACTGGCGTTGAGAGAGCGTGGGTTCGAATCCCACGTCGGCCGTCCGGAAAATGGTTTTCGTGGTTTTCCATGTTCACCACCAGGCAAATGTCGCGATGGTTCGTTTCAACAGGTCCACGGCCGACTTTCTTATAAAATCCTTTCCCTAACCCTCCCTTAATTAGACCCAAGTTAGCGGTCACATGGGCTATCAGCCTGTCACCATCCCCAGTTGTATCTGCTGACAAAACTTGTTCAGCTCTCAGACACCGTCCTTGTGACGGTAGAGGAATGATCCCTCGCAGAGTCCGTGGGTGAAGGGAGTTTGAAATATTTATTAATACAGTGAAACTTGGATAATTCGAACCTCAAGGGACCAGTAAAAAACTTCGAATTATCCAAAAATTCGAATTATGAACGTTCTTTGAAAAGGGTAGAGAAAATATTCAAATTCAAATTTTCCGGTTCCCTTAACGTTTTTCGGCCTTTGCCACTCCCATTTTCATAACCGAGAATTTTGTCTTTTTTTTTTTAGGTATGTAGACAACGTGTTTGGAGGAATCCCGAAAGCCTTTGCAATTTCTGATTTTTCCCTTCATTCACTTTTCCACTTCTTTAATCACCGCTATTTTCTCCGCCAAAGTCAATGTTTTGTACGGAAACCGAGGCTTTGATGACAACATCTCAGTTCTGCACACCCACTTCGAAACACAGTCAAAACCAAACTTCTAAACAACAACCACAAATCTAATCAGACCACTCAGCAAGCACTACCAGTCAGGTGTAAGGGATGACACCTATGAGTTAAGAGATGTGGAGTGTTGCAAAACAATGGGAAGGGGAGGGGTTAAAAGCATTGACCTTGGAAGGAGCATCGCAGGCGTGTTGTTAGTCATGTAGTCAAAACCATCGAGTAGGGGCCACATGCCAATGATACGTCGTTTTTCAGGAATTCCTGACCCAAGTGTTTGGCTTCCGATCGGCTTTTTACACGCAAAAACTTCGAATTATCCAAAATATAATTCGAATTAACCACGATTTTTTAGCATTGATTGTATATGAAATGCTAGGGACCAAGAGAAAAAATCGAATTAAAGAAGTTTTCGAATTATAGAAGTTCGAATTAGCCACGTTCCACTGTATTCCAAATTAAGTGTGTGTTAAAATTTTAGGTCAACATATTGTGTATATCGTAAATGTTACTAAAATAAGTGAATATGCGGCATGCAGTTCCAATATTTTGTTCTCGACTTTTGTGTGAGCTGAAAGCAGAAGATAGAAAAGAAAATCTTTTCATAATCATACTAATCATTAGTGGTAGATGGCCTGTATGTTTTCACCTTGAAATAATAGTCATCGCCACCACTACCATTAAGATGGAAGTGGATCTCAACGGAGAATACAATCCGTCATTAAATATTTGATGTGGCGCCCGATGTCAATGGGTCAAAAGCAAACGGCGCAGTGGACACCGACACATTCAAACGGTGGTAAATGGTTCATGTAAAAACCAACAAATGTAGCAGATGCCCCATAGACTGTTGAATTTCTCTGGATGAAGTGTCATGGAGCTGGCGGAGACAATGATGATCTTCTGGCAGGGTCTGGGTTTACTAAGTAAATATTCAGACTTTCACGACCGGCGTTGAAATAGGAATTTCTGTTTCGCGGGCTTATAGGCCGTGTTCTAAGGACATTTTGTCGTCCTGACGTTTCGCTGAAGACTGCGTTCAGCATGTTCACAGGTTACATTAAGCGAAGTAAAACAAGTAAACAGAAGATATATAAATAAATAGTCAACAACCCACACATAGAGGCTACCATAGCAACGGCGTACCACATAAACGTAATGCATCAAGGACAGGGCTGCTCTTCTGTTGCATCTTCTCGTCTACGACGGTCAATGAGGGCAGGCTTGACGGGATTAAGGACTGCAAGCCAAGCTCTGGTCACACGTTCTGCTTCCTCCTTAAGATTGAAGCTGTTAGTATGCTTCAGGATTTCAATACCGTATGTATGTCCCCCCGTTACTCGAAAAGTAGTTGTAATGTCCAGCTGCTTGGATAATCCAGACAAATGTTCCCGCTTAACAGGCCGGGGCTAGCCTCAGTTTCCGAATCCTATAATATTAGCCGGCCCCGTGGTGATGGGATAGCGCGCCTGCCTCTCACCCGGAGGCCCCGGGTTCGATTTCCGGGATTTTAGAAACTAATGTGAGGGCTGGAACGGGGTGCACTCAGCCTCGTGAGGACAATTGAATAGCAGTCTGACAGTGAGGCAGCGCCCCGATCACGGAAACCAAGATTAACGGCTGAGGGGACCCGAAGCGCTGATCACGCGTCACCCCAATATCTGCAGGCCAAATGGCTGGGCAGCTGTCGCTTGGTAGGCCTAGGCCCTCAAGGACTGTAGTGCCAGGGGTTAAAAAAATATTTACTGCAAATGCGCGATAGGAAATCATTTATATGTGCTGTTTTCAAATAAAATTCAAAAGAGCGAAAGACAAGGTAATTTCAGAAACTTTCATAGCACTGATTGTTTTGTCTTATACTGCTATTTTAGAGCGTATATGATCAATTGACGTGAAAAATGAAATAAATTTCGCCTCCGGCACACCTATACAAACACTCACAGTTAAAAGTTAAACACAGCAACACCTTTCATCATGAGTAGCCCTCAGATGCACTAAAATCACCATTTGGTTGTCATCAGCAACTTACGTTTGTGGAAAAGAATACTACAACAGTATTTTCATGCGCAAGCCACTTAAAACACACACAAACAAAAATAAACAGAAATGTATAATTTCCAAGTTGTAACATGTATGCAACATACCACGAAATATAAGAAATATGTACTTATGAATAAATATGCTAGAATATGTACCAATACGGTAATAACTTAATATGGGAATTTAAAATATTTAGTTTAAAAATAACACATAACTATCCGGGCAGTAGAGATGACCATCTAGTTCGTACAGACTTGCAATGTGACTTCGTGTGATATGGTGATATTCTTCAGGAGTAGGATGCAGAATAGGTTCTTTATGAAGTAGACGTTGTATAGTACGAGTAGTTCATATAATTTGAAAGAGATTCTTACTATGGGATAGACAGTGTTAAAAATCACTTTTTTTTATTCGGGCCATTTGTACCATACTTCAAAGTATTTGCCTCGCAAACTTTCAGTCTTTACACTGTGTTTTTCAAATATTGCAAGTCGCGATGCTGGAAGAGACCAGTAGCAGATACGCTAGCAGAGATATTAGCTAGGTAGTATAGCAGAACAGTGATAATGCAGATAATACCCTCGCAATTGTGAGTTTGCTGTCGGAGTAGAAGATTACTGAGCGGAGAAGAAGATTCAGCAATGTCGTCCTCCAACAGCGATGCCGAGTTTTGACAATTTTTCACAGCTTTTGGAGTTTCCCAGCATTTTTGAGCACTCATTGGTTTTGATGGCATTTATTTTTGTGATCACAGATTAGTGTTTCCGAAATCAATTGATCACAAGCATTAAAACTCGCCATGGTGGTGAAAAATTCCCCTAAGAACCGTTTTGCACAGACCGTGGGTTAGCTACATTTTTGACAACTGAACAAATGGGCCAGGAGATGTAGGTAGGGGATCACGTGAGTGTGACAACAATCAGAAGAGACGAGATCCTGTCTGAACGTCCATGAGAAATATATTTATACTGATTTAATAGTAGTCTGCTCAGATTTATTATCATGACTGTCATTTATGTTTCCTTTTATGTATTGTGCCCATTTAGCAAGAAATATGCCAATCACAGTATACCAGCGTAGCTCAATTCGGGATTTCGGGGCAGCAGTAAGTTCCCCCACTCTGTGACTCACATATTTTGGATTAATTAGAGGATACACTTGCAAAAATAACAACAAAAATCAACTCCTATTTAAACACATTTAATTAATAAATTAATGGCGCTACAAACATTTTAACAATTTAATTACTGACCCAAATATCAACTGCTTGTTCCAAATGAACAAGGGATCACAAAATAAAATAAACAAATATTGTATTCAAAACCTGTGGTTTCCACATAAACCAATAATTCTTACTTAGTCTCACTTCCATAAAGCACTAACATTAAGTTTACATAACTCCGAGCTCTTTGGCTCCATGCATTTACATTATTATGGTGTCATTCTTGTACACCTCAAACACTAGCTTTTATATTTTCTTATTTCTCAAGAACAAATATATAATTATATTTAAAATCTATGTTAATTATCTAATTCAATATTTTGGGCATGTCCACACATTCAGTTGTTATCATCTCTCTTTATTTCACAAATATATTAAGGTAATCAGAAAATCAATTGTGTACTCCAGAGCGTGAAGGTACTTGACACAGTCAAAAAACTATAGTTACTCCCGAACTCAGTTGCCTTCAATCAACTCGTGGAATCCCACGTCCATACATTATTACAATAGGGATTGTTATTTATCTCTTATGTCTTAATAGACCATTCTCATATAAGAAACTACGATCTGAACCGGCAAACGAAATATCCATCTTTAAGGACCTCGGTTCAACGCCCGGGTCGTTAACAACTTTAAACACTCCTGGTGTATTTATTTCTCTTTACAACAGCTTACGAGACGGTCTCTGTTCCATCTCGCTTTAAGAAAGCTAGACTCTACTACTTGGGGTGCGATTTATGACACGTTAGGGTGGCGGCGACATCCTGTCTGACCCAACATTAGTAGCTTATTCCCAAGGCTTTCAAAACAAACCTTCCCATTCTATCCAGTTCTGGGGAGACCGGGCTTTATTGTACCGTAACATTCAAACAACTATTCTTTGGTTCAAAGACCATTTCCGTATCCTTGGCATTTATTAATTATGAGAGGGTCCTCATTGATTGGGAAGATTAATACACATACGACGACGGAGAATTTCAGGGGCTTTTATCATAAGAAGATCCTGCATTCGAATCTCTTCAGGTGCCTCGGGAACCAATCCCGTACAGAGGACTTATACAAAATGCGATTTAGAGTCGGCCGTGGCCCATATGACATACGCTCAATAATACCATATATTAGCTCCCTTTTTAAATACATACACAATGCCTCGTGATACTAATGTCACAAATAGAGGACTTACACAATTATCAATTCACTGCAATCAACTACCCTCCATAAGTAATGTACCAAGTATTTAACCACTACGCTTTCCTAGCGTGACACTTTAATATTATATTTGCGCTCATTATGCGCTATGCATTATTTTAAGCCGAAAATGTCTTCCCAAGAACTGATAAAATCTCTTTAGTAACAATTCATATTATTTTAATTCACATATTAATCTTTCCGTTGTCGATAAATCGCTCCCTGTTTTAAAATATTCCATTGAACCTCATCTTTTACACATACGTTAAGGCTTAACGTTCTTATGTTCATATCAATTTATTTGATTTTTACTTAACATTTCCATATTTAATTATTATTATTATCTTTATTCTTTATACAAGCTCAAAAGCTATTTCTTTCATATCTCAACTTTACTTTATTTCAATGTCTTTTATGATAATTAATGATATTTCGCTTGCTCTTATGACATTTGTTAAATACATTAACCCTTTATTCACATATTACCTCTACGGGATTTATTCTTTACATAATTATTCATAATTTCTCTATTTATTTTATTATTGTTCAGACCGTGTTCTTGATTATTCAGTATTTATTCATTAAAACACATCCCTTTCACTCAAAAACTCCGGTGAGTTTGTACACAATCAATTTCTGACACCAAAATAAAATGAATTTAGTACTCACATATTTTCCAGATCATCCCATGATCTTAAATCTGGTGCGGTGTTTCATTTTTGGGCCCACTTTGAACTTTTTACACCATATTAAAGGTATTCATCTTACGTAAAAACACTTTTTGACATATATCTAAAACGCTTAATATTGACGACATTTTTATATACTGATGTGTCCCTTTTGAACACATAATAAACACTAAAAATATTATTTAACACACAATCTTGATTATTTTACACTTCACAATTACTCGATCACTAGGCCGTGTTTCTGAGCCTATCACACGTGATCTTCTTAAATTCCCGTTTCCAAGGGTGGAATTTATCCGATGTCGGCTTCCTATCCTTCAGAATGCGAAAGTCCCGAAACATCTACTATCCCCTGGAGTCCAATTCTGCTATTCCTATCCTGGATAACTGGCTGTTTATCTAGCTTGAACGGCTTCTCTGTAGATCTGTCTATCGATCCTACCGAAAGTCTATATGGATCGAGGTCTCCTCTAAGACCTATAGATTCAGTTTACAGCAGCTAGCACTTCTCGATTCTAGTACTATTAGAATTGTTCGCCTGCTTTCTGAAGCTAATGTTTATAGTCTCCTATTCTATTTATTTGAACTGTTTTAACATTCCTACGTTCGAACCTTATTCTGTTCTTCCCTTTTAGGTTTCTTCAATTTAAATAACAGTTTATCTGTCTGGTACGATACTTCCGTACGTTATGATCTATTCGTTCGTACATTTAACGACCTATCGCCTTTAAGTCCGACGTTCGCAGCCTGCTCTGACTATATCTTACAAATTTTCACTTTAACTTGTATACAGTCGGGCCTAAATCCTATAATTAGGATTTTCCTAATATTTCACTACGGCGATACTTTAAAATTTTGTCTTGAATGCTCCTTATGGAGGCAAGCAAGTCGTTACTACTGTGACGCCTGTGGCTATCGGATCTTACTTCGGCGGTGTAAAACAGCGTTTCTCCCCTCAAGGAGTACTGGTAGTTGTTATCGATGTAACGCAGAGTTACGTCCCCTCACGGACTGTCGGAATGACTACTTCTACGTCGTGGAGCAGCACTTCCCCTCACGGAATGCTCGTAGGACTGCATGTGCTGATATAACTTCACGTCCTCCTGGACGGATTCGTACTGCGTGATGCGTGATTATACCCCTCACGGGCTGTTCAAGACTGCATTCGGTGCTTATACTTGTTGCGCAGTATGACCTCCCCTGAGGTTCATACGTTTGAAGACTTTGATGCAGCACCTCTGGTCACGGAGTGCTCGTTGTAACTGCATGTACGGTGCGACACAGTGACGTGCCCTCAGGCCGTTTGAAACTGCATTCGTTGTGATGTGATACAGCACCTCCCCTCACGGAGTCTGTCGTGAACTGCATGATTGGCTTGGAAACGCCCGAAGCTTTATACTGTTTTACTACAAAAAAATAAGACTCAAGCCTTTTCTGTGGTCAACTTCTAAAATAATGGTGCCACAAATATAAAAATTATACCTTCCGAAAGCTCATCTTCTCAATGTCAAATGATCTTATTGCACCTAAGAATCGATCGTGCAATTCGGAGATATTAATTAATTTCTCGTCCTCAAATGTGTGGGTGTTGCATTCCTTTTGCTCTCTCCCCTCCACAGAGGCTTAGGTAATTCCCCAATGACGTCGTCTTACGTCGGCAGTTTTTTTCTGCACAATTATTACATGGTTTCTCTATACTGAAAAATCTCTCATTCAAAATGATTCACTGTACTGTGCTTGTTTACTCATTATTATGCTCGTAAACGTGTTAATTTTAATTATTCCTCTTCTGGCTCATATGCGGCGTTGTCAAATTCCAGCAACGTCAGCTTGAATTCCGATTCAGGCTTCTCTGTCTAACACGGTGGAAAGTTCCACTCAGTTATTAATACTCGTGACCAGCCCTCTCTGAAATGTCGAGTGGGGTGATCTCATCTAAGGAACATCTGTCCCTAGTCGCTTGCACAATGTTAAGCTATATTCCTGGCTTAAAATCTCTCTCCGTTCCTTTAAGAAACTATACGTTTCTTTCATTTCTTCCTTAAGGACATGGATTCGACCGTCATGGACCCTATGGCCCAAGGGTTCAGTATAAACATACGATTGTTATTTCTTGGCATCTCTGCTCTGATTTCAGTCAACATCGCAGCCTGGATTATACGATTACCCCTAGCTTTTATCTCCATGGGTCGTTCTCAGTGAGCAAAGTCCATCGTCTTGATGGGACGTAGGTTTGCCAAGCACGAAGTTCTCAGCTTTTTTGTAGTGCGATCATTGGCAGTCTTACCTGGAACAAAGAAACAGATTCATAAAAATTGCACGTTCTGATGTTTCTTCACTTACAGTAAATAGCTAAAATACTTTTGACATGCTCTTCACCCAATACACAAATAAAATAAATCAGACGGATAAAAATGTCCCATAGCTACAAAACGGGCGGTGCAAGAAGATTTAAGGCTGGTCTAAATGATTACAGTAGTGGTATGCGTGAACCAAGGGACCTATCTCCAAATTGCAGCAAAAGCGTGCTCGGTTGGCATATAAGAAGCCTTGACGAGGATAAATATCTGTATTTGTCCTGTTGTGGAGTGATTGTTGATTCCTGGACATTCTCTACGACGTCTATGTGAATACCATTTGCCCAGTCAACGGATTTGGGGAGGAGGCACGAGCGTTGTTGATTTGACATATAATAGAAGAATATTTCTTTCTGTCACTAAATAGCATTTATCTTAAAATGTCACTAAATGCCAACTGTTAGAATAGCAAACTTAAAATATTTTCTTGCTAAAGGATATTTAATGCCAATATTAATCTAGTAATAGATTTCAGTCTCCCTGAGGTTGTTGGAAATGAGAACCTTTCTTATGGACCTTGGACTGAAAATGGCGTCTTGGTTTACTGGAATGATGTGTTTTGTTCATTCGTGTTTGTTTATTCTTTGAACAACGATAGTTGCAACTTGTTAGTAAAAAAAATTAGCAAGGTAGAAGCGGCAATAAAATTAAGAAGTACGTTAAGTTACTATTTTAGCGATATTGGGAAGTGGTGAATCGGGTAGATTCTTCGACGCTCCAAAAAGAACATTGCTAATATTTTAAGGGATTGCAATTGACTGATATTGTTGTTTGTTTATCATTCGTTTTAGGAGCATGGTGCATCTTGGTCGTCAGCCCCATCAAAAGTGAGACAAGGTTTAAATCGTTCTCGATATCATAGATATCATAGATGTCATAAAGAAAATTCTAGCAGAAGCTCTAACTAATTGACATTTGGAACATACAGAGAATGGAAGATACGGTTTCGAGTTTTTCATATATAAAGTATATTATGTGCCTATATTTCCATAAGATCTGCCCGGCATTCCGGAAGACCATGAAGATCAAGAATAACATGCATTTTTTGCTCTAATCTTACACCATAATAAGTGATTATGTAGCATATGGATTGAGGCTCTCAATATGCTAAGTAGACTTTTAAAGATCATATTTAATGACGCCAAGTTCTTTAAGGATGTTCAGGATGAACTTGAAAGCTGCTCCCCGAGCTCCGAAAAGGAGGACTTATACTTTCCATGTATTTTCAGGCAGATCGGTAAAACGCCCTTTTCTCCACGTTGACTCGTACCACTTGTTGAATGTCTACTTCCATTCGTAGGCTACCATGGGGTTCAGGATCAAACCTCTCCTGTTCTTCCTATCAATGGCAACGATGTCTGCTTTGCGGTAACGGTAATTTTCCGAGATGCAGTTTACCTCTTCATAAACTTCCCATTTCAATTTCCTCAGGGAAGTGGCTATCGATGATCGTACTCTGTGATGACGGGAATTTCGCAGTACTTCCCATTTAGAACATTGACCTAGGACATATCCTAGTGTCTCTGGTTGGTCACATCGTGGTTGGAGGCATAAGGTTGTGTGCTGGCTTCTACCAGGCTCAGCTCCAACTGCTGACATATTGCAGGACATTTTGATAGCATTTGTCCATTCAGAGCATAAGTAAGGTTCGGATGTTAAGGAAAATTCATATCTTTTTCCCGTGCTCATTTTACCCGAAATCTGAAAAATAAGTTTGAATGACGGGTCCCTGACCACGTTTAAAGTAATTTGATGTTGCCTATAAATGCATATTTCGGCCATTTTTATTGTTTTGGTCATATTTGGTCATATTTTAGTGATATAAGGTCATATTTGGTTATAATTTCAGCATTGTTGTTTAAATTGAGGCGTCGCTAACAAGGTACGTGTTATCTGCGTCGAGTTTCAAACACAGGATTTCCGAATAGTGTAGCGGATATATTTTTCTTTCCTTTCCCTGAACAGGCAGATAGTAAGTTCAGAAGACCTGATTCCAAGAGGGCGCTCCTCTACGGACGTCATTTAGCATTTACTTTATGTTAGTGATACTCTACCTATCCCAAAAATGCATGTCATATTTCATAGTTTTTAGGTCATATTTAGCTAGTTTTTAGGGCATATTTGATAGTTTTTAGGTCATATTTAGCTAGTTTTTAGGGCATATTTTATAGTTTTTAGGTCATATTTAGCTAGTTTTTAGGTCATATTTAGCTAGTTTTTAGGTCATATTTAGCTAGTTTTTAGGGCATATTTGATAGTTTTTAGGTCATATTTAGCTAGTTTTTAGGTCATATTTAGCTAGTTTTTAGGGCATATTTGATAGTTTTTAGATCATATTTAGCTAGTTTTTAGGGCATATTTGCTCGCATATTTTGTACTTCTTTAGGTCTTAAACTTCCAAACCCTAGTGATAAGCCTTTTCTGCTGTTTAAATTTTCTACAAAAACTTTCATAAATTGCTTGAGTGCAAAGAGTTGAAATATCAGTAGTCTAGCTGCATATTACCCCACACAGGGCACTCATTTCCCGTTGAAGTATTTGACTTCTCGTCTGCTCATGATTGTGTACATTACTTTGTATGGCTACTGAGGGCGCGGCGGGTGGAGTCTAGCCCGCTACTTAACTCCCACAGCCCCCTGCGTGCTCAAGGTGTTAGCGGGCGCGCGCTTTTTAGCGTGGGAGGACGGGGCCTTGTTTAACTCCCATCCCATAACAATACTAACAACACCTGGTCCGCTCTGATACACATTTACATATAGAACATCAACCTGATCGCATTACACCACACACAGAGTGAGATTTATATGGGCTGTAATTAGATTTGACAAACACGACGTCCTACACCAGTACCTGTCAAATATTCTTCGTATCCAGGAGCCAGATATCAAACTTAGGAGCCAGATTATTTTGTACTTTTCGAAAACTACACGAAACTAAACTAAACAAAAACATAAAACCTAAAACCATAAACCATAAACCCATCACAAAAAACAAGAAGTTCCGTGACGAACTAAAAAGCCTACTTTTCTTAAAATTTAAGATTCATGCCAATGATTAATCTATATGGATCTATCTAGAATAATGATGAAATTAAGTTGGTAATATCGAAATTTCTAATTGGTTCGAAATACTGTATACCTGGCAATTTGTAGCCTAATAGAGAACTACAGTTGGCAGCCCTGGTGACTGAATATATTCTTAGTTCCATCTCTTAAGGTACAGAATACAATATTTGGTTGAAGTCAAATGGATAGCATGGACGTTACATGCAGTTAAACATTGGATCTAACAGCGCGCGTAAAATCATGTTAGAAACAACGACATACATGTATTGGTCAGAAATAATCTGATGTATTGTTGTGTCAATTTTGAATGAAATCCATTAGTTAGTATAGAAGTTACATGCATTTCAAATTGGACCTATCAGCGGGCTTAGAATCATGTTGGCAGCACTGGCATAGGCCTATATTAGTTACACCAAATTAATCTAGAATGCCAGGTACTATACGTGAGCAAAGTTTAGAGCTATTGGCTTGCATACTTTCTGATATATTGATATTAGGGTAACAAAAATAGAGACAGAATTTATTAACAGTTGGCAGCCCTGGTTACTCTTAAGAATCGGCATAGTCATATATGTTATGGTACACATAGCACACATGAAATTTGGTTGAAATCCAAATAATAGTATAGAAGTTACATGTATTTTAAGTTGGACCTCTCAGCAGGCTTAGAATCATGTTGGTAGCACTGACGTATATTAGTTACTCCAAATTAATATAGAATGTCAGGTACTATACGTGTGCATAGTTTAAAGCTGTCGGCTTGCATACTTTCTGATATATGGGTATTTGGATTAAAAAATTGAGAGCATTTATTAACAGTTTCCAGCCGTGGAGGGTCTTAAGAATACGTTCAGTCATATCTCTTTATGTACACATAGCACATACGAAATTTGGTTGAAATCCAATTGATAGTGTAGAAGTTATAAGCATTTAAAAATTGGACCTATCAGCAGGCTTATAATCATTTTGGCAACACTGCCATGTATGGCCTTCTGGAAATTAAACTGCAATATTATTATCTATACGTGTGCCAATTTTGAAATAACTCCCATTCATACCTTCCAAGATATCCAACATGGAGCTCAAATTTCAATTGCGATTTTTCAGCAGTTGGTAGCACTGACATCATTTTCAAATATGGCCGTGAGATATTCAGGTATAGATATTTACTCCTACCAAATGTTGTTTCGATTGCTCCAGCCGTTTAGGAGTTGATAGGGACACACACACACACACACACACACACACACACAGCCAGACAGACAGACAGACAGACAGAAGGACAGACAGACAGACAGACAGACCGACAGACAGACACACATTTGCCCGATCTCATAAGTCTATTTTTTCCTCATTTTTGCAAAATGTGAAAAGTAGGCTAGTAAATAATAAACAACAAACAATAAACCATAAACAATGAAACGTAAAATATAAAAAACAGAAACAAAAAACCAAAAACAAGAAACAAAGAAACACACAAAAAAAACAGAAATAAAAAACAAGGCATGAAATTAAGTACCATTTCATTAAGTTACAATAAATTAAATGAAGAAAAAAGCAAAACATACTTGCTCACTAACATAAAATCATTATTGCGCCCTTCATAGCCAATATGAAAATTTTCTTTTTACATTTTTACAAAATAAATGAAAGATTGTATATTGGCTTTCACGGCCAAGGAATTAAAACTCAACAATTTTTCTAAGTTCTTGTCATGTCTTGTGTGGGGTTTCGCTGAGTTTTAAATGAAAGACATTATTTTTAGCCTACTTTTCACATTATGCAAAAATGAGGAAAAAGTAGACTTATTAGATCGGGCAAATGTGTGTGTGTCTGTCTGTCTGTATGTCCTTCTGTCTGTCTGTCTGTCTGTCTGTCTGTCCTTCTGTCTGTCTGTCTGGCTGTGTGTGTGTCCCCCCTATCAACTCCTAAACGGCTGCAGCAATCGAAAGAAAATTTGGTAGGAGTAAAGATCTATACCAGAATATCTTACGGCCATATTTGAAAATGATGTCAGTGCTACCAACTGCTGATAAATCGCAATTGAAATTTGAGCTCCATGTTGGATATCTTGGAAGGTATGAATGGGAGCTATTTCAAAATTGGCACACGCATAGATAATAATATTGCAGTTTAATTTCCAGGAGGCCACACATGGCAGTGTTGCCAAAATGATTAAAAGCCTGTTGATAGATACAAATTTTAAATGCTTATAACTTCTACACTATGAATTGGATTTCAACCAAATTTCGTATGTGCTATGTGTACATAAACAGATATGACTGAGCGTATTCTTAAGAGCCGTCAGGGCTGCCAACTGTTAATAAATTCTCTCATTTTTTAAAATCCAAATACCCGTATATCAGAAAGTATGCAAGCCTACAGCTTTATAAACTATGCACACGTATAGTACCTGACATTCTATATTAATTTGGAGTAACTTATATACGTCAGTGCTACCAACATGATTCTAAGCCTGCTGAGAGGTCCAACTTTAAATACATGTAACTTCTATACTATCTTTTGGATTTCAACCAAATTTCGTACGTGCTGTGTGTACCATAACAGATATGACTATGCCGATTCTTAAGAGTAACCAGGGCAGCCAACTGTTAATAAATCCTGTCTCTATTTTTGTTACCCTAATATCAATATATCAGAAAGTATGCAAGCTAATAGCTCTAAATTTTGCAAACGTATAGTACCTGGCATTCTAGATTAATTTGGAGTAACTAATATACGTCAGTGTTGCCAAATTGATTCTAAGCCTGCTGATAGGTCCAATTTTAAAATGCATGTAACTTCTATACTAACTAATGGATTTCATTCAAAATTTGCACAACAATAGATCATGTTATTTCTGATTATTTCTGACCAATACATGCATGACATTGTTGCCAACATGATTTTACGCACGCTGTTAGATCCAATGTGTAACTGCATGTAACGTCCATGCTATCCATTGGACTTCAACCAAATGTTGTGTTCTGTACCCCAAGAGATGGAACTAAGAATTTATTCAGTCACCAGGGCTGCCAACTTTAGTGCTCTATTAGGCTCCATTATGCCAAGTATCCAGTATTTCGAACTAATTAGAAATTTCGATATTACCAACTTAATTTCGTCATTATTTTAGATAGATCCATATAGATTAATCATTGATATGAATCTTAAATTTTAAGAAAAGTAGGCTCTTTAGTTCTTCACGGAACGTCTTGTTTCAATATTGAATTGACAGAGGATGAAATTTAAGATATCTGAAGCTTTCCAGATATTGGAAATAATTCAATATTACACACTGGCAAACGAAGCACACTTGATGGATGTATCCTTCTTTCCTAGGATTGTGAGATCGTACCATTGGTATATAGGATTTTTAGCCTACTTTTCACATTTTGCAAAAATGAGGGAAAAGTAGACTTATGAGATCGGGCAAATGTGTGTCTGTCTGTCTAACTGTCTGTCTGTCCTTCTGTCTGTCTGTCTGTCTGTCTGGCTGGCTGTGTGTGTGTCCCCCCCTATCAACTACTAAACGGCTGCAGCAATCGAAACAAAATTTGGTATGAGTTAAGATCTATACCTGAATATCTCACGGCCATATTTGAAAATGATGTCAGTGCTACCAACTGCTGAAAAATGGCAATTGAAATTTGAGCTCCATGTTGGATATCTACGAAGGTATGAATCGGAGCTATTTCAAAATTGGCACACGTATAGATAATAATATTGCAGTTTAATTTCCAGGAGGCCATACATGGCAGTGTTGCCAAAATGATTATAAGCCTGCTGATAGATACAAATTTTAAATGCTTATAACTTCTACACTATCAATTGGATTTCAACCAAATTTCGAAAGTGCTATGTGTACATAAACAGATATCACTGAGCGTATTTTTAAGAGTCACCACGGCTGCCAACTGTTAATAAATGCTCTCAATTTGTTTTATCCAAATACCCATATATCAGAAAGTACGCAAGCCGACAGCTGTAAACAATGCACACGTATAGTACCTGACATTCCAGATTAATTTGCAGTAACTTATATACGTCAGTGCTACCAACATGATTCCAAGCCTGCTGAGAGGTCCAACTTTAAATACATGTTACTTCTATACTATCATTTGGATTTCAACCAAATTTCGTGTGTGATATGTGTACCATAACAGATATGACTATACCGATGCGTAAGAGTAACCATGGCTGCCAACTGTTAATAAATATTGTCTCCATTTTTGTTACCCTAATATCAATATATGAGAAAGTATGCTAGCCAATAGCTCTAAACTTTGCACACGTATAGTACCTGGCATTCTAGATTAATTTGGAGTAACTAATATAGGCCTACGCCAGTGCTGCCAACATGATTCTAAGCCTGCTGATAGGTCCAATTTTAAAATGCATGTAACTTTTATACTCAATAATGGATTCCATTCAAAATTGGCACAACAATAGATCATATTATTTCAGATTTTTTTCTGACCAATACATGTATGTCATTGTTGCCAACACGATTTTACGCGCACTGTTAGATCCAATGTTTAACTGCATGTAACGTCCATGCTATCCATTGGATTTCAAGTAAATTTTGTATTCTGTACCTTAAGAGATGGAACTAAGAATATATTTAGTCACCAGGGCTGCCAAATGTAGTTCTCTATTAGACTACATTATGCCAGTATATAGTATTTCGAACTAATTAGAAATTTCGATATTACCAACTTAATTTCGTCATTATTTTAGATAGATCCATATAGATTAATCATTGGCATGAATCTTGAATTTTAAGAAAAGTAGGCTCTTTAGTTCGTCACGGAACTTCTTGTTAAAAGTATCTTCAATTATTGTTTCACTATATTTTGGAGTTTCAACAGAAACTTGTCAGACATTCGTAATTCCAGCATTATCTTGTATCTTGGGAGAAATAGATTAGGAACCAGAATTACATTTTAGATACCGTAGTGACTTCGGGCCCAGTATTTTACCTGCTCCGACATACTGCATCCACTCCTCATGTAAGAAGGTATTTTGACTGAGAGAAATAAGGATCTACCGAAGTTATACCTGGTGCGAATAACATTCAATTAATTTTCATTTACATTCATTCGTTCGTTTCGTTCCTTAGGTTAGGGACTGCGACAACGCGGTCATGTAGCCCCGTGTACTTTGGATGAGTGTAGAATCTGTATGATAACCGGTGTTAATTGTGATGACTGTATTAGTGTGTTAACTGTTTTTAATTCAAGTTTTTTTTGTCGTGAGGCCTCCTGAGAGGCCGAGTGCAGGTATTTCGAGTCGACGCCCGTGGGCGACCTGCGCGTCGGGATGAGAGATGGAACGGATGAAGATGAATGGAATTGGGCAAGGATGTGGAAGGAAGCGGCCGTGACCTATCAGAAGGTACCGTCCCAGCATTTGCCTCGTGTTGAAAATGGGAAACCACGGACAACCATTTCAAGGACGGACGACGGTGGGGCTCGAACCCACGCGTCTACCGAGTCAGCAGAGAGCTTGGCCCCATGACCTAATGCTGCGCTTTAGCCAGCGTAGCCACTACTGTCGGTTTTAATTCAAGTAAGGACTGCAGACGATAATTTCAAGTAGTTCCTACTTTCACTACCAAATGCTACCGTTCACGACACCTAGCTGTGGCCTTCGCTACTATTAGATGCCATCGTAACCAGCGCCCGGTGACGAACGTTGGAACTTAAGATCATTAATCAAGCCTAACCTGCAAATTTTGGCTTCACACAAGTGTAGTTCGTGGAAGGTTCTTTTTCATGCCATAAATCTATGACATGGGCCCACCGGCTTTACTTCCCCTCCGAAAGAAGGTATTCTGAGGGATTTTTAACGCTCTTAAAAAACCGACGACTTTGGCCGGGTTTGAACCCACGACCTTGGGCATAGAAGCTCAGCATGCTACCAATTACGCCACCACAGCCGCCTCATTAACATTCATTCAATAATATTTGTCCTGAGAGCTCTCGGAATGAATGTCTTATGCAGGAACCTTTGTACGCAGCATGTTTCCCTAGACCGTGCCATGATAGTGAAGTTTTAAAGGACGGACGACCAAATTTCCAAGTGTGCCAATGTCAAAGCTCTGAACTCAAGCGCGGCCACCAGTGGGTGCTTTGTCATGTAAATGCGGTGTCTAATGTTATCACATCAGTTCAACAGCTCTTGGCGTTGAAACTGGCGACAGTAATTTTTTCATCCACTGTATTCGCCTAACTCAAAATGTTGCTAGGCGGCTTGGGTGGCGTAGTCGGTAGCATGCTGAGCTCCTAAGCCCAAGATAGCGGGTTCAACCCCGGCCGAAGCCGTCGGATCTTTTAAGAGCGTTAAAATCCCTCAGTATGCCTTCCTTCGGAGGGGAAGTAAAGCCGGCGGTCTCATGACACAGATTTATGGCATGATAAAGAACCTTCCACTAATTACACCTGTGTGAAGCTAAATTGGATAGGTTAAGAATGTAAACAACGCTCTTAGGTTTCTACATTTCGTTGCCAAGAGCCGATTGCGGTGGCGTCTAGTAGCTAAGTTCAGAACTAAACCTAGTAGTCGTTGACGGTGGCGTTTGGCGGCAAAATTAGGAACTATTTGAAAAATTCTAAGTTGCAGTCTGTACTTAAATTAAAAACAGATACACACACTAATACAGCCATCACAATTAACACCGGTTATCAGACAGATTCTATACACACCCAAAGTACACGGGGCTACATGCCCGCCTTGTCGCAGCCCCTTAACTGAGGAACCAACAATTAAAATGTTGCTCACCTCCACGTATGAAGGGAGGCATGAAAGCTATCTTGATTTTCACCACTGTTGGAACCGTATAATTGATTGATTGATTGATTTATATTTGCAATATCTGCTGACAGAAAGCACAAGATAATGTTTTCAGTGTATTTCCCAGTACCTACTGGGGCTTTTTGAGGGATGAATTGGATGTGCCATTTCGAAGGGACATCATTGTTTGTTTACTTTCTATTTTGTCATTCCCACGAAAAGCAAATTGTTACCGAACTTTTATGAAGTAGGTTGTTCATTTCGAACACGAAGATGTCTGTTTTTCTCTAAACCCTACTCTCCCACACTCTGCTTTATTCAAACAACTGAGACTGTTTTAGGATAACCACATTAAGTGATTAAACCTGTAACAAAACCAGAATTTCGTTTCAAAACGACTTTTGAAGTGAAATGCCATGTCCTGTGGTTCGGATTCCACGTAGAAAGGAGGTCCCGTGGCTCATGATTGCGAGATTGACGGTCACATTAAACGACAAGCTTTCTTTTTTCTTTCGAAAGGAGTGATTCTGCTATCCCACGGGGAGAAAATATACCTTTTATTTTCATCTTGTTGCTGCTTAAATATAGGGTCTAGGGTAGCGGGAACGTCACACTTATAGTACGTGGATATTGTTTGAGACATTCTGTATTAGTTGCATGCCTGTTCTTACGTATATACTGCTAGCATTCGTAAAGGACTATACCAATGACCCAGTTCTTTGATCTGAAATAAAAGGTATTGATACCCGGAGCATATTATTCAACTAAAATAAAGTAAAGGCAGCTATTTAAATTCCTAAATTCCGATACCGATCAAACATTTCCTCTGTTTCACTTCCCTCCTTCCCTCAGTTTTATTGACGCCTATGTCTCTGATAATAATAATAATAATAATAATAATAATAATAATAATAATAATAATAATAATAATAGAATACTGGTTATAGATGCTGCTGGAATTTTTCCCTACAAGGGTTTCTTAATGTGGAGGTACGGTACATACGGAGCTGCTATATTTATACACCTTTAAATGCTTAAATCAATAGAACTGAGCTGGAATCAAACCTGCACTCTTGTATTGTGAAGGACAGCACTTAAATTTTCCATTTGACATGATCATGGAATAAGAACATTAGCGTATTTGTTTGATCAAACAGAGGAGAATGCTGGAGAGCAAGGGAGTTAGAAACATCTCCAGTAAGAAAAGAACCAACATAGCAGCAAGAAGTGAGAATTAGTATAAATATACTGTCAATATTTGTGCAGCGTAAAATGTCTCTAGTGGCTGTCTTAAAATGTAAATATTCTCAGGCCCAAGAAGTTCAAGACTCTTCTTCTCTCTCACAGTAACCGGAATAAAATCAAAAGCAAAACAAAAAAAAACAAATAAAAAATAAAAAATAAGACATCGTTAACTGTGCCATTAACAAAATAAGCCATTAAGTACTTCTGTTTTGGTCTGGACATTCGCATTGCTAATCGTCATCCAATATGAAGCTAGCTAATGATTTCTGAACGGAAATTGACTTCGTCACATGCACAGTTTGAACCTAATAGGATTCTAAAACAATAGTGGTGTCTTATGATAGAACAGTGCTTAATTACGTCTAACAAACATTGGAGTTTTACGAGTGATTTAATATCATGGGGTCATTAGGTAATCAATTATTTGAAATGAAATTCGTGTGGCCTCATTAGTTTAATACTACCTTTCTTAATTGAGGATGAGGGCCGCTACACGTTAATAAGGTAGCTCGGAATATAATTACCATTGCTTGTTTCTGAATATGGTGCTTAGAGGAGCATCACTCACGACTTAAATTACAAATACAATGGGCAACATTAGGAACAACACATGAGATATAATTGATTTGTTTTTAATTGTGCTGGACAGGAAGTTCGCGATCATCCCACTGGTTCAGGACTGTGAGGGTCTGATTGAGGCTTACTCGACACGGTTGATGTATTACAGGAGTTAATATGTAACTGTGAAATCGCCTTGTCAATACTGTGAAATAATTTTTACTAAATATTTCAACGTAGGTTATGTGTTTCGATATGACAATAGTAGGCCTACATTATGCAACGAGCCTTTAATGGCATCCTTACTGTTGTGTTCAAACATTCTCTCTGGTAGCTCATAAAGGGAATTCCACCTTTACTTATTTATGTAGTTTAATATCTTAAAACTAACTAGATCATAATTGTAACAAGGGAGGACAACATACAATAATATAAGACAAAGAGCTCATGAAGTCAAAGATATGGCATTACACGGAAAGCAAGATTCTCGACCGTGCTACGGGCGCCGCCGTACGTGGGCACTGGGTGAACTACCGTTAATATAGGGAGCAGCACCGTACACTTACAAAATTTTGAATTTAAAATAAAATGAAAATTTCACGTATAAATTAAATGTTACACAATAGAAAGAAGTTGTTACAATAAAATGATGTTATGAATAATACTGGTGAAATGTATAAAAGAAATGTTTTAGAAATCTACCTTACAAAACTGCCACAGTCACACTCCTTTAAGGGTCTACATGACCGCGTTGTCGCAGCCCCTAAGCTGAGGAACCAACCGACCAACACTCCTTTAATTTCGTTTACTAACGTAGTAGTAGAAATCGCCGTTACCAGATGAATAATGAGGTAAGTTTTCGTAAGGAAGATTTCTCAAATGTTTCTGTTATACATTTCACCAGTATTGGTGTCAGGAAATCCTTTCACCAGGCTTGCCAGGATGTACATGTGGTTTGTGTAGAGAACAGTGCGATACATATCACGTAATGGAGTGTAGGAAGAGAACGGTCTCTCCGATTCAATTTTGCTCTGGTTCTTGAGTTTTAGAGTGATATTTAGCCTGATGTAATGTGCTTATTTTGCACATTGTGCGTAATAAATGATGAGGAATCCAAAATACCGTCTGCTCCAAGTTATACTTCAGGGTAAAATTGAAGGACGGCGTGGACCAGGAAGGAGACGAATAACTTGGATGGATAATTTAAAAACGTTGTTAGGGCTGTCTTCCACGGAACTCTTCAGGATTGCACAGGATAAGAAGGTGTTAGCCATGGTGGTAGCCAACGTCCGTATCGGATAAGGTAGAAGAAGAAGAAGAAGAAGAAGAAATTTGTTATTTATTAATAGCTACAATTAAATTACCTAGCTGTTCAACCTCTTAAAACAACAATGACTAACTAACTCGATATATTTCCATAGAAACTCCCTTTAACAATATATTGCACCAACAATGACCATAACCTCAAATTTTCATTGGTGTATTCAGCCGTTACTTTCAGACACTGAGCACAGAGCGAGTGTCTCTCCCTTCAAAACAAAACAGCTGAAGGTCAAATCAGAGGTGCCAACATCTTCGATGAATCCATCAATCGAGTGGGAATTGTTATTGCCCATTATACCAACAATCTGACGAGAAAATTTCCTTTCAAAAATATATTGAAATATATTTAAAAATGGTGGAAACTTGTGTGTTGAGTCTAATAATAGCTCCGACCAGCTTTGGTATAAGGGTTATCGGGAGTAGTATAGATCGCGATACCTTACACTACCAAATTACCCTAGAACCAAAATGGTGGCATCCGTGACTTCCGGACCCACCGGGCTTACTACCTAGCAAACATCTGCTGAAACATTTATTGTTGTTGTTGGTTATTTTAGGTACTGCGACATCGTGGTCATATAGCCCCGTGTATTTGGGAGCGTATATGTGAAATTTGTGTGATAGGCTATTCCGTGTTATTGTCGGCCTAATAGTGTATGGATTTGTAAATTGGGGATAGGATTGGGAAGGCGGTGACTATGACCTTAAGTTTGGAAGCCACGGAAAACTACTTCCAGGATGGCTGAGATGGGAATCGAATCCTACTCTTCTCAGATTTGCCTTACGAGGTTGAGTGTACCCCGTTCCAGCCCTCACACCAGAATTAGAATGTCTTGGCAGAGCTGGGAATTGAACCTGGACTTCCAGGGCGACAGCCAATAACACTAGCCGGTACACTACGTGAAACATTACATCGCACGGAAATGAAAATCCACAGCCTGCTTCCGTCGACCGACCGGGTCAGGGAATGGAATGAATGAAGCCCCCATCTAGCGCCGAGGATATTTAACTGTGTCGGTTGCCGAAGCCTGTCGCACTACCCTGGGGCAATGACTAAATGAATGACAGATGAAATGAAATGATATTGGAGAGTTCTGCTGGAATTAAATTTGTGACAGGGAAAACCGGAGTACCCGGAGAAAGACCTGTCTGCCTCCCTTTGTCCAGCACAAATCTCACATGGAGTGACCGGGATTTGAACCACGGACCCAGCGGTTAGAGGCCGGCATGTTGCCGCCTAAGCCACGGAGGCTCCCATCGCACGGAAATAACTATTCGAAATTCCTAACGTAACTTTGAGCCTCACTCTCCGTTTCACTTGAGACGGTAGACTTCCTGACAAATACTTGTGGGGGTTTCCAGTTGCTGATTTGACTTCAACTTGGTAAGAAGAGGATTGTTCTGGAGCCCACCCATGTCAAACAGGTGGTTGACAATGGACAATCGAAAGAGTGTGTTTGCTTAAGTGTAAGACAAGCCTATTCTCTGGGATTCTTCTCGTGCTTCACTGGCAAGCTCCCTTCTCAGCAAACAGTGTCCAGTTAACCCAGTTAGACGAGAGCCAAGGTCTAATTCTAAATTATAATATTCTTCACGTCTTGGTGTCACTAGGTAAGGTTTACCCGTTTTGGGTAACACTGTCAATATGAAAGACGCCTGTTGAAATTATCAAGATACACTCAAACTTATACTGGCCGATCACGCGGTGGCTGCTGGTCTCGTCATCCGCTTTGTAGGTGAGAGTGGGTTGGGGCCGGCAGTAGAGATTTTCCAGTGAACATTGGCTCGGCGACTTGTTCCTTTTTGAATGATATTTTGTTCTTGTTATTTTTCCGTAATTTTTGTTTGGTTGCTTGGTTCTTAAGTTTAGGGGCTGCGGCAACGCGGTCATGTAGCCCCGTGTACTTTGGGTGTGTGTAGAATCTGTCTGATAACCGGTGTTAATTGTGATGACTGTTTTAGTGTGTGTTATCAGTTCTTTAATTCAAGTAAGGACAGCAGACTTTGGAAATTTTCAAATAGTTCCTACTATTGCTGCCAAACGCCACCGTCAACGACTACTAGTTCAGAACTTAGCTACCAGACGCCACCGCAGCCGGCTCTTGGCAACGAACGTGGGAACCTAAGAGCGTTGTTTACATTCTTAACCTATACAATTTAGCTTCACACAGGAGTAATTAGTGGAAGGTTCTTTAACATGCCATAAATCTATGACATGCGAGCGCCGGCTTTACTTCCCCTCCGAAGGAAGGCATACTGAGGGACGTTTAACGTTCTTTAAAAATCCGACGACTTCGGCCGGATTTGAACCCGCGATCTTGGGCATAGAAGCTCAGCATGCTACCAACTACGCCACCGAAGCCGCCAATTTTTTATATTTTATTTTTATATTTGTTAGCTTAAAAAAATTGCTCTTTTCAAATTTGGGTAGCCTATCCACCTCTAAATTTGTAATTCCATTCCAAATAAGTATATTTTAATCTGGGTTAAGAGGGGCAGATGACATCGTAGTTCCACCCCTTTAAACAACAATAACTAACTAACTAAATTATCAAGATGTGAAAGTTAATACACACAAATCAAAAATATGTTTGCACAGTGAGGACTGACTTTTTATCATTTTAAATGATCGTGTCGACTTCGTCGTTACGCTGGAGTCTGGCGTTACGTTACGGTGACGGGACGAAATGTACCTAGAATGCACTGAGGTGTGTGATGTCATAGTACGATTTAGCAGCCGACTACCAAGAAGGCAATGCGAGAACAATCAAGTAGGCTGTGAAGAAACAAAATAGAATCTTGAAACTCTGTTCTCGCACTGCCTTCTTGGTACCCGGCTGCTAGCATTTAAAATGATATAAAGTCCAGTCTTTCAGAATGACTATCCGTGTATTTTTTATTAAGCAGTGTCCACGCCTGCTCTACATAATTGAGGTCGGGAGCACAGGCAGGCCATTCCATTCTGTGAATACCATTCTCCTGAAGAAAGGCTCTGTGCGGGCGAGCGTTATCGTCTACGAAATCAGCTTTCATGATCTTTTGGCGGGTCATTGGAGGGTGTGAACACTGAGGAATAGCACGATTCAGCGTATCTCAGATATGTTTGATACAGTTCATGTCCAGCGACATCGTAGGCCACTCAATTCATGCAATGGCGGACTCCTGAAGGAAATTTTGTACCACCGGCGCTCGATGTGGTAAGTATATGCAAAACTTTATTTGATGTGTACATACTTTTTAATACTTTTAATGTAGCCTATATTGAAAACTGAGGCCAATTCATTGCGACATTCAGTCGAAGGGTCATCTACGTGTTCATTGTTTGCATTTGCTAACAATACATTCTGCCATAATAGTATTGCAGGATCCAGCTTAGTAACGGCTAACTTATTAGAAAGTGACTAAATGTCTTTTTAACTCTTCATCTTTTGCTGGATGGCCTAGTTTCACAGCCATTTTAACAGGTGATATAACCCGTTTACGAACACAGAAAATTGTAAGATGATAGAAGAATGCATAACATGTTTTGTCACATAAAAATTGAAAGTCAAAACGTTAGGTTTTGAGACACTTTGGAATTATACTCACCAATTAAGAGTACAAATTATTCTTTCCAAACAGGAAATATTAGAAACAAATACGTCCAAATAAGTAACCAAAACTGTAATCTGATTTAAGAGAATGGCTGCGTGGCTCAGAGGTTAAGTTCTCACCTGCTGTTCCCAAGGTTGCAGGATTGAATCCTGGCGGTGCCAGCTGGCATTTGGGGCGGGCAAATGTGAGGGAGCCGAGTCAGTAGATTTACTGGCACGTTCAAGATTCCATTGGGGGAAAATTCAGGCACCCCGGCGTCTCTAGAAGCCGCAGTTGTTACAAGGGACGTGAAACAAATAACATTATTATTATATAAAAGTGCATGTAATTTGATTATTTTTACTCACTTGCGTCCCAACAATGCAGACTACTGGGGAGAAATTTGAACACAATGTTTATTACAGCATGGGAGGACCCAAGACTAAGACTGCAAGTAAGGACTGCAGACTTTCAATTTTCAAGTAGTTCCTACTTTTGCTACAAAACGCCACCGTCGACGAAAACTAGTTGTGAACTTGGTTACTCGAGTCCAGCGCAGTTGGCTCCTGTTGACGAACGTTGGAATCTAAGAGCGATAGTCGAATCTAACATATAGTTTAGCTTCACACATCTGTAAATAGTGGAAGGTTCTTTTATATGCCATAAATCTGTGATATGGGACCACCGGTTTTACTTCCCCTCCGAAGGAAGGCACACTGTGGGACTCTAAACTCTCTTAAAAAATCCGACGACTTCGTCTGGGTTTGAACCCGCAACCTTGGTGGCGTATTCCTTGGAATACACGGTAAGACAGAGTAAGCTTTCGCTGCTCTTTGCCTTATTTCATTACTTCCTTTTACGCAAACACCAACAGTGATCTCCTGGCTTTTCTTTGTTTATGCACTTTGCTTATATTACCTGTGAGTCTGTTCTAGATATATCTTCCATGACCCACCTAGCGTCATCTAGCAGTGAATCTCTGAAGTTCCTCATTTTTTCCATGTACAAGAGGACTTCCTTACCAATCTGGCCACCAGATCTCGTCGCTATCGCCAGCTATCATCTCTGTGATCAAGAGGACTTCGTCTACTTTCCCATCCACCAGGCTTCGCTAGTGACGCCTGCTATCAACTCTTTGAAGACCATTTCATCAAGATACTTAATTTTTGTAAAGTGTTTCATTCTTATGTATATTCCTTTGTCTCCTTCCCCCACTCTTTTTCCTTCCCTGGTCCCTCCGCGCTTCGTTGAGCTGGCCTCACTTGTGATTCAGTCGTCAAGACTTCCAGTCGGAGCTTACCTAGAGCTCGTCTCGTCTCCTCGAGAGACAAACTTTTAAATCGGACGCCATGTCCAGATCTTAACTAACGGTCACCAAGAGAATCGCCGTTCATCAGAAATGAGCTAAGTACTACTTCAACGTTCTTGAACTCATTTTAATTGCTTTTAAATAGCAATATGCTTTTTAACCATCATTTTACAGACAGTGTGAAATTGCGAAATGTGGGGCAATAACCATCTTCGCGGGATTTTCGCTTTTGGGCTTTGTCTATCTAAGCTAATCTTAAAATGAAGCAGCATTTCTTATGCATATTAACTGAGATATTTTCTCACAACGTGGGACATCGTTAAATTACCCACTGTCTGTAGAAAACTTAGCTAGTTCCACCGCTGGACGTTTTTTGCCCAATTCAACAGTTATGATTGTTCTGGAATTTTCCATGCCAAACAATTCATCCACAAGCTCAACCTTCTAGTATTTTCCACTCACATACGGAAATACTTTTTCTAACCAAGGAATTTTCTTTATGAACAGTTAATCAACACTTAATTTTTCTTCCTTCGTGGGAATTCATCCACTGCATTCAACTATAACCTACACATTTTTCAACGCAATAGACTCTCTCAAACCAAAATGCAACTAGTTATTTTACACCACCATAATAACTTTCCTTTCTATAAACTTTCTGTGCTACAATAGTGAACTTTTCAACCACGTCAATAGACTATAGTGAAACAGTGCTCGTTCAACTTCTCATCCGCGTCGCGCTCGTCCGTAATAAATAAATAAGGCCAAGAACTTTCTCCACAAAGTTCCTATTTCCTCTTCCTCGCCACTCTTTACTAACAAATTAGGTTAATCTTTAAATTTATATATTTTTCAATGAGGCCTCGCCAAACCATAGGCGCCCTCCCAACTTTTCTCCATTTATAACTTATTCACTCTGTTTAAATATCAGCAGTTAGAAACTGCATATTAATCTATGTTCTTTTCTTGCTAGTGCAAGAATTGTTTATATTCTAAATACTCAACTTTTCATTAATCTTGTTGATCCAGGTTTCACGAAAGGGTAACTTGCCCTATTTTTCCTCGTGATCCTGTTTAAACATAGAAGTTCTAGAAACTTATTCTTAATTTTTCTCTTCAGGTTTCACAATAAGTGACCTGCCCTATTTGTATAAATTATACTAGTAATTTCTGCGTCAATATAAGAAGTTATAGAAACTTCTACTTAATTTCTCTCTTTTTTCCTTTGATATTTGTTCATACTTTTAAGATTCCCACACGGAAATTCTTAAAGCACTCACATTGTATCTCACTAATTCTGCAAAGCTAGAATTACTTTATAATTGTTGTTACAAACGTTAAAACTGTCTAATTGAAGCACAACTTTTAAAATCTTATTCAGATTTTTAGTGCTTACCACAAATCTTAAACTTGTACCCAATTTAACGTTGTTTATTAATTATAAAAATGTTATCGTTAGGTTTCAGATTTTCACATGTTGTAAACTTTTATAAATCACAATCGTGATCTAAATGTTGTTAATTCTTCAAAGTTTAATTCATTGTTAATTAATCTTTATTAGTTTTTTCGTTATTAATTTCCCTAGATTCACGACTAGGTAGGACCCTGTCTTCCCTAACTCTTCCTATAGGCTTACATTTAAAAAACTCACAAATCAAATTAATAACGGTTCCACTATTTGTTGCATTTGAGCAAGAACTCTTAGTCACAAACTTATTACAGCCTCTCTTAGCTTTTATAGCTAATTCTAACTGGCCAGTAAGGCAATTATAGCTCGCTCAGCCAGCTTCCTTCTTGTTGAGTTTTTCTCTACAACTTATGGTTGGTTTTCCAAATTTAAGTTTTTCTCATTGTCTAAACTTTTAGTCGGCGCATGCTGGGTAAAAGCTTAGCCATTCTTAAATACAACTATTGGTGCTCTTACCAAAATTATTTCCAAGGGTATAATTGCCTCATTGCTACTCCTCCTGGAGACATTCGGTCGCTCTTTAGAAATTCTACAATTTCAAAAACTAAAACATCACGGCTAATTCAAATTATTTGCATTCTTCAAAATATTTGTTTAACAACTAACTCCTTTGAAAGGATACATAGTAAATTCATCATTTCTTTCTTTGCCAGACCACTACCCTTCCACATACTAGTCGAATCTTGGCTTGGAAGGGAAGGTACTATCCAAGCTCGCCAGCAAATTGCCCAAGCTCCAGCCGCATTTCCCGTTAGCTACGGCCAGGTCCATACCTACTTTAGGTGTTTCACGAGCTTTGCGGTGATACTCGTCTCTGAACATTGTCCTTTTATGGTGTAGGACTCTCGTCCTATTATCCACACCTGTTCCTTAGTCCGAAACCCACTTCCCTTAACTTCTCTCTTCATCGTTCCTTGTGGGTAAGGTTAATTCCTAGCAAAAACCTACCCACTTGGGCATAAAGTTTCCTACTTCTACTCCAGGCAAATGCACGAATGGTTCCTAATATGAGGCCATAGCCGTTGTCTTCTTTATCGCTGTCTAAATTATAAATACACACTACTGCAACCATCACAGTAAACAGAGTTATCCGAAAAATACCCAAGTACACGGGACTAAATGATCACGATATCGTAAGCCCCTCAATGAATCAACAATAACAAACAAAATAAAAACAAAACAAAAATCATAATAAGCTCGACCCTGGTGCCTCCACTGTCGGCAACGTTGTGTTGGGGTAGTTCAGAGGTCCCGGGTTCGATTTCCGGCTCCGTCAGGGATTTTAGAAACTGACGTGAGGGCAATTGAGTAGCTATCCTGTGAGACAGTGTCCCCGTTACGAAAATCAAGGTTAACGGCTGAGGAGACCTGACGCGCTGACCACGCGTCACTCTACAATCTACAGGTCGAATGGGTGGGCAGCAGTCACTTGGTAGACCTAGGCTCATCATGGGCTGTAGTGCTACGGGTAGGGGGTGCCTCTACTGACAATGCTCCGTGCGGGCGCCCCTCTCCTAGCCTCTAATTTGATATGTCTCTAAATAAAAATTAATATAGACGTAGGACTTTTAATTTTAACTTATATTAATAAAGACCCTAAACCTATAGACATTTAAACCTCGATAAGTTAAACATTACGGCTTCTACAACTTATTTTTTTCATGCGAATGAAAAAAGACTCAGCACTGACAACTGACTGGTAACTCGCCACTTAAAAAGGATGGAGGGGGAATGCGTTACTGTTTGATGTGGGAGAAAAGGAAATTGAAATCTGTTTCACTCTTCCAGTACAAGTGTGAGGTAAAGTTCCGTTTTATGTTCCTTTATTTGAAGCAATAACGATCTCAATGTTAGCGCCCATAAAGTGAATTCTTGTTTCGTGAATGATCCCCAAAACGAATCTCTTTGTGAGTCTGAATGACTTGCCCGTAAACAGTGTTACGCAATGTGCCTATAAAATAGATTTTATTATGTTGCTTTATGCGACAAGGGCACTCATGGTGAGCACAGAAAACAAAAGCGTCCTGTTCTAGCGACAATGAAATTAGTTAACTTAGGGGCTACGGTGTGACCAAGATTCAAGCGATGGTTTGTTCAAGGTTGTGCCAATTGGATGTGTAGAAATTCACATTATTAGACTCAAAGAGAGATTTTCAAGCAGTGAGACTTTGCCTGTAAGAATCATTTTATTGACAACTGGTTACAACATCTATTAGTCGATCAGTTTTTCTCACATTCTTCTTCTTCTTCTTCTTCTTCTACCTTATCCGATACGGACGTTGGCTACCACCATGGCTAACACCTTCTTATCCTGTGCAATCCTGAAGAGTTCCGTGGAAGACAGCCCAAACCACGTTCTTAAATTATCCATCCAAGTTATTCGTCTCCTTCCCGGTCCACGCTGACCTTCAATTTTACCCTGAAGTATAACTTGAAGCAGACGGTATTTTGGACTCCTCATCATGTGTCCCAAGTATTCCAATTTCCTGTTCTTAATGGTGTTTAACAGCTCAGGTTGGCTGCTCACACGCTGAAGAACCTCGGCATTACTCACATGTTCTGTCCACGAAATTTTAAGAATCCGCCGGTATATCCACATTTCAAAAGCTCGAATCTTCTTTTCTGTAGCTACGGACAAGGTCCAAGCTTCAACACCATAAAGAAGGGTGGAGACAACATAACACTTCACAATTCTTTTCTTAAGCGTCATACTGAGATCTCGACAGCATAGTAGTTGTTTCATTGTCATAAAGATGGATCTAGCCTTCTCTATACGGCATCTTATTTCAACCGAAAGATCCCAATTCTCATTAATATTCTGTCCTAAATAAACCAAACTCTTGACTCGCTCAATCTGATGTCCATCGACTGAAAGGACTTGTGACAATGCTGGTTTTCGCGATATTATCATATATTTTGTTTTCTTAATGTTGAGGTCAAGGCCATATTGTTTACTCTTTTGATACACCATAGTAACAATCTCTTTAAGTCCTTCGAAACTATTTGCAATCAATACAGTATCATCTGCGTACCGTATATTATTAATATAATTACCATTGACCTTAATACCTTGTTGAATGCCATCAAGTGCCTCAGAGAAAATCTGTTCTGCATAGATATTATAAAGAAGCGGTGAAAGAATGCATCCTTGTCTCACACCACGCATTATTTCCACTGATCTCGATATATGTCCATCAATTCTGATACTAGCCTTTTGACCCCAGTATAAGTTAAAGATGATCCGAATGTCTTTCTCATCTATTCCTGAGTTCTTGAGTGCATTATACAACTTATCATGCTGACAACGGTCAAAGGCTTTTGCATAGTCCAGAAAACATGCATATACATCCTGATTTACCTCACGGCATCTCTGGAAAAGAACTTGAAGCGCTAATAATGCCTCACGAGTTCCTAGACCGTTGCGGAACCCAAACTGCGTGTCACTGATATTCAGCTCGCATTTCCTGTATATGCGGTTTGCTAATATTAGTCGTGTAAGGATTTTCATCTGGATATTGCGGGAATTGGGTATTCCGAGGAATATCTGAGTCAGTTTCATTACTATACTCTTTTTTTTTTGAGCAGTGGCTTCCGAGGGGAAACCTAAATCAAGCGTCTTAAACTCACGACCTACGATTGTTTCAACAGTTGAAGAGCGGCCCTGTTGAAAGGTTATATGCAGTTATCTTCTCTAAATGCACACAAAATATAGAATTAATGAATGAATTAATTAAAATGACTGACGTAGTGTTCTTAATGAGCAATGCTGTTTCACAACGTCGAAAATCAGAAAAAAAACATAATTTTTTAAAATTTAATAAAAGAAAAGGGCCAATAGCTGCGGGTGAAACCATAGATTATACATTTAAAATAATTTAATTGACTTGTGAAACAGTTTAACTCCTTTTGACCATACAGGGTAGGTCATGAAAACTATAAAGATTAACTTGAGTTTTATAATTAGAACCCCTCTGTATAGTTAATGAACTATGGAATTAAATAATATTAGTCCCCAAAGTTAATTTCAATGAGATGAATCGTTACAACTTCTGATGAATGTAAATATATACACACATCAAAAAAAGTTTTGCATCACCTCGGTTCCCAGATCTCCGGCATATAGACGTTGACTGTGTATATTGTATCAAAGATACAGTCCCTTTGACTGTTCATAGATGTCACTAAAACTGCTCAAAGATGTAAACAACCATGCATGAGCAGGGCCTATTAGACGGAGGGGGTACGACAGCCGATCAGTTCCAGTCATTCCACCAGGACGAAGGTACGCTGCTCATGTTGTCTGTAGTTCTACCATGCCTAGAAGGTCAATACCGCAGTTCGATCGCGTCCGCATTGTTACTTTGTGTCAAGAAGGGCTCTCAACAAGGGAAGTTTCCAGGCGTCTCAGAGTGAACCAAAGCGATGTTGTTCGGACATGGAGGAGGTACAGAGATACAGGAACTGTCGATGACAGGCCTCGCTCAGGCCGCCCAAGGGCTACTACTGTAGTGGATGACCGCTACTTACGGATTGCCGCTCGGAGGAACCCTGACAGCAATGCCACCATGTTGAATAATGCGTTTCGTTCAGCCACAGGACGTCGTGTTTCAACTCAAACTGTGCGCAATAGGCTGCATGATGCGCAACTTCACTCCCGACGTCCATGGCGAGGTCCAGCTTTGCAACCCCGACACCATGCAGCGCGGTACAGATGGGCCCAACAACATGCTGAATGGACCCCACAGAATTGGCATCACGTTCTCTTCACCGATGAGTGTCGCATATGCCTTCAACCAGACAATCGTCGGAGACGTGTTTGGAGGCACCCTGGTCAGGCTGAACGTCTTAGACACACTGTCCAGCGAGTGCAGCAAGGTGGTGGTTCCCTGATGTTTTGGGGTGGCATTATGTGGGGCCGACGTACGCCACTGGTGGTCATGGAAGGCTCCGAAACGGCTTTACGATACCTGAATGACATCCTCCGACCCATAGTGCACCCATATCGGCAGAATATTGGAGAGGCATTTGTCTTCATGGACGACAATTCTCGACCTCATCGTGCACATCTTGTGAATGCGTTCCTTCAAGATAACGACATCGCTCGACTACAGTGGCCAGCATGTTCGCCAGACATGAACCCTATCGAACATGCCTGGGATATGTTGAAAAGGGCTGTTTATGGACGTCTTGACCCACCAACCACTCTGAGAGATTTACGCCGAATTGTCGTTGAGGAGTGGGACAATTTGGACCAACAGTGTCTTGATGAACTTGTGGATAGTATGCCACGACGAATACAGGCATGCATCAATGCAAGAGGACGTGCTACTGGGTATTAGAGGTAGTGGTGTGTACTGCAATCTGGACCACAAATGCTGAAAGTCTAGCTGTATGATGGTACAACATGCAATGTGTGGGTCTCATGAGCAATAAAACGAGCTGAAATGTTGCTTGTGTTGATCTCTATTCCCTTTGTAATTAAAGGTTCCGGAACTCTTGGAACCGAGGTGATGCAAAACTTTTTTTGATGTGTGTAGATGACCTATTATTTCAATCCATGGCACTCATTTATAAGTACATCAGATTGAAACTTACGCACCTCTTCTCAGTTTTACCTCACGATGCCTATTGTACCCTGTTTTAGTCCTCCGATCAGAATTACATTTCTTGGCAGAGCCAGGAATCGAACCCTCTGAGGATGGCCACTACACCAGTCGGTGGACTGTGGTAATTGGTACTGGCACGTATTCCTTCGTGTGTTTTAAGAAAAAGGTTGATGTTATAAAAAGGAAATCGGCCTTCCAATTCTTCTTGAGTTCAATTGTGGCCCTTCAATAACAGAAGGTTAAGGACCCCTGGTTTATATCCAGTTCCCACAGCTAGAGCCGGCCACGAGGAAACACCACGCTGCTTGGGCAAATGGTATCGTACTACATAACCCTACTTTTAATGGGCCGTAAAATTTCAAAATGAGCCGTCATAAACTTTCATCCCTCCGGAACAGCAGAGAAGTGTTTTAATATTCCTTGGTATCTGGGGATGTCTAGTAAAGCGTGTTATTGATACCAGGTGCTGAAGAAAGTTGACAGTCAAGTCATGTGGGTGTCTGAGGCCCGTTACCAAGCCCACAGCTAGCAGGCCATGGGCGTAGTGGATCTTACATTCCTCTGATACACTTAGCCAACATAATTGCCTTGAGAGGAAAAAATTATCTTCAATAAAAATGCCCTTCTTCTTTTATTCAATGAATCAAAACCAACTGTCTTAAGAAAGAAATATTTCCGTCCTTGAAGTACGGAATGGAAGTGGCAAGTACTGATAAACTCTAGCCTAGGAATTAATCAGCCATATCATGTATAAATACATTCAACCCTCGATATCTCGAAGTGGGTGAGTGGTTATCGTGTCGGATTACTAACCCCAAGCTTGCAGGTTTGCTCCCGGCCGTGGTAAGTGATTTTTGAAAGGCGGCAAAAGTCACGGCACGCATGTCATACGATGTTGGCATATTAATGAACCCATTTGAATTCAGTAGGTCATGTTCATAACGGCAAAATTAATCTCGGGATTTTTCGCCAACACGAAGTTCCTCAGTTCTCTACTGGAAAGCGCTATAGTGTAAAGGAGCTTAGATATGTAACCTCCTTGACTTTCGTAGTGATTCAAGGAACAACAAAATTCGACATGCAAGCTGCACTCTGGGTGTCAAATAACAAAGCTTGGCCCGGCACCCGAGGCCATACGATATTATTATTATTATTATTATTATTATTAACTCGAAGTGCTTTCAGAGATAGAAATTACTTCGAGCTATTGATGACACGAGCTATAGAAATACATGAAAAGAAAAAGGGTTCTATTATCATAAATTCATAAATAGTCAACTGCTGCCACTGTTGGTATATTGGCCGTGAAAGCCAATATACCATCTTGTTGGATGCCTTCATAGGGAGGTTAAGGCTGCTTGAGCCTTTAGCTCTCGCAGTAAACAGGCGGTGGTGCGCTTTATAAAAAGGGAGCTAGCGGGGAGTTCGCTACTCCTGTGGGGGTCCAGGCACGGACACCAAGAGCCCGCTGATGAGCCAGCTTGGTGTTCCTAGGCGAAACTCCACATAAGACACTGCATAATCCTAGAAAAATTGCTGAGTTTTGTTGCTACTGTTTTTACCCACTTAATCTCACTGTCTGAGGTGCACATTGACCTCAACCCGTCTTAAATAGCCTTAAATAGCATAATAAGCTACTGACAGAAATACAGTACACAGTCCAGGTGCTCTGCACAACTGAATCCATATTGTAATTCCCATGTCACACCTAAAGAACGTAATTCAACTGCATTTTCACTCCAACTTCGGAATAAAGACACGTATTTTATGTCTGGGGAACGAAATAGCATTCGAGTTATCGAAATATTCCAATAATAACACTTCGAATAGAAAGAACATGTCATATAAATTGTGTAGAACTTCGCTGGGATATTAAAATTACTTCGAGATATCAAAAATTTGAGATATAGAAGTTCGACTTATAGAAGTTAAGACTGTATTTATATTCCTAATTTAGTGAAGCAGGTGACGGTTATTCTTAGTTGTTGATTTTTTTAGGGTCTTTGCGACATCGTAGGCCTACACCGAGTACTAGAGTGAGATAACCTGATAACCTGTGTCACTGTGATGTTTATACTAGTGTTTGCATTGGTAATTGAGGTAGTATTTTGGTAGGAAGCGGCCGTGGCCATAAGTTAGGTACCATCCCGCATTTGCCTGGAGTAGAAGTGTGAAACCACGGAAAACCACTTCCAGGATGGCTGAGGTAGGAATCGAACCCGCCTCGTTTCTGTTCTGCCTCATGAGGCTGAGTGTAACCCGTTCCAGCCCACAGATCAGAATTACAATTCTTGGCAGAGCCGTGATTCGAACCCAGGCCTTTGCGGTGACAGCCAAGAATGCTATCCTCTACAGTCAACACAACAAGGCAGACAGGATATTCTTACAAGTGACACCAAATAACCTACAGTATATGGTTTTATTTTATCATTGATAAGAAACAGGACAAAATTGATGGGATTGAGAAAGCTAAATGGAAAATATTCAATGGTCTTGCTACCTTACCGTCAGAGAAAATGTCGTAGCGATCGATCAAAGAGGCAATGTGCAACAATATTCAAAAGTTAGAAAATACTACTACTACTGCTCGGGTGGTGGTGACGAGTGATGAGGTTTCTCGGTCCTTGCGTAGTAAGAGAAGCAAATACATTCGTCGGTGACTCACTCACTCATTCCCAACGCCACACTGGTTTCAGAAAAGAGCCTATGTTAGCAGTATTGGAATAGACGAAAATGTCAGGTAACAAGGCGGGCTGTCGACAGGCTTGTCAATTCTCGCCAGCTCATACCCTGCCTCTGCCCTTCATCCCACAAGTTCACAGAGCTTAGACCTGAGCAGTACTAATTTCTTCTTGTTGTTGTTAATTGGTATTAGGGACTTGGGAAATCTTTGGTCATCATCCCCGTGCACTTGGGCGAGTTAAATTTGTCTAATTACCTGAGTTCTTGTGGTGGCTGTAGTAGCCTGCGCAGCTCTAATTATTAGGGTAAGGGTTGGGGTAGGTGGCATGGGACTCGAAATAAGGTACAATCCCACCATTTGCCTGGAGGAAGTGTGGAAAACCTCAGAGAAAAAACAGACTTAGGATAGCCACCATCAGCGCTGGGATTCAAATCTGCGATCCCCGAAGGACTTGCTGTAGATCGCCATCTCAATCGTGGTGAACGATTGAACATTCACGGCTGCGTTGCGAAGTGCTACTAGCACTATTAATACTAGGTACTATAATGTTATTGGCTTCACGCCCTTCTTAACTACTGCGACTTTTAAAGACGCCGGTGTGCCGGAATGTTGCCCCGAATATGATCTTTAACGTGCCAGTAAATCTGCTGATACGGCTCCCTTGCATTTGCGCACCCTCAAATGCCAACTGGCTGCACCAGGATTCGATCTTGCAACCTTGGTAACAGCAGGTGAGAACGTTACCACTGAGCCTCGCAGCCAGTATTTTCTACTACTACTCATCCCTTCGAATCACAAGGTTGAAGATCCAGGTGTGGTAAAACACCGTGCTCTGCTGCGTGAAGAAGTCCGTAATCGCCTGCTGCACAACCTCTTCCAACAGGAATTGTCGACCCTTCAAGGCCTCTTTTATGGAACCGAAGGCAGGTTAATCGCATGGAGAGAGATCAGGACTATAGGGCGGATACTTGAGTGTCTCCCACTTGAGTTGGCGTACTTTCTGCGGTACGAGATTTGTGTTATGGGGACGTGCGTTATCATGAATCAGCAGCAGCACCCCTTGTCGCAGTTTTCCCGAATGTTTCGCCTTAATTGCACGCCGTTATTTCTCCAGTGATGTTCCGTCCCGTTCCCCAGTGATGGATTCACCAGGTTATTTGAAGTCAATAAGCAATGGACCCTGGTAATCAAAGAACAGGGTGAGCATCACCTTTGCAGCGGATGGTGGCTCTTGAACTTCTTTGGACAAGGGGACGATACATGACACCACCGCATCGTCTTTGCTTTCGATTCCTGTTCCCAGTGGTGGCACCAGCCTCGTCACCTGCAACAAAGTGCTCCAGGAACGTGTTGCCTTCAACATTGAAACGCATCAGATGCTGCCGGCAAACAACCATCCGGTGTGCTTTTTGTTTGGCAATCAACGCCCGGAATATTGTTATTTCCCGGTGTGGGTGCAAGGTGGCACTGTACCGGACATCCAACCCCGTTCATTATGGTCAGCAACTACTATGCTAGTTGATTATAAAAGCTGCAAACTCAGGTGTGTGAGGGGCAGTCAGGGCGGGACAGAGACAGAAGTCTGGAGGTGAGGTAGTTTGCCAGCCGATTGGGAGATCGGACAAGTTCGTCGAACGCTCGTTGAGCAAGGGGTACATAGCTGAGCCGATACTTGAGAGCGCCAGCTGGGAGATCAGGTGAGAACCGACATTTCCAATTCTTTTCAGTATTGTGTTATCCTTGTATCTGCATGGTGGATTCCTTTGTGCCCTTGAAGGAATAAACCTGCAGTGCAGCCAAGATCTCTTTTATTGGGGGAGCATTCCCTAATTTATGCATCGCCTTCCAATCCCATTTCCTTATGCACAGGAATGTGCATGTGATCGTTAATAGAAGCTATCGGTAGGACACGATAACGATCCTGGTACTTGATCTTGCAGAACCCCTGATCGGCCAGTGACTTAAGTCCGTGCCATCAGGTGGGGACAACAATTGTAGGGAAGCAACAATGTTAGAGGCGCTGGTCGCAACTATATCGCTGCAGCAACGCCCTCAAACGGAAACGTTCTGATCACGCCTTATATATCATGCCAGATACGCAATATTTCGGAGTATGAATCACTGAGAGACGAACCTGGATAATCTCAGCGAAAAGCACCAGACAATTCCATTGATGGAATGGTAATACACACCTACAGTATATATTACCGCTGGCTATGTACTGTACATAAAGTGAACCAATACAAATACACCTGTTCACGTCCTGTATTTTGTCCGGTTCACACAAGTGGAACTCAAACAACGCCGCCCCGAATTTATCTTTGTTTGTCAGATGTAAAAATATTTGCATGACATAGTTTATGAGCTTGTTCAGAATAATATTCATGAGATTTTAATACATTCAGGAAGGGAGACAGGTCGTCGGAATGGCTTTGTGAAGAAGAGTTGTTCAACGCTTTATGTTCCAAGTTCTACGAAAAAATGTTGCAATAGTTAAGGTAACGCTGACATTTTCTCTACAACAAAGTAATTGCCTGTGAAAGCAGCCCACCCAGAGAACTATATTTCTCTCCAGACAATGATTTCTAACGTTGCTTGACTTTAAATACAGACCCGGCTAAATCATAAGAATTAAAATAAAATTTCTCAAATACTTTCAACTCGGTTTAAGTATCTAGAGAGTATTTCCATTTTTTCTGATTTCTGTCATTGGTGGCTGCCTTGCATCCTGACATATTTGTAAGCCAACTGGGTTCTATGCCACTGTTTTTCGAAAAAAAGAAATTAATATCTTACCCCATTTTGTCAGACTATTCTCAATTAAATATTACTCATATGTCACTATACAGGAGGAAGCTATTAAAAATCAACAAAAACTACGTCAATATAAGCAACAGAGGCTGTAAAGAAATATTTGTAATTCGGTAGCATAAAAATACTAACGTTGCATGGCGGCGTTGCCTCATTTCTTGATAAATTGTTTTGAGTGTTTAACAACTTTTGGGATATACCAGAATATCAAAAAATGTATCTTTAGGGATATAGTGGAATGAAAATAAATCCCTCTGAATTATTTTAGGGTTATTAAAGAATGCTCTCTGTAATAGAACACTGAAAAATGACTTCTATACATTTATTTTAGGATACATTTATCTATTTGAATGTTGCGATATTCTAATCATATGAATGCAAATACATTTGTCATGATAGCAAAAATGTTTTTATTATCCGTATTGATAGATTCATCTATCTATTAAAACATATCTATTACATCTCTCATTAAAGTAGAAATTGTAATTCTTAACTGAATTGATTGAATCAATACTGGAATTAAATCATACCTATTATATCTCTTATAAGACACTTAATAGATTTAGTCAGTTAAGGATTACAATTTCTACTTTAATGAGAGATGTAATAGATATGTTTTAATTCAAGTAAACTTACCGTCAACTGGGGATGTTTTGTGCCATGCATTTCACTTCTTTGTTTTTGCCATAATTTTAGTACACTGAGATAAATTATATTTTAACTCAATTTTATGTTAACATATAGCTTAGATGTTGTGCTTTCCATATCAAGTAATATCAGTCATCTAATTGCTATAAATATCCCATCATGGTGGATTATGATAGTGGTCTAAAGTTACCCCGGATTCGGGTAACTTGAGGCCACCTATATAATACTGGTTGAACAAAGTATACCACAGAACTTCTCACTCCAGGGAGTCTACAACATGCATTTATGCAAGTTCCTTGCTATCGTAAAAGAAACTTGAGATTGTATTGAGAATTTCGATACAGTTTGGAATTCTCGGGAAATACTTCGTAGATGAATGAATCCGAAAACATTTTAAGTTGTCACCGTAGCACAAAGTAAACCTTGAGAGCACAAAGTATCCCCAGTTGATAGTATTGATTGACGTATACTTAAAACTTTAGAAATCTAATCATATGACCACGTCTCTAAATTTCCTCTCTTCTCGAACACCTTTATCCCCATTCAAACACAGTGAAATGCATTTCCATTCTTAGCAAAACGGAGAAAATAAAATAAAAATAAAATATATATACACACATATCATCGTGTTGGAGGAGATATTTGAGTGTTGCCTTAGTAAAATAAATTGAAATGCTTTGCAATCATAAAACACGATTGCATCCAAACTGTAAAGGGTTTTATTTCCTAAACAAGAAAAAAATTACATGAGTATAATTAACACATCTGGATGACTAGTTTCGATCTTTAAGCGATCATCATGGGATCCTTAGCTTGCCACGGTGGGTGAGTGGTTAACGTGTCGGTCTACTAACCCCAAGCTTGCAGGTTCGCTCCTGGCCGTAGTAAGTGATTTTCGAAAGGCGGCAAGAATACGACACCATGCCATACGATGTTGGCATGTCAAAGAACCCATTTGGATTCAGTAGGCCGTGTTCATAATGGCAAAATTAATCTCGGGATTTACCGCTAACACAAAGTTCCTCATTTCTCTACCGGAATGCTCTTTAGTGTTCAAGGAGCTTAGCTATCTAACCTCCTTGACTTTCATAGTGCTTCAAGGAACAACGAAATTCGACATGCAAGCTACCTTCTGGATGTCAAATAACGAAGCTTGCACCCGGCACTCGAGGCCATACGATAGTTTTATTATTAATATTATTATTATTATTATTATTATTATTATGATTATTATTATTATGGGATCCTTTTCACTCAGACTATTAATCTATACCAGGTGAATCAGCTGCCCCGAATAATATTGTTTTATGCAGCCCAACTAGCATAGTTATCAGGAGGGTCGATATTTATCTATATGTATCCCGTATGGTACTAATGCATTGCAAGCATATCCTGTAAGCGATACCGAACACTATTATTCTTTCCTCGATTTGACTATAGACTAATACGAGAGAAAGGTAATAGCTTTCAGTATCGTTTGTGTGATATGCTTGCAGTCCATTAGTACCATACAGGATGCAGGCAGAGAGTTAGTTAGTTAGTTAGTTAGTTAGTTAGTTAGTTAGTGTTCAGCTAATCTGCCTTTGCAGGCAGATAAATATCGACCTTACTGCCAACACGTGCTCCATAAAACAATATTATTAGGAGCAGTTGAATCACCTGGTATATACGAATATCTGGGTTAAGATATACAGCTTACAATATTTTAGTTACAGAAACTTGTTGTGTGATTGTTTGTTATGATAATGTTAGGAGCTGTTGACCTTCAGGATGAAGAGTGAGGTAGTTTGTTATTACTTTCCTCACTGAGTCGGTGCTTCACATCATCATCATACACTGGCACTGGCTGTGTTCTGAATACAAACCATACCTCAGTAGTTCCCATATAATCAAGGTCTATAACTGAGACAGTTATCGGTGATGAGCCACATTTTGTTGTTGTTTGATTCTTCAGTCTTTTGACTCGTTTGATATAGCGCTCCATGCCTTCCTGTCTTGAACTAATCGTTTCATATCTATATAGATACCACACCCTACAACTGAGGCAATCTGTTTAACATATTCTATTCTTGGTCTACCCTTACAGTTCTTGTCCTCAACCCTTCCTTCCATAACTATGCTTGCTATTCCTGGATGTCTTAGTATGTGTCCTGCCAACCTCTCTCTTCATTAGCAGTCACCAGAAACATCTCTCCTCTCCCACTCGTCTTAATACCTCTTCATTTGGAACCCTATCTACCAATCTTATCTTCATCATTCTCCTGTAACACCACCTTTCAAACGCTTCAATTCTCCTATTTTCTGCTGCACTAATAGTCCAAGTTTCACTTCTATAGAGTGCCACGCTACAGACAAAGGTTTCCAAAAATGTCTTCCTAATACCTAAATCTATATTCGATGTCAACAGATTCCTTTTCTGTAGAAATGCTTTCCTTGCCTGTGCCAACCTACTTTTTATATCCTCTTTGCCTCGTCCATCACTGGTTATTTTGCTTCCTAAGTAACATAAGTATCCTACTTCCTTTAGCTTTTCACCTGCTAATTTGATGTCCATAGAGGTTTCTGATTTATTTCGGCTGCATTCCAATATTCTTGTTTTACAATTATTAATTTTCATCATGAATTCGTTCCTCAAGACGGAGTCCATACCTATCAAACACTCATTCAAATCTTCTGGCGTATCGGCCAAGATGACGATGTCATCAGCAAATCTCAGGGTTGAAATTATTTCTCCTTGAGTCTTCACTCCCACTTTAAATGTTTCTTCAATATCCTTTATTGCTTGTTCAATGTAAAGATTGAAAAGTATGGGTGATAAGTTGCAGCCTTGTCTTACACATTTATACACATTTCTACACATCTATCAAAGAAAACAAATACTGCAACAGCTACTCAGTTGTCTTCACGAGGCTAAGTGCACTCCACTCCAGCATTCGTGTCAAGACCTGCAGCCCTCCTACGTAAGACACAAGCAAGTTTCCCTGCACCTCGAGGGACTGTTTCTTCTAATGTCGATAAGACAACACTTGAAGCCTCAAGTGCGTATGATGAGTTACCATTTCACCTTGCAACTCCTAATACAGACGTCTTCTGGAGCGCCTCTAGGAGCACGTGTTCTGTTTCTGCAGTGGCCTTCATATCTCCAGGTGTGTTTTGTTTTCAAGATTCTCCTCCGTCAGTAGGTGTCCACTGTACGGGGGCGAACAGGTTCAATGACTCAGCAGTATTGCCACTAATATGATTCTCACATAGACTTTTACGAGCATTCTGCGATTACATACCATCTCAATTTTCAATTTTCGCTACAGGAGTATTCTGATCGTCTACCTACAGATTTGATCATGGAGAACTATTTAAAGGACAAAGGTCATTGGACTTTTGGGTTCTAGTTTATGTTTAAATGTCCTAAATAGGAAAGGGTTGTTAAACAAGAAGATACTTTTTGGTTGTATTAGACTAATCAGTAAGGACTTGGGATATCATAGTTTTCACTCTTATAGAGTAGCCTACTTATTTTTGTGTGCAATTTTTCTGGTAACCTGTATTATTGTGATGATTGTAGTGGTGTGTCGAACTATAAATATTAGAGTTGAGAATTGAAGCAGGTGTCTCGGGACTTGAAATTGGCCAAGTTAACTCGTGTGACCCACTAGCCTGATGATAGTATTCCAGATTGACAGCACGTCGGCTACTTGCATGTCAACAATAACTTACCGTTCCAGTAGCCTACCTCAAAAACAGAATTAATATCTCACCAGAGACGTGAATCAAATCTGGGTCTCCGGGTTGGCAGTGAGCAACGCTAACCACTACACCATGAGGTGTGCTTAAAATTTGTTATTGAGCTGAAGTGAGTGTGGAGGAAATCCAGGGAAAAGATATACCTATACAGTACTCAAGATAGCTACGGTCAGGCCAGCTATCGCCCAGTGATGTCCTGGAACGAACTTAAGACCGCACAGCTAAGCGAGTGTTTAATGTTACGGGGGAGCATATAGCTTAAGGAGGTAAAACGATAACTATTATAACTGTGCCTGTCATAGATCGTATACAACAATTATATACATTTCCAAGGAAAATACACACCCTGCTATTGGAAGCAAATTCATACGGAACTACAGTACTTTTATCCATCATCATAACCTAAAGGCAAGGCCTTGTCGCTGCAACCACATTTGTCTCTACTCTACTGAAAGTTTCAAAACAGCATATTCCTGAAACTTTAGTCTGTCCATCACAGAATCCAGATTCTCCTTCCTTGGTCTTCCTCTTCCCTTCTTCCCAATAAACCTTTTCTTACAACACGATCGTTAGGAAATTGATATGGCGTTTTGTTTTCCTCTTTTCTATAATGTTGATCAACTCCCTTGTTTCATCTACTTCCTTAAGGACCTTTTGGTTTGACTTTTTCTCTATCCACCTTATTTTCAGCATCCTCCTCTATATCCATATTTCCATTGCTTCCAGGCGTTTTATGTATTGCAAGCAGAACCCGGCATGCGCTGCAATGGCAATCAAAGAAAGTGTTGGTGTTGTAATTTTGTTCCTTGAAGTGCTTTTGAATACACAATATTTTTTTTCAATTTCCACTAAATGCCTCTAAACTATCGTAAAATGGATTTACTAATTTAGAAACCATTCATGGGAGCGTGCACAACAACTCATCCAAGTTTCATTGCTATCAGATAACTGGCATATGAACGCATACAGGATTTTGTTCAAACGATTCGCGCACTATTTTTCATTTGTTGAATCTACTCGTGTGCTACCTATTGTAAAATGGATTTATTAAGCCTGAAACCTTCCCTGGAGTGTACTCAACGATTCTCTGGAGTGTACAAAACATCTCACCCAAGTTTCATCGCTTTCGGACGAATGGCATATGAACGCATACGGGACTTTGTTGAAACGCTTCGCGCTTCGTCGCTCATTTGTTGAATCTACTCGTGCGCCCTATTGTAATATGGATTTACTAAGCCAGAAACCTTCCTTGGAGTGCACTCAACATCTCACCTTAGTTTCATCGCAATCGGATGAATGGTATATGAACGCATAGGAGACATATAGACAGACAGACAGACAGACAGACAAACTATCACGTGGCATTGATTTATATATAGATTTTTTAACACCCATGTTTCACAGTCATACAACAAAACACTCCACACAAACATTTTGACAATATCTTTCCTAATTTTAGTGTTTATGTTTTTGTTTGCCAGAAGATGTTTCTTGTTACTGAAAGCCTGTTTAGCTGGAGGAATCCTCCTCCTGATTCCTGTGGTTCACCTATTGTCCTGTGCAGGGGCGCACCCAGACTTTTGGTTTGGAGGGGGCTTTCCTCAATAACATGATTTCAGCTATGGAAAGTGAATGTGTCCATTATTAGTCTTGTATGTAAATATGTATATATGAGACCATATGCATAAAAAGATATTCTATAAGATCAAACATACTGTAGAATGCTCTGTTAAAACCAATACAAAAGATGCTATTAGACTGGAGATTATTTAAACAAAATGTGCATTGGTTTTATACAAATTTTAGTTACAGTACCATTGAGCTAAGGTTATGCAAGTAATAAAAAGGAACAGCATGATTTTTATCAAGAATTAACTTTTGATCACGATCAGAGTGATAACGACTGGATTGCTCTGCTCACTATTATAACTATATATCCAGCTACCAGGATCGTCAGATTGATGTGTAACATCAATTATCTGCAATCATTTACTAAGTTTTTAGTTGTTTATACCAAGAACTAGTACGGTATAGGTTTTAGGAAATTATTAATAACATTTTGATTTTGAATACGTAAATTTAATTGGAACTAAAAATTACATTTTAAAAGTTACGAGATGTAATTGTATACCATAGTGTTATGGATTGTAACAAATATTTTATGTACTGAACGAGAAAATATATAAGTTATTTAAATTTTCCTTAATAACTAACATTATAATAAAAAACTTGAACATTTTTAGAATTTCAAGTTGAATTTAATTACACAGACTGAATGCAAGTTTAAACAGATAGTTGAATACAAATCATGTATTAATGAATTAACATTAACATTGTTTGAATAAAGTGGAAACTCAAATTTCACAGAACAAAATCCAGCCGCCTAGCAGATTTTTTCAAAACGGAAACTACCTCTGTACTGGTGACTTCAATTTCTCGGTGAATATTCAGTGCTGCTAGTCCAGTCAGCCTGTCTGCACCCATGGTATTCCTAAGATATGTTTTCAGCCGACGTAGTGTAGAAAATGACCTCTCAGCAGTGCTTGTAGTCACAGGGATGGTACACAAAATTCTCAACAATGTGTGGATAATAGGAAACAAGTCCTTGTCACATAGATTCAACACATCGATTGCGTTTTTAGGGATATTAGCGTAGGTCTTGAAGCTCTTGTGCCACAGTTCAAACTCAGCCATAAGCAGGCCTTTGTTGTTTCCTCCACTTTCAATTATGTCATTCTTATAAAAATTACACAGCTGTAAGAAATCAGGTTGCATTTTTTCTTGGAAGGTTTCTTTATGTGTATGTGATGCATTGGCTGATGGCAGTAAGCACTCAAAACTCTTTAATAAGTCTTTATGCTTGATGAATCGAGATTCCAATGAAATAATGAAAGAGTCAATCCAAGGGATGAAAACAGATCTTTTATAGTATAATTCTGGAGTTTCTGCCGGTATGTTGCTTCTGTTCAGTTGTCTTCCAACTGTTCGAGGCATCGAAATTATTGAACCGCAGTTATTAGCAATTTTGGTAGCTTCTTCAAACAACGAGTGAAATTCTTGATCTGCATTTTTTCTTAGAGATTTTAAGCTTTCAATCACAGTTTCAGCGTGAGTAATTGCAGATGATAAATCTAAATCAGTCCCCTGAAGCTTTTTGCTTAGGTTTACTGTGTAACCAAGCAGATTTTCTGATGCCATGAGAGAAATTATAAATTCACCCTGACTTAAGGAGTTTAGTAGTATTAGAGCTCCTGAAGAAGATTCCCTATCATTCCAGTTTTTAATCTCCTCTAACGCTACTTCAAGAGGTTGCAGCAGTTCTTTCATAACAAAAATAGCATCGTGCCTTTGTACCCATCTCGTTGGACAAAGCTGCAGGAGTTTTTTCTTGTTGGTTTCAAGATTTACCTCAGATTCAATGCACTGTTTTAAAACTGCTTGTCTTTTAGGAGTGTTAAAAAAATCCCACAACTTCTCCACTATTCCAAAGCAGTTCCTGATTGATACAACCTCAGACGCGGTCGACAATGCCAGGTTAGGGCTATGAGAAGCGCAATGCACGTATATTGCTGTGGGGTGAGCTTCTTGGATGCACGCTTGAGCCCCTTTAAACTTTGCACTCATGGCAGCCGCCCCATCGTACCCCTGGCCACGTAGGTTATTTATGTCTATATTACTGTCTTCAAGACCTTTAATCAATGTTTTTGCCAATACGCTACCCGTAGTAGAGGTTAGAAGCATGAACTTCAAAAATTGCTCACATATTTCATAACCATTTAAAGTATTTGGGGTTACATAACGTAAACACAAAGAAAACTGTTCAACAGTTGAAATATCAGATGTTTCATCTGCGAGAACACTAAAAAACTTAGCTTCTTTTACTTTACTTGCTATTTTTTCAGTTATTATTTGGTTACAAGCATCGATGACTTGATTTTGAAAATTCTAACTTATATAGGTCGCATTTTTGCCACATGACCCAAAGTGATCTTTCAAATTGTTGTCACCTGCTTCAATTCTAGCTCTGAGCAAAGCTCTTAAGTTCCCCTCATTTTCAAATGGTTTGCTGTCGATTTGAAACTGACCATAATGTCTATGGCCCCTAAGGGCGATATTTTGCCTGCCACACAAAATAACAGTTTCTATTATTGGAATTATTCTTTTCACATTATTTTGGGCTTGGACGTCTTTTCCTTTATCAAGAGATTTGTCAATCGGTTTCATTCGGCAGTCCATAACTCTTTTAAAGTCAGCTGCGCTTACACATGAGTCTTTATGATACTGCGAGTTTGCATGTTTTTCAAACTTTTCTAGTGCTTTTTTCCAGTTACAAAAACCTTCTTCAACAAGTTGTCCAGTATGTTGAGCGTTACTCCTACCGACTTCTTTTTTTGAAAAAAGCATACAATGGACACAGTATGCAGAGTCTTCAATTCCACAATACGAAAGCCAGGTATATTTCTTTAGCCATGGAAACGAAAATTTTCGTTGTTGGTTCCCATGCGATCTAAAAGAAAAGTTAAAGTTGCTCTGAGGAACCCATCTGTCATTCAAAACTTTGAACTTTTCATTGTCCGTCAACACTTTGTTTTTAAATAAACCAATGTCCAAATCCATGTTATGTTTACTTACAACGGCCTTAGGCCTGCTCACATTTGCCTCTGAGCTCTCCTCTGACGAACAACTTGGCTGTTTTTCTATGCTTGCAGTCCTCGTTAACAGTTCCTTACTCGTTGAAGGATCGCCACATTCACTAACACTAACCGCATCATATTTATTGATTTTTAACGGTTTAAAATAGTTTTGGATGTTTGACTTTCTTTTGTCTCCCATTACGACTAGTCCAATTGGACACACTACGAACACCAATAGCCAATAGAAAATACAAACACAATAACAATCATCGAATCAACTTTTACAAACAACACTACTGACTTGACGCCTGACACAGAGCACAGCACAATACCTTGGGGAGATAAATTTTCACCGCTGTCCCACGCGCATCTTGCTCCGAGCATAGTTACGACAACGGACGGAAATATCCGATCGTGTTGTGTTTACAATATATATTACTGGCGGACCCGTGCGAGAAATCTCGCATGTTCATAAACCACACTTTTCCCAATAGGTTTTGCAAATCGAACACTTCTTACAAAGATTGATATTTAAGAAATTTAGAATGCAATTTGTCACTTATTGAGTGTGCTGTAACACTCATTGGTTATTCGATATTTATGAAACCATACTATGTGTGTACTCATTCCTTTGATTTAGGCAACTGTTTCTGAAATCCATGCAAAATTATAAAGCAAAGACCTCAATGTTAAAATGACATGAAACGGGTGTCACAGCGACCATAATGTGAAGTAAACAGCAATTATGGAGCGTATTTTCATACATCAACAGTAGCTGCAAATCGCACACTTCGTACATTTTTTAAGAAATTATTGATATTTATGGAATTAGAGTGCAATTCGTCATTGCTAATGTCTATTCTCTTTCATTTGAATGCTCATTTTCACAATCGGTCGCTTGTGAGCGCTGCAGGAGGGATATATACTAGGCCTACTGAAATAATATAGGCCTATATATGATTATCACTCAAGTGTTGCTTAAATATAGGCCTAACATAATTCTATTTTAAACAGTAGAAAATCGCAAAATGTTCCAACACTAAACATTCTGGAACCCGTTATACAATCAATTTTCTTGAAAGATATCATAAATGTTTTTAAAGTGTTCCCAGGTTTTGGGGGGGGGGGGGGGGGGGGGCTTAAGCCCCCAAAGCCCCCCCCCCCCTGGGTGCGCCCCTGGTCCTGTGTGATAATGCTTCCCAAAATAACAGAATTGATTGACTTAGTGTACGGTGGCATCATTTATCTTGATGTTTGTTGATACTTGGCTTTTCATTTGATTTCCTGAAAACTAAAAATTTTGTTTTCCAACTGTTCAGTTTCAATTTTTATTCCTGTGGGGTTGATTTTACTTAGCATTTTACTTAGTTCCCTCTCCGAATCTGCAATGTCATCAGCAAATACAATGGATTTATTGTCCATTAATTGTAATTCTTTTGGTCTTATGTTTAAATTTTGATACGGCCTCCTCAAAGAACATGATGAACAAATATGGAGATAATGCACAACCTTGTCTCACTCCCTTACTAATGGATGCTGTCTTTACTTTTCCATTAATCTCTATCTCTGTGCTTTGATTTTTGTACAAGAGAAAAATAAGTCTCCTGTTCCTTCAGTCCATTCCTATATTCCTCATGGTCTTAAACAGCTGTTTCCAGTTTACTTTATCAAAGGTTTTCTCTATATCTACAAATGCAATATACGTTTTCCTGATAACACTCAGTCTTCTTTCTAGAATAGCTCTTAGTGCTATGAGAGCTTCTCTTGTTCCCTTCCCTGTTGTAAAACCAAACTGATCCTGAGAATTATTTTGTTCAATTTTGATTTTAATTATATTCTTGATTGTATTAAGTAGTATTTTGGATCCATGCGATGACAGTGTTAGTGTTCTATAGTTAGAACAATCTGTGGTAACTGTCCTAATTTTATTAAAGTCTCCAGGATTTTGACCATTGTAATAGGTTTTTAGCCTACTTTCAATTTTTGCAAAAAATGAAAGTAGACATGAGATCAACACAGGGCGAAAAAAGTGTGTCTGTCTGTGTGTGTATGTGTGTGTGTGAGTGTGTGTACTCTGAATGTCTGCCCCCCCCCCCCCTATCAATTCGAACACGGTGAATGCGAATTGAACGAAATTTGGTACAAAGGTAGCACTAGCAAAGGACACCTCAGTGTCATGTTTTATATCGCCGCCTTCCTGACTGAAACGTAATGGCGGCTAAACAAATGTTCAATGCTTAAATCAAATTACGACTAACCTAATCATCCGATCTCTACCAAATTTTGCAACAACATACCTTGGTGGGGGGAGCATCCTTTGACCAAACTAATAGGTCATCAGCGTAATAGTTTGCGGATGGCGGCCATCTTTGTGTGAAAATCGATTCCCCCTATTAATTCGAACACGGTGCAACCGAATGGAACGAAATTTGGTACAGAGGTAGTACTAACAAAAGGCACCTCAGTGTCATGTTTTATATCGCCGCCATATTGACGGAAACGTAATGGCGGCCACACAAATGTTCAAAGCTTCAATCAAATTACGACTAACCTAATCATCCGATCTCTACCAAATTTTGCAACAACATACCCTTATAGAGGAAGCATCCTTTGACCAAATGAATAGGTCATTTGCCTAATAGTTTGCGGATGGCGGCCATCTTTGTGTGAAAATCAATTCCCCCTATTAATTCAAACACGGTGAAACCGAATGGAACGAAATTTGGTACGAAGATAGCACTAGCAAAGGGCATTTCAGTGTCATGTTTTATATCGCCGCCGTATTGACAGAAACGTAATGGCGGCCACACAAATATTCAAAGCTTAAGTTAAATTACGACTAACATAACCATCCGATCTCTACCAAACTTTGCAACAACATACCTTTATGGAGGGAGCATCCTTTGACCAATCTAATAGGTTATTACCCTAATAGTTTGCGGATGGCGGCCATCTTTATGTCAAAATTGATTCCCCCTATTAATTCGAACAAGGTGGAACCGCATGGAACGAAATTTGGTACAGAGGTAGCACTAGCAAAGGGCACCTCAGTGTCATGTTTTATATCGCCGCCATCTTGACTGAAACGTAATGGCGGCCACACGAATGTTCAAAGCTTAATTTAAATTACGACTAACATAACCATCTGATCTCTACCAAACTTTGCAACTACATACCATTATGGAGGGAGCATTCTTTGACCAATCTAATAGGTCATTAGCCTAATAGTTTGCGGATGGCGGCCACCTTTATGTCAAAATTGATTCCCCCTATTAATTCGAACACGGTGGAACCGAATGAACGAAATTTGGTACAGAGGTAGCACTAGCAAAGGGCACCTCAGTGTCATGTTTTATATCACCGCTATCTTGACGGAAACATAATCGATCGCGGCCACCCAAATGTTAAAAGCTAAAATGTAATTACGACCAACCTAATAATCTAGTCTCTACCAAATTTTGCAACACCATATCTTTATGTGGGAAACATATTCTGACCAAACTGCAAGAACATCAGCCCAATAGTTTGCAGATGGTGGCCAAGTATGTGTGCAAATCGATTCCCCCTATCAATTCAAACACGGTGAAACCGAATTGAACGAAATTTGGTACAGAGGTAGCACTAGCAAAGGGCACCTCATATCCATGTTTAATATCCCTATAGCACGTTGTATTTCAACAAGCTACTACAACCAACATTCAATCATACTCCTTGAAAAGGACAAAGAGTTATAACAATACCCATGCATTTAGGAGAAAGTAGGCTATATGTTCTTTACTGAACATCTTGTTTAAATTATATAGTACAGTTGTCTTTTCATTGTTTCTCCAACTACGTTGATGGTATGTCATATGGTCCTGTTGCTTTCTTATCCTTTAATTGCTTTGGTGCTATGTCAATTTGTGTTGACCAACTGGAAAGCTTTATTTAGTATCGAGCCTTACAGTAGTCGCATATGATGTGTAACATCTAACATAGAAAAACTCACGTGAAATTATTGATACACCGGTATTTTATAATATCATTGGCCCTAAAATTAATCTATTGTAAAAGGGAGTGTTTTACAGATATTGTAGTTTATAATACGGAACTCATTTTATTAGATGATTTGTAGCTTCCACCAGCACTAGCCTAAATAACGAATACGATATGGATCAACTAGATTAATAGACGCGACACCGCTCATAACCTTAAATTCCTTACAATTAGGCCAACTTGCGAGTAAATGCAATGTGCACAGCAGTAGATCATGAAAGGCTTGCCCAGTTCCCGGACCTCTTGATTCAGGGACCAGCACGTAATTTCATATGGATTCTGTTAAAATGATTCATATTGATATGATTAGCAGCAGAGTATCGAGAAGGCAGTGCGAGAACCATCAAGTAGGCAGTGAAGAAAAAAAGAGAGTCTTGGAATTGTTATGTATTATTAGTGTGTCAATAAAACAGATTTTTGTGTGTTGATGAATGTCCAGGAGGGATACGATCTAGCTGGCAGTGCGTCTTACACACTTCCGTCCGATCCACATCCATCCCATTTTTCAAAATCACTCCCACAAAAATATCCAGCAACCGAGTGGAAAGATGTTACACATGAATAATAAAATAAATTCCTCCCGTGTGATTATTTAGGTTCAAGAAAGTCCGGAAATGCCATTACCTCATCATCGTAATACAGTCCCTCAAGATATTACTTCCAGCGTTCTGTAATATCTTCACTACCATTCTTATCTATTTATAACTGTACTTCTTGTTTTGGATTTATATTGCAGTGATTATATCATGGCATATGCTCTATGTGTTCTTCCTCCTATTATATTTTTATGTAATTTCCTTCATCCATTCTTCTTTTGCCTCCCTATATTTAGTCACAATGAGATTCTTTATTTTTCTGTATTTATCTTGGCTTACCAATGTGTTAAACTTCTTCTTGTTTCATTCTTGTATGAGGTCCAATACTTCTTCAGTAAGCTGATGCATGTTTTTTGTGGCTCTAATCGCCTATTCTCTAAAGTTCTCTGTGCCATCTCAAAAGTTCCTTGTTTCATCATTTCCCAATCCATCTCATAGTACTTGTATCAGCTTGCCACGGTCGGTGAGTGGTCAACGTGTCGGTCTACTAACCCCAAGATTGCAGGTTTGCTCCTGGCCGTGGTAAGTGATTTTTAAAAGGCGGCAAAAATTGCGACATCATGTCATACGATGATGGCATGTCAAAGAACCCATTTAAATTCAGTAGGCCGTGCTCATAATGGCAAAATTAATATCGGGAGTTTCCGCCAACACTAAGTTCCTCATATCGCTTCTAGAAAGTGTTATAGTGTTGAAGAAGCTTAGATATCTACCCTCCTTGACTTTCATAGTGCTTCAAGGAACAACGAAATTCGACATGCAGGCTACCCTTTGGGTGCCAAATAACAAAGCTTGCACCCGGCAGCCGAGGCAATACGATATTATTCTTCTTCTTCTTCTTTCCGATGAGGCCTGCTAGGGACCACGTGCCAATTTCAATTCTTCACACTTTGTTGTTTTCTCTTCCGTTCCCTCCAGTACTCCTTCATCCGTTCACTATGCTGCTTCTTTCTGTCCTCGGACCACTTCGCACCAGGTTTCTTTGGCAATCTTCCTTGGAATCCTTTCATACTTAATACCCTTTTTCTAAAGATCTCTCTGTTCACCGTTTCTTCTTCACTTATATTATTTCTTTCTAAATCTTTCTTTACTTCTTGAATCCAGCTAGTTGTTGCCCTTTTCTCCCAAAGGTACTTGAATATCCTTTTTGTTAATCTGGAATCATCCATTCTGTAAATATGTCCAAAAAATTGCAATCTCCTTTTTCTTATCGTTTCTGTTATATTTTCTATGTTCCTGTATATTTCATCATTAGATCTTAATTTCCATACTTCTGCTGTTTTCACTGGGCCTAAAATTTTCCTCATGATTCTCCTTTCTAGTACTTCAAGTTTATCTAATCTATAGTTTAGTACCAGACATTCACTTGCGTATAGGCATTCCGGTTTCACCACTGTAGTGTAGTGCCTTATTTTAAGATTTTTAGATAAGCAACTTTTGTTATAAAAATTCTTAGTGATACCATATGCTCTTTCCATCTTGTGTACCCTTTCTTCTACCGAAGATTTTTCTAAACCATTTTCTTGAATTATTTCTCCCAGATATTTGAATTTCTTTACTTTTTCCACTGGGCCAATATCTGTTGCCAAATATTTTGAAGCGTTCTTGATGTTTGTAATAAATTTAGTTTTTTCTACGGAGATTCTCAAACCTGTTTTGTTGGCTATTTCTTCCAAGAGATTGATTTGTGTTCTTGCACTTGTTAGGTTTTCTGACAATATAGCAAAATCGTCTGCAAATGCTAGGCAACTTATTTCAATGCCTTTGTTTCTTCTCCCCAAAGTTACTGGCGAAATGTTATGTTCCTTTAGCTTTAAATTCCAAATTCTTACAATTTTCTCTAAAACACAGTTGAACAGAAGGGGTGATAAACCATCACCCTGCCGTACACCTGTATTTATCTTAATAGATTTTGATATCTCACCCATAAATTTTACTTTTGAAATCGTGTCAGTAAGGGTTTCACGTATTAGGTTTGCCAATTTAGTTTTCACTCCAAATTCACGAATTGTTTTATCTATGGTTTCTCTATCAACCGAGTCAAAGGCCTTTTTAAAATCTACAAAAGTCACAACTATGTCCTTTGAATTCAGTATCCTATGGCGAATTATGGATTTTAAGTTAAATATTTGTTCTGAACAAGATCTACCTTTTCGAAATCCAGCTTGATACTCGCCCAGTTGCTTGTCAAGTGATGTTTCTACTCTATTCAGCAATATTTTTGAAAATACCTTGTATGCAATTTGAAGAAGAGAGATGCCTCTATAGTTATCAACGTTTTGTTTGTCCCCTTTTTTATGCAATGGGTGTATTAGAGCCACTTTCCATTCCTCTGGAATCCTCTCTGTTCTCCAAATATCTTCAAAGATTAACTGCAGCTCTTCAATGATTTTTGATTGAGACCATTTCAAAAGTTCAGCTGTTATAGAGTCCTCTCCGCTAGCTTTATTATTTTTTAGATTGTTAATTGCTTCTTTAATTTCTTCAGCATTGGGTGGTATATCTTCTTCCATATTTTCTGTTGCTTGTGAGAATTCCAACTTATGATCTGGTTCAGGGCAGTTTAAAAGTTGATCAAAGTGCTTCGCAAGTATTTCGCAGTTCTCAACATTGCTTAGGCCAAGTCTACCATTTTCATCTTTAAAGCATATGCTAGGCGCTTGATACCCCTTTAATTGACTCTTAAAAGTCTGATAGAAGTTTCGAGAGTTATTTTTAACAAAGCTGTCTTGCAGGTCAGTAAGTTGTGATTTTTCGAATTTTTCGATATTATTATTATTTATTTATTTATTTATTTATTTATTTATTTATTTATTTTATTTTACACGTTACAGGCCTATTAGACCACGCGAAGCAATCATGACTTTCTGTTCTTCCTGTCTTTCCAGTACTCTTTCATTCGTGCACTAAAGGCCCACTTCCTTTCTTCGGTCCACTTTGGTCTTTGGGCTGTAGGTGCAGCTCTCTCTGACAACACTTCCCACTTGTATACTTTGTGTCTAAATACGCTTTTGTCTATGACGTCTTCTGGGTCGACCTGTGCTTTTACTAGATCAATTTTGACTTGCATCATCCAGGGTGTAGTAATCTTGAGCCGCTGTATGTATCTAAGAATTTTGTTAGTGAGTCTGGTTTGTGGGAGTCTGCTGATGTGGCCGTAAAATTTTAGTCGCCTCTTTCTGATGTCTGCTGCGAGGTTGGACAATTTCTCAGTGGTGTCTCTGGAGTTAAGCCTGTATCCTTCATCTGTGTGCTTTGGTCCAATTATTTTCCTTATTATTTTTCTTTCCTCTGTGAGGATTTTTTCCAAGTCGCCCTTAGTGTGTAACGTCAACGTCTCACTAGCATAAAGCACCTCAGGTTTAATAACCGTGTTGTAATGACGAAGTTTAGTGAATGAGGACAGACATTTTTTGTTGTAGACACTCTGTGTCTTGTATAAGGCTCTCTTCATTTTCATTAACCTAGTGTTCTGCGCGATTTTCTCTTTTCCCGTCGGTTCAAGCACTTCACCAAGGTATTTAAAGTGGGCGACTCTATTGATCTTGCCATATTTCGTGTTTAAATTCTGTATGTCGAATTTCGTACAGAAAAACTCTCTCTTTTGGAACGAGATCTGTAGTCCTACTTTTTCGGCGCACTCTTGGAGTACTTCTATCTGTCTGATTGATGTGGTTTCGTTATCTGAGAGTAGAGTCAGATCATCCGCGAAGGCTAGACATCCAACCTCCAGTTCGTCCTTTGGTCGTCCTAGTCGCACTGGCCTCCAGTAACCTTGAAGTCTCAGCTCTTTCTCCCATTCCTTGATAACTTTGTTCAGCACTAGGTTGAAGAGGAGCGGAGAGAGCCCGTCACCTTGGCGAACACCTGTATTGATCTGAAATAGTTCTGAGATTTCCCCCATGAATTTCACTTTTGATGTCGTGTCTGTCAGTGTCTGTTTGATCAATCGCAAGGTCTTGCTATCCAAACCTTGCTCGTGTAAGATGTTGAACAATGACTGACGGTCAATGGAGTCATATGCCTTCTTGAAGTCTACGAAGGTACATATAACTGGAGTATTCCTGAGGGCTTTGATTTTCAATATACTTTTTAGGTTGAAGATTTGTTCCGCGCAGGAGCGACCAGGACGAAATCCCGCCTGGTACTCGCCAATCTTGTGTTCCAGCTGGTCCCGAGCCCTTAGGCACGCTGAGAGGATCTTGTACGTAACTTGTAATAGTGAAATGCCCCTGTAATTGTTTACGTTTATTATTATCATTATTATTATTATTAGACTATTATTATTAGTAGTAGTACTTGTATCCATTATTCAAAATTTGGTTCTTGCTTTGCGTTGACCTTCACCGTTTTCTTCATTTCTCCCATGTATATAGGAATGATTGGACTTTCCTTTTTTTTAAAGTGGGCGTTAAACCTTCAGCTACAAAACGAATCTCACTCTTTTCCACATGATTAATTAATCAAGCGTTATTATTTTACTTTTATTCTGAGCACCCCCCTCCCCCCCCTCCCCCCCTCCCCCCCCCAAAAAAAAGTTTCATAGGTTTGTTTTCGCCGGGCGCCGTCACACGTTTAACTTGCTGTTCACATTGAAGGCAAGTGGGCGGGCGCAGGACACAACTTAAGTACACACTAAGGGCATTGCACAGCACAGTGCACTTTATAAGGCCTGCATTAAGATGTTCCACAGTAGTGTTAGGGCCACAAAGTACAAGCGGAAACAGGTGCAAGACATTGTATTTAGCCATTCACGGTACATTACGTTGTATGCCTTGAAGCAACACAATTCACGCAGTCAGCACTTCAACACAGGATAATATTTACATACACAAATGGAGTCTGGAATAAAGTACTATTAATCAAGATCTCCAACAGTGTCTTAAAATATGACAGTCAGTTGCTGAAGAGTGACATCTGTGACGTGATAATTTACTTCCCCGTTTTTGATGACAACAAAACTGTTTTGTTTTTAGTGGTGAGAAGTTTACTGCTGTTCCAGAGATATTTATTTCCATAGGATGATCGTAAATTAGTGCACGTCCTTGAATTTGTACTAGAATCTGTCTAGATTTTACAGTCCAAAATAATCGATAGTCTTCAGGTCATTTTGAAGGGTTGAAGGAAATGAGTGTGTAATATGCCCTTGTTTCATAAGTTGTGAATTAATTCATGTCTACAAATAGTAACTCCAGAAAGCATACAAACTTACATGGTCACATTATAATAAGAAAGGCATATCAAGACAGGCCAAACATAGACACTACAAAACAGTTGTATTACCAGAAGCATCGTATGCGTCAGAAACGACCACAATTGGAGCATCTGGCATCATAGAAACAGAAAAAATTGAACGTAAAATTCTGAGAAAAATATTTGGAGCAGTAGACAGACATGGGATATGGATGAAAAGACCTACCAAAGAGCTATATGAACACACAGGCAGACTCACAGATATCATTAGATAACGCAGACTAACTTTCTACGGGCACATACAGAGAATGAACAATAAACGACTTACAAAGAAAAGCTTGGATGTAGTAAACAGTTCAAGAAGGAAAACAAATTGGTATCATGAAATAGAAGACGACTTAAAGCAATTAGGGATCAACAAGCAAATCGACGACTCCAACTAAGAACATCGTATCTGCACGAAGTAAAATGTTGAGGAGAGCAGTTTAAAGTTTAGAAAAATTCCTAAAAATCGGCGAGTTTCTCAATATTTACGATTATGGGCTCAATGGAAAGCATTTATTGCCTAGTTTATTTTACCCGAATAAGGGTGTTTGAATTTATTAAATAACCCATTTACACGTAGTTACGATATTACTGAATTGGAATTATCCAATGAAGAACATCGTATGTGACGTTACGATGTTCTTCATTGGAGATGTGTGAACAACTGACTGCAAAAGTCAGGTTACGATGTTATTGTTTGGATAATTTAATCTAATAATAACCATCAACTTTATGTTATAGTGTCTTTTATTAATATAAATTCCATTATTACTGCATACAATGAGCTAAAAGAAAGAATTGACTGAACTTACTATTCTTAATATTGTTATCTGTAAACAATACAATCGCTGAAGACTATGAAAACATTTCAGAAGAACAGAAGTTTACAGGTTAAAATAAAAAACATTTGTTATTCTTCTTCTACTTCTTCTACCTTATCCGATACGGACGTTGGCTACCACCATGGCTAACACCTTCTTATCCTGTGCAATCCTGAAGAGTTCCGTGGAAGACAGCCCAAACCACGTTCTTAAATTATCCATCCATGTTATTCGTCTCTTTCCCGGTCCACGCTGACCTTCAATTTTACCCTGAAGTATAACTTGGAGCAGACGGTATTTTGGATTCCTCATCATGTGTCCCAAGTATTCCAATTTCCTCTTCTTAATGGTGTTTAACAGCTCAGGTTGGCTGCTCACACGCTGAAGAACCTCGGCATTACTCACATGTTCTGTCCACGAAATTTTAAGAATCCGCCGCTATATCCACATTTCAAAAGCTCGAATCTTCTTTTCTGTAGCTACGGACAAGGTCCAAGCTTCAACACCATAAAGAAGGGTGGAGACAACATAACACTTCGCAATTCTTTTCTTAAGCGTCATACTGAGATCTCGACAGCATAGTAGTTGTTTCATTGTCATAAAGATGGATCTAGCCTTCTCTATACGGCATCTTATTTCAACCGAAGGATCCCAATTCTCATTAATATTCTGTCCTAAATAAACCAAACTCTTGACTCGCTAAATTTGATGTCCATCGACTGAAAGGACTTGTGACAATGCTGGTTTTCGCGATATTATCATATATTTTGTTTTCTTAATGTTGAGGTCAAGGCCGTATTGTTTACTCGTTTGATACACCATAGTAACAATCTCTTTAAGTCCTTCGAAACTATTTTCAATCAATACAGTATCATCTGCGTACCGTATATTATTAATATAATTACCATTGACCTTAATACCTTGTTGAATGCCATCAAGTGCCTCAGAGAAAATCTGTTCTGCATAGATATTGTAAAGAAGCGGTGAAAGAATGCATCCTTCACACCACGCATTACTTCCACTGATCTCGATATATGTCCATCAATTCTGATACTAGCCTTTTGACCCCAGTATAAATTAATGATGATCCGAATGTCTTTCTCATCTATTCCTGAGTTCTTGAGTGCATAATACAACTTATCATGCTGACAACCGTCAAAGGCTTTTGCATAGTCCAGAAAACATGCATATACATCCTGATTTACCTCACGGCATCTCTGGAAAAGAACTTGAAGCGCAAATAATGCCTCACGAGTTCCTAGACCATTGCGGAACCCAAACTGCGTGTCACTGATATTCATCTCGCATTTCCTGTATATGCGATTATGAATAACTTTGAGAAATGTCTTGAGCACATGACTCATAAGACTGATTGTCCTGAAGTCACTACATGACTTAGCCATCGGTTTCTTCGGAAGAGCAATAAATGTAGACAAGAGCCAGTCTTCTGGTAATATGCCCATAAATAATTTGCCCTTGCCTTCTTCTTTCAATGAGAGCATGCATCGAGTCCCCTTTATTTTACGTGTATCCTTTTTCCAAAAATCTGTGGGTGATGCAAACATTCAGGGTCTCAGACAAAAAGGAGTAAACTGCTTACAAAATCCTATTCCGATTTTGTCCTGCACAGCTATCTGAATAAAATATAAAGTCTGTAATTTCTTCTTGAACTTTAAACATTATATAGCTCATAACAAAGCTCCCAATTTCATTTGGAGCTCATTTTTAAATCTTTTTCTTTGAATTTTCCTCTTCTTCATACACTGATTTGTCACTATCTTCCTCAGACTCAGGTTCCCAGTCTGTTTCAATCAAAAACTCTTGTTCATAATCTTCATTCTGGCAGAAAGTTTCAGTAGAACTTTCAGGTTTTGTGGTGTTGGGGGGTTAGTTTCCTCGTTCAACGGTTACTTTGGTTTTACCAGTCTTCAGCCTAGAACAATCCGACTTCTTGTGCATTGGGCCATTATTAATTATGATGTCCACTATAGCCTGTTTCTTTTTCTTGTTTCTTGTTTATTCTGTGATTTTTCATTCTCTTCCTTATTGTCGTCTTCATGCTGTAATTTGTCACTATCTTCACTATCTTCTCTCCAATCTTTTGCTTCAAAGGCGACTCCTTCATGATTTTCTGATAAACCCAAGATATCCCTAGTAATTTCACTCATAATATGTTGCTCTGAAGTTAGGAGGATGAGCAGTTACTCTGAGATTCTGAGTCCCTGGTGCTTGAATTACGTTTGTCAGTACTTTCATCTGAAATGTATAACATGAATAATAAAAATAATGTCTCTCATATTATAATAGAATTTGATAGTATTCTCCTCATCAAAATTATTTTAATCTGCATAGTAGTTTTTTTTAACCCGGACATTTTACGTCTTATTTTATGTTATTGAAATATAAGCAGCACCTTGTAATAAGCCTAACTTCCATATTAATTCTCCTCTAATAGAGGAGGCTGTAGGTGTTGCTGGTTAAAGCTACTCTTCTGACATAAAGCGATTAATAATGACTGGTCTTGCTGAACAATAATAATGAATGTGCACTTACCTTGTAACTGAGTTGAATAAGCAGCCATGCTCCTTACTAAATCAACCATCAATTTGCCGCTTGATAACATTTTGAAAAGGGTATAAGACTATACACAATAATCACCTTACCATTAGCCTACAGTCAGCGTTACATTGCACTGCCAACATTCCCGCCTGCACTGTGTCTCGACTTCAGTAACTGGAAATGTGCGCTCCCCAGCTGCTAAAATGAGAATTATAATAAAATGACGGAGCCTCCATGGCTAAGGCGGCAGCACGCCGGCCTCTCATCGCTGGGTCCGTGGTTCAAATCCCGGTCACTCCATGTGAGATTTGTGCTGGTCAAAGCGGAGGCAGACAGGTTTTTCTCCGGGTACTCCGGTTTTCCCTGCCACAAATTTCATTCCAGCAACACTCTCCATTATCATTTCTTTTCATCTGTCATTCATTTAATCATTACCCCAGGGGAGTGCGACAGGCTTCGGCAGCCGGCACAGTTCATATCCTTGCCGCTAGATGGGGGCTTCATTCGTTCCATTCCCAGACCCCGTCGGTCGACTGGAAGCAGGCTGTGGATTTTCAATCAAATGAAGATCGCGCAGCTCACAAAGCAGCGTGAATGGAAGCTTCGAGCACCTTGGCATGTCATTGTCATGAGTCATTGTGGTCGGATGCGGAAAACTAACACGCAGTTTTGAGTGAATAAGCTGAATGCTTCCTGTAATATGATCATAACTACACTTGTACTGAACACTTCATAGACAACACTCCGTTTAAGAACATCGTATCTCAAGTTACGATGTTCTTAAATGGAACAAATAAAATAACAGCAGTTACGATGTTCTTAAATACTGAGTTAACGAAAAATATAATGGGAATCAGAGAGTAATAATCTTCCAGTTGGTAGAGCTCATTTTTAGTATATGATACGTGAATAATCTCAAAATCACAAAAATGTCAGTTACGATGTTCTTAGTTGGAGGCGTCGAAATGATAGAAGACAGAGAAAACTTCAGAAACAAAATTAAGAACGCCAAATTTTTAGTAAGTGAAAGGAAGAAGATAGGAACATTGTGGACGGAACAAAGGAAACAGGAGCACAGTCAAAGGATGAAGAGGTTTTGGGAAGAGTAGAAGAAGAAGGGAAAGAAGTGAAAATTGTGACATCAAGAGATATTTAAGTTCAAACACTGTCCATAAAGGAAAAAATGATGTAATCAAAATAATAAATGTTCCTGTAAAAACGTAAAACAATATTCAAGACCAAAATAAAACAATAGCACAAACACTTTCAAAAGAAAGTGTCAACATTACTTTCGAACTTTCACGCGATGTGATGAATTGGTTTTTTTTTTTTATGAACTGTCTGGGTGATGTAAAATTGTTGAGAGCGAAATATTTACAGTATTTCCAACAAGAGGAGGGATCTGCGACAAAGCGCCAGTGTCTCTGTCCATTCTAACTTGTACGGTACTCGCTACCTTGCATTGATTTATATGAGAGATTCACCACATGATTTCGGAGCCTTGCAGTTTTATCTGGCAACTGATTTTCCGCTCATTGTCCTCTTATACAGGGCGCCAGGAAATGTTCTCCGCAGTGACTGCCGGCTTCTGCCTGAGCTAGCATCAGCAGTTTAGTTGGCAGCATGGTGTCCTTGACAGGGTGAATCCCACACGTGTGGGCTGTAGGCTGTAAAAAAATCGTCAGTGTGTATTGCAGTAAGTGAGCGTGTATGTCATCAGCACTTCCAGTATCAGTTATGAATGGCTGTGATGAGATCAAAGTTTACTGTTTGCTTGTTTGTTTGTTTTGATACAAGCAAAGTCGTGCTGCTAACGTAACTACTGATGCTAGCTATCACAGACGCATGTAGGCACTGCGGATAACATTTCCTGGTGCCCTGTAGTACAACGATTGCGTCCACAAAGCTTCAAGATAGGTTTCGGCCTGTCTTACTTGACACTTCCCTTGTGAGATAAGTGTTCCAGAATGAACCAATATTACATTTTTATGTTCGTCCCTGACTGTTATATGTCAGAAAACTGTACTATAATGAGGCTCATTATAACACTATTTTTCATTATGAAACAGTTTCTCCCACCAATCAGAGCTCAAGAAGCAGTTGTTTGACCAATTAGGTAAGGATATCATCGCGCCTGCGTTGAGTTCCAAGGCCTTCTAATTTAAATTGCACCGCCTGGCCTAGTGTCATAGTGGGGTATCGAGGACTACATGGTCAAATGCAAGGTATTCTCTGCGTCACATACGCTCTGTTCAGTATTTAGAACTGGCGAAATCTCGACTGATATTTATGAATATTTATGTTCGAACATAAAATAGTTATAATAATTATCGTCGAACATAAACAGTCGTATGCAACTCGCCTATAATGGTAATTAAGACACTCATATGGAAATGATATAACACGCATACGCTCGTTTTATAAACATACTCGTGTCTTAATTATTGCCATTATAGGCTCTTTGCATAATGTACTATTCTGAATCCTATTGTGTTGCAATTTGTATTACAGTACTTACAGATTTTCGGACCTCAAATATCATCATATGGTTATCATCCAGTTTAGATGCACGGTCCGACCCCAAAACTGGGAAATGCTTAGTATAATGATGCCTGATAATTTATACAATTCACAGTACACAGTGTCGTTAAACCGAGTCCGGGGGGATATTTCGTTATTATACACTGTTAGGAAAATTTGATTTATGTGGTATTTTATATTTAGGGTCTTGTATTATCCAAGTTCCCCACAGGTTCTGTATTGAAATAGAAAACAATTGCATGGTCATGGGACAATGCTGCTCGATGTTGTTGGAATTCGTTTTATTAAATATGTCGGAAAACATTTCAATGAAATAAAGTTTCGTTATAGTTTTAAGCCTTCCGTAATTTTTATTCTGAGTACGGAACATACACATCATTCGGGATAAATACTAAGTGTTGGCCAAAAATTCAAGACATTCAGACAAACAGCTTACTTTATTTATAGAGATATCAACTCCTCTGTTAATTGCACCAGAAGGTCAGTTGGTTGGTTGGTTCCTTAGTTTAGGGGCTGCGACAACGCGGTCATGTAGCCCCGTGTACTTTGGGTGTGTGTAGAATATGTCTGATAACCGGTGTTAATTGTTATGACTATATTAGTGTATTATCTGTTTTAATTCAAGTAATAGGCCAGGCGATAGGTCGGAAAACAAGCCTCAATAAGGAATTAATTAGTGGAAAGCTGGAAATTGCTTTATTCGCTTTATTTGGACCCAGATATTACTCTCCCAAGTTTTCCCCCTCGAGCGAAGTCGGCGTTGGCCGTCGAGAACATGATGTAGGTCCTCAAATGTGGGCTCATCGGTAACAGGATGGAATAATTTATAGAACACAGACTTTTGCGTCTTACGCATTCCCGCTTCATCAAAGATCGCAACCGGATACGGAGCTAGTTCAAACTGGAAATATTGTTTCAATTGTGCATCGGATTTCTTTGCAAGGCAAATGCGTTGGAAAAGCACAAGAGGATCAACAGGAATATCCGTGTGTCGGATTTTTATTTTTGAATTTACCGCGCGGAGAGGCATCACGAGACTGTGGTTGCCAGCTGTATGGGAGGCCGAGCGCGGCAGGCCAGCTGCATCTGTACACATTGTTGCCAACGCCCTCGGTGAGAAAGTAATGAAGTCTGCACGAAAAATGTACTGAATCAGAACTGAATGTACTTACTGACCATTTGTTTATTGATACTTGTAACAAGTTAACAGCTTGTGCACCTGGAATGCTGACAAATATTTATAACATGAAGAAACTTTGATATGGCATATCATTTCCATAGATTTTCCGCAAGAATCAAAAAGGGCTCCATTTTGAAATGGTCGTAGCATCGTGACGGTTCACATTAGAGACAAAAGGTAGGGTACATTTTTGTAGTAAATTCACTCTAGATTATTTTTTATAATAGGTATTTTGTTGATAAAGTTCATGGTATGGGAGATATTTGTAAAAAAAAAAAAAACGAAAAATGGTACCTTCTTAGGGCCAGAAGGGAAACACCGACTTCGCTCGAGGGGGAAAACTTGGGAGAGTAATATCTGGGCCCAAATAAAGCGATTAAAGCAATTTCCAGCTTTCCACTAATTAATTCCTTATTGAACTACCTGTCGTCTGGCCTATAAGGACTGCAGACGATAATTTGAAGTAGTTCCTACTTTCAATACCAAATGCTACCGTCCAAGATACCTAGCTGTGAACTTGGCTACCACTAGATGCCATCGCAACCAGCGCCGGGTTACGAACGTTCGAACTTAAGAGCATTAATAAAACCTAACCTACAAATTTGGTTCACACAAGTTTAGTTAGTGGAAGGTTCTTTTACATGACATACATCTATGACATGGGTCCATCGGCTTTACTTCCCCTCCGAAGGAAGGCACACTGAGGGACTTTTCACGCTGTTATAAATTCCGATGACTTCGGCCCGGATTCACCAGAAGGTCACGAAACGGACATTGACACCCTCATACAACTGAAGCCACATACTTTATAGCACCTGTCAAGAGACTTTCTCTAATATATGGTAATTCTTACGAGAATTTATCAATACTGATGACATAAGGTTAAAAAGTGACACCAAATGCCCTTCCATAATAACGGTTAAGTGCTGGAGTTGGGATCTTCTGGCTTTGAGTGCTGATAATCACGGTGAAGGCAGCCGTAGATTTGATGAAGCACAACTATTTAAGTCACCAGACAATTACGTTGTAAGGGTGTGGCTGTTGCTTCATGGGGGATAGATGTTAGACACGTCCTTGGAATTAGCACACTTTTCCCAACCCCAAGAGAGGTGAAACTCTGCCGCTTAGATGCAACATAATAAACCCTTATTTGCCATCAAAATTAGAACGTGTATTCTTCAATAGGGTATTACATTACACCGTTATACTGACTACTACAATTTCCACAGGAACGCAGGTTATCAAAAAAATTCATCACACACCCAAGTAAATGGGGCTATTGACCAAGCTCCTGCAATGAATTAACAACATCAACAACAACTACGCACACTGGGCTAAAGATTTTCCTAAGGATTTTCCTTTCTTGTTTTTCTCAAGTTAGTGACCTGCCTCCAATGAGAAGAGGAGGGTTCGATTCCTACCTCAGCCACCCTGGAAATGGTTTTCCGTGGCTTCTTCTCTTCTACTCTAGTCAAATGCTGGGATGGTTCCTAACGTAAGGCCACGGCTGCCTCCGTCCCAATCCTGTCCCCAATTTACAAATACATTAGTGCAGCCATCACAAAACACAGGTAGTCACACAAATTCCACACTCACCCATGTATATGGGCTACATGGCCACGATGTCGCAAAGCCCCTAAAATAAGCAACGACAACAAAGGCTCATTTCAAACTACGTAATCTAGTGAGGTAATGTGTGTTACACCCATGGAGGTATATTCTAAAGGAGTTATTAAGACGCTAATTGCACAGTCCACATATTATTGTTGCAGAAACCAGCAAATGATGTAGCGGGTCATCAATTTAAGTCTCCCCTCTGATACCAATCAAGGCGCGGCAAGCTCTCTCACTGACACCCGCTCGCTGGCCGGTTAAAAGTGCGCGACTTCTACGCGCTACTTCACGTCAACATACAGTCGTTTAATAGCAATTTCTATGATCTACAAACTTACCTGGATTTACAGGAAATGTTCAAAGTGTTGTCCGACAGCTCGCAACCATGCCTGCCACCTCGTAAACAAGTTTCCAGACACACGGCGAATTTCTTCCCTGGGTGACGTTGGAGCGGACCTTTTTTATGATATCGCGTATCGTATGCCTACAGTATGTAGCGCCCTGCGCAGATAAACAAAACTTTATCCTCATCCGCCCGAATCCGCCCCACATCCGCACGACATTTTACCGCATTCCCGCGTTTGTTATCTGAATCTACTGACATTACAATTTTTAGCCTATTTTCATTTTATGAAATCACCTTTTATGAGATCACCTTTTGCCCGTGATTGTGCGTGTGTATGTGTGAGAGAGAGGTGTGTGTGTGTGCCCTCTAATAACTTCTAAACGGCTGGAGCGATTACAATGAAACTCGGTAAGATCATAGCACTATTCTGGCCGACCCCGACCGTGCCCTTCAAATTTCATTGTGTCTCACCAATCCAACATGGCGGCTGTGCGAAATACTTCACCAGCATTCAGTATCTCCGAAACAATTACCGATATCGCCCTGAAATTGTGTACGGTGATAAAGGGCACTACTAGAAGTTCACCTATGAGACTTTCAAAAACCTGGTGACTACAAAACCAACATGGCGGCCAAGTGAATTTGAGACTTTTAAATAGACTTCACTAGCGATTTAACTATCCAAACGTAATGAAAGTTGGTACAGCAAATGTTTATACACATTGTAATGCACCGGAGTCTAATTTAGTTGAATTGTTTAGATAACCTCAAAATGGCTGCTGTGCGAAATATTTCCCTGACATTCTATATCTCCGAAACTATTACAGATATCACCCTGACATTTTGTACGTTGATAAAGGGTTCTGATACAAGTTTTTATCTATGTAACTTTCATAAACCTGTAAAGTACAAAACGAACATGGCAGCCAAGCGAAGTTGAAACATTTTAATAGAATTTTCTCGTGATTTAACTCTCTGAGCGCAGTGAAATGTGGTACAGTAAATTATTTTACATATTGTAATGCACTGGCTTCCAATTTAGCTCAATTGTTTACATAACCTCAAGATGGCGGCTGTGCGAAATCATGAAATTAAGTTTTTATTTCTTGTGTCGTAATCATGCGATCGAAGTGAAAGTTTGAATAATGAACCTAGGCAATAATTGTCCTTGAATGGTACATAATTCTATGGTCTATACATAAAACAATCCAAAATTGCGAGCATCCGAAATATTTAGACGGTTCTCAATATTTATGAATCGTTTACAGCACTAAAACTGATTTTTTTAAATGTTCATAGAGGCTATGAACATATGTTCACCTATAGGACTTTCTGTAACCTGGTGAGCACAAATCCAATATGGCGGTGACGCGAAGTATAAATATTTAAAAGGACGTTTCTCGCGAATTAACTATCCGAGTGCAGTGAAACGTTGCACGTTAAATGCTTATACAAATGTTAATCCACTGGCATCTAATTTATTTCAATTGTTTGCATAATCACAAGATGGCAGCTGTGCGAAATTTTAAAACCTCGTTTTTACTTCTTGTGTTCTAATCATGCGATTGAAGTTTGAATACCTCACGTACACAATAATCTTCATGTAATAGTACAAAAATAAAAATCCAACCTGGCGACCATCTGAAATATTTAGACGGTTCTCAATATATACGAATCTATCACAACCTTCAAACTGAAATTTTGTATGTTGATAGAGGCAATTAACATGAGTAGGGTATATGCAAATAGGCTGTATAGTTCTTCACGGAACTACTTGTTAATTACATGAAGCATGAATTACTAAAGCAACAAAGTCGTTCCCTATGTCATGTGCTATGCTGAAAATGAATGTTACACAGCCAGAATTGCAACCATTTCCTGCTAAGAGTGATAATTATGCTTAATGACATAATTTGAATAAGATTACCTTAAATCATCTTACATTCATCATGAAAAAAAAAAACCATAACGGAAAAATATGTTATGTCATAAACATTCGGGTTCTAATAATGGTGGGGCCGATAACCTAGATGTTAGGCCCCTTAAAACAACAATTATCATCATCATCATCATCATCTAATAATGGTATTAAACAAGTTCGGATTGTATTCTAAAAACTATCCTATAATTTAATGTAAACCTGCCCGTAAACCTGTGTCATTCTTAGGGCTTTGGTAGTATGTGTATTTGCAACTGAGGCTAGGATTTGGAAGGAGGTGGCCTTGGCCTTAAGTTGGTCCGGCTCCGTGACTAATAGGTTAACATGCTAGTCTTTGTCTCAAAGGGTCCCGGGTTCGATTACCAGCCAGGCCGCGGGGATTTTATTCTTCTATTGTTCATTCCCCTGACTCTGGAACTGAGTGTCACTGGCGTCTTCATGAAAAAGAAATACAGAAAATAACAGGAAAAGTGAAACGGAAAAAAAATTAAGCAAAATATGTTAGGAACAATCGCGGTATTTTCCTGCAGTAGAAATGGGAAACCACGGAAAACATTTTAAAGATAGCTGTGGTAGTAATTAAACCCATCTTAGGTTTGCCTCCAGAGGCTGAGTGTACTCCGTCCTAACCCTCATAGCAGAATTACATTTCTAGACAGAGCCGGCAATCGAACGTATCCTGAGACCACAGAAGTAGTTTTTTTTAAGGAATTTGCATGTTCAATATATTTGATGTCAACTTGCATATTTCAAAGAATTTATATTTTTTCCAGTCAGCCAATTACCCCAAAAACTTGTGCAGCCAATTTCCACAATTTCCTAAACAATTTAACATCCTCATTCAGTCAGATGAAGATAGAATCCTAGGGTAAAACTGACCAGTCCAGCGTACGGAATCAGGATGATGATTATCTACGAGGATCTTGTACCGGGGCTGAACTAGATACATATCAGCTCAAGTTCCATATAGAGAAGACTTGGCTTCCAGAGTACAATATGAGGTGAGATTAGCCCGGTTATGTTCCATCTGATATCCCAGGCTCATTACTGAAGTCTAAGACACGCCCCGTATCATTCTACCGTCTGTAGGCTAATTGCCACCTACAACATCCTGGGAGGTCCACCCTCATGCATCTGTTCGAAGAGGGCTGGTCCTTCTGGTAATACATATAGGCTAATAGATAAACTATGTACGGGAGTGGAAAATGCACACAAGGGGATTTGCAATGAAACTTAAAATTGAAGCCGCTGAAACATGAGTTAATTCCACAAGTATTGGTATGTTACGGGTTCAGTTTATACTCAATTTGCTCCACTGTCAGAATGGATGTCTTTCATTCACTAGAAGAATGTGTATATCATTTAAACTGTTCTTGTTATAAGTTCTTCTCACCTACTAAAGAAAATTGTTGGACATGTTGCTTTATGAACGCCAGTTCCTCAAATACGAAGTGCCCAGCTTCGAGACTTGATTGCGCCAGACATTTTTTAACTGCATGGTTAATATTTTGACGGCTTGTACTTGATGTACACAACATGACCCAATAGCTGAAAATTCTCCTTTCGTATTCAAATGGACGTGAAAATACACAATTTTGAATTACTGTCGACCAAAGTATTATGTGTACTCGAGTTTGAAGGTTGTTTGTTAAGTAACCAATAGACCTACATAAAATCCAATACCATTAACATTTTCGTCGTTCTATTTTACGTTAGTTCATGTAGGTTTGGATTTTTAAATTTATATTTTAATATTTGTTATCGCAGTTGGAACACAAAAAGTGCCCGTTTTTAAGCGTATTTCAACCATGCGTCACATTTAAGAATTATTATCTCAAAAGCCCGTTATCAGATCGAATCCAAATTTTAACACAATATACATTGGAATGTTGCATAACTGGTTTATTAATTTCACAATTTTGTGTGTCCAAGAAACAAAGTTGTTATCATTGTTGTAAGGTAACTTTTTCTCGGCTCAGGGTGGTTGGAAAATGTAGTTCTTGGTTGCGTTGTAATCATTATACAGTACATCAAAAAGTTATGCTGTATGACTGTGAAATACGTAAATTAATTCACTTATTTTATATCGGTTTGTATTTGTACGAGGAAATAACACATGGTTCTCCAGCTAGCCGCTCCAGGAAAAGCTGTACAGCGTTGCTGAGATGGAGCCCATCACTTCGGAGCGAGACGCGCCATGATCCGTGTGGGCACCATTTCGGCAACGCTGTACAGCTGTTCCCGGAGTGGCTAGCTGGTGAAACATGTGTTAATTCCCTGTAGAAATACAAACCGATATACAATAAGTGAATTAATTTACGTATTTCACAGTTATACAGCATAACGTTTCGATGTATATGGATTACAATGCAACCAAGAACTACATTTTCCAACCACCCCAAGCCGAGAAAAAATACCATACAAAAATGATAACAACTTTGTTTCTTGGACACACACAATTTTGAAATTAATAAACCAGTTATACAACATTCTAATGTATATTGTGTTAAAATTTGGATTCGATCTGATGACGGGTTTTTGAGATAATAATTCTTAAATGTGACGCATGGTTGAAACACTCTTAAAAACGTGCACTTTTTGTGTTCCAACTGCGATAAAAAAAAATATTAAAATATATATTGAAAATTCCAAACCTACATGACCTAACGTAAAATGGAACGACGAAAATGATGATGTTATTGGATTTTATGTAGGTCTATTGGTTACTTCACAAACAACCTTCAAACTCGAGTGCACATAATACTTTGGTCGACAGTAGTTTCGCAGTGAGACGGTAGCAGTAGTCGCCCCAGTAGATGTAGCCTACCTTTGTGCTGCGAGGATAAAGTGTCTGTTCGCGGTAGCTCAGTAGGAAATAGTTCTCTGTTTGGCATTCATCCCGGAGGCTTGTTGGAACCCCAAAATCCACCATAAAATGTCATGTGCGTACAAACCCACACAAACCGGAGGCATCCGCCTTAAGGAAAGAATTCATGAATTCTTGATGGAACTAAAAAAAAAAAAAATGATGGAATGCAGCCGAAAGAAATTAGAAACCCCTATTGCCATAAAATTGTCCGTGGAAAATCTGCTTAGGAAGCAAAATAACCAGTGATGGACAAAGCAAAGTGGATATAAAATGTAGGTTGGCTCAGGCATTTCTACAGACAAGAAATCTTTTGACATCAAATATAGATTTAGGAATTAGAAAGTCATTTTTGAAAGCCTTTGTCTGGAGCTTAGCGCTGTATAAAAGTGATACATGTACTGTTGGCGCAGCGGAAAAGAGGAGAATAGAAGCATTTGAAATGTGGTGTTACGGGAGAATTATGAAGATCTGATGGGTCGATAGAGTAACAAATGAAAAGGTATTAAGACGAGTGGGATGGGAGAGATGTCTCTGGTGGCTGCTACTGAAGAGAAGAGGTAGGTTAGTAGGACACATACTAAGACGCCCAGGAATAGCAAACTGAGTTATGGAAGGAAGAGTCGAGGACAAGAGGTGTAGAGGTAGACCAAGGTTAGAATAAGTTAAACTGCCTCGGATGTAAGGTGTGATAGCTATGTAAAGACGAAACGATTAGCTCAGGACTGAGGGGTGGAGTGCTGCATCAAACCAGTCAAAACACTGAAGACTCAAACAACCACAACAACAATAAGGCAATGTGAGGAGAGAGGTAGTTGGCCATTGCGTTCTTCACCGAGTGAGTTCAGTAGTACTGGCCCAATAAGTAACACTATCCACTAGCAGTCACCAACACTAGCTATTGAACCCAACGGTGTTAGGCTGACTGGTGTCGAACGTGGATCTCAGACATGGATGAGCTCAGAATTGAGATTCCAGCAAGGAACGAACACAAGATCTTTTGAGGAAGTTTAAGCTATAAAAACCCCTAGAGAAAATACATATTAAATCACTGTTGTGAAATGAACTAATTCTGACATTATTTGTTAATATAATGCAGGGGATAATAGCAGAATACTGCATTATTGGGCTGTATGGCGTATACAATTCTGGACTGAGCACAGAAAGTTTGAGCGCTTGACAGATGTCAAATGACTCTAGAATATGGGCGTGGTTTCTTCGAGCCGTGTCACTCACTGTGACCTACTTATGCCACCTGGAGCAGGTCAGGAAGGTAATATATGGTCAAGTGGTTCCCCGTTACATAAGGAAAATGCCAGGGGGATGAGAAGATACCAGTGTAATTTAATGATTACTCGTGATTGGAGTAACTCAGAGACATGAGGATTGCACCTAGGTGAATGTATAGCCGGGAGGCTAATTATCAAGCCATTAAACATTGAAATCCAGGCAGATTTAATGGAACGCGCAGTGACACAGTAGATCTGAGGTTAGCGGCGAGATCTAACCATGTCTTCGGGGATTTACCTATGATGCGGCGTGGGGAAGCGCTGGCAAAGGCAATTAATATTAATTAATTGGCCGATCGATCCTCGAGCACGCAGACAGATTTGTGATCAGCGAGGAAAATTGAACCATATAAACGTTATTTCAAGACCAGAAACGTACTGAGAGAGAAGATGACGCTGCAGGGAAATTTTCGGTCTACTTTTTCTCTCCAAATGGATATAAGGGCTAGAGAAAGGACAGACGCGGTCATTCGAACCATACTTGAGCGCAGAGAGCACGTCACCCGAGTTCAGAGAAGGGACGCGCGTACTTTAACATTCTAAGTGCAGCAACATAATAATCATGCATTAAGGCATGAATTAATAACGATTAATGTTGTCAGTCGAACCATACTTGAGCGCAGAGAGCACGTCACCCGAGTCCAGAGAAGGGACGCGCGGACTTCAACATGAATTAATCACAATTATTAAGGACAGTCGTGCCATACGTTTATAGTCGGCATTACGAGGGACTACTATCGAGCACGCCGGAGATGTACCGTGTGATATACAAGGTAGGACAATTGAAAGTGGTAATTTGTACAAGTACAATGTACGAGGGTTGAGCGCAGTGTGTAAACTATTGGTTAGACATATGATAGGATGTCGAACTGCGCAGATATAAACTTTGTTATGCGATTGGTGAAATTTCGCAGGGATACCAATGTAATTAATGCTCAGGACGATATGCAAGCATATTTATGCGATATCAGGAAATTTATCTAAGGATAGAGATTGATAGACAGAGTGGGGGACCGATAGGAATCCATAGGCAGAGAATCGAGACTTTCAATCGAGATGCGGATAGCAGTGAGGAATAGATCTTCAGGGCCTGCATTTTTGATATTCTGCACGGAGAGGTCAACCATTAAGAAATGTACATAGTAATCGTGTGATTTTAGTGATGATCATTTAAGTGTATGTAAAATTAATAGTGTAATAAGTGATATAACCTGTTGTGTGAATAAGGAAGCAACAGCTTCAACATGGAAAAGCAAAGTGCCGTGTGGTTTGTAAGGCAAAAGTTATGTATAATGTGTGTGAGAAATGTAAGAATGCCTTGCTAATTTGCAAATAATGGCGGGCATTACTGGAAGAAATGCGTGGTTGGAGCCACCAGATTAACCAATGTGAGTACCCAAAACCATGATTTTGTAGTAATTATAGTCCACTGTATGTTGAGTGATTTCAAAATTTATAAAATATGCCAATAAGAGTCAATTTTAGGAGGTAGAACCTCAAAATAGTATTGTTGTGTTGATTTTAGTCAAGTTGAGATGTTTTTGTACATCATTGAGTGGATAAATCGTTACCACTAATGTAGAATGGCAATTCAGTTATATAGAAACGTAACGTAACGAACACGGATGTTCGGTTATTGAAAAGGGTTACGTTGAGTCGGTTATGGTAATTCATGTCAGTAATAATAATAATAAGAAGAAGAAGAATAAATGAATACACATCAGGGAAAAATGGTTGTAAGCAAAATATATATGCTAATTGGAATATTTATCTATCCAAGCAGTAATAATATACATGAAGGGCTAAGCAAAGCAATTTAATATCAGAGTATATTATGATAATGGAAATAAATATGCAAGAATCTAGGAAATGGAAGGGTTTAATAGAGAATTGAATTTGCAGCTTGTGAATAAGCTTGTAAGAGTAATTGATAGTTATCTTACTAATTAAAGGACGGGATTATAGCACCATGGTCACGGAAGCCAGGTAATCTATTTGACGTGTGAAATCTCGTATAGCCTAGGGCATACAGAGATATTTATTATGACCAGAGCGTAATTAGTGATTGACCCTAGCTCTGTGGATTGCCATGAAATGTTCCGGGTTCGAATCCAGTGGTGTATGGGAGGATAACAATGGAAACCTCAGCATGACACCTGATATCGACCGAGAACTAGCTATTGAAATAATTCAGCTCCTGGGAAGTGAATTTTGTTGGCGGCAGGATGTGCCTGACCGTATCATTTAATGAGATGCCGGCTAGCCAATTCGACCGGTGAATGATGAATCTCGTTCCTTCATATAATGTAATGGACCTGTTGAGACCAGTTATTAATATCCTAAGGTTAGGAATAAATGTTTAAACAAGTCCATAACCTATCTTGCATACAGTTTAGTTAAATCATATGGAACGTGTAGGTCCGTGAGACTGCACTATTGTATTTAAAGCCACAAGTTACTGCTTGGAGATAAAGCGAGAGGGAATCTAGGAAGGGACGTAGCACGTGGTTTGTTACCGCCCGGCTCAGTCCCATTGTATACAAGAAGAACCAAGGGGGAGTTGTTAAACGACCCTTGGAGCGTGACATTTAGAGTGGAGAGACTTTGAAACCCTGTTTGTAATAAAAAAGAGTCGTTGTTGTATTGTATAATGAATTTGTGTGGTTTGAAACACATTGATAATTAAGGATCATCCTGATGACTTAATATTTGGCAAACTTACGAGTTGTTGAAAGTTGCATTTTTATACTGACATTGTCACTTTGTTCTAAAGGTCGACACTTGATGCCATAGGCTATGCCCACGCAAGGGTAGCATAATATACCATCCGACACAGCGGTAACGGAAGCTTTGAAATTGACTCATGACAGCATACATTGGAACTGTAGAAAATGGAACTGCAGAAAGGGAACTGCAGAAAGGGGTATGATTACAAGTAACAGTGGAGTTGCAAGTAAATTTGATGTGCAACCCATAAATTGGTTAATGCATGGTAAAGCATTTTGGTGGGAAAAGATATACAGAACACAATTGTACGCATAATGTAAATGAGGATGTGTTGAGAGTAAACAATTAAGATTGTGAAATTAAAGGGGTCACAACAGGTGACATAAGATTATAAGTACAGTTTATGTGTAATTTTGTTAGGCCCCTTAAAACAACAATTATCATCATCATCATATGTGTAATTTACCTGTGTATCAGCGCACTTGAGAATGAATTTTGATGTTAATCTCATGGTAAATGAATGTATAATCATTTGGATTTGCAAGGATAAACTGCGAATGTTGGAGGATTGAAGGAATCATTTTGCATTGTTTTGTGTTATATTGTTGGGATTGTGTTTTTGTTTGTTTGAAGCCATGATTTAGAGCTTAATTAAAGTCTTTAGAATAGAGTTGTGCTTTATTATTTTAGAGTTGATACCTTTTAGTCTCAGATCAAAAATATGCAACTGCTCAGTGGGAGGACGGTACACGCCTGAGGACTGATGCTGGCTGGAGGCAGAAGCATGTTTTCCATGGAAATTAATTACATGGGTACACTATGCCCTAAACGCCATTACTCAACACCACTATTTCGAATTGAAATGCCATGTCCTGTGGTTCGATTCCACGTAAAAAGGAGGTCCCATGGCTCATGATCTCGAAATTAGCGGTCACGTTGAACTACAATTTTATTTTCAACACCACTCATAGCTCTGTAGCTTCCATATAATTATAGTCATGAAACAAGACTGAGATACCGTGGAAAATCCACGTTTTATCAGGACGGAAATCTGAAGGTCTCAAGTTCAATAATAGGCTATAGGACGCACAAGACATTTAAACTCACTGGATAATATCTTGATGACTTAAACGAAGGGCGAGCAATAAGTAATCTAAGTTTCTCTCAATAAAAATAAAACAAGATGTTCAGTAAAGAACATATAGCCTACTTTCTCCTAAATGCATGGGTATAATTGAATATTCGTTGTAGTAGCTTGTTGAAATAAGTGTCATACGGATATTAAACATGAATATGAGGTGCCCTTTGCTAGTGCTACCTCTGTACCAAATTTCTTTCAATTCGGTTTCACCGTGTTTGAATAGATAGGGGGAATCGATGGGCACACATACATGGCCGCCAGTCGCAAATTATTGGGCAGATGACCTCGTAGTTTGGTCAAAAGATTCTTCATACATAAAGGTATAATGTTACAAAATTTTGTAGAGATCAGATAAAAAGGATGGTCGTAATTTGATTTAAGCTTTGAACATTTGGGTGGCCGCCATTACATTTCCGTCAAGATTGCGGCGATATAAAATTTGACACTGAGATGCCCTTTGCTAGTATTACCTATGTACCATATGTCGTTCAATTCGGATTCACCGTGTTTGTAAAGATAGGGGGAATCAATTTGCACACAAATATGGCCGCCATCTCCAAATTATTGGGCAGATGACCTCGTAGTTTGGTCAAAAGATTTCTCATACATAAAGGTATAATGTTACAAAATTTGGTAGAGATCAGATAAATAGGTTGGTCGTAATTTGATTTAAGCTTTGAATATTTGGTGGCCTCCATTACGTTTCCGTCAAGATGGCAGCGATATAAAACATGACACTGAGTTGTCCTTTGCTAGTGCTACCTCTGTACCAAATTTCGTTCAATTTGGTTTCACCGTGTTTGAAAAGATAGGGGGAATCGATTTGCACACAAATATGGCCACCATCCACAAATTATTAGGCAGATGACCTCGTAGTTTGGTCAAAGGATTCTTCATACTTAAAGGTATAAGGTTACAAAATTTGGTAGAGATCAGATGAATAGGTTGGTCGCAATTTGATTTAAGCTTTGAACATTTGGGTGGCCGCCATTACGTTTACGTCAAGATGGCGGCGATATAAAACATGACACTGAGGTGCCCTTTGCCAGTGCTACCTCTGTACCAAATGTCGTTCAATTCGGATTCACCGTGTTCAAATTGATAGGGGGGGGGGGGGGGGGGGGGGCAGACATTCAGAGTACACACACACAGACATACATACAGACAATTTTTGGCCCTGTAGTGATCTCATAAGTCTACTTTCATTTTTTTTGCAAAAATCGAAAGTAGGCTAAAAAACCATTGAACACAAATTATGATGTTGATATAGGCCTACTGTAATTTTGTTTACATTCTACTACCAAACTGTTACTTTTCTGTCACCATGTTTGTCCTAACCGTCCATCTGGGATTAATATTGGATGCAAAGATCCTGACAGAACACCTTCTCTACAGCAAAGTCTATGCAAAATAGAAGCCACGCTAGCTGAGTGATACTCAAAAGCAGGAACGGATAGATTCGACCAGAAAGTTTCTTGAAGTACACCACCAGAGAAAAGAAATCGTCCCTTCAAACAACTTGTTACTGGGGATGAAACTGATGATGAAGTCCAATCAGAAGTGAACAGCTACGAGCACAGGACTCGATCTGGTACAACAATAGTTGGACAAACAAGCGTCACGTTACCAAACATGTTTGGGACAACAATAGTGACTACTGTATGTAAAAAACAAGTAGTTCCGTGAAAAAATATACAGCCTATTTTCATATATCCTACCCATGTTAATTGCCTCTATCAACATACAAAATTTCAGTTTGATTGTTGTGATATATTCGTAGATAAGGAAAACTGTCTGAATATTTCAGATGGTCGCCAGGTTGGATTTTTATTTATGTACTATTACATGAAGATTATTGTGTACGTGTGGTATTCAAACTTCAAAGGCATGATTAGGACACAAAAAGTAAAAACGAGATTTTAAAATTTCGCACAGCTGCCATCTTGTGGTTATGAAAACAATTGAAATAAATTAGATGCCAGTGAATTAAAATTTGTATAATCATTTAACGTGCAAAGTTTCACTGCACTCTGATGGTTATATCGCGAAATACGTCCATTGAAATATTTATACTTCGCGTCGCCGACATGTTGGATTTGTGCTCACCAGGTTACTGAAAGTCCAATAGGTGAACTTATGTTCATAGCCTCTATGTACATTAAAAATTCAGTTTGATTGCTGTAAAAGATTCGTAGATAATGAGAACCGTCAAATGTATTTCGGATGCTTGCCATTTTGGGTTGTTATATGTATAGGTCATAGAGTTATGTACCATTAATGGAAAATTATTGCCTAACTTCATTATTCAAACTTTCACTTCGATCGCATGATTACGAAACAAGAAATAAAAAAATAATTTTAAAATTTCGCACAGCAGCCATCTTGAGGTTATGTAATCAATTGAACTAAATTAGATGGCAGTGCATTACAATACGTATAATCATTTAGTGTACCACATTTCACTGCGCTCAGATGATTAAATCATGAAAACGTCTATTAAAATGTTTCAAATTCGCTCGGCCGCCATGTTCGTTTTGTACTTTACAGGTTTTTGAAAATTACACAGATATACTAGCAGCAGTTCCCTTTATCACCGTACAAAATTTCAGGGTGATATCTGTAATAGTTTCGGAGATACTGAATGCTGGTGAAATATTTCACACAGCCGCCATGTTGGATTGCTGAGATACAATAACATTTGAACGGCACGGTCGGGGTCGTCCGGAATGGTGCTATGATCTTACCGAGTTTCATTGAAATCGCTCCAGCCGTTTAGAAGTTATTAGGGGAAACACACACACACGCGCGGACAAAAGGTGATCTCATAAGCATATTAGCCTACTTTCGATTTTTGCAAAAAATGAAAGTAGACTTATGAGATCAACACAGGGCGAAAAAAGTGTGTCTGTCTGTGTGTGTGTATGTGTGTGTGTGAGTCTCTGTGTGTGTGTGTGTATGTGTGTGTGTGAGTCTGTGTGTGTGTGTCTGTGTGTGAGTGTGTGTACTCTGAATGTCTGTCCCCCCCTATCAATTCGAACACGGTGAATGCGAATTGAACGAAATTTGGTACAAAGGTAGCACTAGCAAAGGACACCTCAGTGTCATGTTTTATATCGCCGCCATCTTGACGGAAACGTAATGGCGGCCACACAAATGTTCAAAGCTTAAATCAAATTACGACTAACCTAATCATCCGATCTCTACCAAATTTTGCAACAGCATACCTTTATGGGGGGAGCATCCTTTGACCAAACCAATAGGTCATCAGCGTAACAGTTTGCGGATGGCGGCCATCTTTGTGTGATAATCGATTCCCCCTATTCATTCGAACACGGTGCAACAGAATGGAACGAAATTTGGTACAGAGGTAGTACTAACAAAAGGCACCTCAATGTCATGTTTTATATCGCCGCCATCTTGGCGGAAAGGTAATGGCGGCCACACAAATGTTCAGAGCTTAAATCAAATTACGACTAACCTAATCATACGATCTCTACCAAATTTTGCAACAACATACCTTTGTGTGGGGAGCATCCTCCGACAAAACTATTAGGTCATCAGCATAATAGTTTGCGGATGGCGGCCATCTTTGTGTGAAAATAGATTCCCCCTATTCATTCGAACACGGTGCAACTGAATGGAACGAAATTTGGTACAGAGGTAGTACTAACAAAAGGCACCTCAGTGTCATGTTTTATATCGCCGCCATCTTGACGGAAACGTAATGGCGGCCACACAAATGTCCAAAGATTAAATCAAATTAGGATTAACCTAATCATCCGATCTCTACCAAATCTTGCAACAACATACCCTTATAGAGGAAGCATTTTTTGACCAAATGAATAGGTCATTAGCCTAATAGTTAGCGGATGGTGGCCATCTTTGTGTGAAAATCAATTCCCCCTATAAATTCAAACACGGTGAAACCGAATGGAACGAAATTTGGTACAGAGGTAGCACTAGCAAAGGGCATCTCAGTGTTATGTTTTATATCGTCGCCATATTGACAGAAACGTAATGGCGGCCACACAAATGTTCAAAGCTTAAGTTAAATTACGACTAACATAACCATCCGATCTCTACCAAACTTTGCAACAACATACCTTTATGGTGGGAGCATCCTTTGACCAATCTAATAGGTTATTATTAGCCTAATAGTTTGCGGATGGCGGCCATCTTTATGTCAAAATTGATTCCCCCTATTAATTCGAACACGGTGAAACCGAATGGAACGAAATTTGGTACAGAGGTAGCACTAGCAAAGGGCACCTCAGTGTCATGTTTTATATCGCCGCCATCTTGACTGAAACGTAATGGCGGCCACACGAATGTTCAAAGCTTAAATCAAATTACGATTAACCTAATCATCCGATCTCTACCAAATTTTGCAACTACATACCTTAATGGAGGGAGCATCCTTTGACCAATCTAATAGGTCATCAGCGTTATAGTTTACGGATGGCGGCCATCTTTGTGTGAAAATCGATTCCCCCTATTAATTCGAACACGGTGCAACCAAATGGAACGAAATTTGGTACAGAGGTAGCACTAGCAAAGGGCACCTCAGTGTCATGTTTTATATCGCCGCCATCTAGACTGAAACGTAATGGCAGCCACACGAATGTTCAAAGCTTAAATCAAATTACGATTAACCTAATCATCCGATCTCTACCAAATTTTGCAACTACATACCTTTATGGAGGGAGCATCCTTTGACCAATCTAATAGGTCATTCGCCTAATAGTTTGCGGATGGCGGCCATCTTTATGTCAAAATTGATTCCCCCTATTAATTCGAACACGTTGGAACCGAATGGAACGAAATTTGGTACAGAGGTAGCACTAGCAAAGGGCACCTCAGTGTCATGTTTTATATCGCCGCCATCTAGACTGAAACGTAATGGCAGCCACACGAATGTTCAAAGCTTAAATCAAATTACGATTAACCTAATCATCCGATCTCTACCAAATTTTGCAACTACATACCTTTATGGAGGGAGCATCCTTTGACCAATCTAATAGGTCATTCACCTAATAGTTTGCGGATGGCGGCCATCTTTGTGTCAGAATCGATTCCCCCTATTAATTCAAACACGGTGAAACCGAATGGAACAAAATTTGGTACAGAGATAGCACTAGCAAAGGGCATCTCAGTGTCATGATTAATATCGCCGCCATATTGACAGAAACGTAATGGCGGCCACACAAATGTTTAAGGCTTAAATCAAATTACGACTAACATAACCATCCGATCTCTACCAAACTTTGCAACAACATACCTTTATGGAGGGAGCATCCTTTGACCAATCTAATAGGCCAATAGCCTAATAGTTTGCGTATGGCGGCCATCTTTATGTCAAAATTGATTCCCCATATTAATTCGAACACGGTGGAACCGAATGAACGAAATTTGGTACAGAGGTAGCACTAGCAAAGGGCACCTCAGTGTCATGTTTTATATCACCGTTATCTTGACGGAAACGTAATCGCGGCCACCCAAATGTTAAAAGCTAAAATGTAATTACGACCAACCTAATAATCTAGTCTCTACCAAATTTTGCAACACCATATCTTTATGTGGGAAACATATTCTGACCAAACTGCAAGAACATCAGCCCAATAGTTTGCAGATGGTGGCCAAGTATGTGTGCAAATCGATTCCCCCTATCAATTCAAACACGGTGAAACCGAATTGAACGAAATTTGGTACAGAGGTAGCACTAGCAAAGGGCACCTCATATTCATGTTTAATATCCCTATAGCACGTTGTATTTCAACAAGCTACTACAACTAACATTCAATCATACTCCTTGAAAAGGACAAAGAGTTATAACAATACCCATGCATTTAGGAGAAAGTAGGCTATATGTTCTTTACTGAACATCTCGTTTTTTTTTCATAAAATAAAAATAGGCTAACAAGTAGTTCCGTGACGAACTAAAGAGCCTATTTTTCTTAAAATTTAAGATTCAAGCCAATCTATAGAGACCTACTGTATCTAGAATAATGACGAAATCAAATTGTTAATACTAACATTTCTAAGTACTGCAATTTGAAATACAACTGAAATAGTTAGGCCTAATAGAGTAACTTACTACAGTTGGCAGCCCTGGTGACTCTGAATATAATCTTAGTTCAAATTTGGTTGAAGTCTAATGGATAGTATGGACGTTACATACTGATTGATATTGGATTTACCAGTGCGCGTAAAATCATGTTGGGAACTAATCTGAAATATTACGATCTATTATAGTGCCAATCTTGGATTACAACAATTTGATAGTTTAGAAGTTACATGTACTGTAATTAAGAAAAATTATAGTCAGTATGAAAGACTAGACGTTTTAACATTTCAAATGACGCATGCTACAAATGCTACACAAGTTAGAAAGGCTCAGGAGGGCTTCTCGCTTCGCTCGAAGCCCAAGGACTCTTTCAACAGACTCCATTACCCATTAACTTAGGCTTCCCATGCGGGCACCTCCTTAAGGGTCACCCTGTATTTGAGTCTGACTTCTTTTACAACTCTTTAAGAGTCACCCATTATTTGAATCTGATATCTCGCAAACCTCTTTAAGGGTCACCCTGTATTTGAATTGAATCTAACATACTGTACACCTCGTTATGTGTCACCCTGTAATTTGCTCTGACATCCTGCACACCCCTTTAGGAGGCACCCTGTATTCTTTTCTGGCATCCTGTATATCTCTTTAGAAGTCACCCTGTATTCTTGTGTGACATCTTGTACACCTCTTTAGGAGTCACCCTGTATTGTTGTCTGACATCTTGTGCACCTCTTTAGGAGTCATCCTGTATTCTTCTCTGCCATCTTGTACACCTCTTTAAGAGTCACCTTGTATTCTTATCTGGCATCTTGTATATCTCTTTAGGAGTCACCCTGTAGTCTTGTCTGACATCTTGTGCACCTCTTTAGGGGTCACCCTGTATTCTTCTCTGCCATCTTGTACACCTCTTTAAGAGTCACCTTGTATTCTTATCTGGCATTTTGTATATCTCTTTATGAGTCACCCTGCATTCTTATCTGGCATTTTGTACTGTATTTTGCTCTGACATCCTGCACACCTCTTTAGGAGGCACCCTGTATTCTTATATGGCATCTTGTATATCTCTTTATAAGTCACCCTGTATTCTTGTGTTCGCTTCGCTCAAAGCCCCAGGTCGCTCGACGCCCGAGGACTCTTTCAACAGACTCCAATAACCATTAGCTTCTGCTTCCCGCGTGGCTGCATGACGTCACTTCCCGCGCGCTTGCATGACGTCACTTCCGTCTCCGTCTCCGTCTCCGTAACGCATAACGTAGGACCCAAGCATAACGACGAAGTCGACAAGATCATTTGAAATGATAAAATAATTCTTGAAACTACCAGAAAGCTTAGAATCATGTTGGCAGCACTGACAAGTATCAGTTATTGCAAATTAATCTAGAATGTTAGGTACTATACGTGTGCAAAGTTTAGAGCTGATGGTTTGCATACTTTCTGATATATTGATATTAGGATTAAACAAATACAGAGAGCATTTATTAACAGTTGGCAGCCCTGCTGGTCCTTACGAATACGCATATTCATAACGGTTACTGTACACAAAGCTGTGCTTAACTGTGCTGGAGTAAATAAGATTCAATGTTCCTGTGGTTACGTATATATTGGTCAGACATGTAGGAGAATCACAACAAGGGTCTAAGAACATCGTAGGCATTTGCATCTTTGCCAACTTTGCCAACCAGAGAAGTCTGCGGTTGCTGAACATGCCATACAGAATGACCATCGAATTCTTTTTGTTGAAACTTCCGTCATCTGTATGGAGAAATATTTCACAACTTGTATTACTCAGGAAGTGATTGAAATACGTACATCCACAGAACTTTATTAGAGGTGATGGCTATCCCTTGAGTAAATCATGGCTGCCCTCTATAGTTCCATTACCAACATCTTCTTGGTCTCAGGAGGTCATGGAGTAACTACTTGTTTCGACATGGCTACCTATCCCATACCATTTATCTATGGAGGCTATGCCATTGTTTACTCACTCCTTCCTTCTTTCTTTCTTTCTTTCTTTCTTTCTTTCTTTCTTTCTTTCTTTCTTTATCTCTCTTTCTTTCTTTCTTTCTTTCTTTCTTTTTTTCTTGACAAACCTTGATAAACGGACAAGCAGTTGTCTCGAAACGTCGTTTTTTTTTATCATTTCACATGATTTTGTCGACTTCATCGTTATGCTTGAGTCAAAAGTTATGCGTTACGGAGACGGAGACGGTGACGTTATGCAGCCGCGCGGGAAGCCTAAGTTAATGGATAATGGACGGCTAGTGCATGACGACATGCAGCCACGTGGGAAGCCTAAGTTAATGGGTAATGGAGTCTGTTGAAAGAGTACTGGGGTGTCGAGCGACCTGGGGCTTCGAGCAAAGCGAAAAGAATACAGGGTGACTCCTAAAAAGGTGTACAAGATGCCAGATAAGAATACAGGGTGACTCCTAAAGAGATATACAAGATGCCAGATACGAATACAAGGTGACTCCTTAAGAGGTGCACAAGATGTCAGACAAGAATACAGGGTGACTCCTAAAGAGGGGTACAAAATGTCACACAAGAATACAGGGTGATTTCTAAAGAGATATAAAAGATGCCATATAAGAATAAGAATACAGGTTGCCTCCTAAAGAGGTGTGCAGGATGTCAGAGCAAAATACAGTACAAGATGCCAGAATAAGAATACAGGGTGACTCCTAAAGAGATATACCATTGTCAGATAAGAATACAAGGTGACTCTTAAAGAGGTGTACAAGATGGCAGAGAAGAATACAGGGTGTCTCCTAAAGAGGTGCACAAGATGTCAGACAGGAATACAGGGTGACTCCTAAAGAGGTGTACAAGGTGTCACACTAGAATACAGGGTGACTTCTAAAGAGATATACAAGATGCCAGATAAGAATACAGGGTGCCTCCTAAAGAGGTTTGCAGGATGTCAGAGCAAAATACAGGGTGACATTTAACGAAGTGTACAGTCTGTTAGATTCAATCAAATTCGTGGTGACCCTTAAATAGATTTCCAAGATATCAGATTCAAATAATGGGTGACCCATAAAGAGTTGTAAAAGATGTCAGACTCAAATACAGGGTGACCCTTAAAGAGGTGCCCGCGCAGGAAGCCTAAGTTAATGGGTAATGGAGTCTGTTGAAAGAGTCCTGGGTCTTCGAGCGAAGAGAGAAGACCTCCTGAGCCTTTCTAACATGTGTAGCATTTGTAGCATGCGTCATTTGAAATGATATAACGTCTAGTCTTTCAGACTGACTGTAATTTTTTCGTTTAAGTTTCACTCGAACTAATAGCCCCAAAGCTATATTATTTATGTAGCCTACATCATATATGCCTATTCAACACGACCAAATAGCTAAAAATCCTCATTTGGTTGTATTGAGGAGCTCTCAATCAATAGTGGAGTGTAAATACACACATCAAAAAAAGTTTTGCATCACCTCGGTTCCAAGAGTTCCGGAACCGTTAAATACAAAGGGAATAGAGATCAACACAAACAACATTTCAGCTCGTTTTATTGCTCATGAGACCCACACATTGCATGTTGTACCATCATACAGCTAGACTTTCAGCATTTGTGGTCCAGATTGCAGTACACACCACTACCTCTAATACCCAGTAGCACGTCCTCTTGCATTGATGCATGCCTGTATTCGCCGTGGCATACTATCCACAAGTTCATCAAGACACTGTTGGTCCAAATTGTCCCACTCCTCAACGACAATTCGGCGTAAATCTCTCAGAGTGGTTGGTGGGTCAAGACGTCCATAAACAGCCCTTTTCAACATATCCCAGGCATGTTCGATAGGGTTCATGTCTGGCGAACATGCTGGCCACTGTAGTCGAGCGATGTCGTTATCTTGAAGGAACGCATTCACAAGATGTGCACGATGAGGTCGAGAATTGTCGTCCATGAAGATAAATGCCTCTCCAATATTCTGCCGATATGGTTGCACTATGGGTCGGAGGATGTCATTCAGGTATCGTAAAGCCGTTTCGGAGCCTTCCATGACCACCAGTGGCGTACGTCGGCCCCACATAATGCCACCCCAAAACATCAGGGAACCACCACCTTGCTGCACTCGCTGGACAGTGTGTCTAAGACGTTCAGCCTGACCAGGGTGCCTCCAAACACGTCTCCGACGATTGTCTGGTTGAAGGCATATGCGACACTCATCGGTGAAGAGAACGTGATGCCAATTCCGTGGGGTCCATTCAGCATGTTGTTGGGCCCATCTGTACCGCGCTGCATGGTGTCGGGGTTGCAAAGCTGGACCTCGCCATGGACGTCGGGAGTGAAGTTGCGCATCATGCAGCCTATTGCGCACAGTTTGAGTTGAAACACGACGTCCTGTGGCTGAACGAAACGCATTATTCAACATGGTGGCATTGCTGTCAGGGTTCCTCCGAGCGGCAATCCGTAAGTAGCGGTCATCCACTACAGTAGTAGCCCTTGGGCGGCCTGAGCGAGGCCTGTCATCGACAGTTCCTGTATCTCTGTACCTCCTCCATGTCCGAACAACATCGCTTTGGTTCACTCTGAGACGCCTGGAAACTTCCCTTGTTGAGAGCCCTTCTTGACACAAAGTAACAATGCGGACGCGATCGAACTGCGGTATTGACCTTCTAGGCATGGTAGAACTACAGACAACATGAGCAGCGTACCTTCGTCCTGGTGGAATGACTGGAACTGATCGGCTGTCGTACCCCCTCCGTCTAATAGGCCCTGCTCATGCATGGTTGTTTACATCTTTGAGCAGTTTTAGTGACATCTATGAACAGTCAAAGGGACTGTATCTTGGATACAATATACACAGTCAACGTCTATATGCCGGAGATCTGGGAACCGAGGTGATGCAAAACTTTTTTTGATGTGTGTAGAAGGACTAAACGTCCTATCATTCACAAACATTTTTACGCACCGTTCGGCCTTCATTCGTCAGAAATGTCCCTAGTAGAATATTAAGAGGTGTACAGTATAATCAACCTGCATTCCATAAATCTCTGTGTTTACTGAAGAGCAAAAATTACAGGTCTCGGTTGAAATTCATACTCTTCTTACCACGTTAAAAATACGACTTAGATCGTAATCGAACAACAGCATATTATTATCGGTTCCATTGAAAGCCTTGTGTTTGAATGCCGACATGGAGCAGATATTGAATTATGGCTTCCTGCTAAACAATGCAACATTACCATTTAATAGCACGAACCTGTTGGACGAGTTCACCTGCACTGCTGCCTAAAAACAAATGATATACTTGTTCACGTTTCTGCTCCACTGAATCGCAGCAGTCGTGACAAATTGACTGCCTCTGTTACCGGCTAATAGCGATGAACTTTGAACATGCGGATAATCTGACAAGGAAGCAGACCAGCCCAGTCAATAGCTCCATTTGCTGTAACCTTTGAGGGCTTAAGTTAGGAAATGTCACCTCATGGTGAAATAAAGGAAGGAAGGAAGGAAGGCTGGAGGAAAGGAAGACAGGCAAGAATGCAGAAAGGAAGGAAGGCAGAACGGAAGAAAGGCAGGATGGCGGAATGGAAGGAAGGCAGGATGGCGGAATGGAAGGAAGGCAGGATGTAAGGAAGAAAGGCAGATTGGATGGAAGAAAGGCAGAATGGAAGGAAGTCAGGATGTAAGGAAGAAAGGCAGAATGGAAGGAGGCAGGATGTAATGAAGGAAGAAAGGCAGAATGGAAGGAAGGCGCGATGTAAGGAAGGCTCAATGGAAGAAAGGCTGAATGGAAGGAAGATAGAAAAGAAGGTAGGGAGGGAGGAAGGAATGAAGAAAGGAAGGAAGGTTGGGAGGGAGGAAGAAATGAAAGAAGGGAGGGAGGAAAGAAGGAAGGTTGGGAGGGTGGAAGGAAGGAAGGGAGGGAGGAAGGGAGGGAGGAAGAAAAGAAGGAAGGGAGGGAGGAAGGAAGGAAGGTTGGGAGGGTGGAAGGAAGGAAGGGAGGGAGAAGGAAAAGAAGGAAGGGAGGGAGGAAGAAAAGAAGGAAGGGAGGGAGGAAAGAAGGAAGGGAGGGAGGAAGGAAGGAAGGGAGGGAGGAAGGAAGGGAGGAAGAAATGAAGGAAGGGAAGAAGAAATGAAGGAAGGGTGGGAGGAAGGGAGGGAGGAAGAAAAGAAGGAAGGAAAGAAGGAAGGGAGGGAGGAAGGAAGGAAGGTTGGGAGGGAGGAAGGGAGGGAGGAAGGAATGGAGGAAGAAATGAAGGAAGGGAGGAAGGAAGGGAGGGAGAAAGGAAAGAAGGTTGGGAGGGAGGAAGGAAGGGAGGGAGGAAGGGAGGGAGGGGGAAGGAAGGTTGGGAGGGAGGAAGGAAGGGTGGGAGGAAGGGCTGGGAGGGAGGAAGGAAGGTTGGGAGGGAGGAAGGAAGGAAGGAAGGAAGGGAGGTTGGGAGGGAGGAAGGAAGGGAGGGAGAAATAAAAGAAGGAAGGGAGGGAGGAAGGAAGGAAGGGAGGAAGGAAGGGAGGGAGGTTGGGAGGGAGGAAGAAAGGAAGGGAGGTTGGGAGGGAGGAAGGAAGGGAGGGAGGAAGGGAGGGAGTAAGGGGGAAGGGAGGGAGGAAGGAAGGAAGCAAGCTTATTGTATAACGTGGCGGTTAATCTCGCAATTATGAGCTACGGGACCTCCATTTTAGGGGGATCCGAACCACCTCGAAACTCTCACATGCATTGACCGGAAATCGAACCCAATGCTTTGGTGAGATGCAAGTAGCTTGATCACAGAATCTTCAAGCCCCCTCCCTCCTCGTGATGTAGTGACTAATATTGCTGTCTGTCAGCACTGAGTTCCAGGGTTGATTCAAGAGTCTGCCAAGGGATTTAATTCCTCTCTGAGGGTATGCATAGGGTACATTCAGTCCCATGAGGCAGAATTGAGATTAGGTGGGTTCAATTCTCACCTCACCCATACCAGAAGTAGTTTTCTGTGGTTTACCACTTCTACTCCAGGCAAATATCGGGATGGTTGAAGACTTAAAAGCACTGCCACCCCCATTTTAATCTTAGTCTCAATCACAAATACACACACAACTACAGACACCCCAATAACACTGGTTATAAGGAAAATCCTCCACATACAGATGTGCACGGGGCTAAATGAGAGCGATGTCGAAAGCCCTGGGTAGCGTAAACGTCAGCTCTCAATAAATCTTGAATATCTCCGAAACTACAGTACTTGAGCTATATTTATGAGATTTTGAAGGATTATTATATACAATGACTTGAGGGTATATATATCTGTTGAATTTCACGATGATTGAAACGATGAGCAGTGGCAAAAGGTTGCATAAAAAAGGGGCTTCTTTTTTTTTGTAACTTTTTCCTGTAATATGGAAGACTCAGAACCACAAATATTGGAGCATGCACTTACATATTTGTCGTTAACAGCCTATAGCAGATGGGCTTGATGATTAATTTTTGAAAATAAATCTAATCGAGCAAACTTTTTGAGCATTTTGTAATATAATTTTTAGTCATACATCGTAACTTATCTCAATAACTACGGTACTAATGGTTTCAAAGCCGTAGCTACTGCTGTCGGTTAGCGGTTTAACGACAAGAAACAAATCTAAATTACATATTCGATGCAGTTCTAACAAATGATCAAGAATTCGATATTTTTTCGATTTCAAACAAAAACTAATTTCCAGCGTCCATTAACTTGAGCTTAGTTAAGTCCAACATTTTATCGACCATTTTCTGAGGCAGTCACTTTCTTAGAAGACGACTTTCTACTTCTAACAGAGATTGTTTAGCTCCTTTTACCAACTACCTCATTTCGCTTCACTGTGTGTGAATATTATTTACTGCTTAAAATAAGTGAGAAAATGATTTAGTGTGACAGAAGATTGCTTCTCGACACTTTAAACTGGGCGGATCGTCTTATTTATTGATAATAACTGAGCCTGACGTGTTTGTAGAATCTCAGGTTCTAAAAACTGTCATTTGTTATGAATAAATGAGGCAGTAATGTGGTGAGGCGTATCAAATGTTAATTTTCCTCGGTCATATCAACTTGCGCAACACTCCATAAAACAGTCCAAATATGGAAACTGGAATAGCAAGCCTGTTGGATAAGTCGTAAAATAATTTATCGGAAAGCGTCTTCAGCATGATTAAACCTTCATTCCAAGAAGCAAGTAATTTATTTCAAAACGGAGACATCTGTATGGAAATTAATTAAGCAATATCCAATGCTATAGAGGGAGAAAACAATATTGGACTGTGAAAGCCATACTACAGAGGCTTACGTTTGGAAGACACTAAAATTGTGAAAATTACTTCATAGATGAAGGTGCTTCTGTCTAATAATTAATTGTATTAATGCAGCAAATGGCCATTTTATTTTATTTTCAGGACGGTTCAGTGAAAGGATTTTGGAAGGAAATCAGCCGCGAAAAGGAACCATCCCGGCATTTGCCTGGTAGTGACAATGGGAAACCACGGAAACCATTTTCATGGTTGCTGAGGTGGGATTCGAACCCACGCTCTCCCGATGCCAGCAAGGCATGGGTTAACGCTCTCGGTTTTGGTCTAATAATAGTACTGTAATACAACCATGCATGGCGAATTTCAGCCTGAAGGATTAGACGGTCAGCTCTTTATTGTAGTTTTTCTGCGGGTCTATTTGTTTAGGCCGTTGTTTGTAGATTCAATGTGAATATTAATTCTTGGGTTATTGTTATTATTATTACTATTATTTTTAGCCTAATTTTATCATTTTGCAAAAATGAAGAAAAAGTAGACTTACGAGATCGATCCGGGAAAATGTGTGTCTGTCTGTCTGTTCGTCCGTCTGTCTGTCCTTCTGTCTGTTTGTCAGTCTGTCTGGCTGTGTGTGTGTCCCCCCTATGAACTCCTAAACGGCTGCAGCTATCGAAACCAAATATGGTAAGAGCAAATCTCACGGCCATATTTTAAATTGACCCCAGTGCTACCAACTGCTGAAAAATCGCAATTGTAATTTGAGCTCTATGTTGGATATCTGAGAAGTTATGTATGCGAACTATTCCAAAATTGGCACACATATAGACAATAGCATTTTCAGAAGACCATATATGCCAGTGTTGCCAACATGATTCCAAGCCTGCCGATAGGTCCAATTTCTAAATGCATGTAACTTCTATACTATCGATTGGATTCCAACCGGATTTCGTATGTACTATGTGTACTACAGCAGATATGACTGTGCGTATTCTAATGAGCCACCAGGGCTGCCAACTGTTAATAAATGCTCTCTATATATTTTAACCCTAATATCAATATATCAAAAAGTATACATGCCAACTGCTCTAAACTTTGCACACGTATACTACCTTATATTCTACCTTAGTTTGGAGTAAGTTACAGAATATACATCAGTGTTGCCAAAACGATTCAAAGCCTGCTGATAAGTCCAGTTTTTAAATGCATATAACTTCTATACTAACAAATGGATTTCAACGAAGTTTCGTATGTGTTTTGTGTACCATAACAGTTATGACTATGCGTATTCGTAAGAACAAGCAGAGCTGCCAACTGTTAATAAATGCTCTCTCTATTTATTTAATCCTAATATCAATATATCAGAGAGTATGCAAGTCATCATCTCTAAACTTTTCACACGTATAGTACCTGACATTCTAGATTAATTTGGAGTAACTAATATTTCTCAGTGCAGCAAACATGATTCTAAGCTTTCTGATAGTTTAAATTTTTAATTACATGCAACTTCTATACTAACAAATGGATTCTATCCAAAATTGGCACTATAATAGATCGTAATATTTCAGATTAATTCTGAGCATCATATAGGCTACATGACATTGTTCCCAACATGATTTTACGCGCACTGATAAATCCAATATCAAACAGCATGTAAAGTCCATACTATCCATTAGACTTCAGCCAAATTTTGTATGTGCATTCTATACTTTAAAGAGATGGAACTAAGTCTATATTCAGAGTCACCAGGTCTGCCTGCTGTAGTAAGTTACTCAATTAAACTATTACTTGATTTTATCATTATTCTAGATTGGTCTATATACATATTGGCATCTATCTGATATTTTAAGAAAAGTAGGCTCTTTAGTTCGTCACTGAAGTACTTGTTATTATTGTATTCTGTAGTTTTATCCTTCACATCTTCAATTAATTTGATTTCATCTGGATATTTATCATATGTAATGTTATTGGGGTGGTGAGCATGTGGGGATATAGTATTAGAAAATGGCTGCTCTGTGTGAGGGTCAGACTTTACTATCTGTTGACAGCACTAGTTATTCACAGTCTCCTAATGAATGAATGAATGAATGAATGAATGAATGAATGAGTGAATGAATGTATCTTTGCGACGTAAAGGCAACAATGAGGGTCTAAGAGAACACTAAGTACAAACATGATACTGGAGCTAGCAAGGAAGGAAGCTTGTAGTTTAACGTGACCGTTAATCTTGAGATCATGAGCCACGGGACCTCCTTTTTACGTGGAATCCGAACCACAGGACATGGCATTTCACTCCGAAAATCTCACTTGCATTGACCGGGAATCGAACCCGGACCGCCTTGGTGAGAGGCATATAGCTAGACCGCTGAGCCACCAAGAAGCAAGAAGAGCGATGAAGAGTACATTGTATATTTGGTGTTGAGCAGCATGATATATTGATTACAATTGATGTTCTATATCCTGCTTCTAGTACCGTAAGTCACAGCTCTCTGCAAGTGCAACATATGAAAGGGTTGTGATTATGAATTCAGTAGCTATTGCTGGAACATCTACCTTCCTCCAAAGAATAATGGATGATAAAACCTCCCAGTAGAGCTCAAACTAGACATAAGAAGAAGGTATATTGGCTTTCACGGCCAGTGAATTAAAATACAGCAAGATTTCTAGGTTTGTGCCGTGTCTTGTGTGGGGTTTCGCCTAAGACACCAAGCTTGCTCATCAGCGGGCTCTTGGTGTCCCCGCCCGGACCCTCACAGGAGTGGCGAACTGCGCGCTAATGAAGCGCACCTGCGCCTCTTATCTGCGAGAACTAAAAGCTCAAGCTGCCATAACCTCCCTATGAAGACTTCCAAAAATGATGGTAGGCTATATTGGCTTTCACGGCCAGTGAATTAAAACTCAGAAAGTCTCTCTCAAGGCTGATGATTAGTTTACATGAGCAGTGGCAATATCGATATCTGAAAGTCACAAGACACGGCACAAACCTAGAAAACTTGCTGAGTTTTAATTCACTGGCCGTGAAAGCCAATACAGTATACCATCTTTTCGGAAGCTTTCATAGGGAGGTTATGGCTGCTTGAGCTTTTAGTTCTCGCAGATAAGAGGCGCAGGTGCGCTTCATAAAAAGGGAGGTAGCGCGCAGTTCGCTAATCCTGTGGGGGTCAGGGCGGGGATACCTTGAGCCCGCTGATGAGCCAGCTTGGTGTCCTAGGCGAAACTCCACACAAGACACGGCACAAACCTAGAAAACTTGCTGAGTTTTAGACATAAGAATCCTGTGGTCCTCAAGAAGGAGTGCAGTGAAACCTACATGTATAAGGTGCGTTCAAAAAGTAAGGAGCCGGAGGCTGGAATGCCCAAACCAGTGACGACATCGGCTAATCGTGGCGTGTGTAACGAGGTGTGGTTCCGACCAGAGCGTGGAGGGTCACAGCCCGACGCTAGAGGGCACGCGTGCACGTCACGTGACGATATAAAGCGAGCAGCAGCATGCATCAATCGTCCAACCAAGACCAAGACATTAGGCCTCCTGGTGTGGTTGAAGACTGTGGGGCACCCATTGGGCACACACTTTCCGCATGTGCAGTCGTTCCTTCATGATGGTGTGCACACTTCCGACGCTCAATCCGAACACGGCGGCTATGGCGTTCACTGTCACTCGGCGGTCCTGGGTAATGAGTGCATCAACCAGCTGGACGTTGTCATCGGTAATGCAAGGGGATGCCCCATACCGGGCATCATCGGCTAACGACACCCGCCCTTCCCTGAAGCGCTTGTGCCACGCCTTGACCCTTGCAAGGGACATGCAGTGTTCGCCGTACACTTGTGACATTCGGCGAAGAATGTCCGTTCACCCTACTCATTTCACTTTCAGAAACCGAACAACACCTCTTTTCACTTCGTTTGAAGCCTCCATGTCACTGTTTGCAATGCGACTGGCAGCGTTTGAAGATTGATGCATGCTGCTGCTTGTTTTGTATCGTCACGTGACGTGCACGCGTGCTCTCTAGCGACGGGCTGTGACCTTCCACGCTCTGGTCTGAACCACACCTCGTTACACACGCCACAATTAGCCGATGTCATCACCGGTTTGCGCAGTACAGCCTCCAGCTCGTTACTTTTTGAACGCACCTTATAGTTACTCAAATAACCAGTAACAATTCTGAGCAGTACAGTACTGCTAGCTTGTTTTCTTGCCCATATACTACTGCCAGAAACTAGGCTGGTTTGGTCCAATGTACCGTATCAAGCACACTCGTATAAGTAATTAATAAATTCAACCATATTTTTATTTTTTTATTTTCATTTATTTGTATGATTTATGTAGCGAGTATATCGCCCTACGGACACTAGAGTCATCAGCAATTTAAGGCTACAATATAAGAAGAAGATATCTGTAGCCAGAAGTGCTGGAAGCAAAATATGACTACGTTATTTGAGATATACCATTCACGTGATAAATATTGAAGAAACAGTAATTCTCTTATTAACACAAAGTTATATTCCTTAAAAGGTATTATAAGTACTGCGGCTTCACCTTCTTAGGTATTACATGTCTTAACAGCCTCCTTCCCTCCGGCACAGTATTAAAGTCAGAAACATGACTTTCAGATATCGATATTGCCACTGCTCGTGTAGACCAATCATCAGCCTTGAGAGAGACTTTGAAAGACTTTCCCTCCATCATCATTATATTCCTCTTTATTACCATGTTTGGCTGGTTTTCTCTTTTCTTTACGCCGAAAGCGTTGTTAAGAGCCGACCGATACACGCCATTTTAAGGTCCATGGCGTTAACTATAATTCATGTAAATGTCATCTTTCTAAGAAATTCAATTCCATTTCGCAACCGTTCATTTTCTAAAGCATGTGTTCGTGTGTTGAATGACCAAATCTACGGCCATCCTTGACGCCCAACATGTGACTTCACAAATTTCTCAAGTAATTGACTGTCGGCGTCCAGTCAGACAACATCTTAACTCATTTTCAAAAACATGTTTCGCATAAACGTCGAAGAAAGCAAATTAACTGACACTATACATACAGATGTTTTATCGTTCCTGACAAAACTAATTCTTTGTCACAAATCATCATCCTTTACATTCTTTGTATTCAGCATTATTTCAGGAAGCAGAGGCGCTTCATTTCACAATCTTAACTCTCCTCCCTATTTGCTGATTATAAGCTATACATTGTACTAGAATGATTAACAATCACACCACATCATTCTTTATAAGCTAGGATTGAAGATAACATTGAAGTTTTCTACTCCTACCATTATACTCAAAGTATTAAATAGTATAATTCCTTCGTTGGCAGCGCTGTTACATACAACGTTTAAAAGTACAATAGAAAGAAAAAAGTACAATGAGTTTCAAAACTCTATACACAGATCTATGAAAGTACATTTCGTATGGTTTAGATCCTGATCAAAGCAAAATAAAAGTACCGCAACAAAGACGTATGGGAGGCTATGCTGATAAATAATAAATCAATACAATTAAATACGAGTGACAAAAGAAAAATGTATTGTGATTGTCCCGAAAACCTCATCAGAGGAATAATTTGAATAAGAATAATAATAACAGAAATATTACAACCAAATTCTGAAAAGAGAAACCAACGAGACCTTAAGAGTATAAATGATTCCTAAAAACACTAACGATTTCCTTTGCGAGTTCATTTATGGCATTATTAGGTAAGTGACATTTCATGTGATTTTTTTAAAATATGGTAGGGACTACTATTACCTAAGCCCGACAAGCAAACGTTAATTTTAAAATATTGTCACTTTCGAATTTAACTGGAATATCTCCTTCAATAGAAACCTTTAAATTAAAATGCACGTATCGTATAGAAAATCATTAAATAAAATTCAATTATCAAGAGAAACGAAAGGAAAACTATATTTTATGATTTGTGCCCTGTTAAAGCCATTTTGGATGGCCTATTCGTCTCCAATCCTGCTATATTATGTCCAATCGGAATTTTAGCCTACTTTTCACATTTTGCAAAAATGAGGAAAAGGTAGACTTATGAGATAGATCCGGAAAGATGTGTGTCTGTCTGTCTGTCTGTCTGACCTTCTGTCTGTCTGTCTGTCTGTCTGTCTATGTGTGTGTCCTCCCATATCAACTCCTAAACGGCTGCAACAATCGAAACAAAATTTGGTATGAGGAAAGATCTATGCCTGAATATCTCATTTCGTATTTGAAAATATTGTCAGTGCTACCAACTGCTGAAAAATCGCAATTGAAATTTGAGCTCCATGTTGGATATCTTGGAAGGTATGCACGAAAGCTATTTCAAAATTGGCACACGTATAAATAATAATATTTCAGTTTAATTTCCAGGAGGCCATGCGTGACAGTGTTGCAAAAATGATTCTAAGCCTGCTGATATTTCCAATTTTCAAATGCATGTAACGTCTACACTATCATATGGAATTCAACCAAATTTCGTACGTACTATGTGTACATAAACAGATATGACTGAGCGTATTTTTAAGAGCCACCAGGGCTGTCAACTGTTAAAAAATGCTCTCAATTTCTATTATCCTAATACCTATATATCAGAAAGTATGTAAGCCAATAGCTCTAAACTTTGCTCATGTATAGTACCTGGCATTCAGGATTAATTTGGAGTAATTAATATACGTCAGTGCTGCCAACATGATTCTAAGCCTGCTGATAGGTCCAATTTTGAAATGCATGTAACTTCTTTACTAACTAATGGATTTCATTCAAAATTGGCACAACACTACATCATATTATTTCAGATTAGTTCTGACCAATACATGCATGACATTGTTGCCAACATGATTTTACGCACGCTGTTTGATCCAATGTTTAACTGCATGTAACGTCCATGCTATCCATTGGACTTCAACCGAATTTTGTACTCTGTACATTAAGAGATGGAACTAAGAATATATTTAGTCACCAGGGCAGCCAACTGTAGTGCTCTATTAGGCTACATTATGCCAGGTATACAGTATTTCGAACTAATTAGAAATTTCGAAATTACCAACTTAATTTCGTCATTACTCTAGATAGACCCATAAGGATTAATAATTGGCATGAATCTTAAATTTTAAGAAAAGTAGGTTCTTTAGTTCGTCACGGAACTTCTTGTTAAAAGTGATGGAAAGATGGAATTAGGTAATGGAGGTAATTGATAAATTTGGTTAATTTAATATCCTCTTCATGAACAAAATGTTATTTAGGCTATATTCATTTTATTTTTATTTCTATTTCAACTAGCATTTCGCGATTATTGCCAACGGGTATGTAGCCTACTCTAGAAGTATCTCGAGAGACTGGTGACAGGGGTTAGCTTAGCTGTTGGACATTGTTTGGACATTACCCGTGTGATCCCGTAAATTTCACCTTGTACATTCTTGGCCTATTTTCATTTATTACAAAAATAGGCTTATGAGATCACCTCTTGTCCGTGTGTGTGTGTGTGTGTGTGTGTGTGTGTGTGTGTGTGGCCCCCTAATAAGATCTAAATATCTGGAGCGATTTCAATGAAACTCGGTAAGGTCATAGTGCTATTTTTGTCCGACCCCGACCGTGCCCTTCATATTTTAATGCGTCTCTCCAATCCAACATGGTGACTGTGCGAAATATTTATCTGGCATTCTATATCTCCGAAACTATTACGGATATCAGCCTGAAATTTTGTACGGTGATCGAGGGCATTACTAGAAGTTCACCTAAGTGACATTCAAAAACCTGTTAAGTACAAAACGAACATAGTGGCCAAACGAAGTTGGAACATAAGAATTAAATTTCTTTATAGGGGCAGGAATCGAAGGGAGACACCCGCGGTGACAGCCAACAATGCTAGCCACAACGCCATGAGGTGGACGGTGGGTTTTATTAGTTCCTCGCTATAGGAAAGTGAAAATTAAAGCCTTCTTCGTATTCCTCGTATTCCCAAGGAGGAAGTGTTGAATGAATCGGGGGAAAACAGCATTAGTAAATCAACGCGCTTGTTTAAGTTGCAGGTTAACCGGAGATAATCGGCCTCCATGGCTTGCCACACGTTATCGCGCTGAGCTATACCAGTTTTTCTCTCAAGAAAGAATACCAGCTCTAATTATAACCACGCTTGCTGATGCAGTTTTCATGTCCACACTCCCAGTGCGCTCAGCGTTTACACTTCCAGCTGATTGTATCACAAATGAGAAGCTCAAACTTCGCTAAATTAATTAGGTTTATCTAAACATCATTTATCACTTAAAGGTTGGGTAGGGGTGTTGTTTAACGAGGGGACTCGTGAAACGATTGGACGAGGCACTCGGCGGAGAGAAAACATTAATAAAATATACGACCCACAGGGCGTCATGTTTTATGTTACTCGAATTGTTCTTGCAGCTGAAATCCATTTCAGTATCGTTATAAAACGAAATAACATGGCTGGTTAAAACAAAAGACGTGTGTGGAACTTGGATAAGAATAATTTGAATTCAATTTAGTTCCTTTCGGAATAAGAGCATAACTACTGTCATAAAGTGGAACAGCTATCATCACTGTTGGTTTGTTATTATAATAACAATGAATTACGAGTCCTGCGGGATATAGAAATTCAATCAATAAGTTTACGATACAATCCTAGAAACATTTGTATTCCTTTACGGAGCAAGAAGTAAATAAGACACGAGGGTCTTGAATCGAGTAGACTTAATGGAAATTAATGTCTATGCCAAACAAGTCATGGTATTGTGCCACGTGAACATACACACATCAAAAAAGGTGTGTCAATTTATAAGTTGTTTTTGACATGGAGGCTGGTTATCGTATCAGTTAAAATTATATGCACACTGATTTCAGAGACTGTGTGAGGTTAAAAAGCCGTATACAATACTCAAATCTTCTCATCCCACTTGATCGGTCCTTTATGAATTCCTACCACTCCGTGGGCAATGTTTTTCAAGGGCTCTGTAATCTTGTAACCACCATAGAACATAAATAAAACACGTATTCATGGAGGAAACACGATAAGAAAGCGTCTGGGGCTAGTTAGGGCTGAGTTTCTCTCGTTTTTGCCAAAGTGGCAAAAACTGCTCTTTTTCAGCGCGCTCTACTGGCGGTGCCCTGCACTCAAAAATTAAAAGTGACCAGTGAATTTTGAAGTAAATTTTGGCTACTTTAATTTTGTAAATTGTGAGAAATTTTCTAGGATGCATACTTTTTGACTTATAAGCGATTTTTTGAAAATAGTCCGAAATGTTTAGTTTCTTTTTGCTATTTTCACTGTGAAGCCGTCATTTCTTTTGTTGGCAAACTTCAGATTCGGATTCAGCACACCGAAAAACATAAGAATCCGTCGAGAAACCTTCTACCTTAATTGTTTTAAAGTCAAAACTACCATTTGACTGGGCTATTATGAGTAGCACAGCCCCGGTGTTTACACTTCCCATTCTATTTCGAGCAGACTTCAAGTGATCAGTAATATTGTAGTAGTTTCGTTTAAGAGCGTGTAGCATATTAGTCATCAGCTCTGTGTCCCTCGTAACTTGTGGAGTTTAACTGATGACAGTTAATTTGATGGCCATGGCTGACTGAGATATTAATTACGTCATGTATGTTCTGAAACTGAACAAGCAAGAGTCAATCAATTGATTACTGAACACTGTTCCTGATTGCCAAGCACTCGGTACTTCACCGATTGATTTTAAATTCACACCACATCGTGGTTTAGAGGCTAGCATATTTTGCTGTCGTCCCGGAGGTCTGGGTTCGATTCCTGGCTCTTCCAAGAAATTTAATTCTGGTTTGAGGGCTGGAGCGGGATACACTCTGCCTCGTGAGGCAGAACTGAGAAGAGGCGAGTTCGATTCCTATTTCAGCAATCCTGGAAGGGGTTTTCCGTGGTTTACCACTTCTACTCCAGGCAAATTCCAGGATGGTTTCTAACTCAAGGCCACGATCGCTTTTTTCCCCAATCCTCACCTGAATTACAAGTACCGGTACACACATTACTACAGACCTCACAAGTGCACAGGTTATCAGACAAAATCTACACACACCCACACGATGTCCAAGTCCCTCAAATAAAACAACAACAACAACAACAAAAACAGTGATTTTAAATGCTTTGGTCTTGTGATCAGCTGACAGCAGTCGATCAACTACTGAATGTATAATGGTATGCATAATGCCTAAGTGCATCGCACCATTAATATTTACGTGTGGCGACTAGTAATTTACAACTCCACCAGGATGAATATTCAATAATGATTGTAACTACAGCATAAATTAATTAACGCAGTTTAGACCTCCGTGTATTTAAATAGCACCGAGAGCCATACCAAAATCCAACAGTTTGTACAAACATTCTAATGGTGGGGGCCCTCGCTATAGAACGGACACTTACAAAGGCCGTGCCGCAAGCAGGTCACAATGACTCACTACAAGAGTTATATCATGTGCCTATAAAAAAAAACAGTGGGTCGGGAAGTCCAGGATGCTGCCATAGCATTTATTACATACACAGCTGGTGTGATACCTTAGTTGAGATAATTAAGACGTGTGGTGAAGTACTGTAGGCTATCTCGTATCCCGTGAACATGGTTAGGTATAGAACAAACCACCGAAATTTCCTAGTGGAAACTTATCTTCTCAAGATGAAGTTTGCAGTAAATGTGTTCGTAAGTTTCAGCGTCGAGCGATTTTTACTAGTGGGGGGAACCATAAACAAAAGGTTTACGGAAGCAATCAGCGTTCTCTGGAGGCTCTCGAGAACGAAATTACTGCACAGATACGAAGTGTCAGTGAGGATGAATTACAGCGAGTTGGTGCAATGTGTGTTTAGAAAATGAAGGACAGCATTTCCAGCAACTACTCTGATATTCATGTAAGTAATGGTGATTATTAAATACGTTAAGAAGTGTAAATGTGTTAAACTAGTTGGGAGCTGCGCTGCTGCTAGCGCCAAAGCTTTACTCGATGGGCAGCTGGCCACAGTTCCCCAGCCGTCACACAGGGCCTGAGATGCTCCGTTCTATAGGGAAGGCTTTCACGTTATTATCCTACATTCCTTTATAAAGAACAAAGCATGGTTTTTGGATAAATAACGAGACAATGTCCGTGTGTCTGTTAGTCTGTCTATCTTCCCCCTAATAAGCAAAAATATTTGCCATAATAGCAAATTGTTTGGATCCGTATTGACAGAATGACTAAGAAACACTTAAGTTAATTATACGCCAAATCAATGCTAACAGAAACACACTTAAATGTCTACAATTTATAGATTATTTGAAGTGTACATGTTTCGAAACAACAATGGATTCTTCTTCAGCACAATTTATAAATGTATTGTCCAAATTATTCTTTTAAAACGTATTGTAAGGATATCCATTTTTAGCCTACTTTAGCTACCAACTGCTGAAAAATCGCAATTGAAATTTGAGCTCCATGTTTTGGATATCCTGGAAGGTATGAATGGGAGCTATTTCAAAATTGGCACACGTATAGATAATAATATTGCAGTTTAATTTCCAGGAGGCCATTCATGGCAGTGTTGCCAAAATGATTATAAGCCTGCTGATAAGTCCAAATTTTAAATGCATATAACTTATACACTATCAATTGGATTTCAACCAAATTTCGTATGTACTATGTGTACATAAACAGATATGACTGCGCGTATTCTTAAGAGTCACCAGGGCTGCCAACTGTTACTAAATGCTCTCAGTAGGTTTATCCAAATACCCATATATCAGAAAGTATGCAAGCCGGCAGCTTTAAACTATGCACACGTATAGTACCTGCCATTCTATATTAATTTGAGTAACTTATATACGTCAGTGCTACCAACATGATTCTAAGCCTGCTGAGAGGTCCAACTTTAAATACATGTAACTTCTATACTATCATTTGGATTTCAACCAAATTTCGTGTGTGCTATGTGTACCATAACATATATGACTGCCGATTCTTATGGGTAACCAGGGCTGCCAACTGTTAATAAATACTGTCTCTATTTTTGTTACCCTAATATCAATATATCAGAAAGTATGCAAGCCAATAGCTCTAAACTTTGCACACGTATAGTACCTGGCATTCTAGATTACTTTGGAGTAACTAATATAGGCCTACGCCAGTGCTGCCAACATGATTCTAAGCCTGCTGATAGTCCAATTTCAAAATGCATGTAACTTCTATACTAACTAATTGATTTCATTAAAAATTGACGCAACAATAGATCATATTATTTCAGATTATTTCTGGCCAATACATGTATGTCATTGTTGCCAACATGATTTTACGCGCGCTGTTAGATCCAATGTTTAACTGCATGTAACGTTCATGCTATCCATCGGACTTCAACCAAATATTGTATTCTGTACCTTAAGAGATGGGACTAAGAATATATTCAGTCACCAGGGCTGCCAACTGTATTGCTCTATTAGGCTAGATTAAACCAGGTATATTTATAATTAATTAGCTATTTCGTTATTACCAACTTAATTTCGTCATTATTCTAGATAGATCCATATAGATTAATCATTGGCATGAATCTTAAATTTTAAGAAAAGTAGGCTCTAGTTCGTCACGGAACTTCTTGTTAATTTAAGTTTTTTCCCTTAGAATAAGTATTTTTTCTCTTAATTGTGCTGAAGAAGAAACCATTGTTGTTTCGAAACATGTACACTTCAAATAATCTATAAATTGTAGACATTTAAATGTGTTTCTGTTAGTATTGATTTGGCGTATAATTAACTTAAGTGTTTCTTAAGTTATCTTCCCCCTGTCATCATTTAACTGTTGCTCTGATTACAATGATATTTTGTGTGCTGCAGTCTTGATTATGGACATCGTGATAAGGGTGAATTGATGATGGAAGTCATCACAAACAGCCAGACCCCAAGCCAAGAGAATAAACCATAGGAGGTTATGACCGCCCGTCCACCTAGTGGCGTAGCAGCTAATATTTTTGGCTGTCAGCTCAGAGGTCCGGGTTAGATTCTCTGCTATGCTAAGAAATTGAATTCTTGTCTGATAGCTGGAACGGGGTACACAAAGCCTCGTGAGACAAAATGGAGAAGAGGAGGGTTGAATTCTCACCTCAGCCATATTGGAAGTGGTTTTCGATAATTTCCTACTTCTACGCCAGGCAAATGCCGAGATGGGTCTTACCTTAATGGCACGGCCGCCTTCTTCCATTCGTCACCTGAATACAAATACACACAATGACAAACATCATAATAACACAGATTATCAATCAATAATTATAATAACAATATTAATTAGGCCTATAATAATAATATAATAATATCGTATGGCCTCGGGTGCCTGTTGCAAGCTTTGTTAATTGACACCCAGAGGGTAGCTTGCCTGTCGAATTTCGTCGTTCCTTTGTACGCTATGAAAGTCAAGGATGTTAGATATCTAAACTCCTTGACACTACAGCGCTTTCAAGTAGAGAATGGAGGAACTTTGTGTTGGCGGAAAATTCCGAGATTAATTTTGCCATTGAATACGGCCTACTGAAGTCAAATGGGTTCTTTAACATGCCAACAATGACATGAGTGTTGTGATTTTGTCGACTTTCAAAAATCACTTACCATGGCCAGGAGCGAACCTGCAAGCTTGGGGTTGGTAGTCCGACAATATAACCACTCACCCACCGTGACAAGCATTAGGCCTATTTTTATTATAAACAAACACCCAAGTGTACGGGGATAAATGTTCACAAATACGGAAAGTCCATGGAATGAAAAAATAACTCTTAATGGCCCGAACGGGAAGAGACCCGGGACCCTACGGGCAAAAGCCTAGCAAGGTAACCAAGAAACCACGGAGCCAGGCAACATATGAAAGTTTGATGGCAGTCCTTAATGATGCCAACGAGGTCGGTGAAATTCTCATACGTGTGATACACACAACAGCCCATAGTAACTGTTCAATTCGATTTGCCGTTGTTGGTGTTGCTGGTAATTCAAGTTAAGTGGCTTAGGGCCCCTTGGTCATGAGCCCTGAGAAATAAGCAAGTGTTGAATTTGTTTGATAACCTGTGTTTCCGTGTCGACTGTGCATATTCAGTAACTTATTATTAGGGTCTATAATTGGGGTAGATGTCTCAGGACTAGAAATAAGGTACCATCTCGGCATTTTCCTGACATAGAAATGGGAAATCACTGAAAACTACTTCCAGGATGACTTCCCTCTCCTCAGTTTTGCCTCACGATGTTGGGTGAACCCCGGTCCACCCTCGGACTAAAATTCAATTTCATGGCAAAGCCGGGAAAGGAACCCTGACCTCCGTTGTAACTGCAAAGAATATTAGCTGCTACATCACGAGGTGTACGATTGTATGATTTCGCCCTTTCCGGGGATGACCTACAGTAAGTAAATTAATGGATGAATAAGTAGTTCCGTGAAGAACTATACAGCCTATTTTCATATATCCTACTCATGTTAATTGCCTCTATCAACATACAAAATTTCAGTTTGATTGTTGTGATAGATTCGTAGATATTGAGAACCGTCTGAATATTTCAGATGGTCGCCAGGTTGGATTTTTATTTATGTACTATTACATGATGTTTATTGTGTACGTGTGGTATTCAAACTTCAATCGCATGATTAGGACATAAGAAGTAAAAACGAGATTTTAAAATTTCGCACAGCTGCCATCTTGTGGTTATGAAAACAATTGAAGTAAATTAGATTAACATTTGTATAAGCATTTAACGTGCATAGTTTCACTGCACTCGGATAGTGAAAGCGCGAGAAACATCCATTTAAATATTTATATTTCGCGTCGCCGCCATATTGGATTTGTGCTCACCAGGTTACTGAAAGTCCTATAGGTGAACTTATGTTCATAGCCTCTATGAATATAAAAATTCAGTTTGATTGCTGTAAAAGATTCGTAGATATTGAGATCCGTCAAAATATTTCGGATGCTCGCCATTTTGGATTGTTATATGTATAGGCCGTAGAGTTATGTACCATTAAAGGAAAATTATTCCGTAGCTTCATTATTCAAGCTTTCACTTCGATCGTATGATTACGACACAAGAAATAAAAACTTAATTTTAAAATTTCGCACAGCTGCCATCTTGAGGTTATGTAAAAAATTGAACTAAATTAGATGCCAGTGCATTGAAATATGTATAATCAATTATTGTACCACATTTCACTGCGCTCAGATGGTTAAATAACGAGAAAAGTCTTTTTAAATGTTTCAACGTCACATGGCCGCCATGTTCGTCTTGTACTTTACAGATTTTTGAAAGTTAACAGATAAACTTTTAGCAGTGCCCTTTATCACCGTACAAAATTTCAGGGTGATATCTGTAACAGTTTCGTAGTTATAGAATGCCAGTGAAATATTTCGCACAGCCGCCATTTTGAGGTTATGTAAACAATTGAACTAAATAGGACGCCGGTGCATTACAATGTGTATAAATATTTGCTGTACCAAGTTTTATTACGTTTGGATGGTTAAATCGCGAGAAAATTCTATTCAAAAGTCTCAACTTCGCTTGGCTTCCATGTTGGTTTTGTAGTCACCAGGTTTTTGAAAGTCCCATATGTGAACTTCTAGTAGTTCCCTTTATCACCGTACAAAATTTCAGGGTGATATCTGTAATCGTTTCTGAGATACTGATTGCTGGTGAAATATTTCGCACAGCCGCCATGTTGGATTGGTGAGACACAATAAAGTTTGAAGGGCACGGCCGTGGTCGGCCAGAATGGTGCTATGACCTTACCGAGTTTCATTGAAATCCCTCCAGCCGTTTAGATTTTATTAGGGGACACACACACGAATCACACACATGCATTCGCACACACACACACGGACAAAAGGTGATCTCATAAGCCTATTTCTAGCCTATTTTCAATTTTGAAAAAATAGGCTTATGAGATCACCTTTTGTCCGTGTGTGTGTGCGCGTGTGTGTGTGAGGTGTGTGTGTGTGTGTCCCCTAATAACTTCTAAACGGCTGGAGTGATTTCAATGAAATTCGGTAAGTTCATAGCACTATTCCGGGCGACCTCGACCGTGCCCTTCAAATTTTGTTACGTCTCACCAATCCAACATGGCGGCTGTGCGAATTATTTCACCAGCATTAAATATCTCCGAAACTATTCCCGATATCACCCTGGAATTTATTACGGTGATAAAGGGAACTACAAGAAGTTCACCTATGTCACTTTTGAAAAACTGGTAACTAGAAAACCAACATGGCGGCAACGCAAATTTGCCACTTTTAAATAGATGTTTCTCGCGCTTTAACCAACCAAACGCAATAAAACTTGGTACAGTATATGTTTATGCACATTTTAATGCACCGACATCTAACTTGGTTCAATTGTTTACATAACCACAAGATGGCGGATGTGCGGAATATTTCACCGGCATTCTATATCTCTGAAACTATTAGCGGAATCACCCGGAAATTTTGTACGGAGATAAAGGGCACTACTGGAAGTTCATCTATAAGACTTTCAAAAAGAAGTTAACTACAAAACGAACATGGCGGCCAAGCGAATTTGAACATTTTAAATAGACCTATCTCGCGATTTAATGTTCCAAACGCAATGAAATCTGGTACAGGAAATGTTTATACCCATTGTAATGCACTGGTATCTAATTTAGTTCAATTGATTATATAACCTCAAGATGGCTGCTGTGCGAATTTTAAAATTAAGTTTTTATTTCTTGTGTCTTAAGCGATCGAATTGAAAGTTTGAATAATGAACCTACGCAATAATTATCCTTTAATGGTACATGACTCTATGGCCTATACATTTAACAATCCAACATGGCGACCATCCGAAATATTCAGACGATTCTGAATATCTACGAATCTATTATAGCAATCAATCTGAATTTTTTTATGTTCATAGGGGCTATGAACTTAAGCTCACCTGTAGGACTTTAAATAACCTGCTGATCACAAATCCAATATGGCGGCGACGCGAAGTATAAATATTCACATGGACGTTTCTCGCAATTTAACCATCCGAGAGTAGTGAAACTTGGTACAGTAAATCCTTTTACGAATGTTAATCCACTGGCATCAAATTTATTTCAATAGTTTCAATAACCACAAGATGGCAGCTGTGCGAAATTTTAAAATCTCCTTGTTACTTCTTGTGTCCTAATCAAGCGATTGAAGTTTGAATGCTACACGCACACAATAATCTTCATGTAACATTACATAACTCTAGGACCTACATATATAATAGCCACCATGGCGACCATCCGAAATATTTAGTTGGAACTCATCCACGAATCTATTACAGCATTCAAACTGAAATTTTGTATGGTGATAGCGGCAGTTAATATAAGTAGGATATATGAAAATAGGCTGTATAGATCTTCACGGAACTACTTGTTTTTCATAAAATAAAAATAGGCTAAAATCATCAGGGATGTTTTCCACGTGGCCTAAAGTTCTGCTGAGATTGGAATGATTCCTTATCAGAGTGTATGCAATTTGAAGGTACGGATATCACTGTTACTAATATAAGAGTATTTTTAGGGTTTTGTATGAGAAATCAGAAATCCTTATTGACGTCAAATTATCAGGTAAAAAGCTAAAGGAAGTATGAGACTTCTGGTGGTTAGGAAGCAAAATAGCTAGTGATGGACGAAGCAAAGACGATATAAAAATTACGTTGGCTGGGACAAGGAAAGCAGTTCTATAGAAAAGGAATCTCTTAACTTCGAATAGATTTACGCATTAGGGAGTCATCTTAAAGCCTTTGTCTGGAGCGTGGTGTTCTATTGAAATGAAACTTGGACTGTTAGCGCAGCAGAAAAGAAGCGTTTGAAATGTGGTGTTACAGGAGAATGATGAAGATCAGATGGGTAGATAGAGTAACAAATGAAGAGGTATTAAGACTAGTGGGCGAGGAAAGATGTTTCTGGCGACTGCTAATGAAGAAAAAAGAGAGGTTGGTAGGACACATACTAAGTCACCCAGGAATAGCAAACTAAGCTATGGAAGGAAGGGTCGAGGGCAAGAACTGTAGGTAGGGGTAGACCAAGGTTAGAACCTGTTAAACAGATTGCCTCGGATGTAAGGTGTAGTAGCTATGTAGAGATGAAACGATTAGCTCAGGACAGAGAGGCATAGAGTGCTGCATCAAACCAGTCCAAAGACTAAAGACTCAAACAACATGGCTTTCACGGTTATGTAATTATAAGCCAGCAAAATTCCGGCACCTCGGCGCGCTTGGCGTCTCTAAAAGCCGCAGTACTTAAAATGGATGTAAAACCATTAACTTTATATTAGGCTTTTGTCGTGTATTTTGTGGGGTTTCACCTAGATGCACCAAGTCGGGCTCATCAGTAGGATCTTGGCACACCCTGCCCGGCCCGCCACTGGGGTAGTGGGCAAGCACCTTGACCTATTAAGTGAATCACTGGATTGTATTCACTCTCTTGTTTGCAGTAGAGATATATATGTTCCTACATTCCACACCTAGTATATGATCTAACTAATCCCACAGTTTTGTGGACTTGATGCATATTTCATGCGTAATAATTTGATCACTCCTTCCAGAGGGCAATTGCGTGATGCGTTAACGCGTTTTAAGGGTTCATTGTTATTCAGCGAATCTTACACGCGGCTAGCAGCTAGGTTTCATAATAATTGATGCTATATTTAGGTTACCAGGATGTTTTTAAATTGCAGAGTCACGGACTTGAGAGCTAATCATACGTTATTTTAAAGTGTAGATGAGGTTCTTCACCTCGATACCATGGCGATGCTTGCATCGGACATACATATCACACTCTCTTCATTGGTGTAGTTATCTTGTATGTCCCAAAATAGCCCTCGTAACTGTGCTATTATTCAGTGTTTTATGCAACCCTCAGGTCCTAAAATGAATTTCACCGGGCCACAGAATGATCTAATAACTAACGCTAAACTGAAAATTACCTGAAATCCACAAAAGAATTAAACTGATTCTTTTTATCGCTTATCCTCCCATTTCGGCTTTACGCACGGACTCAGCGAGGGATCATTCCTCTACCGTCACAAGAACGGTGTCTGGAAGTTAAACAAAATAAAATATAGTAAATAAAATGTCATTTTTATCAGGTGGATGTGCGGTAAAAAAAAACAGCTGAATTTTGAGAGTGTCGGCTTAGAGCAAACAAGTACATTGTAAAAGACACCCAAGCTCTCACAATGGTTGGCATCGGAGTATACATGACTCATCTGCTGTTAATCCCTGGGAGCGGGTTTAAGAACTCGAGGGTCACTGGCCATTGCTTATCCCCATTACTTCTAAATCCAAGTAGCAATGCATGGGGTGGAGGCATTCAGAGATAAATGGTGAAGAAGAAAATTGACGCCCTGCCTATAAGAAGATATAATTTGAGGTGTATAAAATTCAAAGATAATAACTCAATTTTAAAAAGAATAGCAAGTTTGAAACATGCCCATATTACCTCCCAAAGAAAATACGGGCCTTATATTGACTTTACTGTCCTGCCTTAGACCATGTTCGTGGTTTCATTCAGAAGAGGATCCAATCAGCTTTCACACATACACACATCAAAACAAGTTTTGCATGATGCTGGTCAAGAGTCGTAGTGGTCTCAAACCCATTAGTTGTTCTTGTGTGCGTGTATATCGACTGTGTACACTCGCCTGTGTCAGTGAGGATGGATCTGTGCGAGTGTGGAGACGACTCGGTGAACGTATGCACGACCAATACATCCGCGACAGATACCAACAGGGAGGAGGCGGTGCAATGTATTGGGGTGGCATCATGTACAGTATGGTCACCGAACCCCTCTATTGTACATCCCAGGGCGTATGATAGGCATACGTTATAGGGATACTATCCTGGCACCTGTAGTGAAAAACTATGCTGACAATTTCGCCCCAAATTTCACTTTCGTGGACGATAACGCTCGTCCACACAGAGCTGGTATTGTCAATGCTTTCTTCAGGAGAATGGTATTCACAGATTGGAATGGCCTGCCTACGCTCCCGATCTCAATTGTGTCGAGCAGGCGTTTACACCGCTTAATAAATAAGTCCGACCTCACTTTCATCCCCACTGTGCCCCATGGTAATATGCAAAACATTCTTTGATGTGTGATGTTCACGCGACACGATACCACGAACCGTTTGGCATATAAATTAATTTCCGGTAGGCCTACTCGATTTATGACCCTCATGTCTTATTTACTTGGTGCTCTGTAATGGAATACAAAAGTTTCTAGGATTGTATCGTAAACTTATTGATTGAATATCTATATCCCGCAGGAATCGTAATTCATTGTTATTACAATAACAAACCAACAGTGATGATAGCTGTTCCATTTTATGACAGTAGTTATGTTCTTATTCCGAAAGGAACTTAATTGAATTCAAATGATTCTTATCCAAGTTCCACACAAGTCTTTTGTTTTAACCAGCCATGTTATTTCGTTTTATAACGATACTGAAATTGATTTCAGCTGCAATAACAATTCGAGAAACATAAAACATGACGCCCTGTGGGTCGTATATTTTATTTATGTTTTCTCTCCGCCGAGTGCTTCATCCAATTGTTTCACGAGTCCCCTCGTTAAACAACACCTCTACCCAACCTTTAAGTGATAAATGATGTTTAGATAACCCTAATTAATTTAGCGACGCCGGAGCTCCTCATTTGTGATACAATAAGCTGGAAGTGTAAACTCTGAGCGCACTGGGAGTGTGGACATGAAAACTGCATCAGCATGCGTGGTCGTAATTAGAGCTGGTATTTTTTCTTCAGAGAAAAATTGGTATAGCTCAGCGCGATAACGTGTGGCAGGCCATGGAGGCAGATTATATCCGGTTAACCTGCAACTTAAACGAGCGCGATTGAGTCACTAATACGGTTTTCCCCAGATTCATTCAACACTTCCTCCTTGGAAATACGACGAATACGAAGCAGGCTTTATTTTTCACTCTCCTATAGCCACCGTCCACCTCTGGCGTTGTGGCTAGCATTGTTGGCTGTCACCGCGGCTTCAATTCCTGCCCCTATCAAGAAATTTAAAAATGATCTGAAGGCTGGAACTTGCTACAATCAGGCTCCTGAGGCAGAAATGTGTAGAGATGAATTCGATTCACACATCAGCCATCCTGAAAGTTGTTTTCTATGGTTATCCACTTAACAGGGCAAATGCCGGGATTGTACCTAAATTAAGGCCACGATTGCCTCTTACCCAAATCTTATTCATAATTACAAATATACACATTTGTACAGCCAGTCATAACACAGGTTGTCAGACAGATTTCACGCACATCTAAGTATATGGGGCTATAAGAACATGACGTCGCAAAACCATTAAATGAATCAATAACAACGGTAAGATGGCATATTGGCTTTCATGGCCATTAATTATAATCCAGTAAATCTTCTAGGTTCTTGCAGTGACTGTTTTGAGGTTTCACCTAGGTCCACCAGGTCAGCCTCATCAGCAGGCTCTCAGTAAATCCTGCCCGGACCACAAGAGGAGTAGCGCAACTTGCACTACAGAGGTGTGTACATTATTAGACTCGATGCCAGTTTTTCTGCAATTCATTTTTTAACTTTTCATGACTTAATGCAATAAATATGTTTACAAGGCGCTGAAATTATTTCAAATGCTTAACCAAAAGCTTAATTTGCATTTTAACAGACCGACAGCAAAATTATTTTTTAGAATCTCCACTGTAATAGGAGACGTGTTATTGAAGATTGTCACACGGTTTGTTTGGGTTAGTTTATTCTAGATCTCGTACGTAGAGCAGAGAGATTGGAAATTTGTGTTACTGAAGATCCGTTCTTGAACTATTAAAAGGTTTGTGGACTATGGATTGAAATCACCTAATGCATAGGGTACATTCTAAAGTCATTGAAAAAATGTAAATGTGACCGAGAAACCCCAACTCCGAAACTTTCCAGGCGCAATTTCTTATGGGAATATTTGTAAGACTATAGAGGAAGGAACATTACTAACAAGGGGAGGATACGATGCATGGGTCACCGATTGGACACTTGTAGGACAAGACCAGGCGTATATCAGGTGTAAGTAGTAAGGTGCGCTTCTCGGCCGTTTCTCAGCTGCAATTGCAATTACAATGCGGCGTCTAAGTGCGTTGTACGCTAGCAAGAATCCAACGAGCGTGTGGTGCAGCGGTAAGAGCCCAGCTTCGTAAGCGCCGGATCACTTGATCGAATCCCAGGGGTGAGCTTTTGCAGTGAGTTGTGTTTTTGTTATTGTTGTAAACATTGGCAATTCGTACAAATGTAGGTGTCATGAACAATGTTTATCTTCAGTCAATTGTAATAACGTGTTATGTGAGTGGGAAAAGGGATTCTGTTATCATCGTATGGAGGTCAAGGTTTGTGACATTACATAATGTACAGTATCGGCATTGCAAATACATTGGCATTATATACGGTCAGGTTTATTCTATTACTAGCTGAAGTACCCGTGCTTCGCTACGCGTCATAATTAAATTAAAATGTGAAGGTGACAGTTAAAACAGGGGATAGGCGAGGTGCTGCGCAGAGGGAGATTAAGGATGGAACATTTTGTCCAACTACACCGCTCGGCGTTGACCGTGTTTTATAGCACAAATTTAGGTTTTACTCGCTAACAGTTGCAGATACCTTTCGGATAGAAAATGTAATTTTAAACCTCGCATATGCCATCAAAAATTTGTTATTTCTTAACGTTCTCTTTTTATTTGAAATGGAAATATGAAAGTTTTAAACCAAAGGGTGTAGAGACGTCACTAAAATAGTCGCCATCTTTAAATAGGGCAAAGTATTGAAATCAAAAGAAACCTATATGTTAACCAGGTAAATCAGCTACTTCCATGTAAAATTCATGTAAATCGGACCAGTGGTACTTGCGTGATTGAGTAATACACAGACACACACCATCTCAATTTTAGCCTCGCATCGCTCGCGTCATAGTCGTATCATATTGTTTTTCAATGAAATGCAGGTTTAACCCCGTTAACACCCCTTTAGAACCTGAATACCCAAAAATCCCTCCTTAGTAGACGTTTTCGACACACAACAAACAAACATATCCCCAAAATATCATTCTTCTAACTTTAATAGTTTTGGTTGGTCGATGAGAGCAAACATCCAAAAATCCTTCCTTAGTGGACGTTTTTCTTCCAGAAGTTCACCCCTCCCCATATGCCCCTAAAATTGCATTTATGAAAACACGGTCGAACACCTATTTATTTTATTTATTTATTCATTTATTTATTTATTTATTTGCTGATAGATTTCCTCCGAGTTTCAAACTCCTCCCTATGCCGTTTAAGAGATACACGCTCAGTTAGGAATCTTTCAACCCCCACTTTTTATCCCTTTCACCTCATAATATACACTACATCGAAAAACCATTAGACATGTGTCAGCTTATTTTTAATGATTAGTATATGTGCCAAGTATCACATCCCCAAATGAAACCACTCGTGAGATATTGTTATTCAATGGAAAGCACGTTTACCCCCTTAACACCTCTTTAGAACCTGAATATCCAAAACTCTTTCCTTAGTGGACGTTTTCGACATACAACGAACATATCCCCAAAATTTCATGTTTCTAACTTCAATAATTTTGGCTGGTCGATGATGAGTGAGTGAGTCAGTCAGGACATTTTCTTTCATTTATTTTTGATAATTTCACCCGTCCCCATGAACCCCATAAATTGGATTTATGAAACAAACGGTCAAACACCTATTTACTTATTTAAAGCTGTTTTCCCCCTGAGTTTGATGAGTGAGTAAGTGAGTCAATCAGTTAGGACACTTTCTTTCCTGGTTTTTTCCCCCCAGAATTTCACCCCTCTCCAAGGGCCCCTTAAATTGGATTTATGAAAAAACGTTCGAACACCTATTTACTTGTATTTTAAGCTGTTTTTCCCTCCGAATTTCAAACTTCACGCCTATGTCGTTTCAGAGATACACGCTCCGTCAAGAATCCCTCAACCCCCAATTTTCACCCCTTTCACCTCATAATATACACCACATCGATAAACCCTTAGACATATGTCTGATTATTTTTAATGATTAGTTTATATACCGAATACCACATCCCCAAACAAACAACTCATGAGATATCGTTATTCAATGAAATGCACGTTTACCCCCTTGACACGTCTCTAAAACCCGAATAAACAAAAATCATTCCTTAGTTAACGTTTTCGACATACAGCGAACATCTTCCCAAAATGTCATGTTTCCAACTTTAATAGTTTTCGCTGGGCGTGATGAGTGAGTGAGTCAGACAGGACATTTTCTTTCATTTATTTTACCAGAATTTCACCCCACCCCATTGACCCCTTAAATTAATTTATGAAAAAACAGTCGAAAACCGTTTACTTACTTTTTAAGCTGTTTTTTCCGCTGAGTTTCAAATTTCTCGCCTATGTCGTTTAAGAGATAGGCCTACACGCTCCATTAGGAATCCTTCAACCCCCACTTTTCAGCCCTTTCACCTCATAATAATACACCACATCGAAAAACGCTTAGACACATGTCTGCGTATTTTTAATGATTAGTTTATATGCCGAGTATCACATCCACAAATGAAACCACTCGTGAGATATTGATATTCAATGAAATACAGGTTTAACCCCCTTAAGACCCCTTTAGAACCCGAATATCCAAAAAAACTCCCTTAGTGTACGGTTTTGAAATACAACGAACATATCCCCGAAATGTCATGTTTCCAACTTCAATATTTTTGGCTGGGCGATGATGAGTGAGTGAATGAGTCAGGACATTTCCTTTCAATTTTTTTTTTCTTCAGAATTTCACCCCTCCCGATGAACCCCTTCAATTTGATTGAAAAACAAACTGTCGAAAAGCTATTTACTTACTTTAACGCAGTTCTTTCCCGTGAGTTTGATGAGTGAGTCAGTCAGTCAATCAGTTAGGACACTTTCTTTCCTGTCCCCCTCCCCCGAATTTCACCCCTCCCCATGGGCCCCTTAAATTGGATTTATGGAAAAGCGGTCAAACACATATTTACTTATTTTTATGCTGATTTTTTTCCCGCTGAGTTTCAAACTCCTCGCCTATGTCGTTTAAGAGATACACGCTCCGTTAGGAATCTTTCAATCCCCACTTTTCACCCCTTTAACCTCATAAACACATCGAAAAACCCTCAGACACGTGTCTTGTTACTTTTTAATTATAAGTTTATATGCCGTGTATCACATCCCCCAATGAAACCAATCGGGAGATATAGTTATTCAATGAAATGCAGGTTTAACCCCCTTAAGACCCCCTTAGAACCTGAATATCCGAAAATCCTCCTTTAGTAGACGGTTTTGACATACAATGAACATATCCCCAAACTGTCATGTTTCTAACTTCAATAATTTTGGCTAGGCGATGATGAGTGAGTGAGTAAGTGAGTGAGTCTGGATATTTTCTTTCAATTTTCTTTTTTCAGAATTTCACCCCTCCCCATGAACCCCATAAATTTGATTTATGAAAAAAAAAACTGTCGAACAGCTATTTACTTACTTTAAAGCAGCTTTTTCCCCCTGAGTTTGATGAGTGAGCCAGTCAGTCAATCAGTTAGGACACTTTCTTTCCTGTCCCCCCCCCCCCCAGAATTTCATCTCTCCCCATGGGCCCCTTAAATTGGATTTATGAAAAACCTGTCAAACACATATTTAGCCTACTTCTTTTTATGTTGATTTTTTTTCGCAGTGTTTCAAACTCCTCGCCTATGTCGTTTAAGAGACACACGCTCCGTTAAGAATCTTTTAATCCCCACTTTTCACCCCTTTCACCTCATAATATACACCACATCGAAAAACCCTCAGACACATGTCTTCTTATTTTTAATGATGAGTTTATATGCCGAGTATCACATCCCCCCATGAAACCAATCGGGAGATATTGCTATTCAATTAAATGCAGGTCTACCCCCTTAACACCCCTTTAGAACCTGAATAGCCAAAATTTATCTCTTAGTGGGCATTTGCGGCCCTTGAGGAAGCTGCATACCAGATTTCATTCCAATCCGTTCGGTGGTTTCTGAGATTTCGTGATGAATAAATGAATGAGTGAGTGAGTGAGTGGTATTTGACAAATATATAGTAGAAAGAAGATAGTGTCAAGTCTTTGTTAAGCTAAACTCGGTGAGCAGTTGAGTAACTAACGGGATTTCAAGTAAAGATCCTCATTTTCTATACCGGTAGTGCTGAGCGCAATTGGCATCAAGTCGGCCGTGTCTCGACTTGAGCTATGTTGCCATGGAAACTATCTGCCTTGCCATTCCTTCATGAGTATATTTTATGATTTGATTAGCCTGTTTTTTGGTGAAAAAGGGCCGAAATCAGAAGAATGAGAAAGACTATCGAAAATTCATGTAGCCAGCGGTTCCTTCTGGGTCCTAAACTATGTGTATGCAAAATATGGTTGAGATTGGTGGAACGGTGTAGATTTGTATACGGAACCAACATATATACATACATACATACATACAGACTTTCACTTTTATATATTAGATATGGACCGGTGTACATTTATACATTGAAGGCCCAGTCTGTTCCATTCATTGCACGTCTGTGAACCATCAGACCACCCCGTACCCCGCAAGCAGTGACTCATGCTATGCGGATTGGTTGGAAATTGTCAAATGTTACAAAAAATAAAAGAAAGAAAAATAAACAAAACACACTACAACGGCTTACCGGTGGAACTCAATCCAGCGATCCCGCGCTTACGAAGCAGGGCTCTTACCGCTACACTAAGCGCTCGTAGGATTCTTGCTAGCGTACAACGCACATGGACGCCGCACTGCAATTACGAATAAATAATTTTTCGGAAATGGCTGAGAAGCGCACCTTACTACTTGCACCTGGTATTCGCCTGGTAATGTCCTACACGTGTAACAAAGATGGCTCGAATCGGTGACCCATGCATCGTATCCTCCCCTTTATATTTATGTGTTGTTCCCCGCCCATTCATTGGGCATAAACGTGTTGACCGACTGAAGAGCTACAAATGACAATCTTATATTGTAAGTGCCTGTTTTAGTGCCTAGCAAACGGTCTGCAAAAGAATACGCTAGTGGCTCCACATGCATAGAAATTGATTCGTATAAGTTTGATGTTGTGCGTAGCTTTACCTATCTTGGATCAGAAGTTAATTCCAAGAACAATGTTAGCTCTGAAATCCAGATGCGTACACTGTCTGCTAACAAGTGTTATCATGGCCTCAGGAAGCAACTGAAGTCCAAGCTGTTGTTCAGGAAAACTAAAGTCCTAACGTATAAAGTTTTAGTAAAGCCTGTATTAACATATGGTGATGAGACCTGGACACTCTCAAAATCTAATGAGAGACAACTTGGTATATTTGAAAGAAAGATTTTGAGGCAAATTTTTGGGCCAGTGGAGGAAAACGGTGAATGGAGAAGAAGATATAACCATGAACTCTATGATTTATATAATGAACCAGATATTGTAAAATGTATAAATATCAGAAGGTTGGAGCGGGCAGGACATGTGCAGCGTGGGGCCACTTTGGTGAGAGGCCAACAGCTTGACCGCTGCACCACCACGCCGCTCAGAGACAACAGTGAATAGCCTACATCTGATTCAACCCAACAGCAAGAAGTTATACTATAAATCACTATGTGTGTAGTGATGGGGGAGAAATAATTAGATTACATTGTTAGTAAGTTATTTAAACCTCCGTTTGGCGCACGGTATTTCGTAACGTCGTTACTCGCTCTAGGTCTGATAATAATAATAATAACCCCTGGCACCTCAGTCCATTTAGGGCCTAGGCCTACCAAGCGACCGCTGCCCAGCTATTTGGCTTGTAGATATTGGAGTGACACGTGGTCAGCCCATCGGGTCCCCTCAGCCTGTAATCTTGGTTTTTGTGACCGGGGCGCTGCCTCACTGTCAGACAGCTACTCAATTGTCCTCACGAGGCTGAGTGCACCCCGGCAGGGTCTGATAGCCCCAAGCTATTGTTCCGTAGTTTACGCTGAATTCTTGCAGTTTTGAAGGAGATATATTTATTAATAAGTCATAAATATACATGAAAATTAAAAAAATATACAAATAAAACAAAATAGAATACTGCAATGTATACAACATGTATCAATAAATTAGTAAATGTGAATCCGTAGTTAACTAAATTAGGCTTCTAGTATTTTCTTCAGTTTTGTGCTAGACTAAACTTATTTCGCAAACCTACATTGCGCAGGTTTGCTCAACAATGATGATAGTGTTTACATGTGTAAGTTGTCTTTAAACCCCCTATTGAAGGGAGGTTTCTCACGATGGCTACTGAAATTAACTGTGTAACTTAATTAATAGGATAATCATACGCTATTTTGTTATAAGAAATGTTGTAGAATAGTTTATCATGGGCTGTAGGGAGAGGGTGGCATAGGTATATCCCCCCTGAAAGAACCCTCAAATTATTTCAAAATATGTCACTACTGTTCAAATATTTGTGTATCTCTACTTAGTATAAAACAAAGTCCCCGATTCTTGGATGTCACGGGTAATCTCGAGAACCACTGCTTGGATGTTGATGCGGTTTTCATTCTGTAAAGGATATCTCGAGGAAAGTTTCTGTAGAAAATAATTCATTTATGATCAAAGGAAGTCAAGCACTAACGATTTCATTGAAAAAGTCGACAAAACATGGCGTACATGCGCTTTTTAAGCTAACGCTTGGCAAACCGTTAAACATATCAATATACTATGAGTGTAAGAATTGTTCAGCATGAAAAGATCTACAAAAAAGTCCACGAGAGCATAGGGCCTATGTCTATCTTCAATACATCGCCCACTGTAAATGTTTTTTACGTTTTCATTTCTTTCCTCAATTACGAGCTAGCTACAGTCCAGCTGGACAAGCCTATTACCCCCAGATACAGCCAGCAGCTAACTGTCGAATCATGTTGAGTTAAAATGTCAGAGAAGAGTGGTTGTGGTTGGAGTTTTCCTGGAAGTGCAACTCGGCTTTTCTTCATTTCGCCTGTGAAATTTTCGTTCCGCAAAATACACAGTCAAGTTAAGATTGGACGGAAGGGGGATTAGTGTTTCATGTACCTTGCCATTCTAAAATTACGTCTGACAAGAATTCGATGCACATGCATCTCCATGATAATACAATTAATAGGCCAGTCAATGATTTTAATAAGCCTCCGTGGCTTAGACGGCAGAACGCCAGCCTCTCACCGCTCGGTCCGTGGTTCAAATCCCGATCACTCCATGTGAGATTTGTGCTGGACAAAGAGGAGGCAGACAGGTTTTTCTCCGGGTACTCCGGTTTTCCCAGTCACAAATTTCATTCCTGCAACGCTCTCCACTTTTTCATTTCATCTGTCATTCATTTAATCATTGCCCCTGGGAAGTGCGACAGGCTGCGACAGCCGGCACAGTTCCTATCCTCGCCGCTAGATGGGGGCTTCATTCATTCCATTCCCTGACCCGGTCAGTCGAAGAAGGCTATGGATTTTCATTTTTCAGTGATTTTAACCCATCACGCCGAGACGTAAAACGGATATAGATCATAGTTTATTGACATCGAAAAAAAAAAGCGCTTATCACGTAATGCATTCATAACTGCTCCCGGGCAAAGCCGGGGCCGGTTGCTTTTTACGTAAATAAAATTCACAACTCTCTATATTCTCTCTTGTCCGCGAATGTTTGACAGCTGTATCAATGTGTAACACGAGTTAGCGCACTGGGTCCAACAACAATCCTGAATGACAAATCAGCTGCTGACTTCTGCCACAGTTGAGGAGTAGTTATGAGACTGCTCCGAATAGTACTTCAGTCAAGTACTCCGAAAGGTAAAATACCGGGTCAGTTAGCCGTGGTCGTTACGGCATGACTGCTGGCAGTCGCTCACATCCGGGAGGCGAGGGGGTTCGAATCCCTCCGCAGGCAACCTTGAAGATGGTCTTCTGTGGTTTCCCATCTTCCTTCCAGGAAAATGCCGGGGTTGGTCCGTAACTATAAGTAGAGCCCTGCACGGATAAGCAAAACGTTATCCGCATCCGCCCCGCATCCGCACGACTGTTATCCGCATCCGCCCCGCATCCGCACGACTGTTATCCGCATCCGACCCGCAACCGTATGACTTTTATTCGTATCCGCACGTTTTTAAACCAAATCCTCTGACATTACAATATTTATAATTTATTAGAAAAAGCATAAAGTAGCCTATTAAAGCAACACATTTAGACATTTGACATTTGAGGGGAAATTCGTTCCCCTAGGCTATGTATGAATTGCAAGGCAATGTTGACAAGTTTTTCCCTCTGAATAACGCCATGTGACACAGAGGGTGGCTAATTATATCACTTGCATAGTCGTCGGATATACCCACGCAAGCAAGCGCAGGTATAAAGGATTTTTTTTGGGCAAAAGTCAACACTAATTGAGAGTATTTCCATGACTGGCTTCTCTCATCTCTCTATTGTTCTCATACAATCCAAATGAATGCAAATACGGAAATAACAAGAAATGTGAAAGACGCAGATCTTAGCAAAAACTAAAATTATTTAAAAAAATCTAGTTCAACATTGTATTCTAAACATATCCGCAAATTTACTCGAAACATTATCCGCAGCTTATTCGGCATCCAAACAGCCATGCAAACTTTATCCGCAAGGTGAAAAATGTTGCGGATATCCGCATCCGCGCAGGGCTTTAACTATAGGCCACAGCCGCTACCTTCCAACTCCACGACCTTCCATTCCCACTTTCCTCCCCAACGGTACTTGTAGCTCACCCATTGGGTGTCCGTCTCGAAGCAGCTACAAAACTGGCGAGCCGAACATGTCCTCGGACACTCCTGGCACTAAAAGCCATATGCTAAAGAAAAAAAAAAGGTAAAATGCAATATGTCCTAAGTAAATAACTACGCAAGGTCATTTGTTAGCAAGATATTAGTACTAGAGGAACCAAGAGGGCTGTCAGACCCAGCGCAACTAACGAAGGGTTAAGGTGACACGGAGTATAGTTATCAAGTAACATGAAACATGACCAAGCAGTGTGTTATTGCTGCGTGACTTGCATCAGACGGCTACTTGACTTTCCGTTTCAGTTTTGGCAAGCATAGCTTCAGGAGAGGAATAGATATGAGCACGCGATAAGAAGTGACAGAGATTATCTTTATTCATCAGTACACAAAAGCCGCTATTAATTATGAATGCGATGTAGAGATTATGAGGCGGCATCTTACACTCAGGTTTCTTAATATAAGCAAAATTACGCTTCACTGAATAACAACATCGCGAAAGCTCTCGGGGTTAGGAGGCTGGAAATATTAGTCGAAGAAAGACTTGTTCTGGTTGCTCTTGTAATATTAGGTTATCTGCATGCTAGTTCAAATTTCACAGTGGGCAACATCACTTCAAGGTGCACTGTCTGGTGTCTCGAGCTCGATTTCAGTCTCTGCCAAAGATTTAGATACCGGTACTGCACCCGAATTCCGCATAGTCATAGCCTACATCCGCTGAGATGGAAAAGGATTGTAGGGAGGTCGATACCCAGCCAGATAAACCAACACTACCCTACTAGGATAATGACTAGGAAACTCTCGATACATACCGGCCATGCAACAACACTACTGATTAGTTACACATTTACTAGAAATAATATATCCATAACAAGATGGTCGGACGAGAATCTCGGATCTCGAGCGTGAACGGAGAAAGTTGAGACTACGTGAATTCTAGTAACTAACTCGCGGTATTATCGCATGTCGATTGAAAAATGAAAAGGAGATCAGATTTATATAAAAAAGGAACAGGCAAACACAAAATAGTGCCCGGGATTTATTATCTAAAAAATTACAAAATGAAAAACTCCCTATCACCACTAAAAATGAATGCAATATAAAAACAAGATGTTCAGTAAAGAACATATAGCCTACTTTCTCCTAAATGTATGAGTATAGTTATAACTCGTTGTTATTATCAAAGAGTATAATAGAACTATTCTTTGTTGAAGACCTTAGAAACGATTTACCTCTACCAAACGCCACGACCTAGATAAAAACTGCTACCATCATTGAAGAAAGAAAGAAAGAAAGATAAGAAGTATATCAAGAATGTTATGGATCTGGAGACATAATCGACCGGACTGGCGGCGTGGCTCAGCGGTAACGTTCTCGCTTGCTGGGCCCTAGGTTGCAGGTTCGTATCCTGGCGCAGTCAGCAGGCATTTGAGGGTGCACAAATGCGAGGGAGCCGTGTCAGTACATTTACTGGCACGTTAAAGATCCCCTTCGGGCCAAAATTCCGGCACCCCGGTGTCTCTAAAAGCAGCAGTAGTTAAAAGGGATGTAAAACCAATAACATTATTATTATTATTATTACGACCTGCCGTGGGCAACATCCAACTTTGAGTTGAGGCATGTCTTTACACGTCTGGTTGTGCATGGCTTTCACAACCCTAATTGAATTAACAAATCTTTCCATGACCCTACAGAGACGTGTGTATACAAACTATGTGGATATTTTCGATAATATAATCCTAACAGAGCGAGTGCATTCTAGCGGCCAGAATAAGAAACTTTTCAATAAAATCTGGAAGTTACCTTTTTGGCAGCTAGATGTCTCGAGTAAATCTGCTGGCGAATTATGTTTTAATTAAATATATATTTTACACCATAATGTGGACAATATAACGCTTAATAACATTTTCAAGTAACGCAAAATAGGCTGTTACAAACCCTTTAAAATAAAAAGTTAAAATGTATCGTAGTATCAACTTGTCATTCTTCAAATTCGATGCGCATAGAATGATAATGGTATAGTAATCAATGGATCCCCACGTAGACTAGTCGGGACATCTAGTGGTGAAATATCGAACAATATAATCCTAACAGAGCGAGTGCATTCTAGCGGCCAGAAGAAGAAACTTTTCAATAAAATCTGGAAGTTACCTTTTTGGCAGCTAGATGTCTCGAGTAAATCTGCTGGCGAATTATGTTTTAATTAAATATATATTTTACACCATAATTTGCACAATATAACGCTTAATTTTAAAACATCTGAGTCATTACAAAACAATAAACATATAACATTTCAAGCAAAAAAACTAGCTCTGATCGGGTTTGAACCATAGGAATCTGAGCGACAGGCTATCGCTCTACCACTGAGCTAATTGTGTCAACGAATATCGTTCTATTTAAAATGACTTACATAGAACTTGTTAGCAAATAATGATTTATACTAAACGATTTCATCACTGGAGTATATTATTTATATATAAAGCATTTCATACAAAGTTTATTTATTTTTTATCAGTACGCTATATTGCATTCAATACTCAAATTAGTGAAATATAAGTCAGGCACAAGATATCCGCTGCCATCTTGTCTTATTAATGAATCAGCTGAGCTTTTTAAAATCACGTCTGCACTATAGTATTACAAAATAAACTTTTAATTTCGTACGTGCCTCTTCCTTTAGAACAGTTAAAACGATTCTCGGCTCGATAATCGGAACTGGTGGGTCCCATGATATGGATTATAAAGTTTGCATAATTCGCACGGCCGCCATCCTGAAATGGTATGGCGGACGACCTTGTAGTTTGGTCACAAGACGCATCCTATACGAAGGTATGTTGTTACCAAATTTGGTAGAGATTGGATGATTTGGTTAGTCGTTATTTGATTTTACGTTTTGAACGTTTGAGTGGCCGCCATTCAGTTTTAGTAAAGATGGCGGCGATATAAAACATGACACTGAGGTGTCCTTTGCTAGTGCTACCTTTGTACCAAATTTCGTTCAATTCGCATTCACCGTGTTCGAATTGATAGGGGGGGACAGACATTCAGAGTACACACACTCACACACACACACACACACACACAGACTCACACACACACATACACACACACAGACTCACACACACACATACACACACACAGACAGACACACTTTTTTTTCGCCCTGTGTTGATCTCATAAGTCTACTTTCATTTTTTGCAAAAATCGAAAGTAGGCTAATAAAATAAATCACACGCCAGATAGTCCTATCTGTTCTATAAATATGCATTAACGTTGTCATTACATGAATGTAATTATTAAGAAAATAATTAAATGTTTACGCATTTTAATAGTCATCCCGTGACTCTACCACTGAAGCAGTCTGATCAGCATCAGCTGTTCAAACATCAAAATAAAATTAACAATACAAAAACCCTGAATTATACATCTCCTTGCGTAAAAAACGTGAATATAAAATAATAATAACAATAATATTAATTAAATATGGCTAAAATATATACATTATATACACTATTCCATGTCTCGCACGGTATAAAAATACTACTGACACTATCAGTCACGATCTGATAGTCATATAGTGTCTCTGTTTCACTAAACAGTTCTTTGAACAATGTTTCACACAACAATAAATTTTCAGGTATTTCTGGTAACTTGTCATAGTAGGTAAAGCTTTCATATCGAACACTGAAGTTAAATATAGCTTGAAAATCGTTATATCAATGAATAAAATACAATGAGATAAAGATCGAGACAAAACTACTTAAAAACCTCATAACACACTTTTTAGATCTTGTACTAATACTCTCTGACATGTACAACATATATATATAAATCCTTATGTCAAAGCTTTTTACACATACTGTAGCGATTCGTGGCTCCTCATAGCAATACATCTCTTTCATTTCATACCATGGTGAACAATTTAGCTTCTGCTACGCTCCAAACATAGCATACTTCTTTCTTTCATTACTACCAACAATCTCCTCAACTCCGCATGGCATAACTTCAATAAAACATCCCATCTTGCTACAAACTTATAGAAGAATCAGTGACTTTACTAGGTAAATACGCAAATGTATATTACCGTTCAGAGTACACTCCTAACCAACTCTCTTCTCTAAATTATTTAACCTCGTGCATTTCTAATAACAATAACATATTCGATTACCTCAATTCACCTTGTACAGTATTCCTTATTCCTTTCAATAGCGCTTTTCGTTCACATAGTTCCATAATAAATTGTTTTTCCACGTTACAAATTATAAACAATACTAACTCGTAGTTTGCTCGTCTTTACTAGTAAATAAATATAAATGATGTTCTCTCGCATCTGGTGTACATTTAAATAAATGAAATATGCATATATAAGCTTGTTTTAAAACATACAAGACCTCAGGTAGACTAACAAATCTCCTGGTCTGTCATTCCAGTTTAATAATATTTCCAATGAAATTGTTAATAACAATAGGCATCATATGACCTCAATTGTCAATAATATGATCCTATTTTATAGTGTACTTCCTTAATAACAATAGTCCATGACTATATCATTGTCAAATTAATTGTATTCCGCAATTGGAATTTTATAACTTCCATATCGTTATAAGTAAATGTTTCAATAATGTTCAGATATAATAATGTTTGTTAAACAATTGTCACAACATTTTACAATAATGCTTTCCGTGATAGCAATACAATCTTAACGATCGAAATATTCTTATCATTTAAATGTTCCTACTCTCAAATATTTTTCTATTAAAATGTTACTTTCGAAGTGTTACTATCGAAGCATTCCCTTTATAAAACGAGTTTCGTTCGAAAGTGAGCAGGTTAAAACGATTCCTACAAAAGGTAAAAGAAACGCAATATCTAAAGTCAAAACTGAATGAATTACGTCTCAAACGACACATGGTGACGTATCAAAAATTACAGTGAAAAATGAAAATCCACAGCCTGCTTCCAGTCTCCGACCGGGTCAGGAATGGAATGAACGAAGCCCCCATCTAGCGGCGAGGATATGGACTGTGCCGGCTGCCGAGGCCTGACGCACTCCTCTGGGGCAATGATTAAATGAATGACAGATGAAATGAAATGGTAGTGGAGAGTGTTGCTGGAATGAGATTTTGACAGGGAAAACCGGAGTACCCGGAGAAAAACCTGTCTGCCTCCATTTTGTCCAGCACAGATCTCACATGGAGTTACCGGGATTTGAACCACGGACTCAGCGGTGAGAGGCCGGCGTGCTGCCGCCTAAGCCACAAAATCTCTAAAATTTAGCTACAATAAACATGGGATAGAGATAAAAATATCTACTATGAAATTGGTCACTCCTCCATAACAACAAATACTACTGCAAAACTACAGATCTTAGAGCATTCAATTCCTCTACCGTTCTGATGGCTTCTGATGTCGTGAATACCTTCATTAGATGGGCTCGATGTTCCGCAGGAACTGCGTGTGCGAGTCTACTGCATAGGAAACGGGTTTCAGCTAAGCGCGTGCCAGCCAGCTGATCGCTCCCCTGCCTGGATCGTGATGTGAACACCTGCGAAGCTGCTAGTCTCTCATGGCTAACGGTAAATCTTCTTGCTTCACGGCTACTAGCCTGGTTTCTCGATCTTTTGGTCGAAACGACTGCATGCGTCCGTCTTCTTCTTCTTCTTCTTCTTCTTCTTCTTCTCGTGTAGCAGAACATCATCAATGTAGATTTGAATGTCCGGGGTTGACATCTCTTCCTGGTGGTAATGGACATCTCGCTTGTAGTATTGGAAATAATTTCAGAAAACTGCATGTTGTTGAGCAGTTGTAGATTCATCGATTCCCGGTCTTCAAGATCACTCTGAATCTCCAATCCATAGTGTAGACTAACCTCCTTCCATTTGTTTAGTTGCTCATAATAATCTTCTCAATAATAGTTGAATAAGTTTGTCCTCCCTGACTCAGGTTAGTTACTGTCATCTTGACTGTGATATAATACTGTAGACTGTTAATTGTTGCAATAACGTAGCTGCAGTAAGCAATGCTGCTGTATATCGTTTCGCTGAAGTATAGTGCTGTTGTAGCGAAGACTTCTTCTAAAAATTGTGATACTGTAGAATGCTTTTCTCTTCTGCAACTAGTGCGATTATATTTCACCGACCTCTCCAATCTCTTCCTCGGCTAATGGTTCATCTCCAGACGGTCTTGCTTCATCTCCCGTCCGTACTTCTTTATAGTGGAGCGCAATGTTGGGACGCGAGGCTGAATACGTCCGCTCGGTTCAAGCTGCTGTGTAGGAGTCTCGGCTTCCCTCTCTGCATTCGCGCGCGTGCCGAAACTGACCTGGGCTTCTAGCCTCGCACGGATACTTTTTAATAGAAATATACTCACAGTTTCTCTCCTAGCCAATAATTTATACTTTTCTTTAACCAAATAAATTCCATTTTCTCTTCTTCACCTATAGAAGTGTTCTTATCGCTTTATATAAGCCACATTTTTATAAAAGCGATTCCCACAAAATTGTATGCGCTTTAATCTGATTGGCTGTTCATTTATCATGATAAAAGCTCCTGGATCTAGCCTCTTATCAACGAGTCGTGTGCACAATTTGTTATTGTCCCCTTGACCAACCAAAGCTGGTTTTCTGCTTGCCAACATGAAGCTATGGTCATATTCCAGCATCGAATGATCTGACTCTTCCTTAGTTAAAATCTCATTCACTGAAATATTTCCAAATAATAATAATTCCTTAAAATGCTCCAAAATTTTCCAAAATAGTTTCATTATGCTTTATACACTTCCCAATATGCATATATAAATATTAAATGGTTTAAATTTCAAATTTCCAATTCTTTCTCTTTCTTGGTTCTCAAGTCGGTTCGATCCTCAGCTCAGTCAAAGTCTAAAGCTGGGCTGAATTTGAGTTCAGTACCTTAGGTTCTCCTAGCCAGTTGATGCGAAATGTAAATCTGCCTGAGAGAGGACCTACGTGGTCGTCCTAGATGTACTGACGTTTCCGAAATGTTGGTAACAAGTTGTTTATATTTAGTATCGATTAAGTAGGGATTTAGCGGTTTTTCAAACGAGGGCAGATCAAAAAGTAACGGACAATCACTTTTCTCCCAAAAGTTTACTAGGTAACAAAACCTAACAAGTAACAAATGAACTTACATCTTTGACCTACTTTTCTACATAGTCACCAACTTTCTAAACACATTTCTTCCACCGTGGTACCAGTTTCAATATGCCCCGTTCGTAGAAGTTCGTTTGGTTGAAGAATAGCCATCTAAGGACTGATGATTTCACTTCCGCATATGTCGCAAAGTGTTGGCCAGCAAGGAATTTCTTCATGAGACCAAACAGATGAAAGTCCGACGTAGCCAAGTCCGGTGGATACTGGAGCACCTCCTACCCAAATTGGGCGATTTTCTCACGAATAGAAGCAGCAACATGGAGCGGGCATTCTCATGAAGAAGTTCGAGACCGTCAGCATTAATGTTGTGGCTTTTGTCACGAAGGACACGACGCAACTTAATCAAAGTTTTAATGTAGGCTGCAGCATTCATAGTATTCCCGTGTTCAGGAAAGTCCACCAATAACACGCTACACATATGCCAGAACACTCGAGCACTTTCCTTGCAGATTGAATCACTTTGATTGTTTTTCGTACTGGGGAACCAGCATAATTCCACTCCATAGAGGCCTGCTTGGTTTCGGGCGTGCAGTGGTACGCCCACATATCATCACCAGTGAGGATTCCTGGAGACAAAGCTACGGTCGATACAGTCATTCCCATACACGTCACGCATGTCCCTGTGAATTTCACTCGGTTTATGTCATTTAGCCCACAAATATCTAACTACACTTCACTGCTCTTCACGACATGACGACAGTAACATGCGTGCCATGCTTGTTTCGTAGTTCAGGCTTCTCTCGCTAGAGCTGCACATTAAAATGAAATACCCTCTGTAGCGCAAATTTCAAACTATGTTGTCGTGAAATGTCAACATTCCAGCTGCAATACCAGGGGAGAGGAAAAAATGCTTGTGTGTTACTTTCCAATCTGCCCTCCTATTTAAAATATTTTTAAACATGAATACGCTAATGTGCGTAATCAATTTCCCGACACCATGGCAACTATGGCAAACAATGTTCGTCAACCATTTATACTAAATCAGTAACATCATCAATACGTTTCTCTAAGAACATCAATACGTTTCTCTAAGAACACAATCGCATAGTTACGAGTTGTTTGCTCATCTAGGCTATGCATACTAGGTCGGTAGTGTCAACTATCCGTTGCAATAAGAACACAAGCTCTTAGTTACATGTCTTAGTTACGTACAGGATCTTTCATATAAAGTAAGAACGGCAAGCGACAGTTTTGTTATTCGCTGGTGCGGTGGTCTTGGCCGAGCTTGTGGCGCGCCATGACCCCCTGCTGTACTATTGAAAGCGCGCGCATAAACGTTTGCTTGTTTTATTCGTATGTCTCAACATAATCGCCAAAACGATTGAAACATTTGTCGTATCGTTACACCAGCTTTCCAATGCCCTCGGCAAAATATTCTGCCGCCACTGAGGTGGGTACTTCAGGACAGTCTCCTGAAGTTCTTCCTTTTTGACGAGGCATTGTCGCCCAACCATACCTTCAATTCTCGTTAAAAGGTGAAAATCATTCAGTGCTGGTTTGGACTAAACGGCAGATGGTCCAAAACTTCCCACTTGAATTCTTTGTAAAAGTCTATCGAAACTTTGGTACAGTGTGGTCGTGAATGATTTTCACCTTATTCGATAATGGAAGGTATGGTTGGTCGGCAACGCCTAGCCAAAAAAGAAAAACTTCAGGAGGCTTTCCAGACGTTTCCACCTCAGTGGCAGCAGAATATTTTGCCGAGGGCATTGGAAAGCTGGCGTAACGTTACGACAAATGTTTCAATCGTTTTGGCGATTATGTTGAGACATAAGAATAAAACAAGCAGACATTTGGTAGTAAAATCAGTTTGGTATGTCAATCTGTTATTTTTATACAGTCTATCGGAACTTGAAAAAATCAGCCCTCGTGTGTACTATGCGCGCGCTTTCAATAGTACAGCAGGGGGCCATGGCACGCCACAAGCTCGGCCAAGGCCACCGCACCAGCGAATAACAAAATTTCCGCTTGCCGTTCTTACTTTATATGAAAGACCCTGTATTTGTTAATTTTCTCTACAAGCTCAGAAGCTTCATCTATACGTTGCTATAATATTACAAACTCTTAGTTACGTGTCTTAGTTACATATTGTTTGTTCATCCACGAATCCCGGCGCTGACAGTGACTGTCCTGAGTATGGACATTTCCAGGTTTTTTTTCACACTCCCTCCAGGCAAATACCGGGATAGCAGTTTACTTCAAGTTCCGGGCCGCCTACCTCATGGCTGTGCCTACTATAGCTACACACACCGCTACAGTCGTCACAAGTATACAATTTATCATACAGGCTCAACACACAACCAACTACAAGGCGCTTATGATTGAGATGTTCCAAGCACCTTAAATGAATTATACAATATACGAGTTCTAGGTAAAAACTGAATAATTAATTAAACGTCTACAAAATTGTGAATTAATATCACAATAATAGTTTCTTTCCCTGAAATTATACATCTTGAATACTGACGTTATAATGTAATATTTTATTTCTTTTGGGAGGAAATGCAAAGTTTTTACTTTTATCAGGGGCATACTATTAGTGAATATTTACAGTAAGTGTAATGCTGGTGATTTTACTGCATCTTTTGGCATGCATTTTGGTTGGTTGGTTCCTTAGATTAGGGGCTGTGGCAACGCGGTCATGTAGCCCCGTGTACTTTGGGTGCGTGTAGAATCTGTCTGATAACCGGTGCTAATTGTGATGACTGTATTAGTGTGTGTAATCTGAAATTCAGGTAAGAACTGCAGACGAACAATTTCAAGTAGTTCCTACTTTTGCCACCAAATGCTACCGTCAACGATACCTAGCGGTGAACTTAGATACTAGATGCCACCGCAACCAGCACCTGGCAGCGAACGTTGGAACTTAGAGCGTTAATTAAATCTAACCTAGGAATTTTTCTTCGCACAATTGTAGTTACTGGAAGGTTCTTTTACATGCTATAAATTCTATGACATGGGCCAGCCGTCTTTACTTTCCCTCCAAAGGAAGGCATACTGAGGGAGTTTTAACGCTCTTAAAAAATCCGACGACTTCGGTTTGATTTGAACTCAAGATCTTGGGCATAGAAGCTCAGCATGCTACCAACTACGCCACCGAAGCCGCCTGGCATGTATTTTACATAATTGTGCGCTTTTATACATTATTTCTTAACACTATTAATGATTAACTAGATGAAACCCGTCAAAACATGACGGACAATGGAAAACAAAATTACTGAAGAAGCTTCTTATATAAGTTACATTCTTGGTACGATTACTTTTTAGCACTATTGCAACTTTAGGGCCGTCAAAAGATAGCACTCTCAGCATTGAAATATATTGCTGGTCATGACTGAAAACGTGATGAGGTCATCATCTTGCACAGTTTCTAGCCACTGGCCGGGTCTGGTTGGAACACAAGTCTCTCCAACGTCTTCTGTCTTCCCACCATCTCTCAGCCTCCACCCTTGTCCAGTCTTCTCCTCTCTTCTTCACGATTTCTTCCTCCCCCTTCAGCCACCTGTCTCTCGGTCTCCCTCTTGGTCTCTTTCCTTCCCACTTCGTCTCGTGTATCCTCCTGGGTATCCTCTTCTCCTCCATTCGTTTTACATGTCCATACCATCTAAGTCTAGATTTCTCTATACCAGTCTGTAATGGTTCATCCTTCATTAATTCTCCGGTCCTCTCATTTCTTATTCTGTCCATCTTTGTAGCTCCAATACTGCTTCTCAAGAACCTCATCTCACTGGCCTGTATTTTGCTCTTCTCCCTTCCTTTCATAACCCAGGTCTCCGAGGCATACGTCAGGATAGGGACATAGTACGTCCGATATATGATCTTTTTGCTGTTCTGAGGGACATTCTTGCTCCATAACATGCTTCTCACACTCCTCCGGAATGCTTCTGCCTGTCTCCCCCGCTCATTTATTTCTCTATCGTTTCTTCCATTCTCTTGTATCAGGCTTCCCAGATACTTGAAACTCTCCACTTCCTTCAGCTGTTCCCCACCAATTGTTATTCCTGTTGTGGTTCTTTCCTTCTTCCTTGTTGTGATCACCATCTCACTCTTATTTATGCTAAATTTCATCCCATAACCTTGTATTATTCCTTCCCACACGTCCAACTGTTCCTGTACCTCCTCCTCCTTGTTTCCCCAAATCATCAAATCATCTGCAAGCACCATTGCTATCATCTTTCCTTCCCCAATTACTTGTGCCACTCGGGTCATTATGTCATCCATCACCACAATGAAAAGTAACGGTGACAGTGCACTTCCTTGTTTCAGGCCGTTTCTCTGTTCCAACCAGTCCGATCTCTCTCCTCCCACTTTCACACAGCTCACGCTTCCCTTGTACATCTCCTTTATCTTCCTTATAGACCATTTTTATATTCCTCTATCCTCCAGGGACTTCCATACTTTGTTTCTGCATACACTGTCATATGCTTTCTCAATGTCCAGGAAGGCCATCAGTAGATCTGTTCCATACTCATAGTGCTGTTCTTGTAACTGCCTTACAGCAAAAATCAAATCCACTGTGGACCTTCCTGATCTGAAGCCATGTTGTTCTTCCCTCATCCCTCCTTCTATCCTTGTCCTAATTCTCCTTTCCAAAACTTTCTCAAACAACTTTGCACAATGACTCATCAGTGTTATTCCCCGATAGTTTCTGCATTCTGTTCTACTACCTTTCTTGAAGATCGGGATAATTATTCCCTTTTTCCAGTCCTCTGGGGTCTTCCTTTCCTTCCATGCTGTCTTCATCACTCGGTACAACCATTGTATCCCCACCTCTCCTGCTGCTCACACCATCTCCACACTCAACTCATCCACACCCGGTGCCTTCCCTCCTTTCATCTTCCTCACTGCATCTTCCACTTCTTTCCATGTTAAGTCCTTTTCTATTTGCAGTTCATCTACTGTACCTCTTCCCCGATTTCTTCCTCCTCGCCGTGGTTTCCATTTGGGTTCAGGTGTTCTTCAAAATATTCTTTCCACATTTTCTTCAGTTCTTCCCTATTTTCTATCTCTTGTCCCCTTTTGTTCACCATTCTAACATAATCCGTAGGATCCTTCCACCTCTTATTCTTTACCATCCCAAACAGAACCTTTTTTGCACCTTCACTATCCTGCTGGTCATGACTGAAAACGTGATGAGGTAAATAGCCCAATACGTTCAAGAGTTTCTCCTTGAGCTTGATTGATTTTGATAAAGTAGGCCGAGCGAATAGGACATTGTTGCCTATTAAAAGAAAATGTACTGTACCTGTAAGTGTTTTATCGAAAGGTGTTAAATCAAGTCGTAGGATTTGAGCTCTCTGCCTAATATTACTGCACCTATTATATCCGAATCCAAGCGATTTCTTACAATTAATATATTACCATATATGAGTCCTTGGGAAACGTACAGATTTCTAAGAAGCATATCTACGGCTCAAACGTTCGAAGTATGTGGAGGCGAATCTCTTAATTCCAAGGAATTGAAAAATTCAATAATAGGGAAATGAAGTAGCTGGCTTTCATCTTCAGTATCCAATCTGTTAACGCTGATGTATGTGTTTGAACTACTGGATATAAGTTCAATGACTTTTAAATTAATATCATTACATTGTTGCAGCTTGGCAAATATTTTATATTCCAGCAGATCAATTTTACCCTCACAACAGTAATGACCAAAGTAACCACGCATAGATTTTACGCAAGAGAAATACAATGTAGAACAATGTTTACATTTGATCGTCAAGGACCTTACAGTACACTGTACTGCATAATATCTGGAATTGTTTCTGAAATGGCCTATTTATATTGGATTTTCAATGTGGCTTCGTATTATTCGATAACACTATAGTGTCCTGCAATAACGGAGCCGCTAAATATTAAATTGCAAATAATACTTCCATTGCCGAAATCAACTCCGTAGTTAGACTCAGTACTCTAACCAAATAATCATTAAACAATTGTCTTATACAATGAAGTTCAACATGACCGTCCAGAGACTTTCATACTCAAGTTGGCTGGTGAGGAGAATGCGATGAGACTGATCGCTTAAAATAAATTCCTTATAATTGTTCCTGCCAGCGAATTTTTTTGCAATAGCTTGAAAACGCAGCTCAGAATGACGTTCTTAATTTTGTTATAAACAGTACGAAACTGCTCTAAATAAGCAATTTCCATCACCTGTCATAGTTTATGGCAGTACATTTTGCAGGGGAACATAGAATCACTTCGCCAACTACTGGAATGATCATAGGCCTATACTCAATACTCACTTCGACAGTCACCCTAATGGAGGCAGTTTTTGAATTCTATGTCCCGTGCATGTCAAAAATCGTATTAACACATGGAGGCCCACCTATTCTTGTCTATCACCCCGGAGACCCGGGTTACATTTCCTGCTCTGCCAAGAAATTTAATTCTGGTCTCAGGGCAAAATCGGGGTACATTCAGTCTCTTGAGGTATAACTAAGAAGAGGAAGGTTTAATTCCCACCTCGATAATCTTGGATGTGGTTTTCCGTGGTTTCCCACTTCCACTTAAGGCAAATACCGGGATGGTTCCTAACTTAAGGCCTTGGCCGTCTCCTTGCCATTTACCACCTTAATTACAAATACACACAGTAATTCAGCCATCACAATAACACCGGTTATCAGAGAAAATTTCACACATACACACCCAAGTACACGGGGCTGAGTGACCAAGATGTCGGAGCCCTTCAAATGAATTATATTTGCCAAGTGTCTCTCATGGCGAAAGCAATTGTGGACACGCGCGAGTGCCTGGAAAACTACTTATTTCTTTAATAATTTAAGAGTATATCGACGATGCATTATTATAACTTTTAGTCTAGGACGCTAATAACTTGACCACCGAAGCATTGGGAAGAAATTGCAATATTAAGGTATATAAACAACCTAGCCTACACATTCAACTGTCGGTTAATGTTCCTCAACATTTCCCTTCTTAAATATTCCCCTCCTTTATAATTTTCCATCACGTGAAAACATGCCATGTCTTGTGTTTTAAATATATCGATGCAATAGTGTTGCCATCTGCTGTCAGTTAATGGAACTATATGGGCGATGTACTGCCATCTGTTGTCAGTTATAGGAACTGATTGCAGATATTTAAACGGCGTACTGCGGACAACAGTTTGCTCTCTTGATCACATGCTGCAATGCAATGGTAAAACGAAAATAAAACGTATTTAGAGGGAATGTAGAAATAAGTATCTTTAAGAGACATAAAACCTTACTAATACTCCTTGATTAAACAATATTTCAGTGGTAAAAAAAAAAAAATACTGGCGAGGGCTAGGATCGAACCGGCGCTTCTTGGACCCACAGTCGGTCGCCTTACCCACATGGCTACTCTCGCACTCACGTTTTGCAGCAGACGGAGCCGTTCATTATATTCAAAAGCCGCTGTTTGAAGGAAATAATCAATTTCATTATCCAAATAAATCAATGTTGCACATTCGTATACGTTCATACTGTTATTATATTTTATTGTCAGAACTTGGTTAATGTATGTTTTCAATTACATGGAAGCTTATTAAATAACTTACATTTTAATGGACTTCTCACCGCCATTTTGTCATGACCCCAGGCGGATTGTGCGCATGCGTGAGCGGCAAGAATTCTGCTATTTTCTATATTAATTTAAAAATATACCGTAATATATTTGTTTATTTTAGAGACACTCTGCAAATCTAGAGGCCAAGAGCTTTCGTTAGAGTGCTCTACGAAGTAAATCGGTTCTGTCGTTTTCTCAATCTCGTGGTAACAAAAATCACCTTACTGTTTTAAATATATAGATAACTCCGGGAGATGCAGGCTGGCTGACAATATGAGACAAATTACGAGGTATCGATTAGCACGAATTACAATTGGATGTTGGTATAATACCATCAACACGTGGTGGGTGTGATTCAGAACAACAGGTGTAAATATTCATGATGTCAGCACCTTATGAGATTATAAGAGAGAAGCACGTGGCCAGAAGACACGTGTAACCTAATAATGACTTAGTGTGGGAAAACACCAAGTAGCCCTCAGCTACAGTCACCGCATTCGCTTTGCATCAGTGGCTTACCAGTGAATATGGTAGGAGGTGGCTTCAGATCGTATCTCTTCCGCAACACACCAAACCAAACCCCGTGGCACTATAGCACATGAAGGGAACAGGCCTACCAAACGCTCACTGTCCAGCCATTTGGTATGTAGATTATGGGGTGACGCGTGGTCAGTGCGTCGAGTTCCCTCAGCTGTTAATCTTGGTCAATTATCCTCGCGAGACTGAGTGCACCCCGTTTCAGCCCTCACGTCAGTTTCTAAAATTACTGACGGAGTCGTGAATCAAACCCCAACACAACGGGGCTTCCTTAACACACAGTGGCGGGAATTGACAATTTTCTGTTGTTCTTTGAATCTACAGTCTGGTTTGATGCAACTCTCCATGACTCCTTGTCCTAAGCTAGTCGTCGCATCGCTACATAGCTAACACACCTTACATCTGATACAATCTTTTTAACATATTCTAACCTTGGTCTACCCCTAAAGCCCTTATCCTCGATCCCTCTTTCCAAACTAAATTTGCTATTCCTGGGTGTCTTAGTATGTGTCCTACCAACCTATCTCTTCCCTTCATTAGCAGTCGCCAGAAACAACTCTCCTCTCCCATTTGTCTCAATACCTCTTCATTTGTTACCCTATCTACCCATCTGATCTTCATCATCATCATCATTCTCCTGTAACACCACATTTCAAATGCTTCTATTTCCTTCTTACTGCAGTGCCAACATTCAAAAGTTTCACTTCCACAGAGTGCTACGCTTCAGAGAAAGGCTTTCAAATATGACTTCTTAAGACCTAAATCTATATTTGAAGTGTGCAGATTCCTTTTCTGTAGAAATGCTTTCCTGGCCTGAACCAACCTATGCAACTTCTTTTTATTTCCAAAGTTTTTTGTTCAAATGCACCCGAAATATACAAAACAAAATGCCAAGGAATACTTTTGTTATTTGTAACTTTTCAGTCGGTCATCAAGAATTTGCCCAATGATTGGGCGAATACAATGTAGGCTACCTCGTATATACAGTACTGTAATATGTACAGGACACTCCGGGAGAAAAAACATTACATTAGTTTAAGATCACTATTACAATGGGGCAATTTTTAGTATTTCACTTTTCAGCCTTCAAGCGGTCATCATCAGATACTGATCACTTTTTGCGGGTTACATTTATACACTAATCTCTGCATAGTATAAAACTAAGTCCCCGATTCTTGGATGTAACGGGTAATCTCGAGAACCACTGGATGGATTTTGATGCGGTTTCCACCATTCTGTAACGGATTTCTAGAGGCAGGTTTCTGTAGAAAACCATTTATTTATGATCAAAGGAAGTCGATCAGTAACTATTTGAGTGAATCAAGTCTAAGAAACACCTGCCGTCCGTGCGCCTATTAAGCTTACGCTGGGTAAACCTTGAAAAATATCTATTAAACTATAAATGTAAGAATTGTTCAGTTTGAAAAGTTCTACAATAAGTCCGCGACATGATGTTTCTATCTTTAATACATTGCCCACTATAAGTGTCTTAACGTTTTCAATTCATCCAATAGTCTCCATTCAATGGAAATTTAAATTACTAGCTTCGGAATGAGTTTATGAGCTAGCTAGCGAGCCTATCTCCCCAGCTTCATCCAGCATCAAACTGTCGAGTCATGTGTTAAGACTTCAGAGAAGAGTATATGAGTTTGGAGTTACCCTGTTCTTCTCGGTTTTTCTGAATTACGTCTGGAACCTGCCGTCCGTGCGCTTACGTTGGGTAAACTGTTAAAGATACCGGATGAAGCTAGGGTGGGTTGCTAGTTTATAACTACAAAAACATGTGTAGTGCGTTTCGGTGATTAAAACACGATTCACAATTTGAATCTCGTTATAAGGTTCGTTTGTTTAGTTTGAAGGGTTTGTGAATTAGGCGTGAGTTTTGGTTTTATGTGCCTATATACAATATAGAACAACACAATATCTCTACTTAGTATACAACAAAGTCTCCGATTCTTGGATGTTACGGGTAAACTCGAGAACCACTGGATGGATTTTGATGCGGTTTTCACCATTCTGTAAAGGGTATCCCGAGGATGATTTCTGTAGAAAATAATTTATTTATGATAATTTGAAGCCGAGCAGTAACGATTTCGGTGGAAAAGTCGAAAAAAAAACTGGCGTGCGCTTTGTAAGCTTACGTTGGGCAAACCGTTAAAAATATCTAAATACTGTGAGTGTAAGAATTGTTCAGCATGAAAAGTTCTACAAAAAAGTCCGTGAGAGCATATGTGTATCTTCAAACATCGCCCACTATAAGTGTTTTTACTTTTTAATTTCTTCCAACCGTGTCCATTCAACCACTGGGGCGACAGTTTACGAGCTAGCTAAGGGTGAGTCTACCATCCCTGTTACAGCCTAGCCAGCGGGCGAACCTATTGACCCAGATACAGCCAGCAGCAAACCATTGAGTCGTGTTGAGTTAAGAATTCTGAGAAGGGTGGTTGTGTTTGGAGTTTCCCTGGAAGTGCAACTCGGGTTTTCTTCAGTTCGATTGTGAAACACAGTCAAGTTAAGATTGGACGGAAGGGGGATTTGAGTTTCATTCACCTCGCCATTCCCTGGAAGTGCAACTCTCATTTCGTCTGTGAACTTTTCGTTCTGCAAAATTCACAGTTAATTTAAGATTAGACGGAAGGGGGATTATATTATATTAAATTATAATGATTGGCGTATTATATCTACTTAGTATAAAACAAAGTCCCCAATTCTTGGATGTCACGGGTAGGCCTAATCTCGAGAACCACTGAATGGATTTTGATGCGGTTTTCACCATTCTGTAAAGGATACCTCGAGGAAGGTTTCTGCAGAAAATAATTTATTTATGACCAAAGGAAGTCAAGCAGTAACGTATTCGGTGAAAAGGTCGAAAATAAACTGGCGTCCGTGCGCTTTTTAAGCTTACGCTGGACAAACTGCTAAAAATATCTAAATACTATGAGTGTAAGAATTGTTTAGCATGAAAAGTTCTACAAAAAAAAAGCTCGGGAGAGCATATCTCTATCTTCAATACATCGCCTATTATAAGTGCTTTTAAGTTTTCATTTCTTCCAACAATCTCCATTCAGTTACTGAGGCGACAGTTTACGAGCTAGCTAGGGGCGAGTCTATCACCCCAGTTACAGCTTAGCTAGCGGACGAGCTTATTGCCCCGGATACAGCCAGCAGCAAACTGTCGAGTCGTGTTGAGTTAAAAACTTTAGAGAAGATTGGTTGTGTTTGGAGTTTCCCTGGAAGTGCAACTCGGCGTTTCTTCATTTCGCCTGTGAACTTTTCGTTCCCCAAAATTCACAGTCAAGTTAAGATTGGACGGAAGGGGGATTTGTGTTTCATGCACCTCGCCATTCTTAAATTACGTCTGGCAAGAATTTGTTGTATATGCATCTCCATGATAATATAATTAATAGTCCAGTCAGTGATTTTAACCCATCATGCCGAGACGTAAAACGGATATTGGTCGTTGTTCATTGACATTGGAAACAAGATGTTCAGTAAAGAACATATAGCCTACTTTCTCCTAAATGCATGGGTATTGTTATAACTCTTTGTCCTTTTCAAGGAGTATGATTGAATGTTGGATGTAGTAGCTTGTTGAAATACAACGTGCTATAGGGATATTAAACATGAATATGAGGTGCCCTTTGCTAGTGCTACCTCTGTACCAAATTTCGTTCAATTCGGTTTCGCCGTGATTGAATTGATAGGGGGAATCGATTTGCACACATACTTGGCCACCATCTGCAAACTATTGGGCTGATGTTCTTGCAGTTTGGTCAGAATATGTTTCCCACATAAAGATATGGTGTTGCAAAATTTGGTAGAGACTAGATTATTAGGTTGGTCGTAGTTACATTTTAGCTTTTAACATTTGGGTGGCCGCGATTACGTTTCCGTCAAGATAGCGGTGATATAAAACATGACACTGAGGTGCCTCTTGCTAGTGCTACCTCTGTACCAAATTTCGTTCATTCGGTTCCACCGTGTTCGAATTAATAGGGGGAATCAATTTTGACATAAAGATGGCCGCCATCCGCAAACTATTAGGCTAATGACCTATTCATTTGGTCAAAGGATGCTTCCTCTATAAGGGTATGTTGTTGCAACATTTGGTAGAGATCGGATGATTAGGTTAGTCGTAATTTGATTTAAGCTTTGAACATTTGTGTGGCCGCCATTACGTTTCCGTCAAGATGGCGGCGATATAAAACATGACACTGAGGTGCCTTTTGTTAGTACTACCTCTGTACCAAATTTCGTTCCATTCGGTTGCACCTGTTCGAATTAATAGGGGGAATCGATTTTCACACAAAGATGGCCGCCATCCGCAAACTATTACTCTGATGAACTATTAGTTTGGTCAAAGGATGCTCCCCCCATAAAGGTATGTTGTTGCAAAATTTGGTAGAGATCGGATGATTAGGTTAGTCGTAATTTGATTTAAGCTTTGAACATTTGTGTGGCCGCCATTACGTTTCCGTCAAGATGGCGGCGATATAAAACATGACACTGAGGTGCCTTTCGTTAGTACTACTTCCGTACCAAATTTCGTTCCATTCGGTAGCACCGTGTTCGAATTAATAGGGGGAATCGATTTTCACTCAAAGATGGCCGCCATCCGTAAACTATTACGCTGATGACCTATTGGTTTGGTCAAAGGATGCTCCCCCCATAAAGGTATGTTGTTGCAAAATTTGGTAGAGATCAGATGATTAGGTTAGTCGTAATTTCATTTAAGCTTTGAACATTTGTGAGGCCGCCATTACGTTTCCGTCAAGATGGCGGCGATATAAAACATGACACTGAGGTGTCCTTTGCTAGTGCTACCTTTGTACCAAATTTTGTTCAATTCGCATTCACCGTGTTCGAATTGATAGGGGGGGACAGACATTCAGAGTACACACACTCACACACACACAGACACACACACACAGACTCACACACACACATACACACACACACAGACAGACACACTTTTTTCGCCCTGTGTTGATCTCATAAGTCTACTTTCATTTTTTGCAAAAATCGAAAGTAGGCTAAAAATGCGCTAATTACGTAATGCATTCATAACTGTTCCCGGGCGAAGAAAAAAATTAAGCGTATACTAGAATTCTATTTGTATATGGTTAGTCTACTTATCTCAGTAGAGCTGTCGCCGTACAGCAGTTACTTTGTTGCCAGTAATACTTTTACTTCAAAATATGCTGGTATGAAATAGAATCTTTAACAGACTGCTTCAGAATTATTTTATCGATCTGGAAAACTGATATAGAACATTATTTAAATAATAGGACCACGTCTGTATATTTGCTTCTTATTTACGTGTTCTTCTTCTTCTTCTTCTACTTATACTTCTGTCAATTTTGGCCTACTGTGGACCACGTTGAACAATCGGCCGACTTTGCAATCTCTTCTTCTCCTCCCAGAATCTCTTCATGCGTTCCTTGAGTCTCTTTCTTTCTTTCTTTCTTTCTTTCTTTCTTTCTTCAGACCAGATGATCTTGGTTTTTGAGCTAGTTTTTTTTCTGAAATCCTTTAAATTCATCAACCTTCCTCCGAAGCAATGATTTGTTGAGAATATCTTCTTGAGTGATGCCAACTTCTTTGAGATCGGTTCGTGTTTCCTCAACCCATTTTGTGGTGGATGTTAAATTGCTAATGTAGGTGAATTGTTCGTTTGTGTGAGGTGGCCATAAAATTCAATCCTTCTCTTACGCATCGTGTCCGTACGTTTTCCCACCTGGTACTTATGTGTTATATTTTGCTTGCTGTTCAAATATTCTACAGGACTACCGGAATTTTCTGCTCTTTGTATTGGCGGATATGTAGGCATGACAAGTCTAGTAGACTACACCTACACCGCGACATCGTGAACGAAACTCGATTTGTCTTGATATATGGATTAGAATAGCTGCCTGTGATTGTCTAGTTAAAGTGATTTCCTTCTGACCGCTACATAACTGTAGGATAACACTGAAACGTCAAGTCGGAAGTTATGATGGCTTTACTATAATGTTGTTGTACAAGATAGTTTAAAATATAAGATAATACAAGCTATCATGGGTGACATATGGGTCCTCGTGTTCGAATATTCAACAAGGGAAGAAGAGGGAAACCACAGCTTAATCATTCAGCCGTTATATTGTGTATCCATGATGTTGTTGCAAACATTCAGGGATGATGGAGGAAGGCAAATGGAACCATTTGAGATCGCGTCAACAGTTATTAATAATCGCAGTTGTTTAACGTCCGTCGTCAATTCTAGTTCTTAACAGACGCTGCGCCAGGATGGCGGAATTTTGTCCCGCAGGCGTTCTTTAACGAGCCGGAAACCAACGACACGTGTTAACACCCGTAAACGCCACCAACCGCAGTTGGGTTTGACCCCGCTAACTTGGGATTAGTAGACCAAAGCCGCATCCACTTCGTGGCCAGCTCGTTCACCTGATCTCACCCCACTGGATTTCTTTTTGTGGGGTCATTTGAAAAGGTTTGTGTATGAGACACCTGTCGAAACTGAAGATGATCTCCTGGTAAGAATTCTCGTTGCCTGCGACACTGTCAAACGACACCGGGGATATTCGAACGGGTACGACAGACCTTGTGCGGCGATGCAATGCCTGCATTCACGCAAGGGGACCCCTCTTTGAACAGTTGTTGTAAATGTAGTGTCACTGATATGACATGTGTCAAGTTGATATAACGCACCCCATGAGTTAATGGTGGATTGATGGCACAGAGAACGGAAGGACGTCACGACTGTGAGATCTCACATTGAAGGCACTCAAATACGCTGGATAAACCTGTGATGAAAGCTTGATTATAAAATGAAAGGGATTCAGAATAATAATAATTATGTGAGTAAGAAGTGGAGAAAATAATAATATATATCACGGCGATATATCAAGAAAGTGGGAGTGGTATTGACCAGATGATGATCTACTACGCTATAGAGTGCTCTGAGATCGCGGAAGCGAGGCTTGATGGTAAGCTGAAAACAGAAGAGAGACCACTTCTTCTTACTCGACAACCGGTGATGGCAATACTCAAAATACGGGCAGTTCTATAACGCAGTTACGAGTGAACGAAAGTGTTGAATTTATTACCAGTGTGGCAGAGTTGGAACTTAGTTCCAGTAAAAAGCCGAGAGCGGACATATCGAACGCGACAGTTATGCAGCCACGCAATCCAAGATTGGAATATCGGGCGCAGTAGCAGCTAGTGAAACGTGTGCAGGTAAACGCTATTTAATGAGTAGCATGTTACTTACATATAACTTGTGACTCGATCGTTTCCGTACAATGGTTCCTGATCTTATATTGATCCATTTGCCTTCCTCCATCATCCCTGAAATTCTGTAACATCATCACGGATACATCCTGTATGTCGCGTCAGATCCTAGATGTCGCTAGCTGAAGGATCGTTATGTGGACGTAAACATACTCAAACGTAGAAGTTTCTGATGTGATCAAGGATGTGCGTACAGTAACAGGAAATGAACCCTGGGTGCATAATTCGTCACCGGGGACGATGTAAGCATCCTTGTCATGAAAGTACCCCTCGCCAACAGACTTTTAATGTTAATATGTATGTCTACCTATCATTATTCCCGTATTCAACGTGATCGGTGATGAAATTCGATGAAGGGCTTAGTGGCGGGTGGGTTTTATGGCCGGATGCGCCTCCTGAGGCCAACCACATGAGAGGGGTTAATGTGATATGAAATGAATAGAGATGAATGTAACTGGGCAAGGATGTGGAAGGAAGTGGCCGCAGCCTAGCAGAAGGTACCGTCCTAGCATTTGCCTGGAGTTGAAAATGGGGAAACCACGGAAAACCATTAAAGGATGGCCGACGGTAGGGCTCGAACGACGTGAACAGAGTACGCAGATAGCTTGACCCATGGCCTAGCGCAGCGCGTTAGCAAGCGTAGCTACCGCCGGCGGTCGTCAACAGACTTTTAATGCTGATAAAGTACATTATGCAACGAGTCTATAATGGCAATAATTGACCACATTTCCATACGAGTGTCTTAATTACCATTATAGACGAGTTGCATACGACTGTTTATTTTCGACGATTATTATAACTTTGTTAAAATATGTTCGAATAAGGAAGGAAGCTTGTAGTTTAACGTGACCGTTAATCTTGAGATCATGAGCCACGGGACCTCCTTTTTACGTGGAATCCGAACCACAGGACATGGCATTTCACTTCGAAAATCTCACATGCATTGACCGGGAATCGAACTGTTCGAATATAAACATTCATAAATATCTATCGAGATTCCCTTATCACTTCAGATGGCGAAACACTTCTCGATACTCGAGCACGAGTTAACACTGCGAGGATATGGGATCAACCAGTGTAGCCTAGTTACAATCCCAAACACAAAGACAAAATCGGCACGAATCTTTACGGTAACCAATTATTTTACAGTTTTCTGACATATAATATTTACATTTCAACATCGTCGAACATAAACATATTTATATGTCACTAAGAACACTCAGACTAAAGGGGTCCAGTTTAGCAAAGTTTTTTTTTTTTTTTGAAATATGATAAGAGTTTTTCAAAATACGAATCTTGACACTTTTCCGGGTCTTCTAGCTTTTCAACTTATGGCACAATTGTCAAAATAGCTTAACTTGAAGTGTTTGGAAGTTACTTCCGGCTTAAATTATGTTTTGAAAAAATATGCTAAACCTATTTTGTTATCCTTACAGTAAATGTTTAATCCCAAGTCATGTTTTCAACATTAAGTTCATAGCCTGAAGGCCTAGTCTAGAACTGCGCCTTTTTTCTGTAGTAAAGTTAATATCCTTTTCCATTCTCCCCATCATCATATATATTATTTCAGTAGTATAGATCCCTCCTGCGGTGCTCACAAGTGACCGATCGTGACAAATGAGCATTCAAATGAAAGAGAATATACATTAGCAGTGACTTATTGCACTATTATTTCATAAATATCTATAATTTCTTTAATAAATGAATTTAAAAAATGTACGAAGTATGCGATTTGCAAACACCGTTGCTGAAGGAAAATAGTCTCCATAATTGCTGCGTACGGGCTGCTGTGACGCCTGTTTCATGTCATATTAACATTCTGAGGACTTTCCTTTATCATGAAATGTAAATAGTATTCTATAATCACTTGGTTGAAATAAAAACATAATCTTTCACCTGTCTGTCATTATAAACCTATTGGGGAAAGTGTGGTTTATGAACATGCGAGATTTCTCGCACTGGTCCGCTAGTCACTGCTTATTTTGGTTGTCAAGTAACAGAAGTCTCGTACTTCCTTTAGCAGTCCATCTGCTTATTTGATGTCAATAATGAATTTCTGATTTATCCCGGTTGTATTCCATTAATTTTGTTTTACATTTATTGATTTAAAAATGTTTGGTGATTTTCAGTCGGTCAACACGATTGTACCCAAATGAGATGGGTTATTCCCTAATCCTGAAAAAGACCATGGGATTAATAAATACTCTTGGATGACCAGTTTCGATCTTCAAGCGATCATCATCTGATCCATTATACTGTACTTAGGCTATAAAATAAATGTCTGAAAATATGGGTGAAATTATTTACAATATGTACACTTATTTAGTTGCAGTATTGATAATGCAACTCGTTAGTATTTATTAGTTGTGGTCTATCTGATGTTTTGTTGTGATACTGGAAGTGCCGGTTGACCTCCGGAATTTGCCTGTTTGGAATGAATATGTGGTTGTTGTAAATGGTCAATTCTGATTGTTCTGTATTGTACAGGCTACGTATCTGGTTAGGGTCTTGCGCGGTCCTGCTGATAGCAGTTCACTTGGATCTCCTGTAATTTTGCTCAGGATTAGGGAATAACCCATATCATTTGGGTACAATCGTGTTGACCGACTGATAAGCACCAAACTTTTGTTTACTAAGGCAACAATGAAAAATGGCTTCAAACACCATAATGTTTATTGATTTTCATCATGATTTTTAGCCTACTTTTCACATTTTGCAAAAATTAGGAAAAAGTAGACTTATGAGATCGATCCGGGAAAATGTCTGTCTGTCTATCTGTCTGTGTGTTCCCCCTATCAACTCCTAAACGGCTGCAGAAATCAAAACCGAATTTGGCATGAATAAAGATCTATACCGGAACATCTCAATGTCATACTTGAAAATGATGTCAGTGCTACCAACTGCTGATAAATCGCAATTGAAATTAGAGCTCCATGTTGGATATCTTGGAATGTATACATGGAAACTATTCCAAAATTGGCACACAGATAATAATACTTCAGTTTAATTTTCAGGAGGTCATGCATGAAAGTGTTGCCAAAATGATTCTAAGCCTACTGATAGGTCCAATTTTTAAATTCATATAACTCCTACACTATCAATTGGATTTCAACCAAATTTCGTATGTACTATGTGTACATAAACAGATATGACTGAGCGTATTCTTAAGAGCCACCAGGGCTGCCAACTTTTAATAAATGCTCTCTCTATTTTGTATCCAAATACCAATATATCAGAAAGTATGCGAGCCAACAGCTTTAAACTATGCACACGTACCTGACATTCTAGATACATTTGGGGCAACTAATGTATGTCAGTACTACCAACATGAGTCTAAGCCTTCTGATAGGGCCAATTTTTAAATACATGGAACTTCTGTACTATCAATTGGATTTCAACCAAATTTCGTATGTGCTATGAGTACCATAACAAATATGACTATGCGTATTCTTAAGAGCAATCAGGGCTGCCAACTGTTAATAAATGCAGTTTATATTTTTACCGTAATATCAATTTATCAGAAAGTATGCAAGCCGACAGCCCTAAACTTTGCGCACGTATAGTACCTGACATTCTAGATTAATTTGGAGTAACTAATATACGTCAGTGCTGCCAACATGATTCCAAGCCTGCTGATAGGTCCAATTTTAAAATACCAGTAACTTCTATACTAACAAATGGATTTCATCCAAAATTGGCACAACAAGATATATCAATATTTCAGATTAGGCTATTTCTGACCAGCACACGCATGATATTGTTGCCAACATGCTTTTACGCGTGCTGATAGATCCACTGTCTAATTGCATGTAACGTCTATTGGACTTGCACCAATTTTTTTTATTCTGTACCTTAAGAGATGGAACTAAGAATATATTCAGTCACCAGGGCTGCCAACTCTAATGCTCTATTAGGCTACATTATTCCAGGTATATTTCGAACTAATTAGACATTTCGATATTACCAACTTAATTTCGTCATTATTCTAGATATGTTCATATACTGTAGATTAATCGTTGGCATGAAACTTCATTTTAAGAAAAGTATGCTCTTTAGCTCGTCACGGAACTTCTTGTTTTTAATTGACACGGTTTGCAAACGGGAGGTATCTCAATATTCAAACCTTTGTGATCACTCGTCTGAGTCATCACAGATGCCCAATACTTTACGGGAGAAAGTTTGAGAAATAATGGGTACTATTTGTTTAAAATGAACGTGAAAGCGATATACTACAAGCCAATTGAAATAAATTGAGCCATCTTTTGAAATATAATCAGAAGTTGAGCAGCAATTTATGGCAAAATCTTGTTACTTAAGAAATTAAAGTGGAGGTGTTATAAGTCACTGAGAATTAAAATCTAGTCAGTAACTCTGTCACTCCGCATTCCACCTTGAAATACAATACAAAGTCGCCTTAAATAAAGAAGAAACCGTATACAAACAACCTCTGTGTTACTGAAACTCTATCACTCAGCATGCGTGATATTTTACTGAACATTCCTCAGGCCAGGCTGAAATGAAATGTCAGACATACGACCTTAGCTCATTCCTTCTGCTTCTGAAATGCATTTTAAGTTAACCACGCCTACGGGTAACGTGGTACAGTATTAACGAACTGTCAGTACGCCACATGCACAGCCATTAGACAGCGGCTTGAGGCAACAGAAAATGTTCCTATTAGCTTCTATCCCTAAAGTAATAACTCCTTGTTTTCAAAGCATTTCAATTACATTGCATACCATATGGTGACAATCTTAATAAAATACGCTTGTGGTTGTGATTGTTAAAATATTATATTCTAACAGTCCGTATATTCCAACCAATACAAGTAGTTCCGCGAAGAACTAAATAGCATATTTTCATATACCCCATTGGCCTTTTCCTGCCTATTACAATGATTTTCTGAGAAACATCATATATATTAGTTCGGTAGTATAGATTTCTCCTGCGGCGCTCATAAGCGACCGATCCTACAAATAAGCATTCAAATGAAAGAGAACAGACATTAGCAGTGACAAATTGCATTCTAATTTCATAAAGATCTGTAATTTCTTTAAAAAAAGACTTTTAAAAATATGTACGAAGTGTGCGATTTGCAGATACTTCTGTTGTAGTAAAATACGTTCCATAATGGCTGTCCAGTTCACATTTTGGTCGCTGTGATGTCTGTTTCATGTCATTTTAATATTCTGGGGGCTTTCTTTCATCATTTTGCATAATTTCAGAAACAGTAAATCAAAGGAATGAGTACTCAAATCGTATAATTTCATAAATCTCGAATAACCGGTGAGCGTTATGATATCCGATTTTCAGTGATTACCTTATTAAGTTAGGGAACGTAGAGCTTGGAATTCTAACTGAAATGTAAATGGTGTTTTATAATAATTTGGTTGTAATAAAGACATAACATTTGCACGATCGGTCGCTTATGAGCGCCGCAGGAGAAATCTATACTACCGAAATAATATATATGATGTTTCTCGGAAAATCATTATAAACCTATTGGGGAAAGTGTGGTTTATAAACATGCGAGATTTCTCGCACGGGTCCGCCAGTCTACAGTATATAAATATTTAAATTTCGCATCGCCGCCATGTGGGATTTGTGTTCCATCAGGTTATTGAAAAGCCCGTAGGTTATTTATTTGTCGTATGGCTTTTAGTGCCGGGGGTGTCCGAGGACACCCATAGGGTGAGTTACAATTTCCGTTCAATATCAAGTAGTTCCAAATTTCGCTACCAGATGTCACTGATACCTAGTGGTGAACGTTGAAACTTTGATAGAGCGTTTCAACGAAATCTAACCTAGAAATTTAGCTTCACACAAGTTTAGTCGGTTGAAGGATCTTTTACTTGTCATAAATCTATGACATGGGACCGCCGGCTTTACTTCCCCTCCGAAGGAAGGCATACTGAAGGTTTTTAACGCTCTTAAAAAATCCAACCACTTCGGCCGGGTTTGAACCCGCTATCTTTGGGCACAGCAGTTCAGCATGCTATCAACTACGCCACCGAAGTCGCTGGCCCATAGGTGAACATATGTTAATAGCCTCTATAAACATACAAAATACAGTTTGATTGCTGTAGTAGATTCGCAGATATTGAGAACCGATGAAATAAATCGGATGATCGCCTTGTTGGATTGTTCTATATGTAGAGCCCTGCGCGGATAGACAAAACGTTATCCGCATCCGCCCCGCATCCGCACGACAGTTATCCGCATCCGCCCCACATCCGCACGACTGTTATCCGCATCCGCCCCGCATCCGCACGAATTTTATCCGCATCCGCCCCGCATCCACGCGACTTTTACCCACACGTTTGTCATCCGAATCTACTGGCATTACAATAATATTTTCAAAGTGTTGCTTTATACTTTATCTTTTAGACATTTGAGCAGCAAATCGAACCCTTAGGCTATGTACTGTATACTATGTCATGTGAACTTGAATCAAACCGTCTGACAAGCTTTGTGGGCGTTAAGCCATAAAATAATTTTACCAATGTCAAAATGTATTCTGATAATTATGACCCCATTTCGTTGGTAAAACAGCTTAACGGACTAGACGAGGTAGAGCAAGACAATTTTGCAGCAACTGCTTTGGTAGGATTGACTGGGGGAATGTTGAAACTTCTCCCCACTTCCCTTATTTTCCTCCCATCATCCCTAATTGCACATCGAGGTTTCTGCACTTTTTCTGCTGGGTAGGAGTTTTTCTCCGTTTTCCGCGTATAATTTCTTGGCATCTGGAGAAAAAACACGAAATGTTTTGCCATTAATGTCGCGTTGTATTTGTACTTGTAGTAGGCCTACTTGTATTATATATGACCTGCGCACCATACCCCACCCTGCTTTTAAAACGTAACTCACTGAATCCCGGTAAACTAATCTATTATATTGAGAAATAAATACATGCAAAACCACTGTACACACTGGCATTTATAACTACATTTAATTTTAGATAATTGAATCACAACTGTAGGCTTCCCTTCTTATTTGCTGGCTACAGAAAATAACATGCAGAGTGTTAAATTAAGTTTCTTCATCCAAGCCTCCGGTAATCACATAGCGACTGGCTTCATGCTGACTGTCCCTATCTGATAGGTACGATGACAGCTTAAGGGTAGCAGGGAACTGAGTTGCTAGTTGTACTACCAACTCGAAAAACATAGATGCGCACAATTACCCAACTTTCCCCATGATATTCAACAAGTTCGGATTGTATTCTAAAAACTATCCGCAAATTTACTCCAAACATTATCCGCAGCTTATCCGCTATCCGCACAGCCATGCAAAATATATCCGCATGGCGAAAAATGTTGCGGATATCCGCGGGTTTATCCGTGGATAACCGCATCCGCGCAGGGCTTTATCTATATGTAGGCCATAGAGTTATGTACAAATAGATGAATAATAATACATAGGTTTATTATTCAAACGTTCATTTCAATTGGATGATTAGGAATCAAGAATAAAAATAGTACATTATGCAACGAGCCTATAATGGCAATAATTAAGACACGAGTATGTTTATAAAACGAGCGTATGCGAGTTTTACAATTTGCATACGAGTGTCTTAATTACCATTATAGGCGAGTTGCATACGACTGTTTATGTTCGACGATAATTATTATAACTATTTTATGTTCGAACATAAATATTCATAAATATCTGTCGAGATTTCGCCAGTTTTATGTACTGAACAGAGCGCATGAGACGCAGAGAATGCCTTGTATTTGACCATGACCTCCTCGATTACCCAACTATGACACTAGGCCAGGCAGTGAAATTTAAATTAGAAGGCCATGGAACTCAGCGCATCTAATTATCTAATTGGTCAAAGAACTGTTTCTTGAGCTCTGATTGGTGGGAGAAACTGTTTCATAATGAAAAAAAGTGATATAATGTGCCTCATTATACACAGTTCAAAAACATTAGGGGAACATTTTTTTGAACGTACGCCGTGCTCCACAAAACAATACCTCACACCCAGGTATATTACCAACTAAGTCTTTATTCTTTACAGTTGCCGTATACAAAAGAATTCAATGGATTCTTGTCCATTTTCAGAACACAAACGGAAATGTCCAAATAGTGGCGAAAACAAAGTGAAAACAGTACTCCAGAGTGTAGTTTATCACAGTTGGAGAGCTTCAGTAAGGTGTATGTCCTCCACGAGCATTTATCACAGCTTGGAACCTACGTGACATGCTCCGTATAAGTGGACGGAGGACACGTTGTGGTATCTGGTCCCATTCTTCAATGAGAGCCTATTCGAAGTCATGGAGCATCTGTGGTGGAACAGGACGCCCACGAACACTTCTGTCAAGCCTATCCCGCACATGCTTGATGGGATTAAGGTCGGGACTTACTTACTCGCCATTCCATCTTTGAATGTCTAGTTCTCGCAGGACAGCTCCGGTGATGCGCGCTACATTAACCCTGGCATTGTCGTGCATGAGTACGAATTCAGGGCCAACACCGCCTGTAGCAGTATCTGTTCAATGTACCTCGCAGCAGTAAGATTACCATGGACGACAAGATCCATACGGCCATCAATACTGATGCCACCTCACACCATCACAGAACCTTGTTCGAATCGTTCTACTTCCTGGACAACATTTGGCATGTACTGCTCACCATGGCATCTCCATACACGTTGACGTCCATCACGCTGTGTCAGGGAAAATCTGGACTCATCTGTGAACAACACAAGTCTCCATTGGCGAAGTTGCCAGTTGACGTGGGTACGGGCAAACAGTATGCGAGCTGCGTGATGTTGCTGCGTTATACGGGGCACTCTAACAGGACGTCTGGGTCGTAAGGACACGTCTCGAACCCTGTTACTTACGGTCTGGTCGGACACCGTGACTCCAGTGATCCTCCTGAGGTCTTGTTGCAGTTCTCTGGCAGTTGCTGAACTCCACCGCAACGCACAGATGGTCAGATATCGGTCATCTCTTGGGGTTGTCATGCATCCACGACCTTGTTCAACCCTCCTTGTGAACTGGCCTGTCTCATTGTAGCGATTCCACAAGCGTTGAATAACAGACAGAGAGACATTGCGATCCTCAGCAACACGACGAATAGTCCATTCTTCCTGGATCAAAGTGGCAGCCCTTGCGATTTGAACCTCGTTAAGATGTCCCATGCCAAGTGCTGGTTTACGTACAACGTGCTCAAATGACCGCAGTAGTCTGTGTATCCCACAACAACACACGGACGCACCGCTATACACTTTGTTTTGAGGGGTCACCTGACAATTTAATGCATGGCTACGCCTACATATGGAGTATAACTTCGATTTGACGTACCCTGAGTAGCTAAGGTCTCAAGGCATACTGTACGACCATTGGAATCCCATCTACAAAATTTACGTTCACATACCAGTCGTTACAAAACATGTTCCCCAAATTTTTTGAACTGTGTAGTACAGTTTTCTGACATATAATAGTCAGGGTCGAACATAAAATAATTTAAAATTTGGCACAGCCACTAACTTGTTGTTTAGAAAAGTGGAATTGAATCAGATGCCGGTAGATTAAATCTTGTATAAACATTTATCCTACAAAGTTTCACTACACTCGGTTATTTAAATTACATTTTCCTGAGATTTAAACTTCTTAACTTCGCTTAGCCGCCATGTTGGTTTTGTACTTTCTACTTCCATTTTGACTGACAAGTCATGTAGGCCTACACCAACAGTTAGACAACATCTTTTGTGGCCCAAATCCACCACTACGGGCACTAGCGTTGACCCATACAGGGTCAAATCAAAATGGAAATATCTCGTTTCGTTTTGAGTCAAATCATTAATACCAACAGTATGACCACATCGTTTGTTGTATGTAGTTCTCTAAGTGGCTTCGGTGGCGTAGTCGTGGGTAGATTATTAGCTTGGGAATAACCTAACCCCCAAGGGAAGATGATGAAGAAAAAGAAGTGGGTTTCGGACTGGAGAAAAAGGATGGAGAAATAGGACGAGAGTCCAACAGAAGTTATAAGTTTAACTTTAAGTATACTCAAAGGCAGCTGCCACTGCAAATCCGCTCTCCGATACCTAAAGTGGGCAGGGACCTGGGCGAAGCTAACAGGAAACGCAGCTGGAACTTGGGCTGTTCGCAAGAAAGTTGCTGTAGCGTATTCCCTCTCAAGCATATGCCTACTATGGGGTAGGGTGGTGGTCTGGCAAGACAGAGAGTAACAGATTTATTGTGTATCTGTTCAAAGGAGTTTGTTTCTAAACAAGTAATTTGAAGAGTGCAAATAATTTGAATCAGCTTTGATATTTTAGTTTTTGAAATTGTAGAATTTTTAAAGACCGACCAAATGCTTCCAAGAAGGATTGGGATAAAGCAATTATACCCTTGGGAATAATTTTGGTAAGTGTACCAATAGTTGCATTTAGAAATGACTAAGCTTTTACCCAGCAAGGCGCCGACTAAAAGTTTAGACAATGAGAAACACTTATATTTTGAAAAACCAACCATAAGTGTTAGAGAGAATCTCCACAAGCAGAAGCTGGCGTAGCGAGCTATGCTTGCCTTACTGGCCAGTTAGAATTAGCTATTAACGCTAAGAGAGACTTTACTAAGTTAGTAACTAAGAGTTCTTGCTCAAATGCAACAAGTGGTGAACACCCTATCAATAGATTTATTTTTATTAAATAGGAAGAGTCAAGGAAGACAGGATCTTGCCTAACCGTTATGTTAGAGAAATGATAAAGCAAAGAACAAATGTTTAATTTATTTAACAATGTAAAAGGAAGTAGTTTTGTAACAAATATATAATTTTGATTTTTATAAACAATTGGGGTTGCAGACCTCCGAAAACATCTAAAGCTTGCGCCAGGCAATTGATAATTCTTTTGGTTTTAAACATTTTGTATGCCTTAAAATTTTCGTAAGATTTTGAAATGGCTAAGATGAATAAATGAAAAATTTAAAGATAACTGACATAATTAAAGTTAAACAATAAATCAAGTACAAGATGTGTACTTTAAGGATTTCTAGATAAGTATCTTAGAAATATGAACAACTTCGAAAGTAACCACAACAAAAACAGGAAGAAATGAAATAGAAGTTTCTATAACTTCTTGTATTAATGCAGAACTACGCTTAATGATTATACATAGGAGATTATACAAATAGAGCAGGTCACTTATTGTGAAACCTGAAGAGAACAATTGAAAGGAAGTGTCTAGAACTCCTATGTTTAAGTAGGGATCACGAGAAAAATGGGGCAAGTTTCCCTTTCGTGAAACCTAGAGATAACTCACTTATGAGTTGAAAGAATTGGATTCCCTCATTAGAAGGGAGAAACAATATAACTTAAGGCGTGTACTAGACACAAAGTTTTACAGACATTAATTCGTTATACGTGGAGCAAATAAGGGAGGGCACTTATGTAGAGTGACACCTCATTGAAAAAAGACCTAAAGTAACAATTTTATTATTTTAGTTTGTTAGTAAAGGGTTTGGGAAAGATCAAATGGGATTGTGGAAAAGTGTTCATGGCCATATTTATTGTACTCGGACGAGCACGACGCGGATGAAAAGTTGAACAGGCACTGTTTTCACTGTATTCTGTTGATATAGTTGAAAAGTTCACTGTAGTAGCACAAAACGTTGATAGCAAAGAAAGTTATTGCAATGGTGGAAAATAACTAGTTACACTAGATTTACGAGAGTCTATTGCTTGAAAAACTTGTTGGTTATAGTTGAATGCACCAGAAAAATCCCAATGGAGGAAGACAAATTAGATATTGATTAGCAGTTCATAAGGAAGATTCCTTAGTTTGAAAAAGTATTCCCATATGTGAGTGGAAAATAGGCTACATGACAGTATAACTGGTAGATAGAGTGCAGGTTCTGGAAGGTTCCAGAGCAATGATGACTTGTTTAAATTGGGTAGAGAATCCCTCGGTGGAAAACTAGATTATATAGACAGTGGGTATTTTGGAAATATCCCTCGATGTGAGATAGCATCTCAGAAAATCTTTAATATTGAAAGTTAGACTTGATAGTTTAAGTTTGATCAAGAAGATCTCTAGAAAGCAGTTATTTTCACATAGCAACTTTCACTGTCTATAAAATCCAAATAAAAGCATTGAACCTTTTAAAAGCAATGAGAATGAGGTTAAAACATGAAGTCGGTACTTGTATTTGCTTCATGAAGAAGGCGATGTTGCTGTTGACGGTTGGTTTTAAAACTCGAACATGGCGTCGAATTTAAAAGTTTGCCTCTAGAGTTGAGGAGTCGAGCTTTAGTTAAGCTCTAACTGACTGGTTTGACTTCCGACGTACAAGTGAGATCCGCTCTACGGAGCACGGAGGGACCAGGGAAGGGAAAAAGAGTGGGGGTAGGAGACAAAAGGAATACATATAAGAATAGCCAACTTTACAGTAATAAAAATCTTCTTGATGAAATGGTCTTCAAAGAGTTGATAGTAGGAGTCACTAGCGCAGCCTGGAGGGTGAAAAAATGGACGAAGTTCTCTTGATCATGGAGATGATAGCTGGCGATGGTGACGAGATCTGGTGGCTAGATTGATAAGGAAGTCCTCTTGTACAGGGAAGAATTGAGGAACTTCAGAGATTCGCTGCTAGATGACGCTAGGTAGGTCAAGGAAGATATATATCTAGAACAGACTTACAGGTAGTATGAGAGACATATACCAACAAAGAGAAATAAGGAGATCACTGTTGGTGTTTGCGAAAAAAGGAAGGGATGAACTAAAGCAAAGAGAAGCAAAAGCTTACTCTGTCTTACCGTGTATTCCCAAGAATACACCAAGTTGGAAGAATGCTGAGTTTCTATGCCCAAGATCATGGGTTCAAACCCGGCCAAAGTCGTCGGATTTTTTAAGAGCGTTAGAATGTTTCAGTATGTCTTCCTTCGGAAGGGAGGTAAAGCCGGTGGTCCCATGTCATATATCAAAAATGTATTGTATACAATGTGAATGAAAATCCACAGCCTGCTTCCAGTCTCCGACCGGGTCAGGAATGGAATGAATGAAGCCCCCATCTAGCGGCGAGGATATGAGCTGTGCCGGCTGCCGAGGCCTGACGCACTCCTCTGGGGCATTGATTAAATGAAGGTCAGATGAAATGAAATGATAGTGGAGAGTGTTGCTGGAATGACATTTTGACAGGGAAAACCGGAGTACCCGGAGAAAAACCTGTATGCCTCCGTTCTGTCCAGCACAGATCTCACATGGAGTGACCGGGATTTGAACCACGGACCCAGCGGTGAGAGGCCGGCGTGCTGCCGCCTAAGCCATGGAGGCTTGTATTGTATACAATGTAATTGATCAAATGGATTATAATCTATGGCATGTAAAAGAACCTTTCATATTTAAACTTGAGTGAAGCTAAATTTTCAGGTTGGATTTCGTTGAAACGCTCTGTCAAATTCCCAACGTTCACCACTAGGTGTCAGTGACAACTCGTAGCGAAAGTTGGAACTACTTGAAATTGAACGAAACTTGTAGCTCACCCCATGGGTGACCGCATTGAAGCAGCTTCAGCCTCTGGCGAGCCGAACATGTCCTCGGACACTCCCGGCAATAATAGCCATACATTAAATAAATAAATAAATAAATAAATAAATAAATAAGTTCGCTAAATTAATGTAAAGTTTGATACTTCTTTTCATTCTTGTTATCCTAAAAATCTTAACTACCTAGTCATGTTTTCAACAATAAGCTATTCACATTTTGTCACATCTAATGGAAGATGTGACAAGGACTTCCGTTCTCGAATAGCCAAGGTTAAAGAAGCTATTAATAAAAAAAAAGAAGCCTATTGACCTCCAGTGAGAAAGCATTTCATTAAGAACTTTATTTGGAGCATTGCGACCCATGGCTATGAAACCTGGACTCTATTAAAGACTGATAAGATAAGAATAAATGCATTTGGAATGTGGCACTGGCGCCGAATGTTACGAGCACCCTGGACTGACAGGCTAACAAATGAAGAAGTCCTCAAGAGAGCTGAAGAAACGATCAGTTTAGGGAAAATGATCACGACAAGAAAATGTAGTCGGATTGGTCACTTACTCCGACATTCATCATGAGCACCACACTGTTTGGGAGATATGGAACTGCGCCCATAATCAGTGGTATTTCCAGATCCTTTTAATTAGGCCGATTGAACTGCGCCCATAGGCAAGTCGGCTGTTAGCCCAAGGTCGGTTTAAGGGGAAGTGACGGACTGTCTCCCACCACTAGCTTCTGCACTGCTGAGAATTACCCCGTCCCGATAAGCAGCTGTACTACGGGCCTCCGGGGGTGGCAGCTAATCACACTAACCACTACACCACAGAGGCGAATAATAATGATAATAATAATATTGAAAATCCACAGCCTTTTTCCAGTCATTGGACCAGGTCAGGGTTGGAATGAATGAAGCCCCCATCTAGCGGCGAGGATAGGCATTGTGCCGGCTTCCGAAGCCTGTCGCACTCCTCTGGGACAATGATTAATGAATGACAGTTGAAATGAAATGATAATGGAGAGTGTTGCTGGAATGAAAGATCACAGGGAAAACCGGAGTACCCGGAGAAAAACCTGTCCCGCCTCCGCTTTGCACCGCACAAATCTCACATGGAGTGACAAGGATTTGAAGCATGGAACCCAGCGGTGAGGGGCCGGCGCACTGCTGCCTAAGCCACGGAGGCTACACTAATAATAATAATAATAATACAACTCTCTCTAATCCACCTTAAATAACTACCCCTCTAGTTTTGTTATACAATAAAAAAATATAATAATCTTCTAAATGGTAAGATTACCTCAAACTAGATTATTAAACATTTGCAATAACAAAACTATTTTTAAAATATGGTTATGTTATCGAAAATATCCCAATGTATTCTTTGATTTGCAATAAAAATCAGTGGGTCAAGCTATTCCTCACACGCAACACCGGCCTATTATATGCCAGATTTATGCTGCCATTCGACCACAGTCAGTTCCTTTCCGACGTAGATACAATTTTAAGAAGGCTGATTGGGAGAAATTTACCATTTCTCTAGATGAGAATATTCTAAATATTGAGCCAGTTCCTGAATTATATGACGACTTTGTAAATATCGTGAAGTATTGTTCCCGTGTTTCAATTCCCCGAGGCTGCAGAGCACAATATATAAAAGGTCTGACTTCGGAAACTGAGGAACTTTTGAAAAACTATCTTGACCTCTTTGATAATGACCCATTTGGTAACGATACCCTTCAAGCTGGGGAAGATCTTTTAACAGCGATTTCCAAGAACAGGAACGATGCATGGTGCCAATTGATGGAGGAGACGGATCTAAGTAAGAGTAGTCAGAAAGCCTGGAGACTCCTTAAGTACCTGAGTTGTGATCCAACAACAAAAGAGGGACACAAAAATATAACAGCTAATCAGATTGCTCGTCAGCTCGTGGAAAATGGTAAATCTGACCATCCATTACGCAGGTCAGATCATAAAATTGCTCGGTCAGAAGAACTCGAGACTAGTCAACTTATGCAACCTTTTTGCATGGCAGAACTGACGGCAGCCATTGATAGTTGTAAGATCGGCAAGGCAGCAGGAGTAGATGATATCAGATTAGAGCAGATCAAACACTTTGGGGAACGAGCAAGAGAATGGGTCCTAGCTTTCTTCAACAACTGTTTGAAATCCTGCAATTTCCCAAAAACCTGGAGGAAATCACGAGTCATACCGATTCTGAAACCTGGTAAAATGTCAACTGAACCTCAAAACTACAGGCCAATATCCTTGTTGTGTCACCTGCTTAAAATCTTTGAACGAATGTTACTGAACCGCCTAGTTCATGTCGTAGAGCCTGCTCTCATACAACAACAAGCAGGCTTCAGACCAGGGAAAAGTTGTACATCCCAGATCCTTAACATCACTCAATTCATTGAGGATGGCTTTGAAACACGGAATATCACGGGAGTAGCTTTTATCGATTTGACCGCTGCCTATGACACTGTCAATCATCGTGCTTTGTTACAGAAGATTTATGGAATCACGAAGGATTACAGTTTCACAAAACTTATTGAAAGTTTCCTTCAAAACAGGAGATTTTATGTGGAATTCCAAGGACAGCGCAGTCGATGGAGACGTCAAAGAAATGGCTTACCTCAAGGTAGTGTTCTATCACCAATGTTGTTTAACGTCTACACTAACGACCAACCACTTCCAAGGAACACTAGAAGTTTTCTTTATGCCGACGATCTAGCATTAGCTTGTCAGGGGAAATCCTTCGAAGATGTTGAAGCTCATTTAACACAAGCATTGACTGAGTTGGATGTCTATTACTATGATAATCAACTTCGTCCAAATCCATCAAAAACTCAGTTGTGTGCATTTCATCTGAAGCACAAGCAGGCTCGTCGTGAACTTAACGTCTCTTGGCAAGGAACACGCTTAGTTAACACTCCTCATCCAAAATATCTGGGAGTTACCCTCGATCGTACTCTGATCTACAAACAGCATTGCCGGAATACCAGACTAAAGGTGGAAGCTAGGAATAACATCCTACGTAAGATCACTGGTAGCACCTGGGGCTCTCAACCATCAACCTTGAGAACGACGGCGCTTGCAACATGTTACAGTGTTGCAGAATATGCATGTCCAGTGTGGTACAAATCCACCCATGCAAATAATGTTAACAAGGCGCTTAATGAAACATGTAGGCTTATTACAGGTTGTTTGAAGCCTACACCTCTTGCAAAACTTTACCAGCTTGCAGGGATAGCACCACCGGATATACGTCGTGAGGTAGCAGCCAATGAAGAGAGAGCTAAACAGGTTAATCAGTTTTCCCATCCGTTGTACGGTTATGTACCAGCCACCCGTAGGTTGAAGTCCAGGAGAAGTTTCCTCAACACCACTGCAGTCTTGCTAACTACACCAGCTACAGCTAGAAAACAATTGTGGACTTCTCGGCTTGGGAATAACTCTCTATGGGATCACCCTTCGGAAAGCCTCCCATCTGGACATGATCAGAAATGGATCGTGTGGAGGGCACTTAATCGTCTCCGTTCTGCTGTTGGAAGATCTAAGGATAACTTGCAGAAATGGCACTTCCCCGTCGACTCCACCAACTGCGACTGCGGTATGCCCCATACCATGGAGCATCTACTGAATTGTCCGCTGTGCCCTGCCACTTGTACAGCAGAAGATCTTTTACTAGCAACTTCCAATGCTATACAGGTTGCACATTTTTGGTTGACCGTGGTTTGAAAAGACATTGTGTGTTGTATGGTTTACTTCTCTTTTTTTTGTTTGTAAATATGTATGTAATTTTAGTGTAATCCAGTATTTTGTTTGCTTCTGACACGAATAAATAAAATCCCAATGTATCAGTTAATGCTAATATTGCTAGAACAAAAAATAAATATTAGTGTGTTTTGAAAATTGTACCTGTTTTATGTATTCCAGGCCAACACTAATCTCTTGTCCGCAATCTGGACAGGGTATATTTAGTTGTTCGCAATCTGGACGGTTTTTGACTTGTTCGCAATCAAGACACAACCGATTTGAAATGAGTCACTTCAAATTCACACCACTCGACACAACATAATTCGGTAGAGAGGTGGAGGGAGGGAAGCTACCTGACCGCTCTCAATGGGCGCAGTTCCACAGCCAATTTTTGAAGGCTGAAGCTAATGACAAGGGTCATTAGTGAAGATTGGGCGCAGTTCCATACAACCCCACTGTTTGAAGGGAATCTGGAAGGGAAGAATAGAAGAAGACGACCAAGAGCAGGGTTCCTCGATGGCATTAAAGGGCGACGTCCATATCAACTAATCAATCAGTTGGCTCAAGATAGAAGGTCGTTGGATGAAGACAGTCATGCTACCCACCAACTATCAGGTTGAGGAAAACGAGAGAGAGTATATTACACTTCTATAAGTGTTGCGTTATTGGTTAGTGCTTTTTTAAATGTGAAATCTTACACACATAATTTGCATCATGACTGGTTAACCTTCCTGGATAATTTCTGTTGTCGGATATCTGAGAACATGGCTCTAATTTCCCGGATGGTGTTTGATATCATTCCTGTCATGAGGTACAATTCTTAGTTACTTTTCCTTCTGCGCGATCAGTCTTCTATTCAAGGTTCCAGTACCTTCCTCATAATTATTCTCACACAGATTCTTATTAATCAATCCTGTTTACAGTAGCCTAAGTCAGTCAACCACCTCGTGGTGTAACGGCTAGTATTCTTGGCTTTCACCCCAGAGGTCAGGGTTCAATTCCCGGCTCTGCCAAGATACTTAATTTTCATCTGAGGGCTGAAAAGGGGTATACCCACCCAGGGGCGGAACTAGGGGAGGGCGAGGGGGGAAACCGCGCAGGGCCCCGCAGTTCGGGAGGCCCCGCGCCATGGATTTTTAGATTTAATTAATTAATTAATTAATTAATTAATTTCACTTTTCAAACTAATTTATAATTCATATTCTTTTTTTCAGTGCAGATATGACCTCCCGTGACCGTTTAGCAAGTTTAGATTTCAGTGAAATAATAGAAGACTTCGGCCGGGAAAAAAAGTCGCAAAGTAATATTTTAATATTTCATAGTTTACTTAATCTAACAGACAAATTATCATCGACAAACTTGAGAAATTGGTAGGCGAGTTTACCTACTTAGCTAGATTCATTAGGAATTTGTTGAGTAGTAACCTAATAGAAATCACCAATCGAGCAAACGAATGGGGTCCTTCAAGGCGATCCTCTCAGTCCGATATTGTTTACAATAGCAACAGCTGACGTTACCCAATGTCAAAATTTATATGTGCGCAGACGATATGGTAATGACCTCTACAAGTGCAGAAGACCTACAAATCGCCGTGAACAATGTAGCAGTATGGGCCGAAGATAACGAAATGAGTTGGGACGAGACGCAGACAGTCACTATGTCCTTCAGAAAGGGAGAAAAGTCCGCGACGTTTCATTACAAAGGCACCCCCTTGACTACAGTCTCCCATTTCTGGTACCTGGGGGTGACTATGCAGACATCTGGGAACGTATTTACGATGCACGTTATAGAGAGGCTGGACGCTGCACTGACGGCTATGAGCGACATCGAGCATTTACGCAGCCTATCCTTGAAGACGACAATAAGACGTTTTTGGTTAAAAATAGCACCAGTCACGATGTATGGCCTGGAAATTATTTGGACACATCTTAGGCACAGACATCTGGCAACTCTGGAAAGGATCAAGGCAATGTACCTAAAAAGAGCCTTATGCCTATCCAAGTTCACGCCCTCGCGGCTTGTGTATGTCATGACAGGGGAACTACCCTTTATGGAAGAAGTCAGATTACAGATGCTCCTGCCGCACACACCGGGATATGGGGAGTATTTACGTCTCATGACAGAAAAGAGAAATGATATTTGGCATGAATTTTATACGACGGACGCTATGACTACACAGGACTGGATGCAAGGATCCTACGAGCTGAGACATCTTGACGCGCTTTGCGGTCCATGGTTTCCACCACCGGATCTGCTTGAGAGACGTCTATCACCAACCAGACGAACTATGCGTGTGCAAGCTATGTAAGGGTCCTTGCGACAGATACCACGTGGGGACGTGCAAGAGCAATGAGGTGTGTCTGAAAAATTTTGTGAAAATTAGTAAATATATGGACACCCCTCGGAAAGAGGCATTTACACACTATTAAGAAGGCGAAAGCATCCTTTTTAAATCCTGTCCAAATATCCTCCATCCCGCCTTGTTTATGAGCTGTCTAGAGAATAGATTTTCTTGGAGGAGTTGCGTTTGAAGCTTCTGCTTCCAGCCATTCAGGCATATAACGAACTTCTACTAGAGTTTCATTAGAAGAAGATTAGCATATGGGAGGATTTTTACCTGTGTGATGCGATGACTAACCGTGCATGGACGCATGGTGGTTATCAGTTGAGGCACGTTAGGATTCGAACATCGGTCCATGGTTTTCACCACCGTATATGTCGGACGAAGAAAATTCGCGAACCACGTCCTTAGTATAAGTGCATAAGATGTGCCAGCCCATGGGAACGATATCACGTACTATCTTGTAAACTGAGGGTACAATCCCACACAAAATTTTGTACTAATGATGGATCGTAAGAACCACGTTCATGCACATTGTGCGCAATAAAGTATTTATGATAAACTTCGTCTAGGGGACATAGAGGTTTCTTTCATATTATTAAACAAGTAGTTCCATGAAGAAATAAACAGCTTATTTTCATATGTCCTACTCGTGTTTATTGCCTCTATCAACATAACAAATTTCAGTTTGAAGGTTGTGATAGATTAGCAGATATTGAGAACCGTCTAAATATTTCAGATGGTTCGCAGGTTGGATTTTTATTTATATGCTATTACATGAACATTATTGTGTACGTGTGGTATTCAAATTTCAATCGCATGATTAGAACATAAGAAGTAAAAGCGAGATTTTAAAATTTCGCACAGCTGCCATCTTGTGGTTATCAAAACAATTGAAATAAATTAGATGCCAGTGGAATGACATTTGTATAAGTATTTAACGTGCAATGTTTCACTGCACTCGGATGGTTAATTCGCGAGAAACGTTCATTTAAATATGTATACTTCGCGTCGCCGCCATGTTGGATTTCTGCTCACCAGATTACTGAAAGTCCTATAGGTGAACTTATGTTCATAGCCTCTATGAACATTAAAAAAACAATTTGATTGCTGTAAAAAATCATAGATATTAAGGACCATCTAAATATTTCGGATGCTCGCCATTTTGGATTGTTATATGTATAGGCCATAGAGTTATGTACTGTCCCCGATAATCCGGATAGTAGGCTGTCAGAAATCCGCCCCCTCAATCGGATTGCCAATAATCAATCGCACCGGCACAGCTACATCAATGAAAATGGCACTGACAGATACTACCGAGATCAGAGCACAGTAGTTAACAAGAAATTATTGTGGAACACACCAAAATATACGGGGGTTCATACTTACCTTTTACTTACCTTTTCAATTTAATCTCGGGTCTGGGTTTTCAACTGGATCACTTAATAGTATGCCCTCACAATAACCTCCACCACGATATTTAAAATGAACCAAAACGGAAACAAGAAAATTTAAACTGCACAATAATTTATTTCACATAAAGAAAATAATTTAACAAAATTTAACAACAAAATATACGTGGCAATCAGAAGCCACTGTCCATGTAACCATGTCCTCCTGTAGGACTTGTAGACTTCACATACAAAATTTCAGCTTTCTCTAGCTCAAAAGAACGTAGTAATAATAATGCACTTTGGAATGGATAAGGGAGCTGGGACGAGACATATAGCAATTGTTTCCTTGTTCATGAACTTCACATTTTATTTATAACCGCAAGGCTGCTATGTAGATAACCTTGGCCTCTATCATACAGTTATCTGGCCACCTGCGATACACCCTGCACCGTGTCGCATGCTTGCATCGTCAAATGGACGCACCTGTCCATCCAATGTTAGCATATGCTAGTTACCTCAGAGCCTAGCTCCTTTTCAAAACACTTTAAATGTTCACATCTCAACTCAAATATTATCACGCAAATCTTTTAAATGCTCCGTTCAAATATCAATGGATTACTCTAATAATCCCAAATCTTGTTTAATTGTATATTCCAATTGTTGAACTAGCGTTGTTTAGAGTATAATAACGAAAACGCTTAATGTTTATAACAAAATGTTCATTAATTATTTATAACATTTTAAATTGTTTATAACATTGTCAAACGACAATTGAAAAATTTATACACGCCTCTATTAATCCCGTTCGTTTTAAATTATTATTAAAGATTTATACTGAACCCGATGGGGTTATGCTGACTGGAATCGAACATGGTTCTCAGAGACTGTGATCTCAGTATAAAGGTTCCACCAGGAAGCGAACCAGAGATCTGTACAGGGAGTTTCTTGGTAAAAACCCCTCGAAAGAAATGTATATTTAATCACTGGTGTGATTTTTGATGAAATGGCATTATTTATTAAAATAATGTAGGAAATAATGAGCAGATTATATCATTATAAGACGATTTGGTGTAAGCTATTGGAGGCTTGAAGCACAGAGGAGGGCAGAGCTGACATTTACTAATTGGCCCAGAATTGTGGGTTGGAACCAGCGGCGCCACGTCCATCTCAGTGACCCCAATATGTCGTCTAGAGCAGGGGCGAGGCCTGAATAATGACATAGTTATTCCCCGACGGAGAATGGATTTAGAGTAGGGGCGGAGAAATGCCCAGAAAAATCATTGATTACTCGTGATTGGAGTAACGAATCGAGATGAGAGTTGCACACAGGTGAATATTTCGGCAAGAAGATAATTTTAGAGTCTTTTACCTGCGAAATTGGTGCATATTTAATGATGTGCGTAAGGACTGTAAAACGACCATTGTTCGCGGATGGATGTGAAGATGTTGCCGGGGGTTTCCCGTTAGGTAGCGTCCCACGCCATGGAGAAAGGAATTAATATTAATTAATTGGACGAGCGATTCCTTTGCACACAGATAGTTTTGGGACCTGTGAGGAGAGAGGAACGCAATGATCATGGTTTGAAGACCTGAATCATGCTGTGAGAGGAGCCAAGATTACGCGGGAAGATGTTGCTCTACTTTCTGTGGAAATCCGATATAAGGGAGTAGACCCCAGGAGGAGCTCTCAGTTGTTGCTCAGTCTAACTCAGTTGTCACGCAGTCTACATGCCGCCAAGCGCAGTTACAGCCAGTTACAGTCTTACTCAATTGTCAATTGTAGCACAATGGAAATAAGTTGCAATCAGTATGCAGCAAATATGCAGCAGTACGAGACAGCGTGTAAGTCGCATACAGAAGTCTTCCAATAAGCTACGTGCAGTCTTCGAGTGAAACTTCAGTCAGCTACAGCCAGGTTGAAGCAAGTTCGTCAAGGCAAAACGCATGACGATTCTATTCATCAAGACGCCGAACAAAGACTGGTATGTGTAATAGAAACAGTAAATATGCTTGTATGAATAATAGTCGTGATACCGGCATAATCAGCAGCACGAACTATGACGTGTTCAGTTACGAAGCACCGTATAGACTAACGGTAGAACTATTGTATATAATTATTTGTGAAAGTGTTGAACTTTATTAAGCGCAGTGTGTATAGTATTAACTAATCGTATATGTGTAACTACGATAGAATGCGCTAAAGAAACTCTACTAAGTGTTTGGTATTGCCATGAGAGTACCAGATGTTAACGCTCATGTTTGGGAGCCAGCGTATTGATGTAACGCAGGACGCTTACTGTAGGAATGATCGTCATAAAAACTGTTGGAGAGTTCCGAGAGCAGATAACCAGACTTTCAATCAGGAGTTGGTAACGTAAGATGCCGTCGACACCTGCAATTTCGATCTCTGCTAGGGAATTTCAGCATTGAAGTGTGTATAAAGTGACGAGTGTTCAGTGTAATGCATATGTAAAAATATCATTTAAAGTAGTGTTTGATGAAGTGTTTCACATGTTTGGGGAGTGATAACTTCCTGAAAGGTATGCAACGTGTCGTGTTGGTGATAGAAATTATGTGTAATCAAATGTGTGTAAACAAGAGAAATATGTCGCGTTAAACCCATTATGGCGGGCGACATGGAAGAATATGATTGGTCGGAGCCACCTTAGATGCCTATAGAGATGTAAGTACCCCACAAATTATGGTTATGATTATGTAGAAGTATGGACCGCTGCATGTCTGTGATTCCGTAAAGATATTGTGAATTCCTTATAGATGCCAGTAAAAATCAGTTAGGAGGCTGATCCTCCATGTTTAATCAGTATTGAGTTGATTATGATAGAGTTGAAATGTTGATTTGCATCATTAAGTGGAGTAATTATTCCCACTATGAATTAAGAATGGCAATCAGTTATGTAAAGGCAACGAACGCGATTGTTCGAGTTTAAAACGTCTAGCTATGTCGGAAATTTTGGTAATTTATGTGAGAATAATAATAAATGATGATTTTGGTCATTTATGTCAATGAGATTTACAATAATAATAATAAAGGATGATTTTGGTCATTTATGTCAATGAGAATGATGATATAATAATAATGGTTATTAAGAGTATGAATGAACACATCAGGAAACAAATAAATGTTGTAAGCGAGAATTATTAACGCTAAGTGCAAGACTTATCAATCTAAGCAGGAAGATGTTACAGTGAGATTACATTACAGTAACTATGGAAAGAAGTTTTATATCAGAATATTGCATATATTCAGTAATGATACCAGTAATGAAAGAGCTTTTAGTTAATTGAATTTGCAGCTTAATTGAGAAGCTTATAGAGTAAATGTTAGATTTCTCTTAATATTATAGGTCGGAGTGTCGTAGCATGGAGCATTAGGGGCCAGATAGTCTATTCTACGTATGAATTCCCCTATGTCATGGACATTTGTGGAGATATTATTTATTCCAGAGTTTTAGTGTAGGACCCTAACTCTGAAGAAAGGATTGAAATGTGTTCCGGACTGGAATCTTGATAGGGTCGAGGAAACAAGGACACCTCGCAGCTCTATGATTTCCCGAGAACTTATTGATGAGTTATTTACGCTCGTTGGCAGCGAAACTCATGGCGACAGTGGTTTTCTGCGCCTATATTATACTTGAGACATCGGTCAAACCGCCAGGCTCATGCATTGCGAACCCCGAACCTTCATGTTGAATGGACCCATGTGAGGCCATTAATTAATCATTATCCTCGACGTAGGAATAATTACAAAAGCTCATTCAATACCTGTTGGCATAATAGTCAATTAAGATCCTTTGGGAACATGTGTGTCGGTCAGGACACAGTATTTGTCTTGTAAATCTTCACTGCTTGGAGAGGGAGGCTTTCAAACTTTTAGAAAGGTCGAGATAATTGGTGAAACGACCCATTCCACTTTCTATTGTGTAGCGACTTCCTTAGCCGAGGGTCGGTGCTAGCCACCCGGGCCGCTCAGGCAAGTTATAAAGGGAAGAGATTCTAGACCTTGTTAAAATGACATATAATGCATGAGTGTTATGTTGTGTATTAGAGCCATGTGATTTGTGAACACATGGATAATTATAGTTCATCCTGATGGTTCATTATTTTAGCTATCTGACGAATAGTTACATGATATATTTGTACTGTCACTGGAGCCAAGTCATGTAGTTGGTGACTAGATGCCAATCGCTATGAGCGCGAGGTAGTCTATCGTACAATCCGACATAAGCTATAACGTAACGTTTTATCTAGGAATCACAGACAGCATGCGGTGAAACCATATAATTGGAGGATGTGTAGGGGGTAGCTTACATAATTATGGAGTTGCACGTCGATTTTGGTGCAACGTCCAAATAGGTAAATGCATGCAAAGCATTTCATTGGTGAGAAGAAAAATATTAAAACACGCACGGCACACATAATTGTTTAACATAAAGAGGTTTAAGGAATAATCCTTGTGGTAATATTAAAGAAGTCACATTGTATGACTGTTATGTTAATGTACAGTTTGTTTTGAAGTCGTAGGTGCATCAGCGCACTAGTATATCCTTGTGAAGTTCACAGAAGGGTAAAGCCTTATGGCTAGGTATGACTTTGTTGTGATTTCATATTTGTTTACTTGTGGATTGTGGAAGTAAAAATTTTGTTTGCTTTTATTTTATGCTTTTTGGGTATTGTTTTGTGTTTGAAGCCATGATTTATTTTACTGGATTAAAGTTTTAGAATAGAGTTGTGCTTTATCATTGTAGAGTTGATACCTTTTAGCCTCAAATCCAAAATGTGCACTGCTAAAATTGGGGTTACCGTACACACCTGAGAGCTGATGCTAGCTGGAGGCAGATGCATATTATCCATCGAGATTACTCACATGGGTACATGGAAATTGATGTCCTATATTGTGATTTGAGCTAAAGGTACGACTAAAGTCGGTCAGATTTAATGCACACAACTCTATTAAAGTAAGAATTAACGAAGTAGGGTGTGACCGCTCCTAATCCATAGCTAAGTTCCGATACGTATATATAAATTTTGATAGATACCTATTGACATCATACATATAATTTATCATGGCCCAAGCAACGTGGGACGGTATTAACTCGTTATGGAACCGCCTGCGTCAGTGCAATATGAGCGATTTTGGCATTGCACGAACCGGGCAACGATAAATCTTATTAATTTATCATGGCGCCCAGAATACGTGGAACTTATGGGATTTAGGGAAAACCCATAGATTTTTTATGGTATTTCATGGGGAAAACCATAGTAATTGTTTTGCCTCAAACTATGTTTGAGTGATTTTTGAATTCAGTAGGCTTTTGAGGTAACGCAGAATCTCTCTATTGAGAAGAGAATGGCCTAAGGGTACGAGCGTTACTTACCCAATCCACAATCTACCATAATATTATCAGGTTTTGTACGACTTCACAATATGTGTGCAGTGTTTGATGTTTCTCTTCGAAACGTATCCACATATTTTTCCAGGAAGCCTGCCTGCATATTTAAGTGTGTTATTGGAAAATGTCAGGTACACAGGAGATCTTGCAAGTTATTGCAGGACTGAAACAGCATTTTGATGCTGCTCACGAGCAGAGTAAACTGGAAACCAAGGCGTTCCAGGATAGTATAAACACTCGGTTAGATGAGAACCAGAGAGAGTTAAATAACAGGTTAGATGCCAATCAGGAGGCAATTAATGCAACTCAGGTTGAAATAAACAGTCGGTTAGATGCAAATCAGGTTGCACTAGATAATAAGTTAGGTCAAATGCAAGAAGTCATTAAGACCGAAGTAACAGATACTGTTGTAAGCATTGTATCGGAAATGCAGGTAAATACTGATAAACGTTTCGAGGCTATAGAAGCCAAACTTGAGGGTAATTTGCAAGCGTGTAGGTATGCTCAGGAGCAATTCAACAGTAAATTAGAGGCGTTGTCTAACGATATTAAGGATATTCAGATCCAAAATGAGGCGAATCTCGAACGCCAAGCGAAACAGTTCGCAGAGTTTACGAAAACAGTAGACCAGAGATTAGAGGAGAACGACTCCAAATGGGACCAGAAATTGAAAAGCTACGCTAGAGCAATTAACGGTGACCTCAAGAAACAGGACCAGAATATATTAGGTCAATGCCAGGAAATAGGCGAAATTAAGGCTATCGCTCATGAAAGTAAGGAGCTGGTAGGCAACGTGAAAAGTCAGATGGGTAAATTTCATAAAGAACTGGACCAAGTTCAGAGTGATATTGTCATAGTCAATAAAAGGCAAGAGGAAAATAGGGGCGAGATCACCAAGGTCCGGAATGAATTGTCTAAAGTCAATGGACACATTCAAGATGAAATTAAAGGTCTGAGAGAAGAACTCGAAATAAGAGAAGGCCAGAAAACAGAGGCAAGCGACAAGACCCTTGCTCAAATTAAAGAGGACGTAGAGGATGAAATATCCCATATCAAACAAAGTCTGAAAGAAGACAAGGTGAAAATTTTTCAAGTAGCCGAGGAAAACCGAGATAGGCTTACGAGAATAGAAAAAGAAGTCATTACTCGCCTAGAAAGAGCAGAAATGCGCCATAACCAAATGGAGACTAGGATAATAGCACAGGAGGAGACACTTCTGAAATATCCTAAGTCAAGTGAAGGCAGCATAGAGGATATAAGAAAAACAAGGTGGGCAGACTTAGAAACCCAACCTATAAGCAGAAATGCTACAGGCGCAGGAGAAAGTCCTAACATGACGCCAGGTGTACCAATTGCGGCATCGACGCCACATGAAAATGCGATGCACACCCAGGTGATAAACGTCATTAGGGCAAGCGAAGAAAAACCTAGGAAATTTTCAGGTAGTCACTGTAGTATGACACCAAAATATTGGTTAAAGGAAGTGACTGAATATCTCAATGATGCACGAATACCGCAAGAGCGTAGGCTACGTGCTATAGAGAAGTTAACAGAGGGGGAGTGCGCATTATGGTTTCGCAGCTTCCGTTACACTTTTGATACTGTTGAGGAATTCCGCGAGGCATTCTTGAAGAGATATTGGGACGCCGCGACTCAGCAGAATTTACGGCTGGATTTGTATGCCAAAAAGTACAGCACGAACAACCCGACGAAGTACGCAGAATTCTTCATATCGCAGATGTGTCGTTTTAAAGAGCTGGATCAAAAACCTAGTGAACTGGAGCTATGCATTGCTATCGCCAAACAGCTTCCATACGAGATCCAAAGGCTACTAATCTCGGCTAATGCGAAAACGGCTATGGAAATGGAGACAGTTCTAAGGCAACTGGACCTCACCACAGCAAATACTATGCGTCAGAGTCGAACCGTGGAACAAGTCCACGTGACCAACACACAGACTGACCAACAGCAAGCTCCAAGGAACAACAAGGCCACGAGCACAGAAACTTTAGATTCCTATGGACGGCAATGGGAACAGGAACCCAGAAAATGGCAGTCAAGGTACAAAGGAAATGCTAATAAAGCAGGAAGAGGTCGAAGTTCGTGGAATAAACACAATAACAGGGGCAAACCGTACCATAACAATGGAGGTAATAATGGCCAGGAAGGCAATAATAGAAATTGGAGACCCCAAGAGACAAGAAACTTCGATGACGAGGCAGAAGAGCGATATCATGCTTCTTTGCGATACCTCGAAAAAAGGGGAGATGAGCCCCAGAAATCACAAGTCCGCTGGCAAGAAGTCATGCAGAACAGGACATCGCCAGACAGATATGGAGATGGAGCTAAGAGTTTGGAACTACAGCGCAGCGAACAGGAGAGAAGGAACTCCAAAGGGGCGGGCGCTGAAGAAAAAAAAAACGCCAAAATTAGAAGAGCTCGAGACTGATGGATGGAAGTCTATTAACATCGTCAATTGGATAGCCAAACCAGAAGAATTGATTGAGGATACAGGAGGACCACGGGTCATGGTCAAGAGAGAATTGCCTATTATAATTGTGAGAGTGGCAGGATTAAAAGTCAGAAGTCTGTTAGATACGGGATCAACAGTGAGCCTGATGACACAAGCTCTATATAATGAAATAGCCCGGAGAGAGAACATTTTGAAGATACCGATCTCCAGTTTCAAAATTAAAGGGGTAATTCCAGACAGAACAATGATATGTAAATACCAGGTATTCCTAGATTTACAGATAGGAGGCTCGATTTTCTCACAGAGTTTCCTGTTAGTAAACAAACTACCTTATAACCTACTTATTGGGGCAGAGTTTATAAGGGAATACAGAGTGATAATTGACCTAGCACAGGACAGGGTTATGTTCCATGTGAATGAAGAAGCTGAAGGCTTAGAGGTCGCACTCAATGAAATTGAACCAGGATCCAGTGAACAAGTATGGCATACATACAGAGATGTGGCTGATGAAGAAGTGTTAGCTATGGAGCAGTTAGAAGCGGAGCTCAAAACACTAGCCACAGACTTGGAAAAAGATCTGGAACCCAAACTGGAAGAATACATTTCGGAGAAGCTAGAAGAAGCGAAAATTGGGCTAAAAGAGAAGGAAAATTTAAAGCAGTTATTGCTGGAACAGAAGGAAGTCTTTGATTCGAGACCTGGTCGGATAAAGAACTTCACTTATGCTTTTCAAGTCAGTGATTGGACACCATTTAGGCAGAAACCCTACCCTATAGCTGAAAAGCATTATGCTAAAGTAAAAGAGGCAATTCAGGAGATGTTGGAGGCCGGCGTTATTGAGAAAACACCTACGCCTTATGTAAGTCCATTGGTAATTGTACCAAAGTCAGACGGATCTGTCAGAGTCTGCTTGGACCTGAGACGCTTAAATTTGAGAGTTATTCCGGAATTTGACCAAGTGCCACCTATTAAAGAGATCCTCAGGAAGTTTAGAGAGAAAACTATATTCTCAAATTTGGATATCACATCCAGTTTCCACCATCTTGAATTAGAGAAGAAAACTAGTCTGTTGACAGGATTTATGTTTGATCAACATACATTCACATTTTTAAGGCTACCTTTTGGGTTGAAAACAGCTGGTTTAGCCCTGATAAGAGCGTTAGATCGCAATCTATCAGATGAGGTTAAAGAGAGTACCATCAGATATGTAGACGACATTCTACTCACATCAGAATCTCTGGAGGAGCACATGAGAGACCTGAAGAAGTTGCTAGATGACCTTCGAGAAGCGAACTTTAAGGTCAATATCAAGAAATCGCACTTCTGTCAGAGGGAAGTTAAATTCCTAGGGCATGTTATTGATGCAAATGGAGTGAAGCCTAATCCAGATAAATTGGAGGTAATTCGGAATTTCCCTCGACCCACGAAAGTTAAGCACGTCCGACAGTATTTGGGAGTAATTGGATTCTTTTCGAACCACTGCCCAAACTATACTGCGACAGTAGCACCACTGCAGGACCTATTGAAGAAAGGCGGCAGATGGAATTGGACGGAGCAATGTCAGGAAGCATTCGTGAGGTCAAAACAAATGCTTTTGGAATATGTGGAACTGGGATACCCAGATTATACCCAGAAGTTTATCATACAGACGGATGCATCACTTATTAGGATTGGAGCGATGCTATTCCAGGAAAATGTTGACCAGCCTGAGAAGAAAGTTTTTATCGCCTTTATCAGCAGAAGACTGAGAGCCCATGAGAAAAACTACACGATCACAGAGATAGAATTGCTCGCAATTTTGTACGCGTTGCAATCGTGGCACAAACTCGTGTACGGCTTCCGAATAGTTCTGAGAACAGACCATAAAGCTTTAACATTTTTGTTAAAGACGGATTTGTCTAGTCAGAGATTGACAAGATGGTCCCTGTATATCCAGCAATTTAATGTGGAAATAGAATACTGTCCAGGGAAAGAGAATGTAATACCGGACATATTAAGTCGTTACCCTAGAGAAGAAGAAGTACTAGCGGTCCAGATTGAGAATCGAGATCAGAAGACGTTGGATGACTTAAGGAACATTACCAACCTACAACGCGAAGACCCATGGTTGAAGATGATAATCGATTACTTCGAGGGACGCTTAGCAAGGGGAACTGCGATATACAGAGAGGCGGAGGCATTGGCAACAGATTATGTATGGTATAATCAGATATTACACAAGTGGGACGATGTGGATCACACACGTCAAAGGATTGTAATTCCTGCATCTTTGCAGAGGAGATTAGTATGGCTAGCCCACAGAGCATTTGGACATCCTGGGATAGATAAAATCTGTGCTCTGTTGAAGGAAGCATTTACTTGGCCAAAATTGAGAGAAACGGTGAGAAATGCTATTAGAACATGAGATCTTTGCCAAAGGGTAAAGCCGAATCCCTTTTTAATGAGGCAACGACCTATCCCGTTGTTACCAGAGAAGCCAAGGCAGCTATTGAGTATCGACAACTTTGGACCATTGCCTAGAGCACGTAGAGGCAATAGACACATTTTTGTAGCCATGGATGTATTTTCGAAAATGGTGGTGTTGTGCCCCATTCAAAAGACAAGTTCAAAACAGGTCTTGAAGCGCCTGAAAGAGAGAGTTATTCCGATTCTTGGGAAGCCGGATAACATTCTCTCGGACCACGGAAGTTGCTTTACTAGTGCAGAATTTCGTCGAGAACTGGAAACTCTAGGAATTAGGCAGATTTTATCTACCATTCGCCATCCTGAGGCAAGTCCCGTTGAAAGAGTAATGAGAGAGGTCCAGAAATACATGAAGATCTACTGTTCTGAAGCGAATTGGCGTTGGATTGAATTTCTAGAAGTAATTGAATACTGTATAAATAATACTGTACATGAGGCGACAGGTCAGGTTCCCGTTACTCTACATCTGGATCAGAGACCAGAGAGACCGTGGAATGGTGTTATTCCATTACCAGTAGACGCACAGCCCGGTAGAGAATTGAGGATCCAACGAACCTTTGAATATCTCAAAGCACAGGCGGAGAGACGTCAGAGAAGGAATCGTGCGAAGAGGTATCATAAACCGCTTCTCGTGGGACAGAAAGTTTTAATTAAGAAACCCGCCAGTTCAGATCCAGAGGCACGGAAGTATAAAAAGTTCATTTTTGCTTACCACGGCCCGTTCGAGGTGATAAGAGACCTCCAGAACAATGCATACAGGTTAAGGCATTTAGAGAATGGAAACGAGGTCGTTATGAACATAGCCAACTTAAAAGTTTATTACTCGCCAGAAGAATTCGATGAACCAGAAGAAGAATTAGTAACGCACACCCAACTCAACGTGGAGAGCGGAGGCAGCCAAGCAGGCAGACCTGAATGTTGGAACGGCGAGACGGGACAAGAAGCAGACAGTTTACCCAGTGTAAGCGGAGAGCAGAAAGAATGCCAGTGTTTGCGAGAATTCTATGAAGAAATTGTCAGAGTGGCCAGAGAGGTTGAGGCTGTAAACGCGACCCTTCGCAGGGAGAATAGACAGCTCAGAAACAAGGCCGAGTGTGGAAGGGGGAACACTACTAACCCACTCGCAGCCAGACAAGGTGAAGGACCCCAGACGTAAACACAGACGGTGGTCGACAGTCAGCTGGTTACTTATATAAGCCACTTGCATTGGACTTTTATAAGTTTTGCAAGGGGAACATGAATCCGATGGGGTTATGCTGACTGGAATCGAACATGGTTCTCAGAGACTGTGATCTCAGTATAAAGGTTCCACCAGGAAGCGAACCAGAGATCTGTACAGGGAGTTTCTTGGTAAAAACCCCTCGAAAGAAATGTATATTTAATCACTGGTGTGATTTTTGATGAAATGGCATTATTTATTAAAATAATGTAGGAAATAATGAGCAGATTATATCATTATAAGACGATTTGGTGTAAGCTATTGGAGGCTTGAAGCACAGAGGAGGGCAGAGCTGACATTTACTAATTGGCCCAGAATTGTGGGTTGGAACCAGCGGCGCCACGTCCATCTCAGTGACCCCAATATGTCGTCTAGAGCAGGGGCGAGGCCTGAATAATGACATAGTTATTCCCCGACGGAGAATGGATTTAGAGTAGGGGCGGAGAAATGCCCAGAAAAATCATTGATTACTCGTGATTGGAGTAACGAATCGAGATGAGAGTTGCACACAGGTGAATATTTCGGCAAGAAGATAATTTTAGAGTCTTTTACCTGCGAAATTGGTGCATATTTAATGATGTGCGTAAGGACTGTAAAACGACCATTGTTCGCGGATGGATGTGAAGATGTTGCCGGGGGTTTCCCGTTAGGTAGCGTCCCACGCCATGGAGAAAGGAATTAATATTAATTAATTGGACGAGCGATTCCTTTGCACACAGATAGTTTTGGGACCTGTGAGGAGAGAGGAACGCAATGATCATGGTTTGAAGACCTGAATCATGCTGTGAGAGGAGCCAAGATTACGCGGGAAGATGTTGCTCTACTTTCTGTGGAAATCCGATATAAGGGAGTAGACCCCAGGAGGAGCTCTCAGTTGTTGCTCAGTCTAACTCAGTTGTCACGCAGTCTACATGCCGCCAAGCGCAGTTACAGCCAGTTACAGTCTTACTCAATTGTCAATTGTAGCACAATGGAAATAAGTTGCAATCAGTATGCAGCAAATATGCAGCAGTACGAGACAGCGTGTAAGTCGCATACAGAAGTCTTCCAATAAGCTACGTGCAGTCTTCGAGTGAAACTTCAGTCAGCTACAGCCAGGTTGAAGCAAGTTCGTCAAGGCAAAACGCATGACGATTCTATTCATCAAGACGCCGAACAAAGACTGGTATGTGTAATAGAAACAGTAAATATGCTTGTATGAATAATAGTCGTGATACCGGCATAATCAGCAGCACGAACTATGACGTGTTCAGTTACGAAGCACCGTATAGACTAACGGTAGAACTATTGTATATAATTATTTGTGAAAGTGTTGAACTTTATTAAGCGCAGTGTGTATAGTATTAACTAATCGTATATGTGTAACTACGATAGAATGCGCTAAAGAAACTCTACTAAGTGTTTGGTATTGCCATGAGAGTACCAGATGTTAACGCTCATGTTTGGGAGCCAGCGTATTGATGTAACGCAGGACGCTTACTGTAGGAATGATCGTCATAAAAACTGTTGGAGAGTTCCGAGAGCAGATAACCAGACTTTCAATCAGGAGTTGGTAACGTAAGATGCCGTCGACACCTGCAATTTCGATCTCTGCTAGGGAATTTCAGCATTGAAGTGTGTATAAAGTGACGAGTGTTCAGTGTAATGCATATGTAAAAATATCATTTAAAGTAGTGTTTGATGAAGTGTTTCACATGTTTGGGGAGTGATAACTTCCTGAAAGGTATGCAACGTGTCGTGTTGGTGATAGAAATTATGTGTAATCAAATGTGTGTAAACAAGAGAAATATGTCGCGTTAAACCCATTATGGCGGGCGACATGGAAGAATATGATTGGTCGGAGCCACCTTAGATGCCTATAGAGATGTAAGTACCCCACAAATTATGGTTATGATTATGTAGAAGTATGGACCGCTGCATGTCTGTGATTCCGTAAAGATATTGTGAATTCCTTATAGATGCCAGTAAAAATCAGTTAGGAGGCTGATCCTCCATGTTTAATCAGTATTGAGTTGATTATGATAGAGTTGAAATGTTGATTTGCATCATTAAGTGGAGTAATTATTCCCACTATGAATTAAGAATGGCAATCAGTTATGTAAAGGCAACGAACGCGATTGTTCGAGTTTAAAACGTCTAGCTATGTCGGAAATTTTGGTAATTTATGTGAGAATAATAATAAATGATGATTTTGGTCATTTATGTCAATGAGATTTACAATAATAATAATAAAGGATGATTTTGGTCATTTATGTCAATGAGAATGATGATATAATAATAATGGTTATTAAGAGTATGAATGAACACATCAGGAAACAAATAAATGTTGTAAGCGAGAATTATTAACGCTAAGTGCAAGACTTATCAATCTAAGCAGGAAGATGTTACAGTGAGATTACATTACAGTAACTATGGAAAGAAGTTTTATATCAGAATATTGCATATATTCAGTAATGATACCAGTAATGAAAGAGCTTTTAGTGAATTGAATTTGCAGCTTAATTGAGAAGCTTATAGAGTAAATGTTAGATTTCTCTTAATATTATAGGTCGGAGTGTCGTAGCATGGAGCATTAGGGGCCAGATAGTCTATTCTACGTATGAATTCTCCTATGTCATGGACATTTGTGGAGATATTATTTATTCCAGAGTTTTAGTGTAGGACCCTAACTCTGAAGAAAGGATTGAAATGTGTTCCGGACTGGAATCTTGATAGGGTCGAGGAAACAAGGACACCTCGCAGCTCTATGATTTCCCGAGAACTTATTGATGAGTTATTTACGCTCGTTGGCAGCGAAACTCATGGCGACAGTGGTTTTCTGCGCCTATATTATACTTGAGACATCGGTCAAACCGCCAGGCTCATGCATTGCGAACCCCGAACCTTCATGTTGAATGGACCCATGTGAGGCCATTAATTAATCATTATCCTCGACGTAGGAATAATTACAAAAGCTCATTCAATACCTGTTGGCATAATAGTCAATTAAGATCCTTTGGGAACATGTGTGTCGGTCAGGACACAGTATTTGTCTTGTAAATCTTCACTGCTTGGAGAGGGAGGCTTTCAAACTTTTAGAAAGGTCGAGATAATTGGTGAAACGACCCATTCCACTTTCTATTGTGTAGCGACTTCCTTAGCCGAGGGTCGGTGCTAGCCACCCGGGCCGCTCAGGCAAGTTATAAAGGGAAGAGATTCTAGACCTTGTTAAAATGACATATAATGCATGAGTGTTATGTTGTGTATTAGAGCCATGTGGTTTGTGAACACATGGATAATTATAGTTCATCCTGATGGTTCATTATTTTAGCTATCTGACGAATAGTTACATGATATATTTGTACTGTCACTGGAGCCAAGTCATGTAGTTGGTGACTAGATGCCAATCGCTATGAGCGCGAGGTAGTCTATCGTACAATCCGACATAAGCTATAACGTAACGTTTTATCTAGGAATCACAGACAGCATGCGGTGAAACCATATAATTGGAGGATGTGTAGGGGGTAGCTTACATAATTATGGAGTTGCACGTCGATTTTGGTGCAACGTCCAAATAGGTAAATGCATGCAAAGCATTTCATTGGTGAGAAGAAAAATATTAAAACACGCACGGCACACATAATTGTTTAACATAAAGAGGTTTAAGGAATAATCCTTGTGGTAATATTAAAGAAGTCACATTGTATGACTGTTATGTTAATGTACAGTTTGTTTTGAAGTCGTAGGTGCATCAGCGCACTAGTATATCCTTGTGAAGTTCACAGAAGGGTAAAGCCTTATGGCTAGGTATGACTTTGTTGTGATTTCATATTTGTTTACTTGTGGATTGTGGAAGTAAAAATTTTGTTTGCTTTTATTTTATGCTTTTTGGGTATTGTTTTGTGTTTGAAGCCATGATTTATTTTACTGGATTAAAGTTTTAGAATAGAGTTGTGCTTTATCATTGTAGAGTTGATACCTTTTAGCCTCAAATCCAAAATGTGCACTGCTAAAATTGGGGTTACCGTACACACCTGAGAGCTGATGCTAGCTGGAGGCAGATGCATATTATCCATCGAGATTCCTCACATGGGTACAATACATAGTTATTTACATTATTTATATTATTTATATTAGAAATACATTAAACCACACGTTTATCCGGTTGATAATTACTTAAATCGTGGTGATATAATCGACCAATGAAGGTTAGTTATATTTAAATTTTAGATTCAGGTTTAATAAGATTTAATAATTATTATTTGTGACGGTAACCTCCATTCAAAATCGTTATCTCAAATTATTTAAACACTCTTGTTAATTTTAACAGTAACTTCACATGAATAATTCTCAATGGACCTGAACAATACATTCAGCGGAAAAAATACCTCGCTCAAAACGCACAAAATTGCACCAAAATTGGCCCATAATTCATCATATATCTCATTATATATGGCATCAAAATCTTCCACAATACATACAAAAAACCTCCATTTACAAATTCATCAACATCATCAATATTACTGTGGGAACCTCCTTCACTTATTACAGGGCATTATTCATCAGCGACTTTTACACGTCCACTGAACTAACGATTATACATCCATAGTTCCTCTTTAAAAATTCTTATATTCATCAATTGTATCAAAAACTGTTATTATATTTAAACTTCGTGGGTTTCATTCATGAATCGATATGAAGTAAAAATTTGCCAATCACAAATAAATTTAATAGCAAATACGATTAGATACGCCTCCCTGGTCTATCAAAATTGAGATTAATATCATCAAAGTATCGCAGTATAAAAATACTATCTTCAATCAAAGTTCATCTAAACTGCATAAATAATCGAATAGAATACAATTAGACTGTGGAATGCAAACATTATTGTTCCAATCTAGAATTGAGAAAAACTCCTATCAAATGTTCATTACTATAGTGTACTCAATAAATCGTAATCAAAGTTCATATTTCATAAAATTGTCTATAATGCAATGGTATTTCAGAATTGACGATAAATGTCTATGTTGCAATCATGTTCATAAAACGACTAGTATTTCCAAGATCGTCGATAAAGTAGTAGATTTTAACGCTCTAAAATCTTTTAATCATTCTTCTTTCTTGAGGATGACAGAAAATTGGTCAAAGTAATTTACTGAATAGAATTACTTTAATAAAGTGACACGCTGTCTGAATTCAAATTTGCCATAGAAAATCGTTAACTTAACAGTCAAATCGTGACTACAAAAATATGCAAATTACTGAAAGAATATATATTATCAGTCTCAACTGATCCAAAATTATATAAATATGCCAATGACATAACAATGTCTCAATAAATCGTAGAAAAAGGCATAAATCATCAAAGTGTACAGAGTACAGAAATATCAAGCAAGAATATGGGGCAAAATATATGGGACAGAAAATATGGGAAAAATGGTTGCTCAGATATCGCTAAATGGCTCAAATAAAACAAGAAACGTTCACGACTACCTTATCTGTTGATTGAAGTTCTAGAGGAAAGTTTCCAAAGAAGACTGCTGTTGGTTCCATATCACCACCGTAAAGATGTGCTCCGACCTCGAACCTGGAACCTGCGCCCTCGGAGAATAGAACAGGTTCCTCCTCCGGAAATAGCACTGCTCCGTGTAGACGATAGACATCCTTCTGGCAAAACTCTTCTTTGTGAGCCGGGTCCACCCTGGCCTCTGTTGAAAGTTCTCTGAAGTTCTGGTAGAAATTCGCCATGAAGTTTATTGAAATTATTTCCGCAGAAATGTTCATAATTGTGGAGTATGAAGATATTTCCACTGCCATTTGATGTAATTCAGCGATGGATTACGATGCATGAGTGTAGTTGGATGTTCACTACATGCTCGCTTTTGTAGAATGACGATTAACGAAGTTCCATGCTGCTATTTCACTCCATTGATATATGTCCCAATTGCATTAAAGTTTTAGCCTTCCATCTCCCCTTCCGTTATAATAATAGTCGAAAGTACTGCCAGATTATATAGTTCCATTGTAGAACGTAGCGTTGTATCACCAAACGTAATCTTCAGTATCACGGTTGCAATACATGTGTCAGCCGTAGCGTAGAATGTGGTATTATAAAAGTGCTTCTCAGGTGTCGAGAAAATCACTTTTGTCTGCAGTCTTAAAATGCGAATATCTTCCAAAGTATAATAGTGAAAATGTTCAACTTTTGTACACGCCTCAATATTGTAATGCACAATTGAATTAGCATAAATGCAGTAGCTAACTCTTGATAGATAATCTTGTAGACTCGTTTATGTGTGCGCTCCAACTTTGCCTAGTTTCAGTAACCGTAAAATTGTACTGCTGCACGCTCAATGCTTGTTCGATGCTGTGGGCTCTACCACACGTGCTAATGACGACTTGCTTCACTGAATAACTCGAAGTCTGACAATATGAGAATCAGATAAATGAGCCATGAGAGCCTTGAGACATGAGACATGAGAACTTCCTCTCTGCTGTGCAAGGCCTTTTATCAACTTCTTAAGGGGCGTATCCATCCCTTCCATAGCTTGTTCCTCCGTCATTGCTTGAAGTTCTAACTTTGGCTATACTTGACGGATTTTCAAATTTCAAAAACTCATAATTAATTTCTTCAAAATTCCAAATCAATGCCATAACTGAAAATAGTTTTCCACAATTCTGCATGCCAAAAGTAATTAAATATGGTAGTTTCAGTAATCTCCGTATCCCTCCAAGCTATCATTCATTGGTTCGAGCCTCTCCTCCAATAGCGTAACTTCTTCCTTAGCACAATTCCTTGTTTCCGTGCGACTGCGTCGTAAATCTTAGATCCTTCTCGAACAAAATCATGACGTCACCAAGAATCTCAGCTCAACCAGCCTACTTGCATGAAGTCTGCGTCATCCGTGCCTACGTCATGAATATACACGTCACAACTATGACAGCCATAACTTTATTCACATATGCCAATACAGCCACCGTGGTCTCAATATAATTCAATTTACGGGGGCAGTACCATTAAAGGAAAATTATTATGTAGGTTCATTATTCAAACTTTCTGTTCGATCGCATGATTACGACACAAGAAATGAAAACTTTATTTTAAAATTTCGCACAGCCGCCATCTTGAGGTTATGTAAACAATTGAACTGAATTAGATGCCAGTGCATTACAATATGTATAATCATTTACTGTACCACATTTCACTGCACTCAAAGAGTTAAATCACGAGAAAAGTCTATTAAAATGTTTCAAATTCGCTTGGCCGCCATGTTCGTTTTGTACTTTACAGGTTTATGAAGAATAAATAGATAAACTTGTATCAGTACCCTTTATCACCGTACAAAATTTCAGGGTGATATCTGTAATAGTTTAGGAGATATAGAATGTCAGTGAAATATTTCCCACAGCCGCCATTTTGAGATTATGTAAACAATTGAATAAATTAGATGCCAGTGTATGATAATGTGTATAAACATTTTCTGTACCAAGTTTCATTACGTTTGGATGGTTAAGTCGCGAGAAAAGTCTATTTAAAAGTCTCAACTTCGCTTGGCCGGCATGTTGGTTTTGTAGTTACCAGGTTTTTAAAGGTGTCATAGGTGAACTTCTAGTAGTACCCTTTATCACCGTACACAATTTGAGGGTGATATCGGTAATAGTTTCGGAGATACTGATTGCTGGTGAAATATTTCGCACAGTCGCCATGTTGGATTGGTGAGACACAATAAAATTTGAAGGGCACGGTCGGGGTCCGCCAGAATAGTGCTATGATCTTACCGAGTTTCATTGGAATCGCTCCAGCCGTTTAGAAGTTATTAGGGGACACACACACACACCTCATACACATACATACACACGGACAAAAGGTGATCTCATAAGCTTTTTTTTTTCATAAAATGATAATAGGCTAAAAAATGTAGTGTAGTGCATTCGAAATATTGTAACTATTCTTTATTTTATTATTATTACCAAACTATTTTCCATCTGATTTGATATTTTTTTATTACCTATTGTTGTGGGCCCCAACTTATCATATCGCCCAGGGCCCTACAAGGCCTGGACCCACCACTGTACCCAGCCTCCTGAGGCAGATGTGGGTTCAATTCTCACGTGAGTCATGCTGGAGATGCTTTCCATGATTTCGCACATCTACTCCAGGAAAATGCCGGTATGGTTCCCAACTTAAAACCACGGTCGCCTCTTTCCCCATCCGCACCTGAATTACAAATACACACACTACTACAGACACCCTAATAACACAGGTCATAATAAAAATTCTGTGTAGATTAAGGCTTTCACGGCCCGGAATACCATTAATATTATTCATATTTTTGGAATTAGGCCATGTGGAAATAAACAAGAAGTTCCGTGAAGAACTATACAGCCTACTTTTCATGCCAATGATTATTCTATAGTATATGAACCTATCTAGAATAATGACGAAATTAATTTGGTAATATCGAAATATCTAATTAGTTCAAAATATACCTGGTAAAATGTAGCCTAATAGAGCACTACAGTTGGCAGCCCTGGTGAGTGAATATATTCTTAGTTCCATCTCTTAAGGTACAGAATACAAAATTTGGTTGAAGTCCAATGGACGATACATGCAGTTAGACACTGGATCCATCAGCACGCGTAAAAGCATGTTGCCGACAATACCATGCGTGTGCTGGTCAGAAATAATCGGAAATATTATGATATCTTGTTGTGCCAATTTTGGATGAAATCCATTTGTTAGTACAGAAGTTACATGTATTTTAAAATTGGACATATCAGCAGGCATAGAATTATGTTGGCAGCACTGCCTTGTATTAATTACTCCAAATTAATCTTGAATGTCAGGTGCTATACGTGTGCAAAGTATAGAGCTGTTGGCTTGCATACTTTCTGATACATTGATATTAGGGTAAAAAATATAGACAGCATTTATTAACAGTTGGCAGCCCTGATTGCTCTTAAGAATACTTATAGTCATATCTGTTATGGTACACATAGCACATACGAAATTTGGTTGAAATCCAACTGATAGTATAGAAGTTACATGTATTTAAAAATTGGTACTATCAGCAGGCTTATAATCATGTTGGTAGAACTGACGTATATAAGTTACTCCAAATTAATCTAAAATGTCAGAATATAAGTGTGCATAGTTTAAAGCTGTTGGCTTGCATACTTTCTGATATATTGGTATTTGGATTTTAAAAAATAGAGAGAGCAATTTTTAACAGTTGGCAGTCCTGGTGGCTCTTAAGAATACGCTCAGTCATATCTGTTTATGTACAGATATTACATACAAAATTTGGTTGAAATCCAATTAATAGTGTAGAAGTTATATGCATTTTAACATTGGACCTATCAGAAGGCAACACTGTCATGGTTGGCCTCCCGGAAATTAAACTGAAATAGTATTATCTACATGTGTGCCTATTTTGGAATAGCTCCCATGCATAGCTTGCAAGATATCCAACATGGAGCTCAAATTTCTAGTGCGTGTTTTCAGCCGTTGGTAGCACTGACATCATTTTCAAATATGGCCGTGAAATATTCCAGTGCACATCTTTACTCATACTAAATTTGGTTTTGATTGCTGCAGCCGTTTAGGAGTTGATAGGGGGGGACACACACACAGCCAGCCAGACAGACAGACAGACAGACAGACACACACATTTTCCCGGATGGATCTCATAAGTCGACTTTTTCCTCATTTTTGCAAAATGTGAAAAGAAGGCTAACAAGAAGTTCCGTGAAGAACTATACTGCCTACTTTTCATGCCAATGATTATTCTACAGAATATGAACCTATCTAGAATAATGACGAAATTAAGTTGCTAATATCGAAATTTCCAATTAGTTCGAAATACTGTATACCTGGCATAATGAATCCTAATAGAGCACTACAGTTGGCAGCCCTGATGACTGAATATATTCTTAGTTCCGTTTCTTACGGTACTAAATACAAAATTTGGTTGAAGTCCACTGAATAGCATGGACGTTACATGCAGTTAAACATTGGATCTAACAGCGCGCGTAAAATCATGTTGGCAACAATGTCATGCATGTATTGGTCAGAAATAATCTGAAATAATATGATCTATTGTTGTGCCAATTTTGAATGAAATCCATTAGTTAGTATAGAAGTTACATGCATTTTAAAATTGGACCTATCAGCAGGCTTAGAATCATGTTGGCAGCACTGACGTATATTAGTTACTCCAAATTCGTCTAGAATGCCAGGTACTATACGTGTGCAAAGTTTAGAGCTATTGGCTTGCATACTTTCTGATATATTGATATTAGGGTAACAAAAATAGGGACAGCACATATTAACAGTTGGCAGCCCTGGTTGCTACTTAGAATACGCATAGTCATATCTGTTATGGTACACATAGCACATACGAAATTTGGTTGAAATCCAAATGATAGTATGGAAGTTACATGTATTTAAAGTTGGACCTGTCAGCAGGCTTAGAATCATGTTGGTAGCACTGACGTATATAAGTTACTCCAAATTAATATAGAATGTCAGGTACTATACGTGTGCATAGTTTAAAGCTGTCGGCTTGCATACTTTCTGATATATTGGTATTTGGATAAAATAAATTAGGAGCATTTATTAACAGTTGGCAGCCCTGGTAGGTCTTAAGAATAAGCTCAGTCATATCTGGTTATCTACACATACAACATACGAAATTTGGTTGAATTCCACTTGATAGTGTAGAAGTTATATGCTTTTAAATATTGGACCTATCAGGAGGCTTATAATCATTTTGGCAACACTGCCATGTTTGGCCTCCTGGAAATTAAACTGAAATATTATGATCTGTACGTGTGCCAATTTTGAAATAGCTCCCATTCATACTTTCCAAGATATCCAACATGGAGCTCAAATTTCAATTGCGATTTTTTAGCAGTTGGTAGCACTGACACCATTTTCAAATATGGCCGTGAGATATTCAGGTATAGATCTTTACTCCTACCAAATTTTGTTTCGATTGCTGCAGCCGTTTAGGAGTTGATAGGGGGGGACACACACACAGCCAGACAGACAGACAGACAGACAGACAGAAGGACAGACAGACAGACAGACAGACGGACAGACAGACAGACAGACACACATTTTCCCGGATCGATCTCATAAGTCTACTTTTTCCTCATTTTTGCAAAATGTGAAAAGTAGGCTAAAAATAAATTAAAAAATTCTATATGTTTCGAGGGGAACCTTACCTTCTTTTTCAATAGGTATTTATTGTATGATCATTGTCACACATTCTTTGGCCACATTGTATTAATTCTATTGAAATAGGAGGCAAGGTCCCTCTCGAATCATATATGAACTTATTTATATTTATTTTCACACAGCATACTCCCAAAAATATGAATAACTTGCTATTTTACCCGGCGTTGCCCGGGAGGTATATTTACAGGTAATAATAATAATAATAATATCGTATGGCCTCAGGTTCCGGGTGCAAGCTTTGTTATTTGACACCCAGAGGGTAGCTTGCATGTCGAATTTCGTTGTTCCCTGACTATGAAAGTCAAGGAGGTTAGATGTTAGATATCTAAGCTCCTTGAACACTATAGCGCTTTCTAGTAGAGAAATGAGGAACTTTGTGTTGGCGGAAACTCCCGAGATTAATTTTGCCATTATGAACTCGGCCTACTGAATTCAAATGGGTTCTTTGACAGGCCAACATCGTATGACATGCGTATCGTATGTTTGCCGCCTTTCTAAAATCACTTACCACGGCCAGGAGCGAACCCTCAATCTTGGGGTTAGTAGACCGACACGATATCCACTCACCACCGCGACAAGCTATTTACAGGTTATAGAAAGATACATGCCAATATATTACGCAAAGTATATTCACTTTGCCCCTAAGTGAGTTTAAAACATAGTTCTCCTGGGCTCTGAAGTTAATCAAGTGCAATATTAACTCACTGTAAATCTAGGCGAAAGGTACTGTGGAGTACAATAACGTAGTAGAGAATGCATTAATAACAAAAAAAAAACAAGTAGTTCCGTGAAGAACTATACAGCCTATTTTCAAATATCCTGCTCATGTTAACTGCCTCTATCAACATACAAAATTTCAGTTTAATTGCTGTAAGGGATTCGTAGATATTGAGAACCGTCTAAATATTTCAGATGGTCGCCAGGATGGATTTTTATTTTTGTACTATTACATTAAGATTCGGCCTGCTTGCCATCTCTTGATGAATGCAGTACATTTGCATTTGTCTATTGGCACAGGCTAGAGTGAAAAGGTGGTTTTTCACCGATGTCTCAGTCTCACTCATGGCTCTGATTATATGGAAGCTACTGAGGTATGGTTGGTGCTTAGTAATGACATTCGGGGCACAGTCAGTGCCTGTGATTGCTGTGAAAAGTTCTACTCATAGGGTTAGTACTACCGTTCTGACTCAGTGAGGAAAGCAATGGCAAACTACCTCACTCCTCTTCTTGCCTGGTACGCCTCAATTTAGCGCTGCCTTGGGTTTTTGTGGGTATCTACTCTCATAACCTAACGGCGGTACTTTTTGAGGATCCAACCAGCCTTCGGGCTGACTACCTAACAGACAGACATTAAGATTATTGTGTACGTGTGGTATTCAAACTTCAATCGCATGATTAGAAAACAAGAAGTAAAAACGAGATTTTAAAATTACGCACAGCAGCCATCTTGTGATTATGCAAACAATCGAAATAAATTAGATGCCAGTGGATCAACATTTGTATAAGCATTTAACGTGCAACGTTTCACGGCACTCGGATAGTTAATTCGCGAGAAACGTCCATTTAAATATTTATACTTCGCGTCGCCGCCTTGTTGGATTTGTGCTCACCAGGTTACTGAAAGTCCTATAGGTGAACATATGTTCATAGTCTCTATGAACATTAAAAAAAAAACAGTTTGGTTGCTGTAAAAGATTCATAGATATTGAGAACCGTCTAAATATTTCGGAACCTCGCCAATTAGGATTGTTATATGTATAGGCCATAGAGTTATGTACCATTCGAGGACAATTTATGCCTAGGTTCATTATTCAAACTTTCTCTTCGATCGCATGATTACGACACAGGAAATAAAAACTTAATTTTAAAATTTCGCACAGCCGCCATCTTGAGGTCATGTAAACAATTGAATTAAATTAGATGGCAGTGCATTACAATCTGCAAAATCATTTACTGTACCACATTTCACTGCGCTCAGAGAATTAACTCACGAGAAAAGCCTATTAAAATATTTCAAATTCACTTGGTCGCCATGTTCGTTTTTTACTTGACTGGTTTATGAAATATATATAGGTAAACTTGTCTCAGTACCCTTTATCACCGTACAAAATTGCAGGGTGATATCTGTAATAGTTTCGGAGATATAGAATGTCAGTGAAATAATTCGCACAGCCGCCATTTTGAGGTTATGTAAACAATTGAACTAAATTAGACTCCAGTGCATTGCAATGTGTATAAATATTTGCTGTACCAAGTTTCATTACGTTTGGATAGTTAAATCGCGAGAAAAGTCTATTTAAAAGTCCCAATTTCGCTTTGCCGCCATGTTGGTTTTGTAGCCACCAGGGTTTTGAAAGTCTCATAGGTGAACTTCTAGTAGTGCCCTTTATCGCCATACACAATTTCAGGGCGATATCGGTAATAGTTTCGGAGATATTGAATGCTAGAGAAATATTTCGCACAGCCGCCATGTTGGATTGGTGAGACGTAACAAGATTTGAAGGGCACGGTCGAGGTCACCGGGAATAGTGCCATGAACTTACCGAGTTTCACTGAAATCGCACCAGCCGTTTAGATTTTATTAGGGGGACACACACACACACCTCACACACACACACGCACACGCGTACACACACACGGACAAAAGGTGATCTCATAAGCCTATTTTTTCAAAATTGAAAATAGGCTAAAAAAGCTGTATATGCACATTTCTCAAGGACCTAGTCTCTCAATTACAGTACTTTCCTGATAGTCTTCATTTATGTTGTAATGGGTGTAATTTAGACGTCTTGTTCACATAGTTCTCTTTCATTTTTAGCCTATTTTCAATTTTGAAAAAATAGGCTTATGAGATCACCTTTTGTCCGTGTGTGTGTGCGTGTGTGTGTGTGTGTGTGTGCGAGGTGTGTGTCCTCCCCCCTCCCCCCCCGGTAATAAAATCTAAACGGCTGGAGCGATTTCAATGAAACTCGGTAAGTTCATAGCACTATTCCCGGCGACCTCGACCGTGCCCTTCAAATTTTGTTACGTCTCACCAATCCAACATGGTGGCTGTGCGAAATATTTCACTAGCATTCAATATCTCCGAAACTATTACCGATATCGCCCTGAAATTGTGTACGGTGATAAAGGGCACTACTAGACGTTCACCTATGAGACTTTCAAAAACCTGGTGACTACAGAACCAACATGGCGGTCAAACGAAATTGAGACTTTTAAATAGACATTTCTCGCGATTTAACTATCCAAACGTACTGAAACTTGGTACAGCAAATGTTTATACACATTGTAATGCACTGGAGTATAATTTAGTTCAATTGTTTATATAACCTCAAAATGGCGGCTGTGCGAAATATTTCACTGACATTCTATATCTCCGAAACTATTACAGATATCATCATGCAATTTTGTACGGTGATAAAGGGTACTGATACAAGTTTACCTATGTATATTTCATAAACCTGTAAAGTACAAAACGAACATAGCGACCAAGCGAATTTGAAATATTTTAATAGACTTTTGTCGTGATTTAACTCTCTGAGCGCAGTGAAATGTGGTGCAGTAAATGATTTTGCAGATTGTAATGCACTGCCATCTAATTTAATTCAATTGTTTACATAACCTCAGGATGGTGGCTGTGCGAAATTTTAAAATTAAGTTTTTATTCTTGTGTCGTAATCATGCGATCGAAGTGAAAGTTTGAATAATGAAGCTAGGCAATAATTGTTCTTGAATGGTACATAACTCTATGGCCTATACATATAACAATCCTAAATGGCGAGCTTCCGAAATATTTAGACGGTTCTCAATATCTATGAATCTTTTACAGCAACCAAACTGTTTTTTTTAATGTTCATAGAGACTATGAACATATGTTCACCTATAGGACTTTCAGTACCCTGGTGAGGACAAATCCTACATGGCGGCGACGCAAAGTATACATATTTAAATGGACGTTTCTCGCGAATTAATGATAGAACGTACAAGGCACTGCCGGCAGGACGTTACGTCCTCATTTGAGTACGTAATTCAATTGCTTATATGAGGACGAAGCGTCCTGCTGGCAAGACCGTTCTTTTTCCCATTATAAAGAGGGAAATGTAGCGAATCAGCGCATGCAAGTCTGAAGTTGGTTGCTCTGACCGTTCAGTAATGGCGGCGATTGTGTTTATGTTATTGCTACCTATTTGGATACTCCAAACAGCGGAAATGCATGGAGTCGCTCGTTATTTTCTTGTAATTTTGATACCACTAAATGTCATAGTACAGTAGTTAAAATCACGCGTAGTTTTGGAACAGACAAAAACACAACTAGGTGTTTGTTAAAAGATTTGTTCTCTAGTGATGGGCGGGTCACTGACGGTGTCGCGCCTACTGCCAGATATAACTTCTTTGAAATGGCTAAAGTTGTAGGGAAATAAATCCCATTTTATATACATTTTTATATAGCCTATTTAAGATCTTAAAATTTTTACAACTTTTTATAGCCTACTTCTCATACATTTATTTAGTCACTGTACAGTATGAAAACACGTTTATACTTTATACGTTTATAGTCAATAAGTGATTACGAGACAGTTATTGTATTAGTCAATATGAGTCATATTACACTGTTTTAGAATATTTACAGTCTTTTATTGTTTCCCCAGTACCAGATCTGCAGTATTATTACGCGCTGATAACCCAAAGTACTGCCGGAAGGACGCCTCCTGCTGGAAGGCCAGTTCAAACATTTGCCATGAGGGTCCAAAGTTCTGCTGGAAGGACGCGCCGCTGTGTACAAAAGTACTCCCGGAAGGTCCTTCTAGCAGGACGAGTGACTGTACGCTCTATCATTAACTATCCGAATGCCGTGAAACGTTGCACGTTAAATGCTTATACAAATGTTGTTCCACTGGCATGTAATTTATTTCAATTGTTTGCATAATCACAAGATGGCTGGTGTGCGTACTTTTAAAATCTCGTTTTTATTTCTTGTGTTCTAATCATGCGATTGAAGTTTGAATACCACCCGTACACAATAATCTTAATGTAATAGTACAAAAATAAAAATGCATCCTGGCGACCATAGGAAATATTTAGACGGTTCGCAATATCTACGAATCTGTTACAGCAATTAAACTGAAATGTTGTATGTTGATAGAGACAATTAACATGAGCAGGATATATGAAAATAGGCTGTATAGTTCTTCACGGAACTACTTGTTAAATTGTCGCATCTACCTTTTAGAAAAGAAACAATATTTAAATTATTAAATGTTTGGAATATAAAGTCATCATTCTGAAGTTAAATATACATACGACTTTTAACCCCGCACAAATGGTGTGATTAATGAGAAATGGCTTATTCATGTACATAGGTCAGTGTGTAGGCTACTATAGCTGCATATTAGGGAACAGTATTGCTGTATTTGCATGCCTATTATCTCATATTGGCCGGCTTCGGTGGCGTATTTAGTAGCATGCTGAGCTTCTATACCTAAGGTCGCGGGTTAAACCCGGCCGAAGTCATCAGATTTTTGAAGTGCGATAAAAATCCCTCAGTATGCCTTCCTTCGGAGGGGAAGTAAAGCCGGTGGGCCCATGTCATAGATGTATGTGATGTAAAAGAACCTTCCACTAACTACACTCGTGTGAAGATAAAATTTGTAAGTTAAATTTGATTAACGTTATTATGTCCCAACGTTCACCGTCAGATTCTGTAGCGGTGGTATCTATTAGCCAAGTTTGCAGCTAGGTGTCATTGACAGTAGCATTTGGTAGCAAAATTAGGAACTACTTAAAACTGACTGCCTGCCTGCCTGCAGTCCTTACCTGAATTACATATAATACACAACAATACAGCCATCATATTTAACACCGGTTATCAGGCAGATTCTACACACATCCAAAGTACACGGGGCTGCATGACCGCGTTGTCGCAGCCCCTAAACAGAGGAAACAAACAACCTATCTCACCTAGTTAAAAACCGACAGTAGTGGCTACGCTGGCTAAAGCGCTGCGTTAGGTCATGGGGCCAAGCTCTCTGCTGACTCGGTAGACGCGTGGGTTCGAGCCCCACCGTCGGCTGTCCTTGAAATGGTTTTCCGTGGTTTCCCCATTTTCAACACCAAGCAAATGCTGGGACAGTACCTTCTGAAAGGCCACGGCCGCTTCCTTCCACATCCTTGCCCAGTTTCATTCATCTTCATCCATTCCATCTCTCATCCCGCCGCGCAGGTCGCCCCCGGGCGTCGAATAGAAAGACCTGCACTCGGCCTCTCAGGAGGCCACACGAAAAAAAAACCTAGTTAAAGTAAATGCAGCAACATATAATCCCAGTATAATGTCAAATAAGATGAATTGATCGAGAACACATTGGGTTTCTTTAGCCCCTAAAGTATTTCGTAAGATAAGAAAAAATATTCTCTAAACCCATACCATAATGATCTCTAAAATGCTATAGCGGAGTTCAAGGTGTTAAGAATTCGTGATAACTACACCATTATACAATATCGTTCGTCAGTAAGCACTAAAATGGCTAATACATAGGAAAAATACGTGTAAACGAACAGAAACTGTTACCTGACAAGGGGTTTGTTTGTGTTATGGGGGCCGGTTTCGGTGTTAACGCACACAGGAATAGTAATTGAAATTAATTTTGTATCTACTGTAACTTTTCACATATACCATAATCTTACATCGTTGCACTGCCGCATATGTGGAATATTTTTAGCCTTTATCTTTATATAACTCATTTCTTTAATTACCACATTCATTTAATATAACAATCATTTAATTTTTATACATATTTTTCAACAACCCAATCATGAAAACAATACACCATCGTAAAAGGAACATAAATCACCCTGCCATTAGCAAAGCCACCTGCCATTAGCAAAGCCACCTCCTGCCGGATCACAGAGAGAACCAAATTGGCACAATGCCACACTCCCTGTAAGCGCCATAGCACGAGGTGACCATGCTACAAACTAAAAGTAACCTTAAACTATAAATTAAACAGTGACAAAACGAACTATTTATTGTATCGTATTCTTATGCAAACGTATTGTGGGATGAACACAATTTATTTTGAGAGCCAAGATCAGATACATGTACAAAGATCAGAACTCCTTTGTCAACCAACAAACTCTACTCATGGCAAACGCTGACCTTAGTCAACAATAATGTCTTTGGATGGTCTCTGCCCATGGCGATTCCTGATGTCAAATTGCATTACTACTGCCACACCTGGCCTGGTGGCAAATTGTGTTACTACCACCACGCCAAACTCCCTTGGAGTTGAGTTGGCTACTGTTGAAAACAGTTCGGAATTCTCATACGTCGGTTGTAATTCGTTGTTGCTGGCCTTCTTGAGTCCATTAGCGTAAGTGGAGCGTTTTTCGTGTTTGGTTGATTGGCTGGTTGGTTGCTTGGTTTGTGGATTGGTTGGTTTATTGGTATGCAGCATTACAGCGTTCGTGGCGTCATTGATTCGCATGGGAATAATATATGTACAACACTATTTACACTTGACTGCTATATTAGGGAGTCTTTGGGGTTACCACGATGGTAATTTCACTGCAACTATGCTTACATGGGTATCTTGGCTGCTTTAAACTGCCTGCCCATTAAGCGATTACAGTACTGGTTTATGCGAACAACCTCGTTTCCAAATATAGACGCTAAGAGCAGCACCAACCCACTGTGATCGCCGCTTTCTGAAGTCACTGTTACAGACATTTGTTTTGTATTGATGTTAGTGTGAAATTGTGTTTTGTATTTTATGATGGCGTAATGCTGTGTGCGCTTCTGTAAATCAGAACAAGGCAAGTTTGAATGCCGAGGAATCTCATTTCATGAGTTACCATCGGACAATTCACTTGACATAAATACACACACTAATACAGTCATCATAATAAGACGGGTTATCAGACAAATTCAACACACAGCCAAGTACACGGGGCTACATGAGCACGATGTTGCTAAGCCCCCAAATTAATCAACATCCCATTCTTCGGTGGCCAGAGGCATTTCATTTCCCTGTCTTTTATTGCCCTATTCTTTTCTTTTCATCTCGTCTATTATTTAAGTTAGATTTAAATTAGTTGGAAGTAGTTGTAGTTTTATTATCATCCGTACCGGGTATTTACGGGCAAGTGAGGTAGACATTACTTCCCTTGAAAACAATCACTTCCACCACCATGTATGTTTCGCTTTCCTATAAATTGAAACTTTAAACGTGTTTCTAAATTAATATCATATTATAAGGTGCGTTCAAAAAGTAACGAGCCGGAGGCTGGAATGCGCAGACCGGCGACGACATCGGCTAATCGTGGCGTGTGTAACGAGGTGTGGTTCCGACCAGAGCGTGGAAGGTCACAGCCCGTTGCTAGTGGGCACGCGTGCCCGTCACGTGACGATACAAAGCGAGCAGCAGCATGCATCAATCGTCCAACGCTGCCTGTCGCATTGCAAACAGTGACATGGAGGCGTCAAACGAAGAGCAAAGAGGTGTTGTTCGGTTTCTGACAGCGAAAGGAGTAGGGGGAATGGACATTCATCACCGAATGTCACAAGTGCACGGCGAAAACTGCATGTCCCTTGCAAGGGTCAAGGCGTGGTACAAACGCTTAAGGGAAGGACGGGTGTCGCTAACCGATGATGCCTGGTCTGGGGCACCCCCCCGTGCATTACCGATGACAACGTCCGGCTGGTTGATAAACTCATTACCCAGGACCGCCGAGTGACAGTGAACGCCATAACCACCGTGGTCGGATTGAGCGTCGGAAGTGTGCATACCATCATGAAGGAACGACTGCACTTGCGGAAAGTGTGTGCCCAATGGGTGCCCCACAGTCTTCAACCACACCAGGAAGCATGTCGAATGGCCTACTGTCTTGGTCTTGGTTGGACGAATGGTGCATGCTGCTGTTCGCTTTGTATCGTCACGTGACGTGCACGCGTGCCCTCAATGACGGGCTGTGACCTTCCACGCTCTGGTCGGAACCACACCTCGTTACACACGCCACGATTAGCCGATGTCGTCACCGGTTTGCGCATTCCAGCCTCCGGCTCGTTACTTTTTGAACGCACCTAATATTTATGCTGATTGAATAACAAAAGAACTAACTTCGTGCCATGTTTTCGCGTTTTTTGAAACTCGATATTAAGCCTCCAAAGTTAAAAACCCTTCGTTTCAGGTATCGTCCCCTTAAAAAGCCGCGGTAGGTTGGCCCTGCAACCTAACGGTGAATTAATATACAGTATATCCTGTACGCGTCTGAGTGTTGAATGGGCAGGCAGTTTAAAGCAGTCAGGAGGGTTGCGATCCAGCTGGCTATGGAAATGCCGCGGCGATCACAGTAGGTTTGTGCTGCAACCTATCTTGTGTTGAATGGACAGGCAGTTTAAAGAAGCTTGGAGGGATGTGATCTAACTGGCAGTGGGTGTAGCATGGCTTCTTACCGAGATACATGGAAATTTGGTGGTCCCGTCTTGAGCTATTGTTGCCATGGAGATGCCGGCCTTGCCATTACTTTATCAGTTTATTTTCTGACTTAATTAGACTTTACTCGAGTGCAAAAAGGCCGAAATTAGAAGAATGAGAAAGACTATCAAAAATGCATGTAGCCAGCCGTTCCTTCTGGGTTCTAAACTATGTGTATGCAAAATTTGGTTGAGATTGGAGGAACGGTGTAGATTTGTATACGGAACAAATATACCCACCCACCCACCTACATACATATATACATATATACATACATACATACATACATACATACATACATACATACATACATACATACATACTTTCACTTTTATATATTAGATATTAATTTCATAAAAGTTCTATATATACACATCCAAGTACATGGGGCTAAATGGCCATGATATCCAAGCCCCTCAAATTAAACAACTACAAAAACAAGTCGCTTCAGGCATTCGTCTGCGTAAAAAATACTATTATAATTTTATTAATGCAGCCAATGGACATGTACTCTTCTTTTCAGGACGGGTCACGGAAGGGATATTGGAAGGAAATCGGCTGTGGACCTATTGAAAGGAACCGTCCCGGCATTTGACTGGTGGTGAAAATGGGAAACCATGAAAACCATTTTCAGGACGGCTGGGGGTGGGATTCGAACCGATGCCAGCGAGCCACGAGGTAGGAAAGCGCTCTCGTCCCCCGCGGCCGGAAAAAGAAACTATTATTAGAAGAACATTATAATTCTTGACATAAGGAGGCTTTCAGCTATTAGGTCGTTACAAATAGAACAAGCCAATACATGCAGAGTAAATAATTAAATTATCTACCCCAATCGAACCAGTGTCCCCAGATATCGCTCCCTCTACTCTACCAACTGAGTTAAATGGAAATACAGTAAAAGCTGCTTTTGAGAGACGCCTGATAAGGGAGACAGCCCTTTAATGTAGATGAAATGAAAATCCTCAGCCTGCTTCCAGTCTCCGACCGGGTCAGGAATGGAATGAATGAAGCCCCCATCTAGCGGCGAGGATATGAACTGTGCCGGCTGCCGAGGCCTGACGCACTCCTCTGGGGCAATGATTAAATGAATGACAGATGAAATGAAATGATAGTGGAGAGTGTTGCTGGAATGAAATTTTTGACAGGGAAAACCGGAGTACCCGGAGAAAAACCTGTCTGCCTCCGTTTTGTCCAGCACAGATCTCACATGGAGTGACCGGGATTTGAACCATGGACCCAGCGGTGAGAGGCCGGCGTGCTGCCGCCTAAGCCACGGAGGCTGCTAATGTAGATAAATACTGAAAAAGAAAAACAAATGTACGCTTAAGTGATACAGCACATCGGTTTACAGAGACAACAGAGGATTTCCACTCTCAACAACCAAGTCCAAGTCAGATATGTACAGTAGCTAAGCATTGTTTCTGAGCTCAACATTTGAGCTTCATGTCACCATTACCGGGTGAGTTAGCCGTAGTCGTTACGGCATGACTGCTGGCAGTCGCTCACATCCGGGAGGTGAGGAGTTTCGAATCCCCCCGCCGGCAACCTTGAAGATGGTCTTCTGTGGTTTCCCATCTTCCTTCTAGGCAAATGCCGGGGTTGGTCCCTAACTATAGGCCACAGCCACTACCTTCCAACTCCTTGTCCTTACATTCACACTTTCCTCCCCCGACAACACACCACACGCGACGGTACGTGTAGCTCACCCATTGGGTGTCCGCCTCGAAGCAGCTACAAAACTGGCGAGCCGAAAATGTCCTCGGACACTCCCGGCACTAAAAGCCATACACTAAAAAAAAGTGTCACCATTGTCAGTGGGTGTTGGGTGTGTCACATCGCGAATGAAATTGCACATAAAGGTTTGTCGCTGTGCGAAAACAATTCTACTTTAAACAAAATCAAAACCCAGCCGGTCAATACCCCAGTTCGAGAATTTGCAAAATTCACGGGCGTCTCCAAAGATACGATTTGGCGTTTGAAAACAAATGAAGTGAACTAGCGTGAAGAATGGATTCGTACAGAGAAGGGCAGTTATTCAGTGAGAAGGAAACTGAAAGGAGAAGTTAAAAAGCAGCTTTACCGTAGAGTATGTATTTTTTTAATTGTATGTAGTTTATGCAGTACAGTACACACCAAAGCTGTACATACTATTGATCTTTTTCTTTCAGTTCAGTTGACATATACTGTATGTGGTATACAGTAATTACATTACTGTCGACCAAAATATTGCAACGCTGTACAGCTTTCTCCGTATCGGCTACCTGCTGAACCCTGTCTTATTTCCCCGTACAAATACAAACCAATATAAAATAAGTGAATTAATTTACGTATTTCACAGTCATACAGCACAACCTTTTGATGTATAAGGTTTACAACGCGACCAAGAACTACATTTTCCAACAACCCCGAGCCGAGAGAAAGTTGCCATATAAAAATGATAACAACTTTGTTTCTAGGTCACACAAAATTTTGAAATTAATAAACCGGTTATAAAACATTTCAATGTATATGGTGTTAAAATTTGGATTCGATTTGATGACGGGTTTATGAGATAATAATTCTTAAATGTGACGCATGGTTGAAACAAGCTTAAAAATGGGCACTTTTTGTGTTCCAACTGCGATAAAAATATTAAAATATAAATTAAAAATTCCAAACCTACATGAACTGACCTACAATAGAACGACGAAAATGATGATGTTATTGGATTTTATGTAGGTACATTGGTTACTTCACAAACAACCTTCAAACTCGAGTGCACATAATATTTTGGTCGACAGTATTGACATGTATCGCATTTATCACATTATTTTAGCACCTACTTTCCTAAATACAAAATTCTATGAATTTAGCTTTAGTGAGACATCCGGTTAATAAAAGCAAAGTCGGCTTCCGCCCAATGTGTCTCTCAAAAGCGGCTTCTACGGTACTCTATATCTTCATATGTCATGAATGCTGTCGTAAAAATCCAGTTCTTGAAAATAATTCACATTTCTGAACAGTTCTTATGTTTTAAAGCATGTTCGTCTTAAAGGAGACCTTTTTAAAGTAATTTCTATGAATTCCTAATGAGTTCCCTTCGGCATATTGTGATTAAAAGGAAGGCAGGTGATGTTAGATTGTGTGTTAGAATATTAACTGGCATATCAGCATAAGGATGCCTGAATATTGATAGTCGTTGTAGTACTAATTGCTGCGTGAAGCATACACATAACTCATGGCTAAGATGAATGTGACCAAGCATAAACCATTGTGGAGCGTGTTCTGTAACAGAAGCCGCCTCTTGACAAAGCTACCAACCTGCAAATAAAATACATACTACATTGAGATTGTGTATCTGATAAGGACAATTCATTATATGCAAATGAACTGTCTTGCATACGATATGATATTAAAATTGCTTATATGATTCCAGTAATAGAACACGGGTTCGCCTCTTTAGCTTTCAGAACCTTAAGAAGATGTCTTCACTTTATAATAATAATGCCTCGGAAACCTTGATTTCTTATTAAAGATTTAAAGAAACAGGAAAGGATAATATTGAGGAAAATCCTTGATCCAGTCTGCTCAGAAGGAATCTGGATGAAAAAGAAGTCTCGGAAATTTTATCAGCATTCTGAATATAAGGTGCGTTCAAAAAGTAACGAGCCGGAGGCTGTAATGAGCAAACTGGTGACAACATCGGCTAATCGTGGCGTGTGTAACGAAGTGTGGTTCCGAGCAGAGCGTGGAAGGTCACAGCCTGTCGTTAGAGGGCACGCGTGCACGTCACGTGACGATACAAAGCGAGCAGCGGCATGCATAAATCGTCCAACGCTGCCTGTCGCATTACAAACAGTGACATGGAGGCGTCAAACGAAGAGCAAAGAGGTGTTGTTCGGTTTCTGACAGCGAAAGGAGTAGGGGGAACGGACATTCATCGCCGAATGTCACAAGTGTACGGCGAACACTGCATGTCCCTCACAACGGTCAAGGCGTGGCACAAGCGCTTCACGGAAGGACGGGTGTCGTTAGCCGATGATGCCCGGTCAGGGGCGCCCCCCCTGCATTACCGATGACAACGTCCAGCTGGTTGATGCACTCATTACCAAGGACCGCCGAGTGACAGTGAACGCCATAGCCGCCGTGGTCGGATTGAGCGTCGGAAGTGTGCACACCATCATGAAAGAACGACTGCACTTGCGGAAAGTGTATGCCCAATGGGTGACCCACAGTCTTCAACCCCACCAGGAAGCATGTCGAATGGCCTACTGTCTTGGTCTTAGTTGGACGATTGATGCATGCTACTGCTCGCTTTGTATCGTCACGTGACGTGCATGCGTACCCTCTAGCGACGGGCTGTGACCTTCCACGCTCTGGTCAGGACCACACCTCGTTACACACGCCACGATTAGCGGATGTCGTCACCGGTTTGCGCATTACAGCCTCCGGCTCGTTACTTTATGAACGCACCTTATAGATCACTAACACGTTCAGGAAAATTGCGATTGAAGTTCTGTAGCCACATTATCAGAATGAACAATGACAAGCTCTCCAAAAGGATTATCAACCTCGCTCTCTCAATGAAAGTCAAGAACAACACTGGCATAGTGAATTAAGAAGAAACTAGATGAAACCCGTCAAAACATGACGGACAATGGAAAACAAATTTACTGAAGAAGCTTCTTATATAAATTACATTCTTTGTACGATTACTTTTTAGCACTATTGCAACTTTAAGGGCGTCAAAAGATAGCACTCTCAGCATTGCAACATATTGCTGGTCATGATTGAAAACGTGATGAGGTCATCATCATCTTGCACAGTTTCCAGCCACTGGTCGGGTCTGTTTGGAACACAAGCCTCTCCAACGTCTTCTGTCTTCCCACCATCTCTCAGCCTCCACCCTTGTCCAGTCTTCTCCTCTCTTCTTCACGCTTTCTTCCACCCCTTTCAGCCACCTGTCTCTCGGTCTCCCTCTTGGTCTCTTTCCTTCCCACTTCGTCTTGTGTATCCTCCTGGGTATCCTCTTCTCTTCCATTCGTTTTACATGTCCATACCACCTAAGTCTAGATTTCTCTATACCATCCTGTAATGGTACCTCCTTCATTAATTCTCTGGTCCTCTCATTTCTTATTCTGTCCCTCTTTGTAGCTTCAATACTGCTTCTCAAGTCCCTCATCTCACTGGCCTGTATTTTGCTCTTCTCCCTTCCTTTCATAACCCAAGTCTCCGAGGCATACGTCAGGATAGGGACATAGTACGTCCGATATATGATCTTTTTGCTGTTCTGAGGGACATCCTTGCTCCATAACATGCTTCTCGCACTCCTCCGGAATGCTTCTGCCTGTCTCCCCCGCTCATTTATTTCTCTATAGTTCCTTCCATTCTCTTGTATCAGGCTTCCCCGATACTTGAAACTCTCCACTTTCTTCAGCTGTTACCCACCAATTGTTATTCCTGTTGTGGTTCTTACCTTCTTCCTGGTTGTGATCACCATCTCACTCTTATTTATGCTAAATTTCATCCCATAACCTTGTATTATTCCTTCCCACACGTCCAACTGTTCCTGTACCTCCTCCTCCTTGTTTCCCCAAATAATCAAATCATCTGCAAGCACCATTGCTTTCATCTTTCCTTCCCCAATTACTTGTGCCACTCGGGTCATTATGTCATCCATCACCACAATGAAAAGTAACGATGACAGTGTACTTCCTTGTTTCAGACCGTTTCTCTGTTCCAACCAGTCCGATCTCTCTCCTCCCACTTTCACACAGCTCACGCTTCCCTTGTACATCTCCTTTATCCTCCTTATAGTCCATTTTTCTATTCCTCTATCCTCCAGGGACTTCCATACTTTGTTTCTGCATACACTGTCATATGCTTTCTCAATGTCCAGGAAGGCCATCAATAGATCTGTTCCATACTCTTAGTGCTGTTCTTGTAACTGCCTTACAGCAAAAATCAAATCCACTGTGGACCTTTTGCTCTGAAGCCATGTTGTTCTTCCCTCATCCCTCCTTCTATCCTTGTCCTAATTCTCCTTTCCAAAACTTTCTCAATTATCTTTGCACAATGGCTCATCAGTGTTATTCCCCGATAGTTTCTGCATTCTGTTCTACTACCTTTCTTGCAGATCGGGACAATTATTCCCTTTTTCCAGTCCTCTGGGGTCTTCCCTTCCATCCATGCTGTCTTCATCACTCGGGACAACCATTGTATCCCCACCTCTCCTGCTGCTCTCACCATCTCCACACTCAACTCATCCACACCCGGTGCCTTCCCTTCTTTCATCTTCCTCACTGCATCTTCCACTTCTTTCCATGTTAAGTGCTTTTCTGTTTGCAGTTCATCTACTGTACCTCTTCCCCGATTTCTTCCTCCTCGCCGTGGTTTCCATTTGGAGTTCTTCAAAATATTCTTTCCACATTTTCTTCAGTTCTTCCCTATTTTCTATCTCTTGTCCCCTTTTGTTCACCATTCTAACATAATCCGTAGGATCCTTCCGCCTCTTATTCATTACCATCCCATACAGGACCTTTTTTGTACCTTCACTATCCTGCTGGTCATGACTTAAAACGTGATGAGGTAAATAGCCCAATACGTTCAAGAGTTTCTCCTTGAGCTTGATTGATTGTGATAAGGTAGGCCGAGCGAATAGGACATTGTTGCCTATTAAAAGAAAATGTACTGTACCTGCAAGTGTTTTATCGGAAGGTGTTAAATCAAGTCGTAGGATTTGAGCTCTCTGCCTAATATTACTGCACCTATTATATCCGAATCCAAGCAATCTCTTACATATTTCTTACAATTAATTTATTACCATATATGAGTCCTTGGGAAACGTTCAGATTTCTAAGGAGCATAACTATGGCTCAAACGTTCGGAGTATGTGGAGGCGAATCACTTATTTCCAAGGAATTGAAAAATTCAATAATAGGGAAATTAAGTAGCTGGTGGTGTATTCTTGGAATACACGGTACGTGAGAATATAATTTTTAATGCTTTTGCATGTTCATTCCTTCCTCTTTGTCAAATACCAACAGTGATCTATTTTTTCTTTGGTTATCATGTCGCTTATATCTTTTATGAGTCTGTTCTAGATATATATTCCATGACCCACCTAGCGTCATATAGCAGAGAATCTCTGAAGCTCTTCAATTCTTCCTGGTGCAAGAGGACTTCCTTCTCCATCTGGCCACCAGATTTTGCTGCCATCGCCAGCTATTATCTCCTTGATCAGGAGAACTCTGTTTACTTTTTCACTCACCATGCTGCGCTAGTATCGCCTGTTATCAACTCTTTGAAGACCAGCTCATCAAGAGAAAATCATTTTTTGTTTTAACGTTGGCAATGTTTATATGTTCTCCTTTTGTCTCCTACCCCCCACTCTTTTCCCCCTCCTTAGACCCTCCGTGCTCCGTTGAGCAGGTCTCACTTCTCAGTCGACAGTTGACTCGATCAGTCAGGGCTCAACTCGAGCCAGTCTCCTCAGCCCAAGAGGCATACTCTCTTCTACGCCATGTTGGCAAAGTAGTTATCGTCAAAAGGAACTTCACCTTCAACATGAAATCAAGATAAGTACCATCTTAAAGTTTTAACCTCATCTTCAAGGTTTTAACTTTCACGTGCTTTTAACGATACTTTTATAGACAGTGTGAGATTATTTATTTTGGGGCAAAAATCATTCTTCGTGGGATTTGCCATGTTGAGCTTTTGTTCGTATAAGCCAACCTTACTAAAAAGAGCTTTTCTTAAGCTATTCAAATGAGAAATCCTCTCACTACGTGGGATATTATCTAATACCCGCATTCTATAATTCACCAAGCTAGTTCCTCCGTTGGATTTTCTTGACCCCATTTTTCTATAAAGATCGTTCTGGAACCTTCCAGATTCTGTACTTGATCTACAAGTCCTGTCGTCATGTATTTTTCCTCACTCGTGAGAATACTATTTAAAATTGAAGAATCTCATTTCTGAATTAAAAGCTTAATAGCTAACTTTCTTCCACCGCTGGAACCGCTGGAATGTTCTATGGTACATTTAATTGTAACTCCCAACTTTCTCAAGAAATAGACTCTCGCCTATCTAGTGCAATCAGTTATTTTCCTCATTGCAATAACTTTCTTTCTCATAAACTTTCGTGTTTCTACAGTGAACTTTGCATCCATCTTTACAGACTATAGTGATAACCAGTGCTTGCTCCACTTTTCTACCGCGTCGCGATCGTCCGTTTATATTAAATACGGCCATGAACATTGATCCTATATCCCAATGATCTTTCCTCAACCTTCTACTAACAACCCATATTAATAAAATTGTAACTTTTCTATAAGGTGTCACTCACGAAGTGCCCTTCCATTTTTTCTTGTTTAACATTAATTAATTACTGTATAACTACGTGTTTTAAACACGATTTAAACTTACATTGTTTCTTCCCTATAATCAGGACAAACAAATCTTTCAACTCTTGCGTGAGTTATTTCTAGGTGTCACGAAATGGAAACTGCCCCATTTGGCTCGTGATTCCTACTTAAACGTGGGAAGTCTAGAACCTTCCTTTTGACTTTTCCTTCAGGTTTCACCGTAAGTGACCTGTTCTCTTTTGTATAATTGTTATAAAGTAATTCAGCTTAAATATAAGAAGTTGTAGGAACTTCTATCTTATTCTTCATGTTTTTCTTATTGTTATTTTCGAAGTTGTTACTCTCTCTAGAACATTCTCTCAGGAATTTCTCAAGGTACACTTTTGTACTCAATTGAATGTTTATCTTTGATTACTTCATTTGTCCTTTTAAAATCTTACTAAGATTTTAGTATGTATAAGGTTTGAAACCTCATAAATTGTTAATTGCCTGGAGCAACCATTTAATGTGAGGAAGTCTGCGACCCCATTTGTTAAAAAGTTTAAACGAACTATGTTTGTCAAAAATATATTACATACTTGTTAATTTCCTTAAACTTCTTTGAATTGTTAAATAAATTAAGCGTTTCTTTTCGCTTTTTCATTTTTCTAATACAAAGTTTAGGCAAAATCCTGTCTTCCTCGGCTCTCCCTACTTAATGCCATTAAAACCTTTAATAGGGCTTTCACCACTCGTTGCATTTGAGCAAGAACTCTTAGTAGTAACCTCACTAAAGATTCTTTTAGCTTTAATAGCTAATTCTAATTGGCCAGTAAGGCAAGTAAAGCTCGCTACGCCAGCTACCTGCTTGTGGAGATCCTCTCCGAAAACTTATGGTCAGTTTTCCAAAAGATAAGTGTTTCTTTTTGTCTAAACTTTTAGCCGGCTCCTCGCTGAGTAAAAGCTTCGCCATTTCTAAATGCAACCATTGGTTCATTCAACAAAATTACTCCCCAAGGTATAATCTTTTATCATTTTCCTTCTTGGAAACACTTGGTCGCCTTTTCAGAAACTCCATAACTTTGAAAATTGGAAATACCAAACCTGATTTAAATTATTGGCATTCTTCGAATTATTTTGCAAAAACGAATTTCTTTGAACAAACATACAACAAATTTGTTACTCTCAGTCTTGCCAGACCATCACTCTTCCCCATAGTAGTGTTATACATGCTTGAGAGGGATTATACTAAAGCCACTCTCTTGCAAACCGCCCAAGTTCTAGCTGTGTTTCCCGTCAGCTTAGACCAAGCCCTTACTCATTTTAGGTATCCGAGAGCGGATTTGCGGTGGCAACCGCCTCTAAGTGTGTTTAAGGTTAAACTTATAAATTTTGTGGGACTCTCCTCTTATTTTTCTATCCTTTTTCTCCAATCCAAAATCTACTTCCTTTTCTTAATCATCTTCCCTTGGTGGGTGGGTTATTCCTCAGCCAATAATCTACCCAGCTGGCTTTCATCTTCAGTATCCAATCTGTTAACGCTGATGTATGTGTTTGAACTACTGGATATAAGTTCAATGACTTTTAAATTAATATCATTACATTGTTGCAGCTTGGCAAATATGTTATATTCCAGCAGATCAATTTTACCCTCACAACAGTAAAGACCAAAGTAACCACGCGTAGATTTTACGCAAGAGAAATACAATGTAGAACAATGTTTACATTTGATCGTCAAAGACCTTACAGTACACTGTACTGCATAATATCTGGAATTGTTTCTGAAATGGCCTATTTATATTGGATTTTAAATGTGGCTTCGTATTATTCGATAACACTATAGTGTCCTGCAATAACGGAGCCGCTAAATATTAAATGGCAAATAATACTTCCATTGCCGAAATCAACTGCGTAGTTAGACTCAGTACTGTTACGGCTGTGAGTTTGTGTCATCGCTCGCCGCTTGAGTCACAACTGCCCCAGGGACTGGGCTGTGGCTTGCCTCCTGTATTGCGCGCGCCTTATGCAACAGGGCTACTACAGACAAAGGGATAGTCCAGAAGATTCGTGATTGGACCAGCGATGGAAACCTCGAGAAGCCGTGGACCCTGGATGGATCTAGAACCATTTATTGAGTCACCGGCCGGCTATATAAGAGTGACCCGTGAAGCAGTTGTTGTTGTTGTGTTTTACGAGCTAGTGCAAGCGATTATCTTGTGCGACAGAAGTGTGGTGACGAAGTGCTGTGCGAGTTACGAAATCCTGTGACATTGTTTCTCCCAGCTTGTGGACAGCGAGATAGCCTGCTGCAAGTGATCGTAAGTAATTGTGGTCGGTGAACATATAGGAGAGGAGCAGGTAGTTTCTGTCAAGGCCACCCTACTCATTAGGACGGATTAACTTCTGTGATCTGTTGACAAGTGGAAGGGCCAAGAGCGCTCAAGGAAGAGACTTGAGGAAACTGGACTAAGGCTCCTAATTGCTTGTATTTGCTGATTAGTGTAATTTTCTGGCCACAATAAAGTTAATTATTTCTTTAAGCAGTAATTGGTGTTGTGCTTCCTACCCACCGTAACCCAGTTAACAAAGGTGTCACTAAGGGGGTGGCACGTAACAACTGGTGTCAGAAGCCGGATTACGAACTCAAGCATTAGCACAACACCTGACGGTCCTGGTTTCAAAACCCGAGCAGGTCATTTTTTTTTATTTTCCTGTGAGCGCATGCCCGTGACAAGACAAACATCTAAAATGGAAGAGCAATTCGCAGCATTGCTATAAAAGTTAAGTGGCATGGAAACCAAGATGGAAGACGGCCAGAAGAAGATGGAAGACGGGCAGAATAAGTTAGCACAGGACTTGAAGAAATTAGAACTGGGTCTGCGTGAGGAAGTCACGGCAGTGGAAAAGAAGTTCGACGCCTTAAAAGAAGAAGTTGCCGAGCTACGCCGACGCCCGCTGACGGGGGTGGAAGAGAGATTCAACGCCCTACAAAAGGAATTTGCTGAGCTGCGCCGACACCCGCCGACAGGGATGGAAGATAGATTCAAAGCCCTACAAGGGGAAGTCGCCGAGCTGCGCCGACGCCCGCCGACCGGGGTGGATGAGAGAGTCAAAGCCCTACAAGAGGAAGTTGCCGAACTGCGCCAACGCCCACTCACGGGGGTGAAAGAGAAATTCAGCGCTCTTCAAGAGGAAGTTGCCGAGCTGCGCCGACGCCCGCCCACAGGTACACCGGGGACATTAGGAACGGGACAGAGCAGAGTGACGCCCCCAACCTTCGACGGAAAGGTCCCGTGGAGCACCTATTTACGTCAGTTCGAGGCAGCCTGTTCCATAAACAACTGGAACAGCACGGAAAAGGCTACAGCTCTCATTGTAGCGCTGAGAGGGGACGCCCTCAACGTCCTTCAGGCCATCCCGACTGGATCCCAGGACTACGCTTCACTGATCGCCCATATGGAGTCCCGCTATGGGGATAGCCATCTTCAGCAGGCCTACCAGATGCAGCTCCGGACCAGGGTACAAAAGAACGCGGAAACCCTGCAGGAGTTCGAGATGGACATCGCACGTCTCGTAAGGCTTGCCTACCCAACAGCGCCGGCCGACTTTCTGGAGCAGATAGCGACGCAGACCTTCACCGACGGGCTACGGGACTCGGACACTCAACAGGCGCTGCGACTCGCGCGCAATAAGACCCTGGCAGATGCGCTGAGCCACGCACTTGAATTCGAGACGGCAAAACAGGCATCCAGAATGCACGCGCGGGTGCGTCAAGTGGACGTCGATGAACCAGCAAAAACCAACGAGACCAAGCCCCTGGCCGACGAATTGATGGAGGCGCTAAGCCGTTTCTTCAAGAATCGCAGTACCACCAACAAAAACGTAGCCGAAGGACATCCGGAGAGGCGGCCCGGAAGAGGACTACCGACCTGCTGGACCTGCCGTAAGAGAGGCCACCTGAGCAAGGACTGCGGTGATCGCCGCCGCCAGTCGGGACAGTCAGTCGTAGGGAAACCGCGCGGCCCAGGAAAGCAAGTATCAGCCAGCCTAGGGGGGCAAAGGTTAGCTTGTGACAGTCGTCAAGCCCCGGCAGTCCAAGTTCGTGTGACGCAGTTACGGAGGGATAATAGCAGCCTGATGGTCGACGGAGTCGTCAACGGAGAGAGCTGGCCCATGCTAATCGACACGGGAGCATCGAGGACCATCGTTAGTCCCACCGTGATCCCGAAGTGGAGAGTTCAACCCACACAAAGGAACCTCCAGCTAATAACCGCGACCGGAGAGACCGCACCGGTACATGGCGAAGCATCGCTGGAGTTCGTCATTGGTCGACGGGCGATAAAGCATCCAGTGCTTGTGGCTGACGTATCAAATGAAGTGATCATCGGACTGGACTTCCTGGACCAGAACAACATCATCTTGGATCTGAGTACCAACACTCTGCACTTTGGAGGTGAGGAACTTGCTTTGCAACCTGCGCACGAGTCCATCACCGCACGACGAGTAAGGCTGAGAGAAGACGTCATCGTTCCCGCCAGGACGGAGGTCAGTGCTGCCGTAATTGTCGACGGAACTGCTGAGGGAGTGGCGGCTGTCATCGAGCCAAAATATGAGGACATCCAGACAAAAGGATTGCTAGTTGCCAAGACTCTCATCAACACGACGTCTCGGCCGTACGTACGCCTGTCCAACCTGAACGACTACGACATTGCGGTTCACCGGGACACCAACCTAGGAGTCTGCGAGCCCGTTACCTGGATTGCCCGCATCACCGACACGACGGACGGACACCTGCAGACGGACAACCGAAGAAGACGCACACTGCCAGAAGAACTACAGAAGCTGTACCAAGGATCCCAGGATAGCTAAATTATAAGTTAAATTTGACTAACGCTCTTAGGTTTCAACTTTCGTCGCCTGGAGCCGACTGCGGTGGTATCTAGTAACCAAGTTCAGAACTAGTTGGTCGTTGACGGTGGAGTTTGGTAGCAAAAGTAGGAATGTCTGCAGTCCTTACTTGAATTAAAAACAGATAACACACACTAATACGGCCATCACAATTATCACCGGTTATCAGACAGATTCTACACACCCCCAAAGTACACGGGGCTACATGACCGCGTTGTCGCAGCCCCTAAACTGAGGAACCAACCATCCATCATTTCTCTCAGAAATTTGGCCTGAGGAACAAAGGAAGACTTTCAGTGCTTATAGGAAGAGAGTTTGGAAGAAGAAAACAAATACATCATTAGCTAATTAAGTTCCATCGCGCTCTACAGATGGGTATAATGATGTAAAATAACAATAATAATAACAATGCGTATATTAAGGCCTCACGGCCCAGAATACTATTAATGTTATGTTTATTGGGACTAAACCGTTTGATTCTCTTGTTGTAATATTTGAATACTAGCATTACCCGTCGCGGCTTCGCCCGCGAATATTCTAGTTGTAAAGAGTAAACTTAGCAAAATCTCAATCATGAATGCTATGACTGATTTATCCTTGGTATGAATAATCAGACTTTATCAATTCAGCTACTGGTGCAGAGGTTAGAGGTTTGTCATTCCTTCATAGGTATATCAGAGCGAAGTTAGTTTTCTGGGAATATCACAGACACTGTTAATTTAAGGGCCTTTAAATGTGGTTTTCGGAGACCCTTTATAGTCGGGTGAAAAATCTTTCGTACCACACTCACACGTGAAAATTGCGTGAAAAAATTCTAGAGTGCCCCTTGACCCCCTTAAGCGCATTATACTGTACGTATTGATGAATTTTACAACTTAATTTGTTTCAGTGATAACCTTAAAACCATCTGGAAACGTTCACAGTAATGTAATAATTAATTGCAATTGCATTGCGTCTTACAGAAATAGAAGGACCTGTGAGATTCTGTTACCATGGTTACCGTGTTGCTTTCTTCCATTATTTCATTGTAAATATACATGTTTTAAGTAGTTAGTTATTGTTGTTTTAAGGGGCGGAACTACGAGGTCATCTGCTCCTCATGTTTTAAGGTATTCATTTAATGGTGAGGCATTTAAAGAGTAAGTGAGTGCGTTTCGCTTACGCAGTGGGTTATGATGAACCTGTAGGTATCCCGTATGTGTAGGTTGGTGTTAATGGGACCTTATTTTCGGTACAAAGCTGGAATGGGATCTTAGCAGAATAATATAGGAAGGGATTGTGTTGATAAATACAATTTTAGGAAACTCTGAAAAATACTGGAGTAATTAGTCCACATTTGAACTTATCTAATCCAATTATAATCGTGATCTTCAGAACGGATTTCGGGTTATTAGGCTATGTAGATCGTTTCTTGATATCTCACGCTTCACTAACAAATCAAAGATTTGTTCGGAATAGGTGAAAGTGGCACTGGTCTGAGGTTTATATCTGTCTCTTGGGTAGTCAGTCTGGAGGCTGGTTGGATCCTCAGAAAGTACCATCGTAGGTTATGTAAGTAGAAAGCTACCAAAAACCAAAGGAGCGCTATGTTGACGCTTACTAGGCAAGATGAGGAGTGAGGTAGTCTGCCATAGCTTTCCTCACTGAGCGAGCACTACATTACTAACCCTATGAGTAGAACCTTTCCCAGCATCCACAGGCACTAGCTGTGTCCTGAAGGCCATAACTCAACACCACCCATTACCTCAGTAGGCTCAGTAGCTTCCATACAATCACAGCCATGAATGAGACTGAGACATCAGTGATAAGTAGGGCTCGGATTTTTAGGTAAATAATTAATTTTTAATGTAAATACATATTTTAAGCATTTTATAAATACATAAATTCCCGCGTTTCACTTACAAAGACATAATATTTACATTTTTTAAAATCAGAGTTTATTTCATTTTTGTTCCGTGTTACTTCAACGGGGAAGAAGCTGTGTGCTATCAAATCTTCATGCAAAGCGTATGTCAGCTTGCAACTGTGTTATTCTTAACTTGTCGCCCCGTGCCACTCACTGTGGAATCCGGGGATTTACTTGTCCATGTCCATAGCAATATTGCACCACGTGCTAGACCTCCCACCTCCCCCAGACACCTGCAACTAGTGTCACTCACATGCAGTTCATTTCTGGCATTGGGAAGTGTAAGGAAGTTCTACGATGCCTAAAGTAAAAACAACTACAAGTTATCGTCTGCTGCAGAATTTAAAGATAAATTTACTTCTGATGGGGGCGTTCTATTCTGCCAACCATGTGGGAAAGCAAGCAAGGCTGAACAGCTATCTCAGGTTACACAACACCTCAAGGGAAAGAAACATATTGCCGCAGTTTCGCGCCTTCGGAATAAGTGTTTCGCGATAATCGTCGGTCATTTGTGATGGACAACCTGAAGATGTATCTCGTTGTGTATTGTAATGCTTCAGCAGGCAGTGAGACATAGAATAAATTGCATTCGTGAGTATTGCATATTGTTTATATTCACATTAATAAACCAAATTATAATTACATATTTTTACTTTCTTGTCACATATTTCAGGTATTTTTAATACATAAAAAATAAATATTTTCTCGACTTTTAGCACCTAAAAATCTGAGCCCTAGTGATAAGCCACATTTTACTCTGGCCCGTGGCAACAGACGAATGTAAATGTACTGCACTCATCAAGAGATGGTAAACAGGCAGGAAGGTTTATATTGGAATGATCTCTACAAACCTGGAGCCTTTAAGATCCCATTGGCCTACTGGCCTCTGCAGGTGTATACAAATTCTATGTTCGTGCAGCCAAGTATTTTATACATTGGCACGACTAAGCGAACAGTAAAAACAAGAATTAGGGACCATTTTAGTTACTGCAGACTCCAGCAGACAGATCAATGTGCCGTAGTGGAAGATGCATGGGACAGAGACCACTTCATCCGTTTCGAAGATACAGAAATGCTATCTAGGACATAGAAAAACCACGCCAGACTATACTGTACAGAGACATGTACTGAACCCATCTGCAATTGGTTCAAGCGTCGAATCCATATTTTATTTGCAAAAGAAGAGAGGAAATTATACAGTCTTTAGAATGACTTGGAAAGATTTTAAGAAGTGGGCTGTTATAATGTGGCACAAGAATGGGTGACCACGAGTCATGCGGACGTGAGATCATGCTTGACGCATCGATAAGGAGCTGGCGCATGATTATTTATAGAACGAGAAAAACTTTCCACGACGAGTAAGAGAGAATGAGTTTCGGAAATAGACCTTAATCAGCTATAAAATGGCAACCTTGCAACGGCGCAAGAAGAGAAATAATTAGAATTAAGCCATTTGCGAGCATTTAATTAATGAAAGGAACACATCATTGTTGATCATTCTGGAATAGAGATTTTTGTGTGGGGAAAAAACTTATAATATTTGCACAGGAAAGAACTGCAGACGTGGCATGACGTAGTTAGTAATTCCCCGAGCCCAGAGTTGGTAGAGATGGAAAAATAAACCTCACCACCCACATATCTGAGGAGCCAAATTATTTTATATCTTGGAATTGTGTGATCGATTTTCATGATCAAAGAAACCAGTTGACGTTTAAAACAAGAGCTTTCCAGATATATATTTTTCAAAATTATACGACAATTACTTCAGAAGTTAGTGCTGGAGAAGACGCGGATTTGATCTTTTTGCCGCAGATTTGGATAAAAACCCTGGACGTGCCAGGAAGAGCATTCAGTCTACCATAGGTGCCTGAGGGCACGGTATTGTTTCGAAAAGTTTCAGTCAGCCCAAAGAGGAGCGTAACGTTGAAGCATCAACTACAAGACAAGTTACAAGTAAACTCCTAGTGCAGGAGTGCTGCATCAAAGTACATTCAGTTATAAAGGACGCCAGAGAGCGTTATACTGTGTCGCAAAGTACAACAAGTTATTTTAGTGAGCGCTTAGACGCTGCACGCAGGAACAATTATCGTTAAAGTTCACCATTACAGTCAAAGTTTAGGCTATGGACTTGAGAAATAACCGGCGATAGGTACTCGAATATAATAGTTCAGTTAAAGAACCGACGCATCATAAGGTTCCGAAGTACCCAAGGAAAGTGAAATAGACAGTTCTATCTACGTTAAGGAACCAGATCAGGGTAGAACGAAATATTAACGCCTAGTGTTCCTGAATCAAGGTGACTAGAGCGAAGGACGATAAAAATTAGGAATTGTAGTTCCAGGCTTTGTCTAGGTAGACAAATGAACAGCAAACATTGGGGAGTACACCAATAAGCCACGAATCAAAGTAACAGAAAGTAATACAAGGAAATTACTAGGTCACCGATAAACAGTTCGAGCGATCGAAATAGTAATACATCAAGGACAGACTTTTATTTAGACGAACAAGTTAGTGTCTAGCAAGATACGACATCGTGCAGGAAAGTTATAGAAGCCGATAGTCAAACTCAGAATTAGAAGATCAGCCATTCCAGTGAGGTTTAGTTCGATCGAGACTTTCCATCATCTCGTCAGATTAGGAAGCCGACGTGCTATAGTGCAACCCTTGGAAACGGGAAGAGAAAAGAAATCACGTGTGTAAGGCGAATAATTAACGCCAGAGTGATAAAATTTTTATGTAATGTAAATATAGTGAAATTTTTGAGTGTAATATTTTTAGTGAAATTGTAGTGTGTTAAGTGAAAACGAATACAAAATGGTATTCGTTGTATTCAAAGTGATTATGGTATATATTTTATGCGCTGTTAAGAAAATGTCATTGAGTGTAAATATAACCATGAAAATGGCTTAAGAAAAAGTTGGTGGGCGAAAATGTTCCATCGTTGGAGAATTCGGTCGATGACCGTACAGTCATGTGAGTAACTATTTCATTATTATGTGTTTTGGGAAGATTTGCGTATAATCCTCATAAGAGTAGGGATGTTTAATAACAGGTAAAAGAAAGATTGCGCGATATGAACGAATAATTTGATAGAAATACAATAAATATGTGAAATATAAATGAATCCCTTGTGGAAAATATTCATTAAAATATCAGTTTAATGGTAAAAGGTATAAATATGGTAAAGCAAGCGTAATAATAATAAGAATAATTATACAAATGTATTAATAAATGTTGTGAATTTTATATTGAAAGTGGTAGCTTCCGAGCTCCTTTAGATGAATTAATACATGTTGGGAATACATGTTCTTTATGGTAAAAATGATTATTGTAAATGGAGGAAGAGTAATATATATTTTGAGATGTAGATCAAACGTTGATTTTGAATTTATTTACTTCTTTGAAGGCAACTTGGCTAATTAATGTATGAGCGCCATGTCGCGCATTGAAGTAATTTGTCACGCTAGGAATGCGTTGAAATGCTCGGTAAAAGTAATTATGAGGGACAGTTAGTCGTGGTAAATGAACTGTTATAAGTCCTCAAAGCTGTGATAGTGATCACGAGGCATTGTGTGTTGTATGTTGAAAAGGGTGCTATTTATGTTGTATTATGAGCGCTGGTAATAGGCGAGGCCTACCCTAAGTCGCTAATGTTATAAGTCCTCAAAATTGGGATACTGCTCCCGAGGCATTTGAAAGGATCAATCTCAGAGTCGTCCGTGTTGAAGCCCCTTAATATTGGTTGTATTATTGAATTTTTCTTACCCGCTAATGAGGACACTTCATAATTATAATATACCGAAGCTAAGAGAATAAGGTCTGTAGAACCTAAATATGTTGTTTTATGGTTAATTTGTATCGGAAGCCTTGTCATTCAGAGAATTGCATTTGAAACAGCTGTGTGTAAAGCTGAAGGAGCCAGTCCCTTGTGAAAGCGATACTGTGGGCTCTCTTCTCTCCCTGCAATAAATCAAGCCAAGTAGTTAAGATAGACCCTTACCCTCTGGTATTGCGGTAGGTTGGGGAACGGACTGTCTGAGTTATAATACACAGAAGTGTTTAAGATTGTTTTAACGACCCGGTCTTTGATCCGAGGTCCCTTTATATCCATTATTATCGCTTGCAGAGTTCAGATCGTTGCTTTCTTAAGGTATAATGGTCTCTTAAGACAAAAATGATAAAACCCTAACTTTATTATTTAATGATTTAGTGATTCACGAGTCCTATTGAAGACATTAGATTCCGGGAGTAATCTTAAGTTTGACTTGCTCAGTAGTTTTCTATAGCTCGGGAATACGCAAATTTTTCCCAATCACGGTAGTGAGTTGGGAGCTTGAGAGTGAGTGATGGTAACATATGAGCATTGTGAAAGCCCAAAATTAATTGATGATTTGCCATACTTTGATATTATGATTTAAAAAAATATACTCATGTAAATACTAATTGATTTGTGTATAATTGATAACACAGTGTATGTAAACTTTACCGAGCCATTTGGAGCTCGTTATTTTAAAGAATTTGAATTGACAACATATGGAAGTGAATCTTAGTTGAAGTTTTGTTGGTTTTTGGAAAACCAGTCATTATGATTTTGTAATTGTTTAATATGAATTCGTTGTTCAACTTTGGACAAGTGTGAAGTGGAGTGTCAGTATTTTTATTTGTTTAATTTTTGGAGCGCCATATTTTTGGATAATTAAATGTTTTGAGAGTAGGATTTGATTTTTGTTATTTTTTTGGAAGTGTATCCTCTGCTAAATCCAAAGTGTGTAAGTCACAGAGTGGGAGAAAAAACCATGAACCCCGATACTCCCGATTGAGCATTGCTGGCAAACGGTTATTTGCATATTTCATTGTCCAATTAGATTAGACGGAGAGTACAAATATTTAGACACCCTGACCTGAAAGAAATATTACATGAACTATTAATCACTAAATTAACAAGCTCTATGTACAAAAAGGGGATATTTCATTGGCTGATATGTGTCGATCGTCAAGCGATCATCATCAGATCCTGCTCACTTAGGCTTAGAATAGGTTCAGTGGATATGCATTAACTTATGTACGACAAATATTTACAATTATTAAATTACAAAAGTTATTTTTATAACTGGTGTAGCGTGTCCATCTTATGTAAAGATAGAATTAATCAGTATGTTTATAGCACTTCTATAAATGTTGCGTAGTTAAGTTTGTCAGCATTGTGATTTGTGTTAACTTATTACTGTAACGAGCTTCAGATAGAAATGCTGGCAACACTATTTTGCTAATGCTCGTTTCTATTTAACATTCCTATTTAACTGGTGGCCATTTATAATGTGGTTAGTTACGTTAATAAATACGATTACACTATTTGGGCTATCCAGTGCAGAGTCCGTTTCCATTCACTACTCCTAAAACCTCTTTTTTATTAGCCTATTTTCATTTATGAAAATAATAGGCTTATGAGATCACCGTTTGTCCGTGTGTCTGTCTGTGTGTGTTCTTGTGTGTGTGTGTGAGGATTTTTGTGTGTCCCCCCCCCTAATACCTTCTAAACGGCTAGAGCGATTTCAATGAAACTCGGTAAGTTCATAGCACTGCTCCAGGCGACCCTGACCGTGCCTTCAAATTTTGTTACGTCTTACCAATCTAACATGGCGGCTGTGCGAAATATTTTACCAGCGTTCAATATCTCCGAAACTATTACCGATTCACCCTGGAATTTTGTACGGTGATAAAGGGATCTACTAGAAGTTCACCTATGTGACATTTGAAAGCCTGGTAACTACAAAACCAACATGGCGGCCAAGCGAAGTTGTGACTTTTAAATAGACGTTTCTCGCGATTTAACCAACCAAACGCAATGAAACTTGGTACAGTATATGTTTATACACATTGCAATGCACCGAGATCTAACTTCGTTCAATTGTTTACATAACCTCAAGATGGCGGATGTGCGAATTATTTCACCGGCATTCTATATCTTTGAAGCTATAACCGGTATCACCCGTATATTTTATACGGAGATAAAGGGCACTACTGGAAGTTCATCTATGAGACATTCAAAAGCCGGTTAACTACAAAACGAACATGGCGGCCGATCGAAGTTGAATGTTTTAAATAGACTTTTCTCGCGATTTAATGATCCAAACGCAATGCAACTTCGTACAGCAAATGTTTATAAACATTGTAATGCACTGGTATCTAATTTAGTTCAATTGTTTACGTAACCTCAAGATGGCGGCTGTGCGAATTTCGAAAATCAAGTTTTTATTTCTTGTGTTCTAATCATGCGATCGAAACCAACATTTGCATAATGAACGTACACAATAATCATCATCTAATACTACATAACTCTATGGCCTACATATATTAAAATCCAACATGGCGACCATCATACATATTTAGACGGTTCTCAATATCTACAGCAATCAAACTGAAACTTTGTAAGTATATAGAGGCTATAAGCACAAGTTCACATATGGGACGTTCAATAACCTGGCGAGCACAAATCCATCATGGCGGCGACGCAGAATTGAAATATTCAAATGGACGTTTCTAGCATTTTAACCATCCGAGCAAAGTGAAACGTGATTCGGTATATGCTTATACAAATTTTAATCGACTGGCATCTAATTGATTTAAATTATTTCATAACCACAAGAAATTTTAAAATCCCGCTTTTATTTCTAGTGTCCTAATCATGCGATTGAAGTTTGAATAAAACACGTACACAATAATCGTATTGTAATAGTACATAAATCTAAGGCCTATAATATAAAAATCCAACATGGTGACCATCCAAAATATTTAGACGGTTCTCAAAATCTACGAATCTATTACAGCAATCAAACTGACAATTCGTATGTTGATAGAGACAATTAATATTAGTAGGATATATGAAAATAGGCTATTTAGTTCTTCACGGAACTACTTGTTTCCGTGTGTGTGTGTGCTCCACCCCCACCCCTAAACGGCTAGAGCGATTTCAATGAAACTCGGCAAGGTCTTAGTACAATTGTGGCCGACTCCAACCGTGCCCTTCAAATTTTATTTCGTCTCACCAATCCAACATGGTTGCTGTGCGAAATATTTCACCGGCATTCTATATCTCCGAAACTATTACTGATATCTCCCTGAAATTTTGTACGGTAATAAAGGGTACTACTAGAAGTTCATCTATGTGACTTTCAAACACCTGTCAACTACAATATCAACATGGCGAGCAAGCAAACCTGAAGCATTTACATAGACTATTCTCATGAATCAAGCTTCCAAACACAATGAAACTTGGTAGAGCAAATGTTTATAGACATTGTAATTTACTGGCATCTAATTTAATTCAATTGTTTACATAACCTCAAGATGGCGGCTGTGCAAATATTTCACTGACATTCTATATCTCCGAAACTATTACTGATATCAACCTGATACTTACACCATGATAAAGGGCACTACTAAAAGTTCATCTATGTAACATTCGAAAACCTGTAATGTACAAAACGAGCATGTGGCTAAGCGTAGTTGAAATATTTTAATTAACTTTTCTCGCGATTTAACCATTTGAGCGCAGTAAAATATGGTACAGTAAATATTTATACACATTGTAATGCACTACTATCTAATATAGTTCAATTGTTTACATAACCTCAAAATGGTGGCTGTGCGAAATATTAAAATTAAATTTTTATTTCTTGTGTATTAACCATGCGATCGAAGTGAACGTTTGAATAATGAACCTACGCAACAATCATCATCTAATAGTACATAACTCTATGGCCTACATATATTAAAATCCAACATGGCGCCCATCCGAAATATTTAGACGGTTCTCAATATCTATTAATCTATGACAGCAATCAAACTGAAATGTTGTATGTTGATAGAGGCGATGAACCTAAGTTCACATATGGGACATTCAATAACCTGGTGAGCATAAATCCAACATGGTGGCGAGGAATATTTAAATATTTAAATGGACGTTTCTTACTATTCAACCATACGAGCGCAGTGAAACTAGGTATGGTAAATTCTTATACAAATGTTAATCCACTGGCATCTAATTTATTTCAATTTTTTTCATAACTACAAGATGGCAGCTGTGCGAAATTTTAAAATCTCGTTTTTATTTCTTGTGTCCTAATCATGCGATTGAAGTTTGAATACTACTCCTACATAATAATCTTTATGTAATAGTACACAACTCTAAAACCTACATATATAACAAGAAGTTCCGTGAAGAACTATACAGCCTACTTTTCATGCCAATGATTATTCTACAGAATATGAACCTATCTAGAATAATGACGAAATTAAGTTGGTAATATCGAAATATCTAATTGGTTCAAAATATACCTGATATAATGTAGCCTAATAGAGCACTACAGTTGGCAGCCCTGGTGACTGAATATATTCATAGTTCCATCTCTTAAGGTACAGAATACAAAATTTGGTTGAAGTCCAATGGACGTTACATGCAGTTAGACATTGGATCTATCAGCACGCGTAAAAGCATGTTGCCAACAATGTCATGCGTGTGCTGGTCAGAAGTAATCTGAAATATTATGATATCTTGTTGTGCCAAGTTTGGATGAAATCCATTTGTTAGTATAGAAGTTACATGTATTTTAAAATTGGACATATCAGCAGGCATAGAATCATGTTGGCAGCACTGCTTTGTATTAATTACTCCAAATTAATCTAGAATGTCAGGTGCTATACGTGTGCAAAGTATAGAGCTGTAGGCTTGCATACTTTCTGATATATTGATATTAGGGTAAGACAAATATAGACAGCATTTATTAACAGTTGGCAGCCCTGATTGCTCTTAAGAATACTTATAGTCATATCTGTTATGGTACACATAGCACATACAAAATTTGGTTGAAATCCAACTAATAGTATAGAAGTTACATGTATTAAAAAATTTGTACTATCAGCAGGCTTATAATCATGTTGGTAGAACTAACGTATATAAGTTACGCCAAATTAATCTAAAATGTCAGAATATACGTGTGCATAGTTTAAAGCTGTTGGCTTGCATACTTTCTGATATATTGGTATTTGGATAAGAAAAATAGAGAGAGCAATTATTAACAGTTGGCAGCCCTGGTGGCTCTTAAGAATACGCTCAGTCATATCTGTTTATGTACAGATATTTCATGCAAAATTTGGTTGAAATCCAATCGATAGTGTAGAAGTTATATGCATTTAAACATTGGACTTATCAGAAGGCTTAAAATTATTTTGGCAACACTGTCATGATTGGCCTCCTGGAAATTAAACTGAAATAGTATTATCTACATGTGTGCCAATTTTGGAATAGCTCCCATGCATACCTTGCAAGATATCCAACATGGAGCTCAAATTTCTAGTGCGTTTTTTCAGCAGTTGGTAGCACTGACATCATTTTCAAATATGGACGTGAGATATTCCGGTGCACATCTTTACTCATACAAAATTTGGTTTTGATTGCTGCAGCCGTTTAGGAGTTGATAGGGGGGGGGGACACACACACAGCCAGCCAGACAGACAGACAGAAGGACAGACAGACAGACAGACACATTTTCCCGGATCGATCTCATAAGTCAACTTTTTCCTCATTTTTGCAAAATGTGAAAAGTAGGCTAAAAATCCAACATGGGGGCCATCTGAATTATTTAGACGGTTCTCAATGTCTACGAATCTATTACAGTAATCAAACTGAAACTTTTTATGTTGAAGGAGGCAATTAACACAAGTAGGATATATTAAAATAGGTTATTTATTTCTTAGACGGTTCTCAATATCTACTAATCTATTACAGTAATCAAACTGAAATTATGTATGTATGTTTTTTTTTGTCGTGTAGCCTCCTGAGAGGCCGAGTGCAGGTCTTTCTAGTCGACGCCCGTGGGCGACCTGTGCGTCGGGATGAGAGATGGAATGGATGAAGATGAATGAAACTGGGCAAGGATGTGGAAGGAAGCGGCCGTGGCCTGTCTGAAGGTACTGTCCCAGCATTTGCCTGGTGTTGAAAATGGGGAAACCACGGAAAACCATTTCTAGGACAGCCGACGGTGGGGCTCGAACCCACGCGTCTACCGAGTCAGCAGAGAGCTTGGACCCTTGACCTAACACAGCGCTTTAGCCCGCGTAGCCACTACTGTCGGTATTATGTATGTTGATGGAGGCAATTAACACAAGTAGGATATATGAAAATAAGCTATTTAGTTCTTAACGGAACTACTTTTTTTATTTAGAGAAATGCGCACAATTTGCATCAGTTAATCGTCCTTAATAAACTGAATTAAGGAGCACTGTCTCTGTTTGGATAGTTTCATATGATATCTGTTACATCTGTTCTCACACAACCTACACACACAAAATAAGTTTGGCTGGAGATAGCTCTTACTTATCCTTGCAAATTCTGTGATGAAATACATGCTCACTATATGACAAACGTTTGGTGCTTTTCAGTCGGTCAACACGAATGTACGCAACCCTAATCCTGAAATAAATTACATGAGATTAATAAATACATGTAATTTATTTCAGGATTAGGGCATAACCCAGCTCTGTTTGGGTACATTCGTGTTGACCGACTGAAAAGCACCAAACTTTTCTTTACTTAGGCAACACTGAAAAAATGGCTTCAAACCCCACAATGTCACTATATGACTTAACTCGTATGATCCCTGCATCTACTCGTCCATAGTCATCGCGTCCGTGGCGTAGAAATCCATCCAGATCTCCTTTCTCATCCTCTCCAACTCCTTCATCAACTTCTCGTAACCTTCTGTGGAAGGCAAGAGTAGGCGCATCCCAGTTCTTCAATGATAAATGGCTCTCTGGCTAGTCTGTGTGCATGGCGCTATGGAGTGTATTTCGGCAGACAAAGCGCTCTCTTTCGGAAGGTTGCTTGGTTGGTTCCTTAGTTTAGGGGCTGCGACAACGCAGTCATGTAGCCCCGTGTACTTTGGGTGTGTGTAGAATCTGTCTGATAACCGGTGTTAATTGTGATGACTGTATTAGTGTGTGTATCTGTATTTTTTTTTATTCAAGTAAGGATTGCAACTTTGAATTTTTCAAATAGTTCCTACTTTGTCCGCCAAACGCCACCGTCAACGACTACTAGGCCTAGTTTAGAACTTAGCTACTAGACGCCACCGCAGTCGGCTCTTGGCAACGAACGTAGCAATCTAAGAGCGTTGTTTACATTCTTAACCTATACAATTTAGTTTCACACAGGTGTAATTAGTGGAAAGTTCTTTAACATGCCATAAATCTATGACATGGGACCGCCGGCTATACTTCCTCTCCGAAGGAAGGCATACTGAGGGATTTTTAACGCTCTTAAAAAATCCGACGGCCTCGGCCGGGTTTGAACCCGCTATCTTGGGCATAGAAGCTCAGGATGGTACCAACTACGCCACCGAAGCCGCCTATTCGGAAGGTTGATTTGACTGTTTCCTTTATTTTAAGGTGACTTGAGACGCGTCCACATGTTCTCTAGGCCGTATGTGGCTACTGTAGCCACTTTTATGTGGAACAAATTTATAGACAACGCACGCAACGTCCTAATTTCAGAGATAGCCTTAGTTTTAGTGTATTTCACCTTTCTTTTTATGGCTATTTGGCTGCAAGAAAAGTATTATAACTGGTACTAATTTAAGAATTCTAAAATGAATACGTATTTTGTCGTTTCCGGGCAGTTAAGACAGACTATGGTGGCAAAATTCTCAATTATCAGTTCATTTGCCATCTCAGCACAGTGTTATTATATTTATATGCTCCACCAGTAATGAGGGGATTAGTGTTGCAAGCATGAAATTAAAGACTACAAGAATTTGGGAAATTTAAACATTTTACTTACACCCGAGAGAAAGCGAGAGAGGATACTCTGAGATTTATCAACTTACTAGTGCATCACTTCAGAGTGCAGCATTATCAGCTTATTTGAATATGAACCGGGTTTGTGTATTATCAACAATTATGTCACTGTACTCATGTTAGATGTGACAGAATGAAATATATTATTTCAATAGACAAGTCATTAGCTCTACACGCGATAGCTCTTATCAACAGACACATTTAAATGGATAATATTGACTTGTCATATACGACGTATTAAACACAGAGAATGAGCTGAGTGGATTATAGGCTTCTGCGGCTTTATTTTGAAGGCTATAGACATTGTGGTCATTAGCTTTACGAATTTCTACAGTAAATAACCTGCATGAATTGTAAGAGAGGGTTTAGAAGCTCACATTTCAAGGTCAAAGACCACATTACAGAGTCTCTTCGTCAAAAGGTGTACGAGTATTATACACTGCTCGGGAAATATGATGATACGTTTTTAAACAATAGAAAATGGATCCATGCATACATACATAGCCTACGTATGTACATAATTAGGCGGAGTGGCTGAGTTGGTGAGACTCTTACTTGCTTGTGATGTTTGTTGATTATTGATTTAGGGGCTTTGTGATATCGTGGTCATGTAGCCCCGTGTACTTGTGTGCGTGTAATTTGTCTGATAACCTGTGTTATTGTTATGGCTTTATTAGTGTGTGAATTTGTAATTAAGATGAAGATTGGGAAGGAGGCGACCGTGGCCTTAAATTAGAATCTATCCCAGCAGTAGTAGTGAAGAGTAGAAGTGAGGAAACCACGGATAAACACTTCCAGGATGGCTGAGGTGAGAATCCAACCATCCTTTTCTAACTTTTGCCTCATGAGGCTGAGTGTACCCCATTGCAGCCGTCACACGAGAATTAAAATGTATTGGCTGAGTCGGGAATCGAACTCGGGCAGCCAAAAATGTTAGCCGCTACACAACGAGGTGTACGGAGTAAAGTTTCTCTTCTTCTTTTCTTTTACGTACTCTCTGCAAAGCATTGAAAGTTTAATTCATTTAGCGGTACCCTTGATCCTTGCTGATCATTAGTAGCTACAGACAGTTGGATGTCTTTGTACTACGAATCACTGCCGGTATCAGGTGAGATATTGAGGGGTGTTATAGAAGTGGTCCCAATGCCATACATGGAAGTGACTGGAAAATAGGATAGCATCTGGAGAAGTATTCAAAGACAACATACAGACAGGCGTCATGTACTAACAAATAGGAATGATGTAGTGTGGGATAAAATGTAATTCTTATATAACCCAGTACAGGATGAGGGGAGGCATAAATTAAGCTCTGCTTATACAAGGAGGTATTTCTTCTTTCAGTAGGAAGATATCAGTATTGTACATAGGCTACATAAAATACATTAAGTGATGTGTTAGGTATACAAAATTGATGAATTATTACATATTTTAATTGATTTGAAGGTCTTTATATAAATCAAAAAGTGTGCTTGTCTGTTTCTCTGTTCCAAATACAAATCTATACCGTTTCAACAATGTCTGCTTGAAATTTGGACAGTCTTCTCCATCCCTATATTTAGGCACTTTGGCACATTAGCATAGGCTAATACTGTATAAGCAAAATTTGCTATATGTTATAGGGAGATAAGACAAAGCTCATTTAATCCTCACGATGCAAGAAATAATACTCGGCAGGTCCCGAAGGGACTCCAGAAACCGCGTATGTAATGCCCTAGAATCAGCCATTTGCAAGATAGTTGCAAATCGCCACACCCGCTCAGGGAAATATCAAACATAGGACAACAGTTATCATAACAACGCCATTTCACGGGGACTCATTTGACTTTCTACTCGCGGGAATACTTAATAGGCTATGTTCATCATATGAAATATAAGCTTATGATATCGACTTTTGTACGTGTGTGTTTGTATATGTTAGTCCCACCCAATATTGATTTATCGATTACACCAATGTTAATGAAATTTGTCAGTTACCTTCATTTCTGGACACCCCAACCGTGATTTTCAAAAATCCATTACCGTCACCCATCCAACACGGTGACTGCGCGGATTATTTCACTACTAATCAGTATTTCCGACATCATTGGAGAAATTAAACTGAAATTTTGTATGTTGATAGAAAGTTCATATTATGCAACTTCATAACGAGGCATATGACTTCGTAGTGTGCCCATTCAGCATGAAATATGCAAATCACAGTTTGCCAGCAATGCTCAATCGGGAGTATCGGGGTTCATGGTATGTTCTCCCACTCTGTGACTCACACACTTTGGATTAAATAGAGGATAAACTTCCAAAAATAATAAACAAAATCAACTCCTACTATAAAAACATTTAATTATTCAAATATATGGCGCTACAAAAATTAAACGCATAGAATACTGACCCTTTAATTCATACTTGTTCAAAGTGAACAAGGAAGTCATATTTAAACAAATATTAAATCATAATAAATGGCTTTCTATAAACCAACAAACTTCTATTAATGTTCACTTCCATATAGTGTCCTTTTAAAATTCAATAAAATCAAGAGCTCCAATAGGCTCGATACTTTTTACACATACTGTGTTATCCATTTACAACACATCACTTCTTATTACATGAGTATATCTTCTAATCAAAAAATATATAATTTAACAAAGTACTGTTACTCATTTACAGCTGTTCTTAAATGCAGTTCTTTGAACAGGCAAGGCTTTCATACTACTTTTTATAACAACATATTTAAGGTCAACAAACCTATTCTCTTAACCTCGGCATTTAATAATTATGAAGTGTCCTCATTGGCGGGTAAGAATAATTCGATACAACAACAATATTTAGGGGCTTAAACATGGACTAATCTGGGTTCGATCCTTTCAAATGCCTCGGGAACCATATCCCACACTGGAGGACTTATAACATTAGCGACTTACAGCAGGCCTCATTGCCTTACACCCGCGCTCATAATACAATAATTAGCACCCTTTTATAATACAATACACACGGCCTTGTGATCACATCACTATTTAGAAGACTTACCATAGTTCAATTACCACGACCAACTGCCCCTCATAATTAGTTTTACCGAGTATTTCAACGCATTCCTAGCGTGGCAAATTACTTCAATGCGCTACATGGCGCTTAAACATTAATGAGCCAAGTTGCCTTCAACGAACTGATAAATTCAAAATCAACATTTTATTGTACATCTCCATTCTATTTTAATCCTCTCCCTTGACAATAATCGCTTTACTTTAAGAACATGTTTTCATTACATGTAGTCATTCATTTAAAGAAGCTCGGAAGCTACTATTTTTCATATAATTCATCATAATCTTCATTCATTTATATAATTATTATTATATTTATTACGCTTGCTTTCACATATTTAAATCATTTATCAACTACACTGATATTTTAATTCATACATTTTCCCCAAGGGATTTATTTATTTCACTTAATTATTTTATATTTTCTCAAATTTAATCGTTCAGATCGCGATATATTCTTTTATTTGTTATTCAAACATCCCTATTCTTTCTTCCTCATGTGGATTGTACGCAAATCTTCCCCAACACATAACATAATGAAATGGTTACTCACATGATTTTACGGTCATTGACCGAATTCTCCAGCGATGTTTCATTTTGCCCACTCACTGCATTTAAGCCATCTTCATTGATACCATTTTACACAATGACACTTCTTTAAACACGTACACATTATTTACCTTAAACACTGGTAACATATTGAATACCATTTTTGTATTCATTTATCATACACAAATAAATTCACTAAAATTATTACACTAAAACAAATTTCACTATATTTACTTTACACTGCTTTTAATCACTTAGGCTTTGATTTTTGCCTTACACACGTGATTTCTTTCTTCCCCGTTTGCAAGGGTGACACTCTTAGACGTCGGCTCCCTAACCTGGTAAGATGATGAAAGTCTCGATCAATCTACCCCTCCCTGGAACGGTTATTTTTCAGATCCGGTTTCTGACTATCGGCTTCTATTTTACTAGCTCGATGCCGTTTCTTCCTAGACACTATTTAGTTTGTCTAGCTAAAGTCTGTCCTGTTTACGGCCTCTCGAATACTTTATCGGTGACCTAATGATTCCCTAGCATTCACTGCTATTCCTTCAATTCGTAGCTTATTGTTTTTTACTGTTCGTTTGTCTCCTTTAGACAACGCCTTGAATTAAATTCTCAATTCTTATTGTTCTGCGCTCTAGTACCTATCTTTTCCGGCACACTAGGCGTTACTTATTTCGTCCGACCCTGATCGGGTTCCTTAACTTTGATAGAAATGTTTGTTTCACTTCCATTGGTACTTTGAAACGCTACGATACTTTCGGTCTTTTAACTGAACTGTTATTCGAAGACCTATCACCTGTTCTTTCTTCAAGTTCGCAGCCTAACTTTGACTGTAATACTGAACTTGCGCTATAAAGACTGATGCTTACTGAAATAAATCCTCTACTAGGATTTTACTATGTCTTCACACGGCGATAATAATGACGATACTTCTCGGCCACGCCCATACGGGGTGCTCGTTGGTGATACAACGTATCACGACCTCTCGAGGTCTGGTAAGTACTGCATGATTAGCCTGGCTCTGCCAGGGCTTTTATACAAATCGGCGACAAAAAGATAAAATCCTCGTCTTTTTCATAACTAACTTTTGACGCAATAGTCGCATACTTTTTAAAATTATATCTCTGGAAAGCTCGGTTTCTGAACGTAAACTGACTTCTTTGCACATGAAAATCGATCGTACAATTTCGTGATATTAAATAAAATTTGCTCTTCAGATACGTGGGTGTTGAGGTTTATTTTCAATCCCTACCACCTCTGGTCTCGGGGAACTTTTAACTACGTCATGCTGCGTTTGCACTTCTTTCCTGTGCAATTATTATAACCCTTTTCCCCACACAAAAATCTCTATTCCAAAGTGATTCACAATAATGTATTTCTTTAGTTAATTATATTCTCGCAAATGGCTTAAATCTAATTATTCCTCTTCTTGCACAACTGCGAGGATGCCATTTTATTGCTGCGTAAGATCAATTTCCGAAACCTCTTCTCGCTTACACACAGTGGAAAGTTTTTATCGTTCTATTAATAGTCATGATCGGCTCCCTATCGGTGCGTCACGCATGATATCATTTCCTGGGGCCACCTGGACTCTTATTATTACGTTACGTTGTACCAGTCCTCTTGCATAAAGTCTTTCTAAGTCATTTTAAGGACTGTATTTTTCCTCCCTTCTTTTACCAATAAATGATGGATTCGGCGCTTGATCCAACAGCACATGGGTTCAGTAGTTCCGAAACAATAGCTAACTACTTCAAAAATGTGACAAATACCTCTATTCCAGATAAATGCCAGGATGGCTCTTAATCTAAGGCCACGACCATTTCCTTCTAAATCTTAGTTTATTACATTTTACTGCCCAAGAACTGTAACTGAACAGCGTAAACATTCCCCAATAATAGATGCCACTCAATTATATTATGAACATTCAATAGAAACCAACCTTGATTTACAATATTCAGTTACACATATAGTTCCTCTGTTTCTGCCTACTGTGAAATCACATGACCTCGTACATTTCACATAACAATTTCCTGCACAGAATTATTTTATTTTCCTATTTAGTTGTAGAATTAATTTAGATAACAATCTTACAATGTCATAATTTTATAGAATTGAGTAACCAAATGTACATGTGTTTCTCTTTATTAGGCTTTCTATGGCCATTGGCCGCAATAAATATTTTATTCATTTATTAGGCATATGCCTGTTAGAAACACAAGAAATTCAAATAAATAAATAAATAAATAAAGAAAGAAGGAAAGAAAGAAAGAAAGAAAGAAAGAAAGAAAGGACAGAAAGAAAGAAATAATAAATAATGCCTCTGTTGTAATTGTAAAATTCAACATTATAAAACAGTAGTCTTGCCTGCAGCCCTTTGTGCAGCCGAGACAATTAATCTACAACATAAAACACCGAGATATCAATTGGATATTAAAGAACGCAAAATCATGCGAACAATTTTGGGACCAAGAATCAAAGATGAAATTCACCTTCCAAAACCTCATGCTGACATTTATTTGAAAATTACTAAAATGCCAGACACAATCCGTATGAGAAAGATCCAATTCATGGGACATTTGGACAGAATGGACCCAACTAGGTTAACTCATACAATCTATACGTTTTTGCAGAAAAAGGCAACAAGGTCCAATTGGTACAAACAGGCGGAAATGGACTTGGCTGAGATAGGTTTTCCCAATCTCAAGGATCGAGAGGAAATTAGGAAAATTACTCATACACGGGGTTTCGAGGGAGAAGAGAGAAGACCTACCAGACACGTCTGGTAGCAACGAAGACTCGCTCAATCCTTGCGCATGAAGAGTTATTGAGCAAACACCAAGGCCAATAAGTGTTAATTCCGCGTGGTCCTAGGGGACCCATTCGCGCAGAAGATTATCACAATGACAATAGTTGTTAGATAAATTCCACACATACATATACGTAAACCGGGCGACTACTAACTTACTACTACTACTACTACTACTACTACTGGAAGGTGAGAGATTGGACGCTATAGGTGTGAATTTAATTGTGTATGTTAACATATATGCAATTATAATTGGCACCTGTCGACAAGCGTAAGCTTGGCAGGACCAAAAAATTTAAAAGTTGGTTAAATAAACAAACTGTAAACAAACTGTAAACTACTACTACTACTCATTGTAAGTATATTGCGTATTCTGTCTGCCGCTCTTTATTCAAGTTTGATGAATACATCAATGTTGTTGCTTAATCTAAAGGTTTGAAACAGCGTGATCGCCAGATCTGTGTTCTTCTTGCGTGAGGTATGTCATGAGTAGAGGGAGTAAATATATGAAATTTCATATTCTAAACTATTAAGTCCCCCGATGGTATCTTTGCCTTGAAGTGGTGGTGGGGCTTGCGTGCTCTGACAACCTCGAGAGCTATGCCGGCGGTAGCTCAGCTCCTGGTAGGGCCTCGCATGTAGATCTAGTTGGTCTACAAGAGTCGAGATGGTCATTAAATGGCCAAATTAACTCCCAATAGCTATACCCTGTACTATAGTGGCTGTGATAATGGAAGTTACCATGCGGGTGTAGGAATTGCCATAGCAAAGACAGTTTTAAACACCTTAATTACGTTTGATCCAGTCAATGAAAGAATGTGCTCCATGCGATTAAAAGGAAAGTTTCATAATGTTTCTAGAGCATTTTTATGCACCCACTGAGGATGCAGAGGACGATGTTAAAGACTCTTTCTATGATAGTTTAGACCAACTGATGACAACCCTACCCAGCTATGACATAAAATTGTTTTTGGGAGATGCAAATGCAAAAGTTGGCAATGGAGAAATATGGAAACAGTACACAGGAGGCAACATCCTTCAAGCTATCTCCAATGATAATAGACAATGGCTTATCAGCATTGCTAGTGCCAAAAACCTTACAATTATGTCCACTCACTTCCCTCGAAAAGATATTCATAAAGCAACATGGGTATCTCCTAACGGCATAACAAAAATCAAATTGACCATGTTTTAGTGGAAAGTAGACACAAAAGTAGCATCGTAGATGTAAGAAGCAGGAGAGGTGCAGAATGTGGAACAGATTTTTAAAATTAGACAAAAACTATGTACAGTCAAAAGAGTGAAACAAACTACAACTCCAAAAATTAATATCAAAAAGCTTACTGATCAGACCATAAAAAATTATTTTTAACTGAAGCTAACCAACAGATTCCAAATCTTAGGCCAACAAGAATCAGAACAAACGGTAGAGGGAAAATGGCAAAAAATAAAGGATTCTATTACAACAATCGCCGAAGAAGTTGTAGGCTATCGAGAGAAAACGAAGGGGGAAAAACCTTGGTTTAATGAGGATTGCTTAAGATTAATAGAAGATAGAATAAGAGCAAAAAAGGTGATGCTTACCAATGAAACTCTAACCTACAAACAAAATTACAAACAGATAAATAGGGAGGCTAACAAAACATTACGAGCAGCCAAACGGAACTTTGTGAAAGATCAGCTAAGAAAAGCAGAAGAGATAGCGCCAAAAATAATACAAGATAATTTTTTCGCTTTGTCAGATATTTTAAACAAGGGTACAAAGCAAGATCAGTAGGGGTAAAAGATAGGAATGGCAATGTTGTTTGCAACCAAATAGAAGTGCTAGCAACTTGGAAAAACCACTTTGAAGACCTTTTTAAATTGTGAAGAAGAGGAAACAAACAATGAAAAGGAATTATACCTAAATGTCCAACCTAAGATTAACCCTACTACCTATGAAGAAGTTGAAAAGGTTGTTAAAAGTTTAAAATAAAATAAATCCCCTGGAGAGGATAACATAATAGCAGAACTCCTTAAAGCGGGTGGAAGCCCTTTGCTAAAAGGGTTACATAACTTAATTGTGGGAGAAGGAAGAAATCCCAGTAGGATGGAAGATGGCAGTAGTAGTTCCGATTCACAAAAAGGGAGATAAATTCGAGTGCAATAATTACAGAGGTATATCATTAATAAGCAGCGCATACAAAGTATTGTCAAGAATAATCAACAACAGACTAGCACGCTATGCAGAAGAAATTCTTGGAGATCTCCAAGCAGGATTTAGAAGCCAAAGATCTGCAACAGACCAAATTTTTGTCTTAAAGCAAGTAATATCCAAATATTTGGAGTTAAAAAAACATCTTCTTTTTGTAGATTTCAAGAAGGCATACGATAGTGCCAATAGGAAACAAATGTGGAAATACATGCAGCGGAATGGAATACCAGGAAACTTATCAGTATGGCAAAACTGTGCACAGAAGGGTCCAAATGCAAAATTAGATCAATAACGGATATACCGAAGAATTTAATGTCAACACTGGAGTAAGACAGTGAGATGGACTCTCGCCTTTATTATTCAATTTAGCTTTAGAAGAAACATTGAAACGAGTAAACCAGCTCCACCCAAGCCTTGAAATGGGAAGCAAAATAAACATATTAGCTTATGCTGATGACATAACGCTTATGGCAGAAAACGAAAACTATCTAAAAATACTCACACAAACCCTTATTGAAGAAACCAAGGAGGTAGGTCTAATGATATATGAACAAAAAACAAAATATTTAGTTGTAGGAAGGAGTGCAGCACAAGTACAAAACCCCTTAACAGTTGCTTCATACACTTTTCACAGATGTACTGAGTTCAAATATCTAGGGATTATCTTAGACCAGAATAATATGGGAGAAACAATAATAAAATCAAGAATTCTCAGTGGCAACAAAAGCTACTGGTCTCTGCAAAATCTCTTAAAGAGTAAAATTATATGTAGAAAAACTAAAGTGAGAATTTATAAAAGCATTATACTTCCTGTTGCCACGTACGGCTCAGAAACCAGGGTATCGTCCAAGCAAACTGAAAAGAAATTAGTAACTTTTGAAAATAGAATACTACGACGCATTTTCTGACTGATAGTAGAAAATGGCCAGTGGAGAATTAGAACAAATAAGGAATTGCGGGATCTCTACAAAGAACCGGATATCGTGGCCCGTGCCAAAAGCAAAAGACTGCGCTGGGCCGGTCATGTATATAGAAGAAGTAAATAATTGAATTTAAGAGCAGTTTTGGAAGGGGTACCCAGAGGCAGGCGACCATTGGGACGACCGAGACTTCTCTGGTGGGACCAAGTCCGAAAAGATATGAGAACAAGAAGTTCCGTGACGACCTAAAGAGCCTTCTTTTCTTAAAATGTAAGATTCATACCAATGATTAATCTATATGGATCTATCTAGAATAATGGCGAAGTTAAGTTGGTAATATAGAATTTTCAAATTAGTTTGAAATACTGTATAGGCCTACCTGGCATAATGTAGCCTAATATAGCCTAATAGAGCACTACAGTTGGAAGCCCTGGTGACTGAATTTCCATCTCTTAAGGTACAGAATACAAAATTTGGTTGAAGTCCAATGGATAGCATGGACGTTACATTCAGTTAAACATTGGATCTAACAGCGCGCGTAATATCATGTTGGCAACAATGTCATGCATGTATTGGCCAGAAATAATCTGAAATAATACCATCTATTGTTGTGACAATTTTGAATGAAATCCATTAGTTAGTATAGAAGTTACATGCATTTTAAAATGGGACGTATCAGCAGGCTTAGAATGATGTTGGCAGCACTGGCGTATATTAGTTACTCCAAATTTATCTAGTATGCCAGGTACTATACGTGTGCAAAGTTTAAAGCTATTGGCCTGCATACTTTCTGATATATTGATATTAGGGTATCAAAAATAGAGATAGCATTTATTAACAGTTGGCAGCTCTGGTTGCTCTTATGAATAAGCATAGTCATATATGTTATGGTACACATAGCACATACAAAATTTGGTTGAAATCCAAATGATAGTATAGAAGTTACATGTATTTAAATTTGGACCTCTCAGCAGGCTTAAAATCATGTTGGTAGCACTGACGTATATAAGTTACTCCAAAGTAATATAGAATGTCAGGCACTATACGTGTGCATAGTTTAAAGCTGTCGGCTTGCATACTTTCTGATATATTGGTATTTGGATAAAATAACTTGAGAGCATTTATTAACAGTTGGCAGCCAGCCCTGGTGGATCTTAAGAATACGCTCAGTCATATCTGTTTATGTACACATAGCACAAACAAAATTTGGATGGATTCCAATTGATAGTGTAGAAGTTATATGGATTTAAAAAATTGACTTATCAACAGGCTTATAATCATTTTGGAAACACTGCCATGTATGGCCTCCTGGAAAAATCAAACTGGAATATTATTATCTATACGTGTGTCAATTTTTAAATAGCTCCCATTCATACCTTCCAAGATATCCAACATGGAGCTCACATTTCAATTGCGATTTTTCAGCAGTTGGTAGCACTGACATCATTTTCAAATATGGCATTGAGCTATTCAGGTATACATCTTTACTGCTACCAAATTTTGTTTCGATTGCTGCAGCCGGTTAGGAGTTGATAGGGGAGACACACACACACAGCCAGACCGTCAGACAGACAGAAGTGTAACGGCACTTTTGGCTTTGTATGTTAATTTGGAACAATACATAAGACCAAAACCTGCCAGATTATTAATTTCTGTATTCAATTTTTACCTGACTTACCATTTGATGATATGACCCATCAGTGGTCACCGGATCCGAAGTAATATGTAAGAGTGTTGGGCGCCAAGGGTTCGATCTGAGACCGATAACCCAATTAATCATAAATAACTTTACGTCCTAGCTCAGGTAGAACACTAACCAGACTCCATTGACTCAAGTCGTGGTATGACTTAGTCATTAACCTGAATAACATTTGCTTCTGGGAAAAAAGGATGGCTTATATATATTTCTATCATCTAGAAAGGAGACAGACTGCATTTACTTTAAATAAAAATTTAATGGCATCCAAAACAAACAAATCAGCAAAATGCATAAATTAATGACTTAACGTAGAAAGTAAACAAAAGAATTTAAGACAGGCAAAAGTTGCAAGAAAACGGAGGCGTAATGAATTTAATTTAATCTAGATCTGAATTTAATAATTTAGGTTGATTTATTCAAGAGTGAAGAAAGAGAGCTTGTGCATAAAGTCAATGAGCTTACCAAACGATGAATCGGCTTTATGGAAGAGTCTCTCCCTGAGAGAGAATGCTGCTGTTGTTGACGGTAGAAGTACATCTTCACACGAGGAATTTATTTTAAATAACAGGCTACTATTAATTCTGAGGTATTTACGCTACTCAGAATGAATAATGGTGGTGGATTGTAAGTCCCTTAACCACTCTTATGATGTTAGCGCATGACACTGCCAACACCATAATGTATCGGACTGGCATACGTCCTGAATACAACTCCTGCAATACTGTTCTCCTGCGACTGTCTTGAACCAAGTCTCGTTGAGTTGTCCTCTTCACATAAAGGAGTATCGTCCCAAGTCGCGCCACGACCGTCTGTATTGTTCAGGCCACCTCTTTCCACTCCCCTATCCTCGTCATTCGCCGCACCCTTACTCATTACCGTGGGCTTGGCTCCCGGCTTTTGTTGAGTAGGTACGCAGGTAAGTTATTTCATCCCCTCGTGCTGTTCTGCTAGAAGACGTAGGCTCTAGTAATGACCCAATGTGCTCAAGCGCTAGCTAATTACAAAAACAGCCTCTGACTTCTGTCAACTTAATACCGTAAGAAATCCTAATCTATTAATTGGAATAAATGTTTAAAATTTAAAATTAAATACATGATAATACATTTTATGGACTACACCTACACTTAATAACTTATGGCTAATTAATTGCCGAAATAACACATGATATGAGTAACGAATGTTAAATTTTGACATAACGTCAGTGGCGTAATCGTAGCCTTCAAAATAAGGTTACATTCGTCCCGGAAAATCACGCAGGCTATTGTTTACTATATTCCGCGTGATCTTCCTAAGACACGTGTAAATTAACATAGAACCCTAATATAACATAATACACATAATATATAACCCGTATAGACATTTATATGTACAATCAATATTTCTTCTTTTGGTTTAACACCAATGTTTTTGCTTAGGCTATTATGTCTCAATCGCATATAGCTTATTGTTTTCTTTTTATTGTCCTGCGGTCATTACCACTCATTGTTTATTTTACCTATATGTGAAGGAAAAAAAGACATACATGTGTTCTCTTATTTACCCTTTGTCACATTTTCTTATTTCAAATCACACGAGTTCACTTTGTGATCTGCAGTTTGATTTCCCTAACCACCTTGTATTGCAAGTTCGTTGATTTTGGAATTCCCATTTTGAGTGCTTTGTGTAAGGTCAAACGCACACACGATCACTAGTAATTTGGTTGTGCTATATGACTCTATCACCCAAACTCTCTCTCATATGTCATTACGTGTATATCACTGAAAAAAAGAACATTAGAATTACATACACTCCATCATATTTCTGTCCTGTTTGTCCCTATAGTTATAACTCCCTTTAAGTGCCATGCTCCATACCAGTTCTCCCTTCATCTCGATTCCCTCTCCTCTTTAACTGTTAATCTCACACAGATCAATGATACTGACCACATCTGATACCTAATAAATACCTAGGTATTTACCATTTTTCATTTACCTGCTCAACAGCTACAATATCTGCAATATTGCCTGTTTCTGGGTCATTTAAGATATATATTTCCTAAGGCTATTTATGTTGTGCGTGCCGTACAATCGAGTTGACGTATCGTCTTCTAGTACATAGGCAGTATTGCCTATACGTTTGGTAACCTAGTAAGGGCCTTCATATAAAAAGGAACTTGCTTCAAGTGGTCCCTGAATGGTTCTACTAACTTAGAATATTTTAACACAAATCGTCTAAAAAAATTACAGATTCCTAAATACGACTTCTGCTGTTTAACATTTTGTGGCGCACTTGCATCGAGGATTTTGTTGACCCGACTTTCTTCGGGAGTTACCCCCGAACGTGACACACTATGACCCAGGAAAGTTACTTGTGACTTACAAAATGTAGATTTTGACAATTTCAGGGTGAACCCTGCTTTATCTAGTATCTTAAAAACCGTGTCCAAGTGAACCAAATGCTCTTGAAAAGTACGCGAACTAATTACAAGATCATCAATATATATAGTTACATAATCACCCCTTGTTATCACCTAAAGCTATGTTCAGTGCTCTTATCAGCGCTGCTGAACTGCTCTTTAATCCATAGGGTACCCTGCAAAATTGGTACAGATTGTACTGATGACTACGTGCGGTAAAGGCTCTATCTTCAACTTTAAGAGGAACTTGCCAGAAACTGGAACTTAAATCAACACACGTAAAAAATTGTTTTCCCTCAAAAGTTTGCATTAACTCCTCTATAGACACAGATTTTAATTGGTCTGATGAAATGTGTGCGTTAACCAAACGCGCGTCTAAACATATCCTGACTTTTCCATCTGCCTTAGGTACTGTAATAAGTGAATTTACATAGGGACTGTTAGAATACTCAATTATACCGTCCTGAAGCATTGATCTGACTTTCTACGGCTTTCTGATAGACAAAAGGCACAGGATAGCGGTGACCGGTAAATACCGAATTGTCAACAACGTTCAATGAGTGGACATAGCAATTGGCTCTACCAATTCGATCTTCAAATACCCTACTATTATTTGACAAAACATCGTAGAGAAGCCTACACTTATCTTCCTCTACATCTCCAAGAAACGCAGCTTCACGTAACGAGTCATCAAGACTGTCGTTCGTAACCACACTGCCTACAAAAGTAACTGACTCTTGCTCTATAGCTTGAGACATCTCATTTAACGTACACATCACTCCTATTACACTACTCCTATACTGTTCACTGAACGGTATCACCACTTCAGCACCACCAAATTTAAATGTAATACAGCACTCTTCATAACATATGTTTCCTGACACCCTAGTCAGCCAATCAGAACCCATAATTACGTCGTACACTATATTTGGAATTACAAGGCACACTTGCTTCTCTACGTGACTGTTTATCTTTATTTCTATTAACACCTGTCTTGATATAATTTTAAACTTCCTACCCACGGCTGTGATTACAAAAGTACTCTTAATAGGCAATTCTTCAAAGTTAACCCCAGTTCCCTTTAATTTATCATAATAAGCATTGCTTATGCAACTTCATACACAGCCACTGTCTATTAACACATTGGTACACGTCCCGGACACGTGTAGCTTAATGATCGGACTTATATTAACCGCCACTGGTAATATAGCTTCGTCACATAGTTCTCTTAACAATTCATTCCTTACGTTTAGGTCATAGTGTTCCTGTATAAGGGTTAAAACAGGGCACGTTGCAGACTGAGATCCTGACCTTATGATGCAGTCTGGCTCGCGTTTAAATTACTATTATTGTCTCTACCTTAACTAGTGGTCGCAACGCTGGTCTGGCTATTACTATTCACATTCTGTTGGTTACTATTTTCATTATTACCTTTGGGATTACCTCTCCCATATCCTCGGTTCTGATTAACATTAGGGTTATTACCGTAGTTACCCTGTCCGTATCCGTTGCGTCCATCATTACCCCTACCTTGATTTCCTCGCGAATCATAATTCCTGCCTTGCGAGTAGTTATTCCTGTTTTGATAGGGCGTCACAAAATTATTACCCCGGTTTTGGTAATTGTTTCCACTCTGACCCCTATTTTGATAATTGCCTCCTTCGCCACTGTTTCCCTGCGTTCCTTGATTTCTTGCATCCTGAGCCTGATTGTTATAATTACCCTGGTTTCTAGTGACTGTTTCTTCACTTGAACCTTTCCCTAGCGCATCAAAGGTACCTAGCAGGTTCTCTACTTGCGTGACAGTTTTTACATTTTGTATGCATGCCGCCTCTTTGATTCGGTAAGGGAAATGCCTTAACAGGAGCCTTACCACATCTTTTTCCTCTCTCAGTCCATCCAAGTATTTACAAACCAACACTTGCCCCAGGAAATACTCCGTCATATTGAGATTACCCCTTGCGTTGTATTTTCCGCACACGATTCCCTCACGACACCGTGATTGTATGCTCTCACTCCAAAACTTATCACTAAATTTATGTCTGAAGTCTGTGATATCTTCAAAACCGTCCCTATAAACTGCAAACCAGTTTTTGGTTTCCCCTACGATGGCCTGTTCTAATATTTCAACAACATTACACCATTCGATGTTTCCGTCCTCCAATCTTTCTTTAAACCTCACTTCAATAGTATTTAGAAACTCCATGGGGCATCCTTGCCGATTGCTAAATTTCCCTAACTATTTCTTTATGCGTACTATTCATATATGTCGTTCGACTCTGATCTGCTTCTTGTCTTATTCTAGACTTTAATTTATTTTCAAGCTCGACAATTTTCTCCTCTGCTCGTTTCTCCATACTAATAACTTTTGCGTTTATGCTCCCATCTGTTGCTTCAACTTTATCATTCAGCCTATCCTGTGTTTCTTGAATTTTACTTATACTTTCCGTACTCTGTTTCTTCAAATTTTCAACTTCTTTACTAATTTCTGCTTGAACCTTATCGATTTTGCCCCCCAGCTGTTTTTTAATTTCCTTCGTTACTCCCTGAATCTTTTTAATTTCTCCCCCAGCTGTTCTTTAACCTCGATAGCTATACTCTGAACTTTTTCAATTTCTCCTCCCAATTGTTTCTTAATTTGCTTCGTCTCTAGCTGTATTAACTCTTTAGATTCCTCAGCTTGCTTACTTATTTTACTCTCAAGTTCATCTTGCACTCTCCTCAATCTACTCTCCATGTCAGCAAGGATTTCTTTCGTCTTCTCTTCCATCACACCCCTGATTTCACCCTTTATTTCCTCAAATCTCTTATCCATCTCCTTACTGTTTTGATCCAATTTACTGTTAAGTTCTTTATTACTTTCTTTAATTTCCCTACTGTTTCCTCCAATTTATCATTTAGTTTACTACTAATTTCTTTACTGTTTTGATCAAATTTCGTATTTAATACCTGTATAAGACTCGCAAACATGCTCTTCATATCTCCCGGACTTTCTTTCTCACTATCATTACTGGGATTTATCTCCAACATCATCCCAATGCTACTTTCCACTTCCTCTACTAACTTACTACGCGCTTCTTCATCTTTCTCCTTCATCAACTTACTCCCTAGCTGTTTTTGATTACGTAGTAACATATCGTCTTTTGAATCGCTCATTCTGACTCACGTTGATATATAAAATCCCCCAAAATGCAGGTACAGAAATATGTCACTTTTCCCTCCACAAATGTTATCAGGTTTTCGTCCCACGTTTACGGCGACAATGTAACGGCACTTTTGGCTTTGTATGTTAATTTGGAACAATATATAAGACCAAAACCTGCCAGATTATTAATTTCTGTATTCAATTTTTACCTGACTTACCATTTGATGATATGACCCATCAGTGGTCACCGGATCCGAAGTAATATGTAAGAGTGTTGGGCGCCAAGGGTTCGATCTGAGACCGATAACCCAATTAATCATAAATAACTTTACGTCCTAGCTCAGGTAGAACACTAACCAGACTCCATCGACTCAAGTCGTGGTATGACTTAGTCATTAACCTGAATAACATTTGCTTCTGGGAAAAGAGGATGGCTTATATATATTTCTATCATCTAGAAAGGAGACAGACTGCATTTACTTTAAATAAAAATTTAATGGCATCCAAAACAAACAAATTAGCAAAATGCATAAATTAATGACTTAACGTAGAAAGTAAACAAAAGAGTTTAAGACAGGCAAAAGTTGCAAGAAAACGGAGGCGTAATGAATTTAATTTAATCTAGATCTGAATTTAATAATTTAGGTTGATTTATTCAAGAGTGAAGAAAGAGAGCTTGCGCATAAAGTCAATGAGCTTACCAAACGATGAATCGGCTTTATGGAAGAGTCTCTCCCTGAGAGAGAATGCTGCTGTTGTTGACGGTAGAAGTACATCTTCACACGTGGAATTTATTTTATATAACAGGCTACTATTTATTCTGAGGTATTTACGCTACTCAGAATGAATAATGGTGGTGGATTATAAGTCCCTTAACCACTCTTATGATGTTAGCGCATGACACTGCCAACACCATAATGTATCGGACTGGCATACGTCCTAAATACAACTCCTGCAATACTGTTCTCCTGCGACTGTCTTGAACCAAGTCTCGTTGAGTTGTCCTCTTCACATAAAGGAGTCTCGTCCCAAGTCGTGCCACGACCATCTGTATTGTTCAGGCCACCTCTTTCCACTCCCCTATCCTCGTCATTCGCCGCACCCTTACTCATTACCGTGGGCTTGGCTCCCGGCTTTTGTTGAGTAGGTACGCAGGTAAGTTATTTCATCCCCTCATGCTGTTCTGGTAGAAGACGTAAGCTCTAGTAATGACCCAATGTGCTCAAGCGCTAGCTAATTACTAAAACAGCCTCTGACTTCTGTCAACTTAATACCGTAAGATAACCTAATCTATTAATTGGAATAAATGTTTAAAATTTAAAATTAAATACATGATAATACATTTTATGGACTACACCTACACTTAATATCTTATGGCTAATTAATTGCCGAAATAACACATGATATGAGTAACGAATGTTAAATTTTGACATAACGTCAGTGGCGTAATCGTACCCTTCAAAATAAGGTTACAGAAGGACAGACAGTCAGACAGACAGACACACACACATTTTCTCGGATCGATCTCATGTCTACTTTTTCCTCATGTTTGCAAAATGTGAAAAGTAGGCTAAAAATCGGAGTCACCGAGGACATGAAGGATGATCGAGAAAGATGGCGCCATGCAGTTGGTGAGGCCAAAAACCTGCGTAGGTTTGAGTGGCCGTCTAGATAAGGTAAGGTAAATTAAGGTAAACTATAAAGACTACTGAAGTGGGAACCAGTTATCCTTACGTTTTATGCAGTCAGGAATAAAAATCCACCAATATAAATGTCATATTTCATAATATTTTGATAAAATCTTCATGTTTTACGAAAATTTTCATATTTATTCATATTCTGGCATGTATACAATTCTGTAGAATTTTACATTACTGTATGTAGTTATTCAAATAAATTAGAAACAGAAAAGGCGTGTCTTTTCATTGGTGTTTATATAAGCAATAAATGAAGAAATAAATAAGAAAATAAATTACAAGACGAAGCTAATTTGTATTAATTTGGGATTAAATCCAGTGACATTAATTATTTATGGAATGAAGAATTGAAAGAACACTTATTATATCTGTTAACGTGGATAACACAATTTCGTACATATGTCAATACAAGTTTATATGCCATGTCATTATAAAAATTATATCACAATTAAATATTCATACATACATTTTGCATACAGTTTCGCGTATAAAATCGCACGACATAGTATACTTAAAAGCAGTGTACCCTGTTTCAATACAGATCCCAGCAGCTGAAAGCCTATTAAGGCATACTGAAAATTTAATGCGCTTTAATTTCGTTTCTTTTAATATACATTTTAAAATTTATTTAATGTCGAACAGTGTTTTCCTTGATTTCGCATCAACTTGAAAATAACATGATTTCGTGTACAAGTAAAATCAGTTCCATAAGCAATGTCGTATTCAACAGCTTTATAAAAACAGAATAATTAATTCATTGTTTAGAATACAGAAGAACGTATAAAATTGGATGGCATAATATACTTAAAACAATATACGTATTGTCAAGTCAAGTTATTGAAGGTATGACAAACATTGGAGTAAATTAAAAATCAGCAATGTTTCTAGGTTGGTGCCGTGTCTTGTGTGGGGTTTCACCTGGGACACCAAGCTGGCTCAACAGCAGGTTCTTGGTGTCCCCGACCGGACCCCCACAGGAGTAGCGAATTGCGCGCTGCCTCCCTCTTTATGAAGGTCCGGGCGGGGATACCAAGAGCCCACTGATGAGCCAGCGTGGTGTCCTAAACAAAACCCCACACAAGACACGGCTCAAACCTAGAAAAATTGCTGATTTTTAATTCACTGGCCGTGAAAGCCAATATTCCATATTTTTGGTGGCCCTCACAGGGAGGTTATGGCTGCTTGAGCTTTTAGTTCTCGCAGTAAAGAGGCGCAGGTGCGCTTCATAAACACGGGGGTAGCGCGCACTTCGCTACTCCTGTGGGGATCTGAGCGGGGACACCAAGAGTCCGCCGATGAGCCAGCTTGGTGTCCTATGCGAAACCCCACACAAGACACGGCTCAAACCTAGAAAAATTGCTGATTTTTAATTCACTGGCCGTGAAAGCCAATATACCATAAAATATTGTTATTTTATATATGTAAACGTTGTCCTCTTAAAGGTTTCGGCCTTTGATCAATTCCAAAATTACATATTGATTGGGGGGCGTGGTGGCTCAGCGGTCTAGCTGTATGCCTCTCACCAAGGCGGTCTGGGTTCGATTCCCGGTCAATGCATGTGAGATTTTCGAAGTGAAATGCCACGTCCTGTGGTTCGGATTCCACGTAAAAAGGAGGTCCCGTGGCTCATGATCTCTAGATTAACGGTCACGTTAAACTACAAGCTTCCTTCCTTCCCTTTCATATTGATTGCAATAATTCAAAATTATAACTTACTTCATTACTTTTTTGTAAATTACTGTGAACTGATGAAACACACACAGTCTTAAAAGAAGCGTATTATTTAAAAATTCTAAAGTAAAAGTTCAATCTAATAATTTTATTATATTGAATGTTTGCATGAATTCCTACCAATTAACTTTAAAGTATCCAAATTAAAACCAGCACGAACAACTTCATGTAATTTCATATTTCATCACTTTAAATGTCATATTTTTCATATTTCCATACTTTTTATTTCATATTTTGGTAAAAATTACCATATTTTTACTCACTCTAGTCATGAGGAAGGGAATCTTTTAATAATATTGGAAATTACATTGACAGGGTTATCGGTGATCTTGAAATTTACCGTATGACTGGATGACTACGGACGGTACTTTATGTATTTATACCAAATTCCATCCCTATAACGTACTTGGGAGCACAAGGGTCTGCACAAGAGGTTCTTGCTATAATTATTTATAAGATTGTTCATATGAAAATTTTACATTTAACAATCTATAATATTGTGAATGTTGATTATGACCTGTATTGATTTCTTAGTTCTTCTTAAATCTTTCACAGTTTTTAGCCTACTTTTCACATATTTCAAAATGAGGAAAAAGTAGACTTATGAGATTGGGCAAATGTGTGTCTGTCTATCTGTCCTTCTGTCTGTCTGTCTGTCTGTCTGTCCTTCTGTCTGTCTGGCTGTGTGTGTGTCCCCCCTATCAACTCCTAAACGGCTGCAGCAATCGAAACAAAATTTGGTAGGAGTAAAGATCTATACCTAAATATCTCACGGCTATATTTGAAAATGATGTCTGTGCTACCAACTGCTGAAAAATCGCAATTGAAATTTGAGCTCCATGTTGGATATCTTGGAAGGTATGAATGGGAGCTATTTCGAATTGGCACACGTATAGATAATAATATTGCAGCTTAATTTCCAGGAGGCCATACATGGCAATGTTGCCAAAGTGATTATAATCCTGAGATAGGTCCAACTTTTAAATGCATATAACTTCTACACTATCAATTGGATTTCAACCAAATTTCGCATGTGCTATGTGTCCATAAACAGATATGACTGAGCGTATTCTTAAGATCCACCAGGGCTGGCTGCCAACTGTTAATAAATGCTCTCAAGTTATTTTATCCAAATACCCACATATCAGAAAGTATGCAAGCCGACAGCTTTAAACTATGCACACGTATAGTGCCTGACATTCTATATTAATTTGGAGTAACTTATATACGTCAGTGCTACCAACATGATTCTAAGCCTGCTGAGAGATCCAACTTTAAATACATGTAACTTCTATACTATCATTTTGATTTCAACCAGATTTCGTATGTGCTATGTGTACCATAACAGATATGACTATGCTTATTCTTAAGAGCAACCAGATCTGCCAACTGTTAATAAATGCTATCTCTATTTTTGATACCCTAATATCAATATATCAGAAAGTATGCAAGCCAATAGCTTTAAACTTTGCACACGTATAGTACCTGGCATTCTAGATTAATTTGTAGTAACTAATATACGTCAGTGCTGCCAACATCATTCTAAGCCTGCTGATAAGTCCCATTTTAAAATGCATGTAACTTCTATACTAACAAATGGATTTCATTCAAAATTGGCACAACAATAGTGTGACCGTTTAGTTGATGTCAACAACCACGATGACTCAACTAACGACACATAAATCAAATAAAAAGTACCGTGAGGATCAGGTGACCTTCCATAAAGGCTAAAGCGGCACGAGAGTCCGTAGTCCACAGGGATCGTGGTACATGGTGACGATGGTCATAGACCGCCTAAGGAAAGGTTCACCTCAAAACTAGACTGAGAAAATAAACATCCAGACTCATGTAAAACACCGTGAAAATTTATTAAAATTCACAAGCCCCTAGCCTAGTTCGGAGGGTTATAATCGGCTAGTCCGCAAATTAATAAATAAACAAAGATAAAGAACAGGTCCCCTACCTGAGAAGTTACTGAAAACCCTCGCGAAAGATCTAACTCACAATGATAAAGCAACAACAGCAACGCTAGGAATATGGTACGACGCAAGTCCCTAGTTCAAGTTACAAGATCAAGCTAATATCTGAATTTACATTTAACAGGGTAGCAAAACAAATCTAGGTTAGGATGGTACCATTTCGACATTTAAATTTAACATTAATTCAACTAGCTGAGTCCTATCAATTAACAAAATTTACGGCGATGACGTCCGTAAAAGAAAACAATTACATCCAAAAGCTAAGTGTACAGCCATGAAAAACAAACAATTTAATTATGCTTAATAACTATGTGCTAACAGCACACAATAAAGTAACATGTAGGGTTTAATACACTTGACATCATAAATTAATAACGAAATAGACACAGTAGTTTTATTAAAAATTCCTGCCTACACCTTGGTTTACTCTTTGTAAACCATAGTCATCTAATGTGTATAGTTACGGTGACGAATGCGCAGTTGAGACCACGTCTGACATCGCATGGCCTGAGCTCCACAAGCTACGAACTCTAGGTTCGCACATGCTTCAGGTCGCTACAAAAATGTCAACTGTCCTAGTCATTTCCTCACAAGGAAATTATCTTCAACTGCACGGCTATGTCAACAGTTCCAGAATGCAAAGAACAAAGTTAGATAGAAAGAATCGTTAGTTAGGCTTGTTTTACAACAATTATGCGTTTTATTATTAGAATGTCGGTTTATAGGTTTATCGTAGGTTTATGGCGAATAACATTGACAATAGCCTGGGCACGGAGTGTCTCCAACTGAGATAATTCTCCACCAAAAAGCCTCGACTTAACAGTCGGAATATAATCAACGAGTATAACAACTCGGACACACAATAACACGGGTTACCAGCGGCGCTAAGCTCGCGTTCAATAACTCTGGGATAGGCCTGTACAACAGTTACCTTCCAATAACGTCTGGTCAACGGGATCATCCCCGGACAAAGCATACAATAACATCCTGCTATAACAGGGTAGACTTCACCATCCTATAGAAAACCTTACATAACTGTACCTGTCATACGACAATACACGCAACAGAGCGTAAAACTAACAAAAACCGATCCATAAAACAAGTGATCAAATACAAGAGTGGAAACTGATTTCCATAAGCAAAATAGCAATGAAAGGAAAAGCGAATACAAATTGTACTCTGTCCTCGTCTATAGTAGTTTTGTCTCACAATAAAGCAGGCGTGCTCTAGGTCACTGGGTTCCATAACCAGTTTATTCAAGGCCGGCGATTTAATCAATACAAAACCTGCACTTGGCCGGTTCATAAAAAATTTTACCATAGGTTACGGATCTCTACAGAGTCCGTGTATCAAACGCACGCTATAAATCTGAGTATAGTAATACACTTCCGTCTTTCTACCAAAGACGTCTAAATGAAAGTAAACTTACAATAACTGAAGCTCTTTGCTTTAAAAATGCAACTCAGTAGTTGCTAGAACATCAAATAAAAACGTGTCTCACACGACACAAGAAAAATATGATAAATGTGGCACAGATTCACACACTAGATCTGCTTAGTGATACGTTGGGAACCGCGTTCGATGCTAGGCAACGAAACATTCCTTCTAGTTGTTAGGTTCAAACATGACCAAGAATAGCTTCTGAGCTTATTCAAAATGAAATATAATGCATTTACAAACTGGTAGTTACTGTCGACTACCTAAATGATACGACCGTTCTAACGACAGTCAGGGGTGTAACAAAGGATGGCTGCGAAGAATGCAGTCAATTAATAACCAAGGCATCTGATTGCCATAACTACAGTCAGCAAAGACTTGAAAATTACCCCAAGTAGGGTTGAACAAAATAGCCTCAAAATGACTACGATCAGGTTCAGCAAAAAGGTAGGCATTGACGTTCCACGACGTTCACCAAGCTGCACCAGGGCTGACCAAAATGTCTGACCCCAAGGGTGTCTCACTCTAAACTGAAATAAATGACATCTAACTAATCTAGTTACATCCCTACCTAGAAAAATGGCTGACACTGAGTGTGGTTGATTCACAAACTACATTAAAACTACTATACCACCAGAAACTAGAACAAAGAAGGGGTGTGACAAAAACTCACGAAATGGAGGAGCTCTCACTCAGCTCTCTATTCCACAACAAGGGTTGTACATAAACCTCTCTGGCTCTCTGGATCGGTACCCTCCTCATCAGGATTCCCATCAGGACTCCCCCAAAGACCAGGGTTCGATTTGTCCCTGTCGACATCTTCGTGGATATGCCTGGAAATGGCATTTTGGCTCCTTCCCTCTCGTTCATCGTTCTGGAAGTTCCACCATCATGCGGGTTCCTGTAGAAACGTCACCCCCCCATACTGGGATGGTATTAGCCCATGGTGACTGCTTCAACCATGGTGAAGAAAAGTCCAATCACGTGGGTAGCGAAATAAATTGCGTGATTATTCATCCTCTCACTTCCAAAATTATAATGTCCGTCGTGACTATTATAGGCTTCAATTATAAAATACGACACAGCCTTAATCTTGCAGATGTGGATTAGCATGTGAGCTAACACTATTTTATAATGCTGCACGTGCTAGTGACGCTACTTTTGTATCACGCAGCATCCGTGAATTATACGACGTTTCAAAGATGAAATTTCCACTTTGGCAATTTAAATATCTCATACAATTATTATAATCACACTTATTCAGGATAATTGTAACACTATTACCTGTATATTTCCACTAGGCATCTGCCCTCCACATAAGCGTGGGTAATATGTGATGTCACAGCAATGTTGTGCAATACACTATACTTGCCAATAATTATTTCCCAAGCTTCTTATTTAATTCACTGGACTTCATCGACAGTGGATATTAGTATTTGCTTGCTCGATGGCACCTTATAATCACTTTTAACGCTAAACAGCGGATATTCTTCTACGTCTCGTAGGACAAATGTAATTCCACGCCTATACAAGGCGGATTCTCAAGACGCAGTGCTCTGGTACTGGGTGTCTCTAGAAAGTAGGTCGTCAAAACGAAAACGTGGAGCGACTACTTACGTTCCTTTTTGCGTATCTGCAAGGGTATTACCTTACCTAAAGTAAAAATAAACATTCTCCAAAATGTTTTAATAATGCAGCATGACGAAATGGAATATTCTGAGTCTCGTAGGAAAGATAAAAATCATTAATAAGACCTCAGATAATAATTAGCAGTTTACACCAAAGTCAAAAGTGCGATTCACCGCTACTTCAAAGTATCGCGTGATCTCTCAGCTTCACGTGGCTTCCTGGGTGTGTTCAAAAGTACAACATCCCATCATAAATGCTCTGTCATAAAAAATATCACATGAACCATAGCTCAGCGGGTTCAATAGATGGTATTATTTCAGATTATTTCTGGCCAATACATGCATGACATTGTTGCCAACATGATATTACGCGCGCTGTAATATCCAATGTTTAACTGGATGTAACGTCCATGCTATCCATTGGACTTCAACCAAATTTTGTATTCTGTACCTTAAGAGATGGAACTAATAATATATTCAGTCACCAGGGCTGCCAACTGTAGTTCTCTATTAGGCTACATTATGCCAGGTATACAGTATTTCAAACTAATTAGAAATTTCGATATTACCAACTTAATTTCGTCATTATTCTAGATAGATCCATATAGATTAATCATTGGCATGAATCTTAAATTTTAAGGAAAGTAGTCTCTTTAGTTCGCCACGGAACTTCTTGTTTCATATGCAAATTAAAGTAGAACTACTGTAGTTCAGTGTGTCTGTCTCGTCGCAAGCCGTTGACGAGATCTGAGAATGGTGCTCCATCCCTCTTGCCAGACAGGGATGTCACACGTCCTTTAAGATGGCCAAACGTAGTTTGTCATAAGATGGAGAGCCTGTTGCCTGCTAGTTATGACACCCACCTTACAGCCTGACAAGAAGATATACATTACTGTCATCAGCGTGGATGATATGAACTGACGACGACATGGCAGCTCTCTCACGCTGATAAGTCTCAACAGTGACACGAGACATTTGAAGATAGCCGGGCACTCCAGTTCATCACTGAGCTACCGTAGTTCAAACTTAGTTTTTAATACAGGCGTCATTCATCACAGAATATTTGGAATTACGTAGTAGAATCCATGCGATAGTGGTATTTACAATACATGTTTCATGGGGACACAACTCATATGCCAGGCATTTGCTTCAGCATTTTTGATCTTCGGGTATTTATTTTTTTGGTGTTAATGCATCCATGACATTATTTAAAACTAGTATATTCCTCATTTCCAACTGTCTGAGGAGGTATCCACCTATTCAGTGATCGTGTCCTCAGCGACTTTGTGTCTAGAATTATTACAATCAGTACTGTAATTTCAATTACCAGCAGACTTTCCCAATACTGTCATTAAATCATCACTGAAGAACAAATACAATTTATTGACACTTGATTTTAGTACCTTACTGTATTCAGCCAATGGCTTAGGCATATTGAAACAAAGGAACCCGTGACATACCTGAAGTAAAGCAGCATTGGGTGTGGTCAAAACGTAGATAGGTGACCGATATTGATAATCACATATTGTTGTATTGGGGAAAGGAAGGAGAGTTGGAAGGAAACTGGCCAAGCTACCGCAAGAACACTTCGGTTCAAGAACATCTATTCTGATGTTCAGACCTGGTGTTTGCATCATTATCATTGATTCTTTTCAAGGGAGAATCCACGACTGATTTTTTCTATTACTAACTAAAGAAATGAAAGGAAAGAAAGGAAAGGAAAGAAAAGAAATAAAGAAAAGAACGGAAAGAAAGAAAAGAAAAGGGAAAAAGGAAAAGAAAGGGAAAGTAAGAGAAGATAGGAAAGAAAAGTAAAAATGAGAAAGAAAAGCAGGAAAAGAAAGAAAGAAAGAGAAAGGAAACGAAGGAAAAGAAAGAAATGAAGAAAGAAAGAAAGAAAGAAAGAGAGAAAGAAAGAAAGATAGGAAATAAAGGAAGGAAAGAATGAAACAAAGAAAAGAAAGGAAAATAAAGAAATGAAAGATAAGAAAGAAAGAAAGAAAGAAAGAAAAGACCAGAAAAGAAAGAAAGGAAAGATAGGAAAGAAAGAAAGAAAGAAAGAAAGAAAAGAGCGGAAAAGAAAGGAAAGAAGGAAAGAAAGAGGGAGAAAAGAAAGGAAAGGAAAGAAAGGAAAGAAAGAAAGAAAGAAAGAAAGAAAGAAAAGAAAAGAAAAGAAAAGAAAAGAAAGAAAGTAAAGAAAAGAAATGAAAAGAAAGAAAAGAAAGGAAAAGAAGGAAATAAAGGAAAAGAAAGAAAGGAAGAAAGAGAGAAGGAAAAGAAAGATAGGAAAGAATGGAAGGAAGGAATGAAACAAAGAAAGAAAGAAAGAAAGAAAGAAAGGGAAGATAGGAAAGAAAGAAAAAAGAAGAAAAGAAAGGAAGGAAAGAAAAGAAAGAAAGAAAGAAAGAAAGAAAGAAAGAAAGGAAAAGAAGGAAATAAAGGAAAAGAAAGAAAGAAAGGAAGAAAGAGAGAAGGAAAAGAAAGATAGGAAAGAATGGAAGGAAAGAATGAAACAAAGAAAGAAAGAAAGAAAGAAAGAAAGAAGGAAAGAAAGGGAAGATAGGAAAAAAGAAAAAAGAAGAAAAGTAAGGAAGGAAAGAAAGAAAGAAAGAAAGAAAGAAAGAAAGAAAAAAAGAAAGAAAGAAGAAAAGAAAGGAAGGAAAGACAAGAAAGAAAGAAAGAAAGAAAGAAAGAAAGAAAGAAAGGAAAAGAAGGAAATAAAGGAAAAGAAAGAAAGAAAGGAAGGAAGAGAGAAGGAAAAGAAAGATAGGAAAGAATGGAAGGAAAGAATGAAACAAAGAAAGAAAGAAAGAAAGAAAGAAAGAAAGAAGGAAAGAAAGGGAAGATAGGAAAGAAAGAAAAAAGAAGAAAAGTAAGGAAGGAAAGAAAGAAAGAAAGGAAAGGAAGAAAAGAAAGGAAAAGAAAGGGAAAGAGCGGAAACAATGCATAAATGAAAGGAAAAGAAAGAAAGAAGGAAAGAAAGAAAGAAAGAAAGAAAGAAAGAATAAAAGAAAGGAAGAAAGAAAGACAGAAAGAAATTAATTTAAAAATAGGCTGTATAATAAATAAATTAATAAATAAACAAATGAATAATACTAATAATTAACAATCATATGGACTCAGCTATCGTGGCGTAGATCTTTTGAGTTGCAGTCATTGAGCAGGTTTACTCTTCCATTTCGACGTTTTGTTCTTTACCCGTGAAAAACAGAACTCTACTGGGCGATCTGTGCCTGAGAGTTAAATAAATTTGTCTTGTAATCACCAGATGTGATACGAGAGATCTTTTATGAGCCATTACTGTGCGGCTCTGAGTGCCATGAATTTCTACCGGCGTACACAAATTAAACTTCCTCGGTTGGTCATCGAACCCACGATTATGGGATCTTGAGACGGACACACTACCAATGACCCACCAATGGAGCTATAATAATAATAATAATAATAATAATAATAATAATAATAATAATAATAATAATAATGTCAAATTGGTATTGTAATGGCTGAACGTTTCCCACAGGAACTCCGGTGTATGGCGCTATGAATATGATGTGTTTGTAAGTGCGGGAGGAAGCAGCTCAAATCCTAATAACAGAGCTACTATAGCCGCAAGGGAAGGCGTATTGCTCTTGGAATCTTTCAGCTTCATTATCTGTAAAGGCGGCTGTCATGAGGATGTTGCAGTACTCAATCGTAACACCGGCTGCTAATTATAAATTATCACAGAGAAACAAAACTCAAAGCAATCATAACATGCATAGTTAAATCATAGTCAAATTATTATAAATAATACGTTACACGATTAGTAGTAACTGAAAGATATAATGTATTTCGCCTCTTCCTGTGTATTGTCGATGATTCATTTAGGAGATTTGTGACATCGTGGTCATAATATTATTAATAATAAGAAGAATAAGGCGGAACAACAAATCGATCCGCAACAGGGGGAATACCAAGGTGGTTTCAGAAAGGGACGATCATGTGCTGAGCAGATTATTAATCTGAAGTTCATCCTTTCATATCTGAAACGCAGGAACAGGGAATTCGTGATGACCTTTGTTGAATTTAGGAAAGCGTACGACTCAATTGATCGAACCAACCTATTGCAAATCATTGAAGAGTTTGGCTTAGATAACAAGACACAATCAATTATCCAGAAAACTGTGACCAGCACCACCTCCAAAGTGAAGTTCAGAGGAGAGATGTCTGATGCCTTTGAAATTAGGACAGGAGTGAGGCAAGGACACGGACTATCACCTCTTCTCTTCAACTGTGTTTTAGAAAAGGTCATCCGAGAATGGCGGAAAGAAATAAAACATTCAAGGGTAGAAAATGGGGTAAGGCTAGGGTACAAGTATATGAATCTTACAATCGACTGTCTAGCCTTTGCAGATGATCTAGTGATATTTTCAGATTCCATTGATACGGCAGAAGAACAACTTCGCCAACTGAAAACTCAAGCACTGAAGGCTGGGCTTCAAATCTCCTTTGAGAAGACACAATTCATGACAAACATAAAATCAGTGCCCGTGGAACTGAAGGTCAGGCTAGGAAAAGTTCAGAAGGCAGAAAAGTTTAAATACCTCGGTGAATGGATAGAGCCTAACTTATCAGAGAAAGAAGCCTTCGTGTCACGCATTAATAGAATAGAAATGGCATACCACCTAACTAAAGACATCTACAATAAGAGATCGATATCCTTAAACGCCAAAATTAGACATTACTGCACTGTTATTCGTCCAGAGGCTCTGTATGCGGCAGAGACTCTAATAATGAACAAGAAGGTCAAATGGAAAAACTAGAGGCTAAAGAAAGGAAGATTTTGAGGAAAATCCTGGGTTCCATCAAAGAAAACAGCGAGTACAGAAGGCATCACAACCATGAATTATACACACATCAAAAAAAGTTTTGCATCACCTCGGTTCCCAGATCTCCGGCATATAGACGTTGACTGTGTACATTGTATCCAAGATACAGTCCCTTTGACTGTTCATAGATGTCACTAAAACTGCTCAAAGATGTAAACAACCATGCATGAGCAGGGCCTATTAGACGGAGGGGGTACGACAGCCCATCAGTTCCAGTCATTCCACCAGGACGAAGGTACGCTGCTCATGTTGTCTGTAGTTCTACCATGCCTAGAAGGTCAATACCGCAGTTCAATCGCGTCCGCATTGTTACTTTGTGTCAAGAAGGGCTCTCAACAAGGGAAGTTTCCAGGCGTCTCAGAGTGAACCAAAGCGATGTTGTTCGGACATGGAGGAGGTACAGAGATACAGGAACTGTCGATGACAGGCCTCGCTCAGGCCGCCCAAGGGCTACTACTGTAGTGGATGACCGCTACTTACGGATTGCCGCTCGGAGGAACCCTGACAGCAATGCCACCATGTTGAATAATGCGTTTCGTTCAGCCACAGGACGTCGTGTTTCAACTCAAACTGTGCGCAATAGGCTGCATGATGCGCAACTTCACTCCCGACGTCCATGGCGAGGTCCAGCTTTGCAACCCCGACACCATGCAGCGTGGTACAGATGGGCCCAACAACATGCTGAATGGACCCCACGGAATTGGCATCACGTTCTCTTCACCGATGAGTGTCGCATATGCCTTCAACCAGACAATCGTCGGCGACGTGTTTGGAGGCACCCTGGTCAGGCTGAACGTCTTAGACACACTGTCCAGCGAGTGCAGCAAGGTGGTGGTTCCCTGATGTTTTGGGGTGGCATTATGTGGGGCCGACGTACGCCACTGGTGGTCATGGAAGGCTCCGAAACGGCTTTACGATACCTGAATGACATCCTCCGACCCATAGTGCAACCATATCGGCAGAATATTGGAGAGGCATTTGTCTTCATGGACGACAATTCTCGACCTCATCGTGCACATCTTGTGAATGCGTTCCTTCAAGATAACGACATCGCTCGACTACAGTGGCCAGCATGTTCGCCAGACATGAACCCTATCGAACATGCCTGGGATATGTTGAAAAGGGCTGTTTATGGACGTCTTGACCCACCAACCACTCTGAGAGATTTACGCCGAATTGTCGTTGAGGAGTGGGACAATTTGGACCAACAGTGTCTTGATGAACTTGTGGATAGTATGCCACGGCGAATACAGGCATGCATCAATGCAAGAGGACGTGCTACTGGGTATTAGAGGTAGTGGTGTGTACTGCAATCTGGACCACAAATGCTGAAAGTCTAGCTGTATGATGGTACAACATGCAATGTGTGGGTCTCATGAGCAATAAAACGAGCTGAAATGTTGTTTGTGTTGATCTCTATTCCCTTTGTATTTAACGGTTCCGGAACTCTTGGAACCGAGGTGATGCAAAACTTTTTTTGATGTGTGTACAAGCACGTGGAGAAGATCAGTGACACGATTCGAAAAAGAAGGATTGCCTTTTATAACCACGTGACACAATGAGCCCAGGCAGGATATCAAAAAGGATATTGACGTACTTTCAAGGTAAGAAAACCATAGGGGCATGGTTCACGGAAGTTGAGAAAGATCTACTGTGCCTTTGCGAACAATTAATACGCGATCATAGTTCCGTCAGCTCAGTGGTTTTCCGGGGCGTAGTACATTCTCCCACTCTATGAATCACATATCTTGGATCAAAAGCATTAGGTTAACACTTGAAATCAACATCAAAAATCATATTACAAAACTACTTAATATTTTCCAAAATATAGGCGCTACAAAACATAAAATATCAAAATCTACTATATCACTTCACACTTGCTCTCTAATGAACAAGGAATCATTATAAATGTCCTTTAAATCAATAGTTACGGTTCCATCGAACCTGACACAAAGTTCATGTAACTCTCACTTCCATAAAGTTCTTCCTTCAATTAGCACATACGGGCTCTCTATGGCTCCGTGCTTATTTTTAACAACACTGCACATAATTTAACACACTCTTTACTCATTTATTTGCGTATTAACTAACTATGCAAAAATTATTCTTTAAAATGATAATAATAATTATCATTTCATTGGGTTCCACATAAATTCAAGTTTTTATCTCTCTCTATACACACTGTACTACTCTGCATTGCTGGAAAGAATTCATGCCTCCCAAGAGTTTTGGAAACTACTGAAAATCTTCAAATTAGACAGACTCCCCAAGCTATCTAAGATTTCCATGTACTCGGGAATAGTCATTCTTGGATTTGTCATACACAGGTGTGTTACAATAATCTTATAACAATTGATCTTTGTTTATACGGATCTGAACGATATTTAGCAAGATTACTTCTAATAATTAGATCTCGCTGTCAATTACCGGATCATTTCAATGTTTACAAACTTCCTTAGACCACGTAAAGACACGGGCTTGTACTTGGCCTGCCCTAAAACATTGGTGGGCGACCCTCATCAATGTCAAGACACTCGAGGTGATTTACAGGGCTGAGACGTGCGGTCTCCTCTTGGCTAAACGGGGACTTCCTTAATAGACCGGCTGGCTACCAGTTATATCAACATTCCCTTTCACTCGAAAAGCATACACAATAGTTTCATTCATATTAGTTTATGCGGCCATATTATCCGCTCATATTGGCTCAGGTGAGATAACTAATTGCGGAGTATCAACGTTGGCTGGTGTAAGAGATTGATACAGCAATAACTAAAGGGGCTTTCGAAGAATGTGACCATTTGTTCACGACTTGTCTACCTCCTAGGCATATCCACCTTCGGAGGACGTAGAGACACGTATGACGTTGCGGGAGCATTTAACACCAAGACCTCCTCATTTTGGCGACTTACAAGGAAGTACACGACACTGTCCCCTGCGCGCAATACACAAATACAAAAATATAGCACCCTTTCCAAATTCTGCCTTAAGCAAATACATCCAAATCTTCTTAACCGCACTCAACTACACCTCGCAATCAGCTTTTGCCTGGCATTATTTCAAAGCAATCCTAGCTTCAATATCATATTCGCTATACTAGCGTTTTTACATTGAGTATTTAAGTGACGCTTTTCGAGTAGGATATTTATTTCCTAACCATCTTTTAAATCTCCGTTCTTTAACAGTATTCTGCCATTAACAATTTGCCCTTTTTGGATTATTACTTTAATCTTTGACATTTCTTAACTGGATCATTATAGTTCAACAACATGTATTTATTATTTCTGGAACCTAACGGCTTCCACCTTTTCATTCATTTTTGAATAACACAATTCAACGATTATTTCATTTCTGAAGTTTTAACTTCTATTCCTAGCTTCTATAGTATATAACATACCATTACGTTACGTATAATGTTATTCCAAAAGAAAATAACTCCACTGAGTTTTAATTAACATTTATTAACTTGTTAATTTCACAATTTTATCGTTCAAAACCGCATGTCTCATTACACACACTTTGTTTCACAAATCCCTGTTTTTACACGAGTATGATCTTCTCATTATTTCTATTGGCACGAATTCCCCCACAACAACACATAAACAAAATCTGGTACTTACATGACCTCTGGAGCTCTCTCCTGGATCCCAATGAATCAACTGTTTCACCCACAATCTGGGTTTAACCTTCCATATTACTCATCTTGGCACTCGTTACATACACTGATTTTCCACGAGATTTACACATTTTATTTACACTTAACCCCTCTTCTTGAGGGATCAATACCATGGTTAAACCGGGTGAGTTAGCCGTGGTGGTTACGGCATGACTGATGGCAGTCGCTCACATCCGGGAGGCGAGGAGGTTCGAATCCCCCCGCCGGCAACCTTGAAGATGGTCTTCTGTGGTTTCCCATCTTCCTTCCAGGCAAATGCCGGGGTTGGTCCCTAACTATAGGCCACAGCCGCTACCTTCCAACTCCTGAGTCCTTACATTCCAACTTCCCTCCTTCCCTCCCCAACGGTACTTGTAGCTCACCCATTGGGTGTCCGTCTCGAAGCAGCTACAAAAACTGGCGAGCCGAACATGTCCTCGGACACTCCCGGCACTAAAAGCCATACGCTTAAAAAAAAAAACACATGGTTAAATGCACTATAACACTAAAATATTTCTAATTCTAACACAAGAATTTCAAGCTTAATACACTTTTTACACTGGTTTCACGGCTTTCGCCTACTCCTAGGGTGTAGGTATTATCGCTGCCTGCTCCTAGTCCTAGCTTCTAGTTGAATTAATGAAAGTCTCGTTCACTGCTCCCTTAGCTGGTACTGAATAATTATATCCTTGTCCAGGCGTTTCTAGTTATCGGCACTACGTTATTGTGTTGGCACGATACTATTGTTCTGCACCCTTGCTATAGGGGTGAGAACAAGATGTGTAGGTGTAAGGAGAGTTGCCTCTGATTTAGGGGCAGTGTGAGGTGTTGTTGAAAATGTGATTCTAAGGCGGAAATGACGTTGAGGGTGACGTATTAGAGCACTTGGGGATTAAAGCGTAACGGGGGTGTTATGCAGCGAATGCACTCTGTAAATGAGGTACTGTCTGAGGGCTGACTCCGCGCGGCACACGCTGTCTACTACTGCTGGTGCAGCGAAATAGCTGAGGCGTGAACGGAAGAGCTGGTCGTAGCCTGACAAGGAACTACTATCTTACTCAGCAATATATGGAACAATGCAATAGTGTGTCAAGTATAATGGAGGAGCGGGGAGGTAGGCGGTAAAACAAGTGAGGAAAAACAAAAGGATAACACTGTGCTGTAGTAATGTTAGTTGTTTTACTGGTAGTCCCCAAAGGGATAATGTAGGTCCCTTATTTTAGGGTTTGGTGTAAATCTGGTGTACAATGATTACAAGTATTTGAGGTGTGGTAAAATGTAGGAATACACTGTGTGTAGGATTTCTGAGAGACACTCACCGTAGATGCTATGCGTCTGGACGGAGTCTCGTCCTACAGCTGGTCGTCGGTCACGGGGTCGTCACGAATGGGGGCTGCTCCTCAGGTGTTATCCATTATGTAGTTTTCCGGAATGCTGACAGTGCATTGCTTAATGTTGTTGCTTTGCAGTCAGTTCCTGTGTAATTGTTATGAAGTATCGTCAGCGTTGGCTAACAGCTGTACTTGCTGCGCCCGCTTGGTGTTTATAGAATTGTGTGTTGAGGCTTCTACCTTAGCCTGAGGGATGTTACATGGGGAGAAAAACGTGTATGATGTGGGATAGATTGTAGATGTGTTAGTTTGGGGTTATGTTGATAGATGCTGTTCAGATAGGTGTAGCCACCTGTAGGTCCAGAGGTATATGTCTATGTCTCTCCCCTTTAGGTATATGGTTCTTAGGTCCCAAGGATCCTATGGATCCTGGGGCCTGAACACTATTCTGGAATGGCTAAAAAGTCTACTGTTTTGCCAAATGTCCCTGCTAGACATAAGTCCTAGAGTCATAGTCTAATATTAACTAACGCTCTATGTCACTGTTTTACGTCCGTCCGCGTTTGAACTCTACTACTGGAATACTATGGTATTCTATCACTGGACGATTTCTGAAGTCTTTACACTACTTCAATTCGCAATTACTGCGTTTACTTCGTACTTTCTGACCTATCGTCACTTTGAGCACTAACCTCCTAAGCACAGGAAAGTTAGGCTTGTTATCCGACGTTCCTACCCTTATCCGGTTCTTTAACGCACTTGGATAAACTTAGCACATTTGGTGCTATACGTATGTCTCGTTTACTGCCGAGATATTTCGATACTTTTCCACGTTCACTGAGTATTTATGAACGTATTCTAAGGCTTTTCCTAAGTCCTTGTCGGCTGAATACGTTTTTGGTCAAAGTAGGATACTTTGCCAAGTCCCAAAGACTGGTTACTTATGTCGTCGTAGCCCGACGGTATTTTGACGATACTTTCCTCCCAACAGAGGTTCTCAGTTTGACGGCGTGGTGATACAGCAAGACCCCTTCACGGTCATTCGAAGATTGCATGATTTCACATGGACTGGCTGCCTATTTATTCAGTTGAGCTAAAAATAGTCATATTCGCTTCTTCTCAAAACTAACTTTTAAACTAAGCGTCGTACGCTTGTGGAAAATTATGCACTTATTCCTCATGATCTAAACGTTTCAAATTTACTTTAATTTTCGAAAATCAATCGTGGCAATATTTATAAAAAATAATGATTACTCCTGTACTGCGTGGGTGTAATTTGTTTTTGTCCCACTCTCTGAGAGACTTGCTGGCCCCTCCTCTAATGACGTGATGCACAATCATCACTTTTATTCTGTACAGTGATTAGAGATTTTTACACTTGAAAAATTCTAATTTCCAGAGTTATCATTATTGGCGTTCCCAAAAACCAATAATTTTGCGTGGTTTCTGAAAAAGTGGGTTATTTCGCAACGATTCGGGGCCTCGCCCTATACAGCGTTGCCAATAAAATGCTGAATAGTCACTCTGTTGTGAATCCCTCTGCATCCTGCACGAGTGGAAATCTCCTCTGTATGTTGCACCATCAGGCTGACTCCGCTCTGCTCATGTACGCTCGGTGACACACACACGGGTTGTGTGCTATAAATCAGATTGTGAGACTTATCGCTCCTGAGTCACGCGTAGATTGCTCATTATGGTCCCCTCTCTGGCCTGTACATGGATTCAAGTTTTTTGAATATTCTTTCTTTAATTACTTAAATTATCATGGATTCGATTCTTGTACACCTCAAATGGGTACACTACGTGAAATGGAAATTTCCCCTAAAGATATCCAGGAGCGTGTTCCACTTCAGGAAAAACTACGTACGCACAAAGGTTCCCAGGAAAAGCCGAAGCTAAAGACGGGGAAGGCGTGGTCCCAAGAGAGATAAGAACAAACCGGAGACGAATGCGGGAACACTGGGCGGTAGTTAGAGCTCGGAAGAAGAGGCGGTTGAACTGACATGGTCCCTATTTTGCCGAATCGAAGAAAGAAGAACAATAATAAGATTGGTTTTACGTCCTTTTTAACTACTGAGGCTAATTTTAGTGAAACCAGGATGCTGAAATTTTGTCCTGGAGGGGATGTTAAATGTGCCACGGCTCCCTCGCACATGCCCACCCTCAAATGACAATGGAAAAACTAGAAAACGTGAAACAAGATATATGAAAAGGGCCATAGGGGCAAGCAAGTATGCACCGAACATAATGTCATATATCCTTGCAAGAGAAAGTTTTTTTCCTGGAAGACATAAAGGTCAAGGCATTGCTACCAAATGCAGGCTTTTGCAAATAAGTAATAGAAAGACGGAAACAAAAGGAGAATGAGATAGATACCGACTTCTTCGGAACGGATGTCGTGATAAATTGACAACGGACCAACAGTAACCAAACTCAAAGGGATGCAACCATAGGGCTTACGATTCACGGATTCCATCATAAAATGTGTGTAAATGCAGAACATCACGAAGTAAATGAGCAATGTATGTGCAAAATATGTGACAAAAAGTGCGAACTTTACCACTTCATTGAGTGCAAAAACAGGACATGGTCCTTAAATGAACTTACAGAGGCAAACAAATAGACAGTTAAGGGATGCAACATTGATTTTATTAATATATATTGTAAACGCTTCTATGGCCATTCCTCTGCAGTATATTTATTACTAAATGCCAATTGATTGCGACAAGATTTGATCCTGCAACTTCATACATAGCAGGTGAGGACATTACCGCTGCACCACGCAGCCAGTCATCATCGAGGTCGTGTAGCTCCGTGTACATACTGTAAGTGAGCGCGGAAAGTGTCTGATAACTAGAGCCCTGCGCGGATAAACAAAACGTTATCGGCATCCACTCGCATCCGCACGACTGTTATCCGCATCCGAACGTTTGTTATCCGAAACCGCTGACATTGCAATACAATTTTTAGCCTATTTTCATTCATGAAAAAGGTGATCTACCTTTTGTCCGTGTGGCTGTCTGTGTGTCTGTGTGTGTGGTTCGGGTGTGTGTGTCCCTAATTAAATCTAAACGCCTGGAGCGATTTCAATGAAACTCGGTAAGTTCATAGCACCATTGCGGACGACCCCGACCGTGCCCTTCAAATTTTGTTACGTCTCACCAATCCAACATGGCGGCTGCGCGAAATATTTCACCAGCATTCAATATCTCCGAAACTATTACGGCTATCACCCTGGAATTTTGTACGGCGATAAAGGAAACTACTAAAAGTTCACCTATGTGACTTCTGAAAACCCTGTAACTACAAAACCAACATGGCGGCTAATCGAAGTTGCGACTTTTGAATAGACGTTTCTCACGATTTAACCAATAAAACGCAATGAAACTTGGTACAGTATATGTTTATACACATTGTAATGCACCGACATCTAACTTCGTTCAATTGTTTACATAACCTCAAGATGGCGGATGTGCGAATTATTTCACCGGCATTCTATAACTTTGAAACTATAACCGGTATCACCCGTAAATTTTATACGGAGATAAAGGGCACTACGGGAAGTTCATCTATGAGACTTTCAAAAACCTGTTAGCCACAAAACGAACATGGCGGCAGAGCGAAGTTGAAAGTTTTAAATAGACTTTTCTCGCGATTTAATGATCCAAACGCAATAAAACCTGGTACAGCAAATGCTCATACACATTGTAATGCACTGGTATCTAATTCAGTTCAATTGTTTACATAACCTCAAGATGGCGGCTGTGCGAATTTTAAAATTAAGTTTTTATTTCTTGTGTCGCAATCATGCGATCGAAATGAAAGTTTGAATAATGAACCTACGGAATAGTTTTTCTGTAATTGTACATGACTATGGCCTATACATATAACAATTTAACATGGTAACCATCCGAAATATTTAGACGGTTTTCAATATCTACGAATATATTACAGTAATCAAACTGAATAACTTTATGTTCATACGGGCTATGAACATGACTTTACCGATAGGGCTTTCAATAACCTGGTGATCATAAATCCAACATGGCGGTGACGCGAAGAATAAATATTCACATGGACGTTTCTCGCATTTTAACCATCCGAGTATAGTGAAAATTGGTACAGTAAATTATTATACAAATATTAATCACTGGCATCTAATTTTTCTCAATTGTTTCCATGACCACAAGATGGCAGCAGTGCGAAATTTTAAAATCTCGTTTTTACTTCTTGTGTCCCAATCATGCGATTGAAGTTTTAATACTACACGTACACAATAATCTTCATGTAACAGTACATAACTCTAAGACCTGTATATATAAAAATCCAACATGGCGACTATCCGAAATATTTAATCGGTTCTCAATATCTACGAATCTATTACAGCAATCAAACTGAAATGTTGTACGTTCATAGTGGCAATTAACATAAGTAGGATGTATGAAAATAGGCTTTAGTTCTTCACGGAACTACTTGTTAATTCATAAGATTTATTTATTTATTCGTGTCAGAATTACAAAGAAAAAGACATAAACATGATGCTGATTCCTGCACGTGGTGCCCCTGCATAGCTATCTGGATTAGATTTTCCAGTACTGAATTGAGCATCAGCATTCCGGAAGTACAACTATAAGAATTTATTAGATAAAGCATTAAGTATTAAAGCAACACATTTAGGCATTTGAGGAGAAATTCGTTCCCCTAGGCTATGTGAATCGCAAGATAATGTTGTCTGAGGATTGTCCCTTCAAGTGACACTATGCGAATCAGCAGGTGGCTAACAGTACTTACTTAGTCGTTAGATCTACCCACGCAGGCAAGCGCAAAGGACTTCTTTTTGGAGTCGAACATCAATTCCCCTCGATTTTCCTTAATTCCACTCGGCCCACCAAGGGACCCAAAAATGAGTTCCTCAACTCCGCTCAGGCTTTGGCAAGGGGTCGGCAAAGGGGTTATCCCCAAAGACGTAAACAAATGCCATAACCCTCCTGCTCGCATACCAAGGGCCGGGTCAAACTCCTTCTACAGCGCATGAACGAATTCTTGAATGCAGCGGATTTTTCCGTTCTAGGCTGGAAAAGAGTATTTTCAGCATCCGCAGCTGATATCGAACGTATATTTAGGTACACATTATACACCTATTATTATCTAAAATTAATTTTATAATGTCTGACTAGGTTAAAACACATACAAACATTTAATTATGCACATGTTAAAAACAATGCATAAAATGTGTAGAAAAAAAATGACTTCAGAGCGCTTGACCGATGGCGTGGTGGTGTTCGCAAGACATTGTTGTGCCATTGGTCAACCGCTATGATGTCAAGTCCGCACATTCGTTACATCAGGTATAAAGTGTTTGGCACATTATAACTTATATGGCAGAAAATGCAAGTGATTTAAAATTAATCATAATGATATTCTTTTAAATAAATCTGCCAAGTCGGCTAAGGCCGACGAAGCGACCGCTGCCCAGCCATCTGGCCTGCAGATATTGGGGTGACACGTGATCAGCACGTCGGGTCCACTCGGCCTTTAATCTTGGTATTCGTGACCGGGGCGCTGTCTCACTGTCAGACAGCTACTCAATTGTCCTCACGAGGCTGAGTGCACCCCGTTCCAACCCTCACGTCAGTTTTAAAATCCCTGACGGAGCCGGAGATCGAACCCGGGGCCTCCGGGTGAGAGGCAGGCACGCTATCCCAACACCACGGGGCCGGCTATTTGTATTTTTAATCAATCTAAATCTATATATTGAGACCGTCGGTGGAGCTGTCAGGATAGCCAACAACCGCAATGACTTCCCTAACATCTCATCCGTCGGACATAATTGCCGTGAGGATCAGGTTAACTTCCTAATAGGCCAAAGCGGCACGAGAATCTGTAGTCCACAGGGATCCTGGTACATGGTGACGATGGTCATAGACTGCCTAAGGAAAGGTTCACATTAAAAACTAGACTGAGAAAATAAACATCCAGACTTATGTAAAACACCGTGAAAATGTATTGTTAAAATTCACAAGCCCCTAGCCTAGTTCGGAGGGTTTCAATCGGCTAATCCGCAAGCTAATAAACAAACAAAAATAAAGAGCAGGCCCCTACCTGAGAAGTTACGGAAAACCCTCGCGAAAGATCTATCTCACAATAACAAAGCAACAACAGCAACGCCAGGAAAATGGTACGACGCAAGTCCCTAGGTCAAGTTACAAGATCAAGCTAATATCAGAATTTACATTTAACAGGGTAGCAAAACAAATCTATGTTAGGATGATACCATCTCCACATTTACATTTAACGTCAATTCATCTAGCTAAGTCCTATCAGTTAATAAAAAAATTTACGGCGATGACGTCCGTAACAGAAAACAATTACATTGAAATCTATGTGAACAGCCATGTAAAAAAAAACATTTAATTATTCTTAGGAACTACGTGCTAACAGCACACAATAAGGTAACATGTAGGATTCATACACTTGTATATCATAAATAAGTAATGAAAGAGACAACAGTTTTATTAAAATGCCTGCCTGCACCTTGGTTTACTCTTTGTAAGCCATAGTCATCTAATGTGTGTAGTTACGGTGACGACTGCGTAGTTAAGACTACGTCTAACATCGCATGGCCTGAGCTCCACAAGCTACGAACTCAAGGTTCGAGCAAGCTTCAGGTCGCTACAAAAGTGTCAGCTGTCTTAGTCATTTCCTCGAAAGAAAATACCATCATCTGCACGGCCATGTCAGCAGGTTCCAAATGCAAAAGAACAAAGTTAGATAGAAAGAAATCGTTAGTTAGCTTTTGTTTTACCAAAATTATGCGTTTTATTATTAAGATGTCGGTTTAGGTTTATCGTTGGTTTATGGCGAATAATACTGACAATAGCCTGGGCACGGAGTGTCTCCACTGAGATCATTCTCCACCAAAAGCCTCGACTCAACAGTCGGAATATAATCAACGAGCAATAACAACTCGGACACACAATAACACAAGTTACCAGCGGCGCAAAGCTCGCGTTCAATAACTCTGGGATGGGCCTGCACACTCAGTAACCCTCCAATAACATCTGGTCAACGGGAACAATCCCGGACAAGGTACACACAAAATACCTCCATACAACAAATACCTCCTAAAACAGGGCAGCCTACAACATACTATAGAAAACCTGACATAACTGTACACGTCAAACGACGGTACACGCAACAGTGCGTTTAACTAACAAAAAACAATCTATAAAAACATGTGATCAGATACAAGGTTGGACACTGGGTTCCATGAGCTAAGTTGCGATGAAAGGAAAAGCGAATACAACAAGCATTCTGTCTCTTGTCAAAGTAATTCTGTCTCACAATAACAAACGTGCTCTCAAGGGCACTGGGTCACAAACCAGTTTGTGTCGCTACAGGCTACAACATTCCTGCGCTCTCGGACACAACACACTAACTATCAAGGCCGGCGATTTAAACAAAATAAAAACTGTACATCTGGCCTCATCATAAAATCTTTACCATAGGTTATAAACCTCGAAGAATACGTGTATAAAAACACGCTATAAATCTGAATACAATAATATAATTCCGTCTTTTAAACCAAAGACGTCTAAATGGTAGTAATGTCACATTGGTGGAGCTCTTTGCTCTCAAAGATATAATTCAGTAGTTGCTTGTAGAACATCAAATAAAAACGTGTCTTCACATGACACTAACAAAATAATAATTGTGGCGCAGATTCCACACTCTGGATCTGCTTAATGATACGTTGGGAACTGGGTTCGATGCTAGACAACGAAACATCCCTTCTACTTATTAGGTCCACACTTGACCAAGAATGGCTTCTGAGCTCATTTCAAATGAAATATAATGCAGTTACAAAACTGGTAATTACAGTCGATTACCTAACTGATACGACTGTTCTAACGAAGTCAGGGGTGTAACAAAGACTGGCTGCAAAGAATGCAGTTAAAGAAATATCCATGGCATCTGATTGCCATAACTAAAGTCAGCAAAGAATTGAAAAATCACCACAAATAGGGTTAAACAAAGTAGCCTCAAATGACTACGGTCACGTTTAGCAAAAGATAGGCATTGACGTTCTACGACGTTCATCAAGCTGCACCAGGGTTGACCAAAATGTCTGACCCAAGGGTGTCTCACTCTAACTGAAATAAATGACATCTAAATTAGACTAGTTACATTCCCTACCTATAAAAATGGCTGACACTGAGTTCGGTTGGTTCACAAACTACATTAAACCTACTATACAACCAGAAACTAGAACGGGAAAGGGTGTACAAAAACTCACGAAATGGAGGAGCTCTCACTCAGCCCTCTGTTCAACGACAAGGGTGGTACAAATTCATCTCTGGCTCTCCGGAACGGCATTATCCTCATCAGGACTCCCATCTGGACTCCTCCAAAGACCAGGGTTCGATCTGTCCCTGTCGATAACCTCGCGGATGTACTGGACATGCCTGGGAATGGCATCCTGGATTCCTTCCTCCTCGTTCGCTGTTCTGGAAGCTCCACCATCATGCTGGTTCCAATAGAAACATCACCCTCATACCATGATGGTATTAGCCCATGATGTCGGTCTCAAACATGGTGTAGAATAGTCTGATCACGTGGGTGGTGAAATAAATAGTGTAGTAGTTCATTCTTTCACTTCAAAATCACAATGTTCGTAGTAAATGTTACAGGTTTTAATTGCAACTAATAACACAGCCTTTATTTCGCAGATATGAATTAATGCGTGAGCAAGCACTGTTTTATGGTTCTTCACGTGTGCTGACGCCACTTTTACATCACGTGGCATCCGTGAAATGTGCGTCGTTTTGGAATTGAAAAATTCACTGTGGCAATTCAAATATGTTATACATTCATAATCACACTTATTTAAGGTGGTTATAACACGTTTACCTCTATATTTTTCACCAGGCACTCGGCCCTCCACAAACACGTGGGTACAAAAATGTGGTGTTACGGTAATGTTATAATTTTCACTATACTTGCCAATTATTTCCCAATATGCTTCTTGTTGTTCACTGTGCATAAGTAACAGTGATTTGTAGTATGATCGTGCACGATGGCACCTGATAATAACTTACACGCTAAACAGCGGATATTTTCTACGTCTTATAGGACGGATGCAATTTCACGCCTACACGGGGCGGATTCTCCAGACGTAGTGCAAGGCACTGAGTTCCTCTAGGAAGTAGGTCGTCCAAACGAAGTCGTTGAGCGACTACTTACATTCCTGTTTGCGTATCTGCAAGGATATTGCCTTACCTTAAGTGAAAATAACATTCTCCAAAATGTTTCAATAATGCTGCATGACGAAATTGAATATTCTTAGTCTCGTGGAAAGATAAAATTGATTAATAAGACCTCAGATAAATAATTAGCAGACTTCACCAAAGTCAAAAGTGCGATTCACCGCTACTTCAAAGAGTATAGCGTGAGCTCTCAGCTCCACGTGGCTTTCTGGGTGTGTTCAAAGGTACTACATCCCATCATAAATGTGCTGTTATAAAAATATCACATGAACCTTATCTCAGCGGGTTCATCTGCTTCTCCGTCATTTCAAATAAAATGTTGGGATGACATTTTTATTTGACTTAAAGTTCATTCATAAGTGATATTTTTTTTCCATCATTCCATCGGTGGTTCTTTTTTGGATTGCGTCGTTCGTCAGCGTCGTTCGTCAGCAAGAATCTCCCTCGAAGATACTGTTCTTAAGTCGGAGTCTTCTTCGAAGAGTTCTCCAATCCCATCTTCATCCTCGTAATATCGTCGTTCCTTTGCCTTTCTGGCATCGTCCATCCTCTCGGAAGTCTTGACAAATCGTCGCTTGTCCATCACCGGCTCTATGCAGTGGATTTCAGCTTCGACAGTCTTCTGATTGTTCTTTTTGGAGCGCGAGTCATCCCTCGGAGTTCGGTTCTGATCTCCCTCTTTTCGGATTTGGGGTTCTCGAAGTTGTTGAAGATACTCACGGCTCTCCCGTGCTCTTCCTCTCCAATCTCTATCTGGCTGGTTTCTAGGGTCTCGATCTCTGTTATACCCTCTACTGTAACGGTAGTCCCTACGGATACTTCCGTTCTGTGGGTTTCTGCCATTATTCCCTCGGCGGTCGTTTTCGTGACAACGGTCGTCGTTCGTCCCTTGGTCGAATCGCCGGTTCCAATGACTACGACGGTCATCTCGCTGGTCTCGAGCATATAGAGTGTTGTTCCATTCTCTTCTACCATAGTTGCAGTTGTTGCGTTCCCCAGAGCTCTCTTGGGTTTGCGTCTGCGGTGGCGTCTGGCTCACTTTGTCGACAGTAGTTAAGTTGACATGTCTCTCCTCGCGCCTGTCAGCCTTCTGCTGATGGTGTGTCGGGAACTGTTCCGTGTTCGCATCCAACCGTCGCAGGATTTGGTCACACTGCTGAAAAGTGGATGCCCCTGCAGCAATCAATACACGTTGTACGTCTGCAGGGTATTGCCAAACGATGGTGTTTACTAAGTCTTGTTCAGATAAAGGGGGTTGAAAACAACGAAGTATCGCAAGCTGGATCGCGAAGTAGTTCGCATAACGCGTTGGAGTATTAGAGCTATATCGGCGAGTATACATCTCAGCCCTGATGCTCTGCTGGATGTCGCTCGACCAATAGGTTCTTGACAAGGCTTCTTTGAAATCCTGGTAGCCTATAAACGAGTATCTGAATGCTCTAAACCAGGTGCTGGCTTGCCCCTCAAGCAAACGCTCTATAACTCGGAGTTCCCTCTCCGGAGTTACCATAGTGTCTCTCAAGTAGCTTTCTACATTGGCCAGAAATTCAACGGGAGTGATGCCACTTCCAGTTCCTGAGAAGCGAGCTGGTTGCTCCTCTCTCGAGCGGATAATAGTTACATTTCCCTGCGTATGCGCGGGTCTAAATGAATTCTGCATGTAGTTATGCGTAGGTGAGTACGGGGGTAAGGCGGTTTCTGCTTCACTCCAGAACCCTCCTTGACCCACTACTAAGCCTCAGCCATGTTAAATATCTCTCGAACGCATGGTCCAATTTTGACAAATGAGGTCTCATTGGACTCGAGCTGACGTCCTCTTTCCTATGGACCACTCGTTATATTTTTGAATTTATTTTGTAAATTTTTGTTTTCGAAAGTTGGTGATAGTTTGAAAACCAAACATGGTAGAACGTTGTTCCATGGCTTAAACGAATGGTCTTTATGACCTTTATTTTTTGTAATAAAACTTTTTTATTTCTATGTTTTTTTGAAAACACTCGAATTTTGAAAATTCTATATTTTGGAAACTAGGAAGTTTACAAAACAGTTTGTTTGACATAAATGAAATGTCCCTATTCCCTCTACCGCCAAAATAAATTTCAAGTCTCTAGAGCAAACATTTGTGTTTTGTAAGTAGTGTGGTACGGAGAGAGCTGCTACTCTTAGCAAGTGGTGAGCCCCTGCGACCTTGGAATGGAAGGAGCCATGCTAGGAGGGCGTGCTTGGATTCGTTTTTTCGTCTCGTCGTGATCTTTACGGGAATGTAGGTGTCGAAAAGGTGAAAATCTGGAAACATGTTTTTTGGGGTAAAACTGTGATTTTAAACTTTTTGCTATATTTCGCGAACCAATCCTGCTAGAGGCGTGTACGACGGGTCCAAGGACTCGGGGTGACGTCCTCTTTGCTATGAACCACTCGTTATAATTTTTAAAAATTATTTGGAAACTCGATTTTGGGGTAAACACGTGTTTTTTGTGATTTTTGCCGATATATCACGAACCAATAACGCTAGAGACGTGTACGATGTGTCCTAGCGTCCCCTTTCAAATGTGGCAGATATTGTTTTCCAAAAAATAATTCACAAAGGGCCTAACGCCATACATATTGAAAAAAACTTTTTCTTTTTCTTTACTTGTTTATAATGTTCATGAAGCGTGATGGTTGAGAGAGACGATACTGCTGGTTGTGTGTGATTCAACGAACCTGTCGCTGACCACGGTGGCTGTGCTCAATAGATCAATCGCTATTTTGACAGGTCGGGTTATGACAGAGCGAGGGTGCGTTTTTTCTGATACTTTACCCCGAAGATGATCTTTAACGTGTAAACGGTGATGAGAACTAGGTTCTATGTTGGTCGAAGCGAGTACAGAAAACAAACTTGCAGAGGAGCAGGAGGTGAATGTCATTTGAGCTTATTGGAATGCGCTGATCTTACTTGACAACAGGTGCAATGGAAAATGACAAAGACGCAGAGGACACTTGAAGGTGTAATAATCTGACCATCGTGGTGGCAGGGAAGAGCGAAATGCATGCATACACGTGTGAGATGACATGTACGCTAAACAAGTTACATCCTGTTTTGCTTCGTACGTGAAAAATGCATGTTCATGTGAAATTTGATCCGGCACAGGTGTTCACTTTGGGTGTTAGCTGTCCACGTGACCGTTAACAGGATGTTCAAAGCGTGGGAAAAAATGATTATACATGCAATGTAACATATATAAAGACATGTCGTTATCATTTCCACTCTCACTTAGGTGACTACCTTTGAACACATTGCGTTGCGTGAAACCCCTGGTCTTGTTTAACAGTTTTGATGTTGGTGGAAAATACTTAACCTTGTTGTGAGGTAGGTATTCATTTATTCATTTATACATTTATTGATTTATATATATATTTACAAGCAATTATTTATTGATTAGGTAATTAATGATTTTATTTATTTATTTATTTATTTATTTGTTTGCAGATAACCGGTATACCTTACATGTCTGAGAGAGAAGAAACCATTGCACTTTTGAGCCCACTAGAAGGAAACAGCAACAAGCCACTGCAAGTAAAGGTGAGATGATTTTTTTAAACTAACTTGTTTCATTTTTTGTTTTATGTTTTATTTTATGTAATGAATGTATTAACCTGAATTTAGGTATTTATAGCGGTTTATTTTATTTATTTTTAGAAACTTGGAAAGAAAAGCCTTACCGCCGAAAACCGAAACGCACTAAAGCGAAACCACTGCCAAAGAGTGAACTGTTTAAAACTCAGGTAAGTCTAACTTAAAAATGCTATTCCATTTTACCACTAATGAAAACTCGTAGAAAAAAAATCATTACCTGTACATGACTGGGACAATGATTGCTTTCTTTATTAATGGCTATGTTGTTGTTGTTGACTTGGAAAAGTACAAGGCCATGTTGGATTTTCTAAAAATAAAATTTAAAAAAATATGGGTGGTTCCCTATGGACTCAACGAATATACACAGGTTTGAACATGATAATGTGAACAAAATGACATGAAATTCATTTTTGTTTAAATATTGGTTAAAAGGGGGGGGGGGTGTAAATGACTGAAGCTTTATAAAAAGAAAATAAGTACATGGGTGACTGTTAGTTCCAACATACAGTTTATTTTTAATGGTGTTTTGATATATTAATGCCAATTAACGTTAACGTTTTATTTACAAGTATTGGATGATTGATAGATTGATTGATTGATTGATTGATTGAGTGATGGGTTATTTTGTTTGCTTTAAGGTGTCGTCATGTGCCATTAACGTAATGAACAGACAGTGAACAAGCATGCATTATGCTTTAAAGTTCTCTGTGCTCTTGTGCAAGGTTAATAACTTACATTAAGAAAAAAGTTTTATTATAACACATGGCGTTAGTACCAAATACAACAAGTGAGCAAGTTGGTTTACCACGTGGGTTAAATTTAAAATCAGAACATGATCGATGGTTAACATTTGAAACCTGGCCTGTAGATTTTTGTCGACACATAAACTTGCAAAAGCCGGTTTTTTTTACTTGAACTGAGAAGATTGTGTGCGCTGTGTGTTTTGTCGTATTGAACTTTCACACTGGGAAGAAGGGGATGATTCCTTTAGAGACCATTTGCGATGGTCTCCTCATTGTCCTTACACGCTTGGAAAGCAAGTGGGTAACCTAACCGTGCATTCATTTTACCGAACCACAAGGCCTTTGGCCGCTACTTACGTTGCTGAATCACAAATAAATAATGATGTATTACCAGCCAACGGTAGTGTCGATATATGTGGTCCATATGCCATAGACAGTGTGAATTGGCGTGTGATTATTGAAAAATTGGGAGTTTGCAAGACTAAAGCACTAGCACACCCAGAGTACAGCTCTGTTGAAAAACGTTTAGAATCTTATAAAAATGTTTGGCCATTAATATTAAAACACCTTACCAAACAGCTAAGTGAAGCTGGATTTTTTATACTGGTGAAGGGGATAAAACAATATGTTTTTATTGTGGATTTGCTTTAAAGGATTGGCAAATGACTGATGACCCTTTTGTGCAACACGCTCGTTGGTTACCAAACTGTAAATACATGGTGTTGCTTAAAGGTCGAGAATTTGTGAACACTATTCGTTAAGAAAACGTGATTGCAGCACAAGACATAAAAGTGCCTTTAGAGTTAGAACAAGCGGAGCAAATACATAAGGCTGAAAGAAAAGACTTTTGTTACGAACAGATACAAAAGTGTGACCAACAATTATGTAAAATTTGTTATCAAGATGAACTAGGTGTAGTATTTTTTGCCTTGTGGACACATGATAGCCTGTGTCAAGTGTGCATTAGAACTCAACACTTGTGCTATATGCAGAAAAGCAGTATCTGCTACAGTTAGGGCATTTCTTGCATAACTAGTATAATTTATTCGTCATGCATAGTGCAAAATCCCTAATTACACAATATTATTAAAGCTGTTTTAGAGTGTAATAGATATGCTTTTCTTTTGTTTATAGACTACTACAATGCTGAATGCTGAATGCTGTGGGACAATCATGTGGCTTAGAGACAAAGAAGCTCAGCGAATTGCCAACGCATATTCCATTCCGCATTATCAAGATTCGGAAATTGAAAACAGCATATGGTGATCGTGTACTTTGTGTATGTGAAAATTTTAAAACATTTCTGCCTATACGGTTTAATGATATGTTGGAGAGTGTTTTTGATGAAGTCAATAATGCTGTGCAACCTGTACACTTAATATATGAAGGTTTTAAAAACAATAGGTGCATGGTTCGTTTTAATTAAATAAATAAAACAAGATGTTCAGTAAAGAACATATAGCCTACTTTCTCCTAAATGCATGGGTATTGTTATAATTCTTTGTCCTTTTCAAGGAGTATGATTGAATGTTGGTTGTAGTAGCTTGTTGAAATACCACGTGCTATAGGGATATTAAACATGAATAAGAGGTGCCCTTTGCTAGTGCTACCTCTGTACCAAATTTCGTTCAATTCGGTTTCACCGTGTTTGAATTGATAGGGGAATCGATTTGCACACATACTTGGCCTCCATCTGCAAACTATTGGGTTGATGTTCTTGCAGTTTGGTCAGAATATGTTTCCCACATAAAGATATGGTGTTGCAAAATTTGGTACAGACTAGATTATTAGGCTGGTCGTAATTACATTTTAGCTTTTAACATTTGGGTGGCCGCGATTACGTTTCCGTCAAGATAGCGGTGATATAAAACATGACACTGAGGTGCCCTTTGCTAGTGCTACCTCTGTACCAAATTTAGTTGCATTCGGTTTCACCGTGTTCGAATTGATAAGGGGAATCGATTTTCACACAAAGATGGCCGCCATCCGCAAACTATTAGACTAATGACCTATTAGATTGGTCAAAGGATGCTCCCTCCATAAAGGTATGTTGTTGCAAAGTTTGGTAGAGATCGGATGGTTATGTTAGTCGTAATTTGATTTAAGCTTTAAACATTTGTGTGGCCGCCATTACATTTCTGACTATATGGCAGCGATATTAATCATGACACTGAGATGCCCTTTGCTAGTGCTATCTCTGTACCAAATTTCGTTCCATTCGGTTTCACCGTGTTTGAATTAATAGGGGGAATCGATTCTGACACAAAGATGGCCGCCATCCGCAAACTATTAGGCGAATGACCTATTAGATTGGTCAAAGGATGCTCCCTCCATAAAGGTATGTTGTTGCAAAGTTTGGTAGAGATCGGATGGTTATGTTAGTCGTAATTTAACTTAAGCTTTGAACATTTATGTGGCCGCCATTACGTTTCTGTCAATATGGCGGCGATATAAAACATGACACTGAGATGCCCTTTGCTAGTGCTACCTCTGTACCAAATTTCGTTCCATTTGGTTCCACCGTGTTCGAATTAATAGGGGGAATCAATTTTGACATAACGATGGCCGCCATCCACAAACTATTAGGCTAATAACCTATTAGATTGGTCAAAGGATGCTCCCTCCATAAAGGTATGTTGTTGCAAAGTTTGGTAGAGATCGGATGGTTATGTTAGTCGTAATTTGATTTAAGCTTTAAACATTTGTGTCGCCGCCATTACATTTCTGTCAATATGGCGACGATATTAATCATGCCACTGAGATGCCCTTTCGTAGTTCTATCTCTGTACCAAATTTCGTTCCATTCGGTTTCACCGTGTTTGAATTAATAGGGGGAATCGATTCTGACACAAAGATGGCCGCCATCCGCAAACTATTAAGCGAATGACCTATTAGATTGGTCAAAGGATGCTCCCTCCATAAAGGTATGTAGTTGCAAAATTTGGTAGAGATCGGATGATTAGGTAAATCGTAATTTGATTTAAGCTTTGAACATTCGTGTGGCCGCCATTACGTTTCAGTCAAGATGGCGGCGATATAAAACATGACCCTGAGGTGCCCTTTGCTAGTGCTACCTCTGTACCAAATTTCGTTCCATTCGGTTCCACCGTGTTCGAATTAATAGGGGGAATCAATTTCGACATAAAGATGGCCGCCATCCGCAAACTATTAGGCGAATGACCTATTAGATTGGTCAAAGGATGCTCCCTCCATAAAGGTATGTAGTTGCAAAATTTGGTAGAGATCGGATGATTATGTTAATCGCAATTTGATTTAAGCTTTGAACATTCGTGTAGCCGCCATTACGTTTCAGTCAAGATGGCGGCGATATAAAACATGACACTGAGGTGCCCTTTGCTAGTGCTACCTCTGTACCAAATTTCGTTCCATTCGGTTCCACCGTGTTCGAATTAATAGGGGGAATCAATTTTGACACAAAGATGGCCGCCATCCACAAACTATTAGGCTAATAACCTATTAGATTGGTCAAAGGATGCTCCCTCCATAAAGGTATGTTGTTGCAATGTTTGGTAGAGATCGGATGGTTATGTTAGTCGTAATTTAACTTAAGCTTTGAACATTTGTGTGGCCGCCATTACGTTTCTGTCAATATGGCGGCGATAAAAAACATGACACTGAGATGCCCTTTGCTAGTGCTACCTCTGTACCAAATTTCGTTCCATTCGGTTTCACCGTGTTTGAATTAATAGGGGGAATTGATTTTCACACAAAGATGGCCGCCATCCGCAAACTATTAGGCTAATGACCTATTCATTTGGTCAAAGGATGCTTGCTCTATAAGGGTATGTTGTTGCAAAATTTAGTAGAGATCGGATGATTAGGTTAATCGTAATTTGATTTAAGCTTTTAACATTTGTGTGGCCGCCATTACGTTTCCGTCAAGATGGCGGCGATATAAAACATGACACTGAGGTGCCTTTTGTTAGTACTACCTCTGTACCAAATTTCGTTCCATTCGGTTGCACCGTGTTCAAATTAATAGGGGGAATCGATTTTCACACAAAGATGGCCGCCATCCGCAAACTATTACGCTGATGACCTATTGGTTTGGTCAAAGGATGCTCCCCCAATAAAGGTATGTTGTTGCAAAATTTGGTAGAGATCGGATGATTAGGTTAGTCGTAATTTGATTTAAGCATTGAACATTTGTGTGGCCGCCATTACGTTTCCGTCAAGATGGCGGCAATATAAAACATGGCACTGAGGTGTCCTTTGCATGTGCTACCTTTGTACCAAATTTCGTTCAATTCGCATTCACCGTGTTCGAATTGATAGGGGGGGACAGACATTCAGAGTACACACACTCACACACACACAGACACACACACACACACACACACACACACACACAGACTCACACACACACATACACACACACACACACACAGACTCACACACACACATACACACACACAGACAGACACACTTTTTTCGCCCTGTGTTGATCTCATAAGTCTACTTTCATTTTTTGCAAAAATCGAAAGTAGGCTAAAAATAATAATGGAAAATATAAGTAATGACAATATACTGAAAAAGAAAGGAAATATGTGTATAGAATAGTAATGTTTTAGTGTTTAGTGTTGTCTTTAAAAATATTATGATGAAACCAAAAAAAATGTATATAAAGTTTGTAAATAAATGCAAAATGATGTTACAATGTTGTTTTATTTTATACAAAGTTAGTATATTTAACATTGCAAAGTATACATGATTATGACAATAAATGCACACTGAATACAAGCCTTTCTCACTTTACAATAGTCTGTTATAGTTTTAAACACAAGGCTTGTAGTAGATTATTTTATAGCAATGTCCATTCAATGTTGTTTTCGAAAAGTGCGGAAGCCGCAATGGTTGTATAGCCATAAAATCCTTATTGTTATTACTATTTAGTCACTTTGATCCCCTTGCATATCAAGAGCAGATGACCTAGTTGTTCCACTCTTTAAAACGGCAACAACAACACTACCTCTTGCATAGTTTGTGATGTTGATTGCTCTTGCGACGTGGAAGATGGATTAAAAATAACTTTTAGAACAGGGGTTAAACGTTGCTCATTAAACAATGGACTATTTTGAGTAGCAATATGGTTTTCTTGATTTTTTGTCGACGGCAACTGTGTTTCATGCAGTACACTACATTGATGATCACTGACACTTAAAACCTCACTATTTTTACTTTTTAGGTCACCACGACAATGTTTGGAACGTTGCTTTGAACAACGCCAAATAACAGTTCCATTTTTATTGGTTCGTTTCACAATATATGAATATCCTTTATAGTATGCGTAAGGCTTACCATACCTAGTCACTGATACTTCCATATCAACTGTCAAGCATAGACTAAGCTCTAGTAAAGTCAACTTGGTAATAAGAATAATAGTTTAATGTGAGAGCAAATATGGATCCAAAGAGTTCAGGTAAAAGTGGAAGCAAGTAAGCAAATATTAGAAACTAGAGTTGGGGTAAAAGTGGTCGCAAAGTGGTAGACCCATTACACAATAATTTCAGTACGACAAAGCTCTTGTTCAATTTCTTTGATTTCCCAATCGTGACCGGTATGCCCAGCTTGTTGTAAAGCATGCAATTGTCGAAGCCGTTGAATTAGCTTACTGGGTTTGTTCCAGTATACAAATTTAACAAATGGATTTTTAGGTGTAAACAAAGCATTACCATTATCATGATCATTATCATCATCATCATTATCATCATCATGATCACCATTATCATCATAACCATCATCACTGTTACTATATAGTCCTCTTTGATCCTCTTGCAATACCACTTCATTTATAGTCTGAGTTGATTTTGATAATGTTGAAGGTTTCTTGGACGTTGACAACTGTCCTAACATGACGTTTTGAGGACATGATAAGTCCTTTTGAACAAACACTGCACTATTTTTAGTCGCAATATCATTTTCTTGAACTTGCTTTTTAGCATTTTGATAATTGTTTGTAAACAGCAAGCGTGGTTCGTTTAGAGCACTACATTGATGAACACTCACACTTAAAACCTTTCCATTTTTACTTTTCAGATTGCCTCGACATTTTGTTGACCTCTCTTTTGAGCATCGCCAGAATATTATTCCATTCACATTCTGGCGATTATAGTTATAACAGTAGCCTTGATAGAGTGCACGTAGCCTACTTTGTTGTTTGTAATAAGTTCCATAGTAGTAACTGACCTGTTAGTACGATGTTCACACTACAAAGGTTACAACTGTTTTGCTGATGGAGTGACCTACCATAAGCTTATATATTGGCTTATGTGTTGGCTTTTTGTGTTGGCTTTTTGTTTTGGCTTTTCGTGTTGGCTTTTCGTGTTGGCTTTTTGTGTTGGCTTTTGTCTTGGCTTTTTGTGTTGGCATTTCGTGTTGGCTTTTTGCGTTGGCTTTTCTGTTGGCTTTTTGCGTTGGCTTTTTGCGTTGGCTTTTGTGTTGGCTTTTTGTGTTGGCTTTTTGTGTTGGCTTTAGTATTGGCTTTTGTATTGGCTTATTTGACAAGTTATTTGTGTCAATCAATGTATTTAGTGGATTTTTTTTCTTGGTGTTGGAAAGTAGTTGAAAGAGAGGGAATATTTAAAGACTTAACCTTAGCTCACTAACCTAACCTAACCTAACCTAAATTTACGCAGCCTTATCTAACCTAACCTTTCAACTCTCAGATGTTAATTAAATTCTGTGCATAGTCGAGTTGGAACCCAAGACCTCAGGGGTAAAAAACCAATTATTTTTGATGGCTTATTTTGGTAACTTATTTTGATGGCTAACCTAACTTTACCTAACCTAACCTCAGCTCACTTTGGATATTACTAGTAAGTGTTCATATCCTCCGCTAGGTAGCATGCTAGTAGTACAGGTAGTGCTCATATTTACCGCTAGGTAGCGGAAACATATTTTGCGTGTTGCATGTGACACTTGTGAAGTTTAACCGCACGCAAGACGGGCTTGTATAAGTTCTCTATTTAAACCCAATATACAACTAACCATTAAATGTTCAGAACTAACATGTATAGCCATGTCTAGGGTATATAGGAGACCCTTAGCAAGAAAGGCTGTCTAACCCACGAGTGTACAGCTTTGTCATACGCAGTAAGCACCTGTTGTCAGAAAACAACAACAACAATTTGAGAAAGCCAACAACATATCCATTAATGTATTTAATGGAAACAGTTTTTGTTGGCTTTCTCATATTGTTGTTGTTGTTGTTTTCTGCCAACAGGTGCTTACTGTGTATGACAAAGCTGTACACTCGTGGGTTAGACAGCCTTTCTTGCTAAGGGTCTCCTATATACCCTAAACATGGCTATACATGTTAGTTCTGAACATTTAGTGGTTAATTGTTTATTGTGTTTAAATAGAGAACTTATACAAGCACGTCTTGCATGCGGTTAAACTTCACAAGTGTCACATGCAACACGCAAAATTGTTTCCGCTACCTAGCGGTAAATATGAGCACTACCTGTACTACTAGCATGCTACCTAGCATGCTACCTAGCGGAGGATATGAACACTTACTAGTAATATCCAAAGTGAGCTGAGGTTAGGTTAGGTAAAGTTAGGTTAGCCATCAAAATAAGTTACCAAAATAAGCCATCAAAAATAATTGTTTTTTTTTACCCCTGAGGGTTCCAACTCGACTATGCACAGAATTTAATTAACCTCTGAGAGTTGAAAGGTTAGGTTAGGTTAGGCTGCGTAAAGTTAGGTTAGGTTAGGTTAGGTTAGTGAGCTAAGGTTAAGTCTTTAAATATTCCCACTCTTTCAACTACTTTCCAACACCAAGAAAAAAATCCACTAAATACATTGACACAAATAACTTGTCAAATAAGCCAATACAAAATCCAATACTAAAGCCAACACAAAAAAGCCAACACAAAAAGCGAACACAAAAAGCCAACACAAAAGCCAACACAAAAAGCCAACGCAAAAAGCCAACACAAAAAGCCAACACAAAAGCCAACGCAAAAAGCCAACACGAAAAGCCAACAGAAAATGCCAAGACAAAAGCCAACACAAAAAGCCAACACGAAAAGCCAACACAAAAAGCCAACACAAAAGCCAACACAAAAAGCCACCACAAAAAGCCAACACAAAAAGCCAACACATAAGCCAATATATAAGCTTATGGTAGGTCACTCCATCAGCAAAACAGTTGTAACCTTTGTAGTGTGAACATCGTACTGACAAGTCAGTTACTACTATGGAACTTATTACAACCAACAATGGTAGGCTAGGTGCACTCTATCAAGGCTACTCTTATAACTATAATCGCTAGAATGTGAATGGAATAATATTCTGCCGATGCTCAAAAGAGAGGTCAACAAAATGTCGAGGCAATCTGAAAAGTAACAAGTAGTTCCGTGAAGAACTATACAGCCTATTTTCATATTTCCTACTCATGTTAATTGCCACTATCAACATACAAAATTTCAGTTTAATTGCTGTAACAGATTCGTAGATATTGAGAACCGTCTAAATATTTCAGATTGTCGCCAGGTTGGATTTTTATTTTGTACTATTACATTAATATTATTGTGTACGTGTGGTATTCAAACTTCAATCGCATGATTAGAACACAAGAAGTAAAAACGAGATTTTAAAATTACGCACAGCAGCCATCTTGTGATTATGCAAACAATTGAAATAAATTAGATGCCAGTGGATCAACGTTTGTATAAGCATTTAACGTGCAACGTTTCACGGCACTCGGATAGTTAATTCGCGAGAAACGTCCATTTAAATATTTATACTTCGCGTCGCCGCCATGTTGGATTTGTGCTCACCAGGTTACTGAAGTCCTATAGGTGAACATATGTTCATAGTCTCTATGAACATTAAAAAAATCAGTTTGGTTGCTGTAAAAGATTCATAGATATTGAGAACCGTCTAAATATTTCGGAAGCTCGCCATTTAGTATTGTTTTATGTATAGGCCATAGAGTTATGTACCATTCAAGGACAATTATTGCCTAGGTTCATTATTCAAAGTTTCACTTCGATCGCATGATTACGACACAAGAAATAAAAATTTAATTTTAAAATTTCGCACAGCCGCCATCTTGAGGTTTATAAACAATTGAAATAAATTAGCTGGCAGTGCATTACAATCTGCAAAATCATTTACTGTACCACATTTCACTGCGCTCAGAGAGTTAAATCACGAGAAAAGTATATTAAAATATTTCAAATTCGCTTGGTCGCCATGTTCGTTTTGTGCTTTACAGGTTTATGAAATATACATAGGTTAACTTGTATTAGTACCCTTTATCACCGTACAAAATTGCAGGGTGATATCTGTAATAGTTTCGGAGATATAGAATGTCAGTGAAATATTTCGCACAGCCGCCATTTTGAGGTTATGTAAACAATTGAACTAAATTAGACTCCATTGCATTACAATGTGTATAAACATTTGCTGTACCAAGTTTCATTACGTTTGGATAGTTAAATCGCGAGAAAAGTCTATTTAAATGTCTTTGAAGTCACCAGGTTTTTGAAAGTCTCATAGCTGAACTTCTAGTAGTGCCCTTTATCATCGTACACAATTTCAGGGCGATATCGGTAATAGTTTCGGAGATATTGAATGCTAGTGAAATATTTCGCACAGTCGCCATGTTGGATTGGTGAGAAGTAACAAAATTTGAAGGGCACGGTCGAGGTCGCCGGGAATAGTGCTATGAACTTACCGAGTTTCATTGAAATCGCTCTAGCCGTTTAGATTTTATTAAGGGGGGACACACACACACACACACACGCGCGCACACACACACGGACAAAAGGTGATCTCATAAGCCTATTTTTTCAAAATTGAAAATAGGCTAAAAATGGAAAGGTTTTAAGTGTAAGTGTTCATCAATGTAGTGCTCTAAACGAACCACGCTTGCTGTTTACAATCAATTATCAAAATGCTAAAAAGCAAGTTTCAAGAAAACGATATTGCGACTAAAAATAGTGCAGTGTTTGTTCAAAAGGACTTATCATGTCCTCAAAACGTCATGTTAGGACAGTTGTCAACGTCCAAGAAACCTTCAACATTATCAAAATCAACTCGGACTATAAATGAAGTGGTATTGCAAGAGGATCAAAAAGGACTATATAGTAACAGTGATGATGGTTATGATGATAATGGTGATCATGATGATGATAATGATGATGATGATAATGATCATGATAATGGTGATGCTTTGTTTACACCTAAAAATCCATTTGTTAAATTTGTATACTGGAACAAACCCAGTAAGCTAATTCAACGGCTTCGACAATTGCATGCTTTACAACAAGCTGGGCATACCGGTCACGATTGGGAAATCAAAGAAATTGAACAAGAGCTTCGTCGTGCTGAAATTATTGTGTAATGGGTCTACCACTTTGCGACCACTTTTACCCCAACTCTTGTTTCTAATATTTGCTTATTTGCTTCCACCTTTACCTGAACTCTTTGGATCCATATTTGCTCTCACATTAAACTATTATTCTTATTACCAAGTTGACTTTACTAGAGCTTAGTCTATGCTTGACAGTTGATATGGAAGTATCAGTGACTAGGTATGGTAAGCCTTACGCATACTATAATGGATATTCATATATTGTGAAACGAACCAATAAAAATGGAACTGTTATTTGGCGTTGTTCAAAGCAACGTTCCAAACATTGTCGTGGTGACCTAAAAAGTAAAAATAGTGAGGTTTTAAGTGTCAGTGATCATCAATGTAGTGTACTGAATGAAACACAATTGCCGTCGACAAAAAATCAAGAAAACCATATTGCTACTCAAAATAGTCCATTGTTTAATGAGAGACGTTTAACCCTTGTTCTAAAAGTTATTTTTAATCCATCTTCCACGTCGCAAGAGCCATCAACATCACAAACTATGCAAAGGTAGTGTTTTTGTTGTCGTTTTAAAGAGTGGAACAACTAGGTCATCTGCTCTTGATATGCAAGGGGATCAAAGTGACTAAATAGTAATAACAATAAGGATTTTATGCCTATACAACCATTGCGGCTTCCCCACTTTTCGAAAACAACATTGAATGGACATTGCTATAAAATAATCTACAACAAGCCTTGTGTTTAAAACTATAACAGACTATTGTAAAGTGAGAAAGGCTTGTATTCAGTGTGCATTTATTGTCATAATCATGTATACTTTGCAATGTTAAATATACTAACTTTGTATAAAATAAAACAACATTGTAACATCATTTTGCATTTATTTACAAACTTTATATACATTTTTTTTTGGTTTCACCATAATATTTTTAAAGACAACACTAAACACTAAAACATTACTATTCTATACACATATTTCCTTTCTATTTCAGTATATTGTCATTACTTATATTTTCCATTATTATTTCACATTTTTTTATTTATTTAATTAAAACGAACCATGCACCTATTGTTTTTAAAACCTTCATATATTAAGTGTACAGGTTGCACAGCATTATTGACTTCATCAAAAACACTCTCCAACATATCATTAAACCGTATAGGCAGAAATGTTTCAAAATTTTCACATACACAAAGTACACGATCACCATATGCTGTTTTCAATTTCCGAATCTTGATAATGCAGAATGGAATATGCGTTGGCAATTCGCTGAGCTTCTTTGTCTCTAAGCCACATGATTGTCCCACAGCATTCAGCATTCAGCATTCAGCATTGTAGTAGTCTATAAACAAAAGAAAAGCATATCTATTACACTCTAAAACAGCTTTAATAATATTGTGCAATTAGGGATTTTGCACTATGCATGACGAATAAATTATACTAGTTATGCAAGAAATGCCCTAACTGTAGCCGATACTGCTTTTCTGCATATAGCACAAGTGTTGAGTTCTAATGCACACTTGACACAGGCTATCATGTGTCCACAAGGCAAAAGTACAACACCTAGTTCATCTTGATAACAAATTTTACATAATTGTTGGTCACACTTTTGTATCTGTTCGTAACACAAGTCTTTTCTTTCAGCCTTATGTATTTGCTCCGCGTGTTCTAACTCTAAAGGCACTTTTATGTCTTGTGCTGCAATCACGTTTTCTTTACGAATAGTGTTCACAAATTCTCGACCTTTAAGCAACACCATGTATTTACAGTTTGGTAACCAACGAGCGTGTTGCACAAAAGGGTCATCAGTCATTTGCCAATCCTTTAAAGCAAATCCACAATAAAAACATATTGTTTTATCCCCTTCACCAGTATAAAAAATCCAGCTTCACTTAGCTGTTTGGTAAGGTGTTTTAATATTAATGGCCAAACATTTTTATAAGATTCTAAACGTTTTTCAACAGAGCTGTACTCTGGGTGTGCTAGTGCTTTAGTCTTGCAAACTCCCAATTTTCAAAAATCACACGCCAATTCAACACTGTCTATGGCATATGGACCACATATATCGACACTACCGTTGGCTGGTAATACATCATTATTTATTTGTGATTCAGCAACGTAAGTAGCGGCCAAAGGCCTTGTGGTTCGGTAAAATGAATGCACGGTTAGGTTACCCACTTGCTTTCCAAGCATGTAAGGACAATGAGGAGACCATCGCAAATGGTCTCTAAAGGAATCATCCCCTTCTTCCCAGTGTGAAAGTTCAATACGATAAAACACACAGCGCACACAATCTTCTAGGTTCAAGTAAAAAAAAACGGCTTTTGTAAGTTTATGTGTCGACAAAAAGTCTACAGGCCAGGATTCAAATGTTAACCATCGATCATGTTCTGATTTTAAATTTAACCCACGTGGTAAACCAACTTGCTCACTTGTTGTATTTGGTACTAACGCCATGTGTTATAATTAGACCTGGGATTTTAGGCTCTAAAAAAATTAGTTTTAGGCGCCTAAAATAGGCTTTTAAAACAAGTAAATAGGCTTTTAAAACAAGTAAATATGCTTTTAAAAGAGAAATTAGGCACTTAAAATATGTTTTCAAAATGTGTGGATAGGCAGGAAATAGACTTTAAAATATTACAATATACACTTAAACTGTAACGTGATACTTTATTTCTTTAACAAACGTTGTATCCCTATTCTTAACCGAAATAACTGCAATTTGTAATTTTGAACTATTTAAATTAAGCCATTATTACTCTAAAGTTAATTAAGGACAAGAACACTACAGTCCCCGAAGGGCCTTGGCTTTCAATAACGGTTGCTGCCCAGCTCATGGCCTGCAGATATTGGGTGGCGTGTGGTCAGCACGATACATCCCTCAGCCGTATTGCCTTGCCTCCGTGACCCCTGCCCACCGTAGTTTCTCAATTGTCCTCACGATGCTGGGTCAACACCCTTCCAGACCTCATAGATTTCTAAATTACTGCCGGTACTGGAAATCGAACCCAGGTCGCCTGGACTACTGTCGGCGCAGAAAGTATCTGCAGTCAAGTTTAAACGCTAATAAAATTTGAACCAGTCCACCAATCTAAAATGCAATCACTCCAACGTAAAGCTTGTTTTATTCTGCATTCTTTGCTGGTACATGCATATTTTTATTATGTTTCCTGTGAAAGTTATGTTAGGTGGAATGCAAAAAGTACCTATTTTCTTGCCCGTTTTTTGTAAACAACAACTTTGTAGTACCGTTACATGAAAACGTACTGTTCGACTTTCATGAAATTTAGGTGGATTATGGAATGCACTATTATAAATATATTTATGAAGTTTAATTACTCTTCACACGTTGGAAAAAAAAGTTATTGTTTTTGTAAAAGACTGTCCGTTTGATACTGGGTGGTCTTCCGAAATCGAGACTGAGTTCATCAAAGGTCTGAAGGTTTTTGTTTCAAATCGTTGTATACCGAAAACTTACAATGATTTCTGTATTTTATACCGATTTTTATTTGAAATCGAGCGACAGGCTCTCCGTTTTCATGTAATTAAACTACAAAGATGTTGTTTACAAAAAAACGGACAAGAAAATAGGTATTTTTTTGCATTCCGCCTAATATATCTGTCACCAGAAACACAATAGAAATATGCATGTAACAGGAGATAACGCAGAATAAAACACGCTTTACGATGGTGTATTTATATTATAGATTGGTGGACTGGTTCAAATTGTATTAGCGTTTAAACTCGACTGCACATATTTTCTGCGCCGACAGTAGGTCTCTACAATTAATTAGAGAAGCCAATATCAAAACCTTAATTTTAGATTAATATGAAATTTAAGATATAGGCACATACCTGTTTATTGCAGTACTGGCAGAAAATAATCTTGCCATCAAAAGTCATCCCTGGAAATTGTACAAGCCATTGTTGTATAAGCGCACTCTTAGACGATTTCGTTTTAGGCATGATGAACTATATTCACTTAAACAGATGTTCTTTCACTGGCGACTTGGCACAGTATGTCGCTTACTACCTGCTCCTTGTTCTTCCTAGATAATCCTCCCCCTCACCCCGTCACTCGACACAGTACGTCCTTGACTACCTGCTCGTTGTTCTTCTGAGCTAATCCTCCACATCCACCCTTCACTCAGCATTCCTTTGGTGACAGTTGTCTGGGAAGAGCACATTTCTGTGAAAAACCCACCCTCTGCTGTTCTGCTCGTTCCAGGGATGTCCATTGTGTGATTGTAAAAATTACAGAAGTTGAATTTTATTTTAAATGTAGAAAATAGGCATTTTTAGGCACTAAAATAGTAAAATAGGCTCTAAAGGTCCAAATAAGCATTTTAGGGCGCTATAAAACTCTATTAATGTAAGGGATTTATCATGAAACGTCAAGATATTTTAAAAAAATCATGTTATTTCGTAAGGAACGAAATAGGCATTTGCCTTAAAATGCCAGGTCTAGTTATAATAAAACTTTTTTCTTATTGTAAGTTATTAACGTTGCACAAGAGCACAGAGAACTTTAAAGCATAATGCATGCTTGTTCACAGTCTGTTCATTACGTTAATGGCACATGATGACACCTTAAAGCACACAAAATAACCCATCACTCAATCAATCAATCAATCAATCAATCAATCAACCAATACTTGTAAATAAAACGTTAACGTTAATTGGCATTAATATATCAAAACACCATTAAAAATAAACTGTATGTTGGCACTAACAGTAACCCATGTACTTATTTTCTTTTTATAAAGCTACAGTTATTTACACCCCCCTTTAACCAATATTTAAACAATAAAATTAATGTCATGTCATTTTGTTCACATTATCATGTTCAAACCTGTGTATATTCGTTGAGTCCATAGGGAACCACCCATAATTTTTTTTATTTTATTTTTAGAAAATCCAACATGGCCTTGTACTTTTCCCAGTCAACAACAACAACATAGCCATTAATAAAGAAAGCAATCATTGTCCCAGTGATGTACAGGTACCGGTAATGATTTTTTTTCTACGAGTTTTCAGTAGTGGTAAAATGGAATAGCATTTTTAAGTTAGACTTACCTGAGTTTTAAACAGTTCACTCTTTGGCAGTGGTTTCGCTTTAGTGCGTTTCGGTTTTTTTTTTCAGCAACTGCTACGGCGGTAAGGCTTTTCTTTCCAAGTTTCTAAAAATAAATAAAATAAACCGCTATAAAGACCTAAATTCAGGTTAATACATGCATTTCATAAAATAAAACATAAAACAAAAAATGAAACAAGTTAGTTTTAAAAAAATCATCTCACCTTTACTTGCAGTGGCTTGTTGCTGTTTCCTTCTAGTGGGCTCAAAAGTGCAATGGATTCGTCTCTCTCAGACATGTAAGGTATACCGGTTATCTGCAAACAAATAAATAAATAAAATCATTAATTACCTAATCAATAAATAATTGCTTGTAAATATATATATAAATCAATAAATGTATAAATGAATAAATAAATACCTACCCCACAATAAGGTTAAGTATTTTCCACCTACACCAAAACTGTTAAACAAGACCAGGGGTTTCACGCAACGCAATGTGTTCAAAGGTAGTCACCTAAGTGAGAGTGGAAATGATAACGACATGTCTTTATATATGTTACATTGCATGTATAATCATTTTTTCCCACGCTTTGAACATCCTGTTATCGGTCACGTGGACAGCTAACACCCAAAGTGAACACCTGTGCCGGATCAAATTTCATATGAACTTCCATTTTGTCACGTACGAAGCAAAACAGGATGTAACTTGTTTAGCGTACATGTCATCTCACACGTGTATGCATGCATTTCGCTCTTCCCTGCCACCACGATGGTCACATTATTTCACCTTCAAGTGTCCTCTGCGTCTTTGTAATTTTCCATTGCACCTGTTGTCAAGTCAGATCAGCGCATTCCAATAAGCTCAAATGACATTCACCTCCTGCTCCTCTGCAAGTTTGTTTTCTGTATTCTCTTCGACCAACATAGAACCATGTTCTCATCACCGTTTACACGTTAAAGATCATCTTCGGGGTAAAGTATCAGAAAAAACGCATCCTCGCTCTGTCATAAACCGACCTGTCGAAATAGCGATTGATCTATTGAGCACAGCCACCGTGGTCAGCGACAGGTTCTTTGAAACACACACACCCAGCAGTATCGTCTCTCTCAACCATCACGCTTCATGAACATTATAAACAAGTAAAGAAAAAGAAAAAGTTTTTTCAATATGTATGGCGTTAGGCCCTTTGTGAATTATTTTTTGGAAAACAATATCTGCCACATTTGAAAGGGGGCGTTTGCCCGAGTCCTAGGACTCATCCTACACGTCACTAGCGTTATTGGTTCGTGAGATATCGGCAAAAATCACAAAAAACACGTGTTTACCCCAAAATCGAGTTTCCAAATAATTTTTAAAAATTATAACGAGTGGTTCATAGCAAAGAGGACGTCACCCCGAGTCCTTGGACCCGTCGTACACGCCTCTAGCATGATTGGTTCGCGAAATATAGCAAAAAGTTTAAAATCACGGTTTTACCCCCAAAAAAACATGTTTCCAGATTTTCACCTTTTCAACACCTACATTCCCGTAAAGAGCACGACGAGACGAAAAAAACGAATCCAAGCACGCCCTCCTAGCATGGCTCCTTCCATTCCAAGGTCGCAGGGGCTCACCACTTGCTAAGAGTAGCAGCTCTCTCCGTACCACACTACTTACAAAACACAAATTTTTGCTCTAGAGACTTGAAATTTATTTTGGCGGTAGAGGGCATAGGGACATTTCATTTATTTCAAACAAACTGTTTTGTAAACTTCCTAGTCTCCAAAATATAGAATTTTCAAAATTCGAGTGTTTTCAAAAAAACATAAAAAATAAAAAGTTTTATTACAAAAAATAAAGGTCATAAAGACCATTCGTTTAAGCCATGGAACAACGTTCTACCATGTTTGGTTTTCAAACTATCACCAACTTTCGAAAACAAAAATTTACAAAAAAAAATTCAAAAATATAACGAGTGGTCCATAGGAAAGACGACGTCAGCTCGAGTCCAATGAGACCTCATTTGTCAAAATCGGACCATGCGTTCGAGAGATATTTAACATGGCTGAGGCTTAGTAGTGGGTCAAGGAGAGTTCTGGAGTGAAGCAGAAACCGCCTTACCCCCTTACTTAGGTGTGTTCGTTTCATGACTAAGTCGATTGGGTGCTGGTTGAAAAGAATGGGCGTCAAAGTTCAAAGTCTGACTTTGCGCTGAACCAGGGAATTGAGATGGTTGCGGTTCTATGGGTGCGCTGGGTTGGAAATGAGTAGGCATCATCCCTGCGGATTGAGATACGGGTGTCGCCTGAGAGTCTCCCGTCTGTGGGGGTAAGTGTCTCTCCCTAGGAAGCGTCTCAAGTCTGTCAAGACGTCTTTCTATAACCTCGAGTCCTGGAATGGTTCTAGCTGCGACTTTATTGCCTAAGTCGTTAAGTTGTAGCTCGATCCTATCGACCTTTCCTTTGAGGTTCGTGTAAACTACGCGTATTGCCGTCCTGAGGTTATAGCTAAGATCTAACCTCTCGGTTACCGCGACTTCCTCGAATCGTTTCTGTAAGGAATCGATTTCTCCTTCGACTTTCGACACATTGTCTTGGATCTTTCCAACATCGTCTCTGTCCTCGGCTACCTTAGCCTCCACTGTGGTCTTGTGTTCGTTGAGGTCACCCCTCAATAACATGAGATCGATTTTGTGTTCCTCACGTTGAACGTCAACTGTTTCACGTAGGCCTGCTACGGTTTCTGTCAACTCCGTAATATTTCTCCTATTGGTGTTTAATTCGTCCTTGACTTCAATCATGCCATCGACGATCGTCTTGACGTTGTTATTCACAGCATTGGCTGCACCTCTCATCAAAATGAGTCCAATATTCATGGTTGCCATGTCCTTTTTCACGGTGTCCATAAATCCCTCGACGTGAGTCAATCGAGTCCCAAATTCTTCTCGAGTGTGCTCCAGGTCGGCTCTCATATCTATCTGGACTCTGTTTATTGTCGTTTGAATTTGAGCTGTGTGCTCCTTCAATCGGGTCTGCACATCCTCCCTAGCTCTATTCATCTGGTCGGTTAAGCAATCTACACGCTGGTTAGCCTCCTGATGATGTCGTATGACATCAACCCTAACAGCTGCTAAACCTGCCGTAAGATCATTCCTAGCTTCGACTCTATATGCGTCCATGTCGGCCCTGACCTGCGTTAGATCAGCCCTAACATTGTTAACTGACTGGGTGTTAACCTCTAAATCTTGTCTTACTTGGTCCACATGGCCACTCACACTGTTAATTAACTGAGTGTTGACTTCTAAGTCCTGTCTAACATTGTTTATGGATCTGGTGTTAACCTCTAAGTCTTGTCTAACTTGGTCCACATGACCACTTACAGTGTTGACAGCTTGAGTATTCTGACCTAAGTCACCTCTTACATCACCTAAATCAGTCCTTACTGTACCTAATTCAGCAGTAATCTGCTGGAAGTTGGCATTAACACCTGCCATCATCTCCCCAAACACACGACGAATAGTTTCCTCATCCATTGACAAGGAATATATATGAGAAAGTGAGGGATCAATCTCTAATGGAACTTACAGCAATGATTAGTTACTTGGTGGTATAAAGCTTGTTTCATTTAAATAAATATCACGAGTACAGCTGTAGTATGCAAACTAAGTGCTTCTACATTTACAAAGACAACGGCGAGCAAAGCAAAGTAATACATTTACTCAGGATGAGGCATCATCAAAGAAAATCCTATCCTTCATTTATCCTACACTAAAGCCTCACCCCATGTAGTTCTATCAAACATGAATGCCATGCGGTCAATTGATCTGCAGTACGACTTTCTAAGTTCGTCCCAGTCCTGTCAATTTACCATTAATCAACATTAAGGTCCTCCTAAATAACATGGAACTGACGGTCACCACGTTAACGTCGGCACATGAGTTGGGCGCCATTTTATGAGACCGTCGGTGGAGCTGTCAGGATAGCCAACAACCGCAATGACTTCCCTAACATCTCATCCGTCGGACATAATTGCCGTGGGGATCAGGTGAACTTCCTAATAGGCCAAAGCGGCACGAGAATCTGTAGTCCACAGGGATCGAGGTACATGGTGACGATGGTCATAGACTGCCTAAGGAACGGTTCACCTTAAAAACTAGACTGAGAAAATAAACATCCAGACTTATGTAAAACACCGTGAAAATTTATTGTTAAAATTCACAAGCCCCTAGCCTAGTTCGGAGGGTTTCAATCGGCTAATCCGCAAGCTAATAAACAAACAAAAATAAAGAGCAGGTCCCTACCTGAGAAGTTACGGAAAACCCTCGCGAAAGATCTATCTCACAATAACAAAGCAACAACAGCAACGCTAGGAAAATGGTACGACGCAAGTCCCTAGGTCAAGTTACAAGATCAAGCTAATATCAGAATTTACATTTAACAGGGTAGCAAAACAAATCTAAGTTAGGATGATACCATCTCCACATTTACATTTAACGTTAATTCATCTAGCTAAGTCCTATCAGTTAATAACAAAATAACAGAAAACAATTACATTGAAATCTAAGTGAACAGCCATGTAAAAAAACATTTAATTATTCTTAGGAACTACGTGCTAACAGCACACAATAAGGTAACATGTAGGATTCATACACTTGTATATCATAAATAAGTAATGAAAGAGACAACAGTTTTATTAAAATGCCTGCCTGCACCTTGGTTTACTCTTTGTAAGCCATAGTCATCTAATGTGTGTAGTTACGGTGACGACTGCGTAGTTAAGACTACGTCTAACATCGCATGGCCTGAGCTCCACAAGCTACGAACTCAAGGTTCGAGCAAGCTTCAGGTCGCTACAAAAGTGTCAGCTGTCTTAGTCATTTCCTCGAAAGAAAATACCATCATCTGCACGGCCATGTCAGCAGGTTCCAAATGCAAAAGAACAAAGTTAGATAGAAAGAATTCGTTAGTTAGCTTTTGTTTTACCAAAATTATGCGTTTTATTATTAAGATGTCGGTTTAGGTTTATCGTTGGTTTATGGCGAATAATACTGACAATAGCCTGGGCACGGAGTGTCTCCACTAAGATCATTCTCCACCAAAAGCCTCGACTCAACAGTCGGAATATAATCAACGAGCAATAACAACTCGGACACACAATAACACAAGTTACCAGCGGCGCAAAGCTCGCGTTCAATAACTCTGGGATGGGCCTGCACACTCAGTAACCCTCCAATAACATCTGGTCAACGGGAACAATCCCGGACAAGGTACACACAAAATACCTCCATACAACAAATACCTCCTATAACAGGGTAGCCTACAACATACTATAGAAAACCTGACATAACTGTACACGTCAAACGACGGTACACGCAACAGTGCGTTTAACTAACAAAAAACAATCAATAAAAACATGTGATCAGATACAAGGTTGGACACTGGGTTCCATGAGCTAAGTTGCGATGAAAGGAAAAGCGAATACAACAAGCATTCTGTCTCTTGTCAAAGTAATTCTGTCTCACAATAACAAACGTGTTCTCAAGGGCACTGGGTCACAAACCAGTTTGTGTCGCTACAGGCTACAACATTCCTGCGCTCTCGGACACAACACACTAACTATCAAGGCCGGCGATTTAAACAAAATAAAAACTGTACATCTGGCCTCATCATAAAATCTTTACCATAGGTTATAAACCTCGAAGAATACGTGTATAAAAACACGCTATAAATCTGAATACAATAATATAATTCCGTCTTTCAAACCAAAGTCGTCTAAATGGTAGTAATGTCACATTGCTGGAGCTCTTTGCTCTCAAAGATATAATTCAGTAGTTGCTTGTACAACATCAAATGAAAACGTGTCTTCACATGACACTAACAAAATAATAATTGTGGCGCAGATTCCACACTCTGGATCTGCTTAATGATACGTTGGGAACTGGGTTCGATGCTAGACAACGAAACATCCCTTCTACTTATTAGGTCCACACTTGACCAAGAATGGCTTCTGAGCTCATTTCAAATGAAATATAATGCAGTTACAAAACTGGTAATTACAGTCGATTACCTAACTGATGCGACTGTTCTAACGAAGTCAGGGGTGTAACAAAGACTGGCTGCAAAGAATGCAGTTAAAGAAATATCCATGGCATCTGATTGCCATAACTAAAGTCAGCAAAGACTTGAAAGATCACCACAAATAGGGTTAAACAAAGTAGCCTCAAATGTCTACGGTCACGTTTAGCAAAAGATAGGCATTGACGTTCTACGACGTTCATCAAGCTGCACCAGGGTTGACCAAAATGTCTGACCCAAGGGTGTCTCACTCTAACTGAAATAAATGACATCTAAATTAGACTAGTTACATTCCCTACCTATAAAAATGGCTGACACTGAGTTCGGTTGGTTCACAAACTACATTAAACCTACTATAGCACCAGAAACTAGAACGGGAAAGGGTGTACAAAAACTCACGAAATGGAGGAGCTCTCACTCAGCCCTCTGTTCAACGACAAGGGTTGTACAAATTCATCTCTGGCTCTCCGGAACGGCATTATCCTCATCAGGACTCCCATCTGGACTCCTCCAAAGACCAGGGTTCGATCTGTCCCTGTCGATAACCTCGTGGATGTACTGGACATGCCTGGGAATGGCATCCTGGATTCCTTCCTCCTCGTTCGCTGTTCTGGAAGCTCCACCATCATGCTGGTTCCAATAGAAACATCACCCTCATACCATGATGGTATTAGCCCATGATGTCGGTCTCAAACATGGTGTAGAATAGTCTGATCACGTGGGTGGTGAAATAAATCGTGTAGTAGTTCATTCTTTCACTTCAAAATCACAATGTTCGTAGTAAATGTTACAGGCTTTAATTGCAACTAATAACACAGCCTTTATTTCGCAGATATGAATTAATGCGTGGGCAAGCACTGTTCTGTGGTTCTTCACGTGTGCTGACGCCACTTTTACATCACGTGGCATCCGCGAAATGTGCGTCGTTTTGGAATTGAAAAATTCACTGTGGCAATTCAAATATGTTATACATTCATAATCACACTTATTTAAGATGGTTATAACACGTTTACCTCTATATTTTTCACCAGGCACTCGGCCCTCCACAAACACGTGGGTACAAAAATGTGGTGTTACGGTAATGTTATAATTTTCACTATACTTGCCAATTATTTCCCAATATGCTTCTTGTTGTTCACTGTGCATAAGTAACAGTGATTTGCAGTATGTTCGTGCACGATGGCACCTGATAATAACTTCCACGCCAAACAGCGGATATTTTCTACGTCTTATAGGACGGATGCAATTTCACGCCTACACGGGGCGAATTCTCCAGACGTAGTGCAAGGCACTGATTTCCTCTAGGAAGTAGGTCGTCAAAACGAAGTCGTTGAGCGACTACTTACATTCCTGTTTGCGTATCTGCAAGAATATTGCCTTACCTTAAGTGAAAATAACATTCTCCAAAATGTTTTAATAATGCTGCATGACGAAATGGAATATTCTTAGTCTCGTGGAAAGATAACATTGATTAATAAGACCTCAGATAAATAATTAGCAGACTTCACCAAAGTCAAAAGTGCGATTCACCGCTACTTCAAAGAGTATAGCGTGTGCTCTCAGCTCCACGTGGCTTTCTGGGTGTGTTCAAAGGTACTACATCCCATCATAAATGTGCTGTTATAAAAAATATCACATGAACCTTAGCTCAGCGGGTTCAATATATCTTATATATAAAGGTGAAAGTCTGTATGTATGTATGTGGGTGGGTTGGTTCCGTATACAATTCTACACCGTCCCACCAATCTCCACCTTATTTTGTATACACATAGTTTAGGACACAGAAGGAACCGCTGGCTACATGAATTTTCGATAGTCTGTCTCATTCTTCTGATTTCGGCCCTTTTTCACTCAAAAACAGGCTAATCAAATCATAAAATATACTCATGAAGTAATGGCAAGGCAGATAGTTTCCATGGCAACATAGCTCAAGTTGAGACACGGCCGACTTGATGCCAATTGCGCTCTGCACTACCGGTATAGAAAATGAGGATCTTTATTTGAAATCCCGTTAGTTACTCAACTGCTCACACAGCACTGTCAACCGAGTTTAGCATAACAAAGACATTACACTATCTTCTTTCTACTATACATATATGTCAAATACCACTCACTCACTCACTCACTCATTCATTTATTCGTCACGAAATCTCAGAAACCACCGAACGGATTGGAATGAAATCTGGTATGCAGCTTCCTCAAGGGCCGCAAATGCCCACTAAGAGAGAAATTTTGGATATTCAGGTTCTAAAGGTGTGTTAAGGGGGTAAACCTGCATTTAATTGAATAGCAATATCTCCCGATTGGTTTCATTGGGGGATGTGATACTCGGCATATTAACTCATCATTAAAAATAAGAAGACATGTGTCTGAGGGTTTTTCGATGTGGTGTATATTATGAGGTGAAAGTGGTGAAAAGTTGGGATTAAAAGATTCCTCACGGAGCGTGTGTCTCTTAAACGACATAGGCGAGGAGTTTGAAACTCAGCGAAAAAAATCAACATAAAAAATAAGTAAGTATGTGTTTGACCGTTGTTTCATAAATCCAATTTAAGGGGCCCATGGGGTGAGATGAAATTCTGTGTGGGGGGCGGGGGACAGGAAAGAATGTGTCCTAACTGATTGACTGACTGACTCACTCATCAAACTCAGGGGAAAAAAACTGCTTTAATGTAAGTAAATAGCTGTTCGACAGTTTTTTTTTTCAAAAATCAAATTTAAGGGGTTCATGGGGAGGGGTGAAATTCTGAAAAAAAGAAAATTGAAAGAAATTGTCCTGACTCACTCACTCACTCACTCACTCACTAATCATCGCCTAGCCAAAATTATTGAAGTTAGAAACATGACAGTTTGGGGATATGTTCATTGTATGTCAAACCCGTGTACTAAGGGGGGATTTTCGGATATTCAGGTTCTAAAGGGGTCTTACGGGGGTTAAACCTGCATTTCATTGAATAACAATATCTCCCGATTGGTTTCATTGGGGGATGTGATACACGGCATATAAACTTATCATTAAAAAGTAACAAGACACGTGTCTGAGGGTTTTTTGATGTGTTTGTGAGGTGAAAAGGGTGAAAAGTGGGGATTGAAATATTCCTAACGGAGCGTGTATCTCTTAAACGACATAGGCGAGGAGTTTGAAACTCAGCGGAAACAAATCAGCATAAAAATAAGTAAATATGTGTTTGACCGTTTTTCCATAAATCCAATTTAAGGGGCCCATGGGGAGGGGTGAAATTCTGGTAAAAATAATTGAAAGAAAATGTCCTGTCTGACTCACTCACTCATCACGCCCAGCGAAAACTATTAAAGTTGGAAACATGAAATTTTGGGAATATGTTCGCTGTATGTCGAAAACGTTAAATAAGGAATGCTTTTTGTTTATTCGGGTTTTAGAGAGGTGTCAAGGGTGTAAACGTGCATTTCATTGAATAACGATATCTCATGAGTTGTTTCTTTGGGGATGTGATATTCGGTATATAAACTTATCATTAAAAATAATCAGATATATTGAACCCTTTTATCCTCTGTTGGATAAATGATTCTATGTTTTATTTCTCAAATTAATAAATATTTCAACCAGCATCATGAAAGTAGCCAGACGGAGATGAGGAAATTTCAAGCATTGGTTGGAGACAGCGGGGACATACCTGAAGCAGGTTGACAATAGGCTAAATATTTTAGCTGTGAAAGGAAATAGCATAGCGATGTGTCAGAAGGACAGGTGGGCCGCCTCAAATAGAAGCGACGCGCAGTGAGACATGCTGCTAGTATGTTCATTGTGATATTCGCGCCTAGAAGAAATGATGCAGTAATGTGAGTGGCTGATGAGCAGGCTGGACACTCCTACGACGCCAAGATCTGCTATGAACCGCCAAATTACAGAAAATGTGAGAACCAATGAGAGAGGAATGCCTAGTTAACGCGGCAGGTCTAGCGTGGGTACGCTCGGCTAGCATTCACGCGGGAAATCGCCTAGACAAAATCTCTACGATCGATTCTAGGATTGATGAGCATATTCTTGACCTGTGCAATGTTACGAGTTCAGTGATATTTATTTCATGCCTGTACCACAATTATTTCGAGAAATTTTTACATAAATTCCCCCCCCCCCCATCGAGACCTAGGGCCAGTTCTTTTATAAGTGGCATGAAGAGCCAAGACATTGACTTCTATTCTGTTCGTCTGAGGACGTAGACTATTATTCTGTGCGTCTACGGGCGTGGTCGTCATATTACTGTGTTCGTCTGCGGACAGAACGACTTCTATTTTGTGTGCTTGGACACAGAAGTTATTGTAAAGTGTTAAATTCAGTGATAGATAGTCACAGTACTATATTGTAGGGGCAGTATCGTCGATAATTCGCCAACGAACTGTGACAGGGAAAGTAGTACCTGAACAGCGAATTTAGTAGTCAGATATCAAGTGTATAATAATCTAATTTTTGAAGCAGCGCCAGAGATGACACCGACGACTACAGAGGAAGTTTGGAATTCTCAACACTCCGTCCAGATGGCTGAGATGAGATAGAACCATTCAGTTGGGAAATGGCAGCAGACGTTCCTTGACGGGTGACTACAAGAGAGATGAGTACAAAATAATATTCTTTATTATTTGATAAATTAACTTATGGTTTATGGGACATATTTTTGTAAATACATTGCTTGTGTGATTAACGTAGTATATTTAGTTTTGGTCTGACACACTTTTGTATGGAAGCAGCTCGCACGAATGTAGTTAGTGGAAGGTTCTTGTTTTTGTATTGTGTTAACTAACGTAGCTATGTGAAAACGGCCGTGTTTGCATAAGTTACGCAATGCGGTTAAAAACGTCTCTCGGAGATCTGTTGTGTTTCAGAAGTAGGACTGAATTAATGTAATTATACAGTAGATTGGAGGGTAATTAAAATTGTTTAAGATTTATTATTGATCAAGATTCTTGCATAAAACACTGCTATTCTGAAGGGTTCAATATGTCTAAGGGTTTATCGATGTGGTGTATATTATGAGGTGAAAGGGGTGAAAATTGGGGGTTGAGGGATTCTTGACGGAGCGTGTATCTCTGAAACGACATAGGAGTGAAGTTTGAAATTCTGTGGGAAAAAACAGCTTAAAATACAAGTAAATAGGTGTTCGACCGTTTTTTCATAAACCTAATTTAATGGACCCTTGGAGAGGGGTTAAATTCTGAAAAAAAAAAAAACAGGAAAGAAAGTGTCTTAACTCACTTACTCACTCATCAAACTCAGGGGGAAAACAGCTTTAAATAAGAAAATAGGTGTTTGACCGTTTTTTTTCATAAATCCAATTTAAGGGGTTCATGGGGACGGGTGAAATTCTGAAAAATAAATGAAAGAAAATGTCCTGACTGACTCACTCACTCATCATCGCCCAGCCAAAATTATTGAAGTTAGAAACATGAAATTTTGGGGATATGTTCGTTGTATGTCGAAAACGTCCACTAAGGAAAGCGTTTTGGATATTCAGGTTCTAAAGAGGTGTTAAGGGGGTAAACGTGCATTTCATTGAATAACAATATCTCACGAGTGGTTTCATTTGGGGATGTGATACTTGGCACATATACTAATCATTAAAAATAAGCTGACACATGTCTAATGGTTTTTCGATGTAGTGTATATTATGAGGTGAAAGGGATGAAAAGTGGGGGTTGAAAATTCCTAACGGAGCATGTATCTCTTAAACGACATAGGGAGGAGTTTTAAACTCTGAGGAAATCAATCAGCTTAAAAATAAATAAATAAAAATAAATAGGTGTTCGACCGTTTTTTCATAAATGCAATTTAAGGGGCATATGGGGAGGGGTGAAATTCTGGAAGAAAAACATCTGCTAAGGAAGGATTTTTGGATGTTCGCTCTCATCGGCCAACCAAAACTATTAAAGTTAGAAGAAAGATATTTTGGGGATATGTTTGTTGTGTGTCGAAAACGTCTGCTAAGGAGGTATTTTGGGTATTCAGGTTCTAAAGGGGTGTTAACGGGGTTAAACCCTCATTTCATTGAATAACAATATGATACGACTATGACGCGAGCGAAGCGAGGCTAAAAATGAGATGGTGTGTGTCTGTGTATTACTCAATCACGCAAGTACCACTGGTCCGATTTACGTGAATTTTACATGGAAGTAGCTGATTTGCCTGGTTAACATATAGGTTACTTTTGATTTCAATACATTGCACTATTTAAAGATGGCGACCATTTTAGTGACGTCTCTACACCCTTTGGTTTCAAACTTTCTTATTTCCATTTCAAATAAAAAGAGAACGCTAAGAAATAGCAAACTTTTGATGGCATATGCGAGGTTTAAAATTGCATTTTCTAACGCTAAGAAATATCAAACCTTTGATGGCATATGCGAGGTTTAAAATTACATTTTCTATCCGAAAGGTATCTGCAACTGTTAGCGAGTAAAACCTAAATTTGTGCTATAAAACACGGTCAACGCCGAACGGTGTAGTTGGACAAAATGTTCCATCCTTAATCTCCCTCTGCGCAGCACCTCGCCTATCCCCTGTTTTAACTGTCACCTTCACATTTTAATTTATTTATGACGCGTAGCGAAGCACGGGTACTTCAGCTAGTCATACTAATATATAAAAATGAGATGGTGTGTGTCTGTCTTTCTGTCTGTCTGTCTGTCTGTCTGTTACCTAATAACGCAAGAACCACTGGTCCGATTTAAATGAAATTTTGCATGGATGTAGCTGAAATACCAGGTTTACATATAGGATACTTTTAATTTCGATATTTTGCACTATTAAGAAATGGCGATCATTTTAGTGACGTCACTACACCCTTTGGTTTCAAAATTTCATATTTCCATATCAAATAAAAAGAGAACGGTAGGAAATAGCAAACTTTTGATGGCACATATGAACTTCAAAATTTAATTTTCTATCCGAAAGGTCCTGATCACTTTTGGTGTATCTCCAACGGTTAGCGAGTAAAACCTACTTTTGTGACGTCACTACACCCTTTGGTTTCAAAATTTCATATTTCCATTTCAAATAAAAAGAGAACGCTAAGAAATAGCAAACTTTTGATTGCATACATGAGCTTTTACATTTAATTTTCTATCCGAAAGGTCCTTATCACTTTTCGTGCATCTCCAACGGTTAGCGAGTAAAACCTAAATTTGTGCAATAAAACACGGTCAACACCGAGCGGTGCAGTATATCTCTACATACATAAAATTAAAGTTTGTATGTTTTTTTCGCAATTTCTACGGAAATTTGAGTTATTTACGCGTTTCAGACTGTTTTATTATGGATGCGCGCGAAAATAATTTTTTGGTCTGTCTGTCTGTTGGTTTGTCTGTGGACAACTTTGTTCCCTTATAACTCGAGAACGGCTGGGTGTATCAACGTAAAATTTGGTACAGATATCCATCAGAGGCACGACACTAATCATTGATGTAACCCTTCACCATACCTCTCATAAAAGAGGGCCTACCCCCTTAAAATACATGCTGAAATAGGAGGAGAAGGACGAGACAAAGATCATTTTCAGCCCCTCAATGTGAGAGACAAAACTCGGGGGCCCTAAAAGCACATTTTAAGGTCCTACGTCCAACCGTTTTTGAGATATTCCCAGAAAAATAATTTAATTTGATAAACTATGAACGAATGCAAGCCGATAACCATGGCAACAGATTCTCAGAGATCCATCTATTGCTGTAATGACGCAATACAATTCCATTAATTACATTAGTGTGAAAGTTTGCAAACGGTTAGATGGTTATTATGGAACCAAATTAAGCTGTAAATTTCATCAATACGTAAAATGCGCTTAAGGGGGTCAAGGGGTAGTCTAGATTTTTTTTTCACGCGATTTACATCTGCGGGTGTGGTATGGCAGGTCTATTATATTCCTATCCCTATGTTATATTATTATTATTATTAGTATTATATTATGGCGTACAACGACGAGACAAAACTCGAGGGTCCTCGAAAACTACATTATAAGGCTCTAAAACCAACAGTTTCTGAAACATTCCCAGAAAACTAATTAAGTTTAATTTAACAAACTAATGAAGGAATGCAAATCGGTAACCATGACAACATTATCTCAAGGGGTGGCATCCAAATTTCCATCTATTTCAGTAAGAAGCAATTTATTACATTTATTACATTTCTGTGAAAGTTTGCAAATATAAGGTTATCACGGAACCAACGTAGACTGTATAATTCATCATTGCAATTAAGGGGGTCAAGGGGTAACCTAGGATTTTTTCATGCAATTTTCACGTGTGACATTTAGTGCAGAAGGTCTATTATATCTCCAAACAACAACATTATTTTCAAAAATTCCTGAATTGAATCAGCATTTTTTGCGGCTTTTAGGAATTTGGGCCATTTGAGACTAAAGAACCTGAATTTTCATGCACCACAAGCTTTTATAATTTATGAAAGAGGTCTTCCTGGGTATGGGGACCCAACACAACGTAGAGGGTCAGTTTTTATGTGACGTGTATTGCGTTTCATCTACAAGGCTTTAATTCTGTTTCATGTCAGGAAGTACACGTCAGGTGAATTTAGTTTGAGAGCACATTTCAACTAATCTTTTTATTTTTATTTTGTCGACATACGGGTTCATCGTAAGGATGATTTTCTTTGATACTGTGTGGTAGATATACCCATATTTGGATGTCTGGGTGATATGTTGTAGACAATAGTATTGTCTGTCTGTCTGTCTGTCTGTCTGTCTTTCTGTGTATCCTTATGTACGCCTATAACTCATGTTCGGATGCTTGGTGCATCGTAAAATTAGGTATGGTAAACATGAGTCAATACACCAATCATTTATAAAGCTCTTCACCGTTCATTTCATACAGTAGAAGGGTGGATATAGGGAAAAATTTCTCAAAATACATGCTAAAATAGGCGAAATATAAAAATTATCCTAGAAGGACGACCAAAGCATATGTTGCACTTCTCAATGTGAGACAAAAAATTCGCGAGTCTATAAAGGGTCTCCGAAAACCACATTATAAGGCCCTTAAATTAACAGTGTGTGTGATATTCCCAGAAAACTAACTTCGTTTTGATAAACTTATGAAGGAATGACAAGCCGCTAACCATTACAACAGTAGCTCAATTGATAATGTCTGGTGCGTCTCTAAAAGCAACAGTACTTAAGAGGGACGTAACACCAATAACATTATTATTATTATTATTATTATTATTATTATTATTATTATTATTATTATTATTATTATTATTATTATTATAATGTCTGGTGTTAACACCGAACACCGTTCGAAGAACGGGTACTTCTGCTAGTATATATATAAAATCAATGTTACGGGATAGTTCATCTGTCTGTCTGTCTTTCCCCTATGCATTCATATACCATTCATGCGATTGCGATGAAATTTGGGTGGGTTGTTGTGTGCACCCCAGGGAAGGTTTCTGGCTACAAATTATTTAAGTAACACAAAAGGGTGAGGGACTGAATAGGAACCCTTAAATCCCAGAATAGCCCGAATGCCCAATCTGTATACTTATTACACCGCAATGCCAGGTGGGAGAATAGCTTGCTGATCCATCGCGAGGTGACTTGAGGAGACTGTCAGCAGCGCGCCGTGTTATCTGGCATTGCTGTCTATTCCAATACAGTTAACGCCACGGTTTTTGGCCGGGGTTCATTTATTAGGGCTCAGATGTTGATGCCGTATTTTTTTTTTTAAATAACTGTAATAAATGACCTAAACATTCGAAAAAATGCACTATAAAATGGAGAAAATGATCTTATATTAATAAACTCACCAATATTTCAAAAATTCGAAAAATGCATTATGAAATGGAGAAAATGAACTGAGACAAAAATATACACCCCTTCCCCTTTCTACCAATCCACAGCTGACGTAGGTCAGGTTTGCGACGAAAACAAGAGCATCTGTGACCTATGGCACCGTTCTTCTGCATCCAAGATATATATTTTTCTGTTAACCCTTTGTAGGTTAGTGGTCAGTATATTAACCACCTACCAAAAGGACAATGTATATTGTCAAAGATGCAGATGGTTGAATCATTCACTCATATTTCAACTAATTCTTGTGGAAGTGATAGTGTTTCTGTAAACCAAATATGATTAGTCTATCTCCTTGACCTAGGGTGCTAGATAAATGTTTTAATAAAAACAATCAATATAAAAATGTAAAACATTAAACAATGGTAATATGAATGATCCATTTTTAACTTTAATTTTTATTATCCTAGTTTCCTTTACTTTTTAATTTTAATTGTTCATTATTTTTAATTGTTTAATATGCCTCTAAATTTTGAGAATAAATAAGCTTATAAAAATGAAATTTCTAATAATTTTAACATCTTATGTGTAAAATTATGAAAGTAATTATGAGTATTAAAATGTTAAAGAAAAAAGTATTATAATTAGGCTAAAATAATTAATTGTAAACAAATAGAAATAAAATATATTTACTACTGTACTATTCTTCCCTATAAAGGGTTAATAGCAATACCGAAATATTCTATTTCAATATTTTAAATTATCTTGTATCAGCTACTAGCTTCTTCTTAACTGTGAGAGACGTAACTCCCTCATATAAAACTGTGGCATGACTAAGTTGGGGGGGGGGGGGGGTGCCTTAAAAGGCCGATGTCTCTAAAATATGACCACAAAAATCTACCAAACTTTAAAAAATGCTCTGAAAATAGAAAAATAGCAAATAATGCGAAAAGATACAAAATAAAAATGACATATTTGAAGACGGGGTGCCCAGTCCGGAGTTTCTATGTACTTCAGCATTGTTTTAGACAACTCAGTAAAAAGATGTCATGTCATCAACATCCGGGCCCTAATTATTATTATCTTCCTTTCTGTCTTTGATTGGCATTGCAACGAATGCCGGGAATAGCTAGTAAAATATAAAAAGAATATCTGCATTTTCGAACCATCCATTAATTTATGGGTTTGATATTGCTGTAGGTAATAACGGACCTTTCGGTAGTCACTACTGCTAATCTGAGTGTGTATTCTTCTGTACGGGATTAGGGAGTAGTCGACCGTGTGTGTAGAGTTAGTCTGATAGCCTGTGGCCCTGTGATGTCTGTACTGTAACTTGTGGTTACAAAGTTCATTTTCATCGAATTGACTCAGTACATTTTCTTAGGTGACTTTTAGGTTGGGATGATGGCTACTCTTTGCTGGTGGGATATTTTATAGCAGGCCTTAGCGCTGATCATAGAGATTCCTTGAAATAGTACATCAGTGAGGTGGAAGAGGGCCATGATCAATTAAGTTTCATATCTATTTAGACTTCTTTTTACGGGAGTGTTTTTTTCTTAAGAGGAGTGTAGCTTTTTGATTGTAAGTGAATTATCTGTGGAGTTTTCTATGGAGATTGTAGGAAGTTTGTTTTTTTTATATAAAAAAAGATAGGATTTTACTAAGATAGTATTAGGTCTGATTAATGTTTGGCAAGAGGTAAATGATATTGGCTTAGGAGTTAGTTATTGAATGGAGAAAAAGTAGATTAGGTAGGGATTGAAGTACTGATTTGGATAAAGAAGAATGGAATTGGTTATATGTTTTAGATTATGAGAGTGGCTGTTAGTTGTGATATAAAATAAATTGAGAAGAGAAGATTATAAATGTTCATAGTAAAAATTCCCTTATGGTGTTAATAACAACTACCCCCGAAGAAAGAACTCGAAATGTTACAGTACTAGTGTGTGCATTTGTAATTGAAGTAGGATTAGGAGTAGGAAAGGGTCGAGGGCTTAGGTTAGGTACCATCCCGGCATTTGCCAGGAATGGAAGTGGTAAACCAGGGGAAACCACTTCCAGTACAGCTAAGGTAGGAATCGAACCCACCACTTCTTAGTTTTGCCTCACGAGGCTGAGTGTACACCGATCCAGCCCTCAGGCCAGAACTAAATTACTTGACAGAGCCGGGAATTGAAGCCGGACGTCCATCGTGAGAGTCAGGAATAAAAGCCACTACGCAACGAGCCGTAGCAATAAGAAATTGAAATGAATGAAGAATGAAACTGAGCAAGACGTTGCGGGGAAGCGGTCATGGTATATTAGAAGATACCATTAGAAGGTACCATCCCGTTGCCTAGGGATGGAAATGGGAGATAACGGAAAACCATTTCAAGGACGACCGACGTTGGAATTCGAACCAAACTCATCTATCTAGTCCAGAGCCTTGCCCCTTAGCGTGCCAAGCAACCGCGGTCGGTTCCTATTTCACTCCTTCTTCACTAACCCGTCTCTCTGATATCACTAAGTTCTTAGTCCGCTTCGTTGCGTAGGAGCTAGCATTCTTGGCTGTCCCCACGGAGGCCCGAGTTCGATTCCCAGCTCTGCCAAGAAATTCAATTCTGGTCTGAGGGCTGGAATGGGAAACACTCAGACTCTTTTGCCAAAACTGAGAAGACGGGGATTCGATTCCTACCTCAGCTATACTGGAAGTGGTTTTCCCTGGTTTACCACTTCCATTCCTGGCAAATGCTGGGCTGGTACATAACTTAAGCCCACGACCCCTTCCCACCCCCAATCCTACCTCAATTACAAATATACACACTAGTACAGACATCACAGGGCCACAGGTTATAAGACTAACTCTACACACACGGTCGACTACTCCCTAATCCTGTACAGAAGAATACACACTCAGATCAGCAGTAGCGACTACAGAAACGTCCGTTATTACCTACAGGAATATAAAATCCATAAATTAACTGAAGCTTTAAAAATTCTTCTTCTTATAATAATAATAATAATAATATTTATAATAATATCGTATGGCCTCGGGTGCCGGGTGCAAGCTTTGTAATTTGACACCCAGGGGGTAGCTTGCATGTCGAATTTCGTTGTTCCTTGAATCACTATGAAAGTCAAGGAGGTTAGATAACTAAGCTCCTTGAACACTACAGCGCTTTCTAGTTGAAAAATGAGGAACTTTATGTTGGCGGAAACTCCCGAGATTAATTTTGCCATTATGAACACGGCCTACTGAATTCAAATGGGTTCTTTGACATGCCAACATCGTATGACATGCGTGTCGTGTTTTTGCCGCCTTTCAAAAATCACTTACCACGGCCAGGAGCAAACCTGCAATCTTGGGGTTAGTTGACCGACACGCTATCCACTCACCCAGCGTGGCAAGCTATTCTTCTTATATTTTATTTAGATTGATTAAAAATTCAAATGTATGATAAAACTTTAAAAAATTAGACAACTGAACTGATTATATTAAAAGAACAAGGAAATCATTGAAAGTTATAACATATGTCTATAATTGTTTCTAACGACAATATAAATAATGGCCATCTCCTCACATTATTAGTTTCCACTTAATTGCTCTATTCATCAACTCGGATAATTAGGTTGAACATTTAGAAACGTATCACGTGCCACACAAGCTGACGCTGGCTCCCGTTCCAGCAGGTAGGAGATCTCTAACCTGTATCAGCAATAGATCAATGATATACACGATATAGATTTAGCATTGTGATGCGGAAGTGACGCTCCTGTTGATGTCCACATTTTCATCGTATTCATTTAAATGTGTAGTGATTGTTATATATTGGTCTTATAAAACAAGTGGCAATAATATATTATCTGGAGGAAGGGAAAGGGATCTATTGCCGACAGATCGCATTTGCTATGACAGTGATAAAGCTGAACTCGCGTCAAAAAATTATCGATGACAATTCTTCGGTACGGCACTCATTAACCAGCATTAACATCACAACTTGGTCAGAGGGAGACAGATTGATACAGTATCGCCCATTTCTTACGAACTTAAACACTAGGTATAGCCTATACAGGGCGCTCGAGAATGTTCTCCGCAGAGGGTACGTGCAGCTGCGAGTGGTTGAGTCATAAGTTTAGTTGGCTGCACTGTGTCCTTGAAAGGGGGACTCTCGCGTGTGGGCTGTTGGTGTGTATTGCGATAAGCGAGTGAACCTGTATGTCTTCAGTGTGTATTGCAGTATGCGTTCAGATACAGTATACAGGCGGTAATGTTTACTACTGAAGAGAGAGTTTTTTTGGTGGAATATGTTTTTCGCGTAGGCGATCGATTTACAGAAAATGTAAAATTAAGATTTCAGGCAAGGTTTCCTAATTCAAAGGGTCCAAACCGTGATACCGTTCGGGATTTGGTAAGTCAATTTCGTGTGACTGGCTCAGTTCACGATGTACCGGGAACAGGCAGGCCTACGTTTTTAACGGACGAAAAACTTGATGAAATCTCCGATATAATGCTGCGTAGTCCAAGTAAATCAACACGAAAATTAGCTCAACAAACTGGAATCTCTAAGTCGACAGCACATAAGCTGTAAGAGACATGCTTCCGTTGTTCCCTTATAAAGTTACCGTGGTTCATGAATTAAAACTAACTAATTACGGAAAAAGATTTATGTACTGCGAATGGTTCCAGCATCTGCTATGAATGGCTGTGGTGAGTACAAAATTTACTGGTTATTTGTTATGATGCAAGCGGCAGCCGTGCTACCAACGTAACTGCTGTAGCTAGCTCTCGCAGACGCATGTAGGCGCTGCGAAGAACATTCCCGGACTCACTGTACCCGTATATAACACACTATTGTAAAGTAATATGAATGTTAGATAATAGAAAGCAAATATACAATGGATATAAAGGTATTATAATGTATAGTGTTTGTTCTGTAGTTAATATAGTTATCTAACTACTGAGCAAGTTTATTTATTATTCATTTATTTATTTGCGCATGCGCTTACACATTTAGAGCATATTTGCTGTGAAGACTACATTTACAATCCCAGGTATTAAGTGCATTCTGTAGTATCATTACTATTCTCCTTCACTACTTTAGGCCTGATTTATCAAGAACAACCTTTCTATTCAGCACGTCTAAAGTAGGGGCAGGTGACCTCGTAGTTCCGCCCCTTAAAACAACGATAACTAACTAACACGTCGAAAGTATGGCTCTCTTCTGTATAGGATTTAATAGACCTGGGTTAAACTTGAATTCTGTGAGAAATTCCTTGACGGGCAATGGATATTTCCGAAAATTCCTGATAAATAGCCCTGTAAGCCTTCATTTTAATGAAGAAGATGACGTGGTCCACACTTTCTTTGTGGTGAACGCTAGTCAAGGAACGGAAAGAATCTGGAAGCTTCTCTCTGAGATATTACTACGGACAGTATCGTATAGGTCACACAACAACACGCAGAAAGTTTTAACCAGATAGCTGCCTAAGTGGGAACTGTCCGGTGCTCATGAGCGTCAGCGGCATATTGAATAACAAAATGAGGCTTAAAGGCTGAAAAATGCAAGTGCGGTTCCAGGGTGGATTCTCAGGAAGAAAGGGTGTGTGGTTTTTAGCGGGTAGGAATCCCACATACTTGAAGGGTGCGGACCCTCCTGTCATATAGATAGTTGCTGAAAAAGAAGACGCAACCAAAGAGATTGTTGGTAGGCAGTTCTCCGTAAGTTTAAATTTATTGCAAATGGTGGCTTACTGCTTGGGTAGAGTCCCTCTCACACGCAGTTAGAACTACAAAACACAGGTTATCAGACAAATTCTATATACACGCGTAATTACATGGGGCTGATGACCACAATGTCCAAGCCCCTAAATTAAACAGCACTACCACTCGTTAGAGCTGATGTGGGAAGCCATAGAAAGCTGCATTTAGGATGGTCGATAACATGGATCGAACTGAAAATTCGCAGAGAATATACATAATAACAAGTAGTTCCGTAACGAACTAAAGAGCCTACTTTTCTTAAAATTTAAGATTCATGCCAATCTATATAGACCTATCTACAATAATGACGATATCAAGTTGATAATACCAACATTTCTAAGTACTGCAGTTTGAAATACACCTAAAAGAGCGTAGCCTAATACAGTAACTTACGACAGTTGGCAGCCCTGGTGACTCAGAATATATTCTTAGTTCCATCTCTTATGGTATGGAATGTATATACAAAATTTGGTTGAAGTCTAATGGATAGTATGGACGCTACATGCTGTTTGATATTGGATTTATCAGTGCGCGTAAAATCATGTTGTGAACAATGTTGTGTATGTGATGCTCAGAATTAATCTGACATATTACGATTTATTATAGTGCCAATTGGTAATAATTGTTAGTACAGAAGTTACATGTAATTAAAAATTGAAACTATCCGAAAGCTTCGAAGCATGTTGGCAGCACTGATGTATATTAGATACTCCAAATTAATCTAGAAAGTCAAGTACTATACGTGTGCCAAGTTTAGAGATAATGGCTTGCATACCTTTCTGATATATTGATATTAGGATTAAACAAACAGATAGAGCATTTATTAACAGTTGGCAGCCCTGCTGGTTCTTACGAATAAGCATAGTCATACTCATAACTGTTATGGTACACAAAGCACATACGAAATTTGGTTGAGATCCATTTGTTAGTATAGAAGTTATATGCATTTTAAAACTTGACTTATCAGCAGGCTTAGAATCGTGTTGGCAGCACTGATGTATATAAGTTACACCGAACTAAGGTAGAATGTCAGGTACTATACCTGTGCAAAGTTTAGAGCGGTTGGCTTGCATACTTTCTGATATATTGACATTGGGGTTAAAACATAGTGAGAGCATTAATTAACAGTTGGCAGCCCTGGTGGATCTTTAGAATACGCACAGTCATAGGTGTTGTATTACACATAGTACATACGAAATTTGGTTGAAAACCAATCGATAATATAGAGGTTACTTGCATTTATAAATTGGACCTAACGGCAGGCTTAGAATCATGTTGGCAACACTGGCATGTATGGACTTCAGAAAATTAATCTGGAATGTTATTATCTATATGTGTGCCAATTTTGGAATAGTTCGCATGCATACCTTCTCAGATATCCAACATAGAGCTCAAATTTCAATTGTGATTTTTCAGCAGTTGGTAGCACTGACGTCAATTTCAAATATGGCCGTGAGCTATTCAGATATAGATCTTTATTGTTACCAAATTTAGTTTCGATAGCTGCAGCCGTTTAGGAGTTGATATGGGGGGACACACACACAGCCAGCCAGACAGACAGACAGACAGAAGGACAGACAGACACACATTTTCCCGGATCGATCTCATAAGTCTACTTTTTCCTCATTTTTGCAAAATGTGAAAAGTAGGCTAAAAATATCCAATAGGGTGGCTCCAATAAAATCTGCTCGTTGTGAGAAAATGATCATCAACCAAGTTGAGTGACGTAATATTAGATTTCTCCAAAACTTCTTTTAAAAAGGCTCATTAATAATTTAGGTCTCAATGAACCGATATTTGCTATAATGGATACTATTATTAGGTTTATCAGAAAATCATTTATTATGATGTAACTTCCAATATTTTGGAAATTGCCGTGGTTTTCTACCAAAATCCAATCATCTATTAAATTACATCACTGCTGCATAAATCTTCAGTTAAAATACCTGTAATCTGAAAATATCCCATCTTCGTAACATGACTCACAATTAGCGGAAGAGTCTAATTATTGTAGACGAATGACGAAATAAGTAATGTCATCATCTTCGAGAAAGATATTAAATAAAATACGAAGTCCAAAATAGCTGTAAAGTAAAATGTTATAAAACCTGTCATTAATGACATAATAACAGAGATGGCACTTAAAAGAACAAGGTTCACTCTAGCCCTAGCCAATTTAATCACCTGGGTGACAACAACGCGTCTGCCTTAATTGAACCGTATTCGACTTGACCAGCATAGCAACATATTTCTGCTATCATTTTGAGATTACTATATATTCTGAACATGGAATTATTAAGAGCTGATTGCATCATTTGCAGTTCATAGCGTCGACATTCATGAGGTATAGGGTTCGATTCCTAATTGTTCCAATAAAATTTAGGTTTTGTTTATTATGCGGTCTCCCAGGCTAGACATGAAAGAATGAAAGGAAGCTTGTAGTTTAACGTGACCGTTAATCTAGAGATCATGAGACACGGGACCTCCTTTTTACGTGGAATCCGAACCACAGGACATGGCATTTCACTTCGAAAATCTCACATGCATTGACCGGGAATCGAACCCGGACCGCCTCTGTGAGAGGCATACACCTAGATCGCTGAGCCACCACGCCCCGGACATGAAAGTGGATCTCGCGATCATGATCCACGGGACAATATCTCTCTATATATAAGAATGAAAGTTTGTCTGTTTTTTTTTTCTGAATTTCCACGGAAATTTGAGTTATTAACGCGTTTCAGACTGGTTTATGACGGTTGCGCGCAAAAACAAAATTTTTGTCTGTCTGTTTGTTTGTTTGTTTGTTTGTCTGTGTACAACTTTGCACGCGCATCACTCGAGAACGGCTGAGTGGGTCAACGTATGATTTGGTACAGATGTCCATCAGAGGCACGAAAGTAATCATTGATGTAACTCTTCCCAATACCTCTCATAAAAGAGGGCTTACCCCCTCCCCCCTCCCCACCCTTAAAATCCATGCTGAAATGCGCGTAGAAAGACGAGACAAAGCTCATTTTCAGCGTATCGATGTGAGAAACAAAACTCGGGAGCCCTACGGGCCCCGAAAACCACATTTTAAGGTTCTAAAACCAACAGTTTTTGAGATACTACCAGAAAACTAATTTCATTTATTAAGCTATTGAAAGAATGCAAGCCGGTAACTATGGCAACACGATCTCAGAAGTTCATTTATTTCTGTAAGACGCAATGCCATTCCATTTATTACAATACTGTGAACGTTCGCAAACGGCTATAAGGTTTTCACGGAACCAACTTAAGCTGTACAATTCATCTATACGTATATAATGCGCTTAAGGGAGTCAAGGGATACTCTTGAATTTCCTCACACGATTTACACGTGCGGGTGTGGCACTAAAGGACTATTATATCCCTATCCCTATATTATTAAATTATTATTATTCAGCCCCTCGGTGGCTCGGAGGCTACTAAGTTTCAAGGCTCTAAAACCACATTTCTGAGATATTCCCAGAAAACAAATTTCAGTTAATACTAATAAAAATAGATGTCGAGTACAGAAGAAGACCAAATTAGGAGCTATATAGATATACTGAGAAAATCACAGTTGTGGCCAGGAACAGACGTCTGGCTTTCAACGGACATGTCTTAAGAATGAACCCAAAAAGAATAACCAACCGGCTTCTCAACTACTGGGAGGATAGAAAGAGCGTGACACCGTGGTTAACAGAAGTTAACAAGGACATCCAAGGACTGAAGATAATCTCAGAAAGATACTTACACAGAAGAGTTTTCAGGACAGACTACCCTGTAAGAAAACCGGCATCATCTGGACAAATGAGAGAAAGGAGAAACATAGCCAGAGAATGCGTGAATATTGGGCAAACATCAAGTCCCTCGCCAAGCTGAAAAGTTGAACGTCGTGGTCCTTAGCTGGCCCATCCGAAAGAAGAAGAAGAACAAGAAGAAACTAATGAAGGAATGCAAGCCGGTAACCATGACAACAGTATCTCAAGAGGTGACCTCCAACTTTCCATCTATTTCTGTAAGAAGCAATGCCACTCAATTTATTAAATTTCTGTAAAAGTTTGAAAATGGCTATAAGGTTATCATGGAAACAAACAGACTATAAAACCATGGCCGGCTCTACGGAAGGCCGCGGCGAGCGAAAATTGGCAACCTCGCCCTGAATGGCCAGTCTGCTCTGCCTAGCCCACTGAGTTACATGGAAAATGTGTCACGCGCTCGTGTTTTCTTCAAAATACTCACTGTAAATTAAATTATACTATTGATTATTACTGTATAGTGGCTAGCTGCAATGCCAAAGACTTGTGTTGAGCCGAATTGTAAGTCTAATTATCGTTCATCGATAAAAACTGAAGGATTTGTGACAATGTTTGGGTTTCCTAAAAATCCACAATTGAAAGCCATATGGGAACGTGCTATTCCTCGAGCCAATTGGGTACCTACGAAATATTCCTTCGTATGTTTTAAACACTTTCTTTCTGAAGTCGTAAGTTATGTTGAAAAATACAAGGATGGTGATGGGAATAATAAGGAATTCACACGGAAGAAGCCTGTATTGTTACCTCGTGCGGTTCCAAAGGTATTCCCAAACTTACCATCGTATTTGAGTTAGTGCTCCTCCAAGATAAGGAAATCTCCAGAAGAAAGAAGAGAAGAAGAAAAAGAACGGAAAAAGTCTCCAGAGAAATGTGAGAAGACCCTTGCCGAGGAAGCCAACAAAATTACGACTTTCGAGTCCTTTGTTTGTGATATACAAAATAAATTGGTGGAGCATAAAACAGACTGGTCTGTAAGTACTAGTGAAAACTATTGTATTTTGTATAAATTAGATGTGTCAAGCATACCTAAAATAAGGTAAAGTATAAGGGTAAACAATGATTTTACGGTCGAAATTCATAACAATGGAGGCGTAATTCCTAACGCTGTTGTTCTTCATTCTGGCTCTGTAATATTTCGAAATTCATTATTAAGTAAGTGGAGTCAGTTGTTCCAAGCAATAGAATTTTGCCACGACTTTTTCTTACCTGGAAGTTCTGTAATTTCACTAGTCGTCCAGATTAATAGTTTAATAGATAACCTAAAAACTGACCTTGAAAACCAGTGAGACGAAACTTCAGAGATTCTGTTAAAAAATTAATGTTTCTGCAAGATCAGTTTACACTTACTTTTTTAAAGAAACCTAGATATAACGTCACTACAACTCTAAATGCATTCCTCAGTTATATGCAGTCTACAAAGTGTTATAACGCAATTAGATTTAACCATATTTTATGCCTACCTCATCCCCGAGTTTTACAAAAGTTAACAACTTCCTTCGCCATATCTCCGAAAGCTGATGAAGAGAACAGTAACTTTCTAAGTCACATTGTGAAAGATTTATCAAATTTAGAAAGGGTTGTAAATTTGCAGATTGATGAAATACATGTCAAACAAACTTTAGATTTAAAAAATGGGCAATTATTTGGTGTCGCTACAAATGAATCTGTCGATTTAGTTAAGACAGTTCTGGCCTTTCTAGTTAGGTCTGCTTTTGGAAATTTGAAAGAGGTTGTTAAATTAGTTCCAGTGAAACAATTAACGGGTTTGCAACTAGCTGATATTGCAAAAGGTGTTATCAGGCAAATACAGGATTGTGGCCTAAATATTCTGTCTATCATAGCTGATAATAATGGTGTGAATCGTGCTTTGTTCAAAGAACTAACCAAACATTCTGATAGTAATTACTGGTTCCATATTGATAGAAAACCCCTAAAAACCTCTGTTTTATATGACAGTGTCCATGTGTTAAAAATACCGGTATACTAAATAATTGGCTGAATTAAAATGGCATTGATAAGTCATTTATTATTCCTGTATGGGAAGATTTAGACTCATTTTCAAATGTTTTAAGTTCAGATGGCTGTAACCCTGATTTTAAAAAGGTAACTCAAGCATCATTAGAGATATAAGAGCGATCTACAAAAAGGAATCCGATTTACTGATTAAGTCTGCACCAAAGTTAACACTTAAAAGTGTTTATCCAAATTCACTTGAACGCCAAAGGGTTTCTTTGGTTACAAACGTGTTTCACGGATCTACAGCTTCTGCTCTAAACAAGTATTGTTATAAAGGTACTGCTTTTTTTTTCTCAGAGTAATCCTAATGTGGTGGTCCATTGTTAATATTAAGCGGCCTCTCACCCATGTTGTTAAACGTAATAGTCTTCAAATGCCTTTCAAAAATCCCGAAGACAAAATGTTGGCTTTCCTAAAGGCATTCCTCCAATGGCTGTCCACGTGGAAAAAGAACGATGAAAATTATTCCTCAAAAAAGAGTTGTTTAACCAATGAAACTTACAACGCTTTGTATGTAACAACCTATGTATTACGTGAAATTATTACTTATGCTCTACAGAATGTGAACCCCTCTTATGTGTTAACTGGCAAATTTCAGAGTGACCAATTAGAATCCAGGTTTGGGTAGTACCGCCAACTAACAGGCGGCAACTATTATATATCAGTTACTCAGGTAATGGAGGCCGAATTGAAAATAAGGTTGAAAAGCGTACTTGGCCTTCATTCAGCCAGGTATGGAGCAGTTACTTTTTCGAAAGAAATGATAATGTCCTCTTCCGATACAAATTCAGGAGAAATTTCAACAAGCAGCCTTTCGTCAGCTACTGTTGACGATACCTTTTACAGTATTTTAGAAGACAAGTAGACTGAAAACATACAATTCGATGAGTCGGTTTTATATACACACCATCAAAAAAAGTTTTGCATCACCTCGGTTCCCAGATCTCCGGCATATAGACGTTGACTGTGTATATTGTATCAAAGATACAGTCCCTTTGACTGTTCATAGATGTCACTAAAACTGCTCAAAGATGTAAACAACCATGCATGAGCAGGGCCTATTAGACGGAGGGGGTTCGACACCCGATCAGTTCCAGTCATTCCACCAGGACGAAGGTACGCTGCTCATGTTGTCTGTAGTTCTACCATGCCTAGAAGGTCAATACCGCAGTTCGATCGCGTCCGCATTGTTACTTTGTGTCAAGAAGGGCTCTCAACAAGGGAAGTTTCCAGGCGTCTCAGAGTGAACCAAAGCGATGTTGTTCGGACATGGAGGAGGTACAGAGATACAGGAACTGTCGATGACAGGCCTCGCTCAGGCCGCCCAAGGGCTACTACTGTAGTGGATGACCGCTACTTACGGATTGCCGCTCGGAGGAACCCTGATAGCAATGCCACCATGTTGAATAATGCGTTTCGTTCAGCCACAGGACGTCGTGTTTCAACTCAAACTGTGCGCAATAGGCTGCATGATGCGCAACTTCACTCCCGACGTCCATGGCGAGGTCCAGCTTTGCAACCCCGACACCATGCAGCGCGGTACAGATGGGCCCAACAACATGCTGAATGGACCCCACAGAATTGGCATCACGTTCTCTTCACCGATGAGTGTCGCATATGCCTTCAACCAGACAATCGTCGGAGACGTGTTTGGAGGCACCCTGGTCAGGCTGAACGTCTTAGACACACTGTCCAGCGAGTGCAGCAAGGTGGTGGTTCCCTGATGTTTTGGGGTGGCATTATGTGGGGCCGACGTACGCCACTGGTGGTCATGGAAGGCTCCGAAACGGCTTTACGATACCTGAATGACATCCTCCGACCCATAGTGCACCCATATCGGCAGAATATTGGAGAGGCATTTGTCTTCATGGACGACAATTCTCGACCTCATCGTGCACATCTTGTGAATGCGTTCCTTCAAGATAACGACATCGCTCGACTACAGTGGCCAGCATGTTCGCCAGACATGAACCCTATCGAACATGCCTGGGATATGTTGAAAAGGGCTGTTTATGGACGTCTTGACCCACCAACCACTCTGAGAGATTTACGCCGAATTGTCGTTGAGGAGTGGGACAATTTGGACCAACAGTGTCTTGATGAACTTGTGGATAGTATGCCACGGCGAATACAGGCATGCATCAATGCAAGAGGACGTGCTACTGGGTATTAGAGGTAGTGGTGTGTACTGCAATCTGGACCACAAATGCTGAAAGTCTAGCTGTATGATGGTACAACATGCAATGTGTGGGTCTCATGAGCAATAAAACGAGCTGAAATGTTGTTTGTGTTGATCTCTATTCCCTTTGTATTTAAAGGTTCCGGAACTCTTGGAACCGAGGTGATGCAAAACTTTTTTTGATGTGTGTATATGCCTGTGGTTACATATCGTTCAAGAAATGTTCAAGAATAAAATGTGAAGAATGTTTGGTTTTGCTTAGAAATAAAGAAAAGATAAATGACAGCTACTTCAATCAAATAAATAGGGGCGGACTTTCAGTTCCTGCAGATTTATTTTATCAGTGTGTAAACAAGATGTTGGAATTACGCAGGCACTAATTACTGATAAGTTTGAGGAACAATTTTTAAAATGTAAATGTAACAATCAACGCCAAGTAATTCAAAATCTTAGTCTACTTGGTATTTTATCAGATATTGAATTGTCAGAAACTGCTGAGAAAACGTGTACCTGTGGATGTAATGTTATGACATTAGTCACAAGTATTGTCTTAACAATGAGTAACATTTTGTTAAATAATTACAGGAAGTTGAGGAATGAACGGGTAACTTGCCATAGTAATCACATAAAACTTGCTATTCTTTGTTAGAGGCCAACCTGTTGTATATTTTGTAAATGTCAAATAAATATTGAAAGCAAATTCGTTTTGGTACTCCTAGTAAGCTCTACTCACTCTTGACAATCCTTTTACTTTAATGTTGAAAATAACAAATATAATTTCGTTATTTCAATTTGTTTTCGTGGCGAAGCACACGCATCAACAGCTGACCGGCTGCTATGGCCATCCCAGTTCAGAGAAGTACAGCGTTGCAAGGTCGAACGCCGCGGCCTTCCGTAGAGCCGGCCATGATAAAACTCAGCAATTCTTCTAGGTTTGTGCCGCATCTTGTGTGGGGTTTCGCCTAGGACACCAAGCTAGGCTCATCGGCGGGCTCTTGGTGTCCCCGCCCGGACCCCCACAGGAGTGACGAACTGCGCGCCACCTCCCTTTATATAAGGTGCAACTGCACCACTTGACTACGAGAACTAAAAGCTCAAGCAGCCTTAACCTCCCTATGAAGGCTTCCAAAAAGATGGTATATTGGCTTTTCACGGCCGGTGAATTAAAACTCAGCAATTCTTCTAGGTTTGTGCCGTGTCTTGTGTGGGGTTTCGCCTAGGACACCAAGCTAGGCTCATCGGCGGGCTCTTGGTGTCCCCGCCCGGACCCCCACAGGAGTGACGAACTGCGCGCCACCTCCCTTTATATAAGGTGCAACTGCACCACTTGACTACGAGAACTAAAAGCTCAAGCAGCCTTAACCTCACTATGAAGGCTTCCAAAAAGATGGTATATTGGCTTTTCACGGCCGGTGAATTAAAACTCAGCAATTCTTCTAGGTTTGTGCCGTGTCTTGTGTGGGGGTTTCGCCTAGGACACCAAGCTAGGCTCATCGGCGGGCTCTTGGTGTCCCCGCCCGGACCCCCACAGGAGTGACGAACGGCGCGCCACCTCCCTTTATATAAGGTGCAACTGCACCACTTGACTACGAGAACTAAAAGCTCAAGCAGCCTTAACCTCACTATGAAGGCTTCCAAAAAGATGGTATATTGGCTTTTCACGGCCGGTGAATTAAAACTCAGCAATTCTTCTAGGTTTGTGCCGTGTCTTGTGTGGGGTTTCGCCTAGGACACCAAGCTAGGCTCATCGGCGGGCTCTTGGTGTCCCCGCCCGGACTAGTTCTAGTTCTCGTAGTCAAGTGGTGCAGTTGCACCTTATATAAAGGGAGGTGGCGCGCAGTTCGTCACTCCTGTGGGGGTCCGGGCGGGGACACCAAGAGCCCGCCGATGAGCCTAGCTTGGTGTCCTAGGCGAAACCCCACACAAGACACGGCACAAACCTAGAAGAATTGCTGAGTTTTAATTCACCGGCCGTGAAAAGCCAATATACCATCTTTTTGGAAGCCTTCATAGGGAGGTTAAGGCTGCTTGAGCTTTTAGTTCTCGTAGTCAAGTGGTGCAGTTGCACCTTATATAAAGGGAGGTGGCGCGCAGTTCGTCACACCTGTGGGGGTCCGGGCGGGGACACCAAGAGCCCGCCGATGAGCCTAGCTTGGTGTCCTAGGCGAAACCCCACACAAGACACGGCACAAACCTAGAAGAATTGCTGAGTTTTAATTCACCGGCCGTGAAAAGCCAATATACCATCTTTATAGACTATAAAATTCATCAATGCGCTTTAGGGGGTCAAGGGGTACCCTAGCATTTTTAAACGCAACTTACACGTGCGATATGTTGTACAGAAGGTCTATTATATCTCCAAACAGCAACATTATTTTCAAAAATTCCTGAATTGAAATAGTGTGTTTTGCAGCTTTTGGGAATTTGGCCATTGGAGGCTAAAAATCCCGAATTTTCATGCACCACAAGCATTTATAATTTATTAAAGGGGTGCTCCTGGGGATGGGGACTTTATACAACGGTGAGAGTCACTTTTAATTTGACATATATTGCGTTTCGTCTACGAGGCTCTCAATATTATTTTCACGTCAGGAAGTACAGGTTAGGTGAATTTAGTTTGAGAGCACATTTTATCTAATCATATTTTTGTCGTCAAACGGGTTCATCGTAGAGATGTTTTTGTTTGACACTGTGTGGTTGATATATCTTTATGTTTATGTACTACTATAACTCGTATTCGGGTGCTTGGAGCATCGTAAAATTAGGTATTGTAACCATGAGTCAATACACCAATCATTATAAAACTCTTCACCGAACTTCTCATAGAAGGGTTGGTATAGGGAAAAACTTTTCAAAATACATGCTAAAATAGTCGAAAAATAAAAATTATCCTAGAAATACGACCAAAGCATATGTTGCGCTTCTCAATGTGTGACACAAAACTAGGGAGTCTATAATGGCTCTCCGTAAACCACTTTTAAAGGCCCTTAAATTAACAGTGTCTGTGATATACCCAGAAATCTAACTTCGTTCTGATAAACTTATGAAGGAATGACAAGCCCCTAACCATTGCAACAGTAGCTCAACTGATAGCGTCTGGTTATTAATACCGAAGACCGTTCGAAGAGCGGGTACTTCTGCTAGTATTTATATAGAATCTAACTTGCATTAACCGGGTTTCGAGCCCGGCCCCGCCTTGGTAAGAGGCAAGCAGGTTTGGGCTTCCCTCTCCTCCTCGGTTAGGCAACCTGTTGCCTTGCCTACTGTATAAAAGTACTGTGTTGATCTCAAGATTTAAAATCAAATAGAATTTGAAATTTTTACACATAAAAGGAATATTCATTATACGTTAAAACAAAATAGAAAATGTTGTAATATTTATGTAATCATTAGTAGCGTTTGGTGTGCTTCTTGAGATATACTGTGTTGTATTATACAGTGCACTTTAAACACATTCCTTGGCAGCCCCCCCCCAGGGGCTCACCTTTAGTGGGACGTGGGTTGGTGACGACAGGACCCCAGCTTACTGTCGACCAAAATATTATGTGCACTCGAGTTTGAAGGTTGTTTGTGACGTAACAAATAGACCTACATAAAATCCAATAACATCATCATTTTCGTCGTTCTATTTTACGTTAGATCATGTAGGTTTGGAATTTTTAATTTATATTTTAATATTTTTTATCGCAGTTGAAACACTAAAAGTGCCCGTTTTTAAGCGTGTTTCGACCATGCGTCTCATTTAAGAATTTTTATCTCACAAACCCGTCATCAGATCGGATCCAAATTTTAACACGATATACATTGGAATGTTGTATAACTGGTTTATTAATTTCAAAATTGTGTGTGTTCAAGAACGAATGTTGTTATCATTTTTGTAAGTTAACTTTTTCTCAGCTCGGGGTCGTTGAAAAAGGTAGTTCTTGGTTGCGTTGTAGTCCTTATAGATCAAAAAGTTATGCTGTACGACTGTGAAATACGTAAATTAATTCACTTATTTTATATCGGTTTGTATTTGTACGAGGAATTAAGCCATGGTTCACCAGCTAGCCGCTCCGGAAAATGCTGTACAGCGTTGCTGATATGGAGCCCATCACTACCGAGCGAGGCGTGCCATGAAGCGTGATGGAGCCCACCTTGGCAACGCTGTACAGCTTTCACCGGAGCGGCTAACTGGTGAACCATGTCTTAATTCCCCATACAAATACAAACGATATAAAATAAGTGAATTAATTTACGTATTTCACAGTCATACAGCATAACTTTTTGATCTATAAGGATTACAACGCAACCAAGAACTAAATTTTCCAACGACCACGAGCCGAGAAAAAGTTACCTTACACAAATGATAACAACCTTCGTTCTTGAACACTTAAAATTTTGAAATTAACAAACCAGTTATACAACATTCCATTTCATATTGTGTTAAAATTTGGATTCGATCTGATGACAGGTTTGTGAGATAATAATTCTTAAATGTGAAGCATGGTTGAAACACGCTTAAAAACGGGCACTTTTTGTGTTCCAACTGCGATAAAAAATATTAAAATATAAATTATAAACTCCACCCTACATGATCTAACGTAAAATAGAACGACGAAAATGATAATGTTATTGGATTTTATGTAGGTCTATTGGTTACTTCACAAACAACCTTCAAACTCGAGTACACATATTATTTTGGTCGACAGTCCGGCATTGCTTCCACTTACTTGTGCCGGGCTCATTTCTGTCATATTTCCTGTCGACTCTCTTGGTCAACTCTTGTTCTCTTCTGATCCCGACGGTATTAGGGTATCCGAGGCCTAGGGAGTCTTTCACTTTCCCACCTTAATTGGCCCTTGTGTCATCTTTTCTGATACCCTCATTCTTCGAGGGGTCAGCCTTCTTTTTCTTTTCATGTTATCTCCTGCCTTCTGCACAAGGCTCTCAAGGAGGCAGGGTGTATGTAGCCCCACCACTTCTGGTGCACCCTCAAGGGCTCACGGCTGGTGAGTTTGGGAGTTGGCGACCCCGATGGATTCCTGAGCTGGGTCCGTTTTGTCCCCTTTCTCCTCTGACCTTGGGGCGGGCCCTCTTCTCTTTCCCTTCCCTACCTGCCTTTCATGGCTCTCCTTCCTTCCAAGTCACTCATCCTCATTCTTCGAGGGTTGAGGGCATTTCTTTTCTTCCTTTCCTTTAATTTCTTTCTCCTTCATTTGTTTACCATTTCTTCTTCTAGTATGTAAATTTGTAGTTAGTATTAGTATAGTTTTCATTCTCATCTCATCTTTCACTATCACCCAAACCATTAGGGGCCGATAAGCTATATGTTAGGCCCCTTAAAACAACAATTATCATCATCATCATCATCACCTTGGCAGGCGTAACCCCTCCTAAAGTACGCCGTGAGGTCATGGCGCACACTTAACGAAAAAAGTCAGTCGAGGACCGTGCTCACCTTCTCATTGGTCACCGACCTCCAAGAAGACGGTTCAAATCAAGGAAAAGCTTCCTGTAAACAACAACAACAACAACAATGCTCACTACTAAACCTGAAGTAGTTAGGACCCAGCTATGGCAATCCACTACACCACCAGAGTGGATGAAGGCAAAATAGAGCCTTCCAGCAGGCTACGACACTAACTGGGAAACTTGGCGATCACTCAATAGACTTCGGAGGGATGTTGGGAGATGCAGAGTTAATCTAAACAAATGGGGATGTCTACAGGGATCGGAACTCTGCGATGTGGTGAGAGGCAGATAATATTACACCTGTGTTCATACTCTTGCACAACACAAGCGTTAATGGAAGGTTGTGATACCGCTATGGTAGAGCCCTGCGTGGATAAACAAAACCTTATCCGCATCCGCGCCGCATCCGCACGATTTTTATCCGCATCCGCATGCTTGTTATCTGATTCCGCTGGTATTACAATAATAATTTTCATTTATGACATAAAGTATTAAAGCAACACATTTAGACATTTGAGGAGAAAGTCGTTCCCCTTGGGCCTAGGTGATGTGCCTTGAGCTATGTTATACAGCCAGAATTGCAACCCTTTTCAGTTCGGACTGTTAATTATGATCAATAACATTGGAATGCGATTGGCATACATCATAAATATCCAGGCCCTAGTAGGCCAAATGATATTCAACAAGTTTGAATTGTATTCTAAAAACCATCCGCAAATTTATTCCAAACATTACCCGCAGCTTATCCACTATCCGCACAGCCATGCAAACTATATCCTCAGGGCTTTAGGCCTATGGGAGTGGCCCATTTCTTGGCGAAGATCATCTACCCTGAGAAATTTGTGGATTTTTTATTATTTCAAATGATCTTGTGGACTTCATCGTTATGCTTTGGTCTACCGTTATGCGTTACGGTTACGGAGAGGAAATGTACTAAGGTTGCACTTGAGCGTATGACGTCATCATGTTGTTCGGTGCATATGCACCGAGTCTGAGTTTACTCCTGGGCTATGGCGTTATGCGATACGGAGACGGAGAGCGTATGACGTCATCATGTTGTTCAGTGCATATGCACCATGTCTGAGTTTACTCCTGGGCTATGGCGTTATGCGATACGGAGACGGAGAGCGCGTGACGTCATGCAGCAGAGTGCACCTACCGCTCTCAGTTCCCCGCGCGGGAAGCCTAAGTTATTGGGTAATGGAGTCTGTTGAAACAGTCCTGGGGCTTCGAGCGAAGCGAGAAGTCCTCCTGCCTTTCTAACATGTGTAGCATTTGCAGCATGCGTCATTTGAAATGATATAAAGTCTAGTCTTTCAGACTGACTGTAACTTTTTTATTATTAGTTTACTGTGTATAGGTATGTAATTGCTTCTGACTCGAATAAATAAATAAACTTATTTGGAAGACTATATGGCAATCGGATGTGTATAACGTTAAAAATGCCTTGGCTCCTATCAGGTTGGATAAAGAAGACGGTAATGTATCTATGTAATACGCACAAGATCTCCAACCATTTCAATTACTCGCAACTTTATTGTTAAATAGTTCCTTCCGACAACTTGTTAAGATTGTTGTTGATGACCACACTTTGGCAAAAACTACAGTAGTCCCTGTACATAGAGCAAATAATAATAATATATGTATTGACTATTAGTGGTTTCATTTAATATCGTTTTGATTTGAAATAGAATTTGATTGATAACCTATGTTAATGTGGAGTCTGTAGTAGTGTGTGTACTTGTAATTGAGGCTAGGATTAGGGAGGAAGTGGCCGTGGCCATAAGGTAGAAACCAACTCGACATTTGCTTGGAGTAGAAGTGAGAAACCACGAAAAAACACTTCCAGGATGGCTGAGTAGGGAATCAAACTCACCTATTCTGAGCTCTGCTTCATGAGGCTGAGTGTACCCCGTTCAAACCCTTAGACCAGAAATACATTTCTTGACAGAGCCGAAAAAGCGAACCCGACCCTCGGGAATGACAGCAAAGAATGCTTGCTGCAGTTTATCTCAATTTAGTTTCATATTCACCCAAGGCATAGGTTATACAGGGATAGTATCTATCTTGAATTCCCGGGGAAAGAATTCATGATGAAAATTAATAAAATGTAAAACAAAAATATTTGAATGCAGCCGAGAAAAAACAGAAACCACTCTGAACATCAAATTGACAGGACAAAAGCTGAAAGAAGTAGGAGACTTCTGTTACTTAGGAAGCAAAATAACCAGTGATGGACGAAGCGAAGAGGATATAAAAAGTAGGTTGGCTCAAGCAAGGAAAGCATTTCTACAAAAAAGGAATCTGTTGACATCGAATATAGATTTGGGTATTAGGAAGTAATTTTTGAAAGCCTTTGTCTGGAGCGTGGCGCTCTATGGAAGTGAAACTTGGACTATTGGTGCAGCAGAAAAGAGGTGAATTGAAGGGTTTGAAATGTGGTGTTACAGGAGAATGATGAAGATCAGATGGGTAGATAGGGTTACAAACGAAGAGGTATTAAGACAAGTGGGAGAGGAGAGATGTTTCTGGCGACTGCTAGTGAAGAGAAGAGATAGGTTGATAGGATTCATACTAAGACACCCAGGAATAGCAAGCTTAGTTATGGAAGGAAGGATCGAGGACAAGAACTGTAGGGGTAGACCAAGGTTAGAATATGTTAAATGGATTGCCTCGGAAGTAGGGTGTGGTAGCTATGTAGAGATGAAACGATTAGCTCAGGACAGGGAGGCATGGAGAAATGCATCAAACCAGTCAAAACACTGAAAGCTCAAACAACAACAGTCCCGGGGTACCTATCGCCAAATTAGACCCACATAATTAGAGCTATTCCCCGAAAAGAGTTATCAAAATAATACACGTTATCCGACGAACTCCATATACTCGTACACTGACCTGATGACCAAGACGCCCATAGCCCTTAATTAAATGAACAAGAGCAGTATAAACACTAGCTATTAGCAGATTATTATGTGTACGTTGGTCCGATACGAGCGAGAACAAGTGTTCATCACCTTGACCAGGTCAGTAATCATGACAACCACCACTCGGACACCTTCAGTGTGTTCGCTCTCAGCCTTGCGGGAAGGGCGTCATCTTTAGTCATTATGTGATTATGAATATTCTACCAGCACAAGGTATCTAATTACATCCTTATTACAACATCTTAAGTATACATTACACCGTAAACTCTCAGGTAATTCCAACATTCCTGCGTTTCTCTCGCTCAACTGGCAACAATGTCTGGGTAAAAAGCTATTTTCTGTATATTTTCCCATATAAGTTGTCTTAATTACTCTATCAGCATTCCGCCGTAATAATAGCTCACTTATCAAAACTCCCTTTAGGTGGTACAGGGATGTTAGCCGCTCAACCTGCCCTATCTCACCTATGCTCACCCCACCACTCTCAGAACTTCAGCCCTTGGACTGAGCTTCTCAGCTGCTGGATATGCAGCACCAGTTTGGCTTTCTTCTCCACATTCCAAAGAGGTGGATATAGCTCTGAATGAGACTTCAAGGATTGTGTATGGGTATCTTAGACCAACACCACTTCAGAAGATCTACCCTCTTATAGGAATTTCTCCACCTCATGTCCGAAGAATGGTAGCAGCAGCATCTGAGAAGAAACGGCAAGAAACCGATCAAGGCATCCACTTTTCGGCCAACAACCAGCCCGACAGAGACTTAAGTCCAGAAACAGCCTTTTGAGGGGAGTAACAGTTCTCGAAGGCTCACAAGAAGCTGCCCGTGTGAAGATATGGAAGACAGAGATCACAGACCCAACTATCCCTCTATCAGAAAAAATAGCAACTGGTCACAACTTGTCATATGGAATTTGGAAATCATTGAACAGGCTGAGGACGGGGGTTTCACGCTGCAAGAACAATCTCACGAAATGGAACATGCTCGTCAACAATGATGAGTTCTGTGACTGCAGCATGTTAGAAGATCCAGAACACCTACTGATCTGCCCCTTCATGGAGGACGTATGTTCAAAAGACGATCTTTCGGCTGCAAATGCTAATGCTATAACTGTTGCTACTTACTGGAAAAATCTAATTTGATTTGGACACGGAAAATAAATAAAATAAATCTTAACATGGATATGTTTTTGGGGTCTATCTAGAATTCATGTGGACACTTTAGTGTGAACAAATTTATAACACCTAGTTACCATGGCAACATGTCCAAAGCACTAGTTTCCCACTTGTTGGAGTGTGATAAGTGACAAATTTACACCACCTAGTTACCATGGCGACATGATCAAACGCACTAGTTTCCCACTTGTTGGAGTGTGATAAGTGACAAATTTACACCACCTAGTTACCATGGCGACATGATCAAACGCACTAGTTTCCCACTTGTTGGAGTGTGATAAGTGACAAATTTACACCACCTAGTTACCATGGCGACATGATCAAACGCACTAGTTTCCCACTTGTTGGAGTGTGATAAGTGACAAATTTACACCACCTAGTTACCATGGCGACATGATCAAACGCACTAGTTTCCCACTTGTTGGAGTGTGATAAGTGACAAATTTACACCACCTAGTTACCATGGCGACATGATCAAACGCACTAGTTTCCCACTTGTTGGAGTGTGATAAGTGACAAATTTACACCACCTAGTTACCATGGCGACATGATCAAACGCACTAGTTTCCCACTTGTTGGAGTGTGATAAGTGACAAATTTACACCACCTAGTTACCATTCCGACATGATCAAACGCACTAGTTTCCCACTTGGAGTGTGATAAGTGACAAATTTACACCACCTAGTTACCATGGCGACATGATCAAACGCACTAGTTTCCCACTTGTTGGAGTGTGATAAGTGACAAATTTACACCACCTAGTTACCATGGCGACATGATCAAACGCACTAGTTTCCCACTTGTTGGAGTGTGATAAGTGACAAATTTACACCACCTAGTTACCATGGCGACATGATCAAACACACTACTTTCCCACTTGTTGGAGTGTGATAAGTGACAAATTTACACCACCTAGTTACCATGGCAACAAGTGCAAATTTCGCTCCACCCCCATGTTCATTCCTTTAAAACAATTGAATTGCGTCAGGTGACCATAGAATTAATGCACTCGAATGATTAGGTGGCCAGAAATGTCAGTTTCAGTGCTTGTAATTTGGATGGCCACCATGCTAGATTTTTTAATCAATTTCTTTCAAAACTTCAAGATGGCGACTTTATGAAATAAGAATATCTGTATTTATTTCGCATTTCATTTTGACGCATCGGGGTTACACTAATAATAATGAACCACTACTGTGTTCATATCTACTGGTATATAAATTTGTTTTGTAGTTGGTAGCATGCTGAGCTTCTATGCCCAAGGTCGCGGGTTCAAACCCGGCCGAAGTCGTCGGATATTTTAAGAGCGTTAAAATCCATCGGTATGCCTTCCTTCGAAGGGAAGTAACCCAGCGGGCCAATGTCATAGATTTATGGCATGTAAAAGAACCTCTACTAACTAAACTTGTGTGAAGCAAAATGTGTAGGTTAGGTTTGATTAATGCTCTTAAGTTCCAACGTTCGTCACCAGGCACTGGTTGCGATGGCATCTAGTAGTAGCCAAGTTCACAGTTAGGTATCGTGGACGGTAGCATTTGGTAGCGAAAGTAGGAACTACTTGGGATTATCGTCTGCAGTCCTTACTTGAATTAAAAACAGATAACGCACACTAATGCAGTCAACAAAATTAACACCGGTTATCAGACAGATTCTACACACACCCAAAGTACATGGGGCTTCATGACCGCGTTGTCGCAACCCCTAAACTAAGGAATCAACCAATCATAAATCATTATATAATTTTCAGATATAAAGTTCGGACACACGTTTCCCATTGCTCGAAGTGAGTTGATGGGAAGTTCCTTGAGCAATAGTAGCAGGTTATGTTTAAGACCGGGTTTGTTCTATTACCGTAACTAGGATAAAATGCTACCGTAACACTATATTACTGTGCCTATTTCATAAATACCTGTACTGATTGGTACTGAGTTACGAGTTTGTAAATGTTGCCCTATATTTTTTGTCACAATATTCCAATAATCGAATGATGCTTATTCCATCATGTTGAAAGTATATTTTGAGGAAGATTCGACCAGAAGAAAGTAATAATTTTAGCTATAAGTCTAATAGTTTTTAAGGAAATAATAATAATACATTATTATAATTATTTTTATCTTTATTTCCTCATGTTTTAAGGGGCGGAACAAATCTCAACTTACAACATACGGACTTTACAATTAAGTGGCAGGTGAAAAGCTTAAGGAAGTAGGAGACTTATGTTACTTATGAAGCGAAATAACGACTGATGGACGAAGCAAAGACAATATTAAAAAGGGGGTTAGCACGGGCAAGGAAAGCATTTTCTATAGAATATGAATCTGTTGACATCACAAAATATAGATTTAGGTGTTAGGAAGTCATTTTTGAAAGCCTTTGTCTGGAGTGTAGCGTTCCATGGACGTAAAACTTGGACTGTTGGAGCAGCAAAAAAGAGGAGAAATGATGCGTTTGAATTGTGGTGTTACAGAAGAATGGTGAAGATAAATGGGTAGATAGGGTTACAAATGAAGAGGTATTATGACGGTTGGGAGAGGAGAGATGTTTCTGGCGACTGCTAATGGAGAGAAGAGATAGGTTGATAGGACACATAGTAAGACACCCAGGAATAGCAAAGTTAATTATGGAAGGATGGGTCGAGAATAAGAACTGTAGGGGTAGACGATCGTTAGAATATGTTAAACCGATTGCCTCGGATGTATGGTGTGGTAGCTATGCAGAGATGAAACGATTAGCTCCGAACAGAGAAGCTTGGAAGGCTGCACCAAATTATTACAAGTATGAATATTGCTTGTGATTGAGCAATAACACTTATATGGTATAGGATTTCTTAACTTAGATAATTTTAGGACTGCAAACTGTGAAATGGTTTGCCAATGTCTGGTTATTTGTGGTGTCAATCTTGGAGGCAGAGCAAGCAAACAACACACTTCTCACTGTCAGTTCTCATATTAATGAAATAGCCTCAATGCAATATCGTAAAAGCTATGACAATATTTATATTAACTTTTCAACTCGATAGAATACCTGGTCGAACCTCGAGTGTGAATGGCTACTTGTGGGAATTACATACGTGGTCGATAACCAACACAACTTTAATACACCAGTCCAGAATAATATATCAAGATAGTCTCAAATTGATAACCTCATTGACTATATTTGTCTCCAATGTATTTAACCTGTATAATGAACTTTTATTTATGGCAGTGTGTCGTTAAGTTTCTGGGTGCAAGTCACAATTTTGTACAGTGACTTACACTGTATTTTCTAACAATGCGTTTTTCCAATGTGATATTCACTCTCCTTTCGGAATAAACATTTCTTCAGTAAACAATAGAAGTTGTTCGCTGAATGTTTAGAATATGCATTACATTGAATATGTGGAGAGATTAAGGGGTCAAAACACTCTTACTACATGCCATAATTTATCACTGAGTACAGAGAAGAGACTAAATTATTTTCGTTATGATGAAGACACAAATGTTGACTTTGACAGTACTTTATGAACTAATTTCCATCAGGGTGAAATTCAATGCTGTGTGAAGATCAGTGACAGATATTCACCTACATTTAGAAGTGATGAGGACAAGCATTACGGCTTATAAAATAGAACCAGCATTCTCTCATCCTTTGGCCATGATATTGAGACTTGTGAAATATGTTGGACTTGCTCCTTATAAATTGAGGTTCAAAAAACTTGATGTTGATGGATTACAGCATGGTTAAAAGTCTTCAGAAGTGGTAAAGCATACAACATCGTTGCTCTTTGCATTCTTGTCTTAGGATTCATAATTACTATAGTCATCCAGATCCCTGATGTGAGAAACTGTAATAAGCCCAAATCGCGTCCTCAAAATGCAAATCTTGCATATTTTATTATTATTATTTTTATTTTATTTGTTCTCTATGTTAATATATATACCTATTGTTAATTTATTATGTAACATATTACGAGAGTTAATAGGATATAAGGAGTGTACATTCTATCTTCTTCTTCTTCTTCTTCTTCTTCTTCTTCTTCTTCATCATCATCTTATCCCACTTCAAGTGGGGTCGATGTTTCTGGCAAGTCTTTTCCACTTTATTCTGTCCCACACATCGTCGTCCCCTAACTGCTTCTTCATTAGGTTTTCATGGATATAGTCAGTCCATCTTCTTCGAGGTCTGCCTCTATTCCTCGTGCTATCCACAACCAGGGACGTCGCTCTCCTTCCTACATAGTTATTATCCCGACGCATAACATGCCCATACCACAGCAGTCTTCTCTCCTGGATTTTCTTGGAGACTTCTGTTACTTTTACTGTGCCCCTGATTTTCTCATTTGTGATGCGATCAATCCTCGTGATGCCACTCATCCAGCGCAGCATCTTCATCTCAGTCACATCCAGCTTATGCCATTGTGACTTAGATATTGCCCATGTCTCCGCACCATACATCATGGCTGGCCTCACAGCTGTCTTTTAGGCCTTTCCTTTCACCCTGATATTGAGCCTTTTGTCACACAGAATGCCAGTGTACATTCTATAATATGAAATAAGTTAGGTTTCACTAGGCTTGAGTATATTGCGACATGAAGAAGGGTGAGGTAATTGCTAGAATAAGGTGTCACTTTCGCGTGACGGTGGGAAATATTTATTATACCAGTAAGAACTTATATCAGCTCATACAAGATGTCACAAGAAGTATGACGCATATGGATTAGACATGAATGGATCTGAATATCTTACGATATAGCAAGCTGCAGGTTTAGACCTGATGTTCCTACGCTATATGGGGCAACTGATATACCGTGAGATTAGATAACTTTGTTTCACCACGATCGGAGAGAAAGGATTCTTGTTTCTCTAACCCTGATTCGTCGAGGATTCAATTTACAAATTTGCTTCATCATGTCTTAATGACCTGGCGCCTGACAAAACATTATGTACTTTTTTACAGATGCTGAACAACAAAACATAATAATTTCAATTTATAATCAATGAACATCATTAAAGGTTCACCGTACACTTTAGAACATTATGTTTGGGTCGCCCAACTAGTGGAGCGCTTCCAACAAACAATAACCATTGCAAAACAAGATAATAAAAAAAAAAAAAAAATCTTATTTTTCTAACTATATTTTCAAAATTTAATGCAAAGCCCAATATACTATATTTTGTCTATTTACAATTAAATTACATTGTAAGAATATCCATTTTAGCCTACTTTTCACATTTTGCAAAAATGAGGAAGAAGTAGACTTATGAGATCGATCCGGGCAAATGTCTGTCTGTCTGGCTGGCTGTGTGTGTCCCCCCCCTATCAACTCCTAAACGGCTGCAGCAATCGAATACAAATTTGGTATGAGAAAAGATATATACCTGATTATCTCAAGCCCATATTTGTAAATTATGTCAGTGCTACCAACTGCTGAAATACCGCAATTGAAATTTGAGCTCCATGTTGGATATCTAGGAAGGTATGCATGGGATCTATTCCAAAATTGGCACACATATAGATAATAATATTACAGTTTAATGTCCAGAAGGCCATGCATGGCAGTGTTGCCAAAATGATTCTAAGCCTGCTGAGAGGTCCAATTTTTAAATGCATATAACTTCCACTCTATCAATTGGATTTCAACCAAATTTGGTATGTACTATGAGTACATAAACAGATATGACTGAGCGTATGCTTAAAAGCCACCAGGGCTGCCAACTGTTAATAAATGCTATATTTCTATTTTCTTATCCAAATACCAATATATCAGAAAGAGTGCAAGCTCTCAGCTTTAAACTATGAACACGTATAGTACCTGACATTCTGGATTAATTTGGAGTAAATTATGTACGTCAGTGCTACCAACATGATTCTAAACCTGCTGATAGGATCAATTTTTAACTACATGTAACTTCTATACTATCAATTGGATTTCAAAAAAAAATCGTATGTGCTATGTGTACCATAACAGATATGACTATGCTTATTCTTAAGAGCACCCGGGGCTGCCAATTGTTAATAAATGCTGTCTCTATTTTTACCCTAATATTAATATATCAGAAAGTATGTAAGCCATCAGCTTTAAAATTTGCACACGTATAGTACCTGACATTCTAGATTAATTTGGAGAAACTAATATACGTCAGTGCTGCCAACATGGCTTTAAGCCTGCTGATAGGTTCAATTTTAAAATACATGTAACTTTTATACAAACAAATGAATTTCATCCAAAATTGGCACAACAAGAGATCATAATATTTCAGATTATTTCTGAACAACACATACATGACATTGCTCCCAACATGATTTTACGCGCGCTGTTAGATCCAATGTCTAACTGCATGTAACGTCCATGCTATCCATTGGACTTCAACCAAATTTTGTATTCTGCACTTTATGAGATGGAACTAACAATATATTCTGGCACCAGGGCTGCCAACTGTAGTGCTCTATTAGGCTATATTATACCAGGTATATTTCGAACTAATTAGAAATTTCGATATTACCAACTTAATTTTGTCATTATTGGCATGAATCTTAAATTTTAAGAAAAGTAGGCTGTTTAGTTCGTCACGGAACTTCTTGTTATTTAGTTTCATTCTTTTAATTACAATTTATCTCATAAACATTTTTCACATCAAAATACATTAGACTTAAGTACATCTATTTTATTTTATTCTTAATTTATTACAATTTTAATTGAGCTGAAGAAGACCTCAATATCAGTTCGAAACATGTACATTATATAATTGATATATTTGTGTAAGTACTGATTGGTGTATAATTTAAACTTTGAATTCAAAATCTTGGCTAAAAGCTCTTCGTTTTCCCTTTTTCGAAACCGTTCCCAGTTTGATTGATGTTTGTCCTACCACTAATCTCAAACACTAGAATGAAGTTTAATAATTAAATTAATACGTACATGTTTCGGTAAACAATAATACCCTCGTCAGCGTAGATTGAATATTAAAAGAAACTTAAAGCTATGTTAACAAATACCAAACAGAAAATGGATATCCTTACAATAAACCATTAAAATTTAAATAAAACGAAAGGTCATAAAAAATTAGAAAATACATGAAAGATACAAGATTAGAGTTAATATAAATCTACCTTAGTTAGTATTGTTGTTTTAAGGGGAGGAACTACGAGGTAATCTGCCCCTAAGAAATCTACCATAATAGACTGTCTATATTACACTTCTTCAATATGGTTCAATACTATAATGAATCGAACCTCCTGTTGAGTGCAAAAATATGTTTCCATGTATAAAGAAGTGGTGAAATGCGTAACAATTTTTACTCTAACCTTCAAAAACGTTCCAGTTGAATCCAAATTATCGGTTAAGGGACAGCCTATATTATATTTCTTCAATACGGTTCAATAATACCGTCTTGCAAATGAATGAATATGTCATAATGATAATAATACTAATACAGTGAATATATGAGAGGTTTTGGGAAGAAAGAAGAAAGGGACAGAAAAAAACCACCATGAAAATTGATTGTGATTTAACGCTCTCCTTATCCCGGTATTAGTCGCACCTCTTAGACAGAGCAGTTTTATCGCGGTGGTATAAAGAATGTGACCTTGGTAAATATAATTGGATAAGTTAGCTGGTTACATTTTGCTTCTAATTTTACTAAACACAAATAATAAAACTTGTCTCAACTCGGAGATATTTAAGACTAGAAACTACAATGAAATGACTTGTCATTGCCTGTTGTGACAGACTTGGAGAGAGAGCAAACACAGCACTTATCAATGTCAGTTCTCGTATCTACGATTCTACGTCGTGTAATATTTTAAGTGGAATGGTCAATATTAACCGTTACGTTTTAACTTAATAAAATGCTTGGTCGAACCTACAGTCTGAACAGCTTCTTGTGATAAATTCAAACGCGGCCGATAACCAACACGATTGAAGGATTCACTTGACGTCAGAACAGAACAATGTGTCAAGATAGTCTCAAATTTAAAATGGCATTGAGAAATTGATTTAATGCCTATAGTGGAGTTATATTTGTTCCTGTGTTTGACTGTGTTGTTCAGTTTCGGGGTGGATATATAATTATTGTACAATGATTCATGATTTCCTAGAATGCGTACTGATTGTGTTATCTAACTCGCTATTCCTCCTTACGGAATTACCACCAAGTTGAGTAGGCTGCAGAAATTGTTTGGAGAAGTTCTAGTATGTGTAGGACGTGGCGGTGTTGGGAGTTATGACCTCTCTTATACATCCATACCAGACATAATCCATCACTGAGTGAAGAGAATAAATTAAATTATTTGGGTTATGATGTAAACAGCAACGGTGAAGATATAAATGTCGTTTTTTTTTGGTAGTGCTTTATGGATTAATTATCGTCAAGGTGGAATTTAATGCTGTGTCAACATTAGTTACAGACATTTACCTACATTTTAAGATGATGACAATCATTACGGCTAACTGTAAAATTCATCCAGTATTTTCTTATCCTTTGGCCATGATATTAAGAGCTGTGAAATATGTTGGTCTTGCTCCTTATGAATTCAGGTTCAAGAGACTGGACGTGGAAGGATTACAGCGGTTAAAAGTATCTAACAATGGTAAAGCATACCACATCGTTGCTATTTTCATTCTTGTCTTAGCATTCTTGATTACTATAGTGCCTGACATTATCCTCCAGATCCCTGATGGAAGAAACAAGATAGTAAAAGGAATCTGTATCACCTTACAGTGTGTGCTCTTTATATTAGCGTTAGTCATCCTCCTATCTTCATCATCACTGAACTTCAGAAGGTTAAACAAGTTGTACGGTGAATTGTCAGAAGTTACCCATATGCTGTCGAGCCACATGTACGTCAGAAATGCTAAACTAAATAGACGGATTCTTATAGAGTTAGGGCTGGTATGTGTTTATTTATTAATCGTGTATTTGCTCCACAGTATGGTGATGTCGACAGCTGGGGTTTCATATCGTTGTGCCTTACATTTTACTGCTTTCACCATTATTTCTCTCCATGAGCTCCAGTTCACCAGCCTTGTTCTCTTTATCAACGCTTGCTTTGCCACCGTAAATTCCTTAATTTTAAATCATATTCCTCGCTCTGTGAGTCGTCTTCAGCAAAACCAAATATTACTTGCAATGCCCCACATACGAAGTGTTGCTTCTGGCATCTCAATTGACATTAGTTTGGGTGAAAGGAAAAATCATACAAGGAATGACGGCCAAAATAGTTTAATTCCAATAAGTCAGTTACGATTCATGTTTAATAAGCTGTATGAGTTAGCAGGTTCCATGAACTCAGCTTATGGTTTAGGGGTATTGTTGCGTTTGGTGTACCACTTACTAGCAATGCTGTATAACATCCTTGAGGTAATTGGTAACATTGAGAACGGAAATGGATGTAGAATAGTCAGTCTTACCATGTGGCAAATAGCACATATGTATCAGCTTATTTCTACGATTGCTTGTTGTCATTTGGTAACGATGAAATCTCAAGAGACTTCAAGTCTAGTCACAAATTTAACACTTCACCAATCTCTTGGAAACCACTGTATTGATAAATTAACTTCATTCTCCATACAACTGATGCAATCCAAGGTGCACTTTACGGCTTTCGGCTTCTTTATTCTTAATTTAAACGTACTGTGTGCCTTCGGCGGAGTATCATTGGCGTATCTGGTGACTGTTATAAGTTTTAGCAAATGATCCAGTAAACTTGGGAAAGTGTTACAAGTGACTAGGAAAATTTGCCTAACATTTTTTTTTTTTTTTTTTGTGGAGGAAAAAATATTTATGTGCATGGGTATGTTTGACTAATAATAATTAATTCATAAATATTGAATACACTTTTCGAAAATCTATGTAATGAACTGTGGTAAAAGAAATGTGTGTCAAAAGAAAACAATGCATCTTAAACTAGGAATTAAATTTCAGGTTCTTTCTGCCGTCTTAAAAATAGCCTATTCATCTTGGTTAGATGCTTTGTCAAACTAATAGCTGCCATAATTAAGCAAGAAATACCAAGTTTACTAAGAATAAACCAGATAGTGGCCGTTTTGTTCTAAAGTACAGAATATCCTACGCAGTTGTTTCAATTTGGACAGGTAGTAATTTCTAAACGGTAGATATTCACCAAAGAATTTTTGCGTCTCAATTATGAGCGTGATTGAAGACAAACACATTCTTAATTGTATTATATTGAATTTAAAGTAATGATTTACCTTAATATTTGCTTGCTTAGTATGATTACGTGATCGTTGTTAAATGGTAAGATCAGAGTGGAACTCGTTCAGTGCATGCAGTGACGACGTCAACTGCTCGCATCCGAGCCACAAATACCACTCACGCAGCTTAGTATACAATCCACTCTAACCTGACCATTTAACAACAATCTCATAATCACTCTAAGAGGACGGCTCCGTGGCTGAGGCGGTAGCACGCCGGCCTCTCACCGCTGGGTCCGTTGTTCAAATCCCGGTCACTCCATGTGAGATCTGTGCTGGACAAACCGGAGGCATGTAGGTTATTCTCCATGTACTCCGGTTTTCCCTGTCGATATTTCATTCCAGCAGCACTCTCCACTATCATTTCATTTCATATGTCAATCATTTAATCATTGCCCCAGAGGAGTGCGATAGGCTTCGGCAGCCGGCACAGTTCATATCCTCGCCGCTAGATGGAGGCTTCATTAATTCTATTCCTGACCCGGTCGGTCGACTGGAAGCAGGATCTGGATTTTCACATAATCACTCTAAGCAAGCATATTTGAAGGTCAATTAGTATCTTAACAAAATATCACATATAACTAACAAATAGAGGGATAGATGACCTCGTAGTTCCGCCCCTTAAAACAACAATAACTAACTAACTAACAAACAAATATTGACGGGTTGTGTTAGTTTAACTACTACAGTAACTAAATAAGTGTATATATTTATAAATACTATCACTATCATAAATTTAATAACCTAACTGTAAAGGATCTGATGATGATCGCTTGATGATCGAAAGTGTATTTATTAATCTCATGTAATTCTTTTTCAGGGATAGGGAACCACCCATTACAATTGGGTAGAATCGTGTTGACCAACTGAATAGCAGTAAATTTCGATTACTAAGGCAACACCGAAAAATCACTCCAACCCCCATAATGTTCATTATTAATTTGAATGATTATTGTCAACAATCATGTTAAGAACTACGCGCTATTTACAGTTGGTGTTCAACTTGTATTGGCGCTGGCTACAAACACTAATATTAACAACCAGAAGCGCAGCCTCACTCAGTGGCAATCGTATCTAAAGTGTGCAATAAAAGCTCTGCATTAGGTATATATAAACGTTTATAATATTGAAATGTGCCTACTTCCCCCTCCATACTTTCTCCGTGTAATGATTTCCCTCTCACCTCCATATTCGAATATTATGCTATGTTCGGTTATGATGTCTTGATGATCATGGTTATGATAATTGTCGTTTTACGGGGTCTAACATCTGGGTTATCGGCCCCTAATGGTCTGATGATAATGAGACATGATGAAAGAAAGGAAAACCAGAACTAAAGCTTACTTACGTACTAGAAGAAGAAAAGGGCCAAAAATAGGAATAAGGGAAATAAGAAATACACAAGAATTAAAAGTCAGGAATATGAATTGACCACAACCTTCGAAGAATGAGGACTGAGGGACTTGGAAAGAAGTAGAGCCATGAAAGGCAGATGGAAAATGTAAAGAGGGAGGGGTCCACCCCATAATCAATGGGAAAACGGGGAATCGGACCCAGTTCAGATATCCCTCGGGGTTGCCATGGGCCCTTAAGGGTGTAGAACTATCCAGGGAGCATCATGCATACTGTAGCGGGGCTATAAACACCCTGCCATCTTGTGCAGAAGGCAGGTGATACATCGAAAAGAAAAGAGATCTGGATCCCTCGAAGAATGAGGATGTCAGAAAAGTGCCAATTATGGCGGGAATATGAAAGGCACTCTAGGCCTCGGTTACCCTAATACCAGCGGGGTTAGAAGAGAACAAGAGTTGACCAAGGGAGATCGACAGGAATGATAACAGAGAGTCGGGCACAAGTAGAAACTATGTCGGACTTAACTGGGATCCTGTGGTCGCCAACTCATATCCCACTAATTGTGAGCCCCTGGAAGAGATAGAGGGTTTGAAGTATCATTATACAGTGCGGGACCATCCTATAGAACGGAGACTCGCAGAGGTCGTGTGGTGGCCGGGCCACTGTGTATTTAAGCGTGTCGAGCAAGGCATTGGCACTAGTAGCAGCGTAGCGCCCGACTAGATTAACACGTTTACACTTTTTAACGTACAGTAATTATTAATCATAACTACTTGCATGAATTTAAGAGTAGTTGCTGGAAATGCTGTCCTTATTTTCTAAACACACGTTGCACCAACGTAGGAAGTTTTGGTACACTCGCTGTAATTCATCCTCACTGGTATTTTGTATCAGTGCAGTTATTTTGTTATCGAGAGCCTGCAGAGTACGCGGACTGTTTCTGTATACCTTTTGTTTGAGGGTCCCCCACAAGAAAAGAAAGCACGGTGCTGAAACTTTCGAACAAATTTACTGCAAACGTCTTCTTGAGAAGATAAATTTCTACCAGGAAAATTCGATATTTTGTTCTATACATAACCATGTTCACGGGGTGCGAGGTAGGGTACAGTATTTCACAGCAAGTCTTAATTACCACAACTTAAGTATCTTTCCATCTCCATAAGTAATAAATTCTATGACAGCATCCAGGGCTTCATGATCCACTGTTGTAATCGGTGCATGCTATAAATCTGGCGGCTCGGCCTCTGCAAAGCTCCATTCTATAGGGAGGGCCCTCACTATAAATTAAAATTCAGTATCATTAGAAAATATTAAAGTTCAGAATACTCGAAAATCCACGCCAATACGCGCTTACGTGTTGAATTATACGCGTACTTTATAATAATTAGACAGCGTTTGGTCACACTGATTCCAAAACACTCAGAGCATGAGTTTCTGAAGAGTTCACCACCTGTAACAGCCGTTAGTTCTCCAATCTCGTCATACATGTTGAGCACACTACTTTTTTAAGTTGTCAAATCCCGTTTATTTATGTCACATTTAATGTAAGACAAGGGAGGGTTGATGCAGCACAAATCAGCCTCCATCATTTACATACAACTAACCTCATCTTTATTAATATAAATAATGATTGGATAAATTGGTGGTGTAATACTCCCTCCGTTACATGCATACAAATAATGAAATTCCATAGTATAAACTTCTGAATAGGAGCGTAGAGATATTTCTCAGTATAATGATATAGCACGCTTAATAAACGACTGCCCTTATGATTTACATTCAAGTAAATTCGAATTTGTTACTGGAATTTGAGATTTCAAAAACGAACGTAGAGTTGTGGTGCCCTTTATAATCCACCACACAAAATAATATTAACAAAAATTATTGATGAAATAAGGGCGCAAATACCAGCCACTTACCACTGAGCTCGGTCACATATAAGGCTTAAAAGACGTTTTCGTCATCCCAGTTGTTGTCTGTGAATGGATTAGTTACAAAGGACTGAGGAAATGCAAAGCAGAAACTTGGCTTCAAGAAACATCATAAGCAGATACAACAAAAACCTGCCCCCTCCCTTCCCCCTCCCCCCTCCCCTCTCCCTCCCTTGGTACTGCAAGTATAGTACGTAACGTACGTCCCTTCAGTGACGTGCTCTGAACATATTGAGATCATGTGCTGTCATAGGTATCATTAGCTTGCAAAGAGTCCGACGGTAATTCTATTTGTATTTTTAAGCGAATTTCCTACACAAATAACAATAATAATAATAATAATAGACTCCAAGAAGGCCTATGACTCTATTGATCGTAACACCCTGATCTGAATCCTCAAAGAATATGGCCTGGACAACAAAACAGAAGCCTTCATCCAACAATCGCTAACCAACACCACATCGAAGGTGAAGTTTAGGGGCGAGATATCAGACACCTTGGAAATCAAAACAGGAGTAAGGCAAGAAGATGGTCTCACATTTTCTCTTTAATTGTGCCCTCGAGAATGTTAGAGTGAGTGGCGTAAAGAAGGAAATGCAAGCGAATTCAGAGTGGGATACAGAAACCGAAACCTTATAATCGGCTGAGCCTTTGCCGTTGATCTGGCAATATTTTCTGATTCATCAGAGACAGCCACGGAACAGATAATCAGTTTAGTGTACAAGCAGCGAAGGAAGGACTCCAGAACCCCTTCGAGAAAACAGGGTTCATAACCAATATTGAAACGGCGCCAAAATAACTTGTAGTGCAAGAAGGAAAGCGAGTAGCAAAGTTTAAATACTTGGGAGAAATGATTACACCCAATGTATCATAAAAAGAAGCCTTCGCATCGTGCATATGCAAAATGGAAACGGTCAATATCCTTCATGTCGCATAGTTGAATCAATATTGCAGTGTCATCCGCCCGGAGGTTCTGTACGTTTCCGATTGTCTCACGATGAACAAAAAAGAAAGGAAGCTTGATCGAAACACTTGAGATCAAAGAAAGGAGAAGGTTGAGAAAGATCTTGGGTTCCGTCAAAGACAATGGGGAATATAGATGACAGCGTAGCCATTAACTGTATACCAATGTGGAGAAGAAAAGCGACGCCATCCGCAAAAGAAGGATTAACTTTTATGGACATGTAAAGCGAATAAGCCTAGCGAGACAGATCACCCGCATCATTACTTACTTTCAGGAGAGGAAAACAAAATGGACCTGGTTCATTGAACTAGACAAAGATCTAAAAGAAGTGGGGAATAAATCAACTGACATTCAGGAGCACATCCCACTAAAGAGAAAACTTCAAGGTCTTCAAAAAAAACATAGCTGAAAACGGGACAGATTTTGACCTAGGAAAGGAAGGAAACTCCCAGCGAACAAATGCGGATGTACTGAGCAAACATCATTGCCCGAATTGTTGAAAAGACGCGGTCAACAAACAAACGAACAAGTGACTGAATAAATAAATGATTGAATGAATAAATAAATGGAGTATTGAATGAGGGAAGTAGAAGTGGGAAACCACGGAGAAATACTTCTAGGACAGCTGAGGTGGAAACAGACTCAATCTCTACTCAGATTTACCTCAAGAGGCTGAGGTATACCGTTCGGACCCTCAGACCAGAATTAAATTTCTTTGCAGCATGGGGAATTGAACCCAGGACCTTTGGATACGGACCAGAGAAGGCAGCGGTTTATGAAGAACGCAGCTTAGTCTGATGCATCATTTCAAGAAGTCCAACGACTTAGGCATGGTCGTAAAATCTCGCAAGACCAAAGATCGAAGTTCAAATCCCGGCGCTAGCAGTGGTTAACCGCAGTGTGGTTTAAGTTTTACCCCGGGGTTTCCACACTCCCTCCAGGAAAATCCCGGGATAGCACCTTAATTCAAACCCCGGGGCACTTAACTCATCCCTGTCCCAAATTCAGTTACACACACTACTACAGACCTCACAAAAATACAGGTGATCAGACAAGTTCAACACACACCCAACTACACAGGGTTGATGATCAAGATGTCTAAAGCCCCTAAATATGAATTAATAACAAAACAAACTCTTTTCAAGAAGGCTCTGACCTATGCGCGTGTGAGCTGCAGCGTTGACAAGCATCGAGTCATGAATTTTCTACTACCGATTAAAAATTTCATAAACTGACTGATAAACATCGTAATTGTACGTCATTTGCATATATATTAGTAGTAACACTTCACGAAGCTGTCATACGGCAGCGAAATATGTAGGTCAACCGTGGGTAATCATGGTAAAGTGGTGATAAAATGAGGGTTCTCGAGGGAGAAACTTTGTCACACGGTAGACGAGCTGCGTTGTTTTATGACTCGCTAATACGATATGAGAAGGCTCCTCCTGCAGGATTTAAGAGGTCTTTTGTTTATGGCGACGCGTGTCTTCTCGAAATGGCCCAAGAAAATAATACTCCTACAATTTAGTCACTAGAGCAATGACCTCATAAAATACAGTATAATAGGGATAGGCGCTGGAGTTTCGGTGATATTATTATTATTATTATTGTTATTACGGTATTATTATTATTATTATTATTATTAGAATAAAAGATATTACATCCAACAATACAAGAAAAGACATACATAGAATTTACGAGTAAATATTAGAAGACCACCTTCTGGTGTAGAGGCTAGTATTCCTGGCTGTCGCCCAAGAGATCCGGGTTCGATTCTCGGCTCCGTCAAGAAATTTAGCTCTGGCCTGAGGGCTGGAATGGGCACACTCAACCTCGCGAGGCAAAACTGAGAAGAAGTGGGTTGGATTACCACCTCTGCCTATGTGGAAGTTGTTTTCCGTGGTTTCTCCACTTCTATACTAGGCAAATGTCGGGATGGTTCCAAAAATAATGCCATATCCCCTTCTTTCCAATCCTTACCTGAATAACAAATACACTGACCAATATACCCATCGGAATAACACAGGCTGTCAGACAACATTACATACACACTCAAGTACTCAGGTACCATCCCGGCATTTGCCTAGGGTAGAAGTGAGTACATCACGAAGAAACACTTCCTGAGTGTACCCCGTTCCATTACTCAGACCAGCTTTAAATTTCCTGGCAGAGCCGGAAATAGAAGCCTGACCGCCGGGGCAACAGTCGAAAATTCGAGCCACTTCACCACAAGGTGGTCAAGAATAATTGGAATTCATCGGCTAGAACATCAGAAATAGTCATCAACTCATCACAAATGTTTGAGATCTTATAATATATATTAGTCTTGAATACGAACCTTCCCAGGGAACATAATGGATATGAAGGGTAGTCCAAAAATATATACGGTATTATTAGACGATACCATAAAGACCACAGTATATTTTCCTATTAAATCGACTAGTATACTCTGAGTACAAGCCTTGTTAAGTAGAAAGTTAAAATGTCATTACGTATGCGGGAATCAAACCTGGAACCATTGGATTTGACAACCAATTGAAATGAAGTATATACCTTCATTGTCATAACAATTGTCAGATTATGGACTAAGGTGATGATGAACAGCTTACTTCCCATCCACCAGGATACAGATGAAAACGACGTAGCGAGACTGAAATCCCGGAAACCTGCCTGGAAGACGGCCAGGAATCTAGCTGACATACCTTTTAGACCTGACGAAGCATGGAAGCAAGAATGGGCCAGATTACACCTACATGGTCTAATCAACATCGATGACCCAACAACTAAACCTCCTGGGTTCAACCTCCCACGCACCATCTGGACCAGACTAAACAGGATACGCTGCGGCGTTGGAAGAACTGCTTCTGCACTACACCAATGGGGGTGGTTGGAGTCTCCTTCCTGCAACTGTGGTGCTGAAGTGCAAACCATCAGCCACATCGCGAAAGAATGTCCTCTACGAGCATTCACTGGGCCTATGGAGGAGCTACATCAAGTAACCCCTGCGGCACTCACTTGGTTGGAAGGACTAGACATCAGCTTGTGATGAAATCTCAAAATCTGCAGCTGTGTGTGTGTGTGTGTGTGTGTGTGTGCGTGCCTCCTAGTTAGTCAGTAATACTTTATATCCATGTATATAAATATGTGAAGCCTCCGTAGCTTAGGCGGCAGCACGCCGGCCTCTCACCGCTGGGTCCGTGGTTCAAATCCCGGTCACTCCATGTGAGATCTGTGCTGGACAAAACGGAGGCAGACAGGTTTTTCTCCGGGTACTCCGGTTTTCCCTGCAACACTCTCCACTATCATTTCATTTCATCTGTCATTCATTTAATCATTGCCCCAGAGGAGTGCGTCAGGCCTCGGCAGCTGGCACAGTTCATATCCTCGCCGCTAGATGGGGGCTTCATTCATTCCATTCCTGACCCGGTCGGAGACTGGAAGCAGGCTGTGGATTTTCAATTTCATATTTAAATATGTATATTTTTTTCTAATAGCAATTATATGTAAAATACATTTCAAACGATTTTCAAGTGAAGCATCATACGCTAAATAAATAAATAAATAAATTGTCATGACAATAGACAACTATCTTAAACCTATGTGACTTGTACTCAATGTACACTACAGGACCTAATACTGTAGTTGATCATCCACGCTGTCTTGAAAAATCCAATTCATGGAATACTAAGGTGTTATTAACGCCAAATTCGTGATACCAACAAGTGTTCTGCTGTGAATATCAACAAGTAGCTCATGTGTGATGCTGTATTTCGAGATACACCCCCATCCCTCATGGCTGTCACCCCAAGCAATAATGAGGCGCGGTCTGGTTACATGGAAACTTGAAACCACAGAGCAACAACGTCGGAAAATGCCATATTACACACTCACTGACATGATATCATTTTGACAGACTAAAATACACGAAGGAAAGAAAGAAAGAAAGAAAGAAAGAAAGAAAGAAAGAAAGAAAGAAAGAAAGACCTTAGATTTCTTGACCATAGTTCTTCAGTTCTATTTACCACCTGAAGGTGTTGTGGTTAGCGCTATTGGATACTATCCTTGAGATCTCAGGTTTAATTACTGGCTCTGCCATGACATTTTATTGTGATCAGAGGGCTGAAGTAGGGATCACTCAATCTCAAGAGAACAACTGAAAATAGGGGGTTTCAATTCCCTCCTCTGCCATCCAAGAAGTGGTTTTACTTGGTTTTCCCACTTTACTTGAGGTAAAATTCGGGGTGGTGCCAAATTTAACCATATGTGCAAAATACATATAAAATCTTCCATTCTATTTAAGCGATCAAAGTTTTAACTTCCCATAATGAGCCACTACTATAATCTGTATTTAATGTCTTATATTTTACAGGCGCCACGCATGACATTTCTTCAGAGATGAATTCCTCTATGTCGTCACGGAATGATTTGAGCTTTGTACAACTTGATAATAATAAACCACTACTACAGACTAATCCTACAGGTTTATAAATCTATACAGCCTCGTGAGGCAAAACTGAGAAGAGGCGGGTTCGATACCAACCTCAGCCATCCTGGAAGTGCTTTTCCGTGGTTTCCCACGTCTACTCTGGGCACAGGCCGGGATGGTACCTAACGTAAGGCCACGGTCACTTCCTACCCAACATCCTACCTCGATTACAAATTCTCACACTAGTACAGACATGACCGAGACACAGGTTATATGACAACTTCTGCACATGCCTAATTACACGGGGCTATATGACCTCGATGTCGCAAAGCCCCTAAAATAATCAACTCATCGTATATATCTGTATCTTACTTCTCATAAATTAATTCAATACCTCAGGCATGAATTCACTCACTTTACCTGTCGCTGAATGTTCCTGACCACTAAGAAATCTGGCGTAGTGAACGACAACTGTAACTATAACCTACAGGTACATCAATATGTTGATTTCTTCTCATAGTTTATAGATAGCGTGCATGCCAATTCTTAAGGGGACTTGTACGTGGAAATCCATAAAATTGCCCCCCCCCCCCATTTTTTTTGTTTTATACATTATAAAATTCTCCTAAGCTTCCTAAATCAGAATGTAAGTAGCTTATAGGCTATATGTCTACAGCCATATGGCATTTTCCCCATCCCTTAAAAGTAGTGTTGCACATGTACTGAGGTGAGATGAATGTAAATTTTATGGTATATTGGCTTTCACGGCCAGTAAATTAAAACTCAGCAATTTTTCTAGGTTTGTGCACGGCACAAACTGGCCGTGAAAGCCAATATACCATCCTTTTGGAAGCCTTCATAGGGAGGTTATGGCTGCTTGAGCTTTTAGTTCTCGCAGTAAAGAGGCGCAGGTGCGCTTCATAAAAAGGGAGGTAAGCGTGCAGTTCGCTACTCCTGTGGGGGCCGGGCGGGGACACCGCGAGCCCGCTGATGAGCCATCTTGGTGTCCTAGGCAAAACCCGACACTAGACACGGCACAAACCATGAAAAATTGCTGAGTTGTAAAGTTGTATCTTTAATATTATATTCTCGGAACTACAAATTTTGATTTTAAGAGTGCACATATCTCAGAAACTATTGAAGATAGATAGGTGCAATTTTATACAGAACTTGTAGGTATACAGTATATTGCATTTTATATTATATTTTGGATTCTAGGTGACATACTTCACATAATTATTTAGTTAGGACCAACCACTGAAATTTTTCAATAATTTTGAATTTTTTTTTGTTAGTTAATAAAAAAATCACACTGTAGAATACCATAACACACTAGAAATGCAAGAATGGTCTACACTGAAGACCAGTTTCTGGTGAACATCTATGAGAAATGTCATGCCAGTAAAGTCACTAGTCTCTGAGATACATGCACCAACCCATGAAGTGACAACTTGTATTAAATGTTACACAAAATCATTTAAAGATTTATACCAAAAGCATGTTTTGGGTAAGCATAACTTTTGTGGATTCAAAATAGATCCTAAGGTATAGTGAAATTATCATAGTAATTAAACCCAGTGCATTCAAAACTTCAGTGGCAGGAGTAACACGAATATCAGCGAACATTGGAGCATTTTCTATGATGTTCACGTACAAGCCCCCTTAAGAAATGAGTTATTCTAACTCGTCACGGAATGATCGGAATTTTGATTTTTTTTTGTTAGTTAATAAAAAATCACACTGTAGAAGTTTGTACACTGGGCATTTAATATAGTCTATACACAACGGTAGATGTACATAAATATATATATCTTACTTTTTTAAATTACAGATGGTGGGCCTGCCAATTTCTCATCTGATGGGAGCTCTCTAGTTTGTGAGTGCGAGATGAGGTGGAGAACGAGGGGAAGGAGTATACGGAGGGTACACTTGGCCTTATTTAGTTGTCATGGCAACCTGTTTACTATTCGTCAGAATATATCGGACCGTTGCGCACTCAGTAGGACGAGTCGACACTGTTCGGGAATAATGGTGCGATGTTTTGGGAAGGTGGATACCGCTGCCTTTCAGCCCGACATCGATGCGCCATGTTCTCGGCGGCTACACTATGATCCGATTACTATGAAATCTGGCATTGTGAAACACTACTATTGAAAACTACAGGTACATACATTTACTGTTTCCTCTCCAAATAGTATAGAGGTGAACATATTAATTCTTGAGATAGGAAGTCCTCTAACTCGTCAAGGAATAAGCTCATCTTTGTGAAAGCAGTTATAGAGAAGCATTGTCATATGCTATCGATAAATATAACAATAGCTTAGTTATCATAGCGTGCATGCCAATTCGTAACAGATGAATTCTTCTAACAGGGCATGGAATGATCGGATATCTGTGAAACTTCGTACATTGGGCCTCTAACATAGTCTAGTCCAGTGGTTCCCAACATTTGTCAGCTGACGCCCCTCATTTCAGATACGGGAGTTCATCGCATCCCTCTCGCCCCCCCCCCCCCCCCCCAAACGCCCCCTGCCCCCTCCATTCATCGCTTCTATAACCTCTTCGATTGACGCGGAGGATATAGACCTAACCTATTAACACTGCATATTGGAATAGGCCTATCTATTACATACTAACTTCATTTTAACACAATACAAAGAACACACTTTTACAACAAATCCTTAAATTGGTCAACAAATGTCAGCGAGAGGGTTGACACTGTTTTCTCTTGGGAAGATTCGGTATGTTTGGTTTGATATTTGACAGAGCACAGCGGAGATCACTTGCAACATCAAGCCGACAGCGCTGCTTTGTTTCTATGACAATCAGCGTTGAAAATCCTGACTCGCATAAATATGATTTTGAAAATGGGACAGTGACACGCAATGCAAATTTGGCTATTACAGGATACACTGCAATACAATTTACCAAAAAGTCACCCAGTCCCAATATTTTAGAATCATCTTTTAGATTTGATTCACATTTTTCAAATCTATGGCTTCTTCTTGAAGCTGTGCTGGCAGTGCTTCAATGCCAATGGCAAACGAATTTTTTGTTAACATCCAGGACCGTGCTTCCGACGAGATATCAGGAAAGTAGAAGTTGAATTCTTGTGCCAGGGAATCCAAATGTGACTGAATTTGCACCTAGGTTTATTACGATCACGTTCATTTTCCGGCAATATTTCATTAAGGCGGTGAAAGGATGAGAAGTTGTATTTTTTCCAGGAATGCATAATATTGGAGTTTTTGCCTTGGAGCTTTGTTAAAACTGTTCAAAGCTTCAAAGAAATCACAAAGATATGCTAACGAGTCGATACAATTGGCATGATTTTGCTCCTTACAACACAGCAAATTTCTTCTTTCACCTCCAACCTCGCGGCTCAGCAGAGGTTTGTGCCGACAGTTGGCAATTACCAGTGCTTTTGAACGACTGACTTGGTGCGACAATCACTTGGAGAGATTCGAAAAATGTTTATTTTACAAAATTGTAATATTCGAGTTAAAAAAAAAACTTAATTCGGGAATCACTTCAAGCCCCCCTTGATAAAGTCCCACGCCCCCCAGGTTGGGAACCCCTGGTCTAGTCTAAGCATAACGGTACATAGAATATATCCTACTTTTCATAAATTATAGATGGTGGGCATGTAAATTTTGATACATTAATGCATCTACAGTAACTCGTCACTAAATCAGCGGATTACTATGAAACCCGGCATTGTGAACCACTACTATGACTTTAAACTACAGGTACAAAAATCTATTGTTTCCTTTCCAAAAATTATAGAGCCTGAGGTAGGAAGTCTTCTAGCCCATCAAGGAATGAGCTCATCTTTGTGAAAGCTGTCATAGAGAACCATTGTCATAATCTAATCCTACAGGTACCGTACATACATCGACAGTATAGCTTATTATATTATCGTATATTAGGGATAGCGTACTTGTCAATTCCTCAGAGAAGATTAATTCCTCCAACTCATATGGGTAAGATTCAGTATTTTATTTATCGTATGGCTTTTAGTGCCGGGAGTGTCCGAGGACATGTTCGGCTCGCCTGAGTCTGTAGCTGCTTCCAGCGGACACCCTTAGGGTGAGCTACAAGTTCCGTTCAATTTCGAGTAGTTCCAACTTTCGCTACCAGATATCAATGATACCTAGTGGTGAACGTTGGAACTTTGATATAAGAGTGTTCCGACGAAATCCAACCTTAATAATTTAGCTTCACACATGTTTAGTCTGTAGAAGGATCTTTTACATGCCATAAATCTATGACATGGGACCGCCGGATTTACTTCCCCTCCGAAGGAAGGCATACTGAAGAATGTTTAATGCTCTTAAAATATCCAACGACTTCGGCCGGGTTTGAACCCGCTATCTTGGGCACAGCAGTTCAGCATGCTACCAACTACGCCACCGAAGCCGCTTATGATTCAGTGAAACTGGGCATACTGGGCAGTTCAAATGAGTGAAATATTCTGGCATATAATTTTATATTGTAGTTCTCCTCAGTGATAGAAGGCGCTCTTGTTACCTTTTGAAGAAGAGTGCCTCTTACTCGAAGTCTATTGCTCGAAACAATAATAATGTTGACAAAATAAACTAGAGCAATGGACCAAATATCTTGGTAATGATGTGTGCACGCTCGTGTTGACCGACTGAAACGTTTCTACTACTAAAATATGAGTCGTCCAGTTGCAGAACTCGTTTAATCCACTTGTGAATAAGTATCATGCCGTAAAATTATTTATTTTATTTTACTTTATTTTATTTTGTTTAATTTTTCTGTTTAATTTAATTTAGTTTTGTTTTCTTTTTTATATTTAGTTTTTTATTTTAAATTGTTGTGTTTAATTTTTTGTATTGTTTTTTGTTTTGTTTTTTATTTGATTTTGATTTTGTTTTTATTTTGTTTTATTTTATTTTGCATTTGTTTTGTTTATTTTTATTTTGTTTTGTTTTATTTTGATTTTCCAGGAAAACAAACACAAAACAAAAAACAAAAAAACATGAAGCAAAAAGTAAAATTCAAAAACAAAAGAAAAAGCAGAAAACAAAAAACAAGAAACACAAAGCAAAAAGCAAAACAGAAAACAAACACAAAACCAAGAAAGAAAAGCAAAAAGCAAAATGTAAAATTCAAAAGCAAAAGCACAAAACAAACACAAAACCAAAAACACAACGAAAAAAGTAGAAAACAACAAACACAAAAGTTACGTGGGGCTATGTTTCTCATGAAAATGATTCTTATTCACAAGTTGATTAAACCAGTTCTGCAACTGGACGACTCATATACTAAAAGATTTTCTCTGTCGCTATGCGTACAGACCTCTCGCATATAAGATACCCGGTTGTCCTACTTGGGTAATATAGAGTTCTGGTAGGAGGAGTCCATCATCTTAAGTTACAGTAAATGCCATCTCCGGGCGCTCCACATTGAACACAATAGCCTACGTACTGCAGGCTAATATTTCTCTGCCTCCTTTTCGTATTAATTATTCGGCAATGGTATTATGAGTTACGGTGGACCCTTAAGTAAAATGACGAGCATAATAATAGTATTCGAAATAGTGAGCATGGTCAATGTGAAATATTCTGTCGTTAACGTCTTGCGGTCTATGGAGGTAACAGGCCCATTATAAACCTTTGTCTTGCCGCTAAGGTTATTAGGGCAGTATCATATCAGTACGGACCGTACTAGAGTTTGAAACAACCGTAGCAATGGGAATTAAAGCGGTGTATCGCAATCAAAGAACATTTATGTTTCACAGTCTTTAGAGAGCTATACGCTCCGATGTTACAGTATTTCTATAAAGTAATAAATTACCTTACCCTCTTTTCGGTTATATGGATGAGAATAATTTTACTTTTATAGTTAGTGGTGGTATTTTACCGGGCGACGGTTAACTCCGGCACGACCAAATAATAGTCTCATTCTGGTAACGTAAACCCCCTCACAGAGACTGTGTAAAGTCCCTCACAGAAACTGTGTCAACTCTCTCATGGAGACAAATTAAACATTATCTTTCACACTTCATCAGACATAGGACTGGCTATACGAAATGGATAGGTGTGGTTAAAATTCTTTGGTCACTTCCATTTTAGTTAATTATTGTTGTTTTAAGGGGCGGAACTACGAGGTCATCTGCCCCAAACACTTCCATCTTTTCTTTGGTTTCATAAATTTCAACGAATTCAAATCTAGATATTTCCTACAGCAAGTCTTGTTGATGCAAATGTAAAATATGCTGATATTTAGTTAGGTCTATTGTCTTTGTATTCTTCCTGATGGGAACTTGTTGCTGACTGCTTCGGATCTTTATGTACATTGGAATCTTGATCTCCCATTGTTCATTTTAGTGCTTTAGAAACACTTTGGTGGTTCAACGTATCATCTGGATCATGGTTGTGTTAGAAATTAGATTTAGAAATGTTAGATCCAGACTTGAAGTCGCCTCCGTAGCGTAGCGGTCAGCACGGTTAGCTGCCACCCCGGAGGTCCTGGGTTCGATTCCCGGCTCTGCCACGAAATTTGAAAAGTGGTATGAGGACTGGAACGTGGTCTACTCAGCCTCGGGTGTTCCAAATGAGTAGAGGAGGTTCGATTCCCACCTGAGCCATCCTCGAAGTGGTTTTCCGTGGTTTCCCACTTCGTCTTCAGGCAAATGCCGGGATGGTACCTTCTTCAAGGCCACGGCCGCCTCCTTCCCTATTACTTGCCTATCCATCCTGACCATCCATTACCTTCCCTCATGAGGCCCCTGTTCGCTTTGCAGGTGAGGCCGCCTGGGCGAGGTGCCAATCCCACCTCACCAGTTGTATCCACTCCGATTAGATGTTCCCAGCTCTAGGACACTGCCCGTAGAGGCGGTAGTGGTGAGTTCCCTCGCTGAGTCCGTTGGTTCCACCAACCTGGAGGGTAAACGACTAAGAAGAGAAGAATATCCAGACTTGAAATTCCACAAGTATGCACTTTGCTAGGGAACAGCATTTTTAACAAACCATACTTGAAGTAAATGTACAGCCGTTAACAACCATGGGATATTTCCCATTTTGAATAACCATAACAGAGCAGGCCACGTCCGTGCTGTAAGTAACTCACACGGGAACGGATTGCGGTGTAAAATTCTGATCTGGTTGAAATTTAGTACACAATATTCCTACAGAGTTGTACAATGACGTAGTGAAAACCACGCGGGCCACTTTCAATTTTGAACGCCAATATTGAACGCCGGAAACCTGCCAGGGGACATCATGAGCGAGGAGGTGGAATGAGGTAAAGTGACCTTGAATCCTGGCAGCTCGCGATGGTTCGCGGCCACCAGCTTTCATAGCGATCACTTTCAGCAAAGCAGCTTTGTAGACAAACTACCACATTCCAAGGATTAACATTTGGAAGGTGTTCCAATTGTTCATCGTCATTGTCACTTTCCGACATTTGTAAATATTCTGACTGTAAAGTAACGTTTTCAACATTAATTTATTGTTGACGAAATAAAAGTGGCACACTTACATGGCTTGATGACGGAACGATTTGGGACCTGCTCATCCGAAACATCACTTTTGTTATGCATAGTCCCACCGAACTGATAAGGGAGTAACGGGATAAGGAGAAGGTGGAAGGTGGGGAATGCAACACAGCACGGCAGGTCGCTGCCTGGTGGCCGGGAGCCATCGCGAGCTGCTAGGATTCAATGCCACTTACCTCTTTCCACCTCTTCACTCATGATGTCGCCCGGCAGGTTTTCGGTGTTCAATATTGGCGTTCAAAATTGAAAGTGGCCCGTGCGGTTTTCACTTGATCATTGCACAACTTTGTAGGAATATTGTGTACTAAATTTCAATCAGATTATAATTTTACACCGCAATCCGTTCACTTGTAAGTGCCAACTAGGAAGCCAATGACAATGACTCAGCGTGTATCCTGCTTGCGCAGTATGAAAATGAATGCAGCGCTAACTTGTAAACAATTAGTACATGTGGGAGTTTACTGCCTCGCTCTGACAGAGTTTACATTTCCACAGCATTTATACTTTTCGAGAAAGGGACAACCGTGCCGGAGCTTACTACCGGTCGTTTTACCGGTTGACTTTACTCCAATTAAAAGCAAACCATATCTAGGTTTTCAACCGCATTATCCTGTAAGTGAATTAAACCTGACTAATGCCACGAGTTATTGTAGAGTCTGTAATTCCTGTGTGTGTATATCGGGAAGTGTGTTGTGTTTCAAGACTCTTCGTCAAAACGGCTACGCCAAGTTGTAGCATAACTTTCAAAAACTTTCTGAGCAGAAATCATAAATATATACAGTATATACTTTTTAACACATTGTGAGGGGTTTAGTATCCTAAAACGTCGAAATACCTTGTATGTCAACTAGCCTGTATTTCCAGTTTCATTTAGTCAGTTTTACTGTACATGAAAACTTCCGGTAATTTAACATCGAATCGGGACACAAACTGGCACCTATACAATAATACTCATAAAGTGATTTGTGCAGGGGGCACCAGGATACCATAAATTTTATAGCACTGTATCTTGTGGAAATATTTTGATCATATTTCAGGAAACACACATATTGAAATATTAGAAGCCATTTCTCAGTGTTGACTACGTAACATTTCAGTCGATCAACGCGAGTGGGCGGGAATCACATTTCCTAGTACCTGAAATAAAATATAAGAATTATTCATACTCCTAATAAAACGCTTCTCACACAAATGGGGGACTTAATTGGTTTCGTTCGTCAGGGCAAAATTATCATAGCCTGATCACTTAGGCATAATTTAGGTTCAGTGGTTATGTTTTGTACCCTTCGTACAAATTATGACGGTACTTAATTTCTCACATACTGGCCTACGCCAATTAATGTGGTTTCTCGAGCTGCGTTGGGCCTCGCCATTTATACGTACCCTTCGCACATATATTTTATTTACTTATTGGTGCCTTTATTGTGGCGAAGTTAGGGCTCTAGGCCCCCTCTTACTCTTAACCACACACAGTGCAACTTACATGAATACTCACATATGTTATTCTTAACCTACCAAACTTAAATACTAGGAAGACTTAAATACTACAGTAGAATTAAATCGGCGACTGCGTGGTGTGATGAACTAAGCTATACAAATGACATACATTTTTATCAAAATTTCACTATGGTCATTCACTCACACTTTCATACACATATTGGTCTACTGTAGTTGGCCTACGAATTCAAGAGGAAATCTTTACATGCACGTTTGCATGGGCTAGTAAGTTTACGTGTTGGTCATTCAAATAAAATGAAAATCTTAATACCCTTAGATGTAAAGGATGTCAGTTAACATGTACACTAAGTGCATTATGGAAGTGGGTTTTCCAAACTTCCCAACCCTCCTATCAACCTATAGGGCAGATCGTTTCCAATCAAAACCTAACTGTATGGTAAGTACGGTACTTCTTCACTCATCCATACGCTATAAATTTAATGTCATCGTCTTAATCTTGTTATGGCCCAGCTTGCCGCTACCTCGAGGAGTAGATCGTTCGTCGATCACATGGCTATTCTCTTTGACATGAAGGGAGGGGCAAATTGGCACAGGCTTCTAACTACTTAACTATAAAAGGAAATAAGCTGACGTAGATCGGCGACATTTCCAGGATGGTTAAGATGGGTTGCTAAACGCCACGCCGTGAGGCCAAAACTACCAATATCCATATATTCCAGATGAGTACTGAAATTTAATTAAACATGCATGTATCGTTTCATTAGTCATGGAACTTAAAAATGTTGTAGATTACGTACGTTAGTCATTGATAAGGGTTAATGTATGAAAGAAAACAATAGGGTCAGATATCGATAAGGGAGTTTACATAACCATTCATTCATTCATTTCCGTGTCCGATCATTTCCAGAATGTAGCAACTCCGATGGCCTTGTTGTTTGCCTCGATCAGGTCCTGGGTAGTGCAGGGTTGTTCTAGTAGTGGACAAATGAGCAGGTGGGCTGGGTCTTGTGTTGCTCCACACTCGCAGGACGTGTCTCCATCAGCTGGAAGGATTCCCCATTTCTGCATGTTGGTCTTGCAACGAGGGACGCCTACCCTGAGACGATTAAGTGATTTCCAAACAGGGTAAGGCAGGTCATTTCCTGGGGCTAGCTCTTCCTTAACAGGGATATCCGGCGGCAGCTTGCTCTTCCACCTGGAGATGCGGTTAGATTCCGATGTTCCCTCCAGTGGTTGAGTCCTGGCGATGAAACTCTTTCTTGATTTCAGTCGACGGACAACAGCCTGATGATTATGCAGTGGATGACGGGGATCATTAATCTGCTTCGCCCTCTCTGCATCAGCAGCAACAGCCCTTCTGATAGTTGGGGGAGCCATCCCAACAATCGGGTAGAGTTTGTCGACTGGAGTAGGCTTCATACATCCCGACAAGATTCGTATGGTCTCGTTGATGGCAATGTCAATCTGCTTGGTGTGACTGGATGCACTCCACACAGGTGAAGCGTACTCTGCAGCAGACATGCACAAAGCAAGAGCAGAAGTTCTTAGGACGTGAGGACTTGCCCCCCAGGTAGTGGCTGTGAGCTTCCTCAAAATATTGTTCCGTGAACTAACTTTCAGCCTGGTCTTATGGCAATGTTTCTTGAAGGACAGTGTTCGGTCAAGAGTAACACCTAGATACACGGGTGTTGGACAATGTTGGAGTTGTTTGCCTTGCCATGTAACATCCAGTTCCAGCCGAGCTTCTCTATTCCTTAAGTGAAATGCACATACTTGAGTCTTGTTGGGATTTGACTTAAGATGATTGGCTTCATAGTAAGATCCAAGGGTATCTAGTGCAGAAGTCAACTTTCCCTCCACCTCTTCAAATGTTTTCCCTTGGGCAGCCACTGCAGTATCATCAGCATAGATGAAAAGCCTAGAATGTTCTGGTATGGGCTGATCGTTAGTGTAAATATTAAATAGCACAGGAGCGAGTACACTGCCTTGAGGTAAGCCGTTCTTTTGTATGCGCCATCTGCTCTTTTTACCATGGAGAAAGACTTGGAACCTTCTATTCTGCAGGAGAGTGCCAATAAGGGATGTTAGTTGGTAGTCGTTGGAGGTCTGGTACACTTTCCTCAGCAACTTTCTGTGGTTGATAGTGTCGTAAGCAGCTGTTAGATCGACAAAGGCAACTCCAGTTATCTCACCTTGTTCATACCCATCCTCGATGTATTGAGTGAGGTTCAGTATCTCACTGCAACATGACTTTCCAGATCGAAACCCAGCTTGTTGGGGAATGAACTTATCTTCAAGGATGCCGCTAATTCGGTTCAGGATAAGGCGCTCGAAGATCTTGAAACAGTGACATAATAAGGATATTGGGCGAAAGTTTTTAGGATCGTTTGGCTCCTTACCAGGCTTAAGCAGTGCAACCACTCGGGCTTTCCTCCATAGCCTGGGGATATAAAGCTTAGATACACACTCATTAGTCATCGTAAGCAGCCATTGTAGGGTGGTCTGGCCGAACTTTTTGATCTGTTCTACTCTGATGTCATCGATGCCAGCAGCTTTATTCAATTTCAACGTGGAGATGGCAGATTCTAGTTCATTCAAGGTGAAAGGTTCTCGTAGGTTATGGTTCTCATGTCCTGAGGTTCGTTCCAGTTGCTCCCGTGAGCTCCGACCTTTAGTCTTCCCGTTCATGAGTAATTGGGTTGCAATCTGGTCTGCTGTTATTGTGGTGAAGTTTCTAGATGTCGTTGGGTCACCGCTGAGGTTTTTCAGGAGATTCCAGGCCCGCCTACTATTTAACTTCATGTCGAGATTCTCCACCAGTGAGGTCCACTTAGCTTTGCAATGTGCTGAGATAGTTTGCAACAATTCCTCGCCAACATGGATAGTATCATCAGAAAATGGGTCTGCCTCAAAGAGATCCTTGTAGTGGTTCATCAGCTGTTTGCTGTTATCAGTCAGTCCTGGTATGTAGCTTGTTCTACAACCTCTTGGGATAGTCCTTCTAGAAACTGTATGGACGCATTTGACAAATGCCTCATACATCTCAGGTTGCGGCGGGATTTTGGCAACTTCTGTATCAAGCTCTTTGGCAAATCTTCCCCAGTCGGCCTTCTGAAAATTAAACCTTCGCTTGAAAGGCACCTCCTCTGGCACAACCATGGCATTCACTGTGCAGATTATGGGCCTATGTTGGGTAGATGGAATGGGCTTACCCATCATCTTCAAACAACTCCCAGCAACTTTGGATGACACGAAGATATTATCGGGGTTGTAGCCTCTCCTCCATCGGCCACTGTTGAAGGATGCTGGCAGCTTTGGATCATGAATTAGCTGAAGATCATGATTCTCTGCCCAGGTTTCCAGTTTTTCGCCATTTATATCTGAATCTGGGTATCCCCAAGATGTGCTTCGGCAGTTGTAATCACCAATGATGAAGTTTACGTCCTGGTAGTTGAAGTTGGCAGGTTCCTCAAACGTGAAGTCGACATTGGGGGGCTTGTATATAGAAGTAGCGCAAAAGTGTGGTGTAGATATTGAAAGAATCTCGATGTCATCCTTTCCAGTCAGCGAGGCTGATGTGATATTTAGGTTTGGTTTGGTAAAAATGGCACTGCCGTATTTATCGTGGGGCCTTTCCAGAACAAGCTCCATGCCTGCGATTTTGGGCCGATGGCTGTTGTAGCCCCGGTGAGTCTCTTGCATTAGGAGTATGTCACATTTACATTCGTTGCACAAATCAGCCAATAAGGTCTCTTTGGCACGCGAGAATCCCTCGATATTAATCGAGACTATAACAAGTGGTCTTAAAAAAGACCCTTTAGGGAGATTACTACTTCTGTGTTGACCGGTAGTGGAAGAATCTGCCGCTGCTATGCAACGTTGCCCAGGATGCGCCCGATTGTACTGGTTTTCCATAGTGTAAATTATACAATTATACATAACCATTAAGACGCCTTCACAATATCTGAGAGAATAATAGGAATACTTATGTAATCTTATTGTAATATACATAAAATGGACACGCAGTCAATATGTGTGATTACCTTTCGCGACTTTATGTTCGCATCTTAGCAGTCCTGAGTTCTTAATCCGAAATGATCCTATATGTACTTGCTTCGCATGGGTACAGTATGTACCACTTATATACAACAGTATTTACAATTATTATACTACAGAAGTTTCTACCTAAACTTTGAAACGAGTCGGATTTTTTAACCAATTATTGTTAATTTCGCTAGTCTATTACATTTCTCAAGTGTTGCGTTTTTTGTTTAGTTATTTTTATGTGTATGAATGCTAAAACAACTTTCAATCATTAACTTCTACCGTAGTGGGCTTTTGAAATGATTTCGTTCTAGAATGATTTGTTATTAATCGTCACTTTTGAAATTTCTTATTTACGTGATGAGCTTTTGTAGTTGATTAGTTAGGTTAATCAAAATAACAAACACGTCTGGCTGGAACAAACGGTGCGAACTAACAGGAGTTTTATGTGATCCGAAAATACCTATAAGAACGAAGGGGAAAGTTTATAAAACTGCCGTAAGACCAATCCTACATTATGGTAGTGAAACATGGGCTACTATAAAGGCACATGAGCAAAAGCTAAATACCACAGAAATGCATATGTTACGTTGGGCAGGTGGAGTTACCCTCAAAGCATGACGAATAGAAGGACCTAGTGTGAGGATTCCGCCATTATAGAACGGTAGTTCGTGGTCCCGCCGCTACAAGCACTGCAAGCGATTATGTCCAACACGTGTCCTGTTGTTCCGTCGAACCGGGTCATAGAAAAGTGCGGGGGAAGCTACTGTGTGAGATATTTGTGTGAATTAAATTGAATTGTCTTTGCTTTCAGTTCTTAAATTCTGTTCATTGTGTCTTGTGTACATCAGCGTTCTATGTTTTGTGTGGGCCTACTTCAAACATAGGCTATTTCTTTGTTAATATTACTGTTTTGTGCTTGTCCCTCAGCGAATGGACGGTCTACCTTGACTCATATGTCCAGGAACTGAGGAGCAAAGCCATGGCGAATTACTGTTGAGAGATAATCTTATTCATATATATATATGTATATATATAATTAATTAAATTATATATATCATTTCAAACAAATATATCCAATCAATCATTGCATCCACTGCCGACCTATCAAATCGGTACGGTGTAAAATCACTTAAAACAACAAATTTCACCTAAAACAATTCATTAAAATAAAAAAATTCACTATATAAAGGGGCGTAAGGAGCTCATTGAGAGCACCAGGTTCCCATTCTATCAGGCAATGCACGCATGCATGCAAGCTTGATTATCTCATTCCAAGTCCAGCATCCAAGCAACTGCACGCCACTGCTCCAAGCTCCGTCTTCTAACGCCAATTGATGAAATCGATGATTTGCCAGTCTTTCTACCAAGCCTAGGCCTCGCTATCGCCTCGACTTCGATATTTCAAGCCATTCCACTGTTCATATAGGCTTAATTTGCATCCCCCTTAGTAACAGTGCAGATTAAGTCACTCCTCTACCATTCAAATATCCAACACCATACCCACCACGTAACCATCCTAGTCAAGCAACTCCTGTCTCCCTCGAGTTTTAATACAAGTTTAGCTCATCCCCTCTTCCTACTAAGCAGCCAATAATTAATTATTTAATTAATTATTTAATTAACTTCAAATTTCATCAGCGCACTCAACGTCATAGCTCCAACTGTATTTAAACTGGATAATTTTGAGTGACTGGTAAATTTGTTTTTCTCTTTCCTTATTCTCTGGTCGACCAAGGTATTTAACCACTATCTCTCATCACCTCTTACTCATTACACGCGCTTATAGTCTACACTCACGAACACAAACATGTCGCGCACTGACACTAAACATCGCACATTAACGTACCAGGGCATAACATTCCTGATAACTCAGGACATTGATGACTCTAAAAGCCAAAATTATACCCCTGTTAATCCAAAAACACTAATTCCGAGTGGGCCTACCCACAAAGGAGATGATACACTCGTTTCACTTAAACCAACTTCACCAAAATCAGATTCCTCACTCTCTAGCTCACCTCCTCCCTCACCGGGACACGTCTCATTCCCGACATTTGATTTCGAGAAAGAGCTGTGGTACGCTTCACCCAATGGCAGTAACCTTCAGAGCACGATGGTCCTTATCCACCCACCTATTGGTATTAGCCTTTGTAAATCAGTCAGGCAAACAGTAATTAACGCACTCAATCCCATAGCCCAATTTATTTCCCTCATTGAGGAATTAGGTAATCACCACATAGGCATCACTCCTTCTGAGAATAGCCATCTCAACTCTGTCACTAGTGTTCTCAAGAGCCGCTCTGCCATTCCCCCATTTCCATTAATTAGATTCAGACCACAAATTCACCTTCTTTAGTCTCTCAATCTGAGGAAACTAAATTGCCACAACAAGAAACAACAAAATAACAGTCTGTATAGCCTACTCCAGGAATCTGTGCTTTCCGTAACATGTAATGGAGACCGTAGTACTTATTTCCATGAATTATATTTTCCATTGTGCCCTGACGTGTTATTTTAATTGTGATCGCTAATTACATTTTAAAAGAGTATCAGTTACAAAGTACGGTAATTCGATTCCCTTGGCATTATCCCTAAGACCAGCTGACCGGCAGCGTGGAACTTGCCCACACTAGCGCTGCCAGGCGGGGCGCGCTTGAACTTGAGGAGTCCTCTCACTTTCTCCTTCTATTCGTCATGCTCAAAGATAAAATCCCTAATGAACATGTGCGGGGCAGTTTCAAAGTAGCGCCTACAACTGAGAAACGTTTAGAGTCCAGGCTACTGTGGTATGGACATGTTATGCGAAGACCGGAATATCATGTAGTGAATAAGTGCCTTTCCATGGCTACACAAAAGAGCGCGAGTGGTAGTCCTCAAACAACATGGACGACGAATGTCCAGGGGACATGGGAGTATTGGGCCTATCTGCTGATGATGCTTTACAACGAAACGACTGGCGCCTCAGGAAAAGGCGAGGAAGAAGAAGATATGTACCTGAGTTGCCAATGCAGACTTAGGTAATTTTTTAGTGTTCCTGTACTGACCTCCACTTTAGTTCACTTCCCACTTGTCCAGGGGGCGTGGTGGCTTAGCGGTCTAGCTGTATGCCTCTCACCAAGGCGGTCCGGGTTCGATTCCCGGTCAGTGCATGTGAGATTTTCGAAGTGAAATGCCATGTCCTGTGGTTCGGATTCCACGTAAAAAGGAGGTCCCGTGGCTCATAATCACAAGATTCACGTCACAAGATTCACGGTCACGTAAAACTACAATCTTCCTTCCTTCCTTCCACTTGTCCACTGTACAAAATTTCACTTTGTTGCTGCAAAAGGTTTGGAGATACTGAATACTGGTGATATATTTCGTGCGGTCGCCATGTTGTATTGGTGACAACAATGTGCATTTGAAAAATACGATTGAGTTGTCCGGAGATGGAACTGACTTACTTCCATTGTAGCAGGTTCGCTTAGGCTGGGATGACAAGTGAAACGGTATTTACTTTGCTCCACGTTGAGCGTACAAATGTAGCAGAATTGCTAGCCCCCCCCCTTTGCCTAAGCTATGTTGTTTTAATGGGCGCCAAGACCTCAATGCAATGTTGAAATCTAAATTTGTATTTAACAACGTCTAGCTCTGGCAGAACACCTTCAAGACTCTATTCACTCAGATCGTGGTATGATTTGATCATTAACCCAACAAACAATTGTATCAGGAGAAGGAATTGGTCTATATCTAATGCTACCTACTGAAAGCAAAGATTGCATTGTAAAAGAAATGAATTTATTATATAAAACAAGTATAGCAAAATTAATAATAATAATAACTATAAAATTTAAATTGGAGCGTTGTGATTTGAATATTACCGATAGAAAATTACGTGAAAACGGAGTCTGATAAATTGATTTTACTCTTATTTCCAAGCTATGAAGTTACTGAAATATGAAATGTAAAACAAAGAAAAATGAGAGATTGCGTATTTCTACGTCATTTGCGCTTACCACTGGAAATTGCCAAAGCATTTCCCTCGTACTTGATGATGCCGTGAGCTTCCCACAGTCTCCTGGACGTCGTCATCTCCGTCGGAATTTGATGATATTCTGGTAGATTAGATAATTCTATGGTCCGTACCTCGGACCCAAACACTCGTACAACCGCACTGGTTAAGTTTTGCAAAAGTTAGTCTTCAACTCCACTGAACATCGGAGCGACACGCACTTGCAACCGTACTCCGCAAGTTCTACACAGATAGTCCTCGTTTCACGGCGCGTCGAACGATATATATGCACCTGTTGGCTCCCCCACCACGGTACCGTCTTCCAGCTTACGTTGTCTTCCCTGATTGGCTGAGCACGCCGCCAGTTCCCCTCCTCTGCCTCATTACACTCGGCGCGCGAGAGGGAGAAGTCGTTTTCCGTTCCAACAATTCGCCTTTTCTAGACCTTGCGACCCAGCCTTGCGTAATACTTCTCGACAGGAATCAGCTTGTATTCGAATTCCCAGTGAGTCATGTCTCTCAAATACCCTAACTGACAAAACTCCGTAAAATTCCGTAATCACATAATTTTCTATAATATTGTCGTTCGTAATAATTTGCTTGATAGCGTTTTCTAAGACATAGAAAACCTATCTGAATGCTAATAATTTTTATAAAATGCTCCGAAAATACCTTAATAATAATTATAATAAATTAATAATAATAATAAATTACCATGAAAAATTCTCTTGGCTGAACAATTTGCCGCGTAAATAAATATAGAATGGCTTCCTACTGACTTATGCCAGTTGCATAAAACCCCTCGAAAAACACGTTACATATTCGCCTCGGATCATCGGATGATTTACCGTGACGACGGTCCATTATCCGATTATCCCAGACACGTTAATAAACCCCATCCAAACTACATATTACATAAATGAAATCACCCTAAATTACAGATATATACACTCATATTTTTTCTTCACGCACTTTGCGTCAAAGTTTGTTGTCACTATGGATTGCACTTTGCAACCAGTCCAATGTTTTACATATGGAATAGTGTTCCACGGATATTTCCGCCTCTCAAATTTCTCTATGTTGGAGAAATAGACATAATTAATGTGTGAGAACTATGTATTTATGATGTCATATCACACGCATTGAAGGTGTTCTGATATATTTATATCACCATTGAACTTCCTAATTTCACTGGAGGTCCCCTCCTTATGGTGACATTTAATTCCACTTATTACTGAGCACACGATCACACTATTGTGGCAGCGCCTCGTGACCATAATACTTAATCTCTCTTTGAAGTAGATTAAATTAATATTGATTTCTGAAAAAAAATACAGTAAATTCGCATTACATATAACACCAAATATTTCTGTGCCGTAATCGCCCTGTCTTGTTAAGTTCCCGTAGACCATATTCTACTTAATACTAGTTCTCAACACAGACCATTTCTCCTCACACAAATAATACCTTTGTACAAATTACCTTAAATTACACACTTACAAATCTTACATGGCGAGGCCGTAAACAGAAATCACGTGTGCTGATATGTATGAGTTTCATGAAGGACTGTCTCGCATTCTGATGGCCCATCTTTTATCTCGTGGACGCCTTAAGCTAACAAGCCCTATACAAGCGCTCCCCCATCTCTTGGAGATAAATGGGAACCCATCAGCGCTGCCAAAATGGCCTTGGTGCATCGAGACAATTTAGTGCTCAACAGCATCCGACAATCCCGTCATATTTCCCTGTACCTTAAAAACTCTCATTTACTTACATACTACCCCCCTGTGTGACTTCTGATACGCCTGCCTGGAAGACCATCTCCTCCCACGCACCAAATACCACACTTACTCATTTGATAGGCTGGCTCGCCAGCTAAACATCCTTACTTTATGACACATACTTTCGGAGACTATGTATATTATACGTCCCGTATAATCTGTTTCCCTCACTATTCTCCAGCACATATGCTGTTTTGCCAATACGTTTGGAAACTATAAATGGGCCCTCGTAGAGATAAAAGAACTTGGACATGACTTTCTCTAGCTTATTTGACTGTTTCGGCACTCTAAGTAAGACTCTGTCTCCCGGCTCGAATAGGTCAAATTTAGTTTCTTTTTGTTGGCGAATTCTCTTTTGTGCTGACTTAGATAAATTCTGTTTCGCCAACTGGACAGTGTAATCCATCCCCGGTTGCTTACCCTCATTTAATCCCAACACCCTCGCTAGTTCATTTTGTGGTCTTTTTCCGAAGTGAACTTCGTATGGCGTCAATTTCGTGCTCTCATGCTGGACAGAATTCAGCCAAGTCTCGACCTTGGGAAGATGTCCAACCCAGGCCGCATGCTTGTCATGCACTAGAGTCCGAAAAAGACGAGCCACTTCCCTTAATGGACGCTCTGCAGAATTACCCTGAGGGTACCTTACAGAGGAATGAACGTGTGTTATACCAGTTTCCTGCATACTGGTTCTCCATTTCTTTGCAGTAAACTGTGGTCCACTGTCAGATAGTATCCTGAGAGGAATGCCAAACTCAGGTACATACTTATTAATGATCAGACGGCTACACGCTAGTCCGGTGGCTTTCCTTAGCGGATATAGCTTGACATACTTACTAAAAGCGTCAATAACTATAAAAATGTACTCGTAGCCGTACTGTCCTTTAACGATCGGGCCAAATAAATCCACACACAGTAGTTCGCCGGGACTACTGGTGAGAACTGCAGATCTCTCCCCCACTAAATATTTAACTGGATATTTACTCCTTTGACAGGTGTCACACTTAGCTAAAATCCTCCTAACGTCCCTTCCCATTTTACTCCAAATGAAGTCACGACCAATTTCATAGAAGACCTTGGCAGCACCAAAGTGTCCTAATTCCCTATGAATGAACCAAATTAGCTCCTCCCGCAAAGTGGCAGGAACACATATTGCCCACCGATTATTCCTACATTTCCTTGCAAGAAGCCCATCCTGCATCTTGTACGTGAACCGTCCTACTTTCACATACTCTTCTTCACCTATTTCCAACCTAGCCAGTGGCTCCTTTAACTTAACGTCATCACGTTGCTCCACTAGCATATTTCTCAGTGTCTGTAACGATGCCCTGTTGCTACTGTCCACACATGCTAACCCTACTTTCCTCCGGTGTTACACCTCTACTCGACACTCTATGACCTAAAAATGTCACTTCTGACTGACAGAATGACGACTTAGACAGCTTCAAAGTGAACCCTGCCTGATCTAACTTCTGAAAAACTATATTTAAATGACGTAGATGCTCCTCAAAACTGCGTGAACTAATTACCATATCATCTATGTAAATGGTTACAAACTCTCCTGTGTCATCCCCTAATGCGATGTTTAAAGCCCTAATTAAAGCTGCTGAACTACTCTTTAACCCATAAGGTATTCTACAAAATTGATAAAGGTTATATTTATGACTAAAAGCTGTAAATGGTCTATCTTCGTACATAAGTGGCACTTGCCAAAAACTGGAACTCAAATCTACACAAGTGAAATACTTCTTCCCCTCAAATGTTTGCATTAATTCTTCTATTGACATAGATTTCAGCTGATCTGAACTAATTCTACTGTTAACCAAACGAGCGTCTAAACAAATACGAACAGTGCCGTCGGTCTTGGGTACCGTGATCAAAGAATTAACATATGGACTGTTCGAGCGCTCAATAATCCCATCTTCAAGCATCTGATTAATTTGTGCCTCAACTGCACTCTGATAAGCGAAAGGTACAGGATATCTATGTCCTGTGAATACTGACCTATCAATAACGTTCAATGAATGTGTATAGCAATTGGCCATACCAATGCGATCCTCAAAAACTCTCCTATTACACCATAACACATCATAGAGCCGAACACACTGTTCATCCTCTATATTTCCCTGAAATGCAGCCTCACGTAACGAGTCCTCTAGACTTCCGTTCGTAATCACACTGCCCACAAAACATGGAGAACCCCGCTCTACGGCTGGCGATATCTCATTTAAAGTACAAATCACACCTACAATACTACTCCTCTGAATATGGTCATTGAACGCTACTTCTACTTCAGAATCTCCCCATTTAAATTTCAAACTCCCTACATCATAACATAAGTTACCAGACACTCTACTTAGCCACTCTGAACCCAAGATAACACTGAATACTAAATTTGGAATTACAAGACAAATCTGCTTCTCTACATGATTATTAATTTTAATGTCTACTAAAACTTGCTTAGAAATTACTTTAGACCTCTTCCCAACAGCTGTGATAACAAAAGTGCTTTTAATTGGCATCTCCTCAAAATTTACTCCAGTTCCTTTCATTTTATCATAAAATGCACTACTTATGCAACTCTTCATACAACCACTATCAATTAAAACATCTGTGTACGCCTCGGACACGTTAAATTTAACTATGGGGCTCTTACTAACCACTTCCTGAATAGTACCTTCATCATTTAGTTCATGTAATAATTCATTTCTTACATTTAGGTCATAGGGTTCCTGTATAATTGTATGGACAGGGCATGCTACAGACTGAGATTCTGACCTTACTTCGCAGCCTGGTTCGCGTTTAAAGAACCGCTACAGCTGGCCGTAGTACTACTAACTACTGAACTGGTCTGGTTGTTCTGGGCTGTGTTGTCATTGTTTGGCTGTATATTACTACCACTAGGCTGTCCTCTTCCTTGACCCCTATTCTGGTTGTAATTATTGTCATTATAATTTCTCCCTTGATTTCCCCTGAAATCATTGTTTCTCCCTTGATTTCCCCTGTAATCATTGTTCCTCCCTTGATTTCCCCTGAAATCATTGTTCCTCCCTTGATACTGATTACCATAGCCATTTCCTCTGTTCTGACATAGCTGATTATTATTATTTCTATTTTGAGCGTTGGCCCCTTCGCCACCGTTCCCTTGAACTTCTTGATGCCTGGCTTCATTAGGTCTATTATTATTATTACCCTGGTTCCGATTGAAATTGTCCTCATAACCCCCTCTCCCTAGTGCATCAAATGTGCTTAACAAATTTTCTACTTGTGATATAGTCTTTACATTCTGGATACAAGCAGCCTCCTTGATCCTATAGGGAAAGTGCCTAAGTAGCAACCTTACCACATCACTTTCCTCCTTCAAGCCATCCAGATATTTACACACTAATACCTGCCCTAAAAAGTATTCGGTCATGGTGGAGCTTCCTTTAGGGTTATATTTACCACACACTACTCCCTCACGATGCTGCGACTGAATAACCTCATTCCAGAACTTTTCACAGAATTTCATTTTAAAATCATTAATATCAGTAAACTTGTCTCTGTAGACAGCAAACCAATTCCTCGTTTCCCCCACAAACACTTGTTCTAAAATTTCAACTACCTGGCACCACTCAATACTACCATTTTCCCACCTCTCCCCGAATTTATTTTCTATAGTGTTCATGAACTCCATTGGGCACCCCTGTCGATTGCTGAACTTACCCAGTTCTACCTCCCTGTGTGTGCTATTCACAAAAACTGGCCTATTCTGACTATTTTCTTGCCTGATCCTAGCTTTTAATTTTAATTCTAATTCTGCGATTTTCTCCTCAGCCTTCCTCTCAATACTGTTTACCGTTAATTTAATGTTTCCTTCTGATTCTTCTACTTTATCATATAGCTTTGCTTGTTTCTCCTCAATCTTGCTAATGCTCTCTCTATTACTCTCTCTTAAATCATTTACTTCTGCAAATATTTGCGAGTGGACTTTCTCAATTCTACCCACCAGCTGTTCCTTAACCTCTTTAGTTGCTACCTGAATTTTGTCAATTTCTCCCCCCAATTGCTTTTTGACCTGCTGTGTTTCCAGTTGCACTAGTTCTTTTAAATTTTCAGCCTGTGTACTGATTCTAATTTCCAACTTCTCCTGTACTTTTCCTAATTTTCTGTCTACATCTGCAATAATCTCTTTAGCCTTTTCTTCCATCACCCCCCTGATCTCACCTCTAATCAGTTCGAATTTGTCACTCATTTCCCTACTGTTTTGTTCTAATTTAGCATTTAATGTTTCAGTACTCTCTCTATTTTCCTTACTGTTTTGTTCTAATCTGGCGTTTAAAGTTTCATTACTCTCTCTATTTTCCCTACTGTTTTGTTCTAATCTGGCATTTAATGTTTCATTACTCTCTCTATTTTCCCTACTGTTTTGTTCTAATCTGGCATTTAATGTTTCATTACTCTCTCTATTTTCCCTACTGTTTTGTTCCAGTTTAGCATTTAAAGCGTCTGTACTTTCTTTATTTTCCCTACTGTTTTGTTCTAATCTGGCGTTTAAGGCATCTGTACTTTCTTTATTTTCCCTACTGTTTTGTTCTAATTTTGCATTTAAGGCATCACTACTAACTTTGTTCTGATACATGAACTCGAGAAGTAAAGTTTTTAATTCTGGTTGGCCGCCTACACTCCCTGTTTCAGTATCGGGATTTACCTCCGCTACCCCGGTACTACCATCACTCGACATACTGCTCGTATCATCACTCTCCCGTTGATGACCACTACGTAACCTCATCTGTCTTTCTTTCTCATCCCCCATAATGATATACACTGATACAGACAAATAACCCCCAAAATACAGGCACAGAAATATATACCCTTCTCCTTCCACAAATGTTATTAGGTTTTCAGCCCCAAGTTGTCGGCGACAAATGTAGCAGTTTCGCTTAGGCTGGGATGACAAGTGAAACGGTATTTACTTTGCTCCACGTTGAGCGTACAAATGTAGCAGAATTGCTAGCCCCCCCCCCCCCCCCCTTTGCCTAAGCTATGTTGTTTTAATGGGCGCCAAGACCTCAATGCAATGTTGAAATCTAAATTTGTATTTAACAACGTCTAGCTCTGGCAGAACACCTTCAAGACTCTATTCACTCAGATCGTGGTATGATTTGATCATTAACCCAACAAACAATTGTATCAGGAGAAGGAATTGGTCTATATCTAATGCTACCTACTGAAAGCAAAGATTGCATTGTAAAAGAAATGAATTTATTATATAAAACAAGTATAGCAAAATTAATAATAATAATAACTATAAAATTTAAATTGGAGCGTTGTGATTTGAATATTACCGATAGAAAATTACGTGAAAACGGAGTCTGATAAATTGATTTTACTCTTATTTCCAAGCTATGAAGTTACTGAAATATGAAATGTAAAACAAAGAAAAATGAGAGATTGCGTATTTCTACGTCATTTGCGCTTACCACTGGAAATTGCCAAAGCATTTCCCTCGTACTTGATGATGCCGTGAGCTTCCCACAGTCTCCTGGACGTCGTCATCTCCGTCGGAATTTGATGATATTCTGGTAGATTAGATAATTCTATGGTCCGTACCTCGGACCCAAACACTCGTACAACCGCACTGGTTAAGTTTTGCAAAAGTTAGTCTTCAACTCCACTGAACATCGGAGCGACACGCACTTGCAACCGTACTCCGCAAGTTCTACACAGATAGTCCTCGTTTCACGGCGCGTCGAACGATATATATGCACCTGTTGGCTCCCCCACCACGGTACCGTCTTCCAGCTTACGTTGTCTTCCCTGATTGGCTGAGCACGCCGCCAGTTCCCCTCCTCTGCCTCATTACACTCGGCGCGCGAGAGGGAGAAGTCGTTTTCCGTTCCAACAATTCGCCTTTTCTAGACCTTGCGACCCAGCCTTGCGTAATACTTCTCGACAGGAATCAGCTTGTATTCGAATTCCCAGTGAGTCATGTCTCTCAAATACCCTAACTGACAAAACTCCGTAAAATTCCGTAATCACATAATTTTCTATAATATTGTCGTTCGTAATAATTTGCTTGATAGCGTTTTCTAAGACATAGAAAACCTATCTGAATGCTAATAATTTTTATAAAATGCTCCGAAAATACCTTAATAATAGTTATAATAAATTAATAATAATAATAAATTACCATGAAAAATTCTCTTGGCTGAACAATTTGCCGCGTAAATAAATATAGAATGGCTTCCTACTGACTTATGCCAGTTGCATAAAACCCCTCGAAAAACACGTTACACCATATTTCATTAACGTCGATCACAAGTTACTTACTTGGGAGGACAAATCCAATTCCCAATCACCAGAAGAATTATCTACTTGATTATTCTAATACACGTAAACATTAGTTTATAAAAAGTGGATCAATCTAACAGTCTGATCTGGAGATTGATAACATATTATTTGATATATATCTATGGTCCATTAGTCCGGGAGCAATGTTATGTAGCAGGCTAATGGAGTGAGGGTAAAAGCAGCTTTCCTTCTGCTTCATCTAAAACTGCAAAGTGGTTATTACGTTGACAGTTACAAACAGTGTCTCAAGGGCATGATAATGACTGATAATTTGCATAGATAATTCTTCCACTAGATTTGATTTATGCGAATAATATAATAAAATCCAATATAGTAATCAGAATACATGTCCTATAATAAATTTGTATGTACAGAGTGTTTCTAAATTCCCATTACAGACTTTAAGGACTTGTAGTGGGGACCACGTCGGTTAAGTAAAGCTTAGGAACTTGTGACCGGGAACGTACCGTCTTCCCTCTACCCGCAAAGAAAAAAAAAAGAAACAAACCACTACAGCACATGTTCAAATCTCCCGCATTTTTGGCGCCACTGACTAGAGTACGCACGTCATTGAACGATCACCTGATGTCTCATATCCCCTACAGGTTGTATCCTCTACCTTCTTCCACGCAATCACACGGGTGCCGCGTATTTGGTATTCTTTGAAGACGTAGGCTACTGCATGAGTTTTTAGACAATGTACCACTGCATGTGCGTCAAAATATTTGGTTTCAGCACGACGGGGCAGCACCTGATTTTCCACTGCCGATCCGAAATCATCTGCGCCACAGATTTAGGTAACAGTGGATAGATCGTGGCCGCCCAATTGCTTGGCCCACACGTTCACCCGACTTGACACCGCTAGATTACTACCTGTTGGGTCTTATGAAAGCCTTGATTTACGAGATCCCTGTTGAATCCGAGGAAGACCTACTGGCGTGGGTTATGGCTGAGGCGGATGTTGAAGGACCAGGGATAGGTGATCGTGTGTACCGGAAAATGATACGGAGGTACCGTGTCTGTATTGACGTGAGTGGTCGTCACATCGACCCAGATGACAAGCAGCACGAGTCTGACAAAGCGTTGAAAATGCGGGAGCTGTGACCGTGTGTTGTAGTGGTGTTTTGAGGGTAGCGGGAACACGGTACGTTTCCGCACACAAGTTCCTATGCTAAACTTAACCGTCTTTGTCCCCACTACAAGCCCTCAAAGTCCGTAATGGAAATTTCTAAACACCCTGTATACTGTATATACTACGTTTACAAACCATGGGAAATTACTACAACAGCCTACATGCACGGACGCCCACATAAGAGAGGATAAAAAGCATTTAGTGTGGCCTTAAAATTTCGATGTATGAATAACATTCATGGTGTTTGAAAATGCTACGACAATTATCGTTATGAAAGTATAGTTGATGTTGTTAATTAATTTTAGGGGCTTGAAACAACTTGGTAATCATCCCTGTGTACTTGTATGTGTGTTGAATTGTTCTGGTAACCTGAATTTCTGTGGTGACTGTAGTAGTGTACTGTATGTGGTTTTAATTCTTTTAGGGCTATGGACGGGTTAGGTGACTCGAGACTTGAAATAAGGTACTGTCCCAGCATTTTCCTTGGGAGGGGAGAGAGGATGCGTTCCCTCCCAGATTTTATTGTTGTTTATTAATTTTGGGGCTTTCTGACATCTACGGTTTCGTAGCCCCGAGTCATTGGGTGTGTGTGGAATCTGGTGTCACTGTGATGGCTGTACTGTACTAGAGTGTGTATTTGCGATTGGGGTTAGGATTAAGGTAAGAGGTGACCGTGGCTTTAATTTAAATAGATCTACAATCCCAGCATTTGTCTGGACAAAAGTGGAAAACCACCACAAACAAGATGTTCAGTAAAGAACATATAGCCTACTTTCTCCTAAATGCATGGGTATGGTTATAACTCTTTGTCCTTTTCAAGGAATATAATTGAATGTTGGTTGTAGTAGCTTGTTGAAATACAACCTGTTATACGAATATCAAACATGAATATGAGGTGCCCTACGCTAGTGCTACATCTGTACAAAATTTCGTTCAATTCGGTTTCACCGTGTTTAAATAGATAGGGGGAATCGATTTGCACACAAATATGGCCGCCATCCTCAAATTATTGGACTGATGACCTAGTAGTTTTGTCAAAAGATTATTCATACATAATGGTATAATGTTGCAATAATTGGAAGATATCAGATGATTAGGTTGGTCGTAATTTTATTTAAGCTTTTTACATTTGGGTGGCCACCATTACGTTTCCGTCAAGATGGCGGCGATATAAAACATGACACTGAGGTGCCCTTTGCTAGCGCTACCTCTGTACCAAATTTCGTTCAATTCGGTTTCACCGTGTTCGAATTATAAGTCTACTTTCATTTTTTGCAAAAATCGAAAGTAGGCTAAAAATGACACACACTTCTAGAATAACTGAGGGGGTGAATCGAACCAACCTCTTCTGAGTTCTGAGTTCTGCCTCAGGAGGCTGTTCTCAGACGAGATTAAATTTCTCAGCATAGCCTAGAATTAAATTTGGACCTCTTCGGTGATAGCTAAGAATGCTAGCCACTACGCTATGATGAAGAGAACTCCCAAGAGCATTTATCCACACTCCTTGTAGGCAAATGCCTACCTTATTCCAAGATCAGGGGCATCTACCCAATCTCGGTTGGTTGGTTCCTCAGTTAAGGGGCTGCAACAACGCGTTTATGTAGCCCCGTGTACTTCGGGTGTTAATTGTGATGGCAGTATTAGTGTGTACTATCTGTAATCCATGTAGGGACTGTAGATAATCAATTTCAAGTAGTTCCTACCTTTGCTACCAAATGCTACCGTCAACGACATCTAGGTGTGAAATTGGATACTAGATGCCACCGCAACTGGCACCTGGCGGAGAACGTTGGAACTAATAGAGCGTTAATCAAATCTAACCTACAAAATTTAGCTTCACAATTGTAGTTAGTGGAAGGTTCTTTTACATGGCATAACGGCTTTACTTCCCCTCCGAAGGATGGCATACTCAGGGATGTTTCACGCTCTTAAGAAATCCGATGACTTTGGCTGGGTTTGAACCCCTACCCAATCACGTCAAGAGGATTTCTGTTCAAATCCCATCTATCGTCTTACTCAGCTGTCATGACCACTTCAAGATGACTTTTCCCTGAAGTAATTAATATGCTTCAATTTCGATTATTTTATTGGATATTATAACTGAAACCAGTGACTTGTTAGAGGCTAAAGAACACCGTATGTAGACTATTGATCATTAATTTAGTGGCTTTGCAACATCGTTGTCATGTATTTGGGGTTATGTATATTTGTCTGTAACCTGTGTTACTGCAATGGCTGTATTAGTGTGTGTATTTGTAATTCAGATGAGGATTGGGAAGGAGATGGCCGTGGCCTTAATTTAGGTACCATCCCGGCATTATCCTGGAATAGAAGTAGGAAACCACGGAAAACCACTTCCAGGATTGCTGAAGTGGGAATCGAACCCACCTCTTCTCAGTTTTGCCTCACGAGCCTGAGTGTACCCCATTCCAGTCCTCAAACCAGAATTAAATTCCTTGGCATAGCCGGGAATCAAACACGGGCCTCCATGGTGACAGCCAAGAGTGCTAGCCACTACGCAATGTAGACTAGATTAATAAAGAGTGGCATTTCATTTGACAAGGTGATAGAAGTAAGGTGTGAAAGGTTGTGGCCGACTGGGAACCCGGGCCGCGGGCAAGCGGGCATCAGTCTGGTTGGGGCAGGCAGGAGATGTTGGGTGGAGTCGTTACATTCTTAGGCCCTCTCGTCTCGCCTCACCAGACCTCATCCTTTCCTTTCTACTGTGTACAGCGCGGCAAGTGCATGCTACAGGATGTTCAACAAATACCAACTCTACACTACAGTACCTGTTCTTTTAAAATCACACACAATGTTGAAATTCATAACTTCAACATCATTGGGATTGGTGTCCTACAGTTTTGAGTGTAACAATAGGGTCTATTGATTCATCTAGAACATAGTTTCCACACCTGTGATTCGCCAATCCCGAAGGGGTTCGCCAAACACTTTTCCATAATGGCGGGTTTCGAGGTTAGGCCTATTAGTCTACTGTTTCCTTAATTTATGCCGCATTGTCATATTGAATGAATGAATGAATGAAAATCCACAGCCTGATTCCAGTCGACCGACTGAGTCAGGGATGGAATGAAGCACACCCCCCCCCCCCCTCCCCCCATCTAGTGGCGAGGATATGAACTGTGCCGGCTGCCGAAGCCTGTCGCACTTCTCCGGGCAATGATTAAATTACTGACAGATGAAATGAAATAATAGTGGAGAGTGTTGATGGAATGAAAATTTTGACAGGGAAAACCGGAGTACCTGGAGAAAATCCTGTCTGCCTCCGCTTTGTCCAGCACAAATCTCACATGGAGTGACCGGGATTTGAACCATGGACACAGCGGTGAGAGGCCAGCATGCTGCCGCCTAAGCCTAGGCATTGCCATATTATTATTGTAAAATTATATTAACCCTGTAATGACCCTTGTTACATAGCCTATGTGTAACATCGGGAATTTATCACATTATTTGATCTAGGAGATAGAGAAGTCGTAAAGATGGAAGAGCAATAACAATAGATGTAATAGCTGGTACAATTGTTCAAATTACTTCAATTGTTTGTCCTTCCAATAAATAACGATGAGTATATTTATTAAAGAATATTTCAATGTTAGTATAATATAAGACACAAGACCAGTAATTATTAATTGAATTAATAATGTATGATCATGAAAAAAAATGTTCTATTTAAGGTGATGCACTATTTTGTAAATAGCATGCTAGCCACTACGCAACGAGGGGTTCAGACAGATATGCAATTGTCCTCGCAAGGCTGAGTGGGCCCCGTTACAGGCCTCACGTCAGTTTCTAAAATTCCTGACGGAGCCAGAAATCGAACCCGGAGCCTCCTAGGTGAAAGGTGGGCGCACTACATTTGCACCACGTGGCCGGCATTTTTACATTCATTCATTCATTCATTCATTTACTATATTTGCAAATGGGGGTAATTCCCCGGTGGCAAATTGTACACTGACAGAAAATTGTCAACAACAATGTCGAACCCACTTAATGAACACAGGTCGCAATTTGGGAACTATAGTAATCAAATCGTAGTATTAACACAAAATTTCAGTCTTCGCTTGAACACATCAATACGTTTGGGGATAGGCTCTAAGACTGTGGGAGGTAATGAGTTCCAATTAATAATACCAGGATTATTTCCCATAATTTGTACGCTGCGGTCGGCCCTTAACTTTATGCGGATGATCTGCCCTGCTCAGATAGGTGGTATTTACCAGACGTTTCCTTAGTTCTACCCATGCTGGCCAATTGGTCGAACATCAATTCCCTTCTATTTTCCTTAATTCCACTCGGTCCTCCAAGGGACCCAATAATGAGTTCCTCAACTCCGCTCAGGCTTTGGCACGGGGTCGGCAAAGGGGCTATCCCCAAAGACGTAAACAAATGTCATAACCCTCCTGCTCGCATACCAAGGGCAGGGTCAAACCCTTCTGCAGCGCTTGAGCGAATTCTTGAATGCAGCTGATTTTTCGGTTCTAAGCTGGAAAACAGTATTTTCAGCATCCGCAGCTGATATCGAAAGTATTTTTAGGTACAAATTATACACCTATTATTAACTAAATTTAATTTTATAATGTCTGACTAGGTTAAAAAACATACAAACATTTAATTATGCACATGTTAAAAACAAAGCATATAATTCGTAGAAAACAAGATGTTCAATAAAGAACATATAGCCCACTTTCTCCTAAATGCATGGGTATTGTTATAACTCTTTGTCATTTTCAAGGAGTATAATTGAATGTTGGTTGTAGTAGCTTGTTGAAATACAACGTGCTATAGGGATATTAAACAAGAACATGAGGTGCCCTTTGCTAGTGCTACCTCTGTAAAAAAATTCATTCAATTCAGTTTCACCGTGTTTGAATTGATATGGGGAATGGATTTGCACACATACATGGCCGCTATTTGCAAACATTTGGGTTGATGACCTTGTAGTCAGTCATAGATGCTTTCCACAAAAAGGCATGTTGTGGCAAAATCTGGTAGAGATCAAATTATTAGGATGGTCGTAATATGATTTAAGCTTTTTACATTTGGGTGGCCGTCATTCCGTTTCCGTCAAGATGGCGGTGACATAAAACTTGACACTGAGGTGCCCTTTGCTAGTGCTACCTCTGTACCAAATTTCGTTCAATTCGGTTTCACCGTGTTTGAATTGACAGGGGGAATCGATTTGCATACATACTTGGCCACCATCTGCAAACTATTAAGCTGATGATCTTGCAGTTTGGTCAGAATATGCTTCCCACATAATGATATGTTGTTGCAAAATTTGGTAGAGACTAGATTATTAGGTTGGTCGTAATTACATTTTAGCTTTTAACATTTGGGTGGCCGCGATTACGTTTCCGTCAAGATGGCGGTGATATAAAACATGACACTGAGGTGCCCTTTGCTAGTGCTACCTCTGTACCAAATTTCGTTCCATTAGGTTTCACCGTGTTCGAATTGATAGGGGAATCGATTTTCACAAAAGATGGCCGCCATCCGCAAAATGTTAGGCTAATGACCTATTAGTTTGGTCAAAGGATGCTCCCTCCATAAAGGTATGTTGTTGCAAAATTTGGTAGAGATCGGATGATTAGGTTAGTCGTAATTTGATTTAAGCTTTGAACATTTGTGTGGCCGCCATTACGTTTCCGTCAAGATGGCGGCGATATAAGACATGACACTGAGGTGCCCTTTGCTAGTACTACCTCTGTACCAAATTTCGTTCCATTCGGTTTTACCGTGTTCGAATTAATAGGGGGAATCGATTTTCACACAAAGATGGCCGCCATCCGCAAAGTATTAGGCTGATGACCTATTAGTTTGGTTAAAGGATGCTCCCCCCATAAAGGTATGTTGTTGCAAAATTTTGTAGAGATCGGATGATTAGGTTAGTCGTAATTTGATTTAAGCTTTGAACATTTGTGTGTCCGCCATTACGTTTCCGTCAAGATGGCGGCGATATAAAACATGACACTGAGGTGTCCTTTGCTAGTGCTACCTTTGTACCAAATGTCGTTCAATTCGCGTTCACCGTGTTCGAATTGATAGGCTGGGACAGACATTCAGAGTACACACGCAGACTCGCACACACACAGACAGACACACTTTTTTTTCGCCCTGTGTTGATCTCATAAGTCGACTTTAATTTTTTGCAAAAATCGAAAGTAGGCTAAAAAAAGTGACTTCAGAGCGCTTGACCGTTGGCGTGGTGGTGTTCGCAAGACATTGTTGTGCCATTGACCAACCGCTCTGATGTCAAATCCGCTCATTCGTTAAATCAGGTATAAAGTGTTTGGCACATTATAACTTTGCCTACCTACAGTGCTGGTCAAAACAATAAGGACACCACCCATAAAGTAACTTTTGCCACTTGCCTGAAATGTATTGGTAATGAGCTATTTTGGTAATGATTAATACAACCTACAGAGAATAAGCTGGCGTTTAGTAAAAGCACATGAATTTTGGTTGAAAAATACGAAAGTTATTGGCAATTTTTAAGTACCGTATGGTACAAAAATTAACACTCGTATGCACGGAAACCCCCATCCTAAGAGTAAACGGGGGCACATACACATTTGAAATTTGGCATATCAATAAACCTCATAAAGACCTATCAAACGTGTAGTGTAAAATTATTAAGGAAAAATGTGAGGATGAGTGAGAGAGTGATACATTTCTCTTGAATTATTTGAAATTTTCAGGAAAAGTCCCCATTTTTAGCCTATTTTCAATTTTGAAAAAATAGGCTTATGAGATCACCTTTTGTCCGTGTGTGTGTGTGTGTGTGTGATTCGTGTGTGTGTGTCCCCCCCTAATAAAATCGAAACGGCTGGAGCGATTTCAATGAAACTCGGGAAGTTCATAGCACTATTCCCGGCGACCTCGACCGTGCCCTTCAAATTTTGTTACGTCTCTCCAATCCAACATGGCGGCTGTGCGAAATACTTCACTAGCATTCAATATCTCCGAAACTATTACCGATATCGCCCTGAAATTGTGCACGGTGATAAAGGGGACTACTAGAAGTTCATCTATGGGACTTTCAAAAACCTGGTGACTACAAAACCAACATGGCGGCCAGGCGAAGTTGAGACATTTAAATAGACTTTTCTCGCGATTTAAGTATCTAAATGTAATGAAACTTGGTACAGCAAATGTTTATATACATTGTAATGCACTGGAGTCTAATTTAGTTCAATTGTTTACATAACCTCAAAATGGCGGCTGTGCGAAATATTTCACTGACATTCTATATCTCCGAAACTATTACAGATATCACCCTGCAATTTTGTACGGTGATAAAGGGTACTGATACAGGTATAACTATGTATATTTCATAAACCTGTAAAGTACGAAACGAACATGGCGACCAAGCGAATTTAAAATATTTTAATAGACTTTTCTCGTGATTTAACTCTCTGAGCGCAGTGAAGTGTGGTGCAGTAATTGATTTTGCAGATTTTAATGCACTGCCATCTAATTTAATTCAATTGCTTACATAACCTCAAGATGGCGGCTGTGCGAAATTTTAAAATTAAGTTTTAATTTCTTGTGTCGTAATCATGCGATCGAAGAGAAAGTTTGAATAATGAACCTAGGCAATAATTGTCCTTGAATGGTACATAACTCTATGGCCTATACACATAACACTCCTAAATGGTGAGCTCCCGAAATATTTAGACGGTTCTCAATATCTATGAATCTTTTACAGCAACCAAACTGATTTTTTTAATGTTCATAGAGACTATGAACATATGTTCACCTATAGGACTTTCAGGAACCTGGTGAGCACAAATCCAACATGGCGGCGACGCGAAGTATAAATATTTAAATGGACGTTTCTCGCGAATTAACTATCCGAGTGCCGTGAAACGTTGCACGTTAAATGCTTATACAAATGTTGATCCACTGGCATCTAATTTATTTCAATGGTTTGCATTATCACAAGATGGCTGCTGTGCGTAATTTTAAAATCTCGTTTTTACTTCTTGTTGTCTAATCATGCGATTGAAGTTTGAATACCACACGTACACAATAATCTTAATGTAATAGTACAAAAATAAAAATCCATCCTGGCGACAATCTGAAATATTTAGACGGTTCTCAATATCTACGAATCTGTTACAGCAATTAAACTGAAATTTTGTATGTTGATTGTGGCAGTTAACATAAGTAGGATATATGAAAATAGGCTGTATAGTTCTTCACGGAACTACTTGTTTATGGTCTTTTTAAAATGTTATGTTTGGCACCAGCGCTCAAATGTTAACACAGCCTACTTGATACACGTCTATTTAGGCGGGAAATGATGTTTGGGAACAGCTGATTGGTTTGTTCTCTGAGCAGCTTGTGATATTTTTGAGGATAAGTGCGTACTTCGTCGAATTCAGGAATTTGTTGAAACAAAATGGGCCGTCACTCATCCTCTCATTTTTCCCAATTATTTTACACTACACATTTGATAGGTCTTTATGAGGTTTATTGATATGCCAAATTTCAAATGTGTACGTACCACCGTTTTCTCTTAGGATGGGGATTTCCTTGCATACGAGTGTTAATTTTTAGCCTATTTTCAATTTTGAAAAAATAGGCTTATGAGATCACCTTTTGTCCGTGTGTGTGTGTGTGTGTGTGTGTGTGTGTGTGTGTGTGAGGTGTGTGTGTGTGTGTGTGTGTGTGTGTGTGTGTGTGTGTGTGTGTGTCCCTAATAAAATCTAAACGGCTGGAGCGATTTCAATGAAACTCGCTAACTTCATAGCACTATTCCCGGCGACCTCGACCGTGCCCTTCAAATTTTGTTACGTCTCACCAATCCAACATGGCGGCTGTGCGAATTATTTCACTAGCATTCAATATCTCCGAAACTATTACCGATATCACCCTGAAATTGTGTACGGAGATAAAGGGCACTACTAGAAGTTCACCTATGAGACTTTCAAAAACCTGGTGACTACAAAACCAACATGGCGTTCAAGCGAAATTGAGACTTTTAAATGGACATTTCTCGCGAGTTAACTCTCCAAACGTAATGAAACTTGGCACAGCAAATGTTTATACACATTGTAATGCACTGGAGTCTAATTTAGTTCAATTGTTTACATAACCTCAAAATGGCGGCTGTGCGAAATATTTCACTGACATTCTATATCTCCGAAACTATTACAGATATCATCTTGCAATTTTGTACGGTGATAAAGAGTACTAAAACAAGTTTACCTATGTATATTTCATAAACCTGTAAAGTACAAAACGAACATGGCGACCAAGCGAATTTGAAATACTTTAATAGACTTTTCTCGTGATTTAACTCTCTGAGTGCAGTGAAATGTGGTACAGTAAATGATTTTGCAGATTGTAATGCACTGCCATTTAATTTAATTCAATTGTTTACATAACCTCAAGATGGCGGCTGTGCGAAATTTTAAAATTAAGTTTTTATTCTTGTGTCGTAATCATGCGATCGAAGTGAAAGTTTGAATAATGAAGCTAGGCAATAATTGTCCTTGAATGGTACATAACTCTATGGCCTATACATATAACAATCCTAAATGGCGAGCTTCCGAAATATTTAGACGGTCCTCGATATCTACGAATCTTTTACAGCAACCAAACTGATTTTTTTAATGTTCATAGAGACTATGAACATATGTTTACCTATAGGACTTTCAGCAACCTGGTGAGCACAAATCCAACATGGCGGCGACGCGAAGTATAAATATTTAAATGGACGTTTCTCGCGAATTAACTATCCGAGTGCCATGAAACGTTGCACGTTAAATGCGTATACAAATGTTGATCCACTGGCATGTAATTTATTTCAATTGTTTGCATAATCACAAGATGGCTGGTGTGCGTACTTTTAAAATCTCGTTTTTACTTCTTGTGTTCTAATCATGCGATTGAAGTTTGAATACCACACGTACACAATAATCTTAATGTAATAGTACAAAAATAAAAATCCATCCTGGCGACCATATGAAATATTTAGACGGTTCTCAATATCTACGAATCTGTTACAGCAATTAAACTGAAATTTTGTATGTTGATAGAGACAATTAACATGAGCAGGATATATGAAAATAGGCTTTATAGTTCTTCACGGAACTACTTGTTGTACTATACGGTACTTAAAAATTGCCAATAATTTTCGTATTTTTCAACCAAAATCCATGTGTTTTTACTAAACGCCTACTCTGTAGGTTGTATGAATAATGACGAAAATCGCGCATTACCAATACATTTCAGGCAAGTGGCAAAAGTTGCTTTATGGGTGGAGTCCTTATTTTTTTGACCAGCACTTTATATGTTAGAAAATACAAGTGATTTAAAATTAATCATAATATTCTTTTAAATAAGTCTGCAAGTTTTCTATTTTTTTTCTACAAATTTTATGCATTGTTTTTAACATGTGCATAATTAAATGTTTGTATGTTTTTAACCTAGTCAGACATTATAAAATTAAATTTAGTTAATAATAGGTGTATAATTTGTACCTGAAAATACTTTCGGTATCAGCTGCAGATGCTGAAAATACTGTTTTCCAGCCCGGAACGGAAAAATCAGCTGCATTCCCACACAACAAATTAGTTATGAATTCTAACTCTTATAGAGCTAGGCTTGTTTACCGTAACGGCTAATCGGATTTAAGATATCGTCTGCGCACCACTTTTTCTATGTAATCATCTCGTCTGTTCTTATCAGTTTACAAGTGATTAGAAATTGTTAAATGAGGAGTAGACTAAGTAAAAATAAAAGGGTAAACAATTCTACTGTGTGTTTTGAAATTAGCTGTTCCACTTATTTTAGTAGGCTAAACTTAAAAATGTAAACACTGAAGCAGTGGTTATTGTACTGCTGAAATATAACTGACCATGGTAGGTTATTTGAAGAACTTTTACTTAATTTGCTATCATTATTAGAAGTTATATTAGTTATATTAGAAGCATTGATTATAATCAATGGTAGAACTAAGCATGGAAGGCTTGTGTCGTTCTAAGAATGCATAAGGATAAAGAAACCGCGACCGAGCGGAGTAGAGGAGGGACTCCTCAGGCGACTAACTGGAGTGTCGAGTGGAATTGAGGTAACCCTGGCTACCTGACTCAGGTACCCGAGCGGAACTGATGCCCACCCAGCCAATTAAAGTAAATGTTTAACATAGTTAGTTATTATTGTTTTAAGGGGCAGAACTACGAGGTCATATGCTCTTCTTAATACAGATTAAAGTATACAAATTTGGAATGGAATTTAAAAGTTAGAGGTGGACACCTAAATTTGAAAAGACTGAAAATTAATAAAACAGTTAAACATCTTCCAGTTATTCCCATCCTAGTTTTGCTATCATTTGAGTGACACTACTTCTAGGATTAAAATCGTCGAGCACAATCCTAGCAGCCTTCCTTTGTACCATTGATGAGCCCTACTACTGTAGATAAGGGACCCAAATCGCTGAGCTGTATTCCAAGATTGGCCTCACTAGAGTCAAATAGCCTAATTATTTTGCGGTGGAACAACTACCTTTATACACACATCAAAAAAAGTTTTGCATCACCTCGGTTCTCAGATCTCCGGCATATAGACGTTGACTGTGTATATTGTATCCAAGATACAGTCCCTTTGACTGTTCATAGATGTCACTAAAACTGCTCAAAGATGTAAACAACCATGCATGAGCAGGGCCTATTAGACGGAGGGGGTACGACAGCCGATCAGTTCCAGTCATTCCACCAGGACGAAGGTACGCTGCTCATGTTGTCTGTAGTTCTACCATGCCTAGAAGGTCAATACCGCAGTTCGATCGCGTCCGCATTGTTACTTTGTGTCAAGAAGGGCTCTCAACAAGGGAAGTTTCCAGGCGTCTCAGAGTGAACCAAAGCGATGTTGTTCGGACATGGAGGAGGTACAGAGATACAGGAACTGTCGATGACAGGCCTCGCTCAGGCCGCCCAAGGGCTACTACTGTAGTGGATGACCGCTACTTACGGATTGCCGCTCGGAGGAACCCTGACAGCAATGCCACCATGTTGAATAATGCGTTTCGTTCAGCCACAGGACGTCGTGTTTCAACTCAAACTGTGCGCAATAGGCTGCATGATGCGCAACTTCACTCCCGACGTCCATGGCGAGGTCCAGCTTTGCAACCCCGACACCATGCAGCGCGGTACAGATGGGCCCAACAACATGCTGAATGGACCCCACAGAATTGGCATCACGTTCTCTTCACCGATGAGTGTCGCATATGCCTTCAACCAGACAATCGTCGGAGACGTGTTTGGAGGCACCCTGGTCAGGCTGAACGTCTTAGACACACTGTCCAGCGAGTGCAGCAAGGTGGTGGTTCCCTGATGTTTTGGGGTGGCATTATGTGGGGCCGACGTACGCCACTGGTGGTCATGGAAGGCTCCGAAACGGCTTTACGATACCTGAATGACATCCTCCGACCCATAGTGCAACCATATCGGCAGAATATTGGAGAGGCATTTGTCTTCATGGACGACAATTCTCGACCTCATCGTGCACATCTTGTGAATGCGTTCCTTCAAGATAACGACATCGCTCGACTACAGTGGCCAGCATGTTCGCCAGACATGAACCCTATCGAACATGCCTGGGATATGTTGAAAAGGGCTGTTTATGGACGTATTGACCCACCAACCACTCTGAGAGATTTACGCCGAATTGTCGTTGAGGAGTGGGACAATTTGGACCAACAATGTCTTGATGAACTTGTGGATAGTATGCCACGGCGAATACAGGCATGCATCAATGCAAGAGGACGTGCTACTGGGTATTAGAGGTAGTGGTGTGTACTGCAATCTGGACCACAAATGCTGAAAGTCTAGCTGTATGATGGTACAACATGCAATGTGTGGGTCTCATGAGCAATAAAACGAGCTGAAATGTTGTTTGTGTTGATCTCTATTCCCTTTGTATTTAACGGTTCCGGAACTCTTGGAACCGAGGTGATGCAAAACTTTTTTTGATGTGTGTATAATACCCTCACTACAAAATGATTTGTCTGCCTTGGAGACGATACAACCCACATGGGTACTTCATTTCATATCATTCCTTACATGGATGCCCAAGTATTTGCACGAGTCTTGTTCTATAAGTATTTCCGTGCCGATATTATATTGAAAATCATGCCTTTGCCCTCTCACTGTTCTCATGAGACTACATTTACTCGTATTTATCTGCATTTTGTTGTCAACCTCCCATTTATGGACCAGGGGCATAGACAATTCGAGGGTTGGGTGATACCTCTTAAACGTAAATACGTCACTGTTATTGTCACTTACAAAAAAATAGTAACGCAATTACAGTTTGCCTTCGTTACTACGGTACTACATTGTTGACGTGACACATTGTTACTTTTCTATAAAAATAGCTGCTGCTATTTACGTTGTTATATTGCTTGCAGTTGCTGTTGTTTCATTTACGGGGTTTGGACATCGTGATCATTTATTCTCGTGTACTTGTTTAGGTGTAGAATTTGTCTGATAACCTGTGTTATCGTAGTAGTAGTAGTCTAGTAGTAGTAGTAGAAGTAGTGTATTTGTAATTAAGGTGAGGATTAAGAACCTGAAGTAGTACAATTTAAAATTTTCAAAACATTTAAAAATTATTTTTAAGAATTGAAAAGTGTTTTAAAAATTTTATTTTTAATTAAAATTTAAAAGAATAAGAAAATTAGAATCTAATAATTAAGAGAAGAAAAATAAAAATTCTAAATTCTTAATTCTAAATTAAAAATAAAAAATAAAAAATAAAAATTCTAAACTCTTAATACTTAATTCAAAATTCAAAATTCTAAATATTCAAATTTCAAAATTCAAATTTCAAAATATAAAATAAGTGGTAAACCATGCAATACCATTTCCAGCATGGCTGAGGTGGGAATCAAACCCCTTTCTTCGCAGTTTTGCCTCACGAGGCTGAGTGTGCTCCGTTCTAACCCTCACACCAGAATTTAAATTCCTTGGCAGAGCCAGGTATCGAACCCGGACCTCCGGGGTGAAAGTAAGGAGTATTGGCTGCTTCACCACGAGGTGGTCACCACTTCAGAAGAACTTGATTATGTATCCTACAGGGCCTTCGCCGCGGCTCTCGATCTGTCCAATCGATCTGATATTATGACAATGTTCGCGAGTTAACGAGCATCGCTCGTAAATACAATACTAACACACTCATAGGACTGACCAAATACCCGGCCTTAAAAGACACTAATTGGACCATTAAAAGAGCATTACTCTAAGTTACGGGATCGAACCCAAAAATATAGGGCGGCTTCGTTATCACACTTGAGCAAAGTAACTTACTACCTCCCTACTACTCATACGACTACTAATGAACTGGCACGATATCTTCAGCACAGTGCCTTGATTTAATGTCACAGGGCACTACTTCTCACATGAAGCAGCTTCTCGATTGCCTTCACAAGTTTGTTAACAGCCCCTTTCATTCCGCAAGCCAGTTTTTAGATCTCCAGGAATCAAACCTGGGACCTAACAGTGAGAGCTTGGACGCAACATCTACTACACGTAGCTAGCTAATATTTCTTTACAGACCATCTCATCGTTCGCATTCTTGGCTCTTGCTCTGTTAAGAAATTTAATTCTGGTCTGAGGGCTGGATACACTCACCCTTCTGATGCAAAACTGAGAAGAGATATTTCGATTCCCATCTCAGCCTTCTTGTAAGTGGTTTTCCGTGGTTTCCCCCACTTCTACGTCAGGCAAATGCTGGGATGGTTCCTAAACTAAGATCACGGCCACCTCCTTTACCAGTCCTAACCTGAATTACAAATACACACACTAATACAGGAATCACAATAGCACAGGTTATCAAACAAATTAACAATGACGCTAAATGACCACGATGTCCAAGCACCTTGAGTGAAACAACAAAATATTTTATAGAGTCATTTTGACTCGTATGCACTTTATAACCACCCGAAAAATCATACTTTTAAATCCTTGTGTAGCACGAGAATCATTCTCCTGTATTGATTACCAGTATTGAGTGCTGTAACCAATACCAATTTCAGTTCTATCTAAAGCAATTCCTTTAATTCTGACACAATTTTTCTCTCCAATGTACATATAGAAATAATAATATTATTAATAATAATAATGAAATGAAAATCCACAGCCTGCTTCCAGTCTCCGACCGGGTCAGGAATGGAATGAATGGAAGCCCCCATCTAGCGGCGAGGATATGGACTGTGCCGGCTGCCGAGGCCTGACGCACTCCTCTGGGGCAATGATTAAATGAATGGCAGATGAAATGTAATGATAGTAAAGAGTGTTGCTGGAATGAAATTTTGACAGGGAAAACCGGAGTACCCGGAGAAAAACCTGTCTGCCTCCATTTTGTCCAGCACAGATCTCGCATGGAGTGACCGGGATTTGAAACACGGACCCAGCGGTGAGAGGGCAGCGTGCTGCCGCCTAAGCCACGGAGGCTTACAATAATAATAATAATTATAATAATAATAATAATAATAATAATAACAATAACAATAATAATAATAATAATAATAATAATAATAATAATAATGCCAGCGGTGGCATGCTGTACTGTACAGTCCTTGATTTTGAGCTCCTCGCATTTCGGCTTTTTATGTAAGTTTTACACGTTTATATGGTTAGTTTATGATTTCTATGGTGACTTTTAAGGACTCTTGTCGAAAACAAGTGTGAGTTATAGTGCTTGTGGATATATCAACGTCATAATCATCAAAATACAGCTGCAATATGTTTGTTTACATTCATGTTGTGGTTGCTACATCGTTAGTTACAGTGCCTTATAACCCCAAATGCCTTCTCGAAATGGGTTATGTACGGTGTTGTGTGTGAAATTGGGATGTTTAAAGCCCATTTATTATATACTTCATATCATTTGTGCAGATAATCGGACTGTTTACGTGTTAATATTACGAAAGGTGAAGTGTACATCTGCTTAACCTACAAAATTAGGTTACACGTATTTGCTGCATAGATTCTTGTAAGTACGGCATTCCTTCTCTGCTGATCGTTTGCAGTTAAATGACGTCCACTGTTGTAATATAAGCAATATCCCTGCAAGATAGTTATACCGTATAACCTATCTAATGTGAGTTGTGAGAAATCTGCAATGATAAGGTATGTGCTAACCAGAAATGACGAGATATACTAAATGGGGTAGGCAGGACTCCGCAGCCGTGGTGAAGGCAACCTGCCTAGGGGAGGGAAAACCCTGATAACAAACCTTAACTGCAGTGTCTGATCCGTAGCGGGCGGCTGCAAACAGCGTCTGTTCTCCATGTTAGGAGCGGCTGAAGATGAACACCTGGCTGTAGGTTAAAAACGCACCCACCCATAATATGGAGAAAATAAATTTAAAAATTAATGAAAGGCCGCTGCCTGAGGTTCGTCAGGGCATGTCTAGAGCCGGCGATGGACATGACAGCAAGCGAATCGTCGGTGGCAGGATGCTGATGAGGCGGGCTCCTGTCGCACAAGAAGATACAGCCCAACAACTACAACAAAGCCAACCAACGTCAAGTGCTTTGCCTGCTGAAAGTGCTGTGCCAGAACCACTTCCGGCACTCACCCAAGCAGGCCTGCCAAGAAAGCGCTTAAAATGGTCAATCGCAATGAACGAGACCATAATGCGCATTTATTATAAGGTGACTCGCATTGGAACAGAACTAACTGGATATAGGCAGAAATTATTCAATGAGTTCCATGAAGCATACCCCGAACTCCGTGTGACTGAACAGAGAGTGGCGGACCAATATAGGGCGATAGTCCGTAATAATTTAGTGCCAGAAGCAAGACTTAATACAATCAAGCAGGAGGTCAGAAGAGTGTTTGATTGTGATCAAGGAACTAATCTGGAGAGTGAATTAGCACAAGAGCTCCATGAGCAGGAACAACATCAAGAAGAACACAATGAGCCAGTCAGTGGCATACAGCCGGATACGCATCATGAAGATGAGTCACATACCAAGATCCTAGCAGATGAAATGATGACGGCTATGACTCAGTTCAATGGAACAGACCCAATGCTTAGACCTGCCTTGCCTCGAGTAAATTCGTCTAGGAAGGTATCAAAAATTTTAAATATCATGAATCAAGCTATCCTACCCAAACACTTGATAGATGTGAATGACTTAGAATCTCTTCACACTGTTCTGTACTGTGGAGCCGTCACAGTTATCAGAACTATGGGCATCCAACTGAGAGAAAGGAATACTTCCTGCAGTAGGAAATGTGCTCCTGTTACTCCTAAGTGGGAGAGACGTCTGATAGGCAATATCGACAAATTGCGAACAGATATTGGCCGTTTGACTGAGTTTATTAGAGGAACACACACAAGAAGACTGGTGAGACTCTGTAAGGCAATAATGAGGCGGTCCAAAATCCACACCGACCGAGATGACCCAAACACAAAAGCCGAACAGTGTTTAGATACACTCAAACAGAAACTTACGTTGATAGCGAACAGACTTTCCAGATACAGAGCCAGTAGGAAACGGAGACAGGACAACAACTTATTTGTCAAAGGCGAGAAGAAATTCTACAGAGCACTGAGTGAAAACTATGTATCCTTAAATGCTCCTTATCCAACAAGAGAAGAAATTGAAGAGTTTTGGAGCAATCAACTATCCAAAGCCACCAATTTTAACTCAGACTCTCATTGGGTTCAGGAAGTAACAAACATCTCTAAAGAATTTAATCCGATGCAATATGATCCAATAACATCCACTGAAATTTCTTCCATCATTAAAGGTCTTCCGAACTGGAAAGCACCTGGTTTAGATCAGATACAGAATTACTGGTATAAGAAATTCTGGTGCGTATACGATCTTCTGTCTACTCTGGTGAATGAAGTTGTTGCTCATCCACAGAAGATGCCAAATTTCCTTACACAAGGTGTAACACATCTACTTCCGAAAGACCCACAAAATATGCAAGATCCTGGAAAATACCGTCCAATTACATGCCTTCCCACGATGTATAAGATCATCACATCCTGTCTTAGTAGGAGGATATATGCTCACTGTGAAAAAAATAACATCATAGCAACACAACAAAAAGGATGCACGAAAGGGTCCAAAGGGTGTAAAGAAATACTTATCATTGACTCAGTGGTTTCTAACCAGGCCTTTACCAATAACAGAAATTTATTCACGGCATATATTGACTACAAGAAGGCCTATGATTCCGTGCCCCATGATTGGTTGATCCATATTTTGTCAGTGTATAAGATTGATCCTCAGATTATATATTTCTTGGAACACGCCATGACATCGTGGCGTACAGTGATGAGCCTTAGTACTACAAATGGCAGTATTGCAACAAGTATGATCCCAATCCACAAGGGAATATTCCAAGGAGACTCCTTGAGCCCATTATGGTTCTGTCTTGCGATGAACCCACTATCAAACCAACTTAATTCAACAAAATATGGATTCAGTATCAAGAAGAACTCCAGGGAGCTTGCAAAGCTCAACCATCTCCTGTATATGGATGACCTAAAGCTATATGCTGCCACCAGAGCACAACTAGAGTTTCTGTTGAAGATAGTGGAAACCTTTTCACAGGATGTGAAAATGGAATTCGGGCTGGAGAAATGTAAGACGCTGAACATTATGAAAGGCAAGCTGCAGGAAGGTGTATATGAAACAGCTCAGGGCCATCAGATTGCAACAATGCTCACTAGCGAGACCTACAAGTATCTGGGAATGAAGCAAGCCAGACACATAGAACACTCAGTAGTGAAACAAGATCTGACGAAGGAATTTGTCAGAAGAATTAAGCTTGTTTCTAACACCAGCCTCAACAGTAAAAACTTGGTTAAGGCAATCAACGCTTATGCTGTCCCTATTCTTAGTTACTCGTTTGGGGTCATCAAGTGGAGTAAAACTGACATTGCAAGCTTAGAACAGAAAATTAGAACATCACTGACCAAGTCACGAAAACACCATCCCAGGGCATCTGTGGAACGAGTCATGTTACCGAGACATATGGGTGGGAGAGGAATTGTTGATATAAACAACCAAGTAGCTCGACAGATCTATGAGCTAAGAAAATACTTCTGTTCTGTATCGAACCATTCGATGCTGCACAGGGCTGTCACAGAAGCAGATGATTCAACTCCACTACTCTTAAGTCAGCAAGAGACTCAAATTCAGGTGCGCAGTGATTTGGATAGATTCAATGCCTGGTTGTCCAAGCCACTACACGGAAGACATCCCAATGAAGTCATCCAAACTCACGTCGACAAGCTAGCGTCGAACTTTTGGTTGATTTCTGGGCAGATGTTTCCTGAAACAGAAGGCTTTATGATGGCTATTCAGGACCAGGTTGTCCCCACGAGGAACTACCTAAAGTTCATAACCAAGGATGCATCTGTGCAAGATGACCATTGCAGATACGGTTGCCCAACATCTGAGACTGTTCAGCATATTATATCGGGTTGTCGCCATTTTGCAGGGACAGAATATAGGAAGAGACATGATTTTGTTGCCAAGATAGTCCATCAAGAATTGGCTATACAACTTCAACTGCTGAGCCAAGAGAAAGTGCCGTACTACAAATATGCTCCTGAAAGTGTACTGGAAAATGACAGCTTTACGTTGTACTGGGATCGTACTGTATTGACAGACCAATCAGCTGTGCACAACAGACCTGATTTAGTTCTTGTTGACAAATGCATGAAGCACACCACCTTCATAGATGTGGCGATCCCAAACAGTGGCAACATACTAACAAAGCATGTTGAAAAGCTGTCAAAATACACAGAGCTTTCAGAACTGATAAGGAAGCAATGGCACATGGCACAAGTCAGGACAGTTCCTATTATTATCTCCAGCACTGGCGTGATTCCCAACAACTTAAAGGAATCGCTCACGGCGTTGAAATTAGACCCAGGCCTTTTCAAACTGATGCAGAAAACAGTCATACTTTCTACGTGTCGCGTAGTAAGGCTGTTCTTGGGCAATCAGGCCTGAAGCAATGAGGGGAATATGAAGCTACTACTCAATGCAGTCACCAAGAATTTGCTCCTTGTGATATGTACGGTATCTGGGATTGTAAATGTTTTCTTTCCAGCAAATGCTGAGAATGTGTAAGCGCATGCGCAAAATAAATAATAATAATAATAATATAAAGCTCTATATGCATCAAAACCCACAAAATTTAGGAAGCATTCAAAAATTGCAGACAGAAAAAATAATCAAAATTGTTAGAAAAATATTCGGCACTACACAATAAAATGGAATTTGGATCAAGAGACGAATTGAAGATCTTTATAGTCTCACAGACAGGATCACGAACACTGAACGCATGAGACGTTTACAGATTTTTTGGGCACATATTTAGGATGGACAACGATAGACTAACAAAATATATATTCAAAATAATTAATACAAAAATACTAGGATAAATTGGCTGTGGGAAACAAGGGGGCTGAATGAGTTGAACATTGGGCAGACCATACTGAAAAAATGAGAAATATTTCGAACCTCAGTTAATAAACACACTTGGAGAGAAATCTAGCAACAGGTCTGGCACAAGATGGACTGAAGATTGCAAGAGGCAGCTCAGTGAGTTCATGAAGATAATTTGGGAGAAGAGGAAGGAAAAAGTCATCCAGCCAACTAACAAGTTCAAACGAATGGGCATAACGGAGGAATAATTATAATATTATTATTAATAATAATAAAAATTATAAGGAAGAAGGAACAGCAAAGGAATAAGCATTGAAATTGGCTCGTGGTCCTTAGACGACCGAAACGAAAATAATAATAATAATAATAATAATAATAATAATAATAATAATAATAATATTTCCGCAATTGGCTGCACATAGAGAGGAGTAACTCTTTCAACACATTTATACATGTGGTGACGCAGCAACAAATATAAAACTCCAGCGTTTGAAATATTTTTTATTTGCACAACCCAAGCTAATACAAAAATCGTTGTCTACTTAGGAACGTTAATATCTGCTCTATCTAATAATAATAATGATATTGGTTTTACGTCCCTTTTAACTACTGTGGCTTTGAGAGACGCCGGGGTGCCGGAATTTTGCCCCTAAGGGGATCTTTAACGTGCCAGTAAATGTACTGACACAGCTCCCTCGCATTTGCGCACCCTCAAATGCCAACTGACTGCACCAGGATACGAACCCGCAACCTAGGGCCCAGCAAGCGAGAACGTTACCGCTGAGCCACGCAGCCAGTCCCAGCTCTATCTGATGTATCAACTATCTTGCTTTTGTTTTACAGTGCAATGTAGTATAGTCATTCCTTATGAACTGGTAAACGATGGGTACACATAGCTAGAAATATTGCAGAAAATATCAAAAAGAATATAATTAATTTCAACTCACAGAATCCCGACGTCTTACATCAGCCATCGGCCAGTGCACACCATCACCCACCTAGAAAGAGAGAAAGAAATTTTATATTCTTACATGATCACATACCATCTGATCCCCGTTGCAATATTGGTTGTTGTTGTTGTTGTTGTTCAGTTCAGGTGCTTGGACATGGTGGTCATTTGTCTGATAATTTGTGTCATTATGGTGTCTGCAGTAATGTGTGTATTTTTAATTCAGGGTGAGGATTAGGAAGGAGACGATCGTGGCCATTAAGTTAGAAACAATCCCGGATTTTGCCTAGAGTAGAAATGGGAAACTACGGAAGACCACTTCTAGGATGGCTGAGGTGAGAATCAAACCTACCCCTTCTCAGTTCTGCTTCACGACGCTTCAGCCATCCCGGAAGTGGTTTTCCATGGTTTCCCATTTCTACTCCAAGCAAATGCCGGGATGGTACCTAGCTTAAGGCCACGACCACTTCCTATCCAAATCGTACCTGAATTACAAATACACACACTAGTACAGACATCACAGACATCACTGTGGCACAGGTTATCATACAAATTCGACACACTCCCAAGTACACGGGAGTACATGGCCAGGATGTCGCCATGCCCCTAAAATAATCAACAACAACAATGCAAATACACATTGAAAATGACAGGCCGAATGTTATGGAGTTTTATCAAGGTGACATGCCGAATAAAATTCCACAAAAATATATTTTAGTGAAGTTTAAACACACAAAAGATCGAGAGTTCAAAAAATGAAATATAACAGGCTTAAATGTAACAAACTACTAAATACTGAAAGTCGAACCTAGAGGAGACTTGTCCAAAACTTAAGGCCTAGGGGCCACACTGACCCCTCCATGAAGTTCCAAGGGCCAAGACCTAACTATCTCATCACACCAACATACTATAGTTTTTAATTACACGCAATGTTTCATTTCGGTACTAGTCGGTGAGTGAGATATCAATGGGGTGCAACGATATTTTAAAAGAAAAATATTTAAAGTTATCATTGCTGGAATTTTATAAGTGTGTTCCACTCACAGAGTTTGATCAGTTGCATAAATGTGCTCAAGGCTCTTTTTCAACTTTCGATACGACTTATCTGAGTAAAAAGCCGTTCTTCAAAATGAAATATAAAAAGAAAAACTATCTATTTACTGATCCATATTAACTGATGAACATTTGGAGTCGCTGCTCATAATTTCCACTAGTCAACTTGATCCACCACTGGAAATAATTGGTAGTAGAAAGCTACAGCTACATACATAACATTAATATTAATAATTAAACGATTGGGGACCGAGAGAATGGCTAACAAAATTATCAATCCTCAGGAGAAATGGAGGGTGCGACCACCATGGCTTCAGGAAGTACATCAGGACTTATAAAGGACAAACATTGGACCGGCCGAATTCTGGGACAGGACAGGATTCAGAACCATAATTGCAGGTGTGAAGGTTTCCCCCAAAGAAATACCCACGCTTTCAGCCCAAGAACGCTTGAGAAGGAGCCAGCGGCTGAAAGATCTTTGGCAGGAAGCTAAACGACAAGGAAGAAACACCTTAGAGAAGAAAACTTGAACGGTTGTTGTGCATTTGTAGTCCATAGGTGGCTGTATCAAATAATAATAATAAAAATAAATTTAATTATATGACGTCAGCAACAACCGAAGAAGCCATTCTTGCCTCCGAGGAGAAAAGTCAAAAAAAAAAAAAAAAAGTCAACCCCTGGCACTATCCAGCCCATGACGGGCTAAGGCCGACCAAGCGACCGCTGCCCAGCCATTTGGCCTGCAGGTATTGGGGTGACGCGTGATCAGCGTGTCGGGTCCCCTCGGCCGTTAATCTTGGTATTCGTGATCGGGGCGCTGTCTCACTGTCAGATAGCTACTCAGTTGTCCTCACGAGGCTGAGTGCACCCCGTCCCAACCCTCACGTCAGTTTTAAAATCCCTGACGGAGCCGGGGATCGAACCCGGGGCCTCAGGGTGAGAGGCAGGCGCGCTACCCCAACACCACGGGGCCGGCCTCCGAGGAGAAGGTACTCTGAAATATTTATGGACCCGTTTTCAATGCCATGGAAGGTAAATGGGAACGAAGAACGAAAGATGACCTGTATCAGAGGTTTGGAAAACCACAAAATGGCTGAGTACAAGGACAGAAGAGATTACAGTGGTTTGGCCACATCTTTCGAGCTGATGAATCCATCCAAAACCGAGTCCTTCATTCACAACCTGCCCAAGGGGACGCCCCAGGACGCGATGGAAGGATCGAGTATTGACAATACTTGAGCAAGTGGAGTCGAATGTGGTGGAAGATGAAGCTAGAGACCGGCAGCGTTGGAATGCTATCTACAGTAGATACCTCCTCCTTCGTGACTGATTCCTTTGTTATCACTTTTTCTCCTCTTTTTCTTTCTTTTGTTCTTCTGCTGTGGGTCTTGAAGGCCCATAAGTGCAATAAATGATATTAAATACCTATGTACAGTACAGTATGTCACTTATATTAAGTCTTTAGGATAAATCTCATATTACTAAGTGCAGTTGAAATGTAAAATTTACAATGTAATCAAAATAAGCTATGGTGGGCCGGATACCAGGCATGGTGATGCTCGCGGACCGGTGTTAACACGCTGGCCGCACTTTAGAGACCCCTGGTCTAAGCGAACACAAATATACGCACATCCGTTTGTAGTTGATACAGACTACGCACAATCCGTAAACGTCGTGTCGCATGGTGGGATCACACAATGCGCCACTCCAATTTAATGAGAACTGTGGCAGAAGGGTTCATTGAGGGAAAACATCCACGAGGAAGATCTAGAAATAACTTCCTTAAACAAATTCTAAACGACACCCAAGCGCAGAATTATAATTCAATGAAGGAAGTGGCAAATGACAGGACGATCTGGACATGTTTTTATGGCAACTGACCAGTCTTAGGACTGCAAACCAATGATGATGATGATGATGATGATGATGATGATGATGATGACAGACTAATGTAAGAGATACAGTAACTGAGGGAAGATCGTAAAATTACCACCGATAAATATAGTCGGCGGATTTTTTAAGAGCGTTAAAATTCTTCAGTATGTCTTCCTTCGGAGGGGAAGTAAAGCCGGCGGTCCCATGTCATAGATTTATGGCATGTAATTGATCCTTCCACAGACTAAACTTGTGTGAAGCTAAATTTCTAGGTTATATTTCGTTGGAACGCTCTATCAAAGTTCCAACGGTCACCACTAGGTATCAGTGACATCTGGTAGCGAAAGTTGGAACTACTTGAAATTGAACGGAACTTGTAGCTCACCCCATGGGTGTCCGCTAGAAGCAGCTACAACCTCTGGCGAGCCGAACATGTCCTCGGACGCTCCCGGCACTAAAAGCCCTACGGTAAGTAATACATTTATCATACAGCTAAATCCAGTGGAATTATTTATTAAACCTGTACTTAAAACGTATTCGAACTGAATAGAGGGAACAGGCGATGGGAAGGGATGTTCAAGATACAAATTTAACTCCGATATAAAATACGTAACGATCCTTTCGAGTCAATTGTTTGGTCCAGTCAACCTATGATGTTAGCCACGCTGGGCATGCACGTGTCAGGCTCATTTCATTTTACCAGAGCCCGAATGGGAGCGGTTCATGCCGATGATCAAACACAAACTAAAAATCTTATTCTCCCAGGTGATATGCGTTTATTTCCGGCATGTGTTTCAAAATATTATTTTAATGCGATAGGCCTATGCATTCACCTTTGCTTTATCATCAACCAGTTCAAATATTTCAGGGAACGTGGTCTGGATCCCCTGGACTGGTCCCTGGCTACATCACAGCTGGGCACTGAAACCATTGGTCTACCGACAACGTATATGTGAGAGAAGTGCGCATAAGTGGTTAGATTCCCGAAGTTACGTCCTGTAGCACAGATAGCGGCGTTTAGCTGTACACTTGACCTTTAGGGCTTATCGGTAGGAGCGGCGTGTAGAGCGGTGCGGGGAGCGGGCTGAATACTTCCCTATCTGAGAACATTGACACGCGTGACAGTAGGTTCACACTGTCAGACACAGACACGCTCATCGTGGCAAATGTTTTACGTGCAGTAGCATACCGTGGGAGTGGGATGGGGAAATAGGAGCTAACTGCTAGTAAGTGTAACCTCACTAAATTCGGCTCACGCATGCGCATTGAAGAGCGCAGGTCCAAGTACACGAAATCACGCCAGCTGTTAGTCATTGAATAACAAGAAAACCAATCCAAGCCAAAAGAATTATCTAGGCTGCCAGTTTCCCGAGCACACATGTCTGAACTCCTGAATGTTCAGTCCTCACGTACCGTGATTGAATTTAAACTCCCACCCACAAGCTTAATACACGATCAAGTGGCCACACCGCAACCTGTTCTTCCGGCATGTCTGACGCCAGCTACTGTTGAAACAAGCACACAGACGAAGGTACGTTCTATAAGATGAAGAGTACTTGAAGTTTATGTGTTTCACTGTCAGCGCAAAGTAAGCGTGGAGCATAACAGAGACACCATTGTACAGGATCTGTGTAACTAACGTCTACATAATGTTGGGCACGTTCTCTCGTCTCAACAAGTTCATGAAGACGCGTGGCGCCAACGTATTTCACACTGTTTGATTAATTTGAATATACAAGATCATCATCATCATCATCATCATCATCATCATCCTTTCATATGTTATTCCTAGAAGAACTGTTACGGTCTACACAAAAGATTTGAATGTTCACGCCATCTTTTCCTGGGGCGACCTAGAAATCTCTTCCCACCGGGGCAGTAGTTGACGACTGCTTTAGGGATCCTGCTTCTGTCCATCCTGTTGAGGTGTCCTAGCTAATTTCTTTGGTATTCATGGATATATCCCAATATAGGTCTGCTGTTAAGACAATTCAGCACTTCTGTGTTTCGTTTGTGATCCCATTTAGTGACTCCTGCTGTTCGCCGCATATACATAGGTTGGTTTTCTAGTTTTGGCATCTTAGTTATAACTGGATTAATAACTCACTTAGATGGTTCCAAGTTTCACATGCCCTCGATGTAGTCCCCACCGTTGCGTACAACGTGTTCACAGCGATGTGGAAGTCGTTGGATCCCGTTGGAACTGCCCAATCTATTGATGGTACGAAGAGAGCGCTCGGCAGCCTGCTTAACGTCATTGTCATCTTTATCTTCGGGATGAGATCATAGTCGCAGGGACTGATGTCGGGAGAATATGGGGGGGGGGGGGGGTGATGGAGGACCTCCCAGCCCCAGCGATCCAACAATGCCGACACAACGCCTGCTGTGTGTGCCCTATCATTGTCATGCAGAACGATGGGCGGTGTAACCATGTGGTGGCGCCGTTTCCTTCTCAGAGCTCCTCGGAGATGGTCTTGCAGAAACGAACAATAGTACGCCGCATTAACGGTTTGCCCTCGGGGAACAGTATGGCAGCGCTTCCGTGCCATTGAAGACGTTAAGCAGGCTGTCGAGCGCTCTCTTCGTACCATCAATAGATTGGGCAGTGCCAACGGGATCCAACGACTTCCGCATTGCAGGGAACACGTTGTACGCAACGGTGGGGACTACATCGAGGGCCTGTGAAACTTGGAACCATCTAAGTGAGTTATTAATCCAGTTATAACTAAGGTGCCAAAACTAAAAAACCAACCCATGTATTTCATTTCGGCGGTAGTTATTCGTCTCTCATCGCATTTCCTCAGGGTCCACGCTTCGCTACCATAGCAGAGTACTGGCCTTGCTAAGGTTTTGTATATTCTTGTTCGGGTGCGTTTTTGAACTAATTATGGTCTCAAAACTGTATTGATGATTCCTAAACATCTGTCGAATTTAAATATTTTCTCGGGTGTGTCCATTTCTTCAAGGAAAGACAGTTTGTAACCAAGGTATTTAAAATCGTTAATCTTTCCAAAATGTTATTATCCAAGCAGATCTTACTTATTACTGGTTCTGTGCCACAGAATGCCATAATCTTAGTTTTCTCTAGAGATAATTCCATTGAGTAGTTTTCTGAGACTAGTTTCAGGTTATATATTGAACGCTGTAAATCATCTTCTGAGGTGGCAACCAGCACAAAGTCGTCTGCAAATAATATTGCGTCCAGCTGTAGATTTCTGCTAATGCGGATGGAGCCATGTCTTGTTTCTCTAAATTCTCGTTTAAGAGCATTCATATATATTATGAACAGGTGAGGGGAAAGACCACAAACTTGTCTCACTCCTGTGTTTATCGATTTCCACTCGGATAATTTATTATTAACCTTTGCAGAAATGAAGTTATGTTTGTAAAGGTTACTTATGTTTTGCACCATCTGTTGTAGGGTACGGTATAATATACAAGATAAATGATGATAATGATAATAATAATAATAATAATAATAATAATAATAATAATAATAATAATAATTAACGATTAACTTATCTCATTTTCACTTTTCTCCGAGAGCAAATGACAAACGGAGCCTGTTTCAATGAGATACAAACAAGATCTGCACGAGATTGGGATCTTATGTGAAGATGCCCAGGAGCGAGACCAGATTAAGATATAACAATGTTATTGGTTTTACGTCCCTTTTAAGTACTCTGGCTTTTAGAGACGTCGTGGTGCTGGAATTTTTCCCCGAAGGGGAATCTTTAAAGTGCCAGTATATCTACTGACACGGTTCTCTCGCATTTGCGCACCTTCAAATGCCAGCTGACTGTGCCAGGATTCGATCCTGCAACCTGAGCACAGCAGGCGAGGACGTTACCGCTGATTCACGCAGCCAGTCACCAGCTGATGAGAAAATTCTTAGAACATCGGAGTTTCAAACCTAAACCGACGCTGAAAGGTGGAAAGGCGTGGATAAACGATAGAAAAGAACACCGCTACGTATGAAGGAATGTTGAGTAAATTTTAAAGTTAAAAGGAAACAGTTGAAATGGCATGGTCCTTAGTTGATCGAAACGAAACAAGAAGAAATAATAAGAATAATAACGCTGCCTTACTGTCACTGACACCGATTTGGAAAATATTACTGAAATGTTACTATGGGGCAGATAAAATCACACCAAAATGTTAGAAGCAAATTCTGTTGCCTGAATTGTTCTTCATAAATAATAATAATGTTATTGGTTTTACGTCCCTTTTAACTACCCTGGCTTTTAGAGACGCCGGGGTGCCGGAATGTTGCCCCGAAGGGGATCTTTAACATGCCAGTAAATGTACTGACACGGATCCCTCGCATTTGCGCACCCTCAAATGCCAGCTGACTGCGCCCGGTTTCGAACCTGCAACCTTGGGCTCAGCAAGCGAGAACGTTACCCCTGAGCAACGTAGCCAGACGAATTGTTCTTCAGTCGGTCAATACAAGAGTTGGTTGGTTCCTCAGTTTAGGGGTTACGACAAAGCGGTCATGTAGCCCCATGTACTTTGGGTGTGTGTAGAATCTGTCTGATGACCGGTGTTAATTGTGATGGCTGTATTAGTGTGTGTATCTGTTTTTTTAATTCAAGTAGAGACTGCAACTTAGAATTTTTCAAATAGTTCCTACTTTTGCCGCCAAACGCCACCGTCAACGACTACCAGGCCTATTTCAGAACGTAGCTACTAGACGCCACGGCAGTCGGCTCTTGGCAACGAACGTAGGAACCTAAGGGCGTTGTTTACATTCTTAACATATACAATTTAGCTTCACACAGGTGTAATTAGTGGAAGGTTCTTTAACATGCCATAAACCTATGACATAGGACCGCCGGCTTTACTTCCCCTCCGAAGGAAGGCATATTGAGGGATTTAAAACGCTCTTAAAAATCCGACGGCTTTGGCCGGGATTGAACCCGCTATCTTGGGCAGAGAAGCTCAACATCCTACCATCTACGCCACCGATGGCGCTTTAGACCTTGGAATCTGAGGCACTTGGGACATCGTGGACATCAGCCGTGGTGTATTCTTTGGAATACACGGTAAGATAGAGTAAGCTTTTGCTTCTCTTTGCTTTAGTTCATCCCTTCCTTTTTTTCCGCAAACACCAACAGTGATCTCCTGATTTCTCTTTGTTGATATATGTCTCTCATACTACCTGTAAGTCTGTTCTAGATATATATCTTCCTTGACCTATCTAGCGTCATCTAGCAGCGAATCTCTGAAGTTCCTCAATTCTTCCCTGTACAAGAGCACTTCCTTATCAAATTAGCCACCAGATCTCGCCGCTATCGCCAGCTATCATCTCCGTGATCAAGAGAACTTCTTCTACTTTTTCACCCTCCAGGCTGCGCTAGTGACTCTTACTATCAACTCTTTGAAGACCATTTCATCAAGAAGATTTTTATAACTGTAAAGTTGGCTATTCGAATTTTAGAACCAACCGTCAACAGCAACATCGCCTTCTTCATGAAGCAAAGATAAGTACCGACTTCATGTTTTAACCTCATTCTCATCGCTTTTAAAAGGCTCAATGCTTTTATTTGGATTTTATAGACAGTGAAAGTTGCTATGTGAAAATAACTGCTTTCTAGAGATCTTCTTGATCAAACTTAAACTATCAAGTCTAACTTTCAATATGAAAGATTTTCTGAGATGCTATCTCACATCGAGGGATATTTCCAAAATACCCACTGTCTATATAATCTAGCTTTCCGCCGAGGGATTCTCTACCCAATTTAAACAAGTCATCATTGCTCTGGAACCTTCCAGAACCTGCACCCTATCTACCAGTTATACAGTCATGTACTTTCCACTCACATATGGGAATACTTTTTCAAACTAAAGAATCTTCCTTATGAACTGCTAATCAATATCTAATTTTTCTTCCTCCGTTGGGATTTTTCTGGTGCATTCAACTATAACCTACAAGTTTTTCAAGCAATAGACTCTCGCAAATCTAGTGTAACTAGTTATTTTACACCATTGAAATAACTTTCTTTGCCATCAACGTTTTGTGCTACTACAGTGAACTCTTCAACTATATCAACAGACTAATAGTGAAAACAGTGCCTGTTCAACTTTTCATCCGCGTCGCACTCGTCCGAGTACAATAAATACGGCCATGAACACTTTTCCACAATCCCCTTTGATCCTTCCCAGACCCTTTACTAACAAACCAAAATAATAAAGTTGTTACTTTAGGTCTTTTTTCAATGAGGTGTCACTCTACATAAGTGCCCTCCCTTATTTGCTCCATGTATAACGAATTAATGTCTGTACAACTTCGTGTCTAGTACACGCCTTAAATTATATTGTGTCTCCCTTCTAATGAGGGCATCCAATTCTTTCTACTCAAAAGTGAGTTATCTCTAGGTTTCACGAAAGGGAAACTTGCCCCATTTTTCTCGTGATCCCTACTTAAACATAGGAGTTCTAGGAACTTCCTTTCAATTGTTCTCTTCAGGTTTCACAATAAGAGACCTGCCCTATTTGCATAATCTCCTATGTATAATCATTAAACGTAGTTCAGTAATAATACAAGAAGTTATAGAAACTTCTATTTCATTTCTTCCTGTTTTTTTTTGTTGTTGCTTTCGAAGTTGTTATTATTTCTAAGATACTTATCTAGAAATCCTTAAAGTACACACCTTGTACTTGACTTATTGTTTAACTTTAATTACGTCAGTTATCTTTTAATTTTTCATTTATTTATCTTAGCCATTTCAAAATCTTACGAAGATTTTAAAGCATACAAAATGTTTAAAACCAAAAGAATTATCAATTGCCTGGCGCAAGCTTTAGATGTTTTTGGAGGTCTGCGACCCCAATTGTTTATAAAAATCAAAATTATATATTTGTTACAAAAACTACTTCCTTTTACATTGTTAAATAAATTAAAGTTTTGTTTTTTGCTTTATCATTTCTCTAATATAACGGTTAGGCAAGATCCTGTCTTCCTTGATTCTTCCTATTTAATAAAAATAAATCTATTGAAAGTGTTTTCACCACTTGTTGCAGTTGAGCAAGAACTCTTAGTTGGTAACTTAGTAAAGTCTCTCTTAGCTTTAATAGCTAATTCTAACAGGCCAGTAAGGCAAGCATAGCTCGCTACGCCAGCTTCCTGCTTGTGGAGATTTCTCTAACACTTATGGTTGGTTTTTCAAAATATAAGTGTTTCTCATTGTCTAAACGTTTAGTCGGCGCCTTGCTGGGTAAAAGCTTAGCCATTTCTAAATGCAACTATTGGTACACTTACCAAAATTATTCCCAAAGGTATAATTGCTTTATCCCTATCCTTCTTGGAAGCATTTGGACGCTCTTTAGAAATTCTACAATTTCAAAAACTAAAATATCAAAGCTGATTCAAATTATTTGCACTCTTCAAATTACCTGTTTAGAAACAAACTCCTTTGAGCAGATACACAATAAATCTGTTACTCTTTGTCTTGCCAGACCACCACCCTTCCCCATAGTAGGCATATGTATGCTTGAGAGGGAATACGCTACAGCAACTTTCTTTCAAACAGCCCAAGTTCCAGCTGCGTTTCCCGTTAGCTTTGCCCAGGTCCCTACCCACTTTAGGTATCGGAGAGCGGGTTTGCAGTGGCAGCTGCCTTTGAGTATACTTAAAGTTAATATTATAACTTCTGTTGGGCTCTCGTCCTATTTCTCCATCCTTTTTCTCCAGTCCGAAACCCACTTCTTTTTCTTTAGCATCTTCCCTTGGGGGTTAGGTTATTCCCAAGTTAATAATCTACCCAAGCCGCGTGTAGTATGGTGTGTGTTGAATTTTGAGTGTCCAAAAATATTGGGCAGAATGTGACTGTTATTTTATCACCCTATTATTTGAAAGAAAAGTTACATGAATTATTTACATTAACACACTTCTCTAACAAATGGTGGGGGTTTAATTCAATGACATGTTTCGCTCTTTAAGTGAGCATCATTGGATCCTAATATACAAGACAAAATAGCTCTACAAAACACTAACAGGGCGGCATAGTTGGTAACATGCTGAGCTTCTATGCCCAAGATCGCGGGTTCAAGCCCAGCCGAAATCGTCGGATTTCTTTAAGAGCGTAAAAAAAACTCAGTATGCCTTTCTTAGGAGAGAAGTAAAGCCGGGGGACCCATGTCATTGATTTATGGCACGTAAAAGAACCTTCCACTAACTACAATTTTATGAAGCTAAATTTGCAGGTTAGATTTGATTAGCGCTCTATTTAGTTCCAACGTTCGCCGCCAGTTGTGGTGGCATCTAGTAGCCAAGATCACAGTTAGCTGTCGTTGACTGTAGCATTTGGTAGCAAAAGTAAGAACTACTTGAAATTGATCGTCTGCAGTCCTTACCTGTATTACATATAACACACACTAATACAGCAATCAGAATTAACCCCGGTTATCAGAAAGATTCTGTGTGCTGCTGCCGTTGGTTTTCCGTCCAAGCTGTTCCGGTTGTCTAGCACTTATCTCGTCTCGAAACCCTTCCACATCGTGTATACTGTTTCGAAACGTATCCCTTTCTAACACTTGGGCCTGCGGGATATTAGATCATTCAAGGTCTTCCCGAGTTTCTTTAATCCATGATGTAGTGGTCTTCTTGTTCCAGAAGTAATCAAATAACTCAGCAATTTTTCTAGGTTTGTGCCGTGTCTTTGTGGGGTTTCGCCTACGACACCAAGCTGGCTCATCAGCGGGCTCTTGGTGTCCCCTCCCGGACCCCCACAGGAGTAGCAAACTGCGCGCTACCTTCCTTTTTATGAAGCGCACCTGCGCCTCTTTACTGCGAGAACTAAAAGCTCAAGCAGCCATAACCTCCCTATGAAGGCTTCCAAAAAGTTGGTATATTGGCTTTCAGGCTGGTGAATTAAAAACTCAGCAATTCTTCTAGGTTTGTGCCGTGTCTTGCGTGGGGTTTCGCCTAGGACACCAAGCTGCTCATCAGCGGGCTCTTGGTGTCCCCGCCCGGACCTTCACAAGAGTAGCGAACTGTGCTCTACCTCCATTTTTATGAAGAGCACCTGTGCCTCTTCACTGCGAGAACTAAACGCTCAAGCTCAACAGTGTGTCCTACGTGAAACCCCACACAAGACACGGCACAAACCTAGAAAAATTGCTGGGTTTTAATTCACTGGCCGTGAAAACCAATATACCATCAAATAACTGTTCGGTTGATTTTGATCTGTCCATTCTGTACAGTTGTCCAAGAAATATTAGCCTCCGTTTCCTCATGGTCTCAGAATTTTTCTACATTCTTGTTGACTTCGTTGTTGCTCCGAAGTTTCTATCCAGCTTCAGTGTGGATTGGGCCCATGATTTTCCGTAGGTTTCTCATTTCCAGAACCTCCAACTTCACTAGCTTGCAGTTCATCGAAAGTCATTCGCTGGCGTACAGTCATTCTGTTTTGACCACAGTGTTGTAGTGCTTTATTTTGGCTGTACATTTTAATCATTTCTTTTTTCAGGTTTCTTTTTTTTTTCGGCATGTCCCAGGTATTAGGTTTATTATTGGGACATATCTGGATGGCAGAAGAGGAGTGCACATTGGTGTCAAGAGAATAGATTGTTTCGATTTGCAGATGACATGGTGTTGCTAGCCGAGGATGAAAGGATAGTGAATGGAATGATAGTAGATCTGAATGTAACCTGTGAGCAATATGGAATGCGCATTAATAAGAGCAAGACAAAGAGTATGGTGATAAGCCCAAGAGGGAACAAAGTAATAAACATCAGGATAGGCCAGGACGATATTGAACAAGTGTCAGTTTTTAAATATCTAGGAAGCATACTAACAGATGATATGAGATGCAGTAAAGAGGTAAGAACTTGCATTGCTGTTGCTAAAGAAACCTTCAACAGAAAGAAGAGACTTTTGTGTGGACGCTTGGACTTGAGATTAAGAAAAAGGCTGGTAAAATGCTTTGTTTTGAGTGGGGCACTATACGGAGCCGATACCTAGACGCTAAGGAAGGATGATGAAAGAAGACTAGAAGTGTTTGAAATGTGGTTATGGAAGAGGATGGATAGGATATCCTGGGTGGAAAGGGTCCGGAATGAGGAGGTAGTGGGGCGAGTTGGAGGCTGTTACATACCATCCATACAAGGAAGAGGAACTGGCTCGGACACTGGCTGCGAAGAGATTGTTTGCTGAGGGATGCTCTCCAAGGATCAGTAAACTGAAAGATAGGAAGAGGGCGGGTACCCGCTGGTGGACAGTGTCAAGATAGCGGGAAATTACCACCAAACAAAGAGATCGGCTGAAGACAGGACTGCATGGAGAGCTTCTGTGTGAAGACTTGCCTACGGGCAGAACACGTTATATTGTGTTGACCGACTGAAAAGTTTTATTGACAATTACCCATAAGGCAACACTGAAATATGGCTTCAAAGCTTCATATACATCAGCAATATTAAATGGTTGCCCCTCGTTTATGTATTTAGTTTATTTCAGTGGGAAATAACGGGTTGGTCCATGATATCTGGTGATATAAATTGAAAATCAGCTGACGGCACTGAGCGAGACGTCTCTATCATGAAAGGCTTGTGCTGGCATGGCGCGTGGGCCGAGCTGACGTGGGTGGTTATCCAATAGGAAGTGAGGACAGCTACTGTTATGTGTCCTACACACGCTTTCTTTACCGGGGCTACTTGATTAGTTTATACTACTCTCCGATTGGCTGATATACCAACGGTTTGGTAGCGAACCCCAAATTACAGCGTGCTGTTCGGATCTGAATTATGTTTGTTTCACTTGACAGCTATAAGCTAACGGTGTCCGTAACAGGTCACGATGAGCTTTAGCAATCTTTGTTCTTGCTGTTAATTCGATCTTAGTTATCACCCCAATGTACTTGAGCGTGTGTTGAATTTGTCTATTACTTTATTGAGTACAGAGGCGGAATTTCCTACAGGCCCACTAGGCACGGATCTAGGCGTGGGATCTTTAGAGACGGCATATTTTTAGTTTTATCAATGTATTTTTATATTGAGCTTAAAAGTTAACAGAACGACAGAAGGACGACAATCGGAAATACGGGTTTAAAGCATAATATTAACGCAATACTACCGGGTGAGTTAGCCGTGGTGGTTACGGCATGACTGATGGCAGTCGCTCACATCCGGGAGGCGAGGAGGTTCGAATCCCCCCGCCGGCAACCTTGAAGATGGTCTTCTGTGGTTTCCCATCTTCCTTCCAGGCAAATGCCGGGGTTGGTCCCTGACTATAGGCCACAGCCGCTACCTTCCAACTCCTCGTCCTTACATTCCAACTTCCCTCCTTCCCTCCCCAACGGTACTTGTAGCTCACCCATTGGGTGTCCGTCTCGAAGTAGCTACAAAACTGGCGAGCCGAACATGTCTTCGGACACTCCCGGCACTAAAAGCCATACGCTAAAAAAAAAACAAAAAAAAAAAAACGCAATACTAGCTGAAACCAACAACCAGCTTTCACACGAGAACTTGTTAGTGGAACTTGTCCTTAAGGACAGTTTAAACCTCCCTATGTACGGTGATCGTATTTGCTAAGGCCAGGCCTTTTGAATCGTAAGTTACGGTTTGGCTATAATATTTGCATGATTCATATATCCGCCATCTTGAAACTATATGACTGATGATCTTGTAGTTTGGGCAAAAGACACTTCTCAAATTCAGGTATATTGTTCCAAAATTTGGGAAGGATAGGATGATTAGGTTAGTCGTAATTTGATTCAAGGTCAGATCATTTGGGTGGGCGCCATTTCTTTGTTGTTAAGATGGCGGCGATATACAACATGATACTGAGTTGTCCCTTGCTATTGATACCTCTGTAGCACAGGTAGTTCGATTTGGTTTCGTTGCGTTTGAATTGTTAGGGGGGATCGATGTGCACACATACACGGCCGCCATCTGCAAAATATTGGGCTGACGACCTTGTAATTTGGTCAAAAGACGCTCCCCACATTAAGGTAGTATGTTGCAAAATTTGGTAGAGATCAGATGAATAGGTTAGTCGTAATTTGATTTAAGTTTTGAACATTTGGGTAGCCGCCATTCAGTTTCCGTCAAGATGGCGGCGATATAAGACATGACACTGACGTGCCCTTGGCTAGTGCTACCTCTGTACAAAATTTCGTTCAATTCGGTTTCATCATGTTTGAATTGATAGGGGGGGGGGGGAGGGGGGGGGGGGGGGAGCAGACATACATAACCCCTCACACACATACACACACCCTGTGTAGATCTCATTAGTCTACATTCATGTTTTTGCAAAAATCGAAAGTAGACTAATATGCGATCTCTCACCAATTCCCGAAAATATGATAATGTCTGTAATTTATTCCTCTAAATAAAACTTATTGTATCACCTATTTTGCAAAAATAAACTCAATTCCATAGCCTATTTTTACGAAATAGATACATTCTCTCATGCATTATTCAGGAAATATCTGTAAAATTCCGTGTAAGTTCGAGATGAGAGGACCATACCACGGTTCTGTATCAGGGTTACTTGATCTGATAATGTACGAGTATAACGATGTATGCGCGTTAACGAGCACCGCTCATAAATACAAAGCTAACATACTTATAGGTGCTACTAAATACAAGTATATGGACATATATAACACTAATCGGATCATTAGCAGAGCATGACTAAATTACGAGATCAAACACAAAAATATTGGTCGGCATCATTATCACAAAATATACCCCAGACTTCAACAAAATAACTTACAGCCTTTCTCACTACTCACGCGACTGCTAATGAGGGACATGAAGTCTTTTTAAGTACCGAGAGTGAAGAAGTGACAATATGTTTTTCTCTGAGGCTACCTTCGAGAGAAAACCACGTCATTGAACAAGAATATCCATATACTCGTATAGTCCGCGTGACGTTAAATAAGTTATATCGTGGCGTGGGAAGCTGCAGCAAGTCCGGAGATGAGATTAGATTACTCCAGCAAAAACTGTATTTTAGGTTTTACCCTGTCTATTGCAGGGTTTATCCTAGCTGCACCACATCAGGCTCATCAGCGGGCTCTTTGTACACCCTGCCCAGACCACCGCTAGGGTAGTGCATCTCGCAGTACGTCCTGTAATTAAAGCTCGCCACTATGCTACTTCACTGCGGAAACCAAGAGCTTTTCTCCTCTCTATAGAGGTTTCCAAAATGATGACATGTTGGCTTTCACATTTACTGGAGTGTAATTATTAATGGTCATGAGAGCCAACATGTTATCAGGTTAGGTTAGATTTGTTTTGTCGGGCAAGATTAGGGCAAGCTCAGGCAAGAAAAGCATTTCTACAGAAAAGGAATCTGTTGACATCGAATATAGATTAGGTATTAGGAAGTAATTTTTGAAAGCCTTTGTCTGGAGCGTGGCACTCTATGGAAGTGAAACTTGGACTGTTGGCGCAGCATAAAAGAGGGGAATTGAATCGTTTGAAATGTGGTGTTACAGGAGAATGATTAAGATCAGATGGATAGATAAAGTTACAAATGAAGAGGTATTAAGACGATTGGGAGAGGAGAGATGTTTCTGGCGACTGCAAATGGAGAGAAAAGATAGGTTGGTAGGACACTTACTAAGACACCCAGGAATAGCAAACTTAGTTACGGAAGGAAGGGTCGAGGATAAGAACTGTAGGGGTAGACCAAAGTTAGAATATCTTAAACAGATTGCCTTGGATGTAGGGTGTGATAGCTATGTGGAGATGAAACGATTAGACCAGGTAAGGGAAGCCTGAAGAGCTGCATCAAACCAGTCAAAAGACTGAAGACTTAAACAACAACAGATTAGGGCCATGGGGTCCTCTCTTCCTTCTAACCAGAATACAATTCGAACTTACTGAATATCATGGGAAAAGTTGGGTATTTGTGCGCAGCGGGTAATCGTGCGCATCTATGTTTTTCGAGTTGGTAGTACAAGTAGCAACTCAGTTCACTGCTACCCTTAAGCTGTCATCGTACTTATCAGATAGGGACAGTCAGCATGATGCCAGTTGCTATGTGATAACCGTGAGGCTTGGATGAAGACACTTAACACGTTGCATGTTATTTTCTGTAGCCAGCAAATAAGAAGGTAAGCCTGCAGTTGTGATTCAATTATTTAAAATTAAATGTAGTTTAAATGCCAGTGTTTACAGTGGTTTTGCATGCATTTATTTTTCAATATAATAGAATAGTTTACTGGGACTCAGTGAGTTACATTTTAAAAGCAGAGTTAGGAAATTGTGCGCAGCCCATATGATACAAGTTAATACAACGCGACATTAATGGCAAAATATTTCGTGTTTGTTCTCCAGATGCCAAGAAATTATACGCGGAAAACGGAGAAAAACTCTTACCCAGCAGAAAATGTGCAGAAAGCTCACCGTGCAATTAGGGATGATGGGAGGAATATAAGGGAAGTGGGGAGAAGTTTCAACATTCCCCAGTCAACCCTACGAAAGTAGTTGTTGCAAAATTGTCTTGGTCCACCTCGTCTAGTCCGTAAAGCTGTTTTTATCAACGAAATGGAGTCATAATTATCCGAATACATTTTGACATTGGTAAAATTATTTTACGGCTTAACGCCCACCAAGCTTGGCAGACGGTAGAGTTCAAGTTTGCAGAGGAGAATAAGATTCCCCATAATTTTCATAAAGTTAAGTCTAGCAGGCAAATATTGGTTGTATGAGTTCTTGAAGAGATATACTGCATTAACGTTGAGACGACCTGAAGGAACAAGCCTAAATAGAATTGCCTCCTTTAATGCTGACGAAACGAAGATATTTTATTCTAATATCCAAAACTGCAGAATTTTAGTATCATTGCATGGTTATGCTATTGTAAAATGCATTGGAATATTCTAATATTAGTGCTCAGTGGAATGTTGAGCCAATTAGTATGGATTTCCAACACTCCTCCCATGCGCATAATTTCCCAACCCATGCGCAGGATTACCCTGCAGGGTGGGTAATCGTGCGCAAATGCAGATTTGCGAGATTTCGAATTATAGTCTACCAAATTTATTTTTGAATTAAAATTGTTTCTGCACATCGAATATAGAGTTACTAAGGCTCCCTTATTCATAACTGCAGTTGTGTTATGAGACGATCACAAGACCGATTCTTGCTTACGTGTGCATAATTCCCCCACTCTCCCTTACTAGGGCCCGGATGTTTATGACAATATCATATCATATAATTCATTATGTTTTTTCATGACAATTGTAAGATGATGATTTACGCTAATCGCATTCAAATTATGTCATTAAGCACAATCAACACTCCAAACTGAAAAGAGTTGCAATTCTGGCTGTACAACTTTCATTTTAGATATAGCACATAACATACAGTACATAGCCTAAGGGTTCGACGTTCTGCTCAAATGTCTAAAAGATAAAGTATAAATCAACACATTGAAAATATTATTGTAATGCCAGTAGATTAGGATAACAAACTTGTGGATAAAAGTCGCGTGGATGCGGGCGGATGCGGATAAAACTCATGCGGATGCGGATAACTATCGTGCGGATGCGGGGCGGATGCGGATAACAGCCGTGCGGATGCGGGGTGGATGCGGATAACTTTTTGTCTATCCGCGCAGGGCTCTAGTTATAGGTGGCTATGTTTCATCACATAAAAGGGAATATTCACTATTGTATAGTGGTCCAAATAGCAGAACAGGACAACATGGTACAGGATTTATGGTATCCAAGTCAGCAAGGAATAGTATTATGGAATATGAAGCCATAAATGAAAGATTTTTTAAATTGCGCATCAAAGGAAGATTCAGGAACATATCCATATTGTCAGTGTATGCACCAACTGAAGAGAAAGATGAGGATGAGAAGGAAGAGTTCTATGAACAATTGGAACAGATATGCGGTGAGATACAGAGATACGATATATTGATAATAATGGGTGACTTTAACGCAAAGATTGGGAAGGATCTATTGATGAGATGTGCAGGGAAACATACACTACATGATGTTAGTAACCAGAATGGCACACTACTTGGGCATTTTGCCATCAGGAACAATATGGTGATCAAAAGCACATGTTTCCCACATAAACGAATACATCTAGGTACTTGGAAGGCTCCTGATTCTACAACCGTGAATCAAATAGACCATGTGTTAATCAATGCAAGATACTCTTCGTCAATTATAGATGTGCGGAGTTGTTGAGGACCAAATTGTGATTCAGATCACAATCTAGTCAAAGCAGTACTTAGAGAAAAGCTGGCTAAAACGAAAACAGAATCTGAAACCTGGAAGAACAGTATAAACGTTGAAAGACTAGGAGATGAAAGAATTAAGGAGGAATATCAGAGAGAAATACAAAAGAAATTAGAAGAAGAAAAAGAGAGAGATCTCAATGAAGAGTGTAAGAAAATAGAGGAAGTAGTTAAACTGGCTGCAGAAGAAATAATCGGAAAGAGGCAGCAAACCCGGAATGAATGGTTTGATCAAGAGTGTAAGGAAGCAATAGAAGAGAAGAATAGAGCAAGAGATAAGATGATCTTGAGAGAAACAAGAAGCAACTGTGAACATTATAGGCAACTGAGGTTGAATGCCAACAAAGTATGTAGAAGAAAGAAAAAGGAACACATAAAGAAACAATTTATAGAAATAGAAGAATTAAACCAGGGAAGTGAAGTAAGAAAATTCTATGCGGCAATTGGTAAAATGGGGAAAGGCTTCCAACCTAGGGAAAGAAGATGCAAGGATAGACAAGGGATGATACTGAATGATGAGAACAAAGTGTTAGATAGATGGTCTGAACACTTTAAGGAGCTTCTAAGTGAAAGTGTAGAGCCAGAAATTGAACAACATACGCAACAAAACGAGAGACAAGAAGTAATTAGATCAGAATCAGAGAATGAGAATGCAAGTATTACGAGTCCTACAGAATCAGAGAATGAGAATGCAAGTATTATGAGTCCTACAAGATTTGAAGTGGCAAATGTAATGAAGAAAATGAAAAACAACAAATCACCAGGGGAAGACAGTATAGTAGCAGAAATGATAAAATATGGAGGAGCGGCATTGGAAGATAGAATACATAAACTATTGGAAAGAATATGGGAAGACGAGAACATGCCAGATGGATGGAGGGGAGGAATAATATGTCCTATATTTAAGAAAGGAGATAAACTAGCATGTGAGAATTACAGAGGAATTACTCTATTGAATGTTATTTACAAGATCCTATCAGGTATCCTGAAGGAAAGAATGAAGATATTTTCAGAAGAAATTCTGAGTGAATATCAGTGTGGTTTTAGACCCAACCGGAGTACAACGGATCAAATCTTTGTAATTAGGCAGATGATGGAAAAGTTTTATGAACATGATATTGACCACATGCTCTTTATAGATTTTAAACAAGCTTTCTATAGTGTATGTAGAGAAAGACTATATGAATTACTAGGAGAAATGAGGATACCTGGAAAGATAATCCGGCTGATAAGGATGACACTAGATAACACATGAGCACGAGTGAAAAATGGAAATAAGCTGAGTAAACCCTTTACAATTAATATGGGTGTAAAACAAGGAGATGGATTGTCTTCAGTACTCTTTAACCTTGCACTACTTAAAGCAACCAGTAAAGTGGACCAGGGAGACATTATTTTTAACAAATCAAGTCAGATCTGTGCTTATGCAGAAACTTACACTGAAAAGAGTATATTTAGAATTAGAGAAAGAGGCTACAAATATTGGGTTATTAGTGAATGAGAGTAAAACTAAGAGCATGGTAATGTCCACATCTAACACAAGAAGAACCCCGCATGATATTAAAATAGGCGATAAGACATTTGAGGGTGTGACACAATTTAAGTATCTAGGAGTACTTATTAACAACCAGTGTGATATGACAAACTGTATTAAAGATCGATTACAGGCTGGAAACAGAGCATACTATGCAAACATCAAGATGCTCAGGAATCAACTTATATCGCGAACAACCAAAATGAAGATATATAAGACAATGATAAGACCAGTAGTGACCTATGGCTCTGAAGCTTGGACATTAACTATGGATGATGAGAATACTGTGAAGTGTTTTGAAAGGAAAATACTGCGAAGAATATATGGCCCTGTTAGAGAGTAAGATGGATGGAGAATACGATATAACCATGAACTAAACGAATTGATTGGAAAACAAGATATCGTAAAGTTTATAAAGGCACAGAGAATCCAATGGTTGGGACATATAGAGAGGATGCCGGAGAGCCAGATGCCCAAGAGAATGTTGAAAGGGAGGCTATTCTCCAGGAGGAGGAAAGGACGTCCTAAGAAGAAATGGTTGGATGGTGTGACTGCAGACCTCGTCGCAATGGGAGTGAGAGGATGGATGAGCAAGGCGATGGATAGACCAACATGGAGAGCAGTTGTCCAAGAGGCCATAACCCACCCCGGGTTGTAGCGCCATGGAGTAAGTAAGTAAGTAAGTAAGTATGTTTCATCACATACTGCTGAAATCGTTGTGTGAAGCAAGTCGGTATTGTACCTCTTAAGAGCACGGCCGATTGTTCCTCAGTCCTGCAGTAGAATGGTTCGAATCGCGGTGCTGACAACGGATATCCTGAGTGAGGTACTGTATTTCTCTACACTCACTTCAGGCAAATGTTGGCATGTACCTCATTTCTAGTTCCGGGGCAACTACCCCATCCCCGACTCTAATAATTACAATTTTACATACACTACCACATCCACCTCAAAAACACACATTATCAGACAAATCCCACTCTCACCCGAATACACGGGGCTAAATGAGCACTTTGTCACTAGCCCCTTCAGCTTCCTTTACAATCCACATCTACGCTTATTCTAAACACATACCACATACACAAAATTAGCTGCTGAAATAACAACGCATCTAACACCAATGCAAGGTGGTTAATTTACCGCCCTGGTGAATCTGTTATTACGTAAAGCTATTCAAACGGTAGGCGGTAATTTCAAGTTTCCAGCTAGTGATAAAATTAAGAGTCTCTAAACAGCGAACCTCCACGTCTCCTTTCCCTGAACTAGTTTTTGCACGCATTTAATGGTTATTATAGAACCTGAATCAGTAATCAGAGAAAATTACTCGCGTTAAGGATGCCATTCGCAAGTGATTCTTCTTCACTTACAAGGTAAGTTCGCCGACAGTTCACTTTCCTTCCTTTTTAAGTTTGCATGACTAAAAGACGTTACTACGTTAAGAATTAATATTGGCTTCTACAACGATTAATTACAGTAAATTCCAGCAAATCTTCTAGTTTTTAATGTTAAGAGCATTTCTTAGTCGATAAAGTATTAGCAAAAATGTAAAATTAAGCAATGGTGCCAAACATTGAAGGGCTAATGGGCCCGAAAAGTTTCAAATTGTGAGTTTTTGAGAGCTCTATCAAACTTAAAAAAAAGTTGAAAACCACTTCTGGTTTAAATTCAGTTCCGGAAAATCAGCCTAAAATTGCTTGCTTGTTTACTAGTTTTATTCTTATTCGAACCCTAGCCAAATTTACTTATTTACATAATTCTATCTTTAATGTGATCCTCGGTTCAATTTTTGATTTTTTGAAAAATCTTGGCACTGGAAGTAGTCATAGTGGTTTAAGTGAAACTCTGCATGACTCACACTAGCGCTCGTAGTGGTAGAAAGGGCAAACTGCCAATCTAATCCACTGGATATAGTTGAGTTTCCGGTGAACAACCATCAGTCTACCGCGTGTCATCATGCCGGCACCTCGTAAGAAACGTATAGTGTGTCCTTTATGTTTGGAAAAGTGGAGAAAACAAGGAAAATTAATTACAAATGCACCAACAATAAGATTCAATGATGAACCGGGCTCGAGTCGGCAATCGGTCGAAATGTAACAGGATGCTTTCAACACATTCAGTTGCTTGCCTGAAGGGCTACAAATGTGGATTTTTTCCGCTAGCAGAGGAAACGGCGACAGGTTTGGTTTTAGGATGAGATATGTTCCGAAACCACAACACCGGTTTTGCTCTATTGAAAATGTTTTTTTATAGAGTCGAATGTTCTCGAATGAAGACATGTTGTAAATTGTCCGTTTGAGCTAATCTGTTTTAACAAATATGATAAATATGTCAATATGACAATTTACAACATGTTTTCATTCGAGAACGTTCGACTCTATATCGTTACCAAGGTAAGGTTTTATTGCTTTGGAAAGGGAGTTTGACTCCCATAATGCATTGGCATTGCCCGTGACGGGGGCACACATGTATCGGGTGTCTTGCAATGGCCTTCTCAGTATGTACTAGCCACGCGTCTTGGTGAGATGTACCATAACCAACTGAAGAGCCCAATGGCACACTGGGGCGAAACGCTGGAAATTTGTTTGAGCTAGCCGGGACATTTTATAATATTTGTTTTGTTTATGTCAATTGTCTAGAAGAGAGAAAACTAAGAATCAAGAGAGAAATCTAGTCAAAAAATAGAGAGAAAAATAAGTATCTACATTGTGGGATTACAAATAGGACGCAAGGTTATGGGAAAGTATAAGAAAAGTAGTCTTAAAAATGAGCTATGAAGAAAATAGAACCGTTATAAAGCTAAAGGTGCGTAGCTTCATATGGCGTAAAATAAATGAAAATTACGACCGGTAATTGGTGTAAACTCCAGAAAATCTTCAAGGTATTTCGTGATGTATATCGCAAGATTCACTATCCAAGTGGGACCCAGGATGTACACCCGGGGTGTACCAAAAACCTATTTATGAGCCTAACTTGATTTACCTAGCAGAAACCTCGCAACAGACACGGGTAAATCCGAGAACATTTGCTGGAGTCTAGTATATGTTGCTACTTAGTTTATGTAGAAGTAACAGTAGCAGTTATCGTTACGAAATAACCTATAAAATTCCTTTTCTTCGTTTGAAAGGTGAAGTGAATTTTCGTTGGAGATATTTTGAAGAGAAAACGCATGATGTGGTTCTTCTCACAGGCGTTCCACTCTTTCTCCAGTCAAATGCCGGGATGACAACTTATAACAAGTCCCAGAGCACTTGCTCAATTCCCGCCCTAATAATTGCAGTTCACAACCCACCACCGTCTCTGGCCTTACATGCGCTGGATTGCAGAGGCTGTCCATTTCAAATGCGAGTGGATAAACCCGCGGATATCCACAAAATGTTTCACCATGCGGTTATAGTTTGCATGGCAGTGCGGATAGCGAGTTAGCTGCGGATAATGTTTAGAGTAAATTTGCGAATAGTTTTAGAATACAATGTTGAACTGGATTTGTTTAAATAAGTTTAGTTTTTGCTAAGACCTTTCACGTTTTTTTTTTTTTTTTTGTTATTTCCCAATTTTTTTTTGTATGCTCGGAATATATGAGAATAATAATGAAGTGAGAGAAGCCAGTGATGGAAATACCCTCAATAAGTGTTGCCTACGCAGGTATATCCGACGGCTAAGTACAGGGTCTTTCATATAAAGTAAGAACGGCGAGCGGCGGTTTTGTCATTCGCTGCTGCAGCCGGCTTTGCCGAGCTTGTGGCGCCCACGGCCCCCTGCTGTAGTATTGAAAGCGCGCGCATAGTACAAACTTGACCTTGCCATAAGCGTGCAGGTGTTATCAGTCGCCAGTCTGAACCTCAACTGCTAACATGGTCAGACAGTTATCATTGCAACATCGTATTTTTGTATGTAACATTTTTTAAATTGCGAGTTGGCCCGGCGGGTACGTGATGCATTTATTCAGCAATTTCCTCATGAAGTGCCACCTTCACTAGCACAGATTCACGTAATTGTAAATAACTTTGACACTACTGGCTCAGTGCTCAATTAAAAAAAAAATAATAAACAATCAGAAACATTACAGAGGCAGAACTCACTCGCGTCAGCCAGAATGTGGTTACCATATACAATGCCTGTATAACCCAGGAAGGACGACACTTCCAGCAACTTTTATAAGGTAATATTTCATAGAGGATTGCACACACCGTTAAAGCAGGGGGCCATGGCGCACCACAAGCTCGGTCAAGGCCACCGTAGCATCGGATAACAATACCGCCGCTTGCCGTTCTTAGTTTATATGAAAGACCCTGTAAGTGCTATAATTAGCCACCCGCTGTTTCATATGCCGTTATTCAGAGGAAAAAAACTCAATAAACATTGTCTTGCGATTCACACATGGCCTAGGGGAACACATTTCTCCTCAAATGTCTAAATGTGTAGCTTTAATATTTTATGCTTTATCTAATAAATGTAACATATTATTGTAATCTCCGGTTTTCCCTGTCACAGCTTTCATACCAGCAACACTCTCCCCTATCATTTCACTTCATCTTGTCATTCATTTAATCATTTCACCAAGGGAGTGCGGCAGGCTTTGGCAGCCGGCACAGTTCATATCCTCGCCGTTAGATGGGGGCTTCATTCATTCCATTCCCTGACCCGCTCGGTCGACTGGAAGGAGGCTGTGGATTTTCATTTCCATTGTAATCTCAGTAGATTGCGATAACAAACGTGCGGATGCGGATAAAAGTCGTGCGGATGAGGGGCGGATGCGGATGTCAGTCGTACGGATGCGGGCCGGATGCGATTAACTTAGGGCTCTAGTCATAGGACGTTATCTCATCTGTGTAGTTCACATTGGAACATCTGTTAATCTAATAATCCATCTCCATATTAAACTTACTGACTTCTTCACTCAAATATAGCGATTTTAAAAGGAGGAACCTGTTCCAGACAATTAGAATTTCACGTTTAATTAGATTCATATGGGAGATACAGGGAGTATCGGCTCATTTGATCCCGGCTGTGAACACACAAAGTGGCATTGTTGAACCTTGATATCTGGAGAGCCATCGCTTAGGGTGCCGCCTACACACTAACAGTCGCCCCACGACCTTGCCGCTCTTCCAGCTCTTCGCTTCCTTCCTGAACGATCATAAGATCAACGTTAACACGCTATCCTAGCAATAGTAGCCAATCATTAAAGTTAGCTAAACGAAAGTTGACAAGGGGTCAAAGCATGAATTAATGTTCAGCGTTGCTGCACACTGTTACTGCTTCTGTGACTGAAACCATTTGTTGTTGTTGTTGTTGTTGTTGTTGATTTACAGTATTTAGGGGCTTTGCAACATCACGGCCATGAAGTCCCACGCAATTGGCTGTGTGTGTGGAATTTGTCTGCTAACCTGTGTTATTATGATAGTTGTATTAGTGTGTGTATTTGTAAGTAAAGTGAGGATTGGATTCCAGCCCTCAGACAGAAATTAAATTTCTTGGCAGTTCGGGAATCAAACTCGGACCTCCGGGGTGAAAGTCAAGAATGTTAGACGATACACCACGCGGTGGTCTCGGAAACACTCATTGTGAGTGTTATTTCCATATGCACGAAACGTGACATGTTTTCGGGTTCAGAAGATTTAATTCCAACTACTTGAGGTGAGTAGGGTCTTCTATTCAACCCCCAGTCCAGAAAGTAACGATCCGCCACTGATAATTGGATATCTTGCCGATGGAACAATTTTGGAAACTCTTGTGGAGTTCTGGTCCATTGAGACACGCTGCCGCCGGCCATTCCAAAATGTTGGAACATTCTCAGCGCTCCAACTTACCGTGGGGCTCTGTCGAGCTTTGTTCGGTTTTGGAGGGTTTTGTAGGATGAACACGCGAGGGCAGTTCGCCACGCATTAATGGACCCCGAGCTGTTTAAGGAGATATGTACTGTGTTAGAGAAGAGTTATTAGATTATTCTAAGACCCATAAACTACAAAGGTGGAGTGCTAATTTGCATGACACTGTGTCTACGACCATATCCACGGCGCCAAACCAATATTTACGTTCCTTAAAAGGCTCTCAGAGCTTTGGGGTCACAAGGCACTTACTGCAAAGTATTGGCTGATGTGGACTGAATCAACGCAATAATACACAGGCACTTGTCCCTCACTGTTTTAAGCAACAGGTGAGCATATTTAGGATAATTCAGAGAGATTAATTGGAACTGAAATATTACAAGGTCATTTTGAACAAAACTAATACAGACTTGGAGTCCATTCCAAATAACTTAGAATGTATCGAGTAGCGGTCCGGATACTTATGAACTTCAAACACGTACCTCTGTCCGCCTCGTTGCGTAGGAGATAGCATTCTTGGTTGTCACCACGGAGGCCTGGGTTCGATTCCCGGCTGTGCTAAGAAATTTCATTCTGGTCTGAGATTATTTTAAAAAGCATAAATTACGAAGATTGAGTGCTAATTTGCATGACACCGTGTCTACGACCATATCCACGGAGCCAAACCAATATTTACGGGATACACTCATCCTCATGAGGACAAACTGAGAAGAGGCGGGTTCGATTCCTACCTCAGCCATCCTCGAAGTGGTTTTCCGTGGCTTACCCACTTCTATTCCAAGCAAATGCTGGGATGGTAACTAACTTAAGGCCACGGCTGCTTCCTAACCAAATCCTACATTGATTACAATTACACACATTGGTACACACATGTCAGACAACTTCTACACACACACACCAAAGTACACGGGGCCATATGACCACGATGTCGTAAAGCCCATGATGAAACTACAACAACGGCACAAACCTTTGGAAACCACTTGTAGAGTTCACGCCACGGTTGAGTTGTCAGTTGTGTGGAAAGCAACTCGGGAATCAATTGCACATGCTTGAGGCTCTCTGACTGCATGGGCACCCACAGGGGGGGAGGGGGGGGGACAAGGAGGGGAAATGCCGCTCCCCCCCTATCTCCCCCCCCCCCTTGGAATCCTGAAAATATTTCTATTGTTCATTGTCACACCAGTTTATTTCATAAATTGAAGTTATTGATAGTTAACTGATTTTGATGCAGGAAATGGCACAGTTTATTTTACTTAGTAATTTTGGATTATTTGAAGATACTGTATCTCCAGTTATTTAGAAAATCGGCAAACTGGATTAACATAACCATTTTTACTTTTGTTGATACATGGTGATGCAACTACTCTTAACCTGTTTTTAAGAAATTAACATTATGACGATGATTCACAAAGACAAGCGAACTTTTATGGACAAAAGCTCTGAAATGCATAGACGTTAACCATTGTGAAGATGGTATTAAATATCATCCATGTTGACTGATCATCATCATCATCATCATCTTCATTTCCCCTTTTCCAGCTGACACTGGGTGGGGGCAAATATGGTTCCTCTCCACTTTGCTCTGTCGTTCCACCATTCCTCTTCCGACACGGTGTTCCAATCCAGGTTCCGTTTTCTAATGCTATACTTCACAGAGTCCATCCAACGCATTCTTGGTCTTCCTCGTCCTCTCTTCCCTGTCATCCGTCGTTCCAGTGCTCGTCTTGGTAGCCTTACTTCATTCATCCGTTTGACATGTCCAAACCATCTCAATCTGTTTTGCTCCAGTTTGCCATTTAGTTTCTGTACTCCCAGTTCTTTCCATATATCTTCATTTCGCACTCTGTCTCTCTTCGTTTTGACTGATATTAATCTCAAATTTCACACATCCTATAATTATTTAATAAATCTTTTTTGTGACCTTTCACTTATTTAAATCAATGACTTATTGTAAGGATATCCATTTTCTTTTTAGGCTTTTGTTAACATACCGTAGTTTCTAAGATTTTTCACGCTGACGAAGTTATCTCTGATATAACGGAACTTGTACGTGATAATTTAATTATTAAACTACTTTCTAGTGTTTGACAAGGCGCTTTTATAATTTGATCAAAAACTATGAACTAAAAAAACCTATTCCTTCCATTCATGCCATAAAGATAATCAGTGGCGGATCCAGGCCTTGTGGGGCCCTGGGAGATATCATAAGGTGGGGCCCACAACAATAGGAAATAATAAACTCTCAAATGAAATGGAAAGTAGCTTTGTAAAAATAATAAAATAAAGAATAGTTACAATATTTTGAATACACTACAGTACATTTTCAGCCTATTTTCAATTTTGAAAAAAAAAAAAGCTTATGAGATCACCTTTTGTCCGTGTGTGTGGGCGCGTGTGTGTGTGTGTGTGTGTGTGTGTGTGTGTCCCTAATAAATTCTAAACGGCTCTAGCGATTTCAATGAAACTCGGTAAATCCATAGCACTATTCCGGACGACCCCGACCGTGCCCTTCAAATTTTGTTACGTCTCACCAATCCAACGTGGCGGCTGTGCGAAATATTTCACCAGCATTCAATGTCTTCGAAACTATTCCCGATATGAACCTGAATTTTTTTACGGTGATAAAGGGAACTACTAGAAGTTCACCTATGTGACTTTTGAAAAACTTGTATCTACAAACCAAATTGGCGGCCATGCGAATATGCGACTTTTAAAAAGACGTTCCTCGCGATTTAACAAACCAAACGCAATGAAACTTGGTACAGTATATGTTTATACAAGTTGTAATGCACCGACATCTAATTTGGTTCAATTGTTTACATAACCACAAGATGGCGGATGTGCGAAATATTTCACCGGCATTATATATCTCTGAAACTATTAGCGGTATCACCCTGAAATTTTGTACGGAGATAAAGGGCACTACTGAAGTTCATCTATAAGATTTTCAAAAACCGGTTAACTACAAAACGAACATGGCGGCCAAGCGAATTTCAAAATTTTAAATAGATCTTTCTCGCTATTTAATGTTCCAACCGCAATGAAATCTGGTACAGGAAATGTTTATACACATTGTAATACACTGGTATCTAATTTAGTTCAATTGTTTACATAACCTCAAGATGGCGGCTTGGCGAAATTTAAAATTAAGTTTTTATTTCTTTTGTCGTAATCATGCGATCGATGTGAAAGTTTGAATAATGAACCTACGCAATAAATTTCCTTTAATGGTACATGACTCTATGGCCTATACATTTAACAATCCAACATGGCTACCATCCGAAATATTTAGACGGCTCTGAATATCTACGAATCTATTATAGCAATCAAACTGATTTTTTTATGTTCATAGGGGCTATGAACTTAAGTTCACCTATAGGACCTTAAATAACCTGGTGATCACAAATCCAACATGGCGGCAACGCGAATTATAAATACTCACATGGACGTTTCTCGCAATTTAACCATCCGAGTGCAGTGAAACTTGGTACAGTAAATCCTTATACGAATGTTAATCCACTGGCATCTAATTTATTTCAATTTTTTCTATAACCTCAAGATGGCAGCTGTGCGAAATTTTAAAATCTCCTTGTTACTTCTTGTGTCCTAATCAAGTGATTGAAGTTTGAATACTACACGTACACAATAATCTTCATGTAACAGTACATAACTCTAGGACCTACATATATAAAATCCAATATGGCGACCATCGGAAATATTTAGTCGGTTCTCAATATCTACGAATCTATTACAGCAATCAAACTGAAATTTTGTATGTAGATAGAGGCAATTAACATAAGTAGAATATATGAAAATAGGCTGTATAGTTCTTCACGGAACTACTTGTTTTAATAATATGAAAGAAACCTTGAAGTCCCCTTGAAGAAGATTATGTAAACTATGAAATACCGGTAATAAAATATTACTTTGCGACTTCTTTTCCGGCTGAAGTCTTCTATTATTTCACTGAAATCGAAGCTTGCTAAACGGGCAAGGGAGGTCATAGCTGCACTGAAAAAAAAAAAAGAATTATAAATTAGTCTGAAAAGTATAATTAATTAATTAATTAATTAAATTTTAAAAATCCATGGCGTGGGGTCCCCCAGACGCGGAACTTTGGGCGGTCGCCCTCATCGCCCTCCCCTAAATCCGCCACTGAAGATAATGTACACAACAGTTTCAGAGCAGCCTAATAATGACTATCAAGAAGCAAGTAAGAAATAGAACGAAAATTGCGGGGGGGGGGGGCTACGTCTCATCACCACCTAGTGACAGGTAGTTAATAAAAAATGAAAAATATTACTCCCTCCCCCTTCTCCTCCCTCCTGGAAAAAGTTCTGTGGACGTCCATGACTGACTGTCCTCTGTACGAGTTCGCAACCGGGGCTGACTGGCCAAAAACCATTGCGTAAACTGTACACTAGTACACCGTCTATCGTCAGTTCATGGGAGGTCGAGATGGAATGCGCAAACGAAAAAATTAAAGACGTTATCCTGCAATCACTCCACTATAGTATTAACCTTCATTAGTTGTACGTGCAATATTATTAGATGATGTGATACGGACTAACCAATATGTGCATACCATTAAAGACCGATAACGAATCTTTCAGATATGATTGCATCTCTCCCAATGAACTTGGAACAGGAAATGCTTACGCCACGACCAGATGGCTGATCTTATCAAGGTCGCGGGTAGAGCACGACGTTTAAGATTCACAAGAAGACACTCCACTTAACATAATGGAACCAGGATACGTGTGAAGTTTAGCGCGGGTAATATGGGGGATCATAAAAGAATAAATTATACGCAAAATACTGATTATGTTAATAATATACTTACAAGAATGTTGCAGTGGGGATAATTGCTGGGTCATCTAAATGAGCTCATTATCGTCATTACTGTTATTATAATACACTAATTCCGAAGATATCGTATTATTATGTATTTTTACTTGCTTGCCTACGAAACCACTCAAAACGTATGCATTATTTCTGTGGTAGACGAGAGTGTTAATGGACCAAATGCGTACCTACTGTAAGAGAATAATAATGAGATAACAGAAATGGCTAAAGAACAGAAGCGAAAAGAAGCCACAGGAATAATACCCGGCATATCTACATAGGTAAGTACACAGTCATGCCAATATTTTATCACCAACCATCTCGTTGCGTAGTGGCTAGCAGTCTTGTGATATCACGGTTCTCTGCGTACCGGTACTTGGAGATTAGGTGCTTAACATTAAAACATTCAGATATATTGATCACGGAACTCATTTAAAGCATTGCAATTTTCGTCACATTTTTTTTTTGTTCTTCCTTATATTAGTGTTGTTTCGGTTTGTTTTCATATTTACGTTGTACTGAATACCGTTTGACGTTAGACCGATCAACTACAACACAGTGAAGGCAGTACGGGAGGGAGTGAGATGGGAAAGTGAGCGAGAGAGACAGACTATAGTCTTCCCCCACTATTGCTGCAAGGCCATCCATGTCAGAAGCACGCCGGAGTGCAGCCGGCGTGCTTTATGGACACATCTAATTTAGGGGTTTGGTGGCATCGTAGTCGTGTAGCCCCGAGCACTTGAGTCTGTGTTTGTGTGGGGGAATTTGTCTGACGACCGGTGTTTCTGTGGTGACTGTGGTAGTAATATTAAAAATATTGTTATTGGTTCTACGTCCCTTTTAGAGCGCTCGGGTACCAGGATTTGGCCCCGAAGGGGATCTTTAACGTGCCAGTAAATCTACTGACACAGCTCCCTCACATTTGCGCACCCTCAAATGCCAACTGGCTGCGCCAGGATTCGATCCTGCAACCTAAGACACAGCAAGCGAGTACGTTACCGCTAAGCCACGCAGCCAGCTAAACTTGGGTAGTGTGTATAGCTAATTATTAGGGTCGGCATTGTCATAGGTGCCCCAGGACTAGAATTAAGGAACGATCCACGCCAGCGCAGCGGCGGGATTCGAACCTGCGAACTCCGGACTTGTTGCAGCTTCCCATAGCAGTCATGGTGCGCGATTTAACGTACACGGCTACACCACAGTGCGACAAAGTTATTGTAGAACAAAATCTGTAATCGCTCCCTATATTATTCTGCTAAGGTCCCATTCCAGTTTTGTACCGAAAATAAGGTCCTATTAACACCAACCTACACATATGGGGTACCTACGGGTTCCGCATAACCAATGTGTGCGCGAAACATACTTACTTACACCTTAAATGCCGCACAATTAAATAATAGTACATTATGCAACGAGCCTATAATGGCTATAATTAAGACACGAGTATTTTTATAAAACTAGCGTATGCGAGTTGTATAATTTCCATACGAGTGTCTTAATTACCATTATAGGCGAGTTGCATACGACTGTTTATGCTCAACGATAATTATAACTTTATTATATGTTTTAACATAAATATTCATAAATATCTGTTCAGTCACTAGAATGTTGTGATCGGGTGCTGCGGTGGGTAGTATATCTCTGTTCTCCAAGCTCTCTGGACAACCGACGCATGCGCTCTGTGTGCTTCAATGCCATATGTTCAGATTGTGCTCCAGTATTCAGTAAAACTATCACCGAAGTCGTTTCAAAACCACGCGCTGTGTAGAAATTGATTTGGGGGATATTAAGGTACAGTGCCATTTCTTGACTCATATTCACCAGTTTATTTACGCGAACATATGGACGGTGCAATTTCGGTAATTTATATAAACATGTTGGATTTTGAGCGCATGCGCGAAGGTATCCTTATCTAATTGGTCACACAACTTTTTCTTGAGCTCTGATTGGTGGGAGAAACTGTTTTATAATGAAAAATAGTGTTATAAAGAGCCTCATTATGATACAGTTTTCTGACACATAATAGTTAGGGCCGAACATAAATACCATTTTGCACTCGAGAAAAGGCTTATAAAGTCATAAAATAAACTCATGAAGGAATGGCAAGTCAAGTCGTTTCCAAGCAACAGTAGCTCTTGACGAGACACGGCCGACGGGATGCGAGTAGCGCTCTCCACTACCGGTATAGAAAATGAGGCTCTTTACATGAAATCCCGTTAGTTACTCTACTGCTCATACAGCACTGTACACCCAGTATTGCTTAACAAAGACTTGACACTATTTGTACCGCGGCGTACTGCTAAGCGAACCTGCCACTAGACCGCGGGGCAGCGTGGCGGCATTGCCAAGATACCTAACCTATATGTCTTTCTGTATTTCCAGACTGTATTCATGCTTTGCATTTCTTGCATTGCATTGGCATGTTTACTTTTGCCTGAACTTATGTGAACATTTCCAGACTGTATTGATGCTTTGCATTTCTTGCATTGCATTGGCATGTTTACTTCTCATGTGCCTGAACATTATATTGAACCCTTTATCCTCTGATGGATAAATGATTCGATGTTTTATTTCTACAATTAATTAATATTTCCACCAGCGTCATGAAATAGCCAGACGAAGATGAGGAAACTTCAAGCATTTGTTGGAGACAGTGGGACATACCTGCAGCAGTTTGACAAAAGGCTAAATACTTAAGGATTGTGAAAAGAAAGAGCCTAGCAATGTTTCAGAAGGACAGGTGGTGGCTACCTCAAAATAGAAGGGACGCGTGGTGAGACACGCTTATGGCATGTTCATTGTACTATTCGCGCCTAGAAAAAATATAATGCAGTAACGTGAGTGGCTGATGGTACTACTGGATACTCCTACGAGGCCGAGGTCTGATAAAAACCGCGAAGTTAACGAAAAAGTGGAACCAATGGGAGATGAATGCTTACGAACGCGCCAAGTCTAGCTTGGGTACGCGATAGCTAGCATTAACGCGGCAGATCGGCTAGACAACATCTCTACGATCGATTCTAGAATTAATGGGCATATTCTTCACCTGCGCAATTTTACGAGTTCAGTGATATTTGTTTCATTCCTGTACCACTATTATTTTGAGAAATTTGTATATAATTTCCCCCTCTATCGATACCTAGGGCCAATTCATTTATAAGTGGCGTGAAGAGCCAAGACATTATTACATTTTGTGCGTCTGAGGACGTAGGCTGACGTCATTGTGTGTGTCGGAAGACACAGGTTATTATATTTTGTGCGTCTGAGGACGTAGGTTATTATTACATTTTGTGCGTCTGAGGACGTAGGCTGACGTTATTTTGTGTGTCGGAGGACACAGGTTGACATCTTGTGTTTTGCGCGTCTGAGGACGTAGGCACTTGTACTTTGCGTGTCATGAGGACACAGATTTTATTTAATACAAATGTGTTGTAAATTCAGTGTGATAGATAGTCACAGTACCATTTTGTAGGGACAGTATCATCGACAATTCGCCCAACAGACTGTTCTGGGGAAATAAGTACCTAAAACGGTGAATTTAGTAGACAGATATCGAGTGTGTAATAATCTATAACTTTTTGCATCAGCACGAGAGATGACATCGCTTATCCTGGAAGAAGTTTGGAACTGTCAACACTCCGTCGAGATGTGTGAGATGAGCTAAGCAGCATAAAGTAGGGAGATGGCTGCAGATGTTCGCTGACGGTGACTGGCCGAGGATGAGTACTGAATAATATTCTTATTATCTGACAAGTTAACTTATGGTATATGGGACATATTTTGTTTGTAAATATCTTGCTTGTGTTGATTAACGTAGTGTATTTAGTTTTGGTCTGACACACCTTTTGCATGGAAACAGCTCGCACATTTTTTCACAGTCGTAAGTTGTTGTTTGATTGTTTTAATTAACGTGGCTATGTGGACGACCGTGTTCGCATATGTTTACGTAATGCGGTTAAGAAACGTCTCTCGGAGATATGTTGTGTTTCAGAAGTAGGTCTGAATTAATATAATCATACAGTAGATTGGAGGGTAAATTAATCTTGTAATGTTTATTATTGATCAGATTCAGTGAGTTTATTGCCGTTGGAGCAATGTGAGTTGTGGCGAAGAGCAGTCAGCTCTCTCGTAGGTTTTATTTTCTTAAATAGATTGTGAGCATCTGATTCAACCGACCTGTGTGAAAAGTGTTATGTCATTTCCAGCAGTGTGTGTGTATTTTATTGGTCATTACAAGCGGGAATTTCAGCTTAGACTGATTTCTGTCAGCTTGGTGCCAAGTCCATATCGTTACCTTGCGAGGACATATGTGGCTATATCGATTAATGTCTTACCATATGTTTATGTGGTTGAGATTTGTTGCCGTTGATTCTACGAGATAACGGGACAGTTGGTCAAGTTATTTTTACACACTGGAGCTGGACGATGACAAGAGTTGAGGAAGGGGGAAGCTGTTTTCACAAGGCGGGATGAAAGGATTGCATCGAGGTCATTAGTGGAGTGCTTGTTGGCTCCGTAAAATTACTTGAAATACAGAATAAGAACTCATCGATGATAAAAATTGTTTAAATAAATGGGAGTTGCCTACGAATCACTATAATCTCCGAAGCGTTAGCTTAACGTGCATTTTTGTTCATATAAGGTAATCTCAGCCGGTGAGGCTTTTGTTGTTGTTGGTTTCATTCCATGTTTATGTTCCGTATTAGTGACCCGTGCAGTCACGTGCGATGCTGTCTTTTCCTTGTTTGTGTATTGAGCAATTGGCCGTGTTGGCAGCTCATTTGTCAGATGCGTCATCGCACTGAAGGAGGGTCTCGAGGGAGATTCCTGTAAATATTAGATTTTAGATTGTGTGTCAGCATTAATTTTAAGGGTTTTTATTAGTGTTGTGTCCTATATCCGTAAACGTTGATTTACGAGATGATTGTTCGTAAGCATCGTGGCTGTTAACCGCTCTAAACGAACAGTCATCCAAGTACTCATTCCCCGTAGTTAGTCATTACGCGTACATAAAATCCCAATGCAAGTTAGTGGAACTTGGATCCACATTTTTACGAGGGGGAGATCCGTCTGACTCCTCAACGTTGATAGATATTTCTGTCATGGGAAGATTCAGGGAGGAATATTATTATTTTTGTTGACTATATTCATTTTTTTGCACTAATAGTCATTAAATTATGTTATTATTTTACGTCTTGTCACTTCCTTTCTTAATTATAGTTTTAATCCTATGACCCTTCCCTCAGTGGAGCATGTTGTTTGGCGAACGTAAACATCACACTATGAACTGAGCGCGACCCCTTGATCAAGATTCTTGCATATAAACACTGCGATTCTGAAGGGTTCATAGGAGGTAAACTGGCGCGGCCAAGCGTGGGGCGGTTCACTGTGGTGTAGCGGCAAAGAAATTGCACATGTCAATGTAAGCGTAGTTGGGTTTACAAACTGACGCAACAATGAAGGTGTATTTTTGTTGCTGGTTCGCTGCTGGAACACATTTAGTTGGCGTATTTGAATAAAACTGACATGCCACAAGTGGAGGCAGATATGACAGTATTTAATCACCGGAAAGTGATATTTTATTAAAAGTAATTGAGGCGAAGAGGATACCGCCAACAGTGTGAAATATAAATTAAAATCAGGAGTTTGCAATGTAAAATACGGTTCACGTTTTTGTCTATTGAATTAATGTAAAAGTAATATACGTGATATCGGGCGCCCAATGATTAAAGTTAAAACTAGATTTGTTTAGAAAGTCAAACTCATGAAAATGTTAGGAGGCTGGTAGCCTTAAATGACAATTAATACTTTGTTAATTTGTCAGTGTTAATATCAGATCAGGATAACAATTTAATGACTGAATATGTGTTTGGGTTTAAAATAAATAGAGTAAAATTAGAACCTCTCAGAGATGCAATCGACTAGTGGGATTAAATGTAAAAATAAATGAACTGAGCAGGGTAAAGAAATTAAATGTGCATTGGGATTGTATGTGTGTGTCAGGGGACATTGCTTTATGCCATTTCCCTAATGTCTCATATAAAGTATATAACATGGCAACAGTAGAACTGATTCAAGAAATCATTGAAAATGCCGCTAGGAGGACACAGGAATTGTTGGACACTAAATTGGCGGAACAGAGTGAATCATTAAACACTAAACTATCTGAACAGAGTGAATCATTAAACACTAAACTATCTGAACAGAGTGAATCATTAAACACTAAACTATCAGAACAGAGCGAATCATTAAACGCGAAACTATCCGAACAAAGTGAATCACTAAACAATACTATGTTAGAACAAAGTGAGTCTATAAACAAACTATCTGAACAAAGTGAATCATTGCGGACACAATTAAACAACAGTAGGATTGAACAAAATGAATATCAGGCGGAACAAGCTAGATTATTAAAAAGTGAAATCAATGACACTATAAATTCGCAGTTAGAGGCGTTAACCGCAGAGATGAAGGATCACACTAATCAACAGATGGTATTGCTGGCCCTAGATGTTAGTAAAAACAATGAAAAACAATTAGATCAGATTAAGAAAATGGAAACTATATTTGATCAAAAACTTAGCATTCTGGATGAAACGGTGGTAGGTAAATTAGAGCAAATTGAACTAGCATGCACTATGAGTACGAGCGAGGTCAAGATAGCTCAGGATAAGATGGAAGGACGATTTAAGGAAATCGAAAAAAGCGGCAAGGTCATTCAACAACAATTATCAGCGGTAGATGAAAATATATCCGGCATAATTAAAGATATGGACCGTCTCGAAATAAAATCAGCGGAGCAATGGAAAAGCCTAGAAGCGGATCAGGATCAATTAAAGAATACCATCGACGAAAGGCTGAGCCAGATAGAAAGCAATCAGGATGACACTAAAAGCCAGATTGAGGAGAAAGTAAGCACGATTAAGGAGCAAATAAGAAAAGATTGGCGAAAATGAATATCGATTCTAAAGAGGAAAGATCAACCATCCTTAAGACAGTAGGCGAAAATCATACTCGTATTCAAGCATTAGAACAAGAAATTAAGAGTAAACTTAAAGAACAGACAGGATCATTAAAGCTGAACTGAGGTCGATAGAACAATCCTCGATATTTAAAACGGGAACAATGAAAGATAAGCAGGACGACTCAAATAGCCCGGAGGGGACGAGCACAGCAGGAAGTCAAACTCAGACAGAGAGCCCATTAACGACAAACACGGAGGGGTTTCGCAAGAATATTGAAAGGAGTTCCACACACAGGACGGTCATCAGCCCACACAACTTATCCAAGTAATTCGCTCGAACGATTATAAACCGCAGAAGTACACGGAGAATGCAGGGGTGACACCTAAAGCCTTTATTAAAGAAATTGAAGATCATTACAATGACACTGGGGTACCTGAAGCACGTAAGTTAAGAATGATGGAGAGATTTTTATCAGGAAATGTCCTTACATGGTTTTTAAGCTTCAAATATACATTTGGAACTATGGCAGATTTTAAAATCGCGTTTCTGCGCAAATACTGGTCTCCGGCATTGCAACAGAGTTTAAGGATGGAACTTTACTCTAGGAAATACCAAACTACCCAGCAAACGAAATACTCAGATTTCTTTAACATGCAAATGCTAAAATTTCGCGACCTTGATTATCCTTTAAATGAAGCGGATCTGGTGATGACTATAGCGCGGTAATTACCAGTCAACGTGAAACAAGTACTAGTCTCAGCGAACGTTAGTACGGCCTTACATGCAGAACAGATATTACGCAAGATAGATGAGACTACATCTCATAATCATTATAGAGGGGGAAGACAACTGGAGTTAGTCAATACGACAGAGGTCATAAAACCAAAACAGGCGAACACTAAAACGCAGGGTGCAAATACAAGCACATCCACACCTAGGCGGAACCAGGAAGAGGTAGAAAACAGACCGTACCAGCGTAACGAGAATAACTATAAAAATAGGTCATATCAAGGCAACAATAGATATCAACAGAGAGGGTATCAGCAATGGCGTGAAAATCGAAGAAATGAGGGGCCTTATGGAAGATACGGTAATTACAATGGGAATCAAAGATGGAAAGGAAGGAGAGATCAAATTCAAGGAGAGGCACGTAATTATCGAAATGACTGGAATGATAGGCACGCTCAATCACAAAATTACCTAGAGGAATTACACGCTAGTCAAGGTGGAGAGCAAGGACGATGGGAAATAGCCATTGGGAACATGAAGAATCCAGACACACATACTGAGGAAGCTGGAAGTCTACTGAGACAAGAGGAATGTCAGGGGCGTGGGCGACAAAATGATGATGGGAGTCGCAGCGGAGCTAAAAAAAATCTAAATTTGGATAAAGGAGACAGTCTACAAACGAAACAATCGGAGGTTGAAAATGGATGGATAGTAGCGAACATACAAGAATGGATTGCTTTGCCAGAAGATTGCCTGGAGGAGACGGTGAAACCACGGAACGATGAAATTAGGCAGTTACCCATTATTTACGTGAGGATTGGTGGAATTAATATAAGATGTTTATTGGATACGGGGTCGCAGATCAGTCTGGTATCGGAGGCCTTGGTTCGAGAGTTGGGACGGAGTCAGAATATTCCTGTGATTCCCGTACCACAACTCAAAGTGAGGGGTGTTATTCCTGAACGCACCGTCACTTGTAAACGTCAGGCATACTTAGAGCTAAACATATTGGAACACACTTTTGGGCAAACATTCATTATCATGGCAAAGATGAATTTCAATATAATTCTTGGTGCAAATTTCATTTGCGACTATCAAGCAGTGATAGATTTGCACAAGAACACAGTCAGTTTTAGAGAGTATGATCAATTGAAGAACGTGGGATTGCATTTGGATGAAATCACTACCGGAAGAGATGTAAATTCTTGGACATTGGAAGCAATATAGGAAGAGACGGAAGAGGAGATACGAAAGGCAGAAGATAACATCATAGAAGGAGCTGTTGTGGAACTAGATGAGGAGAGTGAATCCCAGGAGATATGGTCTTTATTAACAGAAGGAGATGACTGTGATGTACAATTTGAAGAGTTACTACAGGAGCGGCTCAATGACATTCAACTTGGGGGTGAACATAGAAAACAATTGGAAGAGATTTTAAGGAAGCACAAAGCAGTATTCGATACAGTACCTGGGAAAATATTAAATTTCAAATATTCAATGCAAGTCGAGGATTGGTCACCTTTCAAAAGTAGATTGTACCCAATTCCGGAAAAATATCGTGGTCAAGTCAAGGTCATTATAGATGAGATGTTACAAGCTGGAGTGATAAGGAAGACAGCTACACCTTATCTAAATGCGATTTTGGCAGTCACAAAACCAAATGGATCTATTAGACTTTGTTTAGATGCCAGAAATCTCAACATGAGACTCATTTTTCCTGAGTATGACAGAGCGCCAATTATCAGAGACGTACTAAAAGGCTTTAAGAACAAGAGCATTTATTCATCAGTTGATTTGACGTCCAGTTTCCACCATATTGAATTGGATGAGAAGTCACAGCTTCTAACTGGCTTCTTATTCGATAACCAAACGTTCAGCTTCGTCCGAATGCCTTTTTGAGTCAAAACAGCGGGCTGTGCTTTAATCCGAGCACTGGATCGGAATCTAACCGAGGAAGTTAAGGAGATGACGGTGCGCAACATTGATGACATTCTGCTGGCATCCGACAACATTGAAATTCACATGGAAAATTTAGATAAAGTATTAGGCAACCTTAATACATCAAATTTCAAAGTAAACCTGAAGAAATCGCATTTCTTCAAGAGCGATATCTTATATTTGGGTCACATCATTGACAAGGAGGGAGTGAAGCCAAACCCAGCTAAGATCGAAGCGATAAAGAATTTCCCTACACCAACGAGAGTCAAGCACATTCGGGCTTTCTTAGGCATAACGGGATTCTTTAAAGAAAACTGTCCAGGTTACACGGAGACTGTAGCTCCAATGCAGGAAATGCTAAAAAAGAATAATAAATGGTTGTGGAATGCGGAATGCAAGAAGGCGTTCCAAGCAACAAAACAGCTACTGGAAAACTGCATTAAGTTAGGATATCCAGATTTCAAGCACAAATTTATAATCCAAGCGGATGCTTCACTAATTGGTATAGGTGCCATGCTCTACCAAGAAGATCCAGCTAACCTGCAACATAAAACATATTTGGCATTTGTCAGCCGAAAATTGCGTAAGCACGAGCGCAATTATACTGTAACGGAACTAGAGCTGTTGGCCATCCTTCATGCGCTACAACAATGGAAAAGAATAATTTATGGTTACCCCATTGTTGTCAGGACTGATCACAAGGCACTAACATTCTTGTTTAAGACGTCGATGGGAAGCGAACGTGTGACACGTTGGTCTATATATATTCAGCAGTTTAGCATTGAGATCGAACATTGTCCAGGGAAGATGAACGTGATTCCGGATGCACTCAGCAGGAACCCAGAGCCTGATGTTGAAGAAACAGCGATGGTACAACACTTGGAGTTAACACCGAAGGACCGGGAATTCTTGGAGGAGTTACGTGAGATACAGCGAGAACAGGAAGGGGAACCATGGATGATGCTATTAATTCAATACTTTAGAAAGCAGTTACCTACAGGAACACCTGCATTTCGAGAAGCGAAAGCCAAAGAAGGAAGATATGTTTATGTCAACAATTTGCTGCACAAATGGGTAGATAATGACCACACCAAGTTACGCATACTAGTACCTGCATCTTTAGAGCGAGGATTGACATGGCATACTCACGAAAGTTCCGGACACATCGGAGTAGACAAATGCGAAGCGACAATAGGAGAGACATTTACATGGCCACGTATGAGAACAACTATATGTGACGTCATTACGACTTGTGATCCTTGTCAGAGGACAAAGCCCAATAACTATTTAATGTGGCAGTATCCTAGACCATTGCTACCTCAGAAACCCTGCGAGCTAGTGGCCCTGGACTGTTTCGGTCCAATCCCGAAAGGTAGGCGAGGTTGCCGTCACTTGCTAGTGTGCATTGATGTGTTTTCTAAGTTTGTCGTATTATGCCCCATTCAGAAAACTATATCGAAACAAGTACTCAGTCGTATTCGAAATAGAGTTATTCCAATCCTTGGAAAACCAGAATTTATATTGTCAGACCATGGCAGCTATTTTACAAGCGCCAAATTCAAGAAAGGTATGGAGGACATGGGTATAAAACACGTTTTAAGCAGTATCCGACATGCCCAAGCTAATCCAAGTGAGCGAGCAATAAAATGTGTGACATCATACTTGAGAATCGTCATTCCCAAAGAACATCATAAGTGGGTGGATAAAATTAAGGATGTAGAGACATGTATGAATTCTACCAGGCACGAGTCAACAGGACAGATCCCTATGGTCTTACACAAAAACGAGTATCCAGTGAGAACGTGGAAAAGCATCATTAACTGCCCACAAGATCCCATGATAGCACCTGACCTGCGAATAGAGAGAACAAGAGCCTACATGAGAAAACAAGCAGATCGCAGATTACGGCGATTGAGAAATAAGAGATTTCACCGTGATCTAGATATCAACCAGCTCGTTTTGGTGAAACGACCCGCTACATCGGATCCAGAGAAGAAGATCTTCAGCAAATTCTGTGAAAAGTTCATAGGACCCTATTCTATTGTAAGAAACCTAGGAAATAATGCATACAGAGTGAAAGAGTTAAGCACAGGAACAATGCCGGTCTACAATGCAGCCAATTTAAAAACGTATCGAAGAAGTGAACCATGGGAGCACCGAAATAATGATGCAGTTTAAATATATGGACGCCCTATATCAACCAAGTGGACGGGGGGCAGTTGAGTACGGCACGTGAAGGAGGAAGTGGAGATGGTGTTGACAAACATTATCGAGACGGGCAGAGTGTTGCCTAAGGCATCAGCGCGTCACGCAAGCAGCTGAAAGGGTGAGGTCCAAGCAGGAAATAAAACGAGTAAATGCCATTCAAGACAGGAGCGGCTAGACCAAGTAATAGGAAAGGGGTGATTCTGAAATAAAACAAATTGGCCTACGGAAGTCTTTAAAAAATTATCGACTTTATCCTAAGTTCTAAATTTTGTGAGTGGAGGAGTTGTGAACCCTTTATCCTTTGATGGATAAATGATTCGATGTTTTATTTCTACAATTAATTAATATTTCCACCAGCGTCATGAAATAGCCAGACGAAGATGAGGAAACTTCAAGCATTTGTTGGAGACAGTGGGACATACCTGCAGCAGTTTGACAAAAGGCTAAATACTTAAGGATTGTGAAAAGAAAGAGCCTAGCAATGTTTCAGAAGGACAGGTGGTGGCTACCTCAAAATAGAAGGGACGCGTGGTGAGACACGCTTATGGCATGTTCATTGTACTATTCGCGGCTAGAAAAAATATAATGCAGTAACGTGAGTGGCTGATGGTACTACTGGACACTCCTACGAGGCCGAGGTCTGATAAAAACCGCGAAGTTAACGAAAAAGTGGAACCAATGGGAGATGAATGCTTACGAACGCGCCAAGTCTAGCTTGGGCACGTGATAGCTAGCATTAACGCGGGAGATCGGCTAGACAACATCTCTACGATCGATTCTAGAATTAATGGGCATATTCTTGACCTGTGCAATTTTACGAGTTCAGTGATATTTGTTTCATTCCTGTACCACTATTATTTTGAGAAATTTTTATATAATTTCCCCATCTATCGATACCTAGGGCCAATTCATTTATAAGTGGCGTGAAGAGCCAAGACATTATTACGTTTTGTGCGTCTGAGGACGTAGGCTGACGTCATTGTGTGTGTCGGAAGACACAGGTTATTATATTTTGTGCGTCTGAGGACGTAGGTTATTATTACATTTTGTGCGTCTGAGGACGTAGGCTGACGTTATTTTGTGTGTCGGAGGACACAGGTTGACATCTTGTGTTTTGCGCGTCTGAGGACGTAGGCACTTGTACTTTGCGTGTCATGAGGACACAGATTTTATTTAATACAAATGTGTTGTAAATTCAGTGTGATAGATAGTCACAGTACTATTTTGTAGGGACAGTATCATCGACAATTCGCCCAACAGACTGTTCTGGGGAAATAAGTACCTAAAACGGTGAATTTAGTAGACAGATATCGAGTGTGTAATAATCTATAACTTTTTGCATCAGCACGAGAGATGACATCGCTTATCCTGGAAGAAGTTTGGAACTGTCAACACTCCGTCGAGATGTGTGAGATGAGCTAAGCAGCATAAAGTAGGGAGATGGCTGCAGATGTTCGCTAACGGTGACTGGCCGAGGATGAGTACTGAATAATATTCTTATTATGTGACAAGTTAACTTATGGTATATGGGACATATTTTGTTTGTAAATATCTTGCTTGTGTTGATTAACGCAGCGTATTTAGTTTTGGTCTGACACACCTTTTGCATGGTAACAGCTCGCACATTTTTTCACAGTCGTAAGTTCTTGTTTGTTTGTTTGTTTTAATTAACGTGGCTATGTGGACGACCGTGTTCGCATATGTCTACGTAATGCGGTTAAGAAACGTCTCTCGGAGATATGTTGTGTTTCAGAAGTAGGTCTGAATTAATATAATCATACAGTAGATTGGAGGGTAAATTAATCTTGTAATGTTTATTATTGATCAGATTAAGTGAGTTTATTGCCGTTGGAGCAATGTGAGTTGTGGCGAAGAGCAATCAGCTCTCTCGTAGGTTTTATTTTCTTAAATAGATTGTGAGCATCTGATTCAACCGACCTGTGTGAAAAGTGTTATGTCATTTCCAGCAGTGTGTGTGTGTGTATATTATTGGTCATTACAAGCGGGAATTTCAGTTTAGACTGATTTCTGTCAGCTTGGTGCCAAGTCCATATCGTTACCTTGCGAGGACATATGTGGCTATATCGATTAATGTCTTACCATATGTTTATGTGGTTGAGATTTGTTGCCGTTGATTCTACGAGATAACGGGACAGTTGGTCAAGTTATTTTTACACACTGGAGCTGGACGATGACAAGAGTTGAGGAAGGGGGAAGCTGTTTTCACAAGGCGGGCTGAAAGGATTGCATCGAGGTCATTAGTGGAGTGCTTGTTGGCTCCGTAAAATTACTTGAAATACAGAATAAGAACTGATCGATGATAAAAATTGTTTAAATAAATGGGAGTTGCCTACGAATCACTATAATCTCCGAAGCGTTAGCTTAACGTGCATTTTTTGGTCATATAAGGTAATCTCAGCCGGTGAGGCTTTTGTTGTTGTTGGTTTCATTCCATGTTTATGTTCCGTATTAGTGACCCGTGCAGTCACGTGCGATGCTGTCTTTTCCTTGTTTGTGTATTGAGCAATTGGCCCTGTTGGCAGCTCATTTGTCAGATGCGTCATCGCACTGAAGGAGGGTCTCGAGGGAGATTCCTGTAAATATTAGATTTTAGATTGTGTGTCAGTATTAATTTTAAGGGTTTTTATTAGTGTTGTGTCCTATATCTGTAAATGTTGATTTACGAGATGATTGTTCGTAAGCATCGTGGCTGTTAACCGCTGTAAACGAACAGTCATCCAAGTACTCATTCCTCGTAGTTAGTCATTACGCGTACATAAAATCCCAATGCAAGTTAGTGGAACTTGGATCCACATTTTTACGAGGGGGAGATCCGTCTGACTCCTCAACGTTGATAGATATTTCTGTCATGGGAAGATTCAGGGAGGAATATTATTATTTTTGTTGTCTATATTCATTTTTTTGCACTAATAGTCATTAAATTATGTTATTATTTTACGTCTTGTCACTTCCTTTCTTAATTATAGTTTTAATCCTATGAACCTTCCCTCAGTGGAGCATGTTGTTTGGCGAACGTAAACATCACACTATGAACTGAGCGCGACCCCTTGATCAAGATTCTTGCATATAAACACTGCGATTCTGAAGGGTTCAATATGAACAAGGTAAGACCTTCAATACATATATTTCTTTGTGTTCTTCTCATGTACATATGCCGTTTAACAACAATAAATACATTTCTTCAATATTTAAAACTTCCTTCTCCCATATTCTCCCCTATTACCCCATAAACCTACATTTACGTTGCGAAAGCTCGCACGGGCGCACTAGTAATGATTATTTAAGCTTCTTTGTTTCCCTGTTGCTATATTTACTTTAGGTTCATCAGCGATTTCGTTAAACCTACTTTATTTTTGTCAGAAAAAGTTATAAACCCTAACTTTGTATCTCGGGGTAGTTTCCTTTTCAGTTTTGGAGGCGTGGTTTACAGAAACTTCCATACAACTGTTCTGTTTCATCAGCTGCTGGTAAGGTTGGATACCGTCGTTTGAACCATGACCTCTTTGAATATATTTGAGGCATCTTAGGAAGCATTTCTTGCAACACCAGTGTCACTGCTCATCTCATTTCAATTACAATGGGAGATCCGCCCTACATTCAGAAAAGCAACCACGAAATACTACTACCCTTAATTTTATGTGAAATATGGGGAAGCGTGCTTACATTCCACCCGACATAATAGGCTATGAATTATCCTCAACTGCCGTACAGCGACATTATTAGTACTATTTCTACACAGTTACATTACCATAAAGTAAAAATATGTGTGACAGCAATGTTATTTTAAACATAGCACAAGACCTCTGAAGAGTATGGAAGATAGTTCACCAAGCCATATAACGCAAATGTTGATGGCGGTAACTGTTTTAAGGGGAGTCAGCCCTGCCTGTCTTAGCAATTGTCAATTTAGCAAAATTGGTGCACCATTTGTAAAGAATTATAGTTGCTAGAATTCGCATTTTCTTTAGACATTTTAAACTGGATACCAATGTTACCGACAGGCGTAGCTACGCGCGCTATAAAGCAATGCTATGCCTTGGGTAATCTATCTGCGGACTTGGCAGATGATTGGGTTCGAACCCCACCGTCGGCCGTCCTTGAAATGGTTTTCCATGGTTTTCCATTTTAAAATCCAGGGAAATACCTGGACAGTACCTTCCAATAGGCCACGGCTGCTGCCTTCCGCCTCCTCATCCATCTTCTTTCACCTTCATTGATTTCATATCTTCCGACAGCGGTGGCTACGCTCAGCGTTAGGACATAGGGCCAAGCTCGCTGCTGACTTAGTATACGCGTGGGTTCGAGCCCGACCGTCGGCCGTCCATGAAATGGTTTTCCATGTTTTCCCCTTTTAAACACTAGGCAAATGCTGGGACGGTAGCTTCTGACAGGCCATGGCTGCCTCCTTCCACATCCTTGCCTAGTTTCATTCATCTTCATCATTCCATCTCTCAACCCAGCGCGCAAGTCGCCCACGGGGGTCGACTAGAGAGACCTACACTCAGTCTCTCAGGAGGCCACACGACAAAAAATAAAAATAAAAATTCATCTCTCATTAACTCCTCTTGTGAGGTTAGAGTCAGGAAGGGCATACGGCCACAAAACCACCCACCACACAATAATTCATCCCCTTTGTCATCCCCCGGCCGTTCAAAAAGGGAATAATAAGAGGCAGACACATAATGTGGATACCAGTGTTCGCTTAATTACAGTGGTTTTGGATTATTCTTGTGTTAACTGAATGAAATATAATTTGTTGTTGTTGTTTCATTTCAGGGGCTTGGACATCGTGATCACTTACCCCCGAGTTTTTTTGAGTGTGTGTAGAATGTGTACGTTAACCAGTCCCATTGTGGTATCTGCAGTAATGTGTGTATTCTCAGCCTACTTTTCACATTTTGCAAAATCCGGGCAAATGTGTGTCTGTCTGTCCTTCTGTCTGTGTGTGCACCCCCCTATCAACTCCTAAACGGCTGCATCAATGGAAACCAAATTTGGTATGAGTAAAGACCTATACCTAAATATCCCAAGGCCATGTCTGAAAATAACGTCAGTGCTACCAACTGATGAAAAACCGAAATTGAAATTTGATCTGCATTTTGGATATCTTGGAAGGTGTGAATGGGACCTATTCCAAATTGGTGCACTTATAGATAATACTATTTCAGTTTAATTTCCAGGAAGTCATGCATGACAGTGCTACCAAACTGATACTAAGCCTGCTGATATGTTCAATTTTCAAATGCATATAACGTCTACATTATTAATTGGTTTTCAACCAAATTTCGTATGTACTATGTGTACATAAACAGATATGACTGAACGTATTCTTAAGAGCCACCAGGGCTGCCAACTGTTAATAAATGCTCTCTCTATTTTCTTTTTCAAATACCAATATATCAGAAAGTGTGCAAGCCGACAGCTATAACTATGCACGCGTATAGTACCTGACTTTCTAGATTAATTTGGAGTGACCAATATACGTCAGTGCTACCAGAAAGAATCTAAGCCTGCTGATAGGACCAATTATAAAATACATGTAACTTCTAGATTAACAATTGGATTTCATCCAAAATTGACACATCAATAGATCATAATATTTCAGATTATTTCTGACCAACACATGCTAAACATCGTTACCAACATGATTTTACGCACGCTGATAGATCCTATGTCTAACTGCATGTAACGTCCATGCTATCCATTGGACTTCATCCAATTTTTGTATTCTGTACCTTAAGAGATGAAACTAAGAATAGATTCAGTCACCAGTGCTGCCAACAGTAGTGCTCTATTATGCTACATTATGCCAGGTATATTTCGAACTAATTAGAAATTTCAATATTACCAAATTAATTTCGTCATTATCCTAGATAAGTCTATATAGTGTGCCCTTTTAGCAAGAAATATGCAAATCACAGTATGCCAGCAATGCTCAAATCGGGATTTTCGGGGTTATGGTATGTTCTCCCACTCTGTGACTTACACATTTTGGATTAAATAGAGGATACACTTCCAAAATAAAAACAAAACCAACTCCTATTATAAAACATTTAATTAACCAAATATATGGCGCTATAAACAAATTAAACAAATAAACTACTGACCAATCCTTCTAACTTGTTCAGAGTGAACAAGGAATACATAAAATCAAACAAATGTTATATTAAAAAAAATCCTCTCGGCACGCCGGAAGGCGGAGGTAGATTTCACCGGACAAACTAGGGGATAGGCTATAATAGGCAAAATGTGCAGGTTTTCGTAGGAGGATCAGACCTCATTTACTGCGAGAAAGTATTTTACAATTGGAGGTTAGTTAACATTTTTTTCGTCTTTCTATGCATATTATAAACATTTTACTGTCTTATGGGGATGGTAACCTTCTTGTCATTTGGGGTTCATTTTTATACTTGTGACCACACTGTCCTTATGCAAGGTTTGGAACTAATGTGGAACTATCTAACAGTCTGTTACTTCTTCACGCAAAATTTTATCTCCCGCAGAGATGTTGGTTGGTTCCTCAGTTTAGGGGCTGCGACAAGGTGGTCATGTAACCCCGTGTACATTGGGTGAGTGTAGAATCTGTCTGATAAACGGTGTTATTTGTGATGACTGTATTAGTCTGTAATTCAGGTAAGGACTGCAGTCGGTCAATTTTAAGTAGTAGTCCCTAATTTTGTACCAAATACTAACGTCAACGACACCTAGCTGTGAACTTGGCTGCTAGATGCCACCGCAACCAGCAACTTGCAACGAACGTTGTAACTTCCCCTCCGAAGGAAAGAATGCTGACGGATTTTTAGCGCTCTTAGAAAATCCGGCGACTTTGGCCGGCTTTGAACCAGCGACCTTGGGCATAGAAGTTCAGCATGCTACCAGTTAGCCGCTTCCCTCATAGTCAGATGGAACAAGAAGTTCCGTGACGAACTAAAGAGCCTACTTTACTTAAAATTAAGATTCATGCCATAGATTAATCTACAGTATATGAACCTATCTAGAATAATGACGAAATTAAGTGGGTAATATCGAAATGTCTTAATTAGTTCGAAATAAGGTATACTAGGCATAATGTAGCCTAATAGAGCAATACAGTTGGCAGCTCTGGTGACCGAATATATTCTTACTTCCATCTCCTAAGGTACAGAATACAAAATGTGGTTGAAGTCCAAAGGACGTTACATGGATTTAGACATTGGATCTATTAGTACACGTAAAAGCATGTTGGCAACAATATCATGCGAGTGCTGGTCAGAAATAATATGAAATATTATATCTTTTTGTGCCAATTTTGGGTGAAATCCATTTGTTGGTATAGAAGTTACATGTATTTAAAAATTGGTCCTATCAGCAGGCTTAAAATCATGTTGGTAGAACTGACGTATATAAGTTACTCCAAATTAATGTAAAATGTCAGGTAATTTACGTGTGCATAGTTTAAAGCTGTTGGCTTGCATACTTTCTGATATATTTGGATACAAAATAGAGAGCAATTATTAACAGTTGGCAGCCCTGGTGGCTCTTAAGAATACACTCAGTCATATCTGTTTATGTACACATATTACATACAAAATTTGGTTGAAATCCAATTGATAGTGTAGAAGTTATATGCATTTAAAAATTGGACTTATCAGAAGGCTTAAAATTATTTTGGCAACGCTGTCATGTATGGCCACCTGGAAATTAAACTGAAATAGTATTATCTACATGTGTGCCAATTTTAGAATAGCTCCCATGTATACCTTCCAGGATATCCAACATGGAGCTCAAATTTCTAGTGTGTTTTTTTAGCAGTTGGTAGCACTGGCATCTTTTTCAAATATGGACCTGAGATATTCCGGTATACATCTTTACTCATACTAAATTTGGTTTCGATTGCTGCAGGCGTTTAGGAGTTGATATGGGGGGACACACACACACAGCCAGACAGACAGAAGGACAGACAGACAGACAGACAGACAGACAGAAGGACAGACACATTTTCCCGGATATATTTCATAAGTCTACTTATTCCTCATTTTTGAAAAGTGTGAAAAGTAGGCTAAAAATGAATGTGATCTCGCCAATGGCGTTGTCTTGGCAACCTCTGATAGATCATCCCTCATCAATTTAAAAGCGTTGGTATGGTAACCTCTGATGGCACTTGACATTTTTTAAAATTCCGAAATCATTTTTCTCATCCCTTGGCGTAATGGTGGGTCATATCAAAAATTCTTTCAGACAAAAGTTTTAGCTAATTATTAGAGGAATATTTTCCATTTTGTACGGTTTTGATATTGTGCCTATTAAGAGAGATATGATTAATGTTTCCCGAAAAACCCACTTATTTCCACCCCTTTGGTCAATGGTTGGTAATATCAAAAAACTTATTTGACATAAACTTTTGGCACTTATCCGACACATATTATGAACTTTGGATGGATTCGATATTTCACGTATTAAGAGAGTAATAGCGAAATTTCACTTTTTCGAAAAAAAGCCCCCCATATTCACCCCCTTCGACGGATTTTTCCCATTAACGAACTCGACCGAGATTTTATAGGGATACATATTATGTAAAAAATTCAAAGTGATTGGTGCAAAATTACGGCAGTAATCGTGTCCAAAAGAAACTGATTATATATATATATATATAAACTTTTGAACTGACGGTGGTTTTGGGGTCTGGGGGATGTGAAACGCGAAGATATGTCGAAATTTTCCGGAAGTCGAAACATGGTACCCATTGCAATAGTTAGCTTTCTAATGAAATCTACCTAATACATGGTTTCCTTCAAACCAACAAACTTATAATTCTTTTCACTTCCATAAAGTATCCCTTTTAAGATTCAATACAATCACGAGCTCCAATGGCTCGATACTTTCCAGTATAAACTGTGTTATTCTTTACACATCTCAATATCTATTTTATGAGTTTCTTATAATCAAAACAATATATAATCTTATTTAAAGTAAATGTTACTCCTTTACTTAAATTTTTGGGCATTTCACAATGTTCTCATGTTACCACCTCTCTCAAGTTAACAAATTCACTACAGTGATTGGGAAAAATAATTGTGCACTCCCGAGTTATAGAAGACTACTTGAACAAAGTCAAAAATTAAGATCACTCCAGAAATCTAATTGTCTTCACTAAACTCGTGGAATCCTACATTCATATACCATTACATTAGGGATTTATATTTATTATATTTATTTGTCTTAAAAGACCATCATCTCATAAGAAAGCAAACGATCTGAACTTGCAAGCGGTAACTTTCATCTACAAGAACCTCGGTTCGAATCCCGGGTCATTAACAAACTCTAAACACTCATGGTGTATTATTACTTCCAACAAACGGTCCCCAGACCTACCGCACCATCAATAGCGAGATGTCGGACCGTAACACTCGGCGTGATTTATTGTCCAGGAGGGAGACCCTAGTCTCGCCCATACGGGACGGCTACACTCATGCTTTAAAACAGCTATTTATTATCCACAGTTCTCTGAACAGACCTGGCGTTCCATTCATTTATTTTAACAACATTATTTAGGTTCATAGACCACTTTCGTAACCTTGGCATTTATTAATTATGAAGTGTCATCATTGATGGGTAAGAATAATTCAATACAACAACAATATTTAGGGGCTTTACACAAACGAACCTTGGTTCGATTCCTTCACTGCCTCGGGAAACACATCCCATACTGGAGGACTTTACAACAATTCGCGGCTTAGGGCGACCTCGGTCTAACCTGCGCTCATCAATACAATAAATTCGTACCCTTTATACAACGCCTCGTGATCTACATCACTATATGGAGGACTTATCATAGCTCAATTACCGCAATCAACTGCCCCTCATAATTAATTTACCAAGTATATTTAGGTTCAACGTCTTCCTAGCGTGACAATTTACTTTAATGCACTACATTGCGCTATACATTACTTTATGGCCTAGCGTCTTCCAAAGAACTGATAAATTCAAAATCAACATTTGATCTACATCTCAATTTTTATATTAATCCTCTCCCGTGACAATAATCGCTATACTTTAAGAACATGTATTCACACCATGTCTTTATACTTTTACAAGAGCTCAAAAAGCTACTACTTTCATATAATTCAACTTAATCTTCATTTATATACTTTTTATTATTATTATTATTACGCTTGCTTTCATAACATTTATCAAATACACTGATATTTTATTTCATACATTTCCTCTAGGGATCTATTCATTTCACATAATTATTTTATAATTTCTCAATTTTTATTTGTGCAGATCGCGCTCTTATTCTGTTATTTGTTATTCAAAAACATCCCTATTTCTCAAACTCAGGTGGATTGCACACAAATATTTCCCAACACATAACATAATGAAAATGGTTACTTACATGCTCGGACGGTCCCCCGACCGTACTTTCCAACGATGTTTCATTTCGCCCACTATATGTGATTTAACCCTCTTGCTCGAATTCATTTCATACACTGACATATCTTGACACACATATAACTTATTTGCCTTAAACACTGGTAGCATTTTAAAATACAATTGTGTATTCTTCTATTATACACAATAAAATCACTGAAAAATTACTATCTAACACAAATTTTATATATTTACACTACACTGATTGTAATCACTGAGGCTTTGATTAGGCCTTGCACACGTGATTTCTTGATTCCCCGTCTCCAAGGGTGAAACTAGTAGATGTCGGCTTCCTATCTGACCAGAATATGAAAGTCTCGAACACTCTACCCCTCCCTGGAATGGTACTTCTTCAAATCCGGGTTCCTGACGATCGGCTATTATTTTTATTAGCTCGAAACTGCTTCTTTCTAGACCCTATTAGTTTGTCTAGCGAAAGTCTGTCTTGTTCACGGTCTCCCAAATACTCTATCGGTGACCTACTATTTTCTAGCATCTAATACTCCTCGTAACTTAGTGCTTTTTATAGTTCGTTTGTTTCCTTGAAACAACGTCTTGAATTTACTTCTCCCTTCTGATTATTCTGTTCTGTAATTCCTATCTTTTCAGAATACTATGCGGACCTTATTTTGTCCGACCCTGATCGGGTTCTTTAACGTTGATAGAATGTTTGTTTCGCTGTTATGGTACTTCAAAACGTTACGATACTTTCGGTCGTTTAAATGAAGACCTATCGCCTGTTCTTTAAGTTCTTTAAGTTCGCAGCCTACTTTGACTGTAATACTGAACTTTTCACTATAAGACTGATACTGGCGGAACTAAATCCTGTATTAGGATTTTCCTAAGTCTCCACACGGCGATACTATAATGATACTTCTCGGCCACTCCTTACGGGTGCACGTTGGTTGTCGATACAGCGACACCCTCGGGCTGTCGGATACTGTCTATACGATGTGATACAGCGTCTCCCCTCAAGGATTCCTAGTAAACTGCATGATTGGCTTGGCTCTGCCAGGACTTTTATACTCTTTGGCTAAAAAAAAGATAAAATCCACGTCTTTTCCAGAACCAACTTTTGAAGTAATGGTCGCACATTTTTAAAAATTATATCTCTGGAAAGCTCGTTTTCTAAACGTAAACTGACTTCTTTGCACATGAAAATCGATCGTGCAGTTCTGAGATATTAAATAAAATTTGGTCTTCAGCTGTGTGGGTGTTACAGTTGATTTTTAATTCCCCCCTCCTCGGGTCTCGGGGAACTCCCAATGACGTATGGCCACGTTGGCACTTCTTTCCTAGGCAATTATTAAAACATCTTTCTCCACACAAAAATCTCTATTCCGAAATGATTCACAATGCTGTATTTCTTTAGTTAATTTTATTCTTACAAATGGGTTAAATCTAATTATTTTTCTTCTGGCACAGCTGCGCGGTTGCCACTTTCCTGCAACGCAAGGGCGATTTCCGAAACACGCTCTTCGTCACTCGCTTGGAAAGTTCCACTCGTTCTATTTATATTTGTGACCGGCTCCTTATCAATGCGTCATGCATGATCTCATTTCCTGGCCACCTGGGCTCTAATTTATTACACAACGTTATGCTTGCCCTCTTGTATAAAATCTTTCTGTGTTCCTCTGAAGACTGTATATTTCCTTCCTTCCTTTTACCAAAACACATGGATTCGACCCCTTGAACCAATGGTACATGGGTTCATCTCTCCCCTCCTTAGGTAAATAAATTTTCGAAAAATTTTGAGGAAATTTATTTCAATTATTTTCATAAAATCTCATTTGTCTTCATTGTCGAAGCCATCATAACATTTCTCAGTACCTTCTGATCTTTATCCTTTTAACATCCCACGATAATTAGGGTTTTCCACCTTTTAAGTCATATCCGGTAATAGTGTAGGTTGGGTACGCTCTGTCCCTACCCTTTCTTCCCTTCTTATTTTCCTGGATTAAAAGTCTCCAGAACATAATTCTTCGTTACGGGTGTGGTCTATCCCTACCCGTTTCTTTATTTCATCAATCTCTCTTCTTAAATTGAAATTTTCCTTTTCAACAAAATCAATTATTTCTCTTATCTCACGATACAGTTTCTCTAATTCGCATTCGCACTCGAATGGTTGAGCTCTGTTTCCTTGTTCTACCTTACTCTTGTTTCTATCAAAAGTGGATTCATCATCTTTAAATTGTTCCATAACCAGGGCTTGTTCATTTGCTTCATCGAAGTCTTCGGGAGGGTAAAATACTTTTAAATTCGCCGAGTTCATGGTCACTTCGTGATTCGTTTCACAGTGCCGAATTTTATAGGCATTATTTCTTAAATCTCTTATTTGATACGGTCCGTGGTACATTTTCTGGAACTTCTTGTACACGCGGTTCCCAGGATCCGAAATGGCTGGTCTTTTCACTAACACCATTTCTCCTGCTAATAGTGGTCGATGATACCTCTTGTGCCTGTTTCTTCTTTGCCTTCTATCAGCTTGAGCTTTTAGATGCTCAAAGGCTCTTCTAATGCGTACATCTCTTCCAGGCGGAGCGTCTGCTGGCCTAGGAATGACCAGACTCCACGGTCTCTCTGGTTGCTCATTCCTATGTAACGTTATTGGTATCTCTCCCGTAGATTCATGGATTGTGTTATTTATACAAAATTCGATAATATCCAGGATATCTATCCATTTCCAATTTTCTTTGGCACAGTATATCCTACAATACTTGGCCGTTTCCCTCATAACTCTTTCCACAGGATTTGCCTCAGGATGGCGAATACTAGACAGTATCTGACGAATTCCAAGTCTCTCTAATTCTGTCTAAATTCTACACTTGTAAATCAACTACCGTGATCCGACAACAAATTCTCGGGTTTTCCCAGAATAGGTATCACTTTTTCTTTGAGTCGTTTTAACACCTGTTTGGTACTAGTCTTCTGTATGGGAGCAAGGACAACCATTTTTGTGAAAACATCCATAGCCACCATTATGTGTCTATTTCCTCGCCTAGCCTTTGGCAAAGGTCCGAAATTGTCAATAGAAATAATTTGACCTGGCCTCTCGGGCAACAATGGTATTGGTTTTGTCTCATCAAAAATGCATTTGGCTTAATCCTTTGACATAGATCACATGTCTTGAGCGTATCCCTTACAGTTTTTCTCAGTCTCGGCCATACAAATGCTTCTTTCAGCATCGAGACTGTTTTGTCGACTACCATATGTCCAAACGATCTATGGGCTAACCATACCATTTTCCTCTGCAGAATAGCTGGTACAACGATCCTCAATCGTGTATGGTCAGAGTCCACAAACTTATACAACAATCCATTAAAGAACGTGTAATCCTGAGCTATCTTATTAGCTTCAGTGTACGCCGGTGTTCCCCTTATCAAACTCCCTTCCAAAAACGATATGAGCATGTTCATCCATGGATCCTCACGTTGTCGTTGACCAATGCTTCTTAATTCATCCAGAGTACGCTGATCCCTGTCTTCCAAATCAATAGCCATTACTTCCTCTTCTGTGGACACTGGCTGTCTACTTAAATAATCTGGAACTACATTTTCTTTTCCTGGGCAATACTCTATATTTACATCGAACTGCTGAATGTATAAAGCCCAACGCATCAACCTTTGACTGGATAAATCCGTCTTCATCAAAAAGGTTAAGGCTTTATGATCAGTCCTTAATGTGACTGGGAACCCATATACAATCTTTCGCCAATATTGCAGCGCGTGCAATATCGCTAACAGCTCGATCTCGCTGATTGTATAATTTTTCTCGTGTGGTTTCAGTCTCCGACTTGTGAAAGCTAGATAATTTTTCTTCTCAGGGTTATCCGGGTTTTCCTGATATAGCATTGCCCCTATTCCAATCTGGGATGCATCTGTTTGTATAACAAATCTCTGATTAAAATCAGGATATCCTAGCTTCACATAATTTAAGAGCATTTCTTTGGCCTCTATAAATGCTTTTTCTGTTTCCTGCGTCCATTTCCACTTGCCCCCCTTCTTCAGAAGGTCCTGTAGTGGTGCAACAGTTTTGGAGTATGATGGACAATGTCCTGAGAAAAATCCAATCAATCCCAAAAACTGGCGAACGTTTTTCACCTTCAAAGGCCTGGGAAAATCTCTTATCGATTCTAATTTGCATGGATTTGGTTTAACACCATCCTTATCAATCACATGCCCCAAAAATGTAACTTGTCTCTGACAAAAATTTGATTTCTTCAAATTAATCTTAAAGATAGCCCTTCTTAAATCTTCCAATAATTTCTTTAACTTTTCCAAATGTTCCTCAATGTTTTCCGAGGTAAGCAATATGTCATCCACATAACGGATAGTGCAATCTTTCACTTCCTCTGACAGGTTACGATCAAGCGCTCTTATTAAGGCAGATCCCGCGGTCTTCAAGCCAGACGGACATCTCTTGAAGCAATATGTTTGTTGGTCGAACTGAAATCCAGTTAAGAGACTGGTTTTCTCTTCCAGTTCGAGATGATGATATGAAGAAGTCATGTCAATATTTGTGAATATCTTCTTGCCTTTAAATTTCCTCAGTATTTCCTTTATGGGTGGTGCCGAATCATTTTCTGGTATGATTTTCGCGTTCAAATTCCTGGCATCCAAACACACCCTTACTGAGCCATCCGGTTTACTCACAATTACTAATGGACTAACATATGGTGTCGCCATCTTTTCTATAACACCTGCATCACTCATCTCCTGCAGTGTTTTCTTCGTTTGTGGGTAATGTTTTTCTGCAACCGGGTATGGTTTTTGTCTGAACGGTGCCCAATCATTTACATGAAAAGCGTATTTACTGAGCCATCCGGTTTACTCACAATTACTAATGGACTAACATATGGTGTCGCCATCTTTTATATAACACCTGCATCACTCATCTCCTGCAGTGTTTTCTTCGTTTGTGGGTAATGTTTTTCTGCAACCGGGTATGGTTTTTGTCTGAACGGTGCCCAATCATTTACTTGAAAAGCGTATTTAAAATTTTCAATCTTTCCTGGCTTGGAATCAAATACATCCCTGAAATTTAATAGTAATTCCTTTAATTCGTCCTTGTTTTCGAGGTCAACTTTAGCTTCCTCTATTTTTCCTGACAGGTTGGTTTCGAACTCAGTTTCCAAACTATCTTCAAGTTCTACGTTTAGGACTTCAAATACCTTTTCTATGTCCTTACAACCTTCTTCGTTCACTTCTTCCGCATGCCATACCTGTACTCCTATTTTTGCATCCTGTTCCTGTAAATTAATGTTTTGTTCGTCCACATCCTCTCTTTGAATCCTAATGCAATTTTGCGCTAGGTCTATGATGACCTTGTTCTCACGGATAAAATCAATACCTAATATGACATTATATGGCAATTGATTTACCAGCAAAAAGCATTGCGAAAATTCAGCGTTACCCATGATCAAATCAATGTATACCTGAAATTTACATGTCAAAGATTTTTCAGGAATAATTCCCTTAATCTTCACACTTGAGGTGGGAATTTTCAGTACGCGGCCTCTTGTTTCCAATTCATTTAGGAGGGTTTGCGTAATTAAACTTATGGTTGATCCAGTATCAATTAATGCCCTGACCAGTAATCCTTCTATCCTTAGCATGATGATAGGTAGTTCTCTTCTAATAGGTGGGATTCCTTCCACATCCTCTTTAATTAGCTCATCTGGTCTTGCTATCCAATTCACAATCTCTACCGCCTCCCAGCTCCTGGTATGTTTCCACTTTTGATGATTTAATTTTGAAGTTATTTTTAATCCTGAGGGCTTCCTTTCCCCTCATTCTTCAATTGAGCTTGTAACTCCAAGCTTTGAGCTCCTTCTAGTCGGTCGGGTGATTTTCGGTTCTTTATTGCCTCACTCCAACGGACTCTTTGCGTTTCAGGTTCGTCTGTTCGTTCATTCATGCAACGAAGACTTTCCTGATATCTTTCTTCAATTTCTGCCCGATATTCATCATTTCTGTCTTCCGGCCTCACGTTCCTTCTGGTATAATTTTCCCATCTCTTTCTGTTATCCTGCCTCTGATTATTATTGTTATAGGGTCGGTTCTCTTGTTGCCTATGACCCGTATTTCTAGGATTCCTTCCTCGATATCCTCCTCTATAGTATGGCTGTATTCCCCTAGGCTCTTGATGTCCATATTCTCGACCCAGTCCCTGAGTATCAGTACTAGTGGACTGATTTCTGGTCGATGGTTTCTCTCTGTTTTCTTGACTGCTGGCCATATGTACTTGTTCAGTCTGTCTTGGATGCCTGGGAGTAACGTGTGAAGTCGTCATATCTAATTGACGTAATACGCTCTCCACTTCCACAGCACTTCTGGCTTTAGATGAGATTAACAACCTCTGGATCTCATATGAAAGCTGTCTTGCAATGGCGGCACACAGGTCGTTCTCAGCAGGAGCAATGTCAAGTTCCCGGAATTTACACAGCTGAGCGGTGAAAAATTCTGAATATTTAGTTGGGGCATTTGTGCTATACTTCCTAGAGTACAGATCTAGCCTCAGATTCTCTTGGACATCTGCTGCCCAATATCGTTTCAGAAAAGCTTCTCTAAAACCTTCCACCGTGTCAAATGTATACCTGAAACTCCTGAACCAGGTGAGACAATCACCTGCCAACAGAGTCTCAATTGCTCTCAGTCTCCTATCCTGAGGAACTTTCATTTCATTCAAGTACTCTGCGACCTCCTTCGACCAGTATTTAGGAGTAATTGACATATTATTACCCGTAAACCTCACCGGTCTGTCCTCATTTGACTTGATGATATTTATTATTTGACCATTTGTTTGGTTCATATAAGGGGTTGACATCGCCATCGGATATCCTGGGTTCTTATAAGGGCTCTCCCCTCCTAAGTCCCTATCTTGATCTGTGACTCGTTCATGGGGATCTACCCATCCTGTCTTTTGAAGTTCATCCTGACTTTCAAATTCTAATTTCCTTTCTCTTCGGGCACTTTCCTCATTAGCCATGAGTTGAATTTCCATTTGACTGTTCTTGTGTTCAGTCCTTTCCAACCGGGATCCTAATTCATTCTGAATTCTTTCTTGATTCTTTTTACTGTTTTCCACTGCTTGTTCGAGTTGGAATTTATCTTCCCTGAAACTATCCCTCATTTCAGCTAAGTGTTTTTCTACCTCTTTCTTGATGACCACGACCTGTTCTTCTATAATTTCCGGCTTAATGTCACCTTTGGAATCTAAGTCTTCTCGTATTTCCTTTATTTTTTCTCCATCTCCTTTTGTCCTTTGACCAGATTTCCCTTAATTTCTTCAAGCTTTTCCTCAGTTTTCCCTTGATTTTTATATAATTCCGTTAAGTCATCTTTGACAAGTTTTACTTCAGTATTTGTTTTTCCTACTTGTCCCTTTAAGGTTTCCATGGTTTCCTGAACCTCATTGATACCCTTACTTATTTACTCTATCTTCTGGGTATTCTCCTGATTTTCTTCATTTCGTTGCTTTCTTTCTTCCTGGATATGCTTCTCGTATGTACCTAATCTTTTATTTATTTCCGCTTCGTACTTCTTCAAGTTATCATCTACCTGCCCGGTAAAATGATCAAATTGCTCTTTCCTATTCTTCGCATCGACCTCACCTTGCTTCTTAACATCCTTCATTTCCGCCTGAACTTCCTCTACTTTTTCCTCGAGTTTTTCTACCTGGCTCTCCAACCCTTTAAATCTGCCTTCTAACCTATCAAGACTATCTTTTATCTCATCCCGGGACTTTTCACAAATATTGCTGTTAGATTCTATCTGAGCTTCTAACTTTGCCTGCACCTCTTGGATCTAGGTTACAAGTTTCTTTTCATAATTATCACCCTTTTCTTCCATATTAATTAATTTAGTTTCCATGGAACTCAATTTTTCATTCAAAATTCCAAAAAATTTTTGACATTTAGTTTGGGAATTTACTGTACTTTCCTCTAAGGTCTTTATTTGGCCTTGCAATTCTGACTTAAGTACATTATTTTCCTCTTTAATTTCACTTGTGATTTTCCCTTTGAACTCAGTTAACTTATTCCCAAACTCAGTGTCAAAACCGTGAAATTTGTTATTCATTTTATCTATCTCAGCCTTCAATTCACAGTTCATTCTTACACAGTCGGCCTCGATAGCTTCTAATTTAGTCCCCATGTTATCACTATTAGTTTTTAGTGATTCTAAACTTTGATTCATGGATCCTAACTTTTTGTTATTTTTAATCCAGTTGAAGGCCCAATGTATTGTCTATCGTTTCCAATTTATTGTATATAGCCTCCAACTTTTCCTTACTATCGGCTTTTAAAACGTCCGCAAGCATCTGCATTTCTTCACTTAATGCCATTTTCTTAGAATACAGTGGGCTATCATGCCACATCGCTGGTACATGCTTGAGAGATGGTAATCCGAACTCTTGTGTCCCAATTTCCAAAAACTTTTTACCTTGGTACGGGTGTTTACTAAAACGTACCCTTTTGATATACTCATTCAAATGTTAAAACCTTTGTGGAAGTGTTTTTAAAAAATCAAAACTTCGAAAAACCATTTTTTAATGAAAAGTTTGATTTTTCAAGAAAACTCGGGTTTTCCCTAGGAAAACTCATCCCTGCGTACTGGGCGCCATGAAAAGAGTTTTTAGGGGGGGGGGGTATTATTATTTATTCAGGGCTGCTCGGTGTGAGTTTCCAGGGACCCATGCGGTCAGTTAACATTATATGTTGTAGCTATTCCTATCATTACTTTACTTTACATGATGTGACCGTCTTAAGTGTTCCTCTAATTACTAATACAAGCACAGTACTTCTATGCCCCCCTGTGCCCTTTTAGCAAGAAATATGCAAATCACAGTATGCCAGCAATGCTCAAATCGGGATTTTCGGGGTTATGGTATGTTCTCCCACTCTGTGGCTTACACATTTTGGATTAAATAGAGGATACACTTCCAAAATAAAAACAAAACCAACTCCTATTATAAAACATTTAATTAACCAAATATATGGCGCTATAAACAAATTAAACAAATAAACTACTGACCAATCCTTCTAACTTGTTCAGAGTGAACAAGGAATACATAAAATCAAACAAATGTTATATTAAAATACATGGTTTCCATCAAACCAACAAACTTATAATTCTTTTCACTTCCATAAAGTATCCCTTTTAAGATTCAATACAATCACGAGCTCCAATGGCTCGATACTTTCCAATATAAACTGTGTTATTCTTTACACATCTCAATATCTATTTTATGAGTTTCTTATAATCAAAACAATATATAATCTTATTTATAGTAAATGTTACTCCTTTACTTAAATTTTTGGGCATTTCACAATGTTCTCATGTTACCACCTCTCTCAAGTTAACAAATTCACTACAGTGATTGGGAAAAATACTCGTGCACTCCCGAGTTTTAGAAGACTATTTGAACAAAGTCAAAAATTAAGATCACTCCCGAAATTGAATTGTCTTCACTAAACTCGTGAAATCCTACATTCATATACCATTACATTAGGGATTTATATTTATTATATTCATTTGTCTTAAAAGACCATCATCTCATAAGAAAGCAAACGATCTGAACTTGCAAGCGGTAACTTTCATCTACAAGAACCTCGGTTCGAATCCCGGGTGCATTAACAAACTCTAAAACTCATGGTGTATTATCACTTCCAACAGACGGTCCCCAGACTTACCGTCAATAACGAGGGGTCGGACCGTAACACTCGGCGTGATTTATTGTCCAGGAGGGAGACCCTAGTCTCGCCCATATGGGACGGCTACACTCATGCTTTAAAACAGATATTTATTATACACAGTTCTCTGAACAGACCTGGCGTTCCATTCATTTATTTTAACAACATTATTTAGGTTCATAGACCACTTTCGTAACCTTGGCATTTATTAATTATGAAGTGTCATCATTGATGGGTAAGAATAATTCAATACAACAACAATATTTAGGGGCTTTACACAAACGAACCTTGGTTCGATTCCTTCACTGCCTCGGGAAACACATCCCATACTGGAGGACATTACAACAATTCGCGGCTTAGGGCGACCTCGGTCTAACCTGCGCTCATCAATACAATAAATTCGTACCCTTTATACAACGCCTCGTGATCTACATCACTATATGGAGGACTTATCATAGCTCAACAGCCCCTCATAATTAATTTACCAAGTATATTTAGGTTCAACGCCTTCCTAGCGTGACAATTTACTTTAATGCGCTACATGGCGCTATACATTACTTTAAGGCCTAGCGTCTTCCAAAGAACTGATAAATTCAAAATCAACATTTGATCTACATCTCAGTTTTTATATTAATCCTCTCCCGTGACAATAATAGCTATACTTTAAGAACATGTATTCACACCATGTCTTTATACTTTTACAAGATCTCAAAAAGCTACTACTTTCATATAATTCAACTTAATCTTCATTTATATACTTTTTATTATTATTATTATTATTACGCTTGCTTTTATAACATTTATCAAATACACTGATATTTTATTCCATACATTTCCTCTAGGGATCTATTCATTTCACATAATTATTTTATAATTTCTCAATTTTTATTTGTTCAGATCGCGCTCTTATTCTGTTATTTGTTATTCAAAAACATCCCTATTTCTCAAACTCAGGTGGATTGCACACAAATATTTCCCAACACATAACATAACGAAAATGGTTACTTACATGCTCGGACGTTCCCCCGACCGTACTTTCCAACGATGTTTCATTTCGCCCACTATTTGTGATTAAACCATCTTGCACAAATTCATTTCATACACTGACATATCTTGACACACATATAACTTATATACCTTAAACACTGGTAGCATTTTAAAATACAATTGTGTATTCTTCTATTATACACAATAAAATCACTGAAAAATTACTATCTAACACAAATTTTATATATTTACACTACACTGATTGTAATCACTGAGGCTTTGATTAGGCCTTGAACATGTGATTTCTTGATTCCCCGTCTCCAAGGGTGAAACTAGTAGATGTCGGCTTCCTATCTGACCAGAATATGAAAGTCTTGAACACTCTACCCCTCCCTGGAATGGTACTTCTTCAAATCCGGTTTCCTGACGATCGGCTATTATTTTTATTAGCTCGAAACTGCTTCTTTCTAGACCCTATTAGTTTGTCTAGCGAAAGTCTGTCTTGTTCACGGTCTCCCAAATACTCTATCGGTGACCTATTATTTTCTAGCATCTAATACTCCTCGTAACTTAGTGCTTTTTATAGTTCGTTTGTTTCCTTGAAACAACGTCTTAAATTTACATCTCCCTTCTGATTATTCTGTTCTGTAATTCCTATCTTTTCAGAATACTATGCGGACCTTATTTTGTCCGACCCTGATCGGGTTCTTTAACGTTGATAGAATGTTTGTTTCGCTGTTATGGTACTTCAAAACGTTACGATACTTTCGGTCGTTTAAATGAACTGTATTTTGAAGACCTATCGCCTGTTCTTTAAGTTCGCAGCCTACTTTGACTGTAATACTGAACTTTTCACTATAAGACTGATACTGGCGGAACTAAATCCTGTATTAGGATTTTCCTAAGTCTCCACACGGCGATACTATAATGATACTTCTCGGCCACTCCTTACGGGTGCACGTTGGTTGTCGATACAGCGACGCCCACGGGCTGTCGGATACTGTCTATACGATGTGATACAGCGTCTCCCCTCAAGGATTCCTAGTAAACTGCATGATTGGCTTGGCTCTGCCAGGACTTTTATACTCTTTGGCTAAAAAAAGATAAAATCCACGCCTTTTCCAGAACCAACTTTTGAAGTAATGGTCGCACATTTTTAAAAATTATATCTCTGGAAAGCTCGTTTTCTAAACGTAAACTGACTTCTTTGTACATGAAAATTGATCGTGCAGTTCTGAGATATTAAATAAAATTTGGTCTTCAGCTGTGTGGGTGTTACAGTTGATTTTTAATTCCCCCCCTCCTCGGGTCTCGGGGAACTCCCAATTACGTATGGCCACGTCGGCACTTCTTTCCTAGGCAATTATTAAAACATCTTTCTCCACACAAAAATCTCTATTCCGAAATGATTCACAATGCTGTATTTCTTTAGTTAATTTTATTCTTGCAAATGGGTTAAATCTAATTAGTCTTCTTCTGGCACAGCTGCGCGGTTGCCACTTTCCTGCAACGTAAGGGCTATTTTCGAAACACGCTCTTCGTCACTCGCTTGGAAAGTTCCACTCGTTCTATTTATATTTGTGACCGGCTCCTTATCAATGCGTCATGCATGATCTCATTTCCTGGCCACCTGGGCTCTAGTTTATTACACAACGTTATGCTTGCCCTCTTGTATAAAATCTTTCTATGTTCCTCTGAAGACTGTATATTTCCTTCCTTCCTTTTACCAAAACACATGGATTCGATCCCTTGAACCAATGGTATATGGGTTCAATAGATTAATCATTGGCATGAATCTTACATTTTAAGAAAAGTAGGCTCTTTAGTTCTTCACGGAACTTGCTTGTTTAAATTCCAGTGGGGATTGTAATGAAGGTGGCCATGCCATTAAGTTTAGAACCATCTCGTCATTTTCCAGGAGTGGAAGTGGGAAATCACGGAAAACCACTTCGAGGATAACTGAGGTGGTAATCAAATCCACCTCTTCTTAATTTTACCTCGCGAGAATGAGTGTAACTCGTTTCAGTCCTCAGAGCAGAATTGAAATTTTTGGACCTTTGGGGAGACAGTCGGGAATAATAGCCGTTTCATCACGAGGTAGTCTACAAAAATAATATAAATTTTGTTTTCAACAGCGTTTAACTTATAAACAGAAAATTTTGAAGATGTGTAGTAAGATAATGATGTTATGGGTACTTTTGTATGGTTGTGAAACCTGGGCGACGTCAGCAACAACCGGAGAACCATCTCTGCCTTCGAGCGGAAGGTAATTCGAACAATTTATGGACCCGTTTTGAATGCCATGGAAGGTAAATGGGAACGAAGAACGAAAGATGACCTGTATCAGCGGTTTGGAAAACCACAATTTGGCCGAGTGCTAGGACAGAAGAGGTTACAGTTGTTTGGCAACATCTTTCGAGCTGATGAATCCATCCAAAACCGAGTCCTTCATTCACAACCTGCCCAAGGGGACGCCCCAGGACGCGATGGAAGGATCGAGTATTGACAATAATTCAGCAAGTGGAGCCGAATGTGGTGGAAGATGAAGCTAGAGACCATCAGCGTTGAATGCTATCTGTAGTAGATACCTCCTCCTTCATGACTGATTCCTTTGTTATCACTTTTTCCCTTCTTTTTCTTTCTTTTGTTCTTCTGCTGTAGGCCTTAAAAGCCCATAAGTACAATAAATGATGATGATGATGATGATGATGATGATGATGATGATGATGATGGGTTTTATGTCCCTTTTAACTACTGCGGCTTTTAGAGTCGCCGGGGTGCCGGAATGTTGCCCTTAAGAGGATCTTTAAAGTGTCAGTAAATCTACTGGCATGGCTCCCTTACATTTAGCCTAAGCACCCCCAAATGTTAACTGAATGCACCGGGATTCGATTCCGCTATCTTGGGCACGCCAGTCGAGAACGTTACCTCTGAGCAACGCAACCAGCCCTAAAATATTTAAAGCGAGTTGATGTCTAAATCAGGGGCGGTTCCTGAGGTGGTGCCCGTGTGCCATGGCACCACCAATGTAATGAAGAGAGAATATGTGACTTTTCCCTCTCAAGAACAGTTTATATTACAATTACATTTTGAGGAAATTGTATGCATATTCTGCATTTATTTGAACGAGCGTCAAACTGACATGCGTTCTGGTGGCGCTTTATTGAATTACTGAGCCAGAGCCAACCGGCACTACCTACGAACATCAGACCGCATCAGACACTGTACTGCAAGAAGGACTAGTTTGGCTTGAGTTTGTTTGTGTTGTGTTGAGACGCATATTACCCTGAGGTAGAGCCAACGGCCCCGTGACGCGGAGCTTCAATTCTATCCACGAGATAGCAGCACGTCACAGGTACAAGCGCACATTATATACACGTTAGAACTGCTTAACTGCTTTATCTTTCAACCACTAGAGTACAGCATATGGCAGCACACCTCCAGTGGTACCAGCTTGACGATATATCACTGTGTCTAGACTATTAAATAAATTCAAACCACAAAATAGTTTTAGTTCTTTATTGTTTGACATTTAGCATTTTTTTCAGGCTCATATTGATGACGGGGATTATTTGTTCTCTCTTTGTAATGTAAAAGTTCGGAATTTTTCAACGAGTTTTACTGTGTTTCGTTAATTTAATTTGGCGGCACAGTTTCACGTCCCTAGCGTAAACACAAATTCTCAAGTTTGACTGCAAATGTGTATGAATAGGCCTAGTGTCCGTCGTTAAATTGCTTTTGCTTTCATTTATATTAGATGCAGGGGTTATGCTTTCCAATCAATCCGTATGTACGATAAGTAAGGTTGTCTTGGAGGTAGGGCACCGTATTCATTTCATGTCACCTATTTATTTAGAGACAGCAACTGAAATTGCGACAAAGAGGCTGTGCGAGCGTGTGTGATAGCACTAGCCATGCTTATTTATTCCTATATAGACATGTTACTTAAACTTGCATAGCATTGTGTATCATGCGGCTATGACCATATAAACACCGTTTTAATCCAAGTATGCTTTTTGAATCGATATATGCAAGCTAGGTCCCTTAATAAAATTTGATTTGTTTCATGTTTGAAGATCGCATAGATCGAGCGCGACGTACTGTACCCGTTCGTCCTGGGGATGCGATGACCCATCTGCTATTACATCGCATTCCTGGAGTTCCAGGACAGAGCGGAGTTAAATGAACCTCTAGTCAAATAAGGAATGTGTCGGAAATTCAGCTGAGTTATCGAAAAAGCAGTGGGTAACACGAGACAAAGTATCTCTAGGGTCGTTACGGGCTTAAGTTTAATAAAAAAAAATGCAAATATAAATGGGCGCCATCAACTGAATTCCTAGCAAACCACCTCCTTTCCTGGTTAAGCCTTACTCAAGACAAGGAAAGAAAAAGGAAAATCACACCATCATCAGATCACAACTAAGATAAAAACAAATTTATTTCACTTTGATAGTCAGACAGACATTTTAAATATTCATCCTACCTGTGAGTATGGTCGAATGCCAACGTTAAATTGTCATTGTCCAAAAATCAAACCATCTCTTTTCTAATCAAAAATATTCCATCCACATAAAACAGAAAAATCTCTAAAGTTCTCTTGGGTTCTCAGGATCACTGTAGCACTATGTCTTTCGTCACTGACATTTGTGATACCTGAGACCTAATTTCTCTTTAATTTAACATCATGAATGTGGATTTGAAAAAGTTATTAATCTGTCTAAACATACACATATTATAATCGCATATTTTAAATATCACGCAATTTATGGCTTGCATGGCATAATTTAAATGTTGAACACATTAGTAAAATGCTCCTAAACATCGAATAATTAATTTACACTATTTACATTGTCATTAATAGTTTCTTGTTCGTGAATTACAGAAAATTCACGGCTCATTGGTCATCATTATCATCATCATTATCATCATCATCAAAATTAAATATTTCTCACATTAATTCTCATTTCAAAATTCAACATATTCCTGTCAGAATCATTAATTCATCACCATTAAATCATTTAAATGAAAATTATTATCATCACTTCATTATGCTTTCTAATTATTCACACACTCTTATTTTATCATCTACTTTAGAATAAATCATCTTAAATCATCAATACAAATTGTTTAATTCCTCAACTCAAGTTGCAATTCCTCAAATTATATCTCAATTAAATTTATTTTAATTCCATATAAATTCATTAATCATCAGCTTCTTTAATTAATTATCACCTTCTAATTCAGTTATTCATCATCTATCCAATCATCTATTAATTTACTTAAATCAGTTTATTCATCCAATCTTTAATTCATCCATTTATTAATTCGTTGATTTATTCCAAAATTTAATTTATCAACTTATTTAAATTTTACTCTTCTGGTTATTTAGATTCTTATTATTTCATCTAGTCATTCTGATTTTTATTTCATTAGGTCAGATCATTAATATGCTTAATTTTCAGATTATCATTTCATTAATTATTATTCTCAGAAAATCTTGTATTATCAACTTTATTTATTTGTTTAATTTCCTAACAAATTGTTTAATATGGTTTATAGAACGTTGTCTTACAGTTTTATCACTTCCAAGTTATATCTCGTATTTAATTTTCATGCCAAAAAATATTATTGCCTTCACGACATCACGTTGGATCTGACTATCCACAACTACATTATATATCCTCACATCTTCAAATATCACATTTGAATACAACAATTATTCCACAAAAACTCCATAAATATTCAGCATATACAGCATGAATCTCAACAATTACGCTAGACTGGGTTCGACAACCTCATGTCTGCTTCAAAATGCATTAGCAATATTGCAACTATCACTTGGCAACTTCCACAAAATGCCTATCACAAACTTCACTTCACCATCTTTTATGATCTACAAAAAATATATAACTGGCTTCAAATTATCAACGCACACAATCTCCAATAACTGTAATTACTCTGATCACATCTAGACAACTTCTTAAACAATTGGAAAAATATTACCTTAGTAATTCAAGATCTGCTTTCAAATAGCATAAATTCTCTTACAATTCTCATAATTCACTTCACAGAAAAACACCAATGTGCTATAATCTCTCATATCAAAATCTGCAATACTGATCTGCCTTAAAATAAATCTGACCATTAATGATTCATCTTACAAGATTCAATTACTTTAAATCCTTCTCAAAGGTATCAAACACAATTATAAAAATCATCAAAAGCATCAGCTGTACCAGCTGTTAAACTGAAATTACTCTCAAAAAGTATAGCAACAAAATATTGGATTGGCAAACAAGAATTACAAAATGTAACCCTGCTGACATTTATCGTTACTTTATTTAACAAAATTTCGACTGATATGTGACTAGTAGTTCCTTGTTTGATTCTCTTACAATCTCATGTACACTCGGATGATAAAAATGAGTCCCTCAATGGCAAGTAAGATGAGTAACCACCGTACAATCGTATAAATACGAAAGACCTCGCCCCGTCGACTAACATGATAGTGCCCTAAACGATGGGTAAGATGAGTAACCACCATACAATCGTATAAATACGAAAGACCCCATCTCGAAGACTATATGAGTGAATGTACCAGATAGGAATCAACAAGTCTCTAGTTGTCATATAAAAGCGATATTCATTCACTAAAGTGAATAACATCTTAATATCTCCTAACAATCCAATGGAAAAAATCCCTACTGATGAATAATACACACTCGCTAGTATGCAATGAACTGACGAAGTAATATAGATAATCAATTGCAGATCACGAGTTCGAAATACCCGTCACACAAAAAAAACTCTTCATGAAAAATATCCTTACTGGAAAAATGTCTAAAAGACCAAACATCTGCTTAATAAAGCCAACCAATGGTGATAATTTCGTACAATGATGCCTGCCATATCATATGGTCACGCCATATTCTAGCAAAATTTCGAAGCATATAAAGTCCAACCATGTCTAAAAAATCGTATCACTTCTATTAGAAAAATATACATGTGTGCCCAGTATTCATGAAAATAATCGTATCAGGAAGTTATAACTCTTACAGTACCTTCTCATAATCAGCTGTTATTACATTTCAAAGATCGTCGATTTTCCCTATGTAATGAATTTCTCGAAAGATCGGCGTGAATATCATTCCATCCATGCAATGATGATTGCCTTCGAATCCCAAGTGAATCAGCTGGTGGACCTCCTCCTCGTCAGGAATCGAATCCATCGCTCCGTGGTGCCATCGCGTCTCTGTCTGCGTTTACTCCGACATGATGAACTTCTGGTTATCCATAGCGGATATTGTCCAAATCCTCACGAAAAAGTTCATAGAAACAGCGGACCCCCTATTCCTCTTCTACGTTACGCCACTGTTCTAGACAATGTTCAGTTTGAGTGTTGAAAGTTCAATTTCCACAGCGGTTTAGTTTTACTTGTAGAAAATAAAATTGTTTTATCAGAGTGTCTAAGTTTATGAAACACCCTTTAGCTGTGTTCGTACTCGGTAATTCATAACACTTCATAAGAAATAATTGCATTAATGCACGTTCTAATGTTCCTAAGTGCATTTGCGTACAACATTCCGTTTGCTTAAAATTGTTAATGTTACTTGGAATGCGTTATGAAATGCATAGTCGTAATGTCATTAAGAAAAACTATGTTCATTCGAAGTTCCAAGTTGCAGTATCTCGTAACTATCTGCTTTTATAATTCAAATGCTGAATAAACGTTCCAACTCAATGTAGTGATGAAGTTCAGCTTCTGTTATAATGCTTGCGTATATAATGGGAAATAACCCGCTCGGTTTTACTGCAATGCTATAATCATCTCCGCCTAAAGCTGGCCTCGCCATGTCGCTCTACTATGCTGTTCTGCGTTGAAATGCAGCTTGGAATAAAGTTCTCCAACTACTCGCAATGCTGTTTTAAAGACCCCGGCCTCCTATGCTTGTTTGCTGCGGATGTCCGACCGGCTCACTGACCTACTTGTCGTTCGCTGCTCGGTGAAGTTGAAACTGTCGCTTTCACTTTCCGTGACAGTTTCTGTTCGCTGCGCGACCTTGTACCATGCGCTTGGCGTGCTACTCAGCTCGACTCTCTTGTTTGGCTCACAGAGCTCAACTGACAGTGTCTGCACTGCCTTGACCCTTACCTGCTTGGTGCGGTCACGTGACGTCCTCCCCACCACCGTGGTCTTGCGTCACAAATATAATCTCGAACCCCCATCATCTCGGCTATTAAGTTATAAAATAACTTAAGGGTTATCTGACTTCCTTCAAATTATTACCATATATAATGCATGTTATATCTCCTCTTCTAAGATGTTTAAATACCATGTTCCATATAGATCTTAATAAAGCTTCATATTTCCATCCGCTTGACTGCGGTCAGCGCCTTCTAAATCCTAGACCTTCTACGTCATCCTGACATTCCTCTTGACTCGATCTGAGCGCTATCTTTTCTTAACTCTTCCCAAAACCTCAACTACGGCTTAATGTCTGCTGGCTTAGCCGATAGCCTCAACTAGGTATCGGGTACAGTACGAAGCCGTAGAAATCTCAATGAGCTCTGTGTCACCTTTCGGAAGTGTAACAGTGAATAAAATAAGCAAGTTGTTACAATCTCCATTTAGCAATAGGACCCTCACTGAAAAAATAGACATAAAAAACTGGGTAGGCCACTTCCAAATTTAAATCTTCAGCAACGGTCAAAAAATCGATGCCACAAATTCAATCCGGAAATTTATAGCAAAAACAAATGGATTTGTGGTTCCGAAGAAGACAATGCATTCTTCTGTCTTCCTTGTGTGTTGTTCGGCGGTGATGGGAGTTGGAGTAAGACAGGTATTAGGGATATAGGACACATATGGTCTAAAATTAAAGTCCATGAATCATCAAAGCGACATATGGATAATGTTTTAAGCCTCTCATTTCTGGGCAAAACGAACATTCAAAGCAGGTTGGATAGTCAGTACAGACAAACTATTATCACTCACAACAAACAAGTAGATAAGGATAGGTATGTCTTAAATTTAATTATAAACTGTATCCGCTTTTGTGGTGCCTTGGAATTAGCCCTTAGGGGACATGATGAAACAGAAACATCCGAAAACAAAGGCGTATTTCGCGAATTGATTCAGTTTAGTGCTGAATTGGATAAGGACTTGAAAGTTCATCTCAGCCAGTCGTCTGTGTTTAAAGGCATCTCCAAGACTATTCAAAACGAACTGCTCGAATGCATGCTCCAGGTGTATCACGACGAAGTGTCCAAAGAAATAAAAAAGGCTGACAATATAGCAACAATCACTGATGAAACAACTGATGTGTCTTGCATTTTTCAATTGGTTATTGTGTTGCGCTACGTTGTTGAAGGAAGACCAGTAGAAAGATTTTGGAACTTTATTAATCCCGAAGGCCAAAATGCTCATGTCATCGCAGACAGCATTTTAAGTGAAATCGACCCCTTAGTGGGTGATCAACCCACTAAATTGATTGCCCATATTTATGACGGAGCATCCGTTATGAGTGATGGATTAAATGGTGTGCAAAAGTTAATCAAGGATGAGTACCCTAATGCAAATGTTATTCATTGCTATGCGCACCAACTTAATCTCATAATGTCCACAGCAGCCTCCGTTAATCGACAGGCTCGCATCTTTTTCGCTCATCTCACAGGAATTTGTTTTTTTTCGCATTCGCCACAAAGATCGAAAGTGTTGCGCGAGATCATAGAGAAAAGTTTGCCTCGAGTATCACTCACACGATGGAATTACCATTCGCGTGCTGTGAAAGATATTTATGAAAATAGGGAACACCTCGTCAAAGTTATAGAATCAATCGAAAGCAATGAGTCCATTAAGTTACCTTCCACCATTGAAAAGGCTGGAGCATACAAGCAAAGGCTTAATGACAAGAAATTCATTTTCTGGCTAACATTTTTCAATAAGATAATGCCTCATGTTGACATAATTTTTAATCAGCTGCAAAAGAGAATTACTGACCCAATAGAGTGAAACAAGACATTCAGCATTTTGAAGGCATCGTATAGGCAATCAGGGGCAATATTGATGAAATAATGAATGAGACTTTTATCGAAAGAGGCGAATCCGTACCTTCTGAAAGACCTCTGATTGATGAGGACTGTAGATAAAGGGACGCTCTGGAAGTATGTGTTGCTATCCTTTCAGATATAAAAATTCGCTTTCAGTTCACTGGACTCCTCACAGCTACCAACCTATTCGCAGTTCAATATTTTGACAATTATATCAAAAGCTTCCCAGACCTGTATCTTGACGAAATGACGAGCATATATACATTTCTTGATAAAAGAAAGTTGAAGGGTGAGCTGCAAGTATTCTATGCTAGGCCTGAATTGAGAGAGGTCTCTGGTGCCGTTCCATTTTTTCGTTGATTCTGGAAGATGAGCTATGTGATACTTTTGAAGAGACAATCAAAATCTTGAAGCTGCTGATCACAATGCCTCTCTCAACATCGGAAGCGGAGCGGTGTTTCTCAATGCTCAAACGGATAAAGACCTTTCTTCGGAACACAATGAAGGAAGAGAGATTAAGTGCCTTAGGAATGTTGTCGTGTGAGAAATCATTTGTGAACAAGATTGAGAACTTCAATTCAAAGTTGATAGACGTATTTGCCAACAAGAAAGGACGAAGAATGGACTTTCAGCACCGCTCTTATTAATTCAAATGAAGGTGTCGATCGAGGTTTTGGAACAAATATTTTTGGTGAGTAGGCCTAGCATATGTTGTTTTCTTCAAATTATTTTTCTGAGAGGTTTGTTCAATTATAATTCTTAAAAATGGTTTTTATTTTTAAAATGCATATCGATCAAAATATGTGTATGATATAATATTGTATGGCCTCGGTGCCAGGTGCAAGCTTTGTTGTTTGACACCCAAAGGGCAGCTTTCATGTCGATTTTTTGTTGTTCCTTGGAGGGCCATGAAAGTCAAGGAAGTTAGATATCTAAGCTCCTTAACACTATAGCGCTTTCTATTAGAGAAAGGAGGAACTTTTGTTTTGGCGAAAAATCCCGAGATTAAAATATTTGTAGTAGTTACGCAATTTCTCAATTCACTTCAGCTGACACTTCAATTAAAAACGTCTTCTACAATAGCAAAGTTAAATAATGTTAAACATATAACGTATTGCATAAAATATGCACTACCCGTACCTGCAACTTTGAATGATTTTATTGCAAATTTTGAATTTGCTGGCACCACCAAGTGAAAATTCACCAGCCGCCACTGGTCTAAATGAAGCTGGCCACCACAATAAATTACACATCAAAAAATGTTTTGCATAACAATTGTTTTTCAAGATGCAGAGCGTATGTGGGATCGTGGGCGAGGTTATTACAAAAGAGACGGCATTCTGACAAATCCTGCAGACTTCATTTGTAAAAACAAAATTACAAGCAGGAAGAAATTTGGCCTGTTAAACAGGGAGTGATGAGTGTTGTAACCTTGCCATCCTGTGACGTCTCAATATCATGCTTCAGCATATCCCAGACATGTTCGATACAGTTCATGTCCGGCGACATTGAAGGACATTCATTCATGAGATGGTGGACCCCTGGAGGAAGTTATGTTCCACCGCTGCTCAATGTGGTAAGTACGGTATATACGAAACTCTAGTTAGTTAGTTATTGTTGTTTTAAGGGGCGGAACTACGAGGTAGTTTTTTTTGCTTCAATCACCAATAGTTTCTGAGGAAATGTCCACTGAATTGGAGAAAAATATCATTCGAGATACAAAATTCAAAGAAAACAGTGAAGGCTCATACCAGTTAAGTGTCAATACACTATGCATGAAGTATTGAAGAAGTAAACTTGAGGCCTTACACACTAAGGGACTAGCTATTTCATTGTGCAGCGGCTAGCAAACATGGCTGTCACCCCAGAGGTGTGGGTTCGGTTCCCTGCCATACCAAGAAATTTAATTTCTGTCTGTGGGCTGGAACAGGATACAGTCAGCCTCATGAAACAGCTCTGAGCAGAGGAGTGTTCGATTTTCACCTCAGCCATCCTAAAAGTGTTTTCTGTCGCTTCCCTTTCTACGTAAGGTAAATACTGGGATGAGACCCAAATTAAGGCCACGACCGCTCCTTTACCCGATCCTAGGCTCAGTTATAATTAAACACCAGTACAGCCATCACAATAAAACAGGTTATCAGACACACATCCAAGTATAAATAGGCCGGCATTCGGGGCCAGTCGTACGCGCGTGAGTATTTTAGAGCGAGTCTTCATAATACCACGCGACATCCTCTTGACAGTCTTCCGGAGGAGAAGTAAAGCCGGCGGGCCCATGCCATAGATTTATGGCATGTAAAAGAACCTTTCACTAACAACAAAATCGTGTGAAGCTAAATTTGTACGTTAGATTTGATTACAGCTCAATTAGTTCCAACGTTCGGCGCCAGGTGCCGGTCGCGGTGGCTTCTAGTAACCGAGTTCACAGCTAGGTGTTGTTGACGGTAGCATTTGGTGGCGAAAGTAGGAACTGCTTGAAATTGATCGTCTGCAGTCCTTACCTGAATTACAGGTAACACACAACAAAACAAAATGACGATCATTATCGTTACTCGCTAATCGTTACTGTTACCGTTACATAATTCAACTAATAGCGCCGTTACCCCTCGTTACCTCTAGCCTACATGTAACGTTTACTTGTAACGTAGTTTTAAGCAACATGTTACCCTCCAACTCGAGCTATATAGTCTTGTGCAATACGACCGCACGGGCAGCTGCAGTAAGTCAGGAGATCGTAGGTTTGAAACCATGCGCTAACAGCGGCTATCCTGAGTGTGGTTTTCCACGGGTTTTCTCCACACCCTCCATTAAAATATCAGGATAGTACTTATTTCAAGATCCGGAGTACCTACCCCATCCCTGACCCTATCATAGCTACACACACTACTACAGTCATCACATAAATACAGGTTATCAGACAAATTCAACACACACCAAACTACACGCGGCTGATGTCCACGATGTCCCAAGTGCCTCAGATTCCAAGGTCTAGAGCGGCTTCAGTGGCGTAGTTGGTAGCATGCTGAGCTTCTATGCCCAATGTTTTTTAAGAGCGTTAAAATCCCTCAATATGCCTTCCTTCGGAAGGGAAGAAAAGCCCATGTCATAGATTTATGGCATGTTAAAGAACCTTCCACTAATTACACCTGTGTGAAGCTAAATTACAGGTTAAAAACGCTCTTAGGTTCCTACGTTCGTCGCCAGGAGCCGACTGCGGTGGCGTCTAGTATCCAAGTTCTGAACTAGTAGTCGTTGACGGTGGCGTTTGGTGGCAAAAGTAGGAACTACTTGCAGTCCTTACTTGAATTAGAAACTGATAACACACACTAATACAGACATCACAATTAACACCGGTTATCAGACAGATTCTACAAACACCCTAAGTACACGGGGCTACATGACCGCGTTGTCGCAGCCCCTAAACTGAGGAACCAACCAAGCAAGGTCTAGAATTGCTCATTTAAAAATAGTGTATTGACTCAAGCTCTGAATGGTCAATTTATTTATCAGCTACTACCATTTCCACCATGAATATTCATACGCATTCATTGAGCTAATAGTTCAACAATAAAGGGTGATCGCCTCACAGCTTTAGGATGATATTATCTTGCCACAATTAAATACTGTAAACGTGCCAGCTAGAGTCAATAATAGCTGTTTATGATAGAAAGCTCTGTATTTAGAGATGCTTAACACTACCGGAGTAATTTCAACGAAACTCTAATTTATTTATCTGTTCGGAGCCACTTTCTAATCATAGGCAAGGAAGCCGCTATCTTGTATAACATGTCTCGGTAATTCAGACACGTGGAGAACACATTTGTTAATCAAAACGGGTTCGGGGGGAGATTAGCGAAGAGCTACAGTAACAACAAGAACAAAATAGACTTGTAATAAAACGACTTGAAAAGCAATATTGTGATATCTAGCGCTCTGATTTGATCAGGTGACGCACACATTCCGTCACAATTTCAACCTTACGATCTAGTTAATACTATTTTGATAATGTGGGAAGGTATTTTAGGGCAGACTGGCTTCGTGGCTCTGCGGTGACGTTCTCGCCTGCTGAGCCCCAAGATAGCGAGATTGAATACCAGCACAGTCAGTTGGTATTTGAGGGTGTTTAAATGTAAGGGAGGCGTGTCAGTAGATTTACTGGTACCGTACGTTAAAGATTCTCTTTGGGGCACAAATCTAGCACCCCGGCGTCTCTTAATGCCGCAGTAATTAAAAGGGACGTAAGACCATTTTTTTAGTGTATGGATTTTAGTGCCGGGAGTGTCCGAGGACATTTTTGGCTCGCCAGTTTGCAGCTGCTTCTATGCGGACACCCATTGGGTGAGCTACAAGTACAGTCACGTGTAGAGTGTTGTCTGGGAAGGAAAGTTTGAATGTAAGGACGAGGAGTTGGAAGGTAGCGGCTGTGGCCTATAGTTAGGGACCAACCCCGGCATTTGCCAGGAAGGAAGATGGGAAACCACAGAAGGCCATCTTCAAGGTTGCCGGCGGGGGGATTCGAACCTCCTCGCCTCCCGGATGTGAACGACTGCCTGCAGCCATGCCGTAACGACCACGGCTAACACACCCTGTATTATTATTGTTACGGCTGTGAGTTTGTTTCGTCGCCTCGCCGCATGAGTCACAGCTGCCCCCGGGCTGTGCTCTGCCTCAGTGTATTATATGTGCCTTACGCAACAGGGCTACTAGGACAAAAGGGATGGTCCAGACTATTCGTGACCCAGCCAGTGATGGAAAACTCGAGAAGCCGTGAATCCTGGACGGGTCTAGAAGCATTTATTGAGTCACCAGCCTGCTATATAAGAGCGACCTGGCAAGCGGGGTGGAGAGTGTTTTTCGAGCTAGTGCGAGCTTTTAGCTTGAGCGACAGTTGTGGGTGAAGGAGTGTGAAGCCTACGGAGAAACTGTGTCTTGAGCGAGTGTGTTTTCCAGTGCAGCAGAGGTTAGTGTGGTGAATTGCGAAAGCACCGGGGGCTGTTTCCCTAGCCAGCGGACAGCGAAGCAGAGTGTAGTGGTGAGTGACCGGCTATCGTAAATAACTGTAGCGTGCGTATTCAAGGAAGTGTTGCAGGTAGTTCTTTCGAGGCCACCGGACTCATTAGGAGGGATTAACTTCTGTGGCTTATTGACAAGTGAAAGGCAAGTGTTCCCTACAAGAGGAAACGAGAGTGCGATACTAATTGCTTGTATTTGCTATTTGTGTTGTGTTTTCTACCCACCGTAATCCAGTTAACGGAAGTGCCACTAGGGGGTGGCACGTAACATTATTATTATTATTAATAATAATATTATTAGTCTATTATTAATATAATTATTATATTTCCCTGATGAAACTATCCTAGTAGGATATGCAGATGATGGTGCTGCTCTTGTAGCAGGAAGAAACGACGATCAGGCACAGTTGCGACTCAATATGGTAAATCGCACAGTCAATAGATGTATGGAGGAACAAGGTCTGTCTCTAGCATTTGGTAAGACAGATATTGTAATCCTAACAAACAAGAGAATCCAGGTAGGAGTCATTCAAGAAGAGACGTAGCCAGCAGCAAAATATCTGGGCATCATGATCGACAATAAAATGAATTTTGGAGAACAAATTAGACGAACTGCAGATAAGGCGGCTAGAGGAGTAACGTCCCTCAGCCAGCTCATGGACAATGTTGGTGGGCCAAAACCTAGGAAGAGGAGACTACTGATGACCGCCATCCATTCAGCTCTGCTGTATGGAGCGGAAATATGGGCGGATGCCGTGGACAACGAAATTTATAGGAAGTCACTAACGCAAGTGCAGAGGCGGGGTGCTTCGCGCGTGGCATTGGCATATCGCATGGTCTCTGAAGAAGCAGTTCTTGTTATTGTCGGGATTATTCCATTTTTCTTCCTTCGAAAGAACGCAAGTATATTTACTGGAGGCAATCTGAGGTAGCTTTACAAAATGCAAGACGTACAGCAAGAGTACAAACCTTGGCACATCAAATTGGAGCTAGGAGACCGAAGTCAGTGGACTAAGAGAATGAATCCTCAGTTGCAGGATTGGACCGAGAGGAAACATGGTGAGGTCGGTTATTATTTCACTCAGTTCTTGACTGGGCATGGGTACTTCTGTTCTTATCTTAAGAAGATAGAGAAGGTGGATTCACCAACTGGCATCTACTGTAGTAGTCACACCTTCTTCTCTTGTGGACGGTGGGCCCAAAATAGACAGTCTCTTCAAGAGCACATTGAGGTAGAGATATCTCCTGACAATATTGTTGCGGTGATGCTACAAAATGAAGAAAATTGGAAGTTGGTAGCAAGTTTTGTTGAAGACATCCTCCGAACAAAGAAGACAGATCTGGACCGCCATTGAAGATAATTCACTAAAGAGGAGTGCCCTACAGGCAAATATAAAATCGCTTTATCCTCAAGTAATGTGATAAACGATTCCAGGATAGTGTTCAGAAGTCCCGGAGGGAGTTTTAGTCGGTAGTCTGCCAGTCAGGAGCCCGACACTATGTGCATAAAAGCATTTCTTCCCCAAAATAAAATAATTAAACGTTTAAAATTTTACGCCAAATCAATTTTAAACGTTTGTTTCTAATATCAATACGGATATTTAATAACATTTGTGTTTACAGACTGGCTGCGTGGCTCAGCGGTAACGTTCTCGCTTGCTGGTCCCTAGGTTGCAGGTTCGTATCCTGGCGCAGTCAGCTGGCATTTGAGGGTGCTCAAATGCGAGGGAGCCGTTCAGTAGATTTACTGGCACGTTAAAGATCCCTTTCGGGGCGAAATTCCGGCAACCTGGCGTCTCTAAAAGCCGCAGTAGTTAAAAGGGACGTAAAACCAAAAACATTATTATTATTATTTGTGTTTACAATGGCAAATGTGTTTGCATTCTATAAATAATATAGATAAAATAAAATAATATAAAAATAAAGGAAGGAAGGAAGGAAGCTTGTAGTTTAACGTGACCGTTAATCTCGAGATCATGAGCCACGGGACCTCCTTTTTACGTGGAATCCGAACCACAGGACATGGCATTTCACATCGAAAATCTCACATGCATTGACCGGGAATCGAACCCGGACCGCCTTGGTGAGAGGCAATCAGCTAGACCGCTGAGCCACCACGCCCCACATATAAACAAGTAGTTCCGTGAAGAACTATACAGCCTATTTTCATATATCCTACTTATGTTAATTGCCACTATTTAACATACACAATTTCAGTTTGATTGCTGTAATAGATTCGTAGATATTGAGAACCGACTAAATATTTCGGATGGTCGCCATGTTGGATTTTATATATGTAGGTCCTAGAGTTATGTACTGTTACATGCAGATTATTGTGAACGTGTAGTATTCAAACTTCAATCGCATAATTAGGACACAAGAAAAAACAAGGAGATTTAAAAAAATTTCACACTTGCCATCTTGAGGTTATGGAAACAATTGAAATAAATTAGATGCCAGTGGATTAACATTCGGATAAAGATTTACTGTACCAAGTTTCACTGCACGCGGATGGTTAAATTGCGAGAGACGTCCATGTGAATATTTATAATTCGCGTCACCGCCATGTTGGATTTGTGATCACCAGGTTATTTAAAGTCCTATAGGTGAACTTAAGTTCATAGCCCCTATGAACATTAAAAAATGCAGTTTGATTGCTAAAATAGATTCGTAGATATTCAGTATCGTCTAAATATTTCGGATGGTCGCCATGTTGGATTGTTAAATGTATAGGCCATAGAGTCATGTACCATTAAAGGAAAATTATTGCGTAGGTTCATTATTCAAACTTTCACTTCGATCGCATGACTACATCACAAGAAATAAAAACTTAATTTTAAAATTCGCATGGCGCCATCTTGAGGTTATGTAAACAATTGAACTAAATTAGATACCAGTGGATTACAATGTGTATAAATATTTCCTGTACCAGGTTTCAGTGCGCTTGGAACATTAAATCGCGAGAAAGGTCTATTTAAAATGTTCAAATTCGCTTGGCCGCCATGTTCGTTTTGTAGTTAACCGGTTTTTGAAAATCTTATAGATGGACTTCCAGTAGTGCCCTTTATCTCAGTACAAAATTTTAGGGAGATACCGCTAATAGTTTCAGAGATATAGAATGCCGGTGAAATATTTCGCACATCCGCTATCTTGTGATTATATAAACAATTGAACGAAGTTAGATGTCGGTGCATTACAATGTATATAAACATATACTGTACCAAGTTTCATTGCGTTTGGTTTGTCAAATCGCGAGAAACGTCTATTTAAAAGTCGCAAATTCTCTTGGCCGCCATGTTCGTTTTGTAGTTACCAGGTTTTCAAAAGTCACATAAGTGAACTTATAGTAGTTCCCTCTATCGCCATAGAAAATGTCAGGGTAATATCGGTTATAGTTTCGGAGATATTGAATGCTGGTGAAATATTTCGCACAGCCGCCATGTTGGATTGGTGAGTCGTAACAAAATTTGAAGGGCACGGTCGAGGTCGCCGGGAATAGTGCTATGAACTTTCCGAGTTTCATTGAAATCGCTCCTGCCGTTTAGATTTTATTACGGGGGGACACACACACGAATCACACACACACACACACACACACACACGCACACACACGGACAAAAGGTGATCTCATAAGCCTATTTTTTCAAAACTGAAAATAGGCTAAAAATAGGGCAGGTGTGAGATCGTTCTTTACTAATTCTGTTATTGAATCATTAGAGGATTTGCGACATCGTGTTCATGTAGCACCGCGTATTTGGGAGGGTGTAGATTTTGTCTGATAACCTGTGTCTCTGTCATGTCTGTACTGGTGTGTGTATTTGTAATTGTGGAAGGATTTTGGTACGAAGCGGCCTTGGTCTGAAGTTATGTATCATCCCAGTATTTGTCTAGAGTAGAAGTGGGAAACCATGGAAAACCACTTCCAGGATGACTGAACCCACCTCGTCTCAGTTTTGCCTCAAGAGGCTGAGTGTATCCCATTCTAGCCCCTGTGCCAGAATTAAATTTCTTGGCTGAGCCGGGAATTGGACGCGGACCTCAGCGGTGACAGCCAAGAATGCTAGCCACTTCTACTGCAGGTAAATGCGAGGACGATTCCTCTTTAAGGCAGTGGATTCCTTTTCCTCAATCCTGATCTCATTTACAAATACCCACACTACTACTACAAACACTACATTAATACAGGTTATCGGACAAAATCTACATGACACCCAGTACAGCAATGCAAGAGGAATGCACGTAACATATTCAGTGACGCCAACTTAAATTAATGAAAGTGCTAGGAAGTAGACAAAAGTTAAGAGATTCCCAAGTTATCAAGAGAGAAATAATATTTATGTCATTGTTGTTGCTGTTGTTGTTGTTGTTTGAGTCTTCAGTCTTTTGACTGGTTTGATGCACATCTCTATGCTTCCCTGTCCTGAGCTAATCGTTTCATCTCTTCATAGTGTGCACATATGGACATTGGCACAGGTATCGAACCCTTAACATTTTAAGTACGGAAACGAAGAAATAATACAGGATTTTGGTACAGTTTTTAAGGTTAGCAGAAGGGTTAAGCTGAAATCACCTCTATATGACGCATAGACTGGTGAGGCAATATTGAAGCAATGTTTGCAGCTGCAAATGATGTCACTGCTAGCTCAGCTGAAAAGAGTTGACGCATGAGATTAAAATAACCTAGCGGAATCTTCCATTCAAGACGAAGACAGAAGATCAAACTAATAAATGCGAAGTCAGCGAGAAATTGACAACACTGTTTAAGAGGTGTGGCCAGAAAATCGATAAAATAATTGAAATTAGCCAGAAATACGCAAAATTATTGAAAAATCTCTCCACCAATGTTAATCATTTTAGAAATCAGAATTTTGAGAGTGGTAAAAGTTACTAATATTTGTGCAGTCTAGAAAAGCCAAGTCAGCATTATAGATTAGGGACTTCACCAGACCAGATGCCTGGGGAACGAGAAAAAAACCTACGCCTACATTAACGCAGGAGCTATTTTAATTTTTATTAATATGTTCTCCCGATCGGATTTTGAATATTTTGGCTTATTTGAAACATTAGGTCGCGTGCTTTAAGATGGTTATTTTTTCATAAAGATACCATAGTTAGTTTAGAATATAATTTTGGAGAAGAAGCAAAACTAGTTTATTTGTCGTGAATCAAATAAATAGGCAGCAAAGCAAGGGAAATTATTCAGTTTACAGCGGACCTTGGGAGGAGGCCGTGCTGGATCGCGTCATATTCAGTCTACCATCGACCGTCAAGGCGGGTCGTGCTGAATCAGTATTCATATTCAGTTTACCGTAGGAGCCAGAGCGCACGGTGCTGTTCGTCAGTTATATCAACCATAGTCAGTTCAGGCCCGGGGAGGCGCTGCGCAGTTTTAACCACAAGTATTCTACTAGAACCTCGATGAGGGCAAGTTACGTCGCGCCGAGTTACGCAAATATTACAGCCCAAGTGTAGAAGTGCGCCACGCTAAACAGTTGTTAGTTCAAGACTCCGAAGAGTCAGTACAGTAATATCGAACAAGTAAAGCTACAGTATTTAAGGACATAGCGTTCAAGCATCACAGAAACAGTAAGGGCCTCCCAGTTCAGAGGGACGCGAGTTCGAACAGTGAAGCGAAGTCAGAGGACTCAAACAGATTCTAGCTACAATACGTCCAATGGAGACGTTACTAAATACATTAATCAACGAAGATAAAAGCAAATCACGTTCGCAGAGATATAAGTTCTAAATAAGGAATTTAGAAAGCGCAGGTTCGAAGCCCGAATAAGATAGTGAACAAGTTAAGCAAATTATTCGGTCCTCGGAACAGGGAGGCCAAAAGATAGGGATAGGAAGTGTGATAGACCGCCATAGAGAATCAGGAGAGACGGCCAAGTAAAAACATTTATCGCTTAGTCAGAGCAGATGCAGTATTCGAGAGACTAACAGCAGTAATTCCAGTGTAGGAGAACAGGGATCTGTTTTAGCCCCACTGCTATTCAATTTGTACATCCATGATTTACCAACTACAACATCAAGTAAGTTCATCTATGCTGATGATATCGCGCTGGTAGCTCAGAGCAATAACTTTGAAGATGGCGAACAAATCATTACGGAGGACCTGGAGAAGATGTCAACTTTCTTTAAAACCTGGAGATTGATCCCAAGCACAACAAAAACTGAAGTCTCTTGTTTCCATCTAGCGAATCGTGTCGCAAACTACAAACCTAGAGTCCTGTTCAATGGACAAGAGCTGAGGTACAATCCTTTCCCAAAATATCTCGGAGTCACTTTAGATAGAACCCTGAGCTACAAAGAGCACATCACCAAGCTCTCTCACAAAGTCGCCGCAAGAAACAACATACTGCATAAGCTCAGTGGTACCTCCTGGGGAGCCTCTGCTGACTGTCTACGTTTAACTGGCATCAGTCTTGTTTACTCAGCTGCTGAGTACTGTGCGCCTGTCTGGTTGGAAAGCGTACATGTGAAGAAGATAGACACGAAACTGAACGATACAATGCGTTGCATTACTGGTACCATCAAATCAACTCCATGTCAGTGGTTACCCGTGCTGAGCCACATCCCTCCACCTCACTTAAGGCGGAAGCAAGCTCTACTGAGGGAGGCTAAGAAAATCTTTGCATCACCCTCTTTGCCACTGCATCAGGAATTCTGCCATCCGTCACAACAACGATTGCAATCCAGAAGACCGGCAAGTGTCACTGCAAGGCAACTCATCGCGGATGGATTTGACATAAAGGAAAGCTGGAAGCATGAGTGGTCAACAAAAACATTGGGAACAAGTGTCCACCATCTTGATCCCACAAAGAAGCCAAATGGTTTTGACCTACCAAGGAACCTCTGGTGCCGTATCAACAGGTTGAGGACTGGACATGGGTGTTGTAATTATTTCAGGTACAAGTGGGGCTGGATCAGTTCACCAATGTGTGAATGTAACTTAGAAGAACAGACGATTGAACACCTGGTCCTACGCTGTCCTCTTCATTCATACCCTGGAATTCCTGACGACTTGTTTGATCTCACACCTAGTCTAACCGAATGGTTGAAAAGGAAGGACTTTAAAGTTTAATTTTGTCTTATTTGTATTCTGTATTGTATCACCATACGATTAATAATAGTGTAGGAGAGAGGAACTCCGTTCGAGCTATCACAGATTCAATGCCGAGTTGTGGAACTTGCATCCAATCGTTAGCAGTCGATAGGGATCGCCAGGAATCACTGAGATATGAGTGTGTGAATAAGTGAAGTATTAAGTGTTGTAAGAAGAAAAAGGGCATTATTTTAGTGTTATATGTAAAGTGTTTTTGAAAAGTGAAAAATGTGTTTAATTGTATAGCAGTGTAGATTGTGTGAATATGATATGAAGTGTGTGAAAAGAAGTACTATGAAGAAGTACTAGAAATGTCATGAGATGGGCGACCCCATTCAAGGCTATAATCAGCATCTGCGCACGAAGTGAGTCATGAAGTTTTCATTATGATTGTTGTTGTACTATGCACTGAACTAGTGAAATCAAGCGCTGACTGGGGAGTTTAGCCTTGATTCACTATGTATTTGAAACGCACTGAATGACTGTGAAATATGATTGGGATAAAGATAAATGTTAATCACGAGGATAGTCTCGTTGAATGTAAAGATATAATTGCAGTAAGTAAATGTAAAGTAATTGAAACCCGCAAATATGAAATGATAAGTAAATAATAAATTAGAAAAGGAAGAATCGAAATTTATAATATCAGTGGCATGTATTTTCGCCAAGTGAATGAATTGTAAAGTAAATATAAATAAGCACCGTAATAAAGTTATTGGAAGTTGAAAGGGATAATAATAATTATAATAATTATCGAGTTCTGTACTCTGAAATAAATGGTTAAATAATGAGAGTTTGCGCTCCATGATAAAGTTGCTAATAAAGTATCGAAACATTTAAAGGAATATAATAATTATGAGCTTAAATTAAAAGAGACTAATTAATCGAATGAATAGTAACGCTTTGACGTATTGTTGATAAGATAATGATTTTGAAGACCCTTAAAATAAATGGTGAAAACGGATTACCTAAGAATGAAAATTAATGTTGTATTGTAGGCTGTCATGCCAAAGTTATGGGAATAAAAGTGACAGGAAGACCCGGAAGTCTTACCGCGATATGATAAAGTTATTATATGAGAAAAAGTAAATGAATTATGGATATCCAAGATACGTTGTATTGCCAAATGGGCCAAGTAATTGAATAATAAGTTTAGCTTCAAGCTAGTAAGAAATACGAGATCCAGAGTGTGCCTTGTTTCGAGAGATGGAAAGTAAAAGTAAGTCGGATCATCGGTTGAGGGCGAGACACGCTGGCAGGCAGGGTCCTGTCCAGGTCAGTATATTATGGTTTGCAACCAAAGTGGACGGGTAATTCCCACTGGAATAGCTGTGTTTATGGTATGTTATGGTATTCACATGTGATGCCCGTTGGGAAAGATTAAGAATCTCTAACCTGGAATTGTTATTTGCATATAAGACTGGACGGTAGTACAGGTCTCTACGAGATATTTTACAACTGGGGATGCTAGATGCGTCCGAGCCTCAGTAAGATATGACCGAACCCAGAAAGTGTGTCCAGCTTTGCCATCCGACAGTAAATGAAATTGTTGTAAGTAAGCGTCGTATATCCTCTCCGAATCTAGTGCATAACAACCTGGAATCACAAAATATTAATAATGAAGTGAATAAGAAAGCAGGCAGTTGCATGAGAAATGATATGTAAGACTTGGATAACCATATGTTTGAAAGTAAAATTAAGGGAAGACGGTCCGCGAGACGTCGTAAATTTTGAGTTAATTACCGAAGGAGGAGGGAGGTGACGATCCAGACCTGACCTCGCTTCTTGTGAAGGGATGGGGAGAGACCACATAATGGAAGTTTTTGTTAAGTAGGGTTTGAATGGATACTAGCGATTAGCGACCGCTATATAAAAGTTTTGATTGAAAGGTGCTAGCATAATATAAATTAGATATTTGAAATGCTGGGATTGATACGATTCTCCCAAGTCTAAGTTTGAAGTAATTGAGTAATATTTGACGGATTTGATCAAATATTACCATTGTTAAAAAAATCGATTCTTTCTTTGTGAAATAATGAAACTAACGGGTTATGGAATAATGATGTTTGATATGATTGGAAAAAACCCACAAATAATAAATAAAGACAGTGCATGGTACAATACTGAAACAAATCACCTTGAAGCATGAGTAGGCAAGTAGAGGAGTGAGGGTTCGATCTATGACATGACATGTTTGTTGAATAAGTGTATTGCGTTTGAAGATGCCAAAGGCTTTATGGAAGATAGTGGTTTAGTCAAAGGACTAAATAGAAGATAAATAAATAAATGTAAGAATAAAAAAACCTAAAGGGTAGTAAAAATAGTTTAAATGTCCACAAGCCTTAGAAGTAAAATTTTGACTAGAATGATAGGCATGCTGTATGCCAAAGTAATTAAACTTAAATGAAAGAATTATAAATGATAAGTACTGAATAAGCTAAGCAAGAGAATTTTAAGTGATTATGAAGTGATTTTACATTGATTTTGAGTGATTCTTACTTGAAGGGACAATTCCAAGTAAATGTTTATTTTGATAGATTTTGATTTTGTGTTTATTAGTAAAATAAATTCATGGTAACTGTAATGTGTGAATTTTTCCTGTAGTCTTGATAACTTTATTGTGCTTTCCTATCCGAATGTGAGGTCATTTGTGGGTTGAACGTTACGCACCCCGAAGCCGAAGAGTGTAGCCAGGTAATGACCAAGCATTCTCCGTTAAATACGGGTACAATAGTTACCACACCCTACATCCGAGGCAATCTGTTTAACATATTCTAACCTTTATCTACCCCTACAGTTCTTGTTCTCGACCTTCCTTCCATAACTTACTTTACTATTCCTGGATATTTTAGTATGTGTCCTACCAACCTATCTCTTCTCTTCATTAGCAGTCACCAGAAACATCTCCCCTCTCCCTATCGTCATAACACCTCTTTATTTGTAACCCTATCTACCCATCTGACCATCATTCCCCTGTAACGCCACATTTCAAACGCTTCAATTCTCCTCTTTTCTGCTGCTCCAACACTCGAGTTTCACTTCCCTAGGGTGCCTCGCTCCAGAAAAAAGGTTTTCAAAAATGACTTCCTAATACCTAAATCTACATTCGGTGTCAACATATTCCTTTTCTGTAAGAACGCCTTCCGTGCCTGCGCAAACCTAATTTTTATATCCGCTTTGCTTCGTCCATCACTGGTTGTTTTGCTTCCTTAGTAACAGAAGTCTCCCAACTTCCTTTAGCATTCACCTGACAATTTGACGTCCTTAGGGTTTTCTGATTTCTTTCGGCTGCATTCCAATATTTATGTTTTACATTTTATTAATTTTCAGCATGAATTCTTTCATGACAGAATCCATACCATTTAAAAACTCATTCAAATCCTCTGATATGTCGGCTAAAATGACGATGTCATCAGCAAATCTCAGAGTTGAAATTATTTCTCCTAGAATCTTTACTCCTGCTTTGAATTTTTCCCCAATTTCCTTCATTGCGTGTTCAATGCATAGCTTGAAAAGTATGGGTGATAAGTTGCATTCCTGCCTTACGCTGTTTTGAACAACATTCTGTCATTGAAGGGTTTGAATGTCACTAATCCACTTCAGCAGAGGTTCCCATTAGGACTTATCCTCGGACCCCCTAAAGCGATCGTTATGTAAACACACACCCCCTGCTCCAAAATCTATTAAGTCAAGACTTAAAATATTTAAATGCCTAATTGGAACCTCTGCCTTGGTGTACAGCGCTGAATTATTTGTATGTTAATATTTATTTATTTAATCCTATTACATCGTATACAATTTCGAAGTCGTAAAGGTAGTTTATGTTCGACCCTCACTATTATGTGTCAGAAAACTGTATCATAATGATGGTCATTATAACACTGATTTTCATTATGATACAGTTTCTCCAGCCAATCAGAGCTCGTTCATTGACCAATTAGGTAACGGTACCTTCGCGCATGCGCTCAAAATCCAACATGTCGGACATAAACACAACATCGAACTAGGCTATAATAAATTACCGACATGGAATACGCACCGTCCATATGTTCGCGTAAATAAACTGGCGAATATGAAACAAGAAATAGCACTGTACCTTAAAATCACCAACACTAATTTCTACACAGCGCATTGTCTTCAAATGACTCCGGTGACAATATTACTGAGGGACGGCAGATGTAAACATATGGCCTGCATATGGCATTGCAAGCACACAGAGCGCATGCGTCCGTCATTAAAAGATCTTGAAAGACAGAGATATAATACCCAACGCTCGCTCTGCGATCACAAAATTCAAGTAGCTGACTCTCAACAGATATTTATGAATAATTATGTTAAAACATATAATAAAGTTATAATTATCGTCGAACATAAACAGTCGTATGCAACTCGCCTATAATGGTAATTAAGACACTCGTATGGAAATTATAAAACTCGCATACGCTCGTTTTATAAAAATACTCGTGTCTTAATTATAGCCATTATAGGCTCGTTGCATAATGTACTATCGTGCTACAGACCAAAAAATAGCAATGCAGTGATTGAGAAAAAAGAAGGAACAAATCGTATGTGTTATCATTTTGTTAACAGCACTAATGTGGAAAAGAGGCCGGCGTTCAATAAGACGAACGTAACCTATTCTTTCCCGCAATTATTTCTCGAAGGTCAGGTTGCAATTTCGAAATATGCACCTTGACAACAGGCCCCATATCTATTCTATTTCTATATTTGCTATTCATTACGCACATTGTGGAAAAAGCTTGTTCGCACAAGTAACTTATTGCGAACGGAAGAATAACTTTTAGTGCCTTATTGCTGATTCCCATGTAGTCCTTTCGAGCTGTCACCCAGAAGTCTGCTAGCTCTATTTCTTTGAAAATCTATTTATTTCACTTCAGATCAATTCAACAAGTTGAACTTTTACCTAATCTGATAGTAGCTGAATATTTTCAATTTTAAGAATGGAGCTGAATGTGTCTCGAATCCAGCAGTTATCACCATCGGGCTCCGGAAAATATTCCCGAAAAGTATTTGCGAGACTACGAAGATGTTCGGTTATAGTTTCTTTTACCTCACAGGGCAAACCTTCGTTAGATGACTGCAGAAACGTTCTTAGTGGGGGAAATTGGCATATGAGCCATTTTGGACTCTCGCTGCCCAAATATTACACTTTTCACAATCGCACTGATCCTGTCTTCAACTCTGAAGATATCAATGTAGTCACCTTGTAAACTCAAATACAAAACATACAAGTGATCGAACACGTTAGCTAAGTAAGCAGTTCTGCAAAGCCAAGAAAAGTCATTGAGCAAATCCTCATGTATCGTCCTAAGAAGAAAGATCCGTACCTCATCTCTAAGCTCGAAAAACCTCGTTAAGATCCTGCCCCTTGAAAGCCATCGCACTTCATTATGAATGAGAAGCTGCTCATACTCGTAACCCATGTCTTTGCAGACCAATGCAAATAACCTGCATTTTAAGGAGCTAGTTTTGACATTATTATTTTTGCCATTTCATTAAGGGTGTTCTGCAACAGTTCAGGCAATATTTTCTCTACTAACGCATCCCGGTGAATACAGCAATGTGTCCACTTCATATCTGGAGCTACCTTTTTCACTTCAGCTTGAAGGCTCTTTCTGCATCCGGACATAGCCTTTCGCGCCATCTGTAGACAGACCCACACATTTCTTCCAAGCGATATCATGTTTATTACAATAATCGTTCAGAGCTGCGAAAACATCATCTGCTGCTGTGCGTAGCCTATTGGTTCACAGGAAGAAAAAAAAATCATATATTTCGTCATGGCGTAAAAAATGCACAAAAACCAACATTACCACCTTTCTTGAAATGTCGATACTCTTATCCTACTGCAAAGCAAACATGTCACACATGTGGAGCCTTGCCAACAACGTCTCTTCAATATTGCTTGACATATCTGTGATTCGCCTTTGCACAGTATTGTTAGACAGCGGGACGGTACTTACAAGTTTTGCGGCAGCATCACCCAGCATTCTCTTGCTGAAGGTAGAATGAGCTCACCAGATATGGTATGGTTTTTGGCACGTTTTGCGACAAGCTCAGATACTTCGTAGGATGCAAGCGTTGCATTTTCATTCACATTTGAACCAGAACATTTGGTCATTACTTTCTGGCATGATTTCAGTTCGGATAACTTTCACCTATCTAGGGAGTAAAATTACTTCCACTGGAAAAAGTTCAACTGATATTCAAGCTAGAATTGCCCAGGCCAAAATTGCATTTAACAGCAAAAAATCCCTTCTGACTTCAAATAATATATCTATTGAGACCAGGACTAAATTTATAAAATGTTATGTGTGGAGTGTAGCCTTGTATGGCTCAGAAGCCTGGACAATGGGATGTGCTGATAAAAGAAGACTTGCAGCTTTTGAAATGTGGTGTTGGCGGCGGATGGGAAAAATTCCATGGACCGCAAGAGTGACGAATGACGAAGTGCTCAAAAACATTAACGAAAAGAGAGCATTTCTCAAAATAATACGGAAAAGACGAGACCAACTGATAGGACATCTCTATCGCCACAATGACTTTATGGTAACTGTGGTAGATGGCAAAATTCGGGGCAAGAGGGGAAGAGGGCGACCGAGACTGCAATACATCAAGCAGATCATAACAGATATTAATGTCCATTCATACAGAGACATGAAGAGACTGACTGGCGACAGGGAAGAATGGAAGAGGAGGATTGCTGCCGACCAATCTACGGATTGAGAACATGAATGAACCTCCGAGTGTTTGGTACCTAGATGCCACCGGAGGTTTGCAGGTTTCAGACTCTCGTTGGCAAGAGTTTCAAAGCAAATCACGCATTGAGGCTTAGGACAATCTTCAGGTCCACAATACGTAATGCAAATTTACAAATATTTTATGTCGTATTTCCTACTTTTCGCAGTAGGCCAACTCTTTGAATGGCTAGCTAGGCTCAAGAGACAGCAGGCGGCCCTTTCACTTCTAGATTTATTACCATAGATTCCTCTTCGTCACTATCTGTAGCAGTGGGCCTACTTCGTTTTAAAGATCCACTCTTCAACCAAACGAGCCATATTCAATGGACTTTTAACAATTAAAACAATCAAATGTTTCAACTTTCAAAACTCATGTAAATATTACGTAAACACCCAAAATGGCTGTGGAGCAGAACACAGATATAAAGAAGCAGAATGCTCCCTGGCGGGAAACTTGAGAAGCTCAAATTACGCTGCGCCACATGTGAGTGCGCAACTTATGCTGCGAGTGGCAACGCATAATTATTATTTTTAAGAGACCCTTTGTACTTTCTCCGTTTTCCATGTTCATTGCGTTATTTCTTGATGACTCTTGGCGGACTCCCTGGACAACCGTCACGGACTCCCTGGGGTCCGCGGCCCACTTAAAGGGAACCTCTGCACTACAGTATATCAACCCTATATAAGTTATAACAATCCTCGACAAATTTATGCAAACTTTGGAGATCTAGCGAATTGTTACTGTTCTTGTAGTTGTTCCATTTGAAGGGCTTGCGCATCGTGGTCAATCATCCCCATAATAATAGTAATAATAATAATAATAATATTTTTTACGAGGGAAGTGGAAAAATCTTGCATAAGACCTTGAGAAGGGTCCGCACTCCTCAAGAGTGTGGGATTCTTACCCACTAAAAAACCACACCCTGTCCTCTTGACAAAACCCATCCCGGGCCCACTTTCGTATTACTTCAGGATGGAGTCATTTTCTTTGCTTCACAAGCACCATCTTACTTCTCCATTCATAGTCCGCGGATCGCAGACTTAATCAACTAAATCGAGCAAGTCCCCATCCGACTTCTTCTGACGAAGGACCACTTCAACAAAGAAAGCGACCGTATCCCAGCTGAGTTCGTTCCTCAGCATAATGCCAACTATATTGTCCGGCGTTATTGGACCAACCTCAGCTTCAAGTTGTTGTTTTTCCGCTGCCCAACGATCGCAGACGAAGAACGTATGATAATAATAATAATAGTAATAATAATAATAAATAATAATAATAACAATAATAATAATAATGTGCCGGCTCCGTGGTGTTGGGGTAGCGTGCCTGCCTCTCACCCGGAGGCCCTGGGTTCGATTCTCGGCTCCGTCAGGGATTTTAGAAACGGACTTGAGGGTTGGAACAGGGTGCACTCAGCCTCGTGAGGACAATTGAGTAGCTGTCTGACTGTGAGGCAGCGCCCTGATCACGAAAACCAAGATTAACGGCTGAGGGGACCCGATGCGCTGATCACGCGTCGCCCCAATATCTGCAGGCCAAATGGCTGGGCAGTGGTCGCTTTGTAGGCCTGTAGTGCCAGGGGTTATTTATTTTATTTAAATAATGCTTTATGTTCGACGATGTCGAAATATAAATATTATATCTCAGAAAACTGTGTCATAACGAGGGGCATTATAACACTATTTTGCATAATGGAACAGTTTCTCCCACCAATCAGAGCTCAAAAAACTGTTGTTTGACCAATTAGGTGATAATAACATCGCACCTGCGCTGAGTTCCAAGGCCTTCTAATTTAAATTTCACTGCGTGGCCTAGTGTCATCGTGGGGGTAATCGAGGAGGCCATGGTCAAATACAAGGTATTCTATGCGTCCCATGCGCTCTGTTCAGTACATAAAACTGGCAAAATCTCGACAGATATTTATGAATACCGGTATTTATTTTCGAACAAAGAATAGTTACAATAATTATCGTCGAACATAAACAATCGTATGCAACTCGCCTATAATGGTAATTAAGACACTCGTATGGAAATTATAAAACTCGCATACGCTTGTTTTATAAACATACTCGTGTCTTAATTATCGCCATTTTAAGCTCGTTGCATAATGTACTATTACGTCTTTGTTCGCTTTCAGAGATGGCGCTGTGCCGTAATATTGTGCCGAAGGGGATCTTCAATCTGCTATTAAATCTACTGGCATGGCTCCCTCCCATTTGAGCAGCCTCAAATGCCAACTATCTGCGCTAGGATTCGATCCTTGGGCACAGCAGGTGAGAACATTACTGCTGCGCCATGCAGCCAGTCATAATAATCTGAAAAGATGGGCAGGCTGATTATAGCCTACATCAATATTTCCTTGTATTTATCAGGGTAATCCACAGTCGCTTGCAGTACAGGCTCTGCAAGTAACTTCATTAGATTTGCGCTGCAATGTAACATGTCCAGGTGTTGCTGTCTCTTAATGACATCACTAGCGACCCACCGTGGCTTGCCCCGACTTCACCTGGGAACAGTTATGAATGCATTACGTGATAAGAGCTTTTTCTTCGATGCCAATTAACTACGACCTAGGCTATATCCGTTTTACGCCTCGGCATGATGGGTTAAAATCACTCACTGGACTACTAATTATATTATCATGGAGATGCATGTGCAACGAATTCTTGTCAGACATAATTTCAGAAGGTGCATGAAACACAAATGCCCTTCCATCCAATCTTAACATGACTTTTTGCGAATCGAGAAGTTCACAAGTAAAATTAAGAAAAGCCGAGTTGCACTTCCAGGGAAACTCCAAACACAACCACACTTCTCTGAAGTCTTAACTCAACACGACTCGACAGTTTGCTGCTGGCTATATCTTGTGTAATAGGCTCGCCCGTTAGCTACGCTGTAACTGGGGTGATAGGCTCGCCCATAGCTAGCACGTAAACTGTTGCCTCAGTAATTGAATGGAGATTGTTGGAAGAAATGAAAAAGTAAGAACACTTGTACTGTAGTGGGCGATGTATTGAAGATAGAGATATACTCTCGTGGACATTTTTGTAGAACTTTTCACGATGAACAATTCTTACACTCATAGTCGAGTATATAGATATGTTTAACGGTTTGCCCAGTGTAAGCTTAAAAAGCGCACGGACCCATGTTTTTTTATCGAATTTTTCACTAAAATCTTTACTGCTTGGCTTCCTTTGATCATATATAAATAATTTTCATCACAGAAACCTTCCTCGAAATATCCTTTACAGAATGGTGAAAACCGCATCAAAATCCGTCCAGTGGTTCTCGAGATTGCCCGTGACATCCAAGAATCGGGGACTTTGTTTTATACTAAGTAGAGATTAGATTACGTGAGAGCAGTTAATTTACAAGCAAGACATGTATGTCCCTGACAACTGAGTGGGGGATGACAGCAAACAGCCCCATGCTAAGTCCATTAGAACTCGCGGGGCGTCTCCCACTTGCTTGAGGGTGGAGTCCTAATAGCTTTATATGGTAACCTGCCGTGGTCCTGCCATAGCCACACACTCGGACTCTGCTAATGATGGCCATGTGGAGGGGGACAGTATGGAGAAAAAGAAGCTCTTTTTATGTTCGACGATGTTGAAATGTAAATATTATATGTCAGAAAACTGTATCATAATGAGGGTCATTATAACACTATTTTTCATTATGAAACAGTTTCTCCCACCAATCAGAGTTCAAGAAACAGTTGTGTGACCAGTTAGGTAAGGATAGCAACGCACCTGCGCTGACTTCCACGGCCTCCTATTTTAAATTTCACTGCGTGGCTAGTATCATAGTGGGGTATTTAAGCAGGCCATGGTCAAATACAAGGTAATCTCTGCGTTCCATGCGCTCTGTTCAGTACATAAAACTGGCGAAATCTCGACAGATATTTCTGAATATTTATGTTCGAACATAAAATAGTTTTAATTATCGTCGAACATAAACAGACGTATGCAACTCGCCTATATTGGTAATTAAGACACTCATATGGAAATCATGTCTTAATTATTGCCATTATAGGCTCGTTGCATAATGTAATATTATATTAAGAACAAAGTTCCAAATGGTTTCGCCTCGTCAATACAGTTTATTAAAATTTCGTGATACAATCACTTGTCTTTTAACACATGGTACATGTTTCGGCGTCTAACACTTATTGACGTCTTCATCAGCCTATTTTATTTGGGCAGCACTTAAAACATTCACTTTATATACTGGATGCAGTTAAAAATTGTACATGAAAACACACATAGATCACTAAAAGTATACACTGTAACACATTAAAAAGTTGTTAAAACATTTTCTTATGTTAAAAGCTCAATAAAACCCTCAGCCGGGCTTGGCAGTCTTTCTTGGTTTATTTCATGACCTGTTTCTAATGTTAGCTTCAAAAGCCCAAGCAAAGGGTGTTTTAACAACTTTTTAATGTGTTACAGTGTATACTTTTAGTGATCTATGTGTGTTTTCATGTAAAATTTTTAACTACATCCAGTATATAAAGTGAATGTTTTACGTGCTGCCCAAATAAAATAGGCTGATGAAGACGTCAATAAGTGTTAGACGCCGAAACATGTACCATGTGTTAAAAGACAAGTGATTGTATCACGAAATTTTAATAAACAATATTGACGAGGCGGAACCATTTGGAACTATGTTCTTAATATAATTCAGTCAATACGGAAAAAATGTGCGACTCTCAGATTCAAGAAGATAATGTGCTATTATCCAATAGGTTTCAGTTCATTCTCTTAGACATTTTTGTGCTCCTCGTTGTGTAGTGGCTAGCATTCTTGGCTATCACTTTGAAATACCAGGTTCGATTCCTGTCTCTGCCAAGGAATTGTATTTCTGGTCTGAGGTTTGAAACGGGGTACCCTCAGCCTCGTGAGTCAAAACTTAGAAGAAGCGATTTCGATTCCTACCTCAGCTGTCCTGGAAGTGGTTTTCCGCGGTTTCTCACTTGTACTGGAGGCATATGCCGGGATGATTCCTAACTGAAATCCACGGCCGCATCCAATCCAAATCCTACCCCAATTACGTATACAGTTTACGCCACGGTTTTTGGCCGGTGAGCTGCGATTGCACAGTCGTACAGAGGACAGGTGGTGAACCTCAGGTATGTGTAATTGATCACGGGTAGCTTTCCGCGCAACTGAAAACTCATGTATCAATTGCACATGCCTGAGGTTCACCACCTGTCCTTTGTACGACTGTGAAACCGGGACTGACCGACCCAAAACCACGGCGTGAACTGTACACGCACTAATACAACCAACACAATAACACAGGTTGTCAGATTCAACACACATACCCATGTCCACGGGGCTACATGACCACGTTGTCACAAAGCCTCTAAATGACACAACAACAGCAAATGATAAAACGTATCCACCTCGTCAATACTTAACGTTATTTTGAGTGACTAACTCTTTAGTAGTATGGGGCTGATGACCTCGTAGACCCGCCCCCTGAAAACAACAATAACTAAATCTTTAGTAGTACATTTTGCGGCTCTCTTTGAGCTTTTTCAGTTACGAGAATTCAGCAATAAACATAAAATTGTGAGCATATTCAGTACAATTCGAATACTTTCGATAATATTAAAGTTACAATAACATAATCAAAACATCAGTTTGAAAACTTTTTTTTTTTCAAATTAAAATGTTTCCCAATATTGTTCGGTTAAAACACTGACTTATAATTTTAAGTACCGTACCTCATACAAACGTAAAGGTTTTAAATGATACAATTTTATCCACCTCTCAAATTCAGTCTAGGGGCGGGTGGCCTCGCTGTTGTGCCCCTTAGAACAACAATAACTAACTAACCTTCTAACTTAATTCATTCTAAATATCCAATTAATATCAAATTTGTAGTAAATATAATTCACGTCCAAAAATTGGTTTTCTTGACAAAAATGAATTCAAAACTATTTCTAAAAAAATAAATGGTTGGTTGGTTCTTAAGTTTAGGGGCTGCGACAACTCGGTCATGTAGCCCCGTGTACTTTGGGTGTGTGAAGAATCTGTCTGATAACCGGTGTTAATTGTGATGACTGTATTAGTGTGTGTTATCTGTTGTTTTTTTTAAATTTAAGTACTGCAACTTAGAATTTTTCAAATAGTTCCTACTTTTGCCGCCAAGCGCCACAGTCAACGACTACTAGGCCAAGTTCACAACTCAGCTACTAGACGCCACCGCAGTCGGCTCTTGGCAACGAACTTAGAAACCTAAGAGCGTTGTTTACATTAACCTATCCAATTTAGCTTCACACAGGTGCAATTAGTGGAAGGTTCTTTAATATGCCATAAATCTATGACATGGGACCGCCGGCTTTACTTCCCCTCCGAAGGAAGGCATACTGAGGGATTTTAACGCTCTTAAAAAATCCGACGGCTTCGGCCGGGTTTGAACCCGCTATCTTGGGCATAGAAGCTCAGCATGCTACCGACTACGCCACCGAAGCCGAAAAAAAAAATGATTGCCTTGCTATAACAGTTTGGGCTTTCACGACCAGCGTTCATAACTAAGTACAGGTTTTCCGGGCTGCTGCGCCGTGTACCAGGCAGAGCATCTACAAACGTTTCACAGGAAACTGCGTCCTCTCATTAGTCAGCAGTGCTGACTACAAGCCCGCAAAACCTGTACCTGATTACCTTGCTATTCAAATAAATAGGTATAAAATATCGGAGTTTTTCCACTCAATGTATTCGGCAACCTTCCAAACCTTAACGACCGATGTCTTCTCGTTTTACTGCTAAGAACATCTAAATAACAGATCATTACAATAGTTCGAGGAACATACCTTCAAGCCGCCTTTACAATGTTGATAAGTACTATTAATTCTTGTACTAGCTCGGAGCGTTCTTCTTAACACCCTAACCGACAAGCATCTGTTGAATTTAATGTCTGCTTTCGAAGAAATATCGTTGACGGCGGGAGATGCCCGGCCCTCGCTTGTGGCAGACAGAAGAAGCTGCGCGGTGCGACGTCAAGAAGCGGAACACAACACGTCTCTAAACGATCTTTGGAATGTCGTTTTAACTCTCTAAATAATGCGTAACTAAATGTATTTATTAGGCGGCTTCTGGAGAGGACGGAATTTTTCAAAAGCAAACTGGCATTACGAGAAAGAGATGTCTTTAACTGTGTAAACAGATTATTTTCGTATCCTACAGCAGTAAACATGACGTGAAATGGAACCCACCCGATTAACAAACTGAAGAATTTTGAGAATGTGGGAAAGCTGTCAGAATATACCTGAAATGTATGCCTAAACCTTATTATTCCCATTTCAGCAGGATGGTATGAGAGCTGGAACGGAGTACACTCAGCCTCGTGAGGTAAAACTAAGAAGAAGAGGGTTGGATTCCCACCTCAGCCATCTTGGAAGAGGTATTCCGTAGTTTCCCCTCTTCTACTCCAGGGAAATGCTGGGATGGTTCCTCATTTTCAATCCTATCCCCAATTTACAAATACATACACTAGTACAACGATCACAATAAATAACACAGGTTATCACAGAAATTCCACACACAACCAATAACACGGGGCTATATGAGCACGATGCCGCAGCCCCTAAAATAAGCAACAACAACAACAACAACAACAACAACAACAACAACAAAGGGTCGGCGATGTGATGCGATGAATTACTGAGAATAGTTAATGAGAGAGGAAATGATTGATGAATCATGATGACGATGAATAAAGCTTGGCAAGATGTTGGAAGTAAGTAGCCTATTAGAAGGTAGCATCCCGATATTTGCCTGGCGTTGAAAATGGGAAACCATAGGAAGCCATTTCAAAGACGACCTTCTGTGGAGTCTGTCTACCGAAGTCGCAGATAATTTGACCGCATGATCTTGCGCTGTGCGTTAGCGAGCGTAATTACCGTTACGGTCAGAATATATTGTACTTGAAATAGCAGAAAAATAATATCATTGTATAATTCATTAGCTTTAGAGCTCCTCGTTGTTAATTCATTTTAGTGGCTTGGGACATATGGGTCTTCCGCCCCGTGAAGTTGGGTGTGTGTTGACCTGTAGTAGTAGCCTATATGTAACTGTATTAGGGACAGGGATTAGGTTTGGGCCCCGGGACTTGAAGTAAGTTACTGTACTATCCTGGCATGTTCCTGGAGCTAGTGTGATAAAACTGGGGGAAAACTACACTCAGGAAAGTCGCTGTCAGCACCGGGATTGGAACCTGCGATCACCGGACACGCTGCATCTGCCTTCACGGCCGTGCTGCACGATTTAACGAGCACAGCTACACCGCGAGACAGAGCTCTCTGTATAAGTTACCTTGTAGGTTGCTGCATTTGAATATCGTTGAAAATAAAATAAAATATTTCAATTAAATTTGGCAGAATTAAAAACAAAACGTCTCATTGAAGAGTGGGAATACCTATGGACCAAGCCCCGAAACCAGACCAAGTTCCGGGAGCCATCATACAGCCTATTACAGTATAGCTGTCGAGTGTCTGGCTCTGACATTTCTCATGAGGGAGGGAGGCAGCGTTGCCGGTTCTGTACCGCGAAATATAAGACAGCGTGGACTACATAAAATAATTCACATGTTTTTAAATGAATTCTGACGAACCACTGACCATATTACTAAAGCAATATACTAACACACAGTTAACCGGTAATTATGCACACACAAGACAATAAAACAACAAACCTGTACTAGCACAAAGAGCAACAGAAGAGAGCCCTTGCAACATCGAGCTAAATTTAAAGACCGGCTTAGCGGGACAACCGCTGATTGGTACAGGTGACAACATTCTTCATGGTATTAACATGGAGGAAAGAAAGAAAGGAGATGCCTTCGCTGCGCTGCCTAGCGCAAGCTTCTGAAGCCAAACGGCTTGCCCACTTTGGTTGCAAGAAAATGGCTGTCCCTATGCTTAAAGCCGTAAACCACTCCAACTAGTAATGGATTTTAGTGACATAAAACTGCAATGACGAGTCAAGATTTTTTCTAGGATAGGCAGAATACACTCTGTACATCACGATACTTGGCACAAATAAGCTGCGTTATCGTTTTAAAAGCCAATTTAAATATAAATATGAGAGCACCTTTGCGAGACTAGTTTTGTAAGGAAGACGCGGAAAAACGTAATAATACGCTGAAACACTGATTAAATTGAATGCAGGTGTCTGAAGATGGAGTTATACCAAAGAAGGAACATCTTGGGAATTAATGATGCCGAACTAATTACGGTATTTACACCAAATTGAGTTTTATGTTCTTATTGGTGTTGAGGCATTCATCAGTTTTTAGGCCTAATTTCGAGCACAGCTAATTTCACTCATTGGTCGTACACATTTTGATATTCAAAAATACGAACCTCAAAATTAGTAAACAGAACAATTTAAAAAGGACGCATATTTGCACAAAAATACGGTATAGCCTATACGTTTCGGTACCGTACGGTATTTTCTTTGTGGGGGGTAGAAACTTGACGATTAGCCTCGAATTGATGAATTATGTAGGCCTACCGTAATTATTGACCGACAGCCGTTTGATTATTTGGGATTTCCAGAGGAATGATTTTTATTTTTTTGGTATATAGGGTAGGCCTACACATGCTGCGAGTAGAATTGAGAGTTTTTTTTAAATAACTTATCACTACTGTTATTACGTTTCCAAAGTTGTATAACCGGAGCACGATAAAAACCAGGGCCAAAATAAGGTTTAGCCATGTACAATGCCCCATGCAAGTCACAGAACACCGAATACGAGTTAAGGTTACGCCCACTTTGGTTGCAGCGCTTGGCTTCACTCATACGAGCTCAGGGCATCTCCTCTTATTCTTTCCTCCATGGGTATTAAGCGACTTCGCCAACATGGGCGGAATTCCACTGCGATCGAAGAATTTAGGTTTTGCAACCGCAAAATGTCGGAATAGCAAAATGATGCATAACATTGCAAATGGGGTGTGGGACTTCCACGTTACATAGTGAAGACGCTAGAGAAGAATTAAAATGATAGCAAGTTTCAAGGTTCTATTAACAGCTTCTCATTGCCGTAAGTTGTCTATATTGTTCTCTTTACCCCTCTTCTCCCACCATCGCCAAACGTCAGAGCCGGACATCCAGCGACTGGACTGTAAGGGGGAACATACAACTTGAGGAGAAAAAATAATAACGACTTTAATATTATAACTGTGTCTGTCATAGATATTAATGAACAATATTATTTGCATATCCCAGGAAACACACACATCTTGCCGTAAGAAGCAAAATTTTACTATTTCAAAATTCAAATCGTAACTATTTTTATCAATTTTTAGCTTATTTTCATTTAAGAAAAAATAGGCTTAGGCTATGTGATCACCTTTTGTCCGTGTGCCTGTGTGTGTGTGTGTGTGTGTGTGTGTGTGATGGTGTGTGTGATTGTGTGTGTCCCCTTCTATTAACTTCTAAACGGCTGGAGTGATTTCATTGAAACTCGGTAAGTTCATAACACTATTCCGAACGACCCCGACCGCGCCCTTCAAATTTTGTTACGTCTCACCAATCCAACATGGCGGCTGTGCGAAATATTTCACCAGCATTCAATATCTCCGAAACTATTACCGATATCATCCCAGAATATTTTACGGTGATAAAGGGATATACTGGAAGTTCACCTATGTGACTTTTGAAAACTGGTAACTGCAGAACCAAGATGGTGGCCAAGCGAAGTTGCGACTTTTAAATAGACGTTTCTCGTGATTTAACCAACCAAATGCAAGAAAACTTGGTACAGTATATATTTATACACATTGTAATAAACCGACATATAACTTCGGTCAATTGTTTACATAACTTCAAGATGGTGGCTGTGCGAAATATTTCACCAGCATTCTATATCTCTGGAACTATTAGCGGTATCACCCTGAAATTTTGTACGGGGATAAAGGGCACTACTGGAAGTTCATTTATAAGACTTTCAAAAACCGGTTAACCACAAAACGAATATGGCTGTCAAGCGAAGTTGAGAAATTTAAATAGACCTTTCTCGCGATGTAATGACCCAAACGCAATGAAACTTGGTACAGGAAATGTTTATACACATTGTAATGCACTGGTATCTAATTTAGTTCAATTGTTTACATGACCTCAAGATGGCGGCTGTGCGAATTTTAAAATTAAGTTTTTATTTCTTGTGTCGTAATCATGCGATCGATGTGAAAGTTTGAATAATGAACCTACGCAATAATTTTCCTTTAATGGTACATGACTCTATGGCCTATACATATAACAATCCAACATGGAGACCATCTGAAATATTTAGATGGAACTCAATATCTACGAATCTATTACAGCAATCAAACTGAATTTTTTAATGTTCTTAGGGGCTATGAACTTAAGTTCACCTATAGGACTTTCAATATTCTGGTGATCACAAATCCAACATGGCGTCGACGCGAAGTATAAATAGTCACATGGTCGTTTCTCGCAATTTAACCATCCGACTGCAGTAAATCCTTATACAAATGTTAATCCACTGGCATCTAATTTTTTTCATTTGTTTCCATAAGATGACAGCTGTGCGAAATTTTAAAATCTCGTTTTTACTTTTTGTGTCCTAATCATGCGATTGAAGTTTGAATACTACTCGTACACAATACTCTTCATGTAACAGTACATTACTCTAAGACCTACACATATAAAAATGCAACATGGCGACCAGCCGCAATATTTAGTCGGTTCTCAATATCTACGAATCTATTATAGCAATCAAACTGAAATTGTGTATGTTGATAGAGGCAATTAACATAAGTAGGATATATGAAAATAGGCTGTATAATTCTTCACGGAACTACTTGTTCAAAATGTGGTTCTTGCTTTGTACTGATCTTCAGTGTTTTCCTCTTATCTCCCATTTTTTATTGGAATGTTTGGACGTTTTTTAAGCTACAAAATGAATCTCCCTCATTTCCATGTGATTAATTAATGAAGCGTTATATTTTCATTCCTATGTTGAGCAAACTCAAAAAATAGTTTTAACGTTTCATAGAAAGACAAAATCCATAGATGTTTGAGTGAGATTCGTTTTTAAGGTGAAGGTTTAACATCCCCTTTATGGAAAGAAAAGTCCAATATATCCTATTAATGAGGGAAATATCAGGGAAACTGTGAATGTCTGCACAAAGGCAGGGCCAAATTTTAAAAAATGAATAAAAATAGTTATGATTTGAATTTTGAACATTTAGAACTTTACTTCTAATAGCAAGATGTGTGTGTGTTCCCTTGGAAATGTATATAACTGTTGTGCAAGATTTATGACAAGCACAGTTATAATTTTAAAATCGTTATAGTGTTGGCTCCTTAAACTGTATTTTCGCCCCTGTTAAGCTACTGTATAACTGAAAGTGAGGATCGTGCACCAACTTTCTGGGAACATTTCAACTAGTTGGAAGAAATTTTTCACATGACTCGTTTTATCTTATTATCGGCAGTGTTTCCTAGCACACCACAACTAAAATGTGAAGTTCAAAAAATGTCCCAGCCCCTTTCATTTCTTTTACCCTTTCGTAAATGTTTCCTCTTTTAAATTAATGATAGTTTAGACCTGCGTAGGTTGATATAAATATATTTCGAAATGTAATCCTTTTAAGAGGGTCAACACCATTGCACCAAATTGTAATGGGTGTTTCTCTAATCCTGAAAAACAGTTTTGCATGAAATTAATAAATACACTTCAATGAGCAGTTTCGATCATCAACCGAGCATCATCAGATCGTTTACACGTAGGCTGCCCAAATCTATCTCTACAAGTATGAGATGGCATTTACAATATAATACTTATACAGGGTGATTCTCTATGTAGTTTACAACTTCAATAATGTGTAATTATTTATTGGAACCACTTACAGACTTGGTTTATATGCCATTACATAGCAAAACACTTCAAGTTTTGACTCACGTAGTTTGTAGTTGCACAGTTGTCCACCACGCGCCCCACCTGCCACTTGTTGGAAAAGGCGTCTTTCACTGGAGCGTAAAGAGCGAAGTGCGTGTTCTGGTTTGAAGAAACCAAGTCAGCAACGAGTGTACAGCGGAGGTTTCACACAGAATTCGGCAAAGACCCACCCAGCCGACCAACAGTGTACAAATGACACCAAACATTTATCGAAACAGGTTGTTCTGTGCTACACACAAAGGCGCCAGGCCGAGCACCTGTGACTGGCGATGTGGTGGAAACAGATACGGAGAGGTTCGTCCACAGTCCGGAAAAATCAAAACTGGTATCCCTCAGACCACTGTTTGGCGGGTATTGCATCGACATTTGGCCATCAAAGCATACCGATTGCCCTTGGTTCAAGCACTAAGTGAAGTGAATAAACATACCCGACATGAATTCTGTGTTGAAATATGGATCGCATCAGCCGTGATGAGTCATTCTTGGACAATGTGGCTTCAGCGATGAATCAACGTTGCACCTTTCTGGCAGAGTCAACACAATTGTCGTATTTGGGGCATGGAAAAACCACATGTGCACTACGTGACAGCCCCAAAGTGAACGTTTTCTGCGCTGTTTCGAGAGAAACAATTACCTGGCCACCACGGTCCCCAGATTACACATCACTGGACTTCTTTCTGTGGGGATTTGTGAAAGATAGGGTGTACATCCCTCTCCTACCTGCAAATCTTGATGAACGGAGTCATCACATCACAGCAGCCATTGCCTCTGTTACCCCGGAAATGCTGGCTCATACATGGCGGGAAATCAACTTCCGTTGGGATGTGTCCAGGATGACAAATGGTAATGACCCGTAATGGATTTGTCAAAAAAACTTGAAGTGTTTTGCTATGTAATGACATATAAACCAAGTCTGTAAGTGGTTCCAATAAATAATTACACATTATTGAAGTTGTAAACTACATAGAGAATCACCCTGTATAGTTGCAGCAGTTATTATTGTACTCATGTGAGTAATCTCGATGGAAAATATGCTTCCGCCTCCAGCTAGCGTCAGGACTCGGGCGTGTACCGTCTCCCCATTGAGCAGTTGCATATTTTGGATTTGAGGCTAAAAGGTATCAACTCTACAATGATAAGGCACAACTCTATTCTAAAACTTTAATTCAGTAATAAAATTCATGGCTTCATACAAACAAAACAATCCCCACAAACATAAACCAAAATCAAATAAAATTTACTTCCACAATCCACTAATATCAACATAATATTATCACAATAAAATCATATCATAACTCAAACCTTTACCCTTATATCAACTTCACAATATACGCTAGTGCGCTGATGCACATACAACTTCAGAAACAAACTGTACTTTAATTCTTCTGTCATCCAATGTGACTTCATTAATTCTACAAAATTATTTATTCCTTAAACCTTGTCTTAATTTGACAATAATGTGTATCGTGTGTGTGTTTTGATCTTTCTCTTCCCACCAAATGCTTTACATGCATTAGCCTATTCTGGTGTTGCACAGCAGTCTACATGCAACTCCATAATTATGTAAGCTACCCCTACACTTCCTCTATTTATATAGTTCCACTGCATGCCGTTTGTGATTTCATCTTAAAAACGTTAATTATTGCTGTGTCGGATTGTACAATTAAACTATCCTTGCGCGCGTAGCCTGTGGCATCCAGTAGCCAACTTCTGAAAAAGATGTCAGTGACAGTAAAAATGCAACATCCAACCATTCGTTAGATTGCTAAAATTTTGAACCATCAGGGTGATCTATAATTATCAATGTGTTCTCCAACCACATGACTTCATTACTCAATATAACAATGTTTCATCTTATGTCATTAACAGGGTCTAAAATCTGTTCTTTTCAAACTTTCTTTCACGGTTCGCTTGACCGTCCCGACCCTCTTCCAAGCGGCCTGTACACATTAGCAGTGGAGTGAGGTCCTACAGTGCCTCGACCCTCGTTTCATGCCATATGTCTTACCTCCCCTAAGCAGTATAAGATTTTAACAGACAAATACCGTGGTCCTAGTGACACACATATCCCAATGGATTTAAACTGAATATTATGCAAACAGGTTCTGGATGAGCTTAACATTTACTCCTACCCTGAGGATAATAATAATTGGCACCAAATAGGCCCATTTCAACATGAAGGCACGAGATTCATAAATCATTGGTCTAGTAGGTAACCGGTATCTTTAATAAATGCTGCGGTCAGTCATAACATGCTGCCGTAATACGATTCGCTTCAACGAGCCGAATCACTCAATAATAAGTTCTCGGGCGATCAGATAGAGTGCAGAGATGTCCATCGTTTTCCTCTCACCTATCACGGGATTCAAACCCGGAACATTCCATATCCATCATCAGAGTTGAGGTCCAATTCACTAAATACACTCTGGCACAAAGCACATCCCCAATTATGCCCACGGCATACGAGATTTCATACGAAGAATAGATTACCTGGTCCCATACCTAATGCTATGATCTTCGTCCTATAATTATTAAGAGAGATCTATCAATTACTCTATAAGCTTTTCCATAAGCTGCAAATTCAATTCACTAAAAAGCTCTTCCATTTCCTGGCATAATTATATTCCCATTAATACAATATATTCTGATATAAAACTCTTTTCTTAATCCCGTAACGTAATCTTACTGTATAATCTTACTGCTTAGATCGATAAGTCTTGCCCTTTAGCGTAAATATTTCTTGCTTACAACATTTTTACCTGATGCGTTCATTCATACCTTTATTTTATTATTATTATTATTATTATTATTATTCTCACTGACATAAATTACCAAAATCCGACACAACTAATCATCTTAAAAATCGAACAACCGTGTTCGTTTCATTTACATAACTGATTTGCCATTTTTAATTATAGTGGTAACGATTAATCCACTCACTGATGCAAATTAACATCTCAACTCTATTAAAATCAACACAATAATGATTAAACCTGGAGGGTCTATCTCCTAATCTGATTCTTACTGGCATCTTTATAACTCTGAAATCACATTACATGCAGTGGCCTATACTTCTACTTAAACATAATTTGTGGGGTACTCACATATATCAAGGCTCATCATGGTGGCTCCAACCACTCATATCCTTCCGGGTCGCCTGCCATATGCAGATTTAGTGCGACATTTGCATCTTGAATACACACATTTTATGATACATATCTTCCGTTAACCTCACGACACTTTGCATTTCTATAAAGAAGCTATTGCTTCCAAAACACATGACACTTTATAACACTTGTTAAACCATTAATTTAAAAGACATTTCACATATGATTTATATATAACACACGTCACTCTGTACACTTTTCATTGGTTGAAATTCCCTTGCAATGATATCAAAATTGCAGGTGTCGAGGGCATCTCCCGTGCTCCTACCAACTCCTGATTGAAAGTCTGGTTCATCTTCCCTCGGAATTCACCAACAGTTTATCCATACTCCTACGGTAAGCTTCCTGCTTTGCATAAATATGCTTACTTCCGTCCTGAGCGTTACTATTTGGTATTCTTAATACATTACCAAATGCTTCGTAAAGTTTCTCCCAGCGCATTCCAGCGTAATTAGACATGTATGATCAGTCAATATTTTATACATTGCGCTTCACATTTTACATAACTTTACATAGATTATTATTTACAATAGTTCTGCAACTTATCTCACACGTTGCTTCCTAAGTGAACACACACCATTGTTCGTACTGCTGACTACACATGCAGCACGACTGTCATTAATAAAAACTTACTAAATGTTTCACTGCACGGCTTCCCAAGTTGAAGTCCAATAATTTAAAAAAATGCATTATTATCTTCTCACTTGGTGCATTACGATGTGCGGTGAATATAATGGTTCACTCAAATGTACAAGTCTTTGTTTGAGCGTCCTTCCATGAGCCGGACCGCCATACGTTCCGCCTCAACAACTGCTTGACAACTGTGTTCTGACTGTCTGACAAAAACTGTGTAGCGACGACTGTCTGCGACTCTCTGTTACAAACTGGGTCCAACTGGGTGCTCTGCCAAGGGTCGACCCCCTTATATTGGATTCACACAAAAAGTAGAGCTAAATTTTCCCGCGCTATCTCGACTCCTCTCCCAGCATGATTCTGGTCTCGAAACCATGCTCATCGGGTTCCTTTTTCTTCACTGATCCCAGAACTATCTGCGTGCTGAAGGATCGCTCGGCCAATTAATTAATATTAATTCCTTTCTCCATAGCGTGGGGACGCTGTTTCACTGGGAATCCCTGGCGACCTCGTCAAACCCAGCCGCGAACAACCATAGTCTATGTTCTTCCGCACTTCATTAAATATGCGTCAATTTCGCAGATTAAAGGCTCAAAAATTAGCCTCCTGGCTAAAGATTCACCTGTGTGCAACTCTCATGTCATTGCGTTACTCCAATCACGAGTAATCAATGATTTTCCTTGGGATCTCTCCCCACTCTTCTTCGTCCTATTCTCATTCGGGGAAAACTGGGTCATTATTCAAGCCCCCAACCTCTTCCAGACGACATAACGAGGTCAGCAAGATTGACGTGGCTCCAAGGGGCACCTCCCACAATTCTGGGCCTATTAGTAAAACGTCAAACTCTGCACTTTCTGTGCTCCGAGTCCAGCATAGCCTACTCCAAGTAGTCTAATAATGCTGTATTCCGCTCAATTTCCCTGCATTATTTTAATAAATAATGTCATTATCAACTGAAATCACACCAGTGATTAAATATACACTTTTCTCTAGGGGTTTTTACAATGAAACTCCCTCAACAGACCTCGGGTTCGTTCCCTGGTGGAACCTTTATACTGAGATCACAGTCTCTGAGATCCACGTTTGATATCAGTCAGCATAACCCCCTCGGGTTCATTATATACCAACACAACTAGTCAGGATTTGTTGTAAGTTACTATGTGTGTGCTTTTTGTTGTTGTTGTTGTTGTTACTGGTTGTTAGTAAATGGTCAGGTTGGAGTGAATTGTGAACTTTGCTGATTGCTTGAGCGATGTGCGGGCCGTTCTCGTGCAACCACCACCAACCACTGTCTGCACTGAAATGGAAGGAATTTCCTGTGCTGTCTCGTCGTCTCTTACCCTACTTGGCCTTTCGCTGCATTCCTAACTGTCCGGCAATGTAAAATATGTCAGGATGTATGAGTGATGATGTTAAAATATATCTGCGATGATGGAGGAAGGCAAATGGATCCATTTGAGGTAAGGAAACAATCGAGTCGAAAGTCATTAATAATCACAGTTGTTTAACGTCCGTCTTCAATTCTAGTTCTTAACAGACGGCGGGGTGGCGGAATTTTGTCCCGCAGGCGTTCCTTTTAACGTGCTGAAAACCCACGACATGGGTTTGTCTGTTTTTTTTACTTGTTTCTAATTTTTCCATTTGTTTTCAGCGTTTTGGTTTCTTTGTACATGAAGACGTCGCAAATACTCAGTCCCCGAGCCAGAGGAATTAACCACAGGGATTAGATTCCCCATGGCCCAGGCGGGAATAGAACCTGGGAACCTTTGGGCCAAAGCCTAGCACGCTAACCTATTAGCCACGGAGCCGGATCGGGGTTGGCGCGTGTAAACACCCGTAAATGAATCCGCCATGTGCAGGTAAATAGTATTAAATGAGTAGCATTTTGCTTATAACTTATGACTCGATCGATTCCGTACTGTGGTTCCTTACCTCATATTGATCCATTTGCCTTCCTCTATGATCACTGAAAGTTTGTAACATCATCACGGATACACCCTGTATATGGTGTGCTGCTAAGTCTGGTTGGTTGGTTCTTCAGTTTAGGGGCTGCGACAACGCAGTCATGTAGCCCAGTGTACTTTGTGTGTGTGTAGAATCTGTCTGATAACCGGTGATAGATGGCTGTATTAGTGTGTGTTATCTGTTTTTTAATTTAAGTACTGCAACTTAGAATTTTTCAAATAGTTCCTACTTTTGCCGCCAAGCGCCACCGTCAACGACTGCTAGGCCAAGTTCAGAACTTAGCTACTAGACACCACCGCAGTCAGCCCTTGGCAACGAACGTAGAAACCTAAGAGCGTTATTTTCATTCTTAACCTATCCAATTTAGCTTCACACAGGTGCAATTAGTGGATAGTGGAAGGTTCTTTAACATGCCATAAATCTATGACATGGGACCGCCGGCTTTAGTTCCCCTCCAAAGGAAGGCATACTGAGGGATTTTTAACGCTCTTAAAAATCCGATGGCTTCGGTCGGGTTTGAACCCGCTATCTTGGGCATAGAAGCTCAGCATGCTACCGACTACGCGACCAAAGCCGCCTTGCTAAGTCTAGATCATCCTAATATGTTAGTGTATTCTGGACAGCTTCGACTATTAAAGGCCAATATTCATTCTCGCCACCCGGAAGTCAAACAGCCCTCTCTAAGCGTACCTGGACTATCGAGAATGTCTTGGGTTCTTTAATACTGCCGCTAATGTCGCCCTTGGTTAATTTAAGGTATGGTACAAAGTATATCCTAATCCTAATCCAGTAACATGTTTCCCTTCCCCCTCCCCTCTTTGTCTAGCCTGGCAACAACGTTATGTTTAGCTTTCCACGGTGGGTGAGTGGTTATCGTGTCGGGCTACCAACCCCAAGCTTGCAGGTTCACTCCTGGCCGTGGTAAGTGATTTTTGAAAGACGACAAAAATCACGACACGCATGTTATACGATGTTGGCATGTTAAAGAACCCATTTGAACTCAGTAGGCCGTGTTCATAATGGCAAAATTAATCTCTGGATTTTCTGCCAACACTAAGTCTCTAATTTCTCTACTAGAAAACGCTATAGTGTCAAGGAGCTTGTATAAGTAGTCTCCTTGACTTTCATAGCGCTCCAAGGAACAACAAAGTTCGACATGCAAGCTGCCCTCTGGGCGTCAATTAACAAAGCTTGTACCCGGCATCCGAGGTCATACGATATAATTATTATTAACGTTATTTTGATTCCAGTTTCCTACGGGGGGGGGGGGGTGTTTTCTCGTAGTGTAATGAGAGGTGAATAGGCTATATTCTCCAAGAATTGTGTTCGTTTAGATAATTAGGGTTGTTTATTTATCTAAGTGTATCTCGATTGCTTCCTTTATGCCAAGGGTTCTTCCTTTCAATTTGTGATGAATGATTTTTAAATCAGTTTCAGTGCTAGTGAATCAGTGTCCCGCGTCGTACATATGTTCGCATACGGCCGAATGAGTCCCGTATTTTATCGCTTTTTTTGTGTTCTTTCTATCGCGTGTCCATTCTTCTACCACTTTGGCCAATGCAATTTGCTTGATACCCTCTTAAATGGATGTATATTGTTTAAGATATTTAAATAGAGGCCAAAGAAACAGGCCTTCCTCTTAATATTCCCGTTTCTACAGGGTCGGAGATAAGGTACGATGAATTTCTATGTGGCGAGTGGATATAATGGCCGGATGCATTTCCTGACGCCAACCTTACGTGGCGAGCAGATGAGAAAAGAAATGAAAGAGTAAGGAGTCGGAAGGTGGTGACTATGGCCTATTTTAAGTTAGCCAACCATCTCAGTATTTGCCTGTAATTGAACATGGGAAACCACGGAAAATCACTTCAAGGACAGCCGACGACGGGATTCGAACTCGCTCGCCTACTGAGTCTGGAGATAGCTTGAACCTATGGACTTGGGTTGCGCCTTAGCGTACCGCAGTCAGTAAATATAAGGGTCAAAAAATTCACACGTGATTCAGAAAGACGGGTGAAATAAATGTGAGTAGAATAAGAAGAAGAAGAAGGAGGAGGAGGAGGAGGAGGAAGGGTTTCAGCCCGTAGCGTAGGTTGGATTGCACCTCCGAAGAGGCGGTTCTGAATCAGAGTTTATTTGCGGTAGAGTTTCCAGTTCCTCACTTTCCAGGGCTTGGTTGCGCAGTGGTCAAGCTGTTAGCCTCTCACCAAGGTGGGCCGGGTTGATTCCCTGTCAATGCATGTGAGATTTTCGAAGATAAATGCCATGTCCTGTGGTTCGGATTCCACGTAAGGTTAACGGTCACGTAAAACTACAAGCTTCCTTTCCCTTCTTTCCCCCCAACTAGCAGCGATGTACTGCGGTAACGTTCTTACCTGCTGTTCCCAGGTTGCAGGATCGAATCCATATTCACGTCAGTGTGTTTCGAAACAGAAAAGATACCAATTAAGGGACTCCCTATAATGGACGAGCTAATTTCCAACTTCATATTTACCTATTTCTGAGAAATTATTAAATGGACCTAACCGACTTCTTCAGGAATGTTCTTCAAGACTCTCTCCTTACTTCAAGACAGGCTTTTTTGAAAATAAAAACATTTTTGAATTTTTATGAATCTTTTTAAAATTGCATAATTTTAAGAGCACTTTCATGAACGTTTTAATTTGTCGAAAATTGTGAAAAAGAGACATGTTAATAAATAACACTCATAAGGACGAATTGCAAGCAAAATTTTCAGCTTTTCATGTTGAGAAGTTTCCAAAAGAAAAAGAGGAATACTTTATATCTATAACACATTTTAGTCAAAAATTGGTATGAAAGATTTGTCCAGTTTTAGAACATGTCATTGACATAGGAAGCACTAGCATACATTTTGCTGTTTTGCTGTTGTACAATGTCCTTGTGCACTTGATTCTAACGCACCTTCTTTCTTTTTTTGTGTACCTATGGTCAAATTGAAATAAAAATAAAATATGTACTTCGGTGGGTTTACTGATAAGACGCTCGATTGTGGGAAAGTGTAAGGAAAGTAGACTCTAGTTGCATAATTCACACGGACGTCATCTTCAAATGGTATGGCTGATGACCTTGTAGTTTGGGCACAGGACGCGTATCATATGAAGGTATGTTTTTATCAAATTTAGTAAAGATCCAATGATTAGTTTGGTCGTAATTTAATGTTAAGTGTTGACCATTTGAGTGGCCGCCATTAAGATTTGGTAAAGATGGCGGCAATATAAAACATAACACAGAGGGTCCATTTGCTAGTGCTACCTCAGTAGCAAATTTCGATCAATTCGGTTTCATCGTGTTTCAATTGATAGGGGAGGGGACAGACACACACACACACACACTCACACACAGACAGACACACAATTTTTTGGCCCTGTGTGTATCTCATAAGTCTACTTTCAGTTTTTGCAAAAATCGAAAGTAGGCTAAAAAAAATAGACGTAGTCAACCGATAGAAAGCTAAAAATCCGTAGATTAATTTGGCGTAAAAGCGATATTTTGAAAATGTTAAAGATTTTGGGCCTTCAGGAGACCCTTAAAGTGATCGTTATTGAAAAATGAACTTTCCCGGTTTGTAAACTAAAAGACACATTCATTCAATCTCGAGGCAAAAGCAGCATATCAGTCACTTGTCCTTCTCGTGTTTAATAGCAGTATCCGTTATCTTGCAGGTGACAGTGTGCCAGAAAAAGGACATGATGAAGTACCTGAGTACCGTAAGATGCGTGCCATCCAAGACAGATGAAATATTTATGACAGTTTGAAGCTTGCATGAATACAGCCATTAGTCAAGACAATCACGGGAGACTGGTTCTACGATAAACTCTCCTCGTGCCATTAGCATGTTTTAGAAGCATTTATGATGTAGCTTCTGGTCATTTTATGATATGAAAGTGAAGATAAAAGTACGTCGACGGTATCCAAAGCTATTTATTTCCTTCCAATCTCACTGGGGAGGAACGAAATGCAGCTCCGACTTCGTAATACTGATTTCATCTCCTTCGACATGTGAAGCATTTAGATGAGCGTAATAAGATTCGAATGTGAGATTCTCAAACCGAACGCATAATGGCATGTTCGAGTGACGTTTAAAGCAAATCCTGAGCCATGAATTTGATTTGGAGCCTGCGTCAATTTGTTACCAATAGATGGGACCGGTGGAGAAGAAGCGTCTCTCCATTTCTATAAACTTGTGGAAAACGACAACAACAACAACAACAAAAATCCATATTTCTAGCTCTTCAGGCAACTACAAAATGTTGAGAATATCCTATTACATTTTCGTCCGATTGCCGACTCAAACCCAGTTCATCATTGAATCTTATTGTTGGTGCATTTGTAATATTAATTTTCGTTGGTTTCTCCACTTTTCCAAACGTTAAGGATACACTAAACGTTTCTTACGCGGTGCCGGCACGATGACACGCGGTAGACTGATGCTTGTTCACCGGAAACTCAACCATATCCGGTCGATTAGATTAGAAGTTTGCCTTTTCTGCCACTATGAGCGCTAGTGTACGACAATAAAACTCAAAGTCGATTAGATTAGCAGTTTACCTTTTCTACCACTACGACTGCGAGAGTGAGTCAATGCAGTTTTTCATTTAAGCAATTATAACTACTTCTGGTGTGAATATTTTTTTAAAAATCATAAAGAGCCTGTGGGTATTGAATTAAGGAACACATTAAAGAAAGAATAATTTGGCTAGGGTTAAACAAACGAGTAAAGAAACAAGCAATATTCGGTTGTTTTTCTGGAATAGCATTTAGGCCGGAAGTATTTTTCGAAATTCGATGTTTTAGTTTGATAGAGCTTTCCAAGATTCACAATTTTAAATATTTCCGGACTCTTTAGCCCTTCAACATTTGTCAAAATTGAGGAAATTGCTTAAATTCACGTTTTTGCTAAGTTGGACACCCCTACCTTGAGTGCTAAGAAATGTTTTTAACATTAAAACAGCGTCTCTCCATTTTTATTAACTCACGGGAAACAATATCAACAAAAATCCGTAGAAAATCCAATTTTAAACTAAAAATGTTTTCTTTTTCAGAACACATACTGTACTACTGAAGAAGACCTTTGCTTACCGAGTACAGTCTTTGATCACAATCAAATAGGTCAAATGGTTAAAATAAACGGCTTCGGTGGCGTAGTCGGGAACATGCTGAACTGTTATGCCCAAGATCGCGAGTTCAAAGCCGGTCGAAGTCAACGGATTTTAAGAGCTTTAAAATATTTCAGTATGACTCCTTCGGAGAAGAAGTAAAGCCGGCGGGCCCATGTCATAGATTTATGGCATGTAAAAGAACCTTCCACTACAATTGGTAGTGTGTAACACTAATTGCATTGTGGCATGATAGGTCAGTCGATGATAAATACACTATATGTTTGACAACTTAAGGACACTTCTCAGCAAAATGTGTAGGTTATATTTGGCTGGTTAGAAACACTATCAAATTCCAAAGTTTGCCGCTAGGTTTAACATCAACCCCTAAATATTGCTGATTTGTCTGCGTCTCCACTGAAGTTTTTTTTCTTTTTTCTTTAGAAAACCTCCGTACTCCGTAATGCATTATGATGGTTGGTTGGTTCCTCGGTTTAGGGGCTGCGACAACGCGGTCATGTAGCCCCGTGTACTTTGGGTGTGTGTAGAATCTGTCTGATAACCGGTGTTAATTTTGATGGCTGTATTAGTGTGTGTTATCTGTTTTTAATTCAAGTAACAACTGCAGACATTCGATTTTCAAGTAGTTCCAACTTTTGCTTCCAAACGCCACCGTCATCGACCAACTATAGTAGTTATGAACTTGGTTACTAGATGCCACCGCAGTCGGCTCCTGGTGAGGAACGTCGGAACCTATGAGCGTTACTGAAATCTAACCTACAATTTAGCTTCACACACGTATAATTAGTGGAAGGTTCTTTATCATGCCATAAATCTATGACATAGGACCGCCGACTTTACTTCCCCTCCGAAGGAAGGCATACTGAGGGATTTTTAACGCTCTTAAAAAATCCAACCACTGCGGCCGAGTTTGAACCCGTGGCCTTGGGCATAGAAGCTCAGCATGCTACCAACTACGCCACCGAAGCCCCCCTGCATTATGCTACTCCACGGTTAAATTTAGAACGTCATTTGGAGAGAAATTGGGTAACTCCTGAAGCCACAGCGTTTTTGCACACAATCAAACAGTGGGCCAGCTCCCCAACTGACTACTGCGCTAACAAGAGGAGCCACACCATTCTTCCATCTAAAGAGATCAAGTGATATATATTATTTTTTTTTGCTGTATGAAACCATCAAGAAAAGGAATTTGACCAAAACGTGGAGCTACCATCTTTCGACAGCGGGCGCCCCTAGAAATGGCTTTCCAGTGTTTCACAGTCAAAGTTCATACAAATGAAATGTTATTGCATTGATTTAGAACAAGGGTCTTCAACATACGGCCATTCTATGTGACTCCCTGGCCAAGTTCTTATAATGTGCGTTTCAATGTATGTTTATCGTAGATACAGAAAGACGTAAGTAGTGTGTTTTGGATGGTTCTATACCCACCTCCACCTCCCCACCTCACAAGATGGGGGCTGTGCGATATCTCTCGAACTTATGGTCGGATTTTGACAAATGAGGTGTCATTGAACTCGGGCTGACACCCCTTTTCCAATGGACAATATATTTCAACCCCAAAAATAAAACCTACCCTACTAAGGGGTGAAATTGAATTTTTTAGAGAATCTCTGTTTCCAATTGCAACATGTGAGAGTTTGAATGCCGATATGGAATAAAACGTTGTTCCACACAAGAGACATGTGTTTGGTGGATAGCCACTATGAATTAACATGCTTGTTTTTGTTTTTTGTTTTTTACGCATGCCCACTCATAGCTTTTGTAAGAGGGCAGGCTTTTTAAAAGATGGCGGCTGTAGTGTAACCTAACCTAACCCAACCCACGAGTGGTGATCAAAAAGTATTTTAAGTGACGCTTGTCGATTGGCAAACCAATAATCAAAGAGGGATATGTCAGGCCTTGAGGTGATAGCCCCTTTTGATTGATCCCTGTTGATTGATCTCTGTTGATTTGTCCCTTTGGACTGGTCTCTGTTGACTAGCCCCTTTGGGACGGGCCCTTTTTGACAGGGGGTCATTTTTGATGGATCCTTTTTGACAGGTGCTTTTCGACGGGTCCCTGTTGACGAGTGATTGCTGACGGGTCCTTGTTGATGAGTCCCTGTGGACGGGTCATTGTTGACGGGTCCCTATTGACAGGTCATTGTTGACAGGTCATTGATGACAGGTCATTGATGACAGGTTATTGTTGACGGGTCATTGTTGATGGGTCCTTGCTGACAAGTCCCTGTTGATGGGTCCCTGTGGAAGGGTCCCTTTAGACCGGCCCTTTTGGACTGGTCCCTATGGACCGGCCCATGAAATTTATCCAAATTATGTCAAAGGGCCTAACTACATTTGTATGTAAAGCAGTGTGTTGAACTGACGTTGTTCACCAGTCCTTACTACTACAATTGGATAACGATATGAAAGGAATTGATTTACTAGACATGAGTTAACTACCAACGAAACACTTTGGCGACTCTGCTTGTTATTGACCAATGAGTAGGGTTTTAGAAAAACTGTTTGCTATTTTGGGTTATATACAAAAAATGCTTAGACCTTTTAAGTGACTATGTTTGCTAAACAAGACATTATACCAGACACGATTAGGATTCTTATGTAGCTCAGACAAGGAAAGAATTTCTACAGAATCTGTTGACATTGAATATAGATTTAGGTATTAGGAAGTCATTTTGAAGGCCTTTGTCTGGAGCCTGGCACTCTATGAAAGTAAAACTTAGACAATTGGTGTAGCAGAAAAGTGGAGAATTGAAGTGTTTGAAATGTGGTGTTACAGGAGAATGATGAAGATTAGATGGGTAAATAGGGTTACTAACAAAGAGGTATTAAGACGAGTGGGGGAGAAGAGATGTATCTGGCAACTGTTAATGAAGTAAAGAGATAGGTTGGTAGAACACGTACTAAGACACCCAAGAATAGCAAACTTAGTTAAGGAAGAAAGGTTTGAGGACGAGAACTGTAGGGGTAGACCAAGTTTAGAATATGTTAAACAGATAGCCTTGAATGTAGGGTGTGGTAGCTATATAGAGATGAAACGATTAGCTCGGGACAGATAGGCGCTGATATCTGCATCAAACCAGTCAAAGGACTAAAGACTCAAACAACAACATGTAAGTTCACTAAAATAATGTTGTGTAACGGTATATGTTAGTCAACGAACAGTAATGCATTACTAAAACTCATGACACGATACCTAAGAGCTTTTCTAAAATGATTTTAAAATGCCTTTAACCCTATTTTGAACACCCAGTTCACAAGACTCATAACTGCAATGTTATGGTAAAACAAAAACAAAATCTATATTTCAAAACAAGCAAGTGGTTTAGTCAATGTATACTGAAAAAGTTTTGTAAACACTCAAGTCCTCAAGACTAATTAAATTAGTAACTGTCAGGTTGACCGAGTGGTTAAGGTGTTTGACTTAAGATCAAATTTTCTGTATAAGGAAGCAAGGGTTCGAATCCCTTACCTGACATAACTATTGCCTTGACATGGCTTGGCCACACTGCATTATTATGACACTCGGTACACAAACCATAGATATAGTGTATTGTTTAAGGCCACTCTCTTTCTGAACATAGTCAGAGACTGTTGATGGTTAACAATTGTATTAATAGTGGGACATGGGGATAGTAATTAAGAAAAACAGACAATACCCATACAATATTTTTATTAAATTCATTTTATAATAGTTACACACTGAATTCAAGTCTATCTCTTTACCATTGTTCTATATAGATTTTTAAACACAACGCTTGTTGTAGATCCTTTTACAACTTTCTCCAGGTACTCTTGCTCTTAAAAACAGGGGAAGCCGCAATGGTTTTATAAACATAAAACCCTCATCCTCTTCTTTTTCATAATTATCATCATCATCATCATCATTATGAATATTATCATCAAAATTATTATAGTCATTGTCACCATCATTATCATCATCATCATCATTCTCAACATCACTAGAACTATCCAATTCCTCCGGTTTGTTTTCCACAGGGACCTCTTGTAGAGTCTGCGTTGCTTTTGATAGTGTTAAGGGTTTTTTGAACGATGGTATTTGTCCTAACATGTCTTTTTGAGGTGATGATGAATGCTTTTTAACAAACAATGCACTATCTTGAGCAGCAATATATTTTTCTTGGACTTGCTTTTTTTTACCTGGGTTAGAGTATTTTGCGTATTTAAATGTGTGTTAATTTGAGATTCACAATGATGTTCTTTTGAAGTAAGTACGTTGGAGTCTTTTGTTTTAATCATTCCTCGACACTTTTTGGATCGTTGTTTTGAACATCGCAAAATAACAGTTCAATCTTTATTGGTTGCTTTTACAATATATGTATATCCTTAATAGAAGACACATGGCTTGCCATGACTGGTTGTTGAGACTTCCATATCAACTAATACATATGAATTAAATTTTAGTAAAGTCACATGAACAATCTTTAGATTACAAGTGATTTACACACACACACTTTCCTAAATGTCAAGATTTATGGATGTTGTTTTCCGCCAATAGCTGCTTACTGCGTATGACAAGGCTGGAGACTGGTAGGTGAAACGGTCTTTCGCGATGTGAACACTGTAACAGGCAGTAGTCAACTGTCAATATTCTTATACCCTAGTCAAGGTTAACAGGTACTTACTGCGTATGACAAGACCGTACACTTGTAGGTTAGACCGTATTTTTTGTTTGTTGCTAAGGATCCCATATATACCCTAGACATGTTAGTTCTGAACACTTAGTGGTTAATTGTATATATTGAATTTAAATACACAGCTCATACAAGCACGTTTTGCGGATGGGAGGGGTGAGAGGCTGGCCAAAAAGGAAATGTTTTAGTTTAATGAAACGTCATGTCCTAGTAGGCGTGATTTATAGTAGACGCAATTGATAGTAGACGTAATTGATAGTAGGTGTAATCGATACTAGACGTGATTAATAGTAGACGCAATTGATACTAGGCGTGATTGATAGTAGGCGTGATTTGTAGTAAGCGCGATTTATAGTAGACGCAAATTATAGTAGGCGCGATTGATAGTAGGCGTGATTGATAGTAGACGCGATTGATAGTAGGCGCAATTTGACATGGGCGCGACTCAGATCATTTTTGATATCATAAAGTTACAGTGTCAATGTTTATACAAAGTACAAGGTAGAGGGTATTTTAAGACATAACCTCAGCTCACTTAACATAACCTAACTTTACCTAACCTAACTTTGTCACGTGACATGTTCTACAAGTTTAGACTTGCTTTAAGGCTGACTATGACTATGACGTCATAGATTGATGAGAGGGGTGGGAGGCTGACAAAAAAGGAAATGTTTTGGTTTAATGAAAAGTCATGTCCTAGCAGGCGCGATTGGTAGTAGACGCAATTGATAGTAGACGCGATTAATGGTAGGCGCAATTGATAGTAGGTGTGATCAGGTACTTACTGCATATCAAAATGCTGTACACTCGTGTGTTAGACACTCTATCTTGTTAAGGACCCCTATATATTCCCTATACAAGGCTATACATGTTAGTTCTAAACACTTAGTGGTTATTTGTATTTTAAATTTATATACACAGGTTATACAAGCACGTTTTTTCACACAGTAAAACTTTGTCAAATAGCCACATGCGACACGCAAAGTATGTTTCCGCTATCTAGCGGTGACTATGGAAACTACCTGAACATATCCTAATCTAATCCTAGCTAACTTCACCTGACGTGACCATACCGGTTTGTAAGCAACAACAACAATACACTAAGATTCCATGAATTCCAGAGTACTTTTAGATTAATTATCGACTCTCAACTCTTATAACTATGTCTATCCCACTCTGTCAAAAACACGATTTTTTTTTAAATTTTTGCTTGATGTCAATACTAAAGTGATAATGGGTTTTCCGATCCTATCACTATAAATTCATTACCCCCACTCTTATTTCGGTCTCGACAACAACCATGCCTATTTTTATTATGTCAGATGATGTAATGTTCGAGTGCAAAGTGGGTGTAAAAGTGAGTGCAAAGTGAGTGCAAAAGTGAGTGCAAAGTAAGTGTAAAAGTAGTTGTAAAAGTGAGTGCAAAGTGAGTGTAAAAGTGGGGTGTAAAAGTGGTACCCTATTTGTAATGGCTTATTTGACAAGTTATTTTGTGGTACCCTATTCGTAATGGCTTATTTCACAAGTTGTTTTTGTCAATGTATTTAGAGGATATTTCTCTTGTTCATGGAAAGTATCTCAGCCCTTTTTATGATAGCATAATGCTTACCGTCATGTTTGTAAGCAACAACAACACACTAAAATTCCAAGAATCCAAACTACTCTAAGGTTAATGATGGTCTCTCAACTCCATTCCACGCCTAGTCAAAAACATTATACATTTCAAATTTTTCAAAAAAGGTAAATTGAGAAAGTAGGCTATATATTTAAACTAAAAAATCATATGCTAACTCCAACACCTACGTCTATCCCATTCTCAGTCAAAAAAAATATATATATTCTTTAAATTTTTCCAAAAAAATATTTGGAAAGTAGGCTATAATTTGAAAACTAATCATCCTAAAAAGTCATATATAGACTCAAACCAATGGCTTTTATGTCCTTAATCGTTAGAACAAAACATGGAATTTGACATTTTTCCAAATATTGATCATTTTTAAAAATGGGCTATATTTTGTAAACTATTAATTACACAAAAAATGTGTTTGACATAAAAATGACAGGTATTTACCCCCTCTACCCACAAACCAATTCCCAGGTCTCTGGGACAAAATCCAAAAAGGTTCAATTTTGATAAAAGACGATATTTTGAAAACTAATCATTCTAAAAAGTCATATATAGACTCAAACAAATGTCCTTTAAGTCCCTTAACGTTAGAACAAAACTTAACATTTTTTTCATTTTTTCAAAAAAAAAGTCCAATTTTCAAAATTGCCTATATTTTGGAAACTAAGAATTAGTTCCAAAATGGCGGTCGTAGCTTAACTCAACCTAACCTAACCCTACGAGGTGTGATCAAAAAGTTCCAAAATGGCTGCCGTAGCTTAACTTAACCTTTGATTGATCCCTGTTGATTGACCCCTTTTGATTGATCTCTGTTTATGTATCCCTTTGGACTGGTCCCTGTTGACTAGCCCCTTTGGACGGGTCTTTTTTTTAAGGGGGAGTCATTTTTTTACGGGTCCCGGAGGACGGGTCCTTGTTGACGGGTCCCTGTGGGCGGTTCCTTTGGACTGATCCTTATGGACTGGCCCGTGCATTTTATCCAAATTATATCAAAGGGGCCCGCCCACAGGGACCCGTCAACAAGGACCCGTCCTCCGGGACACGTAAAAAAATGACTCCCCCTTTAAAAAAGACCCGTCCAAAGGGGCTAGTCAACAGGGACCAGTCCAAAGGGATACATCAACAGAGATCAATCAAAAGGGGTCAATCAACAGGGATCAATCAAAGGTTAAGTTAAGCTACGGCAGCCATTTTGGAACTTTTTGATCACACCTCATAGGGTTAGGTTAGGTTGAGTTAAGCTACGACCGCCATTTTGGAACTAATTCTTAGTTTCCAAAATATAGGCAATTTTGAAAATTGGACTTTTTTTTGAAAAAATGAAAAAAATGTTAAGTTTTGTTCTAACGTTAAGGGACTTAAAGGACATTTGTTTGAGTCTATATATGACTTTTTAGAATGATTAGTTTTCAAAATATCGTCTACTTTCAAAATTGAACCTTTTTGGATTTTGTCCCAGAGACCTGGGACTTGGTTTGTTGGTAGAGGGGGTAAATACCTGTCATTTTTATGTCAAACACATTTTTTTGTGTAATTCGTAGTTTACAAAATATAGCCCATTTTTAAAAATGATCAATATTTGGAAAAATGTCAAATTCCATGTTTTGTTCTAACGATTAAGGACATAAAAGCCATTGGTTTGAGTCTATATATGACTTTTTAGGATGATTAGTTTTCAAATTATAGCCTACTTTCCAAATATTTTTTGGAAAAATTTAAAGAATATATATATATTTTTTTGACTGAGAATGGGATAGACGTAGGTGTTGGAGTTAGCATATGATTTTTTAGTTTAAATATATAGCCTACTTTATCAATTTACCTTTTTTGAAAAATTCGAAATGTATAATGTTTTGGACTAGGCGTGGAATGGAGTTGAGAGACGATCATTAACCTTAGAGTAGTTTGGATTCTTGGAATTTTAGTGTGTTGTTGTTGCTTACAAACATGACGGTAAGCATTATGCTATCATAAAAAGGGCTGAGATACTTTCCATGAACAAGAGAAATATCCTCTAAATACATTGACAAAAACAACTTGTGAAATAAGCCATTACGAATAGGGTACCACAAAATAACTTGTCAAATAAGCCATTACAAATAGGGTACCACTTTTACACCCCACTTTTGCACTCACTTTTGCACTCACTTTGCACTCACTTTTACAACTACTTTTACACTTACTTTGCACTCACTTTTGCACTCACTTTGCACTCACTTTTACACCCACTTTGCACTCGAACATTACATCATCTGACATAATAAAAATAGGCATGGTTGTTGTCGAGACCGAGATAAGAGTGGGGGTAATGAATTTATAGTGATAGGATCGGAAAACCCATTATCACTTTAGTATTGACATCAAGCAAATTTTTTTTAAAAAAATCGTGTTTTTGACAGAGTGGGATAGACATAGTTATAAGAGTTGAGAGTCGATAATTAATCTAAAAGTACTCTGGAATTCATGGAATCTTAGTGTGTTGTTGTTGTTGCTTACAAACCGGTATGGTCACGTCAGGTGAAGTTAGCTAGGATTAGATTAGGATATGTTCAGGTAGTTTCCATAGTCACCGCTAGATAGCGGAAACATACTTTGCGTGTCGCACGTGGCTATTTGACAAAGTTTTACTGTGTGAAAAAATGTGCTTGTATAACCTGTGTATATAAATTTAAAATACAAATAACCACTAAGTGTTTAGAACTAACATGTATAGCCTTGTATAGGGAATATATAGGGGTCCTTAACAAGATAGAGTGTCTAACACACGAGTGTATAGCCTTTTGATATGCAGTAAGTACCTGATCACACCTACTATCAATTGCGCCTACCATTAATCGCGTCTACTATCAATTGCGTCTACTACCAATCGCGCCTGCTAGGACATGACTTTCATTAAACCAAAACATTTTTTGTCAGCATCCCACCCCTCTCATCAATCTATGACGTCATAGTCATAGTCAGCCTTAAAGCAAGTCTAAACTTGTAGAACATGTCACGTGACAAAGTTAGGTTAGGTAAAGTTAGGTTATGTTAAGTGAGCTGAGGTTAAGTCTTAAAATACCCCCTCTCTGCCTTGTACTTTGTATAAACATTGACACTGTAACTTTGTAATATCAAAAATGATCTAAGTCGCGTCCATATCAATCACGTCTACTATCAATCGCGCCTACTATCAATCACGTCTACTATCAATTGCATCTACTATCAATTGAGCCTACTATGAAATGCGCTTACTACAAATCACGCCTACTATCAATCACGCCTAGTATCAATTGCGTCTACTATCAATCACGCCTACTATCATTTGCGTCTACTATAAATCGCGCTCATGTCAAATCGCGCCTACTACCAATTACACCTACTATCAATCGCGCCTACTATCAATTGCGTCTACTCTAAATCTCGCCCATGTCTAATTACGCCTACTATCAATCGCGCCTACTATCTTTCGCGTCTACTATGAATCGCGCTCATGTCAAATCACGCCTAGTATCAATCACGTCTACTATTAATCGCGCCTACTATCAATTGCGTCTACTATAAATCGCGCCTACTAGGACATGACGTTTCATTAAACCAGAACATTTCCATTTTTGTCAGCCTCTCACCCCTCCCATCAATCTATGACGTCATAATCAGTCTTAAAGCAAGTCTAAACTTGTAGAACATGTCACGTGACAAAGTTAGGTTAGGTAAAGTTAGGTTATGTTAAGTGAGCTGAGGTTATGTCTTAAAATACCCTCTACCTTGTACTTTGTGTAAACATTGACACTGTTACTTTATGATATCAAAAATGATCTGAGTCGCGCCCATGTCAAATTGCGCCTACTATCAATCGCGTCTACTATCAATCACGCCTACTATCAATCGCGCCTACTATCATTTGCGTCTACTATAAATCGCGCTTACTACAAATCACGCCTACTATCAATCACGCCTAGTATCAATTGCGTCTACTATTAATCACGTCTGGTATCAATTACACCTACTATCAATTACGTCTACTATCAATTGCGTCTACTATTAATCGCGCCTACTATCAATTGCGTCTAATATAAATCGCGCCTACTAGGACATGACGTTTCATTAAACCAGAACATTTCCTTTTTTGTCAGCCTCTCACCCCTCCCATCAATCTATGACGTCATAATCAGTCTTAAAGCAAGTCTAAACTTGTAGAACATGTCACGTGACAAAGTTAGGATAGGTAAAGTTAGGTTATGTTAAGTGAGCTGAGGTTATGTCTTAAAATACCCTCTACCTTGTACTTTGTATAAACATTGACACTGTAACTTTATGATATCAAAAATGATCTGAGTCGCGCCCATGTCAAATTGCGCCTACTGTCAATCGCGTCTACTATCAATCACGCCTACTATCAATCGCGCCTACTATCATTTGCGTCTACTATAAATCGCGCTTACTACAAATCACGCCTACTACAAATCACGCCTACTATCAATCATGCCTTGTATCAATTGCGTCTACTATTAATCACGTCTAGTATCGATTACACCTACTATCAATTACGTCTACTATCAATTGCGTCTACTATAAATCACGCCTACTAGGACATGACGTTTCATTAAACTAAAACATTTCCTTTTTTGCCAGCCTCTCATCCCTACCATCCGCAAAACGTGCTTGTATGAGCTGTGTATTTAAATTCAATATATACAATTAACCACTAAGTGTTCAGAACTAACATTTCTAGGGTATATATGGGATCCTTAGCAACAAACAAAAAATACGGTCTAACCTACGAGTGTACGGTCTTGTCATACGCAGTAAGTACCTGTTAACCTTGACTAGGGTATAAGAATATTGTCAGTTGACTACTGCCTGTTACAGTGTTCACATCGTGAAAGACCGTCTCACCTACCAGTCTCCAGCCTTGTCATACGCAGTAAGCAGCTGTTGGCGGAAAACAACATCCATAAATCTTGACATTTAGGAAAGTGTGTGTGTGTAAATCACTTGTAATCTAAAGATTGTTCATGTGACTTTACTAAAATTTAATTCATATGTATTAATTGATATGGAAGTCTCAACAACCAGTCATGGCAAGCCATGTGTCTTCTATAAAGGATATACATATATTGTAAAAGCAACCAATAAAGATGGAACTGTTATTTGGCGATGTTCAAAACAACGATCCAAAAAGTGTCGAGGAATGATTAAAACAAAAGACTCCAACGTACTTACTTCAAAAGAACATCATTGTGAATCTCATATTAATACACATTTAAATACGCAAAATACTCTAACCCAGGTAAAAAGCAAGTCCAAGAAAAATATATTGCTGCTCAAGATAGTGCATTGTTTGTTAAAAAGCATTCATCATCACCTCAAAAAGACATGTTAGGACAAATACCATCGTTCAAAAAACCCTTAACACTATCAAAAGCAACGCAGACTCTACAAGAGGTCCCTGTGGAAAACAAACAAGAGGAATTGGATAGTTCTAGTGATGTTGAGAATGATGATGATGATAATGATGATGGTGACAATGACTATAATAATTTTGATGATAATATTCATAATGATGATGATGATGATGATAATTATGAAAAAGAAGAGGATGAGGGTTTTATGTTTATAAAACCATTGCGGCTTCCCCAGTTTTTAAGAGCAAGAGTACCTGGAGAAAGTTGTAAAAGGATCTACAACAAGCGTTGTGTTTAAAAATCTATATAGAACAATGGTAAAGAGATAGACTTGAATTCAGTGTGTAACTATTATAAAATGAATTAAATAAAAATATTGTATGGGTATTGTCTGTTTTTCTTAATTACTATCCCCATGTCCCACTATTAATACAATTGTTAACCATCAACAGTCTCTGACTATGTTCAGAAAGAGAGTGGCCTTAAACAATACACTATATCTATGGTTTGTGTACCGAGTGTCATAATAATGCAGTGTGGCCAAGCCATGTCAAGGCAATAGTTATGTCAGGTAAGGGATTCGAACCCTTGCTTCCTTATACAGAAAATTTGATCTTAAGTCAAACACCTTAACCACTCGGTCAACCTGACAGTTACTAATTTAATTAGTCTTGAGGACTTGAGTGTTTACAAAACTTTTTCCAGTATACATTGACTAAACCACTTGCTTGTTTTGAAATATAGATTTTGTTTTTGTTTTACCATAACATTGCAGTTATGAGTCTTGTGAACTGGGTGTTCAATATAGGGTTAAAGGCATTTTAAAATCATTTTAGAAAAGCTCTTAGGTATCGTGTCATGAGTTTTAGTAATGCATTACTGTTCGTTGACTAACATATACCGTTACACAACATTATTTTAGTGAACTTACATGTTGTTGTTTGAGTCTTTAGTCCTTTGACTGGTTTGATGCAGATCTCAGCGCCTATCTGTCCCGAGCTAATCGTTTCATCTCTATATAGCTACCACACCCTACATTCAAGGCTATCTGTTTAACATATTCTAAACTTGGTCTACCCCTACAGTTCTCGTCCTCGAACCTTTCTTCCTTAACTAAGTTTGCTATTCTTGGGTGTCTTAGTACGTGTTCTACCAACCTATCTCTTTACTTCATTAACAGTCGCCAGATACATCTCTTCTCCCCCACTCGTCTTAATACCTCTTTGTTAGTAACCCTATTTACCCATCTAATCTTCATCATTCTCCTGTAACACCACATTTCAAACACTTCAATTCTCCACTTTTCTGCTACACCAATTGTCTAAGTTTTACATTCATAGAGTGCCACGCTCCAGACAAAGGCCTTCAAAATGACTTCCTAATACCTAAATCTATATTCAATGTCAACAGATTCTGTAGAAATTCTTTCCTTGTCTGAGCTACATAGGAATCCTAATCGTGTCTGGTATAATGTCTTGTTTAGCAAACATAGTCACTCAAAAGGTCTAAGCATTTTTTGTATATAACCCAAAATAGCAAACAGTTTTTCTAAAACCCTACTCATTGGTCAATAACAAGCAGAGTCGCCAAAGTGTTTCGTTGGTAGTTAACTCATGTCTAGTTAATCAATTCATTTCATATCGTTATCCAATTGTAGTAGTAAGGACTGGTGAACAACGTCAGTTCAACACACTGCTTTACATACAAATGTAGTTAGGCCCTTTGACATAATTTGGATAAATTTCATGGGCCGGTCCATAGGGACCAGTCCAAAAGGGCCGGTCTAAAGGGACCCTTCCACAGGGACCCATCAACAGGGACTTGTCAGCAAGGACCCATCAACAATGACCAGTCAACAATGACCTGTCATCAATGACCTGTCAACAGGGACCCGTCAACAATGACCCGTCCACAGGGACTCATCAACAAGGACCCGTCAGCAATCACTCGTCAACAGGGACCCGTCGAAAAGCACCTGTCAAAAAGGATCCATCAAAAATGACCCCCTGTCAAAAAGGGCCCGTCCAAAAGGGGCTACTCAACAGAGACCAGTCCAAAGGGACAAATCAACAGAGATCAATCAACAGGGATCAATCAAAAGGGGCTATCACATCAAGGCCTGACATATCCCTCTTTGATTATTGGTTTGCCAATCGACAAGCGTCACTTAAAATACTTTTTGATCACCACCCGTGGGTTGGGTTAGGTTAGGTTACACTACAGCCGCCATCTTTTAAAAAGCCTGCCCTCTTACAAAAGCTATGAGTGGGCATGCGTAAAAAACAAAAAACAAAAACAAGCATGTTAATTCATAGTGGCTATCCACCAAACACATGTCTCTTGTGTGGAACAACGTTTTATTCCATATCGGCATTCAAACTCTCACATGTTGCAATTGGAAAGAGAGATTCTCTAAAAAAAATACAATTTCACCCCCTAGTAGGGGTAGGTTTTATTTTGGGGTGGAAATATGTTGTTCATTGGAAAGGGGGTATCAGCACGAGTTCAATGACACCTCATTCGTCAAAATCCGACCACGGGTTCGAACTCACATTTTCTCACGTATGAAGCAAAACAGGATGTGACTTGTTTCACAAGGAGGACGGTAATAAGGTCATTTCACACGTGTTCACATGTATTTCGTCACTTTCCTTTCATATCGTTATTCCATTATAGTAGTGGTGAACAACGTCAATTCAACACACACAAATGTAGTTAGGCCCTTTGACATAATTTAAATAAATTCATGGGTTAGTCCGTAGGAACCAGACCAAAGGGACCCGTCCAAAGGGATCAGTCCAAAGGGACAAGGACTCGTCCACAAGGACTTGTCCACAAGGACCTGTCCACAAGGACCTGTCAACAAGGACTTGTCCACAAGGACTCGTCCACAATGACCCGACAACAATGACCCCCGCCAGCAATGACCCGTCAACAATAACCCATCCACAGGGATCCGCTCCCCCACCCTCTTCAAAAGCCATGAGTGGGCATGCTAATTCATAGTGGCTTCCCACCGAACATATGCACTTTATGTGGAACAACATTTCATTCCATATCGGCATTCAAACTCTCACATGTTGCAATTGGAAACAGAGATTCTCTAAAAAATTCAATTTCACCCCTTAGTAGGGTAGGTTTTATTTTTGGGGTTGAAATATGTTGTCCATTGGAAAAGGGGTGTCAGCCCGAGTTCAATGACACCTCATTTGTCAAAATCCGACCATAAGTTCGAGAGATATCGCACCGCCGCCATCTTGTGAGGTGGGGAGGTGGAGGTGGGTATAGAACCATCCAAAACACACTACTGACGTACCGTACTTAATAAGAACTTTGTTGTAAAATAATGAAAAAGAAGATAAAACTATAAGAAAAAAAATCTGTATATGTAGTTTCCCTCTTGAAGTGATGTTTCTTTTACTGGACTTTGGGATAGTTCTAAGATGCATAATTATTCCCACCTTTAAACTAGCTAAGGATTCGACTTTCTCCATTCGTTTCTTGGAATTACAGCTGCAGTCTTCCCCAGAGAGTGAAAATCCCGCTGCATTCCACGGGGGATTATATACGGTAGGTACAGTTAATAAGAACTTTGTTGTAATTTACAGAGAAAGAAGATAAATCCATAAGAAATATCTATGAATTATTCGTAGTTCTCTTCTTGACATGATGTTACCTTTACTGGACTGTGCGAAAGTTCTAAGATCCATAATTATTCCTACCTTAAAAGCAGGTAAGGATTAGACTGGGGTGCGGCAACAACATGTGAATTATATTTCTTGGCAGAGCCAAGAATTAAACCCGGGGCTTAAGCCAAGAATGCTAGCCACTACAACACGAGGTGGACTAGTTTTCATTAGGTTTCCTTCCTAATAACTACAATTTCCCCATAAAAACCCGTTAAAAGTTATTGAGCCAGTAATAAAATGGCTTAGGGTAACAGTTTCACACGGGAAAAATATTAAAAATAAAATAATAATAATAATAATAATCATTATTAAAAATAAAATGAAGATAAATAACAATCGTTGGCGTATGCTAACTGGAGTAAGGGACCAAAGCCCATGGGGAGAGATCAGGACTATAGGAAAATTGAGCGGATGCTCGAGTGTCTCCAACTTGAGTTGGCGTATTTTCTGCGGTACAACCTTTGCGGCATGGGGACGTGCGTTATCACGGAGCAGCAGCACCCCTTGTCACAGTTTTCCTGGACGTTTCGCCTTAATAACACGCAGTAAATTCTCCAGTGTTGCACAGTATATTCCCCCAGTGATGAAGACACCAGGTTCCTTGAAATCAATAAGCATTGGGTCCCGGTAATCAAGAACAGGGTGAGCATCACCTTTGCTGCGGATGATTGACTCTTGAACTTCTTTGGACAAGGGGACGATGGATGACACCACTGGATCGTCGACGCCTTCGATTCTGGTTCCCAGTGGTGGCACCAGCTTTTGTCGCCTCCAACAATGCGCTCCAGGAACGTGTTGCCTTCAACATTGAAATGCATCAGATGCTGCAGGCAAACAGCCATCCGGTGTGCTTCTTGTTCGGCATTCTTCGCCCGGGGCATCGCTGCAGCAACGCCCTCAAACGGACACTTTTTGATCACGCCTTACATTTTGAGTTGGAAGCCATTTATGCAATCATGAGCCCCGGGACCTCCTTTTTTGCGCGGAATCCAAATCCCAGAACGTTATAAATTATTTCACTTCAAATATATCACATGTCTTGACCGGAATTAAGCCCCGGTCCGTCTAGGTGAGAGGTAAGCAGCTTTACCACTGCTCCACCACAGCCCCTCTCCATTGTGTCGTGCACTTCAATCCAGCACAGAAGCCTTAACTGTGTTACGCGACCTGTGGCAGAGATTGAATTAATTTAGTCTTTAACTTGCGAGCTGATATTGTAAGATTCAGGGTGTCGTCCTATTTTCCCACCCTTCAAAAATCCAACTTTCTCGTCCGAGAATCGAACCTGCGATCTTTGGTCAGGAGTCAGACACGCAATTACTTATCCATCACGGAAGCCTGAATCGAGAAGATATTGATGAATATTTTAAATTCTTTAAGCATTTTATATTCATGTGTTTTAATCATATTGACGATGTAAAAATGTTTTACAAATTTTTATGAGAGACCAAACATTAGACTGTTTTAGGAGAATTTTTTAGTGATTTTGACTGAAGAAGGCTCACAGGGCCGAAACATGTATCAAAATGTATATTGACATCAAGTGATATATAAAAAGATAATTTTGTATTGTAAAGTGGACATTTGCATAACTTATCGGAATACAAATTCAAATGCTTTCGCGTACCATCGCTTCTACATCTGTTCAATTTGACTTTCAAATTAAAGAGGGGTATGATGGCGCAGTTATCTAGCAGCTTGCCTTTCACCGAGGCGAAGTGGGTTCGATTCCCGATAAATGAACTGGTATGTGGAATTTTCCAAGTGAAGTGTTACGCCCTGCGATTTGGATTCCGCGTGAAGAGGAGGTCCCGTGGTTGACGATCACAATATTAACAGTCAACATTGAAATGTTAGAAGCCATGTTACGCTGTTGCCTTTATAATCTATTAACAGAATTTCTTTTCAACCGACAGTAGTGGCTACGCTGGCTAAAGCGCAGCATTAGGTCATGGGGCCAAGCTCTCTGCAGACTCGGTAGACGCGTGGGTTCGAGCCCCACCGTCGGCCGTCCTTGAAATGGTTTTCCGTGGTTTCCCATTTTCAACACCAGGCAAATGCTGGGACGGTACCTTCTGACAGGCCACGGCCGCTTCCTTCCACATCCTTGCCCAGTTTCATTCACCATCATTCATTTCATCTCTCATTAACTCCTCTCATGGGGTTGGCGTCAGGAAGGGCATCCGGCCGTAAAAACCATCGCCACAAATACTTTCATCGCATCTCATCCCCGACCCCGTTGCAAAACGGGAATAATAAGGGGTAGACATACAACAGAATTGCTTTTCAGTCAGCCAACATAAGTGTGCCCATCTATACTCGGCGGGAAGTAGAAATTATTTTATCGCCTGAAGGACATGTTACATGAAACTTACTAACACTCTCTAACAAATAGGGGAGGGTGTCGAGGAATGACATGTTTCGCTCGTCAAGAGAGCATCATCACATTGAATATACAAGACAAAATTGCTTCACAAAACACTACCAAAAGCCCCAAAGCCAACCGCGAATGGTCACGACCCTCAAAGAACTTATTATACAGGCAACACTGAGTTAGGACTTCTAACATTTCAATACACACTTGTGTCGACCGACTGAAAACCAGTTCTGTTTATAAATAATAGTCACGTGAAACTACAAGCTTCTTTCTTTTGTTTCATTGTTCGTTTGTTCCTTTCTCTCTTCGACATTGACAGGCTGTAGTAGCTCGGTTAGCCTGCGATCAACTCCCGACCAGAGGGCTGAGTGAGAGCCGTCGACCATGCCGTAAATCAGTTCGTAGTACAACAAGGGATACTATTTCACTGCCTGCTCCGTAGCACGTTTGGCTTTTCATTGTCTCATCTACAGACATGTTAACACTCATAACGTTAGTGTTTGAATACTTTGTGGAGTCACTGTACGTGGAATCTCCATCTCGAAAATGCCACATGCATTAACCAGGAATCTAATACGGTCTACAGTTTGACCACTTTGCCATCACGAACCCCATTCCTGAGCACTAAAAAGGTCCACTATTCTTGTGTTCTTCCCAGAAATGTGATTTATTTAACGCTTGATGTCCACAGACCACATGAGACATTCATATGTCTTGCATGACGTCAAAATTACGTACATCCTTCTTGCGTTATGATGTTCACAGATGTGTAGTATCTGGTACATTCATATCCACGCTTCTTATACCACTTAATTACTCCTCAGCGTGTGTCAACTAGGTAATGCAGTGAATATAACGTTATGGTCTCAATAAGAGCTTTGGTATTCTTATAATGTTAATGTACTCCTTTAACACCACTGTCACTTGTTTATCAAGACTAAGTATGCTTATCCGTCATGTTGGTTCTTTGCTCGTTGTTGCAAGTGCAAATATTGCCTCTCCTTCTTTGCTGCTGTCGTCTACATCAAGAACGAAGTAAATATAAGCATCGGAGTCTATTTCTGCACTCTCGATCTCTGGTCGAGTGTCACAAGTCATAGGTTCGATTCATGGGTCGTAGCTCTGCCATGAAATGTAATTCTGGTCTGAGGGTTGGAAAGGAGTACACTCGGCCTCGTGAGGATGAACTGAGAGGAGATGAGCTCGATTCCCTCTTCAGCTGTCCTAGATGTGGTTTTCTGTATTTTCCCAGTTCTACTCCAGGCAAATGCGGTGATGGTTCCTAACTTAAAGCCACGGCTATATCCTGCCTATTCCTTGCCTCCGTTACAAATAAGTTGCCCAAACTACTACAACCTTCACAATGACGCAGGTTATCAGAAAGAAATACAAACACCCAAATACACGAAGTTACGTAACTACGGCGTTGAAAAGCGCCTAACTGCATCAACAACAACAACAACAACTAGATTCCCGGCTAAGGAAATGTACTCTTAATGAGTCGGAACAAATTCAAGGCACTCTGTGTTGCGCGATGCCAGTTCGTAGAAGATCTCTCGTATCACATTTCGTGATTACAAAAAAAAAAAAAAAAAAAAAGAAGCAACCATAGGTCGCCCAGTAGATTTTCGGTTTCTCTACCTGATGGCAGCGATAACGGAACGTCGAAATCGGGTTTTTGGTAGCTTAAATGACTAACTCATGAGATCTAGGTTTACACACAGTACCTGAGGTCATACGATTATTTATTTATTCATTTATTAATTCATTCATTCATTCATTCATTCATTCAGCCAATCAGTCATTCATTTACTTGCAAAGGATATGGCAAATTCATGAATTTGAAATCCTGTCAGCTGTCTTCGGATTTTGAACCAGAGACGTCTCACAGTAGCTTTGTACTCCACACCCTGTCCAGCCTGGCGAGGTTATAGTCAATTAGAGAGGTAAATTAAGCGTGGGACAACACGGAATGGCCATGGTGGGATTTGAACCCAGCTCCTTCGCTAATTCTGGTATCCACAGCCAGTGACGCATCACACTGTGCTAACCTGATCGGCGCAATTAGCAGCCCTATTATAAAACATAAATTATGATAAAAGAGAAAGTTAAATAAGACAGGAGAAATACGTTCTCTTAACCCAAAAAGTATGGAGATTAAGGGGCTTATGAGGCAGTACATTCATAAGAGGATGATGAGGAGGAGAAAGGAGAAGAGGGCCCGCCACAAAGTCAATGGAAGGGGGGGGATCGCATCTTCCCGAACAGTAGGAGATTCGGGTTCGAATTCGGTGAGCTATCTCATTTTCAAGTCTTCCTCAACAGATAATTATTAACCCGTTGAGTGCTTCGCCCGTCTATAAACGTTGCAGAAGAAAATATTTTTCATATTCCCCTTTCGCTTTCGAGTGTCAAGTCGATCTGTGTCATGTTCTGCCATCTATTGGGCATTATGTAGGACTACTTGAGTTTGCTTCCAGAAGTAACTAACACAGCATTTTGTAGACGTCTGTCCTCTACAGCTTGAGTTCGGTTGATTGGTTGGTTCTTAAGTTTAGGGGCTGCGACAACGCAGTCTGGTAGCCCCGTGTACGTTGGGTGTGTGTAGAATCTGTCTGATAACCGGTGTTAATTGTGATGATTGTATCAGTGTGAGTTATCTGTTTTTTTTATTTTAAATTTAAGTACAGACTGGAACTTAGAATTTTCAAATAGTTCTTACTTTTGCCGCCAAGCGCCACCGTCAACGACTACTAGGCCAAATTAAGAACTTAGCTACTAGACGCCACCGCAGTCGGCTCTTGGCAACGAACGCAGAAACCTAAGAGCGTTGTTTACATTCTTAACCTATCCAATTTAGCTTCACACAGGTGCAATTAGCGGAAGGTTCTTTAACATGCCATAAATCTATGACATGGGACCGCCGGCTTTACTTCCCCTCCGAAGGAAGGCATACCGAGGGATTTTTAACGCTCTTAAAAAATCCGACGGCTTCGGCCGGGTTTGAACCCGCTATCTTGGGCATATAAGCTCATCATGCTACCAACTACGCCACCGAAGCCGCCCAGCTTGAGTTCATGTGCGATGTTAACAGGCGTGGTGGAATAACCAGCAAATTCTTCACGCCGTATTGTGATTTTGGATCAAAGAATATCAATTTTCGTTGTAGTAGGCAGCAACTAGTATTACTTGCCTACTGATTTTAGGAAATTATATTATTTTGGACTCTTTACCTAGTACTGTATGATGATACAAGCTTCGGCGCATTTATTTTAATTTGGTTCCTTCTCAAACAAAAATGCATATACAGTAAACGTAGGATTTTGAATTTACATTTAGATTAATAAATACCTAAAATCTATCGACATTTTAAGCACCCACCCCACAATAAGTTAAAAATTATAGTTTATTGGCTGTCACGGCCCGTGAATTAAAACTCAGCAATTTTTCTAGGTTTATGCCGTGTCTTGTGTGGGTTTTCGCCTAGGAATATCAAGATGGCTCATCAGCGGGCTCTTGGTGCTCCCCGCCCGGACCCCCACAGGAGTAGCGAACTGTGCACTACCTCCCTTCTTATGAAGCGCACGTGCACCTCTAACTGAGAGAGCAAAATGCTCAAGCAGCCTTTGAGTTCCCTAAAAACGGCTTCCAAAAAGATAGTATATTGTCTGTCCGGGCGGGGAGCACCAAGAACCCACTGATGAGCCAGCTTGGTGTTCCTAGGCGAAACCCCACACAAGACACGGCATAAACCTAGAAAAATTTCCGAGTTTCAATTTTTAAAAAATTACTTATACAAATATTTTAAAAATTGGAATGAAAAATCTCAGCACTTAAAAGGCTAAGACAGCTCCAAGGAGACCTATATCATAAAGCTATCCCAGGGTGTCAGTAATTACCTTTTACAGCAGCATCAACTCGATCCAGGATCTCTAGGTTGATGGGCAGAGGTTCTGAATCCAACTCAAGGAAGGTGTTCCTATAATCTTGTTTATTTTCCAGTAGCTCACTTTCTCGTGCTTGAAGTAACCGAACAAAGAACACTTTGGTATCACGCACTCGCAATTTTCTCGTCTTCATTCTTCTCTTTGACACACTATCACCATCGGACATAAACCCATCATCGAAATGGTCACAGAACACCAAACTTTCTGACGAATTACTATTGTTAGGCACTTTCACTCGAACTTTATCACCCACAGTAAAGAAATTTAACGCCGGATCGGAATCTCTCTTCAACACCCTCTTTATTGTTATCAATAGTACTTCATTAGAAAACAAGAATGCATCAATTCTACCGGTAAATACAGCTGATGCTTGATTCACTGCTTTCAGGACGTCATAGCACCCTGACTGATCAGAACACATGAACCGCATTGCTAATGCCGTAAAGGCTAACACAACTGGGGCATTTCTAACCATGGTATTGGAATTCGATAGGTCAAAGTATAGAAATACGCAAGATAGAGGAATTTGGAACCTACTTCACCAATGTATTTTATCCAACTGTGGCAGGGTTACAGACAAGGAAATGATTATAAAGCATGTACTAAAGGGCAGTTTCAGTGAAAAGTATAATTTAGAAAACAAATTTACAAGGGTTTGCAACTGGACTGATCGCATACGGAACGGTGGAACTGATTTTACTCCAGACACTGTATGAGAATGAAGATCAAAGATAACTTTGCAATAAACTCTTAGATAAAATACAGAGGAATATATAACGTTCGCGTGCTTTGAGTAAAATATCAGTGAGTTACAATGATGTGTTTGCTTCAATCACAATAAGCACACACGAATAACAGCCATTAAGTAGACAGTAAGATCCATTTTTACTGGAAAGATGCAAATGTGTAATATTGAAACTGAAAGAAACAACAAAAGTTTCTGATATTACGAGTTGAATTTAACCTCAAACAGTTCACATCTCACAGACAAGCTGTGAAACGCAGAAAGCAAATTAGAACAGACCACTGTTGATATATCGAGGATAACAAGAATACGGTCTCGAACACGGAACAGCTGAGGAGCACTGCGCACTGTATGCAGAATGAGAGTTAACGGACCACTGCACTGTTATGTTTTGGAAAATGAGAATACTATCTCGCACACGTGATGTGTCAAGTTCAAAACCTGCCCCGCCTACCTGCACAATCTTACCCACACAGTCTGGCCTGGCCGCCTCTCTTACCACGTGCCCATTAAAGTACAACAAAAGCACCAGAAGAGGACTCTTGAGGAAGAGCACAAATCATATTCATCTTTCTCGCATTGAGTTTCATGACATATCCTTATAAAGTGCTGTTTGTGCCTGCTGAGATGAATATTTTGAGCCATCTTCGCCATTCACTTAATGCTTTTCAAAGAAAGCACGTGCCTGACCATCAATTGGCAAGCATTTAACATAGCACATTCACAATGGCACACTCTGCATGAAAATAGAGTGGCACTGCACCTTCCTCGTTTCAATACAACTTAGTAGCAGTGTAGCCATGATCTCTATCTCTCTATATATAAAAATGAAAGTTTGTCTGTTTTTTCTGAATTTCCACGGAAATTTGCGATATTTGCGCGTTTCAGACTGTTTTACGATGGATGCGCGCAAAAATAATTTTTTTGTCTGCCTGTTTGTTTGTTTGTTTGTTTGTTTGTTTGTCTGTCTGTGGACAATTTTTTGTGTCCTTATAACTCGAGAACGGCTGAGTGGATCAAAGTAAAATTTGATACAGATATCCATCAGAGGCACGACACCAATCATTGATGTAACTCTTCTCCGTACCTCTCATAAAAGGGGCCCTACCCCCTTAAAATACACGCTGAAATAGGCGTAGAAGGGTGAAACGAAGCTCATTTTCAGCCCCTCAATGTGAGAAACGAAACTCGGGGACCCCGAAAACCACATTTTAAGGCCCTAAAACCAACAGTTTTTGAGATATTCCCAGAAAACTAATTTCACTTAATAAATTAATGAAGGAATGCATGCCGGTAACCATGGCAACTGAATCTCAGAGGTCCATCTAGTTCTGTAAGACGCAATGCAATTCCATTTATTACATTACTATGAAGGTTTGCAAACGCTATAAGGTTATAACGGATCCAAATTAAGCTGAAATATTCATCAATACATACAATGCGCTTAAGGGGTCAAGGGGTAATCTAGAATTTTTTCACGCGATTTACACGTGCGGGTGTGGTACGGAAGGTCTATTATATCCCTATGTGTTATATTATTATTATTACTATTATTTTAATTATTATCATTATTATGGCGTACAACGACGAGACAAACTCATTTTGCAAACCTTCACAGTAATATAATAAATGGAATTGCATTGCGTCTTACAGAAATAGATGGACCTCTGAGATTCTGTTGCCATTGTTGCCTTGGTGTCAGAAACAAAACTCGGGGCCCCTCAAGAGCCGTAAAGGGTCCCCGAAAACTATATTTTAAGTCTCTAAACTCAACAGTTTCTTAGATATTCCCAGAAAACTAAGTTCATTTAATAAACTAAAGAAGGGATGCAAGCCACTAACCATGACAACAGTATCTCAAGAGGTGGCATCCAACTTTCCATCTATTTCTGGAATACGTAATGCCACTCCATTTATTACATTTCTGTGAAAGGTTGCAAATGGCTATAAGGTTATCACGGAACCAACTAAAACTGTAAAATTCATCAATGCACTTAAGGGGTTAAAGGAGTACCCTAGATTTTTTTTTCACACGACTTACACGTGCAATATGTCGTACAGAAGGTCTATTATATCTTCAAACAGCAACATTATTTGAAAAAATTCCTGATTTGTAATAGTAGACTGTTTTTTGATGATTTTAGTAATTTGGGCCATTGGAGGCTAAAGAAAACTGAATTTTCATGCACCAAAAGCCTTTGTACTTTATAAAAGGGGTCTCCCTGTAGTTGGGCACTTGACACAACGGCTAGGGTCAGTTCGTATGTGACGTGTATTGCGATTCGTCTACGAGGTTTTCAATTTTATTTTCACGCCAGGAAGAACACGTTAGGTAAATTTAGTTTGAGAGCACATTTTAACTAATCATTTTTCTTTGCCAACAAACAGGTTCCAAGCCCCTAAACATTGCAACAGTAGCTCAATTGATAACATCTTGTTATTAATACCGAAGACCGTTCGAAGAATGGGTCCTTTTGCTAGTCGTCATATAAGGTACAGGCTGTATGCACATGGCATTGGACATTCACACAAGCGTACTTTGTAGAGCAAGCATTCTCAACTCTTTTGAGAGTGTGAGCACATCCCTCAATCCACACCAAGTATCTGAGCACCATTAAATTGAATATAATAATAATAATAATAATAATAATAATAATAATAATAATAATAATTAAAAATGAAAATCCACAGCCGGATTCCAGTCGACTGACCAGGTCAGGGATGGAATGAATGAAGCCCCAACTAGCAGTGAGGATATGAACTGCGCCGGCTGCCGAAGCCTGTCGCACTCCTCTGTGGCAATGATTAAATGAATGACAGATGAAATGAAATGATAGTGGAGAGTGTTGCTGGAATGAAATATTAACAGGGAAAACCAGAGTACCCGAAAACACCTGTCTGCCTCCGCTTTGTTCAGCAATAAACTTACATGGAGTGACCGGTATTTGAACCACGGACCCAGCGGTGAGAGACCAGCTTGCTGCCGCCCAAGCCACGGAGGCTACAATAATAATAATAATAATAATAATAATAATAATAACAATAATAATAATAATAATTTAAATATTTAGGTGAAATTATTGAACCAGCAGTGCTAAATCATCAAGCTAACAAAGAATGATTGACAAAACTTCAAAGAGCATACAAAATTACTTGGAACAGATACAATAAAAGAACTACTGTATAAAACAAAGGCAAAATTAAGACATTAGGGTTCAATAAGCATCTGAAATTATTATAATTGGTGGCGAGTCTCGGATAAAAATTATCGAAAAACAAGAAAGGATAACCCTCAGGAAAATCTTAGGATCAAACAGGATGTTCAGTAAAGAACATATAGCCTACTTTCTCCTAAATGCATGGGTATTGTTATAACTCTTTGTCCTTTTCAAGGAGTATGATTGAATGTTGGTTGTAGTAGCTTGTTGAAATACAACGTGCTATAGGGATATTAAACATGAATATGAGGTGCCCTTTGCTAGTGCTACCTCTGTACCAAATTTCGTTCAATTCGGTTTCACCGTGTTTGAATTGATAGGGGGAATCGATTTGCACACATACTTGGCCACCATCTGCAAACTATTGGGCTGATGTTCTTGCAGTTTGGTCTGAATATGTTTCCCACATAAAGATATGGTGTTGCAAAATTTGGTAGAGACTAGATTATTAGGTTGGTCGTAATTACATTTTAGCTTTTAACATTTGGGTGGCCGCGATTACGTTTCCGTCAAGATAGCGGTGATATAAAACATGACACTGAGGTGCCCTTTGCTAGTGCTACCTCTGTACCAAATTTCGTTCCATTCGGTTTCACCGTGTTCGAATTGATAAGGGGAATCGATTTTCACACAAAGATGGCCGCCATACGCAAAATATTAGGCTGATGACCTATTAGTTTTGTCAAAGGATGCTCCCTCCATAAAGGTATGTTGTTGCTAAATTTGCTAGAGATCGGATGATTAGGCTAATCGTAATTTGATTTAAGCTTTGAACATTTGTGTGGCCGCCATTACGTTTCTGTCAATATGGCGGCGATATAAATCATGACACTGAGATGCCCTTTGCTAGTGCTATCTCTGTACCAAATTTCGTTCCATTCGGTTTCACTGTGTTTGAATTAATAGGGAGAATCGATTTTGACACAAAGATGGCCGCCATCCGCAAACTATTAGGCGAATGACCTATTAGATTGGTAAAAGGATGCTCCCTCCATAAAGGTATGTAGTTGCAAAATTTGGTAGAGATCGGATGATTAGGTTAATCGTAATTTGATTTAAGCTTTGAACATTCGTGTGGCCGCCATTACGTTTCAGTCAAGATGGTGGCGATATAAAACGTGACACTGAGGTGCCCTTTGCTAGTGCTACCTCTGTACCAAATTTCGTTCCATTCGGTTCCACCGTGTTCGAATTAATAGGGGGAATCAATTTTGACATAAAGATGGCCGCCACCTGCAAACTATTAGGCTAATAACCTATTAGATTGGTCAAAGGATGCTCCCTCCATAAAGGTATGTAGTTGCAAAATTTGGTAGAGATCGGATGATTAGGTTAATCGTAATTTGATTTAAGCTTTGAACATTCGTGTGGCCGCCATTACGTTTCTGTCAAGATGATGATATAAAACATGACACTGAGATGCCCTTTGCTAGTGCTACCTCTGTACCAAATTTCGTTCCATTTGGTTTCACCGTGTTTGAATTAATAGGGGGAATTGATTTTCACACAAAGATGGCCGCCATCCGCAAACTATTAGGCTAATGACCTAGTTATTTGGTCAAAGGATGCTTCCTCTATAAAGGTATGTTGATGCAAAATTTGGTAGAGATCGGATGATTAGGTTAATCGTAATTTGATTTAAGCTTTGAACATTTGTTTGGCCGCCATTACGTTTCCGTCAAGATGGCGGCGATATAAAACATGACACTGAGGTGCCTTTTGTTAGTACTACCTCTGTACCAAATTTCGTTCCATTCGGTTGCACCGTGTTCGAATTAATAGGGGGAATCGATTTTCACACAAAGATGGCCGCCATCCGCAAACTATTACGCTGATGACTTATTAGTTTGGTCAAAGGATGCTCCCCCCATAAAGGTATGTTTTTGCAAAATTTGGTAGAGATCGGATGATTAGGTTAGTCGTAATTTGATTTAAGCTTTGAACATTTGTTTGGCCGCCATTACGTTTCCGTCAAGATGGCGGCGATATAAAACATGACACTGAGGTGTCCTTTGCTAGTGCTACCTTTGTACCAAATTTCGTTCAATTCGCATTCACCGTGTTCGAATTGATACGGGGGGACAGACATTCAGAGTACACACACTCACACACACACACACACACACAGACACACACACACACACACACAGACTCACACACACACATACACACACACAGGCAGACACACTTTTTTTTCGCCCTGTGTTGATCTCATAAGTCTACTTTCATTTTTTGCAAAAATCGAAAGAGGCTAAAAATGATAAAGAAATCACATTAAATGTATCATGTTACTGAACAAGTAGTTCCGTGACGAACTAAAGAGCCTACTTTTCTGAAAATTTAAGATTCGTGCCAATGATTAATCTATTTAGATCTATCTAGAATAATGATGAAATTAAGATGATTTTTAGTTAGTTCGAAATATGCCTGAAATAGTGTAGCCTAATAGTGCTCTACGGTTGGCAGCCCTGGTGACTGAATATACTCTTAGTTCCATCTCTGAACGTACAGGATTGGTTGACATCCAATGCATTGCATGAGCGTTACATGCAGTTACACATTTGATCTATCAGCGCCCGTAAAGTCATGTTGGCAACAATGTCATGTAAGTGTTGCTCATAATTAATCTGAAATATTATAATTCATTATTGTGGTAATTTTGGATGAAATCCATTTGTTAGTATAGAAGTTACATGTATTTAAAAATTAGACCTATCAGCAGGCTTATAATCATGTTGGCAGCACTGACGAATATAAGTTACTCCAAAATAATCTAGAATATCAGGTACTATACGTGTGCAATGTTTAGAGCTGTTGGTTTGCATACTTTCTGATATATTGATATTAGGGTAAAAAAAAGAGCAACTATCAACAGTAGGCAGCCTTGGTTCCTCTTAAAAATACGCATACTCATATCAGTTATGGTAAAGAAAGCACATACGAAATTTGGTTGAAATCGATTTGTTAGCATAGAAGATACATGCATTTAAGAATTGGACCTAACAGCAGGCTTAGAATCATGTTGGCAGAACTGACGTATATTAATTACTCCAAGTTAATGAAGACGGTCTTATATTAGCCTACTTTCGATTTTTGCAAAAAATGAAAGTAGACTTATGAGATCAACACAGGGCGAAAAAAGTGTGTCTGTCTGTGTGTGTGTATGTGTGTGTGTGAGTCTGTGTGTGTGTGTGTATGTGTGTGTGTGAGTCTGTGTGTGTGTGTGTGTGTCTGTGTGTGTGTGAGTGTGTGTACTCTGAATGTCTGTCCCCCCCTATCAATTCGAACACGGTGAAACCGAATTGAACGAAATTTGGTACAGAGGTAGCACTAGTAAAGGACACCTCAGTGTCATACTTTATATCGCCGCCATCTTTACCAAAACAGAATGGCGGCCACTCAAATGTTCAAAACGTAAAATCAAATTACGGCTAAACTAATCATCCGATCTCTACCAAATTTGGTGACAACATACCTTTATATAGGACGCGTCTTTCACCCAAAATTCAAGGTCATCGGCCATGCCATTTCAGGATGGCGGCCGTGTGAATTATGCAACCATTTTAATAAATAGCTTAAGACCCACCAATTCCGATTATCGAGCCTAGGGGGGTTTAAGCTATCCTGAAGGTCGTGATCCGTTATTTATTATAATTTAATATTATAATATTATACAGTATGAGTGGCTTAAAAGAGCTGAGCCGTTTGTGTCACACGACAAGATGGCAGCTGTCCTCATGTGCCTGTCTTATATTTCAGTAGTTTTAGTATGTTGTATGTGATATACCGTACTGATACAATAATATAAACTTTGTATGAAATGATCTTTAATGAAGATGTACTGCAGTGAAGAAATCGTTTATTTAAAGTCATTATTTGCCAACAGTTTGTATCTAATATTTCAGTTAAGAACACCTGACGTCATGGATACGGTTAGCTCTGGGCTAGCATGTTAGTGTGACACGCAGTTGACTGGGGATCGAGTACTGCTACAGTTAGGTTTTTCTTTTCTTGAATTACAAATGATGTGCTCGAGCTTTTTCCACAGATACTGAATAAAATGTCATTTAGCTCAAAGGAGAGGATAAAGTATACACTCGTATATTGATAAAATCACAGTCCCAGCATCGCACATAAACAGAAGACAATAGGAAAAGGAGAATAGAAGAACTAGATACACGTTGTCATTAACCACAGCCTTCTTAATGCCTCTGTACGGTGCTGTCCTCTTGTGGATTATGTGGGTAATATTGTTCCAAACATAACGCTGTGTAAATGCCTGAGCTGGCCTCCTGAAGTATGGCAATTTTGTAATACTGGTAGTTCAACTATTAGCCACGATCGCGCTCCGAATACCTTTAAACACTGCCAGCTGGATCGCCTCCCTCTTGGCTACTTTAAACTGCCTACTCATTCAACACCCATAGAACACTGCCATCGTAGTACATTACGATGGCAGTGCATAGGCGTACAAGATAAAGATTAATTCACTGATAGGTCGCAGCACCACCTACTGTGATTGGGGCGGAGGATTCTTAATTTTGCAGGCTGGCTTAATATAGAGATTAACGGACGTGAATGCATTACAATAAGTTAGTAGTTTTGTTATTCAATCATCATAAAGTATATAATATTGATTTTGACACTTACTGGCTTATTATCAATATAAAAGAAAACAAACAATACATTGTGGTAGGGGTGATTGTGTTAGGGATGAGGACAAAGAGTCATAAAGATACCCATACATTTAGGAGAAAGTAGGCCATATGTTCTTTGCTGAACATCTTGTTTTTACTATGTGTATGCAAAGGTTCGAGTGGTTTGATTGCATATATATTGGTATTAGGATAAGAAAAGAGAGAGAGCATTTATGAACAGTTAGCAGCCCTGATTTCTCTTAGAAATGCTCATAATCGTATCTGTTATCTTGCACATAGTAGATACGAAATTTGGTTGAAATCGAATTGATAGTATGGAAGTTTCTTGCATGTAACGATATGACTTATTAGCAGACCTAGAATCATGTTGACAACACTGTCGTGAATGGCGTCCTGGAAATTAAACTGAAATATAATTATCTATGTGTGTGTCATTTTTGGAATAGCTCCCATGCATACCTTCCGAGACATCCAACATGGAACTCAAATTACAATTGCGATTTTTCAGCAGTTGGAATCACTGAGGTCATTTTAGCCTACTTTCGATTTTTGCAAAAAATGAAAGTAGACTTATGAGATCAACACAGGGCGAAAAAAGTGTGTCTGTCTGTGTGTGTGTATGTGTGTGTGTGAGTCTGTGTGTGTGTGTGTGTATGTGTGTGTGTGAGTCTGTGTGTGTGTGTGTGTCTGTGTGTGTGTGAGTGTGTGTACTCTGAATGTCTGTCCCCCCTATCAATTCGAACACGGTGAATGCGAATTGAACGAAATTTGGTACAAAGGTAGCACTAGCAAAGGACACCTCAGTGTCATGTTTTATATCGCCGCCATCTTGACGGAAACGTAATGGCGGCCACACAAATGTTCAAAGCTTAAATCAAATTACGACTAACCTAATCATCCGATCTCTACCAAAATTTGTAACAACATACCTTTATGGGGGGAGCATCCTTTGACCAAACCAATAGGCCATCAGCGTAATAGTTTGCGGATGGCGGCCATCTTTGTGTGAAAATCGATTCCCCCTATTAATTCGAACACGGTGCAACCGAATGGAACGAAATTTGGTACAGAGGTAGTACTAACAAAAGGCACCTCAGTGTCATGTTTTATATCGCCGCCATCTTGACGGAAACGTAATGGCGGCCACACAAATGTTCAAAGCTTAAATCAAATTACGACTAACCTAATCACCCGATGTCTATAAAATTTTGCAACAACATACCTTTATGGGGGGAGCATCCTTTGACCAACTTAATAGGTCATCAGCGTAATAGTTTGCGGATGGCGGCCATCTTTGTGTGAAAATCGATTCCCCCTATTAATTCGAACATGGTTCAACCGAATGGAACGAAATTTGGTACAGAGGTAATACTAACAAAAGGCACCTCAGTGTCATGTTTTATATCGCCGCCATCTTGACGGAAACGTAATGGCGGCCACACAAATGTTCAAAGCTTAAATCAAATTACGACTAACCTAATCATCCGATCTCTATCAAATTTTTCAACAACATACCTTTATGGGGGGAGCATCCTTTGACCAAATTAATAGGTCATCAGCGTAATAGTTTGCGGATGGCGGCCATCTTTGTGTGAAAATCGACTCCCCCTATTAATTCGAACACGGTGCAACCGAATGGAACGAAATTTGGTACAGAGGTAATACTAACAAAAGGCACCTCAGTGTCATGTCTTATATCGCCGCCATCTTGACGCAAACGTAATGGGGGCCACACAAATGTTCAAAGCTTAAATCAAATTACGATTAACCTAATCATCCGATCTCTACCAAATTTTGCAACAACATACCTTTATAGAGGAAGCATCCTTTGACCAAATGACTAGGTCATTAGCCTAATAGTTTGCGGATGGCGGCCATCTTCGTGTGAAAATCAATTCCCTCTGTTAATTCAAACACGGTGAAACCGAATGGAACGAAATTTGGTACAGAGGTAGCACTAGGAAAGGGCATCTCAGTGTCATGTTTTATATCGCCGCCATATTGACAGAAACGTAATGGCGGCCACACAAATGTTCAAAGCTAAAGTTAAATTACGACTAACATAACCATCCGATCTCTACCAAACTTTGCAACAACATTCCTTTATGGAGGGAGCATCCTTTGACCAATCTAATAGGTTATTAGCCTAATAGTTTGCGGGTGGCGGCCATCTTTATGTCAAAATTGATTCCTTCCATTAATTCGAACACAGTGGAACCGAATGGAACGAAATTTGGTACAGAGGTAGCACTAGCAAAGGGCACCTCAGTGTCATGTTCTGTATCGCCGCCATCTTGACTGAAACGTAATGGCGGCCACACGAATGTTCAAAGCTTAAATCAAATTACGATTAACCTAATCATCCGATCTCTACCAAATTTTGCAACTACATACCTTTATGGAGGGAGCATCCTTTGACCAATCTAATAGGTTATTAGCCTAATAGTTTGCGGGTGGCGGCCATCTTTATGTCAAAATTGATTCCTTCCATTAATTCGAACACGGTGAAACCGAATGGAACGAAATTTGGTACAGAGGTAGCACTAGCAAAGGGCATCTCAGTGTCATGATTTATATCGCCGCTATATTGACAGAAACGTAATGGCGGCCCCACAAATGTTTAAAGCTTAAATCAAATTACGACTAACATAACCATCCGATCTCTACCAAACTTTGCAACAACATACCTTTATGGAGGGAGCATCCTTTGACCAATCTAATAGGCCATTAGCCTAATAATTTGCGGATGGTGGCCATCTTTATGTCAAAATTGATTCCCCCCATTAATTCGAACACGGTGGAACCGAATGAACGAAATTTGGTACAGAGGTAGCACTAGCAAAGGGCACCTCATATTCATGTTTAATATCCCTATAGCACGTTGTATTTCAACAAGCTACTACAACCAACATTCAATTATACTCCTTGAAAAGGACAAAGAGTTATAACAATACCCATGCATTTAGGAGAAAGTAGGCTATATGTTCTTTACTGAACATCTTGTTTATTTATATATAGCCGTGAGATATTCAGATATAGATATTTAATCATACCAAATTTGGTTTTGATAGCTGCAGCCGTTTAGGGGTTGATAGGGGGGGAGGGGACAAACACATAGACAGATAGAAGGACAGACACACATTTGCCTGGATTGATCTCATAAATCTACTTTTTCCTCATTTTTATAAAATGTGAAAAGTAGGCTAAAAACATCACGGATACCATGAGGAAACGGTGGTTACAGTTTTATGGACACCTATATAGAATGGATAATAACAGGCTCACGAAGACAATTTTCAACCTAGCCTTATCAATGAAAAATTAAAACAACTGGCTAAAAGAAACTAGTGAAGATATAAATTAAATTGGCTGTAACGAAGAAATCATTCAAGACAAAACAAAATTGAGAACTTTAATTCACAAACACAAATTTCCGAGAAGCCCACCCGACATAATACAGGATGGACAGAACAGCGTAAAAGGGAGCACAGCGAGAGGATGAAGAGATATTGGGAAGGGAAGTGCTAATAAGTTCATACACGCTCCTTAGTTGGGCACAACTAATCTAATAATAATAATAATAATAATAATAATAATAATAATAATAATAATAATGGAACAAACATCCTTCTCTCTTTTCTTTATCTATCTCTCTCTCCCTCAGAAGTCCTGAAATAGCTCAGAGATTCACCGCACCCGGGCATGCTGCAACTGCTTGTATGACTCAAGCAGGTAAGATATAGAGAAGTCTACTGTGTGGACAGTCGAGTTGGGCACAGATGACGTCGTGTTCTGCCCCTTAAAACAACAATAACTAACTAATAGTCAAGTCAAATCAGCTTCTTCCATGTCCTACTATTTTTACTGTAGATTACAAATACTACTTTAAAAATAATAAAATCGCTGATTGTCAAAACTTGTAATGAAAACACTATTATTCTGGCTCGTGCAACAGAATTTGAAATGAAGAATGGATCTCAGGGAATCTTGTGATCGCGAGCATATTTTGGCTCGTGTGATGAGAGCATCTAATCTCATTTAAAGAGCACTGTGTTGCTCGTGAGCACCAGGTTTGAGAACTCCTGTGTAGAAGAATTCAGCTCTTTTCGTACTCCAATACACCTTAATCGCTTGGAATGATCGCCACAACCAGGAGCCGTCAACACAGTCTACTACGGAGCATCTTGCAACCACTAGACACTCTTTATTCCCAGTGATGCACTTAGCTTGGCAATGAATAAACACTGCGCATCGCCTTAAAACAGCAGTCCTCAACTAAAGTCTGTTCGCCGAGTCGAGATAGTGGAAGTAAACACACTTGTACACGTGATTGCAGGGCTGCCCGCGAGGGGCGCATAGAGCTGTGCCTGTTGAACGTACGCCAAATTCAGTGCTGTGTATAGCCTACATGTGAAGCGGGCTGACTTATCGGTTACATGCCACAGCGCAGTTTATTTATTGTGTGTTTATGTGTTTATTTAATTAATTAATTAATTAGTTCTTAACTGCTTATGACAGACAACAGTTTTAATAGAGCTAAGAAAACAAAACAAAAAAGAAATACGCTACAGACGCCATGATAGACAGGAGATGGGCAAAAGCGAACCAAGAACTGCGATCGGTGTTAACGAGACTTTCAGTGCACGGCTATCACCACAAGATATGTTGTGGCTTCGGTGGCAGCATGCTGAACTGCTGTGCCCAAGATAGTGGGTTCAAACTCGGCCGAAGTCGTCGGTTTTTTTAAGAGCATTAAAAATCCTTCAGTATGCCTTTTTTCGGAGGGTAAGTAAAGCCGGCGGTCCCGCGTCATAGATTTATGGCATGTAAAAGATCCTTTCACAGACTAAACTTGTGTAAAGCTAAATTGTTAGGTTGGATTTCGTCGGAACGCTCTATCAAAGTTGCAACGTTTACCACTAGGTATCACTGATATCTGGTAACGATAGTTGGAACTACTTGAAATTGAACGGAACATGTAGCTTACCCTAATAAGGGTGTCCGCTGGAAGCAGCTACAGACTCAGGCCAGCCGAACATGTCCTCGGACACTCCCGGCACTAAAAGCCATACGATAAATAAATAAATAATAGTCTAAATGTTGAAATGACAAATTTCACGAATCAAACAATGCATGTGTATGCGTACTATGCAACGAACATTGTGAAAAATACCATCTAACTAAATGTCATAGTCAATCATCGACTATAGTAAAGACTAGATCTTAATGTATCACACACTGTACATAGGATATAAATCTTTGTGTATGCAAATTTGTGAGCATTTTATGTAATAATAATAACAGTATACAGTGCAGCAAGTCTTGTCTTTTCTAGGACTACGGCATGACTAATGATCTCGGAGCTTCTTGGCTACCCCTGTCCGGCAGAGCCGATGACGAGAACTGGGCGTGTTTCCCTGTCCCGGTAGTCAAGTGACCACGTGCAAGTATTTACGCGCACTATCTCGACTCGGCGAACAGTCTTTAGTGCGTTCGTTTTGTTGTGAATTCATTTCAGGGGCTTGAGACATCTTGATCATCAGCCCCGTGTAGTTGGGTTTGGGATGAACGTGTCTGATAACCTGTGTTTCTGTGATTACTGTAATAGTGTGTGTAACTGTATTAGGGACAGGGATGGGGTAGGTGCCCCGAGATATGAAGTAAGGTACTATCTTGATATTTTCATGGAGAGAGTATGTAAAACAAAGCTAAGAACCACAATCAGGATAGCCGATGTCTAGGCTGGGATTCGAATTGCCTATCTTTAAAATTGCATACAGCTCGTACTACAATCGTGAAGCGTTTCTTAACGTGCGTGGTTCGAAGCAGGATAATCATCCATCGTAAACTAACTAACTAATCGAACTTTCATTCTCATCCTACAAATAACTATCTCACCAGACTACCCACACGATTTATCAGCAACTCCCTTTATTATCTCCTCATTATATCCACATTTATCAGCTAATACATAAGTAATGAGGTTTGTTTTAATTATAAGTACTGCTCCAAGCGGGATCTTTGTAACATTCATGTTTTAGTGAGATTGAGAAGTTTCAATTCGATAATATCTTATGTTCTTATCACTTTCCGTCCACCGAGACGTGATGGTGAGGAAACAAGAACAACTCAAAGATTGTTAATTTTATTACGTTTTAATGACGTGATTTTAATTAACGATTGAGATCCATAATATTAAATAAAAGACATATTAGAGTGAAGTGTAATATTACAACTTGAAGATCTCGAGTTGACGTGTAGATAAATATTACAAGATGCAGATATGGAGTTCAGATACCCCAGCCCTACCCGTCTGCTCGTTAAATCGTCCATTACAACCGTGAAGGCAGCTGCTGCAAGTACCGAGATCGTGAGTTCGATTCCTGGCACTGATAATGGCTCTCCTAGGTGTTTTTCCACACTCTCACCAGGAAAATGCCTAATATGAGGTTGCAGGGAACCTACCACATCATTGTCCCTAATACAGTTAGTTACACACACCACTTCAGTCATCACATGTCGTTGTTGCCTACTTGAGGGGCTGTGATATCATGGTCATATAGCCCTGTGTATTTGGGTGTGTGTGTAATTTGTGTGATAAACTGATTTATTGTGATGGCTGTACTAATATGTGTATTTTTAAGATATGAATATGGATGGGAAGGAGGTGACCGTGGCCTTACGTTAGAAGTAGAAGTGTACCTCAGAAAACCGCTTCCAGGATGGCTAAGGTGGGAATAGAACCATTGTATTCCCAGTTTTGCCTCACGAGGCTGAGTGTACCCCGTTCCAGCCCTCACACCAGAATTAAAATTTCCTGGCACAGCCGAGAATCGAACCCGGACCTCCAAGGTGACAGCCAAGAACGCTGACCGCTACACCACGAGCTGGTCACAGCCATCACAGGAATATGGGCTATCAAACAAGTTTAATACACATCCAACTACAGTACACGGAGCTGATGGCCAATATGTCCCAAGCCTCATAAATGAATTAACAACTTCATTAAAAACACCCCCACCCCCCAGGGGCTCACATCTAGTGGGACGTGTGTTGGCGACCATGGGACCCCAGTCGAGTCCGGCATTGCTTCCACTTACGTGTGCCGGACTCCTCTCCGTCTTCTTTCCTGTCGACCTCCCTTGGTCAACTCTTGTTATTTTCCGACCCCGACGGTATTAGGGTATCCGAGGCCTTTCCCGCCGTAATTGGCCCTTGTCTCATCTTTCCTGATCCCTCCTTCTTCGAGGTGTCAGCCCTCTTGTTTTCTTTTCATTATCTTTCCGTTTCTCTTTAAGATTTCTGCACTGTTTTTGTTAATTGGCTCCCCGTGTATCTTAATTCCCTTTAGCGCAATTTTTGCATCTACACTCCATTTTGTAGGTATTTTCAATCTATATTGCATTTTCTAAGTCTTTATGTTCGACGAAGTCGAAATGTAAACATTATGTGTCAGAAAACTGTATCATAATGATAGTCATTATAACACTGTTTTTCATTATGATACAGTTTCTCCAGCCAATCAGAGCTCATTCATTAACCAATTAGGTAAGGATACCTTCGCGCATGCGCTGAAAATCCAACATGTCGGACATAAACACAGCATCTTTCTATATAAAATACCGACATGGAATACGCACCGCCCATATGTTCGCGTAAATAAACTGGCGAATATGAGACAAGAAATAGAACTGTACCTTAATATCCCCAACGCCAATTTCAAACGACTTCGGTGACAATATTAGTGAATTCTATAGAGCTGGACGGCAGGCTATAAACATATGGCCAACATATGGCATTGCAAGCACACAGTGCGCATGCGTCGGTCGGTCAGAGAACTTGAAATTCAGAGATATCATACCCAGCGCTTGCATTCCGATCACAAAATTCAAGTGGCTGACTCTCAACAGATATTTATGAATATTTATGTTAAAACATATAATAAAGTTATAATTATCGTCGAACATAAACAATCGTATGCAACTCACCAATAATGGTAATTAAGACACTCGTCTTAATTATTGCCATTATAGGCTCGTTGCATAATGTACTATTTCGATCTAAATTGCATTTTGCGAGTATTTTCAACTTCAATTGCATGTTGTAAGGATTGACAATCTAAATTGCTTTTAGTATGTCTTTCAATCGAGGGCCTGGGACTTGTGTGAGTATTTTGAATTTAAATTGCATTTTGTAAGTATTTTCAACCTAATCCACTTTTTGCAAGTTTTTTCAATCTCAATTCCATTTTGTATGGTGGGCATTTTGTAAGTATTTTGATTCACAATTGCATTTTGTGGGTATTTTGAATCTAAATCGCATTTTGTAATTATTTTCAATCTAAATTGCGTTTTGTAAGTATTGTCCGTCCCAATAAATATTTTGAATCTACCATACATTTTGTAAGCATTTTCAATTTCAATTGCATTTTGTAAGTATTTAGAATTTCAATTTCACTTTGTGAGTATTTTGGATCTGAAATGGGAGTTTTTCAATCTAAATTGCATTTTGTACGTATTTTCAATCTAATTTGCATTTCGTAATTATTTTGAATTACAATTGCATTTTGTAAGTATTTCGACTCTACGTTGCATTTTGTACGTATTTTGAATGTAAACTATATTTTGTACGTATTTTTCAATCTATTTCCTTAGTGTGTATTTTCCTTCTAAATTCCCTTTTGTAAGTAGCCTATTACCACTCTCAATTATGTGAGTTGTTTCAATCTCAGTTACCTTTTGTAAGTATTTTCAGTCTCACTTAATTTTCGTTCTGGTTTCCATTTCATTGTCATTTTCGCTCTCACCCAGACCATTAGAGGCCGATAACCTAGATGTTAGGCCCCTTAAAACAACAATTATTATCATCATCATCATCATCATCATCATCAATAATAACAACAAATGGGACTTAAGCAGCTTACATTTGTGCCGTGTACAAGCAAGGTTTCTCACCAATAATTACTGTATGTAAAACTACAACACTAGTTCTATTCACTGAAAGTGGTGACAACGAATGTGATAAAGGTATTTGCTGTCCCTGATTTTGGGCCCTCGTAAGAAACTGATGATGTGTAAATATGCAAACAAGAATGGTTTTAGAAAAGGAAGAAACCACCTCGATATGTAGCGGTTAACTTTCTTCGCTGGCACACCGGAGATCAGGGATTGATTCCCGGCTCTGCTAAGAAATTCAATTCTGGCCTGAGGGATATACTCTGTCTCATGGAAGTGGTTCTCCGAGGTTTACCACTTTTCCTCCAGGCAAATGCCTGGATGGTTCCTAACTTAAGGCCACGGCTGCATCCAATCCTCACCTGAATTACACGGTACTACAGACTCAACAATAACGCATGTTAGCAGATAAATTCTACACACAACCAGATACATGGAGCTAAATGACCACGATGGTTAAGCGCCTCAAATGAAACAACAACAAAATGATTTTACACGTTTTGTAAAAAATTAGAACACAAGTTTTATGTGGATTTATTGTTAAACAGCCAGTGTACGCAGTCGTAACACGTTCTAGATGTCTAGCTCAACTATACCTGTAAGGGAGGAACGAGATAATAAGCCGTGTGTGAACCAAGGTGCTCCTAAACGTATCACGACTCCCGGATCTCAGAGCCTAATAGCGTGCGGTGAAGAAGATTGGGGCTGGGTGGAGTCGTCTCCAACACCCCAGGAATGTGCCGCCATCTTGAACCATCGTGTGTCCACTACATCTATCATTGTCTATTACCTAACTCAAGTGTAAGTAGCGTGAGGGAAGTCAAATACAAACGAAAGTATGTCATTGAAGACGTATTACTTCAAAAGTAAACTTTATAACTGTTATAAAATTTATCCCACAAGTAGACACGACAGTCAATCTATTCCCTGAAAGACCACTCACTGATGGAACCACAAGAGTATCAAATTGTGAAGTGCTAATTCGTTATAAAATGACGTCCACGATTGCCTTCCTCCTTTTTACGTCGATTGAAGTGTGATTTGAATATTTGAATGGTATGGACTCCGTCTTGAGGAAAGAATTCATGATGAAAATGAATAAATGTTAAACAAAAATATTGGAATGCAGCCGAAATAAGTCAGAAACATCTATGGACATCAAATTAGCAGGTTAAAAGCTGAAGGAAGTAGGAGACTTCTGTTACTTTGGAAGCAAAATAATCGGTGATGGACGAAGCAAAGTGGATATAAAAAGTAGGTTGGCTCAGGCAAGGAAAGCATTTCTACAAAGAGGAATCTGTTGACATCGAATATAGATGTAGGAAGTCAGTTTTGAAAGCCTTTGTCTGGAGCGTGGCACTCTATGGAAGTGAAACTTGGACTAATGGTGCAGCAGAAAAGAGGAGAATTGAAGCGTTTGAAATGTGGTGTTACAGGAGAATGATGAAGATCAGATGGGTAGATAGGGTTACAAACGAAGAGGTATTAGACGAGTGAGGGAGGAGAGATGTTTCTGGCGACTGCTAATGAAGAGAAGAGATAGGTTGGTAGGACACATACTAAGACACCCAAGAATAGCAAGCTTAGTTATGGAAGGAAGGGTCGAGGACAAGAACTGTAGGGGTAAACCAAGGTTAGAATATGTTTAAAAGTTTGCTTCGGATGTAGGGTTTGGTAGCTATGATTAGCTCAGGACAGTGAGGCATGGACAGCTGCATCAAACCAGTCAAAAGACTCAAACAACAACGAAGTGTGAAAATTGCATGGGGAAAGACTGGGGCAGTAGAGTGGATATAGGCCTAGGTATTTTCCCAGGTAAAACGCAGAAGCATATCACTCAGTCGTTGATCAGCGTGGGGTCAGACATAATCATGGATTAAGAATCTCCTCCATAGTTGGGTCAGACATAATCATGGATTAAGAATCTCCTCCATAGTTCAGTAGCTCACTCTGCAACAGTTCCCTGTCGAAGATTACATTCAGGAAGCCATCGAAGGAAAATATCATGCTATTTGGATAATTTATTAATAAGAAGCGAATCGGGCAATTTCCAGGGCAGTCTGTGAACAAGAGTAAGCTGCAGTTCTATGACATCTGAATGTATTTCGCTAGCGTTCTGAACATTTACTTACTATTTGTACATGTAACAGTGCCTTGTTCAGGATATTTCGAGGCGACATAAGACCTTATCGCTGCAACAGTTCCTGACTGGCGGTGGCAGTGCTCCCGTGATTCACACACTTGCAAGGTGTTTGCATTTTTCTTTGTTCCTCATTGTTTGTTTCGTTAGGAATTTATTTTGTTTCATGTAATGTTGTAATGTAATGTTGTAATGTAATGTTGTAATGTTGTGTAAACATTATCAAGAACGAAAATATGCTGTAAAGGAAGGGAGAAAAAAAATTATCCCCGACACACCATTTCTCCTCTACAACTACCGATGCAAATAAGTACAAATCGCTACAAGAATTCAAAGAAGCTCACAAGTCAGAACGGCGTAAACATTTACATGATTCTATGCTTTTCTGTGCAGTGGAGAATCTTTAATTTACCATTCTTTATTTACAATATTGTTTCTTTTCATTTTAGTATTCTTGCAATTTTTTTTTCACATTTGGTATTTCTCTAGATGTCTAACAGTTTTTACTCATGTAAGTACAAGCTGCTGATGACCATGATGTATTTAGATTCTGCGACGAAGCAATAAGAAAATAAGCTTGAAATGTAGATGTTGAAGCTCGCAGCTGGTATTAGAGCTAGTTTGACTCGGTAAACACCTTGCTGCTGGGTACAAGTGATTCAGGTGAGAATGCCAGCACCTCGTCAGAGAATGATTGCCTGTACGACCCAATTGCTTGCCCCCGCCTCACAATTTATAACATCCACTCTTATTAACAGCGTAATTGGTTGCAGCTCAGCACTTTAAGCCAGTAACGCCTCTGATTGTCAGGGTATCAATCCTCGAGAAGACTAGTTCTAATACTTTCAATGCGTTTAGCAACATATTATAAACTCGTTTGGAGTCTGATCTGACTTTGGGCGGGAGCCTTGGAAGAAGGGCTAGATGTGATAAGGACCATTAATCATTCAAACGTCTCCCGAATAATTTATGTTGGCTATAGCTCCTTGTTTTAAATTGGTTCAAGCTCTTTTGCTTTTTTGGAATATCACGTTAATGTTGAAGAGGGCTTGCAAGCCAGGCCATACGACACCCCTTTGCTAAGAAAACAATACCTGTCCAACTTTAAGATTGTACGGAGATTGTACAGTGGCAAGAAATTTAATTCTGGTCTGAGGTCTGAAAACGGGGAAAACTAAGCCCATTGAGGCAAAACTAAGGAGAGGTGGGCTCCATCCTCACCTCAGACATCCTAGAATTGGTTTCCCGTGGTCTCACACTTTTACTCCAGACAAATATCTGGATGGTACTAAACCCCTTTCCATCCTGCAACCCCCCTCCACTCCCCCTCCCAATCACTACGACGGAGATTATCAGAGAGATTCCATACAAACCCAAGTAGGCCTATATGCGGCTTCGGTGGCGTAGTTTGTAACATGCTGAGCTTCAATGCCCAAAATCGCGGGTTCAAACCCGGCCGAAGTCGTCGTATTTTTTAAGTGTGTTAAAAATCCCACAGTATGCCTTCCTTCGGAGGGGAAGTAAAGCCGGCGGTACCATGTCAAAGATTTATGGCATGTTAAAGAACCTACCACTAATTACACTTTTGTGAAACTAAATTAACTTATAGGTTAAACAAGCCTCTTAAGGTTCCTACATTCGTCACCAGGTGCCAACTGCGGTGGCGTCTAGTAGCCAAGTTCTGAACTAGTAGTTGTTGTCGGTGGCGTTTGGCGGCAAAAGTAGGAACTACTTGAAATTCAATGTCTGCAGTCCTTATTGAATTAAAAACAGGTAACACACACTAATATATACATCACAATTAACACCGGTTATCAGACAGATTCTAAACACACCCAAAGTACCCGGGTATACATGGCCGCGTTGTCGCAGCCCCTAAACTGAGGAACCAACCAACCAAACCCAAGTATTCGAGGCAACCACTGAATATTCAATTTCCCCTATCCCTTGTTTGCATGCTCTAATATAATCGTAGCTAATCATGAATGTATTTCTTTCCTAATTTCGCAGTAAATTTGTTTCGACAAGCGAAGACAATATTCTTGGTACTGAAATTCCTCATCAGAGAGCACCATCAAACAGTGACGTTATAATAGCAGAGATGCTACAATCCGTCGTAAGATCGTTGAACTGCTTGAATTTACGGTTCCCAACTTCGTACTAAGGACGCAATATGTTGTTGCGAAATTAGGGATAGTATAAAATAAGGAAAGTCTCCCTTACACGTTTTTCGTGCACTAAGGTAAAGGGGACATACGCTAACGCTTATTTATGGAGTTCTATTCAACCCATATCTAGAGCCCTTCGCGGATAAACGAAAGGTTATCCGCATCCGCACGACTGTTATCCGCATCCGTCCCGCATCCGCACGGCTGTTATCCTTATCCGTCCCGCATCCGCACAACTGTTATCCGCATCCGTCCCGCATCCGCACGGCTGTTATCCGCATCCGCCCCGCATCTGCACGACTGTTATCCGCATCTACCCCACATCTGCAGGACTTTTTTCCGCATTCACACGTTTTTTATCCAAATCTACTGCCATTACAATAATATTTCTAATTACAGTAGATAAAGCAGAAACTAAATAACAAACTGGAGCAAAACAGATTGAGATGGTTTGGACATGTCAAACGGATGAATGAAGTAAGGCTACCAAGACGAGCACTGGAACAACGGATGACAGGATAGAGAGGACGAGGAAGACCAAGAATGCATTGGATGGACTCGGTGGGGAATAGTATTAGAAAACGGAACCTGGATTGGAACACTGTGTCGGAAGAGGAATGTTGGAACGACAGAACAAAGTGGAGAGGAACCATATTTGCCCCCACTCAGTGTCAACTGGAAAAGAGGAAATGAAGATGATGATGATGAAAGCATAAATTACTAAAGCGACATATTTAGACATTTGAGGAAACAGTCGTTCTATTAGGCTTTGTATGAAATATGCTATGTTTAAAATGAACGTTATACAGCCAGAATTGCAACCCTTTTCTGTTCGGAGTGTTAATTATGCTTAATGGCATAATTTGAAAGAGATTAGCTTAAATCATCATCTTACATTTTTCATGAAAAAAACATAACGGTAAGATAAACATCCGGTTCCTAATAATGATATTAAACAAGATCGGATTGTATTCTGAAAGCTATCCGGAAATTTTCTCCAAACATTATCCACAGCTTATCCGCTATCCGCACTGCCATGCATACTATATCCGCATCCGCACAGGGCTTTACCCATATAGGCTATTTAATGTCAATCGAAATCGTGTGCGTGTGTGTGTAGATGAAGAACGTGATACAGCTTTTGTATAGCTGGTTCACTGTGGCAACAGACCAAAAGGAAACATATGCCATTTGAGAGTATAAACCGATATATAGGATGACATGGGCACAACCTGATGATCCCTGCTCTAGCAGCACAGTGGACTGACGAAAACACTCACAGAAGGCATAACAAAGCAGGCGGTCTGCCTGTGGCTAGTGCGGGGGCGGGAGATTGATGCAGGCAGCGGACCACCCACTACACTATATTATACAGGTGCACAGTGTAATGGAGCCAACACTAATGAAGCATTCAAATACCGTTCGTAATACCAGTCACAGCAAAGCCTGCCAGAAAAAGTGCGTAAAGCTTTCAAAACGCTCATCGGAAAACAGAACTGTTTCCTGTCGTGAAACGAACAGATCATGAAGACTTCAAAGTTGAAATAGGGTTGAATCCCAGTGTCCTCAATACCTATCAAAATAGTTCATACATTTAAATATTGAACTATAACTGTACTTTATGTTGGGCACTAATCATATTTCATAAATAATAATGATCGTGTGGCCTCCGGAGAGGCCGATTGCAGGACTTTCTAGTTGACGCCCGTGGGCGACCTGCGCGTCGTAATGAGGATGAAGTGATGATGAAGACGTCACATACACCCAGTCCCCGAGCCACGGGAATTAACCCCAGAAGATTAAATTCCCTGATGACCTGGCCGGAAATCGAACCCGGGGCACTTTGAGCTAAAGCCTAGCGCGCTGACCATTTAGCCACGGAGCCGGATATTTCACAAATGATAAGCTCACTCTTAGAAATAGCTGTTGTTGTTGTTGTTGTTGATTAATTTACGGGCTTTGCGACATCGTGGTAATGTAGCCCCATGTACTTGGTTGTGTGTGGAATTTGTCTGATAACCTGTTTCACTATGATGTCTGTACTGGTGTTTGTATTTGTAGCTGAGGTAGGATTCGGGTATGAAGCGGCAGTGGCCTTAACTTAGGAACCATCCCGTCATTTACCTGGAGTACAAGTATGAAACCACATCCAGGATGGCTTCGAGCTCACTCTTCTCAGTTATGCTCTTCAGGTTGGGCCCTGAACCACCGCGTAGACCTTAATTAAGTCCCTTGGCAGAGTCAGGATCGAATCCGAGACTTCAGGGATGGAACCGAACTTGTCAAGTTCCGTGTGTTGTAGAGGCGACATATGTTGCCACATACGATCCTGTTACACCCTTAGCTTAGCGCCGAGTGGCGCCAGATCTCGTCTTCCGCGATATCATTAGGGATAAGGGTTACTACTTCTTTCTTGTGTTTATGAACGGCCCAGTTTCTCACTATATTAAGTATACTGCTAATTAGTGTAAACGTTTAAATTGTGGAATGTGTCAGTGGGACATTCGACGAGGAGAGGGGGCTGTGATTTAAGAGAACCTTACGATCTGCTCTCCTGCTCGGTTCCCTAAAATAGCCAAGAATGAAGTAATTATTTAGTAAATTCCGAATACAGATGATCCTTTAGAGAAATTATTGAAACTGGAATTTTCGTTAAACGATTTAATTTTTCTTAGCCTCCTCATCGCTTTACATTAAATAGTTGCAGCCTAGTTATCCTCTAGAAATGCCGTCTATTTAAATACCAGTTTTTGTGCGTTTACTACAGTAGGTTTGACTTGAACTCATGACTTACATACATAGGTACATACATACATACATAACTACATACAACGTCTGGAACAAATACAGTACTAAGTCGGCTATTTGGCGAAAATTCATAATGAATAGATAGAAATATGCAAGTTTTAAGAGTACTTTTCTAGCTATCAGACAGTTGTTACTCAAATAAGTATACGCTACTGACGAGCATAATGTCCTTCCTTACATCTTGCAAGGAAGAAATAACAAAATTAGTTGTTGATTTATTTAGGGACTTTGCGACAACGTGGTCATGAAACCTCGTGTATTTGAGTGTGTATTTTGTCTCATTGTCTTATCGTGATGGTTGTATTAGTGTGTGTACTTGTAATCCAGGTGAGGATTGGAAAGGAGATGTCCGTGGCCTGCAGTAGAAGTGGGATCCCACGGAAAGCCACTACTAATATAGGTAAGATGGGAATCAACCCTACCTCTTCTCAGTTTTGCCTCACGAGGTTGAGTGTACCCTGTTCAAACCTCAGCCCAGAATTAAATTCCTTGACAGAGCCGAGAATCAAACCTGGACCTCCCGCGCGCAGCCAAGTACTGTATGCTAGCCGCTACACCCCGGGGTGGTCAAAATAGCAAAATAAACTTGGAATGTAGATGTTGAAGCTCGCAGCCGGTGTTAGAGCTAATTTGACTCTTGATGCTGGGTACAGATTTTGTACAGCGCTAATGCTACAAAACATAGACAGAGTCTAACGGACATATCAATAGCCTACTACTATAGGCATGTTTAAACACAGTTACGAATCCTTTTTATTTTTAGCCTATTTTCATTTATGAAAATAATAGGCTTATGAGATCACCTTTTGTCCGTGTGTCTGTCTGTGTGTGCGTGTGTGCTGGTGTGTGTGATGGTGTGTGCCCCCCCCCTAATAACTTCTAAACGGCTGGAGCGATTTCAATGAAACTCGGTAAGTTCATAACACTATCCCGGACGACCCCGACCGTGCCCTTCAAATTTTGTTACGTCTCACGAATACAACATGGCGGCTGTGCGAAATATTTCACCAGCTTTCAATATCTCCGAAACTATTACCCTGGAATATTTTACAGTGATAAAGGGAAGTACTAGAAGTTCACGTATGTGACTTTTGAAAACCTGGTAACTACAAAACCAACATGGCGGCCAAGCGAAGTTGTGACTTTTAAATAGACGTTTCTCGCGATTTAACCAACCAAACGCAATAAAACTTGGTACAGTATATGTTTATACACATTGTAATGCACCGACATCTCACTTCATTCAATTGTTTACATAACCTCAAGATGGCGGCAGTGCGAAATATTTCACCGGCATTCTATATCTCTGAACTATTAGCGGTATCACCCTGAAATTTTGTACGGAGATAAAGGGCACTACTGGAAGTTCATCTATAAGACTTTCAAAAACCGGTTAACTACAAAACGAATATGGCGGCCAAGCGAATTTTAATAGACCTTTCTCGCGATTTAATGATCCAAACACAATGAAACTTGGTACAGGAAATGTTTATACACATTGTAATGCATGGGTATCGAATTTAGTTCAATTGTTTATATAACCTAAAGATGGCAGCTGTGCGAATTTTAAAATCAAGTTTTTATTTCTTGTGTCGATTTCATGCGATCGAAGTGAAAGTTTGAATAATGAACCTACGCAATAATTTTCCTTTAATGGTACATGACTCAATAGCCTATACATATAAGAATCCAACATGCCGACCATCCGAAATATTTAAATGCATCTCAATATATACGAATCTATTACAGTATTCAAACTGAATTTTTAAATGTTCATAGGGGCTATGACTCTCAATAACCTGGTGATCACAAATCCAACATGGCGGCGACGCGTTGCGACGTGGCAAAATGTTCTGACGGTTTTTAAATCACAACAACACAAACATTTCAAATGATACAAACTCTTTTATTACTTATAACAGCAAGGTGTACATGTCAATTAATGGAAAACATGAAAGAACAATAGATTTTAACTTTTAAGATTTGAAGATAACGTCTTTCAAATGATGCCCATCTTTTGTCATGCATTCTTCCAGTCTTGCACTGAAGCTTTGCATAGTCATTAGGCTTCAACTGCTGGACATTAACCATTTTATACGGATGAAAATGCAAATCGAAACGCAATATTCGTCTCACTGTTCGATCAGACATTTGCAAAGCAGCAGCTTGTTTACGAGCCGGCCGCCGTGGACTTGTTTCCACAGCTTGTCTTACTCGCTCAACATTTTCTGGCGTCCTGGCTGACCTTGGACGGCCTGTCGACGTACGTTTTAAGGCTGAACCTGTAGCTCTAAAATTACTCACCCATAACAAAATTGTGTTACGAGATGGAACGTGTCCTCTTCGACCCACATTAAAGTGTTGACGGAACTGACGTTGAGTAACGACGCAAGACTCACCACTTATAAAAAATGCCTCGACAACAAACGCACGTTGTTCACCTGTCCACAGCTCCATGGCTACTGAAATGGCATCACATAGGCTCATCATCGCGCCAATCCCCACTACCCCCCACCACTAACTAGCTTAGCCGTACAACGACATAAACCGTCAGATCTTTTTGCAACATGGCAAAAGATGGGCATCATTTGAAAGACGTTATCTTCAAATCTTAAAAGTTAAAATCTATTGTTCTTACATGTTTTCCATTAATTGACATGTACACCTTGCTGTTATAAGTAATAAAAGAGTTTGTATCATTTAAAATGTTTGTATTGTTGTGATTTAAAAACCGTCAGATCTTTTTGCCGCTCCCTGTATAAATATTCACATGGTCGTTTCTCGCAATTTAACCATCCGAGTGCAGTGACACTTGGTAGAGTAAATCCTTATACAAATGTCAATCCACTGGCATCAATATTTTTTCAATTGTTTCCATTACCGCAAGATGGCAGCTGTGTGAAATTTTAAAATCTCGTTTTTACGGCTTGTGTCCTAATCATGCGATTGAAGTTTGAATACTTCACGTACACAATAATCTTCATGTAACATTACATAACTCTAAGACCTACATATTGAACCCTTTATACACAGGCTGTATAAAGGATTCTAATAAATTATTCATCATCATTTGATACATTTCTACAGACAGCAGATATGAGAGCCAGACGGAGTTGGGAAATGTTGAGAAATCAGTGGCAGAGAGAACACAAAGGTTTAAGCTCCTGTGGTATTTTAGAAAGTAGCATAGAAATCTTGACGCATAGCACAGGTGCAAATTTTAGCGCGAAGAGAGGCTTGGGTACGCACAATATGGCTTCTTACTATGAGAGTTGGCGCCAAGAAGAAATTGAATGCTACGATGTGAATGGTCAATCTTCATGTTAACCACTCCTTATGGCAGGAATACAAGTAAGAGCTCGCGAAGATCTACAAGAGTCTGAACCAATAATATCAAGACGCCCTGTTTAAGCGGCAACTCGGCGTTATAACGCATCCTGGTGAATTAACGCGGGAGTTATCTACGGATTAATTCCACGATTGATTCGAGCTAGCTACAGCATAATCATAACCTCCACGTTGCTACGAACTCAATGATACCGATCGCATGCTAGTCTGATAATTATTATGGAATATTTTTCCATAAATCCCCTTCCATGCCTACTCTGGCCAGTTTCATTTATAAATGGTCCAGGAAGCTTCGAGAGAGGACTTTTATTTGAGCGTTTGAGGACGGAAGGCCTTTATTCAGGTGTCTGAGGACACGAGGCATAACTTCTAATTTAAGTGTCGTGGATATTCTGCATATTTTTCATGTGTGTGAACATGGAACATTTCGTCAAGTTATAAGTGTAACTTCAGTGATTTATTTGTAGTCCCAGTACTACCAGATAGGGCGAGTTCATCGAAATAATTCACCAATAGACAGTCAAGGAATTTAGTACTTGATCGGTGAATTTAATAGGAAATATATCGTGTGTGTATCTGACAAACATTATTTTAATTCAGCACGAGATGACGTCTAGGAACGAGGGCGGATCTTGGAACCAACAGGACATTTGCCAGAAGATGTCGATGGCGAGCTAAGCATTTCAAAGGAGTGATGGCTGGAGTTGTTTTCCTGACGCTGTTCTATAGGAATGAGTACAAATGAATTTATTTATTTATTTATTAAATCAGCTATGGTTTTATGGGACGTATTTTTGTAGATATTTGTTTGCTTGTCTGGTAATGTAGATTCTTTGTTCTTGTTTACTGACACATTAAGTATGGGACAAGCTGAGCGCTTTGTATTTTGTAGATATAGTGATTTTGTTTGGTTCAAGTGTACGGGGCTATGCGCAGCTCGTGCTCGCAGTCGCTTGCGTAAATCGCGGTCAAGCATTGTAAATTCGGAAGTATGCCTTATAACAAAAATGGAACTGAATTAATTTTGAAATTAAAAATAGAATTTGGAGGGTAAAGATTATTTGTGAGCAGAATTTATGATGGATCAGGATTATTTTGACAGTTGCTTTTCTAGCAGGTATGTACGGGATGGCACTCTTGCACCCGAGTTTTTGTTGTTTATTTTGTTTAATGTGTATATGGACGCAATGTAGGTTGATCTGTTTTGAGCCAATCCAGATGGTTTGTTTATGAGTGAGTCAGTCTAAGCTTTATGGTGTATGTTGTGATTTTATGATGTGTTCGCGGGAAATATATCATTGAGATTATTCCGACTTGCTGCACATCAGCCCAGTTCATAACCTCGCGAGGCTGAACTTGTGGTAAATATTTGTGTTTCTTGCCATCCAAGTGGATGAGTGAGATATGTCTTTTCGCGTTTCCAGATGGATAACGGGATCAGTGTGGTCCCATGTATAATTCGCACCAAGCTTGAAAGACTGACAGAGAGGAGAGGCAGCGTTGACTCATAACTAAGGGAGCGCTCAAATCAGATAACGCGACGTGGTCATTAGTAGCAGGCTAGGTTCCTGTATTTCAATATAAGATGTTGTTTAAAATTCACAAAACCCTGATCGGTTATAAAGAGTATTTGATTGATTAAATGGGTGTTGTCCATGGTTTTAAGGTATCTTCCGAAACATCTGTTTGTCTGGCTTTTATTCATGTAAATATAATTTTTAGCCGTTAGGCTTGTATTTTGTTGTTGTTGCTTGCCTTCTTGTGTGTTTATTTTACGCGTTCAATAACCCCGTGTGACATTAGGGTGTGCGAGGCTGTGTTCCCAATTTGTGATGCGAGCTCTTTGGCCTATTTTCGGCATGCTCTTTATGTTTTGTGTGTTTTGGCACGGGCTAGAATCTCGGGGAGGTTCATCATGTATTTGTATTATTAGATCTTGCATGTGTCAGTAGTAATTATAGTGTGTTAATTAAGGGTGGGTCCCATAGCCGTAGTGTGATTTAAAAGATGCAACTCCGTGAGCAAGATGACTGTTTCAGTTGTAAACGGACTCGCATCAGTACTCATTTTCTTATTAAGAATCAGTACACCACGCATTATATAACTTCTTGACCAGGACAAATGGACTTGCATCCATATGTTGTGAGGAGCGAGTTCTTACCGCTCAATTTTATGTTATGATTAATCATTTTGAGTGAAGCTGTATTCACATTGTTTTGTTGTGCGGAGCGAGTTCTTACCGCTCAGTAATATATTTATTTTTTTATGGGAGTGAAAGTCAGGGAGGACTTCCTTTTATTATTATTATTATTATTATGCACATAATTTTCAGTCATTAAATACTTTTTATTCTACTTGTTATTCATTTTATTTCTAGTATAGCCTCTGTCATGGACCTTTCTATTCATTAGAGCATGTTGTTTTTGCGAACTTTGCTTCGAAAAGCATTCAGGACTGAGCACGACCCCGTAGAAAGAATCTTGATAAAACACTGCTTTATTGAAGGGTGAAATATATAAAAAATCCAACATGGCGACCATCTGCAATATTTAGACGGTTCTCAATATCTACGAATCTATTACAGCAATCAAACTGAAATTTTGTATGTTGATAGAGGCAATTAACATAAATAGGATGTACTATGAAAATAGGCTGTATGGTTCTTTACGGAACTACTTGTTCCTCATGAGAATGACCGCGTCTACACTTTATCTCCGAATTTGTCCAAATTTCTGGTGTATGTAGGCTGTAGCCAGAATTTTAAGTGACTGAAGTGGGAGCTCCAGATGGACAAGCTTTTAGAAAATATGGCATTTTTGGTGCGGGTCGGGCGAGGCATGAGTCAGGTATGTTAGCGTAGATTCCAGGCAGCAGTTGGCGAGGCGGAAAGAGTACAGAACGGTAATCCGAGGGTTGTGGAGTCAGTCCCTATGAGGAAACTCTTTTGTCTTGTTTTTATTTTTTACTAGCTTCGCCCGGTGTCATTAACGGTTTTCCCAGCGCAAGCTTAAAAGTCGTACGGACGGCAGGTCCCAGACGTAATTCAGAAAAACCGAGGTGAACAGTGAAACTCCAAACCCGTATACCTACTCTCGTCTGAAGTCTTCACTCGACACGACTCGACAGTTTGATACTGACTAAAGCTGGGGTGATAGGCTCACTCGCTGGCTCATAAACTCGCTTTGAAGCTAGTAATTTACATTTCCACTTAATGGAGATTGTTGGAGAAATGAAAACGTTAAAACACTACAGTGGGCGATGTATTACAGATTGAGATATGCTGTCATTGACTCTTTTTGACTTTTTTTTCTCATGCTGAACAATTCTGACACTCAGAGTAAATTGATATTTTTAACGGTTTACCCAGCGTAAGTTTAAAATCCTCACGGACTCCTCTTGGACTCGATTCACTGAAATCTTTACTGCTCGGCTTCCTTTGGTCATAAATGAATGTTTTTCTACAGAAACCTCCCTCGAGAAATCCTTTACAGAATGGTGGAAATCTTATCAAAATCCATCCAGTGGTTCTCGAGATTACCCGTTACATCCAAGAATCGGGGACTTTGTTTTATACTATGTAGAGATTTGTACGTTACTTACACTGAAAATAAACCGAAATAATGTTCAATATATTGTATGTATCGATATTTGCATAAAAGTCAAGAAACGGAAATGCAAAGGAAAATTTGGGATGCCAAATAAATTTCCAGGAAGAGATTGCAATTAAGACGTACACGAGAGCGTCGTATATATCTTTAGATACAATTAAGACTGTACATTTGATTATTTACACGTACTGAGGTGATATTCATTGCAAAATCAGGGGAAGCTGTAATTTTCTCGTCATCATGCACACGTTCTAAACGCCACATTTTTTGATTTACATGGATGTTTTGAAGATGTTTTAGAAAATCAAACAAAATATTCATACCTGGCTCATGCCTCGCATGACCCACGTCAAATATGGTATATTTTCTAAACGCTCGGCCATCTGGAGCTCCTACTTCTGTCACTTTCATTTCTGGCAAAACCCTGCTTATACCGTACATATGGACGAAATCGATGATGACGAGAAGGCGCGCTCCGCTTGTGACTGTAACTCGTAGGAGTTCTCAGACAAGATTTAAATTTGTTGGTATAACAATAATAATAATATCATGTGGCCTCGGTGCCGGGTGTAAGCTTTGTTAATTGATGCCCAGAGGGCAGCTTGCATGTCGAATTTAATCGCTTCTTGGAGAGCCATGAAAGTCAAGGAGGTTAGATATCTAAGCTCCTTGACACTATAGCGCTTTCTAGTGGAGAATGGAGGAACTTTTTGCGTTGGCGGAAAATCCCGAGATTAATAACTTTGCCATTATGATCTCGGCCTACTGAATTCAAATGCAGGAATAGACTGATAGGACATATCTTGAGACACGATAGCCAGGTGAAAACGGTATTGGAGGGAATGGTTGAAGGCAAAAGATGTCGAAGAAGACCACGCCTACAATATGTACAGCAAATCATGTATGATGTAAGATGCTGAAACTATGAAGATATGAAGAAGAAAGCTATAAATAGAGCCGACTGGAGAACTTCCGCAGACCAATCCATGGATTGAATACTTAAGAAGAAGATTTATCATGCCAACAACGTATGACATGCGTACCGTGATTTTTGTCGCCTTTTTAAAAATCACTTACCACGGCCAGGAGCGAACCTGCAAGCTTGGGATTGATAGAACGCCACGATAACCACTCACCCACCGTGGCAAGCAATGTGTTGGTAGAGCCAGTTATTGTTGTTTTAAGGGGCGAATCTATGGGGTCATCTGCCCCTCGTAACACAGATTAAATTATGCAAGTTTTGAATGTATATTTAGATTTTGAGGTGGAAACCGAAATATTAAAAAGGACTTAAAAATACTAAAACAAAAAACAACAACTAATAATTAAAAGAAGAAAGAAGATAGAACAAGTAGTTCCGTGAAGAACTATACAGCCTAATTTCACATATCCTACTCAGGTTAATTGCCTCTCAACATACAAAATTTCAGTTTGAAGGTTGTGATAGATTCGTAGATATTGAGAACCGTCTAAATATTTCAGATGGTCGCCAGGTTGGATTTGTTATTTTTGTACTATTACATTAAGATTATTGTGTACGTGTGGTATTATACTTCAATCGCATGATTAGAACAAAAGAAGTAAAAACGAGATTTTAAAATTTCGCACAGCTGCCATCTTGTGATTATGCAAACAATTGAAATAAATTAGATGCCAGTGGATTAACATTTGTATGAGCATTTAACGTGCAACGTTTCATTACACTCGGATAGTTAATTCGCGAGAAACGTCCATTTAAATATTTATAATTCGCGTCGCCACCATGTTGGATTTGTGCTCACCAGGTTACTGAAAGTCCTATAGGTGAACATATGTTCATAGCCTCTATGAATATAAAAAAAATCAGTTTGATTGCTGTAAAAGATTCATAGATATTGATAATCGTCTAAATATTTCGGATGCTCGCCATTTTGGATTGTTATATGTATAGGCCATAGAGTTATGTACCATTCAAGGAAATTTATTGTCTAGGTTCATTATTCAAACTTTCACTTTGATCGCATGATTACGACACAAGAAATAAAAACTTAATTTTAAAATTTCGCACAGCCGCCATCTTGAGGTTATGTAAACAATTGAACTAAATTAGATGCCAGTGCATTACAATATGTAAAATCATTTACTGTACCACATTTCACTGCGCTCAGAGAGTAAAATCACGAGAAAAGTCTATTAAAATGTTTCAAATTCGCTTGGCCGCCATGTTCGTTTTGTACTTTACAGGTTTATGAAATATACATAGATAAACTGGTATTAGTACCCTTTATCACAGTGATATCTGTAATACAGTAGTTTCGGAGATATAGGATGTCAGTGAAATATTTCGCACAGCCGCAATTTTGAGGTTATGTAAACAATTGAACTAAATTAGACTCCAGTACATTACAATGTGTATACACATTTGCTGTACCAAGTTTCATTACGTTTGGATAGTTAAATCGCGAGAAAGGTCTATTTAAAAGTCTCAACTTCGCTTGGCTGCCATGTTGGTTTTATAGTCATCAGGTTTTTGAAAGTATCATAGGTGAACTTCTAGTCGTGCCCTTTATTACCGTACAAAATTTCAGGGCGATATCGGTAATAGTTTCGGAGATACTGAATGCTGGTGAAATATTTCACACAGCCGCCATGTTGGATTGGTGAGACACAATAAAATTTGAAGGTCACGGTCGGGGTCGGCCAGAATAGTCCTATGATCGTACCGAGTTTCATTGTAATCGCTCCAGCCGTTAGAAGTTATTAGGACGGACACACACACACACACACCTCATACACACACACGAAAAAAAAGGTGATCTCATAAGCCTTTTTTAGCCTACTTTCGATTTTTGCAAAAAATGAAAGTAGACTTATGAGATCAACACAGGGCGAAAAAAGTGTGTCTGTCTGTGTGTGTGTATGTGTGTGTGTGAGTCTGTGTGTGTGTGTGTATGTGTGTGTGAGAGTCTGTGTGTGTGTGTGTGTGTGTCTGTGTGTGTGTGAGTGTGTGTACTCTGAATGTCTGTCCCCCCCTATCAATTCGAACACGGTGAAACCGAATTGAACGAAATTTGGTACAGAGGTAGCACTAGTCAAGGACACCTCAGTGTCATACTTTATATCGCCGCCATCTTTACCAAAACAGAATGGCGGCCACTCAAATGTTCAAAACGTAAAATCAAATTACGGCTAAACTAATCATCCGATCTCTACCAAATTTGCTGACAACATACCTTTATATAGGACGCGTCTTTCACCCAAAATTCAAGGTCATCGGCCATGCCATTTCAGGATGGCGGCCGTGTGAATTATGCAACCATTTTAATAAATAGCTTAAGACCCACCAATTCCGATTATCGAGTCTAGGGGGGTTTAAGCTATCATGAAGGTCGTGATCCGTTATTTATTATAATTTAATATTATAATATTATACAGTATGAGTGGCTTAAAAGAGCTGAGCCGTTGTGTCACACGACAAGATGGCAGCTGTCCTCATGTGCCTGTCTTATATTTCAGTAGTTTTAGTATGTTGTATGTGATATACCGTACTGATACAATAATATAAACTTTGTATGAAATGATCTTTAATGAAGATGTACTGCAGTGAAGAAATCGTTTATTTAAAGTCATTATTTGCCAACAGTTTGTATCTAATATGTCAGTTAAGAACACCTGACGTCATGGATACGGTTAGCTCTGGGCTAGCATGTTAGTCTGACACGCAGTTGACTGGGGATCGAGTACTGCTACAGTTAGGATTTTTTTTCTTGAATTCTTTTACAAATGATGTGCACGAGCTTTTTCCACAGATACTGAATAAAATGTCATTTAGCTCAAAGGAGAGGATAAAGTATACACTCGTATATTAATAAAATCACAGTCCCAGCATCGCACATAAACAGAAGACATCAGAAAAAGGAGAATAGAAGAACTAGATACACGTTGTCATTAACCACAGCCTTCTTAATGCCTCTGTACGGTGCTGTCCTCTTGTGGGTTATGTGGGTAATATTGCTCCAAACATAACGCTGTGTAAATGCCTGAGCTGGCCTCCTGAAATATGGCAATTTTGTAATACTGGTAGTTCAACTATTAGCCACGATCGCGCTCCGAATACCTTTAAACACTGCCAGCTGGATCGCCTCCCTCTTGGCTACTTTAAACTGCCTACTCATTCAACACCCATAGAACACTGCCATCGTAGTACATTACGATGGCAGTGCATAGGCGTACAAGATAAAGATTAATTCACTGATAGGTCGCAGCACCACCTACTGTGATTGGGGCGGAAGATTCTTAATTTTGCAGGCTGGCTTAATATAGAGATTAACGGACGTGAATGCATTACAATAAGTTAGTAGTTTTGTTATTCAATCATCATAAAGTATATAATATTGATCTTGACACTTACTGGCTTATTATCAATATAAAAGAAAACAAACAATACATTGTGGTTGGGGTGATTGTTTTAGGGATGAGGACAAAGAGTCATAATAGTACATTATGCAACGAGCCTATAAAGGCTATAATTAAGACACGAGTATTTTTTATAAAACGAGCGTATGCGAGTTTTATAATTTCCATACTAGTGTCTTAATTACCATTATAGGCGAGTTGCATACGACTGTTTATGTTCGACGATAATTACAACTTTATTATATGTTTTAACATAAATATTCATAAATATCTGTTGAGATTGTCACTAGAATTTTGTGATCGGGTGCTGCGCAGGGTAGGATATCTCTGATGTCCAAGCTCACTGACCGACCGACGCATGCGCTCTGTGAGCTTCAATGCCGTATGTGCAGATTGAGCATCAGTATTCAGTAAAAATGTCACGGAAATCGTTTGAAAACAACCCGCTGTGTAGAAATTGGATTTAAGGATATTAAGGTACAGTGTCTCATATTAACCAGTTTATTTACGAGAACATTATGGACGGTGCACTTTCGGTAATTTATATAGACATGTTGGATTTTGAGCGCACGCGAGTAGGTATCGTTACCTAATTGGTCAATGAACGAGCTCTGATTGGCTGGAGAAACTGTATCATAATGAAAAAGAGTGTTATAATGACCATCATTATGATACAGTTTCCTGACACATAATAGTGGGGGTCGAACATAAAGATACCCATACATTTAGGAGAAAGTAGGCTATATGTTCTTTGCTGAACATCTTGTTTTTTCATAAAATGAAAATAGGCTTAAAATATACGAAAAACAAAAAAATCAATTTTCAACGTTCCCTGGGAAATTTAGATTGCTGACCCTAACCCACACTCGCTTATAAAGCGGATGACGAGATCAGCGGCCACCACGTCATCGGATAATATAAGTTTGAGTGTCATCTGTAAACCAAGGTTTCTTCGTAAGTCAGCTAGATCTACACACTAGGTTAAAATGTGGGCCAAGGTGAATACAACTCCAAAGGTAAAAAGTACTTGTTTTATCAAAGGCAGATTCAAATACACACATTACTACAGCCAACAAAATGACACAGGTTATCTAACAGATTCTATACCCATTCAAGTACATGGGGCTATATGGTGGTCAGGTTATCTCCAATCCCCTTAATGAATCATCAACAGCACCATGTAATTAACACAGTTGAAGGGGTGGGCTCTCCTGATAGCCACTTGCCGTGCTGCCGACCGGGAATGCCCTAATTAAGGGGTGTGAACATGAAGGTGGAGCGAAATGTTCTCAACTCGAGAAATAGATGTTTTCATTTCAGGATCTAGGTCAGGTATCTTGAGTGGTAGTCAAACGATATATTTTCTTTTCGGTTTGTGTGTATTTTGTGCAATTAGCAATCCTCCTGAGGGTCACTAATTTTCTTTAGAATGTGTGGGTACATTATATAGAGCTGTGGCAACTTTTTGTGAACTTGTCATGGATAATTGATGAGGGTAGAATGTGGACCAAGACGGCTTGCGGAGTAATATAAGTTCTTCCTGCTAACTGTAAACTTTTACTTTTGTTATGTTTTTATTTTTGTTGCTGTTGTTTCATTTGAGGAACTTACGCATCGTGGTCAGTTTTCCCCGTGTATTTGGGTGTGTGTGTACTTTTGTCTGATTTATTTATTTATTTATTTAGCTTATGACTAGAGATACAGTAGGAGTTTATACACGTATATCCAAATTCTGGATATAGCCAATAGTCTCTGGAGTCACGAGAGCAAAGTCACTAGCACTGCCACTGTACTTTCTTTTGCTGCACTCTGTGATGATGTGCTGGATCGTCTGTTCTGCAGCACCACAGTCACACTCAGGCGTTGGAATTCTGTTCCACTTGTAGTGGAAGGCTGCACAGTTCCCAGGTTGGTTCGTATCCTGTTCAATGTGGACCAGTGTCTACGAGGGAGGTTGAAACCAGGTGGCGGCGTCTTCTTCACAGGCGGCATTGTTGGACAACATTTGCTGTTGAGTCTCTTCTGCCACTCAACAAAAGTTTGGTAGTTGCTGTTCCTCAAGTTCATGGCATCTCCGTTGATGGTTTTCTGGAACGCAGGCGACCAGTATTTGCATCGCTGACTGTTTTGATGAGATTGTATATAGTACCAGCTAAATACCATGTATGATGTACTTTTTCTTGAGACTGATGTTGCTTCTGACTAAATAAATCTCTGATTACATCATGTATCGGCAGTCGTGGATTGTTCGTTATTTTATTGAATTCTCTTAGGAGAAAATCTTTACATCTGAGATCTGGAGGGGGAATATGACTTAGCACTGGTAACCAATGTGTGGGAGCAGATTTGATTGTGCCAGTGATGAGACGCATTGTGCTGTTCAGTTGGGTATCTACAATATTTGTGTGAGTATTATTGGGCCAGACAGGAGCACAGTATTGTGCAGTCGAGTACACAAAACCTAGAGCTGATAAGCTGTGTTGTTGTGATTCCTGAAATAGTGCGTGATCTTGTTAATCAAGTAAGTATTAAGAAGGAGGTGACCGTGACCTTAAGTTGGGAACCGTCCAAGCATTTGACTGGAGTAGGTTGGTAGTGGGAAACCACGGGAAAACACTTCCAAGATGGCTGAGGTGGGAATCCAACCTTCCTTTTGTCAGTTTTGTATCTCGAGTGTACCCCATTCCAGCCCTTAAACCTGAATTAGCCTAAGTTCCTTGACAGAGCCGGGAACCAAAGGTCGAACATCAATTCCGGTCGATTTTCCTTAATTCCTGTCGGTCCTCCAAGGGACCCAAAAATATGTTCCTCAACTCCGCTCAGGCTTCTGACATGGGGTCGGCAAAGGGGTTATCCTCAATTACGTAAACAAATGTCATAACCCTCCTGCTCGCATACCAAGGGCCGGGTCAAACACCTTCTGCAGCGCATTTCCTGTCCATATTTTTATTTAACAATAGTGATTAATATCTAGTTCTTTATGTATTATGTTTATATCTGATTTAACGAATGAGCGGACTTAACTTCAGAGCGCTTGGCCGATGGAGTGATGGTGTTCGCAAGACATTGTTGTGCCATTGGTCAACCGCTCTGATGTCAAGCCCGCTCATTCGTTAAATCAGGTACAAAGTCACATTATAACTTATATGGCAGAAAATACAAGTGATTTAAAATTAATCATAATATTCTTTTAAATAAGTCTGCCAAGTTTTCTATTTTTTTCTAGAAATTTTATGCATTGTTTTTAACATATGCATAATTAAATATTTGTATGTTTTTAACATAGTCAGACATTATAAAATTAAATGTAGATAATAATAGGTGTATAATTTGTACCTAAAATACTTTCAATATCAGCTGCGGATGCTGAAAATACAGTTTTCCAGCCTAGAACGAAAAAATCAGCTGCATTCAAGAATTCACTCATGCGCTGCATAAGGTGTTTGACCCGGCCCTTGGTATGCGAGCAGGAGGGTTATGACATTTGTTTACGCCATTGGGGATAACCCCTCTGCCGACCCCTTGTCAAAGCCTGAGCGGAGTTGAGGAACTTATTTTTGGGTCCCTTGGAGGACTGAGTGGAATTGAGGTAACCCTGGCTACCTGACTGGAATTCCCGAGCGGAATTGATGCCAGTCCGAACCAAACTAGGAAGGCTAGCTGCTTCACCTCAAGGTAATCTCTATCTGTCCTTTGAAGCCCACTATTAAGTGAAAAAGAGAGGACTTTGGCAAAACGAAAATCAATGTGAATCTATTTGCGTATAAAGTATGAATAAGCAAAATATATGGATTTGACGATGTGATAAATAAAACAAATATGTGCTTTGACTGTGAATTTAATTTTGTCGAACATCGTGTCGTAGTGGCTAGCATTCTTGGCTGTCACCGTAGTTGAGTTCCTGGCTCTGCCGAGAAATTCACTTCTGATCTGAGAGCTGGTACGGGGTTCACTCAGCCTCGCGGGGCCGAACTGAGGAGAGGTTGGTTCGATTCCTACCTCAGCCATCCCAGAAGTAGTTTTCTGTGGTTTACCACTAGTATTCCAAGCGAACGCCTTGCTGGTGACGAAATTAAGGCCATCCGGCCCTTTACCGGAACCCTAGCCCCAATTTCAAATAAACACACCAGTACAATCATAACAATAACACAGGTCTTCAGAGAAATATTCTCCGCAAACACAAACACCGAAGTACACGGGTTATATGGCCACGATGCTACGAATCACCAAAAAGAACCAACAACAATAATAATGGACTGAAAGGAAGATGTGTACGGTACATTGAAAAGTGCTTCAAGTTGGATGAAACAATTCAGGACTTAATATCCTTTAACTGTAAGTCTTGTAGCATTATTTTCGAACGTCTAGTTGTTATACAGGGTCATTATCTATGTGCGCCCCGATAAACACGGCAAGTTAAGCCGTCTGTGACTGACGCAGATCGCGGGGGCGTACGCGGTTCAGCCGGTGGTAGGCGCGCTCCGCTGACCCATATCGTTAGTTCACACGTGTTTTGTTATTCATATGGACATGTATCTGCAAATCTTAGACGTTGGTGTTGCACGTTTAGTGATATTGTGAGTATTGTGATTGTTGGTCATGCCTAGACACCAATTCACATTGCGCGAACGTATGTATATTCATAATTTGTATATGACAAGCAGAAAATCTTGTTCTGAAACGAGACGAACATTTCGAATCAAGTTTCCAGGAAGACCTGAGCCTAATCCCAGTCAATTAGGGGGATCACTAAACGATTCACGGAAACAGGCTCCGTAAATAGTAAAAGAGTTGACAGACATTCTTACATCAGAAGATGTCAAGTGTGTGTTACAAGAGAGGGAGGAAATTTTCAGCATCGCCTGCGAGCACTGTAGGTACACATTATTGAATATGTATGTAAAAGTGTGAAAGTGCGCGACAACCACCAGCTAAACCGGGTGCGCGCACCCGCGATCTGGCCAGTCACAGCTGGCTCAGCATGCCATGATTACTTGCTCTACGTAGATAATGACCCTGTATTTTACCTGTCCTTCCTTAAGGTTCTGACAGCTGGTCACAAGTCAAATCAATGCTTTTGAGATGCACTTTTACTTTTACTAGTACAGAAAGCACAGTGAAACAGACAAATTGCACACATACCTAAGTACACAAAGCTACCGTACATGACCACCATGTCGCAAAGCCCCTAAATGAATCAATAAGACCTCAATACGGATCAATATTTACCAAAGCAATATGGTAAACATATACGCATCTTGCATGAATTAACAACAACTTAGGCCCAATTGTGTGGGTTGGGTGAGGTTAGGACTGTTTTATTAACTCTAGGATCTCGCTGCAGGTCAGAACACCTGTTGCTGTAGTCTCGCTCCTAACATGGACCCCTTATTTATTGGTCGGGATGCCATGCGCCGGCCTCTGGAATCCCATAAAGCACGGACATGACAGTTCTCACGGCCAGGCTAGTTTTAATTACCACGTTCATGGCTAATATTCATGTTTCTGCCAGGGACCTGTAGCACGCTCCCATTTCAATTATATGTGCGTCTCGTTAGGCCCCTGCCTTGCTAGGACATTAATCAAGCCGTCCCACCAGCAGATCGGATTATGCGCTCTTCGCGTCAAAAGAATGGCGCCGACTCACATTCATCAGTTGCACCAAGTATGTACGTTTCTGGTTGTGTTCTAGACCGAGGGATGGAACAGGGTACATTCAGCCTTGTGAGGGAAAAACTGAGAAGAGGAGGGTTCGATTCCCACCTCAGCCATCCTGAAAGTGGTTTCCGTGATTTCCCCACCTCTACTCCAAGAGAATTTGTCTGAACCTGTGTTATTGTGGTGTGGTGCCACGAGATGGTCTTCCTTTCAGTTCATGGACAGTGCTTCAAAATATTGAATGAAGGGATGAGCAGGCTGCCATAACATTACAAGGAGATCGACAATTATGTCACAATATGTCAGGATCAGAGAAGTCTCTAGGGAAAATGTGAAGAAGCTTGAGTGACCAATTTGCATGAGACAAGGCACGAAGGCATATAACAACCATTACTAAGCTGGCGGTACATGGAACGTATTACAGGGAGTGACATGTCCATCAGCAGGCAATGCTGCCTTACGAATATGCATAGCTGGAGGCGTACTTGCTTTCACTGCTCACAGGCAACGAGTTGTTTTACTGTTTTGACGTTTAAGGCCTCGAGATTCCGTGGTAATATTCTCATAACCTGTAGGCTAGGTCTGTGGCAGTGGCTTTACTACGGGCGGTCAATCACTCCCCCCAGTGCCAAATAATTCATAAAACACATAATTTGATGAAAATTTTATTTATAAAAATGAGATTGATTACAAAAGATCGGATTATGTACGTTCATAATTTGAGAACATTTATCTTTACTTGAGCACATTGAGAGGTGCAAATAAAGTTCATCAAATGCTATCGAGATCAAACATGAAAACGTGTAGGTTTGCTATCATTGATTGTCTTATTTCGCCACCCGCACAAAGCAAAACCAAACACAGGACCAAAACAGAAAGCAAAACGCAAAATCCACAAACAATACAAAAATGAAAAAAAAAGGAAATACAAAGCAAAAAGCAAAATTCAAAAAAATAAAATAAAAAACTTCAGAAAACAAACACAAAACCAAAAACAAACAAACACAAAGCAAAAACCAATTTCAAAAACAAAAGCAGAAAACAGACAAAACCAAAAAGGAAAGAAAAAGAAAAAAAGAAAGCACCAAATAAAAAACAAAAAAAGTAAAATTCAAAAACAAATGCAGAAGACAAACACAAAATAAAAAATAAAAATGCAAAAACAAAAGCAAAAACAGTAAGCAAACACAAAACAGAAAACCACCAAGCAAAAAGAAAAACAAGGAAAACAGCAAACACAAAACCAAAATCACAATTAGTTCAGATTTGACTCCGCTCATCCCCTTCCTGAAGCAAATCCTAGTTACGCAACTGGTCTGTGGTGACTGTAATAGCATGTGTACCACAACCGAGTAATGACTGGCTGCGTGGCACAGCGGTAACGTTCTCACCTGCAGTGCCCAAAGTTGCAGGCTCGAAACTTGGCGCAGCAGTTTGCCATTTTAGGGTGCGTAAATGCAAGGAAGCCATGTCAGTAAATTTACTGACACGCTAAAGATGCCCTTCGGGACAACATTCCGGCACCCCGGCGTCTCTAAATACCGCAGTACTTGAAAGGGCCGTAAAACCAATATTACTATAATAATTATTATTATTATACCGGATGAGTTTGTCGTGGTCGTTACGGCGTGGCTGCAGGCAGTCGCTCACATCCGAGAGGCATGGAGGTTCGAATCCCTCCACCGGCAACCATGTAGATGGTCTTCTGTGGTTTCCCATCTTTCTTCCAGGAAAATGCCGGGGTTGGTCCCTAACTATAAGCCACAGCCGCTTCCTTCCAATTCCTCGTCCTTAAAATTACTCTTTCCTCCCCAGACAACACTCCACACGCGACGGTACTTGTAGCTCACCCCATAGGTGTCCGCATAGAAGCAGCTACACACTCTGGCGAGCCGAACATGTCCTCGGACACTCCCGGCATTAATAGCCATACGCAAATATATATATATTTATATATATATATATATATATATATATATTATTATTACAAGTGAGTAGACCTAACTGGCTGTTCCTATCGGCAGCGTCCTTGGTCAAAAAAAGCCATGAATAATGGCCGAGGGGACACGTCGCGTTGACTAAGCATTACTCCGCAATATGCAGCCCGTAGGGCTATGGGTGAGCATCGATAATTTGGTATTCCAAAACCTTCAAAGGGATGCGGAACCACAGAAAATTGATGGACGTGGAAGGGAATAGAGCCATGAAAGGCAGATAAGAAAGAGAAAGAGGAGAGGTTCCGCTCCAAAGTCAAAGGTTCGTGAATTGCGTATGGATATTATCGTATGCTCGTGCATACAAATTAGAACAACACATTATAATATAATACATTTAAACCACATTGATCAGGACCTGATGATGACCGCTAGAAGGTCGAAACATGTAATCCGAAAAGTTGACCCATTTTAATAGTGATCATAAACTGTGTGTGTTTGAGTTTTCAGTCTTTTGACTGGTTTGATGCAACTCTCCATGCCTCCCTGTTAGCCCAGAAGCTAGTTGGATCCTCAAAACGTACCGACACAGGTTAGTTCGCTAGATAATCGAAAAACCTCAAAGCAGCATCATAATGAGGCGTACTAGGCAAGATGAGGAGTGAGGTAGTTTGTCATTACTTTCCTCACTGAGTCAGAACAATAGCACTGACCCTGTGAGTAGAACCTCTCACAGGCACTAGTTGTGCCCTGAAGGCCATTATTCAGCACCACTCATACCTCAGTAACTTCCATATAATCACAGGCATGAGACATTGGTGAAAAGCTTGCCGCGCTGGATGAATGGTTATCGTGCCGGACCACCAACCCCAAGCTTGCAGGTTCGCTCCTGGCCATGGTAAGTGATTCTTGAAAGGCGACAACAATCACGACACGCATGTCATACGTTGTTGGAATGTTAACGAACCAATTTGAATTCAGTAGGCCGTATTCATAAAGGCAAAATTAATCTTGGGATTTTCCGCCAACACAAAAAAGTTCCTCCATTCTCTACTAGAAAGCGCTCTAGTGTCAAGAAGCTTAGATATCTAAACTCCTTGTCTTTCATAGCGCTCCAAGGAACAACAAAATCCGGCATGCAAGCTGCCCTCTGGGCGTCAAATAACAAGGCTCGCACCCGGCATCCGAGGCCATACATTAAAGGAAAAAAAATGTGAAGACTCACATTTTACTCATTGTGTCAATAGACAAATGCAAATGTACTGCATTCATCAAGAGATGGTGAACAGGTAAAACTAATACATCACGAAATGTTTTTTTTCCAAGAGTGTTATCTACTTATATTTGGCGGCTTCGGTGGCGTAGTTGGTAGCATGCTGAGCTTCTATGCCCAAGATCGCGGGTTCAAATCCGGCCGAAGTCATTGGATTTTTTAAGAGCGTTAAAAATCCTTCAGTATGCCTTCCTTTGGAGGGGAAGTAAAGCCGGCGGTCCCATGTCATAGATTTATGGCATGTTAAAGAACCTTCCACTAATTACACCTGTGTGAAGCTAAATTGTATAGGTTAAGAATGTAAACAACGCTCTTAGGTTCCTACGTTCGTTGCTAAGAGCCGACAGCTGTGGCGTCTGGTAGCTAAGTTCTGAACTAGTAGTCGTTGACGGTGGTGTTTGGCGGCAAAAATATGAACTATTTGAAAAATTCAAAAGTCTGCAGTCCTTACTTGAATTTAAAAAAAAAAACAGATAACACACACTAATACAGTCATCACAATTAACACCGGTTATCAGACAGATTCTACACACACCCAAAGTACACGGGGCTACATGACCGCGTTGTGGCAGCCCCTAAACTTAATAACCAACCAACCAACCTATCTACTTATTATTCATATAATAATAATAATAATAATAATAATATCGTATGGCTTCGGTGCCGGGTGGAAGCTTTGTAATTTGACACTCAGAGGGTAGCTTGCATGTCGAATTTCGTTGTTCCTTGAATCACTATGAAAGTCAAGGAGGTTAGATATCTAAGCTCCTTGAACACTATAGCGCTTTCTAGTAGGCCTATAGAAATGAGGAACTTTGTGTTGGCGGAAACTCCCGAGATTAATTTTGCCATTATGAACACGGCCTACTGAATTCAAATGGGTTCTTTGACATGCCAACATCGTATGACATGCGTATCGTATTTTTGCCGCCTTTCAAAAATCACTTACCAAGGTCAGGGGCGAACCTGCAATCTTGGGGTTAGTAGACCGACGCGATATCCACTCACCCACCGTGGCAAGCTATTATTCATATTATAGGCCTACATTGTACCCCACCCAGTCTTTGGGTAAATTCGAGTTGACCGACTGAATAGTTACAACCGACAGTTTGTATAGGTGACAATGAAATAATGGCTTCAAAACTTATCGTTTTCAGCTGTTAAACAAATGCTGAGGCGGCACCTTTCAAAAGTTCACTGCTGCTTCTTCACCATTGTCATTGTAACGCCGTTATTTTTCGCACAAATTAGCTGTAACTTTGTTATTATTTTTTGTAATGAACGGTAACTGTAACTTTACGTTCATCACTCTTAAAAAGTTACCGACCAACCCAACTATTCAATTATAACGTCGTTATCTTAAATTCCCGCCCTCAATTCTTAATGCCAGACCGCTACAGACATTAATGAGTCCATACCATCATATTAGCTCATAAGCAGCCGCACAAAGAGCTTCAGTACATTTACATAATGAGTGCATTACGGAACAGGGCCTTTATATCTTCCTTTTTCTCTTTCAACTAATGACACTCAGTTGTCACTTTGTGTGGGGACTGGTCTCTGCAAGGTGGCAGAGGTCCTTCGTCATCACAAAGCAATGGTAGCCTACGGATGGTTGAATGTTGGACAGTCCTAATCACTAGGGATCTATGAAGACTAGGTATACTCGTCCTGGTTCTTCGTAACATTTCGTTCTATTGATAATTGCGAGAAGAAAATTTACTTCTCTCCTTTCCTGATAGTCCGTTTCGTTGCGTAGCGACTAGCCTTCTTGACTGTTTCGATTCCCGGCTGTCAACAAATGTCATTCGCATCTGAGGGCTCAAATGAGGTACAGTAAGCCTCGTGAGGCAAAACTGAGAGGAGGCAAGTTTTATTCCTACGTCAGCCATCCTGGAAGAGGTTTTCTGTGATTTCTCATTTCTACTCGAAGCGAATGCCGGAATGGTACCTAATATAAGGCCACGGCCGCTTCCTACCCAAATCCCAACTCAATTTCAAATACTCACACCAGTACAGACATCACAATGACACAGGGTATCAGACTAATTCTACACACACCCAAGTACAAGTACATGGGGCAACATGACCACGATGTCACAGAGCCCATAAAAGTTTCAACAACAGCAGTGACTTTCAATCGCATGTAATGAATTCATATTCTTGCGGCTTTATTGGCTCTTATAATAAAGTTGCCTTGACATGATATGACCCTCGTACTTATCACCAATTGCAGTATAAGTTATTATTATTATTATTATTATTATTATTATTGATGTGTAACATCTTTCCGTTCGGTTGCTGGATAGTTTTGTGGGAGTGATTTTGAAAATTGGGGACGGAAATGGATCGGAACGATCGAGCTGGCAGTGGCGGATCGAACGGAAGTATGCACTGCCCGCTCGATCGATCGATCGAACGGAAGTGTACTAGGTGGCAGTGGTGGAAAACGGAAGTATGTAAGTAGGGGGCTACTAGGAGTTCTAACGAGTGTCATGGCCGCCGCGTGAGTCTAAGCCGATATCTCCCGAAGCCATGCTCCGATGTTGACAAATGAGGTGTCGTTGGACTCGGGCTGACGCCCTCTTTCCAATGGACCACTCATTTCAACCCCTAAATAAAACCTACCCCTACTAGGGGGTGAAATTGTAATTTTTAGTGAAAGTCTCTTTTCAAATGCGACATGTATAAGGTGCGCTGCTAAAATGAATTTAAACGTTGTTGCTCATATAGCGCATGCGTTTTGCTGGATCCCGCTATGGACCAATATTTTTGTTTTTGTTTTGTACGCATGCGCACTTGGGATTTTTGTAAGAGGGCGAGCTCTTTGAAAAAAAAATGATTGATAAGAACGGGTTTTGGTGGCGAGGAGAGAGCCAGATAGTCGCCTACTTTCCTACTAAGTTTGCCGATATCTCTCGACCGTTAGGTTGGATTTGGACGTGTGACGTGTCAAATCGCTTGTCTCGACGCCCTATATATGTTACTAGCTGAAGTACCCGTGCTTCGCAACGCGTCATAATTAAATTAAAATGTGAATGTGACAGTGTTAAAACAGGGTATAGGCGAGGTGCTGCGCAGAGGGAGATTAAGGATGGAACATTTTGTCCAAATACACCGCTCGGCGTTGACCGTGTTTTATAGCACACATTTAGGTTTTACTCGCTAACCGTTGGAGATACCTTTCGGATAGAAAATGTAATTTTAAACCTCGTATATCCCATCAAAAGTTTGCTATTTCTTAACGTTCTCTTTTTATTTGAAATGGAAATATGACCAAAGGGTGTAGAGACGTCACTAAAATGGTCACCATCTTTAAATAGGGCAAAGTATTGAAATCAAAAGAAACCTATATGTTCACCAGCTAAATCAGCTACTTCCATGTACAAATTCATGTAAATCGGACCAGTGTTACTTGCGTGATTGAGTAATACACAGACACACACCATCTCATTTCTTGCCTCGCTTCGCTCGCGTCATAGTCGTGTCATATTGTTATTCAATGAAATGCAGGTTTAACCCCGTTACCACCACTTTAGAACCTGAATATCCAAAAATCCCTCCTTAGTAAACTTTTTCGACACACAACAAACATATCCCCAAAATATCATTCTTCTAACTTTAATAGTTTGGGTTAGTCGATGAGAGTGAACATCGAAAAATCCTTCCTTAGTGGTCGTTTTTCTTCCAGAATTTCACCCCTCCCCATAGGCCTTAAATTGGATTTATGAAAAAACGGTCGAACACCTATTTATTTTATTTATTTATTTATTTTTAATCTGATTATTTTCCTCCGAGTTTCAAATTCCTCGCCTATGTCGTTTAAGAGATACACGCTCCGTTAAGAATCTTTCAACCCCCCACTTTTCATCCCTTTCACCTCATAATATACACAACATCGAAAAGCTATTAGACATGTGTCAGCTTATTTTTAATGATTAGTATATATGCACAGTATCACATCCCCAAATGAAACCACTCGTGAGATATTGTTATTCAATGAAATGCACGTTTACCCCCTTAACACCTATTTAGAACCTGAATATTCAAAACTCTTTCCTTAGCGGACGTTTTCGACATACAACGAACATATCCCCAAAATTTCATGTTTCTAACTTCAATACGTTTGGCTGGGCGATGATGAGTGAGTCAGTCAGGACATTTTCTTTCATTTATTTTTGATAATTTCACCCCTCCCCAAGAACCCTTTAAATTGGATTTATGAAACAAACGTTCGAACATCGACTTACTTATTTAAAACTGTTTTCCCCCTGAGTTTGATGAGTGAGTAAGTGAGTCAATCTGTTAGGACACTTTCTTTCCTGTTTTTTTCCCCCAGAATTTCACCCCTCTCCAAGGGCCCTTTAAATTGGATTTATGAAAAAACGGTCGAAAACCTATTTACTTGTATTTTAAGCTGCTTTACCCGCCGAATTTCAAACTTCTCGCCTATGTCGTTTAAGAGATACACGCTCCGTTAAGAATCCCTCAACCCCCAATTTTCACCACTTTCACCTCATAATATACACCACATCGATAAACCCTTAGACATATGTCTGCTTATTTTTAATGATTAGTTTATATACCGAATATTACATCCCCAAAGAAACAAATCATGAGATATCGTTATTCAATGAAATGCACGTTTACCCCCTTAACATCTCTTTAAAACCCGAATAAACAAAAATCATTCCTTAGTTGAAGTTTTCGACATACAGCGAACATATTCCCAAAATGTCATGTTTCCAACTTTAATAGTTTTCGCTGGGCGTGATGAGTGAGTGAGTCAGACAGGACATTTTCTTTCAATTATTTTTACCACAATTTCACCCCTCCCCATGGGCCCCTTAAATTGGATTGATGATAAAACGCTTGAACACCTATTAACTTAATTTTTAAGCTCTCTTTTTCTCCTGAGTTTGAAGAGTGAGTGAGTTAGTCAGTCAGTTAGGACATTTTCACTCCTTTCTTCCCCCTGAATTTCACCCCATCCCATGGGCCCCTTAAATTAATTTATGAAAAAAAGGTCGAACACCGATTTAATTATTATTTTAGCTGATTTTTTCCCGCTGAGTTTTAAATTTCTCGCCTAAGTCGTTTAATAGATAGGCCAACACGCTCCGTTAGGAATCCTTCAACCCCCACTTTTAACCCCTTTCACCTCATAATAATACACCACATCGAAAAACCCTTAGACACATGTCTGCTTATTTTTAATGATTAGTTTATATGCCGAGTATCACATCCACAAATGAAATCACTCGTGAGATATTGTTATTCAATGAAATGCAGGTATAACCCCCTTAAGACCCCTTTAGAAACTGAATATCCAAAAATCCAACCTTAGTGAACGGTTTTGACATACAACGAACATATCCCCAAAATGCCATGTTTCCAACTTCAATGTTTTTGGCTGGGCGATGATGAGTGAGTGAATGAGTCTGGACATTTTCTTTTTAGCCTACTTTCGATTTTTGCAAAAAATGAAAGTAGACTTATGAGATCAACACAGGGCGAAAAAAGTGTGTCTGTCTGTGTGTGTGTATGTGTGTGTGTGTGAGTCTGTGTGTGTGTGTGTCTGTGTGTGTGTGTGTGTGAGTGTGTGTACTCTGAATGTCTGTCCCCCCCTATCAATTCGAACACGGTGAATGCGAATTGAACGAAATTTGGTACAAAGGTAGCACTAGCAAAGGACACCTCAGTGTCATGTTTTATATCGCCGCCATCTTTACTAAAACTGAATGGCGGCCACTCAAACGTTCAAAACGTAAAATCAAATAACGACTAACCAAATCATCCGATCTCTACCAAATTTGGTAACAACATACCTTCGTATAGGATGCGTCTTGTGACCAAACTACAAGGTCGTCCGCCATACCATTTCAGGATGGCGGCAGAAAGTGGGAGCAAATGTGAAAGCAAAAGTGGGAGCAAAAAGAGCGAGCAAAAGTGAGTGCACAAAGTGGGAGCAAAATGTGTGAGTAAAAAGTGGGGGCAAATGTGGTGTTTTACTAAAACAATCTCCCCTAACCTAACCTAACCTAACTTCACCTAACCTAACTTCTCCTAACCTAACCTTCCAACTCTCAGATCAAAAATTAAATTCTGGCCATAGTCGAGTTGGAACCCAAAACCTCTGGTATAACACCCAAGTATACTAGCCACTACACCGCGAAATGTGCAAATTATCATGCAACACAACACAAAAATAAAAAGTTTCCTGTAGTGTAACTCATTGGCTGACAACCATAGTTGAGAATTCAAACCCAAGACCTCAGGACTTTTGTTTTGAACATTATCAGAAATATTATTCCATTTACATTTTGCTGTTGCTTATAGTTATAAGAGTTGGCATTAATATGGGAGCAAAAGTGAAAGCAAAAAGTGGGTGCAAGCATGGCTCGTTGTAGAGACTTTCACATCAACTAATACACATAAATTAATGACGTCACAGATGAATGGCGGCGGGAGGCTGGCAAAAACGAAAATGTATTTGTGTAATAAAAAGTCATGTCCAGCCTCCCGCCGCCATTCATCTGTGACGTCATAGCCAGTCTCAAAGCAAGTCTGTACTTGTAGAACATGTCATGTAACAAGGTTAGGTTTACTGAGCTGAGGTTAACTTAGGTTAGCAAGCTCTATCTCACTCCTAGCCAATCATTAACCTTAAAAGCACTCTAGAGTTCTTGGAATCTGTTCATGTAATTATTATTCTTGACAGTACTTTGGAAATTACACCCTGAAAAATATCAATCCCCTTGATTTTTTTAACTGTTATTATAATTATTATTATTATTATTATTAGCCAAGTCACTTTACTAAAAATTAATTTATGTGTATTAGTTGATATGAAAGTCTCTACAACAACGTTCTAAACAACGTTCAAAACAATGTCGCAGTGAGCTAAAAAGTAAAAATAGTGAGGTTTTAAGTGTCAGTGATCATCAATGTAGTGTACTGCATGACGACAGAAAATCATGAAAATGTTAAAAAGCGAGTACAAGAAAATAATATTGCTGCTCAAAATAGTTCAATGTTCATTAGAGGGGAAGAAAATCATGAAAATGTTAAAAAGCAGGTACAAGAAAATAATATTGCTGCTCAAAATAGTTCAATGTTCATTAGAGGGAAAACATCGAATGTCATGTAATGAAATACATCATCATGATGAGGAGACGTCCAAGTATGGAAAAAACATATTTTACTTAGTTGGTCTAAGACTATAAGCTCAGAAGCCCCAGCTTGAACAGCAAGTTTCAGTCAACAGCATTGTAAACAACAGGCTATAAATCCCAAGTGAAGTGATTTCCACATGCACAAACATTAGAACAGTGCTATATAAGTGTATTCTCAAGAACCTAGCAATACCAATGGTGTTAATATTTACTGATGTGCACTCACATTACTTCTCATGAGTAATATGTTCTTTTTCGCCTCATTTCATCCATTCACTCATCATTTTATGTATTAGCCTACTTTCGATTTTTGCAAAAAATGAAAGTAGACTTATGAGATCAACACAGGGCGAAAAAAGTGTGTCTGTCTGTGTGTGTGTATGTGTGTGTGTGAGTCAGTGTGTGTGTGTATGTGTGTGTGTGAGTCTGTGTGTGTGTATGTGTGTGTGTGAGTCTGTGTGTACTCTGAATGTCTGTCCCCCCCCCTATCAATTCGAACACGGTGAATGCGAATTGAACGAAATTTGGTACAAAGGTAGCACTAGCAAAGGACACCTCAGTGTCATGTTTTATATCGCCGCCATCATTACTAAAACTGAATGGCGGCCACTCAAACGTTCAAAACGTAAAATCAAATAACGACTAACCAAATCATCCGATCTCTACCAAATTTGGTAACAACATACCTTCGTATAGGATGCGTCTTGTGACCAAACTACAAGGTCGTCCGCCATACCATTTCAGGATGGCGGCCGTGCGAATTATGCAAACTTTATAATCCATATCATGGGACCCACCAGTTCCGATTATCGAGCCGAGAATCGTTTTAACTGTTCTAAAGGAAGAGGCACGTTCGAAATTAAAAGTTTATTTTGTAATACTATAGTGCAGACGTGATTTTAAAAAGCTGAGCTGATTCAGTAATAAGACAAGATGGCAGCGGATATCTTGTGCCTGACTTATATTTCACTAATTTGAGTATTTCATGCAATATAGCGTACTGATACGAAATAAATAAACTTTGTATGAAATGCTTTATATATAAATAATATACTCCAGTGATGAAATCGTTTAGTATAAATCATTATTTGCTAACAAGTTCTATGTAAGTCATTTTATATAGGACGATATTCGTTGACACAATTAGCTCAGTGGTAGAGCGTTAGCCTATCGCTCAAATGCCTATGGTTCAAACCCGATCAGAGCTAGGTTTTTTGCTTGAAATGTTATATGTTTATTGTTTTGTAATGACTCAGATGTTTTAAAATTAAGCGTTATATTGTGCATATTATGGTGTAAAATATATATTTAATTAAAACATAATTCGCCAGCAGATTTACTCGAGACATCTAGCTGCCAAAAAGGTAACTGCAGGCAGTAACTTATTAACTTCCAGATTTTATTGAAAAGTTTCTTCTTCTGGCCGCTAGAATGCACTCGCTCTGTTAGGATTATATTGTTCGATATTTCACCACTAGATGTCACGACTAGTCTACGTGGGGCTCCATTGATTACTATACCATTGCCATTCTATGCGCATCGAATTTGAAAAATGACAAGATGATACTACGATACATTTTTACTTTTTATTTTAAAGGGTTTGTAACAGCCTATTTTGCGTTACTTGAAAATGTTATTTGAAGTAAAGAACAAAACGATTACACATAGTAACTGAATTGAAGCCGATGGTGTTAGTTCAGGTTATTAATTACTACTTTTATTTCAGGCAAATAGCAATCGAAAATATCCACATAGTTTGTATACACACGTCTCTGTAGGGTCATGGAAAGATTTGTTAATTCAATTAGGGTTGTGAAAGCCATGCACAACCAGACGTGTAAAGACATGCCTCAACTCAAAGTTGGATGTTGCCCACGGCAGGTCGTATATGTAATAATAATAATAATAATAATAATAATAATAATAATAATAATAATAATAATGTTATTGGTTTTACATCCCTTTTAACTACTGCTGCTTTTAGAGACACCGAGGTGCCGGAATTTTGGCCCGAAGGGGATCTTTAACTTGCCAGTAAATGTACTGACACGGCTCCCTCGCATTTGTGCACCCTCAAATGCCAGATGACTGCGCCAGGATACGAACCTGCAACCTAGGGCCCAGCAAGCGAGAACGTTAACGCTGAGCCACGCAGCCAGTCCGGTCGATTATGTCTCCAGATCCATAACATTCTTGATATACTTCTTCTCTTTCTTTCTTCAATGATGGTAGCAGTTTTTATCTAGGTTGTGGCGTTTGGTAGAGGTAAATCGTTTCTAAGGTCTTCAACAAAGAATAGTTCTATTATACTCTTTGATAATAACAACGAGTTATAACTATACTCATACATTTAGGAGAAAGTAGGCTATATGTTCTTTACTGAACATCTTGTTTTTATTATGATATATTTAATTATGCTGGATTTTGCAACTTAATTTATGGCTGAAGAAGGGACCAGTACTAAAGGCCCCGAAACATGTACCATATAATATAAAGTTTATAACTTGTTGTAAATAAATGTATTGACTAGGCGGAACAGTTTCTCCTTTGTTATATAACCCTTAACATTATCAAAAGCCACGCAGACTCTACATGAGGACACTGTAGAGGAAGAGGAACAGGAAGAGGATCAGGAATATTTAACTAGGTTTAGTAATGTTGAGGATAATGTTGAGGATAATTATAGTGATTAACATAATAGTGATATAGATCATGTGCTTATGATTATGATAGTGATAATGATCCAAAACAAGACAATAACGTTTTCAGGCCTATTGTTCATCGTGGAAGAAAAAAGATCTACAAAAGCTTTGTTTTTTAAACTATAACACACTATCGTAAAGGCAAAGACTTGTATTAAGTGTGATTTTTATTGTCATAATCATGAATACTCTGCAATGTTAAATATTCTGACTTCTATAGAAAATAAAACAACATTGTGCCATTATTTTCATTTATTTACAAACTTTATATACATTTTGTTTTGTTTCATGATAATATTTTTAAGACAATACTAAACACTAAAACATTATTATCTATACACATATTTTTCTTTCAGTCCATTGTCATGACTTATATCTTCCATTATTATTTGACATTTGTTTTTTTATATTTAATTAAAACGAACCATGCACCTATTGTTTTTAAAACCTTCATAAATTAAGTGTACAGGCTGTACAGCATTATTGACTTCATCAAAAACACTCTCCATATCATTAAACCGTATAGGCAGAAATGTCTCAAAGTTTTCACATACACAAAGTACACGATCACCATATGCTGTTTTCAATTTCCGAATCTTGATAATGCGGAATGGAATATGCGTTGGCAATTCGCTGAGCTTCTTTGTCTCTAAGCCACGCGATTGTCCCACAGCATTGAAAACATTTATTGTAGTAGTCTATAAACAAAAGAAAAGCATATCTATTACACTCTAAAACAGCTTTAATAATATTGTGCAATTAGGGATTTTGCACTATGCATGGCTGATAAATTTAACTATTTATGCAAGAAATGCCCTAACTGTAGCAGATACTGCTTTTCTGCATATAGCACAAGTGTTGAGTTCTAATGCACACTTGACACAGGCTATCATGTGTCCACAAGGCAAAAATACAACACCTAGTTCATCTTGATAACAAATTTTACATAATTGTTGGTCACACTTTTGTATCTGTTCGTGAGACAAGTCTTTTCTTTCAGCCTTATGTATTTGCTCTGCGTGTTCTAACTCTAAAGGCACTTTTATGTCTTGTACTGCAATCACGTTTTCTTTACGAATAGTGTTCACAAATTCCTGACCTTTAAGCAACACCATGTATTTGCAGTTAGGTAACCAACGAGCGTGTTGCACAAAAGGGTCATCAGTCATTTGCCAATCCTTTAAAGCAAATCCACAATAAAAACATATTGTTTTATCCCCTTCACCAGTATAAAAAATCCAGCTTCACTTAGCTGTTTGGTAAGGTGTTTTAATATTAATGGCCAAACATTTTTATAAGATTCTAAATGTTTTTCAACAGAGCTGTACTCTGGGTGTGCTAGTGCTTTAGTCTTGCAAACTCCCAATTTTTCAAAAGCACACGCCAATTCAACACTGTCTACGGCACATGGACCACATATATCGACACTACCGTTGTTGGCTGGTAATACATCATTATTATTATTTATTTGTGATTCAGCAACGTATGTAGCGGCCAATGGTCTTGTGGTTCGGTAAAATGAATGCACGGGTAGGTTACCCACTTGCTTTCCAAGCATGTAAGGACAACAAGGAGACCATCGCAAATGGTCTCTAAAGGGATCATCCCCTTCTTCCCAGTGTGGGTTCAATACGACAAAACACACAGCGCACCACATCTTCTCGGTTCAAGTAAAAAAACCGGCTTTTGTGAGTTCATGTGTCGACAGAAAGCCTACAGGCCAGGATTCAAATGTTAACCAACGGTCATGTTCTGATTTTAAATTTAACCCACGTGGTAAACCAACTTGCTCACTTGTTGTAATTGGTACTAACGCCATGTGTTATAATAAAACTTTTTCTTATTGTAAGTTATTAACGTTGCACAGAGTACTTTAAAGCACAATGTATGCTTGTTCACTGTCTGTTCATTACGTTAATGGCGCATGACGACACCTAAAAGCAAACAAAATAACCCATCACTCAATCAATCAATCAATCAATCAATCAATACTTGTAAATAAAACGTTAACATTAATTGGCATTAATATATCAAAACACCATTAAAAATAAACTGCATATTGACACTAACAGTAACACATGTACTTATTTTCTTTTTATAAAGCTACAGTCATTTACATCCCCCCTTTAACCAATATATAAACAAAAATGAATGTCATGTCATTTTGTTCACATTATCATGTTCAAACCTGTGGATATTCGTTGAGTCCATAGGGAACCACCCATAAATTAAATTTAAATTTTTGTTTTTAGAAAATCCAACATGGCCTTGTACTTTTCCCAGTCAACAACAACATAGCCATTAATCAAGAAAGCAATCATCGTCCTAGTCATGTACAGGTAATGAATTTTTTTGTATACCAGTTTTTAGTAGTGGTAAAATGGAATAGCATTTTATGTTAGGCTTACCTGAGTTTTAAATAGTTCACTGCCTGGAAACAATGGTTGCACTTTACTGCGTCTCGGGTTTTCAGCGACTGCTACGGCGGTAAGGCTTTTCTTTCCAAGTTTCTAAAAATAAATGAAATAAACCGTTATAAATACCTAAATTCAGGTTAGTACATGCATTTCATAAAGTAAAATATGAAACAAGAAAATGAAACAAGTTAGTTTAAAAAAATAATCCCACCTTCACTTGCAGTGGCTTATTGCTGTTTCCTTCTAGTGGGCTCAAAAGTGCAATGGTATCATCTCTCTCAGACATGTAAGGTATACCAGTTATCTGCAAACAAATAAATTAAAAAATCAATAATTACCTAATCAATAAATAAGTGCTTGTAAATATATATAAATCAATAAATGTATAAATGAATAAATATATACCTACCTCACAACAAGGATACGTATTTTCCACCAACACCAAAACTGTTAAGCAAGACCAGGGGTTTCACGCAACGCAATGTGTTCAAAGGCTAAGTGAGAGAGGAAATTATAACGAAATGTCTTTATATATGTTACGATGCATGTATAATCATTTTTTCCCACGCTTTGAACATTCTGTTATCATGCACGTGGACAGATATCGTCCAAGGTGACCACCTGTGGCAGATCAAATTTCACATGGACTTGCATTTTGTCACGTACGAAGCAAAACAGGATGTGACTTGTTAACAGTTATCGTGCACGTGGACAACTAACACCCAAGGTGAACACCTGTGATAGATCAAATTTCACATGAACTTGCATTTTGTCACGTACGAAGCAAACATGATGTAACTGGTTTAGCCTACATGAGGTTTCACACATGTTCACGTGCATTTCGCACTCCCCTGCCACCACGGTGGTCAGATTATTTCACCTTCAAGCGTCTTTGTCATTTTCCATTGCACCTGTTGTCAAGTCAGATCAGCGCATTCCAAAAAGCTCAAATGACATTCACCGCCTGCTCCTCTGCAAGTTTGTTTTCTCTACTCGCGTCGACCAACATAGAACCAAGTTCTCATCACCGTTTCCACGTTAAAGATAAAATATCAGAAAAACACACGCGCGCTCTGTCATACACCGACCCGCCGAAATAGCGAGTGTTCTATTAAGCATGGTCCTTGTGGTTAGCGACAGGTTCATTGAAACACACAGCCAGCAGTATCGTCTCTCTCAACCACCACGCTTCATGAACATTTTAAACAGGTAAAGAAAAATTAATATTCTTTTCAACATGTATGGCGTTTGGTCCTTTGTGAATTATGTTTTGGAAAAAATATCTACCACATTCGAAAGGGGACGTGATCCCGAGTCCTAGGACACTTCGTACACGTCTCTAGGCTTATTGGTTCGTAAGATATCGGCAAAAATCACAAAAACACGTGTTTACCCCAAAATCGAGTTTCCAATTTTTTTAATATAACGAGTGGTCCATAGCAAAGAGGACGCCACCCCGAGTCCTTGGACCCGTCGTACACGCCTCTAGCATGATTGGTTCGCGAGATAGAGCAAAAAGTCTAAAATCACAATTTTACCCCAAAAACTTCTGTTTCCCTCATTCTCAAAAACTTTAACCTATTACCAAAAAAAAGGAGGGTTTCGGGACAAGCCATTTGACACGTCATAGGACAAAATCCCACCATGCATTCGTAAGATATCGGAAAAAGTCTAAAATCATGGTTTTACCCCCCAAAACTTGAACCTATTAATAACATATATAGGGCGTCGAGACAAGCGATTTGACACGTCACACGTCCAAATCCAACCTTGCGGTCGAGAGATATCGGCAAACTTCGTCGGAAAGTAGGCGACTATCTGCTTCTCTCCTCACCACCAAAACCCCTTCTTATCAATCATTTTTTCAAAGAGCTCGCCCTCTTACAAAAATCCCAAGTGCGCATGCGTACAAAACAAAAACAAAAATATTGGTCCATAGCGGGATCCAGCAAAACGCATGCGCTATATGAGAACAACGTTTAAATTCATTTTAGCAGCGCACCTTATACATGTCGCATTTGAAAAGAGACTTTCACTAAAAAATTACGATTTCAACCCCTAGTAGGGGTAGGTTTTATTTAGGGGTTGAAATGAGTGGTCCATTGGAAAGAGGGCGTCAGCCCGAGTCCAACGACACCTCATTTGTCAACATCGGACCATGGCTTCGGGAGATATCGGCTTAGACTCATGCGGCGACCATGACACTCGTTAGAACTCCTAGTAGCCCCCTACTTATGTACTGCCCGCTCGATCGATAGAACGGAAGTGTACTAGCTGGCAGTGGTGGAACGAACGGAAGTATAAGATGCACTTCCAACTCGATCGATCGATCCAGCGGGCAGTGGTAAGACCCAGCTGGCAGTGGTACGAGAAACAATGAGCGCGCGGTGTCGGAAATCGATACCATGACGTACTCTCGGCCATGTGGAATGTACAGTACATACTGAACGGAAAACGCTCATACGAACTCTGGTGTCAAGTGACAGAAACAAATGACATGGTAGCCTACATGTTCGAAGTCTTCGTATCAGTATTTAAATGGTAAAATGCCTTAATATCAAACATTGTAAGTAGTCAGCATTGCCGGTATTATGTTTCTGCACAATGGCTATTCAAATATTAACCCACATAACGGTAATGCAGTCATCAATATAATATAATCGTTGTGGTTATACGAGAATTGAGCAAGCCTTCATGAACTATTACTGAAAACATTTTCTTTACTCACAAGAGGGCCTATTCATAAGGCATTTTAAATTCAATTTCACGCAGGAACATTATCGAAACAAGCGAAATATAAATGAAACTTAATTCCGCAATGCAGTATTATTGGAACGTGGAAATAAGTCACCATCTTGTGCAGAAAATTTGCGTAGTCGAAATTGCCGTGGGGTTAGTGCTTATGACTGTGAATCTACAGATCTTGGGTTCGAATCCCGGACGGGGTAGATATTTTTGCTACCAGATTATCATTTTAAACGATATTTATCATATCAATATGACTCATTTTAACAACATCCATATGAAATTACGTGTTGGTCTGTGAATGAAGAGGACCTGTTTATAAGGAATTTAAGGTTATGAGCGGTGTCGCGTCTATTAATCTAGTTGATCCATATCGTATTCTTTATTTAGGCTAGTGCTGGTGGAAGCTACAAATCATCTAATAAAATGAGTTCCGTATTATAAACTACAATATCTGTAAAACACTCCCTTTTACAATAGATTAATATTTGTGTCATACCGGTGTATCAACAATTTCACGCGAGGTTTCTTCTATGTTGGATGTTACACATCATATGCGACTACTGTAAGGCTCGTAATTTATTATTATTATTCTTTCTTCGTCATGCCCGACTAAGGAGCGCGATTGAACTTATTTAGCTGATGGCATTGCCTTTCTCTTCTCCCAAAATCTCTTCATCTTCTCGCTGTGGCGTCTCTTGCGATCTTCTGACCAGGTTTTGTTGGTGATAGTGCTTGGATGGTCTGCAAAGCGGTGATTATCGACTAATTCTCTGAACTTACCTCTGTCTAGTACAATGCCATCTGTGATGCCTATTTCCTGAAGAACATTTCCAACTTCAAACAGCCAGGTGTTCTAACTTTCATTGACAGGGCAAGGTTGAGAATCCTTTTAGTCAGTCTCTGATTGCCCATTCTGAGGATATGCTCGTAAAATGTCAATCGTATTTTCCTAAATGTGTCTGAGATTTTCTCCGAGTGCTGGTATAAGTCTTGGGATTTTCTTTTCATCCAGATTCCCCCTGTACAAACTGGTCCAACAATTTTTCTTAGGATTTTCCTTTCTTGCTTTTCCACATTTTTAAATTAATGATCTTCCCCCAATAATCAGCGTTTCAGAAGCATATAGTGATCCAGGCTTGTGTTGTAATGCGGTCATTATTATTATTATTATTATTATTGTTATCACATTCATTTCACCACATAAGTGGGACATATCAACATATCGTCGGCTTGTTTGCAAGACGGTATGGCTAATTCTCTTAAGGTGGCACGTTGAGAAACGATCGAACAATGAAACAGGTCTCCAAGATGACGGCCTTCTGCATGGTGATATGCAGACCAGGATGTATTCCCAATATTTCCAGATTGCGAGCCAACGATTTAGGGACGATGCCGGTAGAAGAAATGACTATGGGCAGAACCACTACACTTTCCTGTCTCCACATTTGCCGTATTTCCTCAGCCAAGGGCAGATATTTGGTGATCTTATCACAGCAGGTTTGTTGCAGATTATGGGAATTGGGCACTGCAATATCAATAAGGAAGGTTCTCTTCTGCACCTTGTCCACAAGAACGATATCTGGCCGGTTTGCTGGTATGGTTTTATCAGTAATAACTGATCGTTCCCATAACAACTTGTGACTACTATTTTCCAAATAGGCGTCAGGATCATACTGATAGTAAGGCAAAGTATTTTCTGATAATAAGTGCTTTTGTGCAAGGTGTAGGTGCATTATTTTGGCCACTTGGTTGTGCCTTTTCAAGTAATCAGTACAGGAGATTGCTTGGCAGCCTCCTGTGATATGCTGAATTGTTTCCGGTTCTAGTTGGCATCTTCGGCTTTTATCATCCTGAATATTTGCCTTAACTATATATTTAAGATAGTTTTTGGTAGCCATAACTTGATCCTGGATTGCAACCATGAATCCTTCAGTCTCAGTGTATAGGTCCGAATGAGTCAACCAGCTGTTCGACGCATCAATGTCGACATGTTTCTGGCTGAGATCATACGGGTGACGACCGTGCAGAGCTTTCTGCGTCCACTGCTGAAGCTTGATGGCTGAACATTCCTCATCAGTGGCTAACTGTATATCCCTTACGTAAAGAAGATCCAGCGGTGTGCACTTGTCATCTGCCTTCACAGCGGCTTGATGTATGGGAGAGTCATGTCTGTCCAGAAAATATCTCTGAAGGTTATTATTATTATTATTATTATTATCTTCATTATCCTCGTCTTCTCTGCGTATTGGGATGGCTTTGAATTCATCACGTTATTGATTGTTTTGACACCGTACTCTCAGAACAGACGAGAGCTGCTGTTCACATTGAGATGCCTTCTGCTATCTGATGGAGTAGCTATGGACCACACCATATTAATTTATTTGGTTCTGAGCAATACAAGTTTCAATCCATTGGACTAATAAACGAACACGTTTATCATGATGGTGGGGATGTCTGTGGGGCAGCGTGTCAACGAGCTAAATTTGATGTACTGTCAACATGATTTACTCACCTCGCTGCACCGTTCTTGCCTGCCATTCTACAACACATTCAGAAAACATTCATTTAGAAACATATGAATTAAATTACAATAAGTCTCTCTGTTGGTTTATTTTATCGACAGCCCGTGCTTTTTATCTGGACGTTATCTTGGTACTGTTCAAATCATGACGGCACATATTGAATTTTGTGGGTTTACTGATAGTCCAGTCAAATTAGACATAAAAAGGGGCCCGAACTTTCAAAAGGTCATGTAGTTCTAATTTGTGTATATGTTGTTTGGACCTCTGCCAATAGTAAAAAATAAATTTGCAACTTCGAAAGTCCTGTGCTAGCTGTGTAATAGCAAAAAAAAAAAAACCAGCCAGATATTTGCACTTTCTTCAGTGTTTGCTCAATATCATCTAAACTATGCGTCTGAGAGAAAACATTGTGAATACCTGTTTACAATTATATTAAAATGTCTACAAATTGAGTCCCAAGCGAGCTCTGTGCGTTTAGTAGTTCCCGAGATACAGTTATTCAAAGACTGGATGTTTCTTCAAGAAAGTAAAAATTGTTGGTTTTGGTCTCCTAATTTGACAAATATTGTCCAAATTACTCAACCTATGAGAAATGACGTAGATAATGAACTTAACGTTGATTTGTTTACCTTCAATTTAAGCTTTGAAGGGTACCTGTACGCCTAGTACTTCTCCCAAAAGTGGCATGTAACAAAAAACCTTGAAAAATAGTAATCGGATGAAATCAATTAAAATAAGTCCGAGCGTATCAGACATCACGTACAGGGCCTGTACTGATTAAATCGGAGTTAATATTATGATAAGTACACGTAGCAATAGTTTCATAATTATGGGAATGATTTCGTGTTAATTATTAATTATTTACTGAAATGATGTGTTAGATACCGGTAAGTTACTTATATGAGGCCTTCTCGAATCATTCGAGATAAAGGTGATGCAGAAAAACTTAAAAAAAACTGGCTTGTTCTCCACCCTCCATTTCCCATCACTGATAAGTTGGGATCCATCAATCGTGGAATAGTTGGTGGCCTAACATAAATTGCCACTTGTTGCTACAACTGGGAACGGAAGGTGTTAAGAAAATCATTGGGAATACGTTTGATAAAGTAACCTTTAAACTTAAGGACAACGTAGCGACATTGTCATCCATCAACACCTCTGTTAAAGTGGGGAACAAGAGAGTAGTTGTCGATCCACTTACTATTTTCCAAAGGGTGTGCATAACCAAAAATGGCACGAAGAACTGAAAGAACATTTTGAACATGAATTAGCCCCATTCCCAATGTCTTTGTTTAATGAACAGGGGATGCAAAAGGGGACCACGTCCAGTCACTTCTCTGCTTTCACTCCACTATCCTACCACACACCAGCTGACTCCATTACTTACATTGATTTGGATGGGGGCTATCTTTTACAGAAGGTTGTCTGGCAGCGCAAAAAAGTCTGTGACAGCCATTGTTTCAGGTTAGTCAGCTACATTAAAACCACTTTGCTAGCAACGTCTCGGTTGTTTTTGACGGTTGTTCTGAAGAGGCCGCTAACAAAAGCACAAAAAAGTGCTAAACGACTCCGACGCTGTGCTACTCACTTCTACAATGACATCATTTTTGAATAATCCTCCATCATCCAAATACCTCAGGAAAAAGTATTGGCCAATGAGAACAACAAGAGGCGCCTCGTCCCACTTCTTTGCGATTCATTCGGGCAGCATGGCATACAAGTAAGAGTAGCCGAAGAAGATGCTAATCGGGACATCATTGCCATGGCACTATCCAAGAGTCCTATATTCGACCGAGTGATTGTAGTAGGAGAAGATGTTGACCTCCTCGTTCTCCTCAATGGTTTAGGCTCAGGTGCAACTAATATCTACCTTTAGAAGAGTAGCAAAGGTGAAGCCGGCTGTGTCCGTTACTCAAGCTCCTCTTTCACCTGCTCAACACTCACCAGGTACTGTGAATTTGATCCATACGTCCAGTGGGTGCGACACCACTTCTGTCCCTTATGGGCATGGTTAAATCAAGTTAGCTAATATATACAAAAATTCCCAACTTATAGAACTGGCAGAACTTTTCCTGCTGCCAGACTCCAGTAACGAAACCATAGCAAAAGCTCAGGAGAAGTGCTTTGTGTATTTGTACGGGGGTGATTTCCTAACAGACTCCCTGAATAGCCTTCGCTACCAACTGTTTGTTACATCTGCAGCCAACATCAAAATCAAGCTTGCTTGCTTGCCCCCAACAGAGGATGCTTACATAACTTACCACCAAGTTCAAAAGTGGCTGGGGATCAACAACAATCCTACAGATTGGGTATGGAAGCTTGATGATCAAGAGTTTACCCCTGTCACTACCACTATGGGTCCTGTACCTCAGCTCCTACTGCGCATGATTTCCTGCAATTGCAGCGGCGGTTGCAGTTGCCGAAAAGCTGGGCTGAAATGCTCGGCCCTTTGTCGATTTGTGGTGGCAAAATATGTCGAAACGTGCAATTGCTTCAGCTAGAGGATTCTGGCGATGAGGAAGACATCCATCCCAACCCCTACATTGCTAGAACTGCACAACGAGCCTGCGCCTGCTGCTCAGTTCAAAACTTCCTCCAATAAACCTGCACCATCGTCTGAGGAAGATTTTTCGAGACCAGGGCCATCAAAACAAATTAAATTACGATGGGACCTGTTGCTTCAAAATTGTAAAATAATTTTAGATACAATGTTTTTCTTTTGTAATAAAACAAAATAGTACCTATGTGAACTCACTTCTTTCATTTTTCTCAAATTCAATTTTTCAAGGATTTCAGTTACATGCCACATTTGAAAGAAGCACTGGGCCTACAGGTACCCGTCAAAGCTCAAATTAAAGGTAAACAAATAACCTTCAAGTTCATTATCAATGCCATTTCTCATAGGATGAGTATTTTGAACAATATTTGTCAAATTAGGAGACCAAAACTAACAATTTTTACTTTTTTGAAAAAGCATCCAATCTTTGAATAACTGTATCTCGGGAACTACTAAACGTAAAGAGCTCGCTTGGGACTCAAATTGTAGACAATTTAATATAATTGTAAACAGGTATTCACAATATTTTCTCTCAGACGCATAGTTTAAGATGATATTGAGCAAACACTGAAGAAAGTGCAAATATCTGGCTGTTTTTTTTTTGGCTATTACACAGCTAGCACAGGACTTTCGAAGTTGCAAATTTGTTTTTTACTATTGGCAGAGGTCCAAACAACATATTTAAAAATTAGAACAACATAACCTTTTGCAAGGTCGGATGTATATTTTGACTGGACTATGAAGATTATGTCGGCATCATCATCGTTTACTAATGCCTTGTCCCTTCAGCCACATTTGAAGGTTTTCAGCTATAATAGTCTCTTCATGTTGCCATAAGAGCCACATGCCAGTTCTCCAATGGAGTTCTTGATGTACGTCATTCTTGGACGTCCCCTAGGTTTCTCTCCCAATACTTTGTCCTCGATAATGGTTTGGAGAAGAGAGTCGTGCCTTAATACATGTCCAAGGAATTTGGTTTTCCTCTTCTTTATTGTTTTAATTGACGTCGATCATCCTTCACTTCCTGTAGAACAAGATCAATTATTTTCCTGTCCAACCAACTCGTTCCTGCAATTCTTCTCCAAAACCACATTTCTGCAGCCTTAAGTTTTGTTTCGTCTAGAACCAACTATGAGAATTACAAGGGCATATCATTATTATGTAGCGCATACAAGATTATTGAGCGCATTCTCTTACATAGGCTACTACCATGCATAGGGGAAACCTTGAAAAACACCAGGCCGGTTTCCGATAAGGCATGTCAACAACAGACCAAATATTCATACTCAGTCAGATAATTGAAAAGACGTGGGAATTTGATAAGAAGTTATACTGCCTATTTATAGACTTCAAAAAGGCGTATGATAGTGTCAACAGAGAAAGCATCTGGAGGATAATGGAAGAATCGGGAATACCTTCGAAACTGATCGGGCTGACAAGAATGTGCATTGAGAAAACGGAATGCAAAGTGAGAGTTGAAGGCACGGAATCTGAATGTTTTATAACTGTGGAGACGGGTGTCAAACAGGGAGAGTGAATATGGCCCAGCCTGTTTAACTTGGTTTTAGAAAAAGCACTAAAAAGAGCATCATCGATTGGAAGAGGTACGATTGTAGGTGGTGAAGTGAAACTCTTAGCGTTTGCCGATGGCATTGTGGTTTTTAGCGGAGGAGGAAGAGGAACTAAAAAGAACAGCTAAAGTTCTTATAGAAGAAGCACATAGAGTGGGTCTGAGGATCAATCAAGATAAGACAGAGTGTATGATTGTAACCAGAAACAATGAAGAGGAAACAGAGGGGGTACTGGCAATAGAAGTTATGGAATTTAGGAAGACTAGGTCTTTGAAATACCTAGGGAGTACAGTCAATGCCAAAAACAACATGGAGGAGGAAGTAATGAACCGGAGAAAATCTGCAGAGAGGTGTCTCTTCTCAATTAATAAACTATTTACCAGCTGGCTATTAACGAAAACAACAAAGCTCCGCATTTACAAGGCAATCGTGCGACCAGTATTAATGTATGGGGCGGAAACATGGACACTGAGCAAGAAAATGGAGAGAAAAATTATAACTTTTGAAAACAAGGTGTTAAGAAAAGTTTTTGGGCCAGTGTCTGAAAATGGGATCTTTAGAAGAAGAAAAAATATTGAAATCCACACGCTATTTAATGAACCCGATGTGACAGCTGTAATAAAGAGCAGAAGAATTGAATGGCTGGGACATGTCCCGAGAAGAGAAGATAAAATGGTGAAGACAGTGCTAGAAGGGAAGCCACAAGGTACGAGATCCCTGGGTAGACCAAACCTGAGGTGGATGGATGGAGTCAAGAAAGACCCGGAGACACTGGGAGCCAACGAGAACATGGCTAGCAACAGAGACCAATGGAAGAGGCTAAAGAGTGAGGCAATGAACCGACTTCGGTTCGTGAGGCCAACGAAAAAAATAATTTATAGGTAACTGGCCAAGGTGGATGAGAGCGCTAACGCACTACCTCGAGTTTCATTGACATCGGGAAAACGTGGGTTTGAATCCCACCTCAATTGTCCTAAAAATGGTTTTCGTGGTTTTCCAATGTTCACCCTTAAGCAAATGCCAGGACGGTTCCTTTCAACAGGTCCACGGACGACTTCCTTTCAAAATCCCTTTCCAGACCTTTCCTTAATTAGACTCAAGTTAGCGGTCGCCGGGGCGATCGGCCCGTCACCACCCCCAGTTGTATCTGATGACTAAGTGTGTGCAGCTTCTAGACACCGTCCTTGCGACAGTAGATTGATTTATTTGATTTATTTATTTCCACGGCTACACTTACTTGTTAGAGCTACGGAGGTATTTTTCAGTGGCGCCCTACATACAATGAGATTAAGGCTTATAAAAATGAAACATTTCGCTAACATTCACAGTATAAATAATAATAGTCTAACAATGATAGTAAAAATAAGGCAGGAATAACATAATAATAATAATAATAATTATAATAATAATAATAATAATAATAATAATAATAATAATAATGGAAAAAATATATACAAAAGAGTGCATACAGCCACAGTATCAGCCTGAAAAACGAACACCATATATAAGAAAAGATATTAATGTAGGTAGGTTGTCAGCCATTGTCCAGATGTTATAATTGAACTTGAGAAAAAAAATAGCATTTCAACATAAGGTAGTAGTCAGATGAGAAAGGAAGAAGCAGGATGAAAGACGACTTTAGAGAGCTGCAGTGCTTGCAATGTTAATGAACATATATTTTTTTTGGATTTATTTGATTTGATTTATTTTCACTGCTACACTTAGAGCTTAAGAGCTCCTTTACAGTAGCACCCTACATAAAATAAGGTTAGGGCTTATAAAAATAAAACATTTCACCTACATTACAATATAAATAATCATAGTCTAACAATTATAGTAACAAAAGTATAGTAACAATACAATAATAATAATATTACTAATGATAATGGAAAAATTATATACAAAAGAGTGAGAGTGCATACAGACTATCAGCCCGAAAAACAAACACCATATACTGTACAAGAAGAGCTATTGAAGTAGACAGGTTGTCAGCTATTGTCCTTGTGTTATAATTGAACTTTAAATAAGTATTTTAACATAATACAGTAATCAAATGTGAGAGGTATACTGCTCCAAGAAGCGGGATGAAAGATGTCTTTTGAAAGCTGCAGTGCTTGCAATGTTGACGAACTTATATAAATCTAAGGTGTTGAAGAGGCGTGAGGCGGTGCAAACAAAAGATAGAGAGAGAACTAGAGGGAGAGGGCGTCCGTGGATGAAGCCAAGCTGGGAGGATAATCTATTAAGATGGCGCTTGCATAGGTTTTGGTGGGAAAAAAATCAGTTTCATCTTTTTAGCCTATTTTCAATTTTGAAAAAATAGGCTTATGAGATCACCTTTGTCCGTGCGTGTGTGTGATTCGTGTGTGTGTGTCCCCCTAATAAAATCTAAACGGGAGGAGCGATTTCAATGAAACTCGGAAAGTTCATAGCACTATTCCCGGCGACCTCGACCGTGCCCTTCAAATTTTGTTACGACTCACCAATCCAACATGGCGGCTGTGCGAAATATTTCACCAGCATTCAATATCTCGGAAACCATTTCCGATATCACCCTGAAATTTTCTAATGTGATAGAGGGAACTACTATAAGTTCACTTATGTGACTTTTGAAAACCTGGTAACTACAAAACGGACATGGAGGCCAAGCGAATTTGCGACTTTTAAATAGACGTTTCTCGCGATTTGACCAACCAAACGCAATGAAACTTGGTACAGTATATGTTTATATACATTGTAATGCACCGCCATCTAACTTCGTTCAATTGTTCACATAATCACAAGATGGCGGATGTGCGAAATGTTTCACCGGCATTCTATATCTCTGAAACCATTAGCGGTATCTCCCTAATATTTTGTACGGAGATAAAGGGCACTACTGGAAGTCCATCTATAAGACTTTCAAAAACCGGTTAACTACAAAACGAACATGGCGGCCTAGCGAATTTGAAAATTTTAAATAGACCTCTCTCGCGATTTAATGTTCTAAACGCACTGAAATCTGGAACAGGAAATATTTATACGCATTGTAATGCACTGGTATCTAATTTAGTTCAATTGTTTACATAACCTCAAGTTTGAGGCTTTGAGAATTTTAAAATTAAGTTTTTATTTCTTGTGATGTAGTCATGCGATCTAAGTGAAAGTTTGAATAATGAACCTAAGCAATAATTTTCCTTTAATGGTACATGACTCTATGGCCTACACATTTAACAATCCAACATGGCGACCATCCGAAATATTTAGACGATACTGAATATCTACGAATCTATTTTAGCAATCAAACTGCATTTTTTAATGTTCATAGGGGCTATGAACTTAAGTTCACCTATAGGACTTTAAATAACCTGGTGATCACAAATCCAACATGGCGGTGACGCGAATTATAAATATTCACATGGACGTTTCTCGCAATTTAACCATCCGCGTGCAGTGAAACTTGGTACAGTAAATCCTTATACGAATGTTAATCCACTGGCATCTAATTTATTTCAATTGTTTCCATAACCTCAAGATGGCAGCTGTGCAAAATTTTAAAATCTCCTTGTTTTTTCTTGTGTCCTAATTATGCGATTGAAGTTTGAATACTACACGTTCACAATAATATGCATGTAACAGTACATAACTCTAGGACCTACATATATAAAATCCAACATGGCGACCATCCGAAATATTTAGTCGGTTCTCAATATCTACGAATCTATTACAGCAATCAAACTGAAATTGTGTATGTTGACAGTGGCAATTAACATAAGTAGGATATACGAAAATAGGCTGTATAGTTCTTCACGGAACTACTTGTTTGATGTTTTGGATTGTCAGCACATTGAAATATCAGAGGAAGTTTGTTTGGAGCAAAAATGTTAATCTATTTCCGAGATAAGAATTGTTGAACTTTGTCAACTTTATCAATTAACATGATAATATTGGTCCGGTTAACTCAAATATAAAATGCCAGCGTTTCGCCCCGGTGTGCCGTTGGGCTCGTCAGTTGGTACAGACACACCTCACCAATACGCGTGGCTAGTACATATTGAGAAGGCCATCAAAAGACACAAAATGCAAGTAGTATTGACGTCACTGATGCCAATGAGCTACGGAAGTCAAGCTCCCTTTCATAAAACAAAAGTCTTACCTTGGCAATCCAAATAGATTATGAATATTCCCGAATGGGAATAAAAAACTAAAAATAAACTGTGTAGGTTTTAAAAAAAAAGGAGGCAAGGTTCCACTCGAAACTTCTAGATTTTTTTCACACGGCAATATCCCAAAAGCATGGATAATTGTAATACTAAAACCACTATTTTATGATTTTGAAAACCTAAAATAATTTTAGAAACCTACAAATCCTGCTTTATTTATTAGTGCCTGCTCTAGATATGAGTTTCACCAATATAGCAAGTTGTCAGTCCAACGACAAGACTCCTGCTGCAATTTGTAAATAATTACGTTCACAAACGCCTATATAAGCCAGTCTCATGTAACGTTTGAAGCCCATGAACATCAACTACTAGTATGAACAAGATCATATGGGTTAATAATAATAATGAAAAAATGAAAATGAAAATCCACAGCCTGCTTCCAGTCTCCGACCGGGTCAGCAATGGAATGAATAAAGCCCCCATCTAGCGGCGAGGATATGAACTGTGCCGGCTGCCGAGGCCTGACGCACTCCTCTGAGGCAATGATTAAATGAATGACAGATGAAATGAAATGACAGGGGAGAGTGTTGCTGGAAGGAAATATTAACAGGGAAAACCGGAGTACCCGGAGAAAAACCTGTCTGCCTCCGGTTTGTCCTGCACAGATCTCTCATGGAGTGACCGGGATTTGAACCACGGACCCAGCGGTGAGAGGCCGGCGTGCTGCCGCCTAAGTCACGGAGGCTACGGTTAATAATAATAATAATAATAATAATAATAAACTACGTTTCTACAAGATGCTTTTTCCGGAAGCTTTATACGCCTCAGAAACTATATTCCTTGGTGGCACCATGGGTGCACACAGAATTCTTTTCTAGGTGGAGTTCAAGTTATATTTTCATTTCATTACCTACTTGTCACTAGGTAATGATGAGACGTACCCTCCCCCGCAATTTTCGTTTCCTTTCTTACTTCCTTCGTGATATTCATTATTTGGCTGCTCTGAAACCGTTGGGTGCATTATCTTTATGGCATGAATGGGAGGAATAGTTCTTTTTAGTTCAGAGTTTTTGTCCATAGAAGTTCGCTTATCTTTTGTGAATCAACGTCATAATGTTCTTTTCTTAAAAACAGGTAAAAGGTAGTTATATCAACATGTATCGATAAAAATAACAAGTAGTTCCGTGAAGAAACTATACAGCCTATTTTCATATATCCTGCTCATGTTAATTGCCTCTATCAACATACAAAATTTCAGTTTAATTGCTGTAACAGATTCGTAGATATTGAGAACCGTCTAAATATTTCAGATGGTCGCCAGGTTGGATTTTTATTTTTGTACTATTACATTAAGATTATTGTGTACGTGTGGTATTCAAACTTCAATCGCATGATTAGAACACAAGAAGTAAAAACGAGATTTTAAAATTACGCACACCAGCCATCTTGTGATTATGCAAACAATTGAAATAAATTAGATGCCAGTGGATCAACATTTGTATAAGCATTTAACGTGCAACGTTTCACGGCACTCGGATAGTTAATTCGCGAGAAACGTCCATTTAAATATTTATACTTCGCGTCGCCGCCATGTTGGATTTGTGCTCACCAGGTTACTCAAAGTCCTATAGGTGAAAATATGTTCATAGTCTCTATGAACAATAAAAAAATCTGTTTGATTGCTGTAAAAGATTCATAGATAATGAGAACCATCTAAATATTTCGGAAGCTCGCCATTTAGGATTGTTATATGTATAGGCCATAGAGTTATGTACCATTCAAGGACAATTATTGCCTAGGTTCATTATTCAAACTTTCGCTTCGATCGCATGATTACGACACAAGAAATAAAAACATAATTTTAAAATTTCGCACAGCCGCCATCTTGAGGTTATGTAAACAATTGAATTAAATTAGATGGCAGTGCATTACAATCTGCAAAATCATTTGCTGTACCACATTTCACTGCGCTCAGAGAGTTAAATCACGAGAAAAGTCTATTAAAATATTTCAAATTCGCTTGGTCGCCATGTTCGTTTTGTACTTTACAGGTTTATGAAATATACATAGGTAAACTTATATCAGTACCCTTTATCACCGTACAAAATTGCAGGGTGATATCTGTAATAGTTTCGGAGATATAGAATGTCAGTGAAATATTTCGCACAGCCGCCATTTTGAGGTTATGTACACAATTGAACTAAATTAGACTCCAGTGCTTTACAATGTGTATAAACAATTGCTGTACCAAGTTTCATTACGTTTGGGTGGTTAAATCGCGAGAAACGTCTATTTAAAAGTCTCAACTTCGCTTGGCCGCCATGTTGGTTTTGTAGTCACCAGGTTTTTGAAAGTCTCATAGGTGAACTTTTAGTAGTGCCCTTTATCACCGTACTCAATTTCAGGGCGATATCGCTAATAGTTTCGGAGATATTGAATGCTCGTGAAATATTTCGCACAGCCGCCATGTTGGATTGATGAGACGTAAGTAGTGTGTTTTGGATGGTTCAAAACCCTCCACCTCCACACCCTCCACACAAGATGGCGGCGGTGCGATATCTCTCGAACTTATGGTTGGATTTTAACAAATGAGGTGTCATTGAACTCGGGCTGACACCCCCTTTCCAATGGACAACATATCTCCACCCTAAAATAAAACATACCCCTACTAGGGGGTGAAATTGAATTTTTTAGAGAATCTCTGTTACCAATTGCAACATGTGAGAGTTTGAATGCCGATATGGATTTAAACGTTGTTCCACATAAAGTGCATATCTTCGGTGGAAAGCCACTATGAATTAGCATGCCCACTCATGGCTTTTGTAAGAGCGGATCCCTATAGATGGGTTATTGTTGACGGGTCATTGTTGGCGGGATCATTGTTGTCGAGTCCTTGTGGACGAGTCCTTGTCGACAAGTCCTTGTGGACAAGTTCTTGTGGACAAGTCCTTGTGGTCGAGTCCTTGTGGACGAGTCCTTGTGGATGAGTCCCTTTGGACTGGTCCCTATGGACTAGCCCATGCATTTATTTAAATTATGTCAAAGGGCCTAACTACATTTGTGTGTGTGTTGAACTGACGTTGTTCACTAATCCCCCACTACTATAATGTAATAACGATATGAAAGGAAAGTGATGAAATACATGTGAACACGTGTGAGATGTCATTATTAGCATTCTCCTTGTGAAACAAGTCACATCCTGTTTTGATTCATACGTGAGAAAATGCGAGTTCATGTGTAATATGATCTAACACACAGGTGTTCACATGTGCACGTGCACGATAAGAGCTAACAAGTCACAACCTGTTTTGGCAGTGGTGGGAATAAGGCTAGAGACATGTACGAGTAGTCAAATTACTCCGGCAGACAACCCCTTTCCTATGGATAGCTTATTTCCACTCAAAAATAAAATCTACCCCTACTAGGGGGTGAAATAATAATTTTTAGGTAAAAGTCGCTTTCCATGTGCAATATGTGGGAGTTTGTATGCCAATATGAAATTAAACTCGTTCCACATAAAGTGCATGCATACAACTGAATGCCGCTATGATTTATTATTTTTGTTTTTTGTTTTACGAATGCGCAATTGGGGTTTTTGTAAGAGGGCGGGCTTTTTGAATAATGATTTATAGATACGTTTTTTTTACAAATTAACCAAAGATCCAAAAACTAATAGGTCATCGGCTTTTTAATATCTTATGAACTAAGAAAGCTAGGAACTTGTATGAGGGGTCGTTGAACTAAGAAAGCTAGGAACTTGTATGAGGGGTCGTTGGACTTGTGGTGACGCCCTGTTTTTGAATGTATTATTCATTTTTTGTCAAAAGGGCCTAACTGCACTTTCGTTAATATCTCGCTAACTAATAATCAGAGAGGCTCAAGTGAGGTTTCATGGGACTCAGGATGGTCAACCCTTTTCCATGACCAACGAATTTACCCAAAATATTCAAAAAACAGCAAGGTCATTGACCTAATATTTTATAAACTAATAATCGAATATCAACATGTGAGGTGTTATAGGACATAGAATGGTCAACCCTTTCCCATGGCCAATGAATTTACCCAAAATACCCAATACATCAAGGTCATCGACCTGAGATTTTATAAACTAATAATCGGATACGAACATGTGAGATGTTTACCATGTGTGTGATGAAACATAGCTAGGTAGAGAAAGAATTAGTGTAGGCTACATGTATAGTGATTGATAAGTCTTTTACCATTGAAACTTGTTTTTCAGATCAAACTGCAGTATAGAGAGAGTATAGGTTGTAGGTATGGGTTAATAAATGACGAACGGTGTACACACAAACTCTGATTTATCGATTCAAGAATTAAGAGTAGACTATCTTTAATTGATTGGTTAAAGAGGATAGCTAAAACACAAAAATGCTCAGTGGTTACCGGGACAAGATGGTCGCTACACACACAACAAGCTTTAAATATTTGAGGCTAATAATCTATACACACACACTCGCTTGTTCTAAACTAAACTGTGTTGCTGTCAGTGCTCAGACAGTAGGCTGATGACAAAAAAATGCATTGCTATCAGAAATATAATCATTTCCGGTTGTATAATGTTACCAGCTATCCATTTTGTGTTGCAGTGTTAAGCACTTTTAGCTCTTGTACTGGTGGTCTTAACTCGATTTCCAGGTCTGATGCCTAGAACGAGTCAAACTAAGAAACAAGGGCATGGTGGTGTAGTGGTTAAGCTGTTAGCCTTTTCACTAGGGTTCTATTTCAGGTTAATATGCATGTCATAAACATATAAAACAAAACAGAGATAACGTTCAAAACTGACTACATTTGTGTCTTTCCAAATTATTACTTGGATTACAAATACAAAGGTGAACTGGGTTTGATATACAGTTAATGCTGTCCATCACACACTAGACTGTAAGAAAGCTAAAAGAGCAAAAGGCGTAGGTAGAGCAGTGGTAAAATTGCTATATGTAGAGAACTACCTAGCGGTTTTATGAACTGGCAAAGCTATATCGCATAAACAGTGCAGGATACAATCCAGCAATCAAATTTTTATCTTGTGGAACAGAGAAAATGCACTTTTACCTTGATGGATAGCGAATGAGTGCAGATGAATGACCTATGCATTAGCCTACCATAGGGTTATAACCACGAGGTGGAGGTGTGATTCTATATTTTATTGTTTAGAGACATTGCTTTTTTGTAACCAGTAGATTTAGTATTTTGTAAATATTCATTTTTGTAATTGTAAGATAGTGGAAACATTTTTTTTGTAATAGTAAATGTTAAATGTATAACTAAAAGTTATTTGGGATAAGTGTGCATGTCAAGGATAAATAGCGTGGTTGTATTTTGATTTTCAAAGACAGGTATGGTTGTGTGAATGTATGACTATAGATAGAATGATAGAGAGAGAGAGAGAGAGAGAGAGAAAGTGTGTGTGTATGTGTGTGTGTGTGTGTATGTGTGTGTGTGTGTGTAGCATTGATTGTTCAACCAAAGCAAACACGGCAAGGTAGAATGGTGGGGTAATTAATGTATATAGCAAATGGTAAATAGTATACTGTAGTTTTTTTTAACACTTGTGTTTTTTTAATGCAGCGGTAGATAGGTGTTATTTTGTAAAACAGTCTTACCTACAGTAGTAGTATTAGTATTAGTAGTAGTAGTAGGCCTATACGTTTTTAGAAACAAACAGAAAGAGAATGCACTATTGCCATGGCCGAGCACTTTCATTAAAATAATTTCAAGAAAATTTTAATCAGCAAATGTGTGTTTTACAAAACTAAACTTTCAGCATGGACTAAATCATAAACGTGTCGTCTGTGATATGAAAAAAAAATAGGAAATCCATGTTTCCATATCAACACAATTTAAAAACTTAAAACTGACATTTAAAAAATGTAAATGGGAAATTGACAAATGTGTAAACAACAAAATGGAATATTCTTGCTTCCGTATCATGAAATCCAAAAACTTTAAACTGACATTTTCAAATTGTGTACACGGAAAATTGACAAATCGCAATGTGCGAAATGTGAAAATGAAAGAAAAAAAATGAACACATGGCTATCATTATTTAAAAAAATAAAAAACCGTCGTGTTCTATCGTTAAAGTGTGAATTAAACCATATTTACTTATTTGGATCACCCGAGACTGAGTAGACCTGTTTTAGTTCTAATATACTTTTAAAATTTTATGTTAAAGCTCGAATTGAACTCAAGAGCTTTAGAGTGCCAGCTAACTATTATAACCGTTACGTCACAAAGACAACTTTACACTACTCTTAATGAACAATAATAAGAAAAAGAATAATAAATGTTGAATTTTTTTAAAGAATGAACATGATGACACTGTTTCTGTTGCACTGTCTGCTAGCTACTAGCCAGCAGCTGGGGTCTTAGAAAACGATACAGTTGACATTTTGCAATGAGATGTGACATGTTTCAATGTATAGTATTATGGGTTGCTGTTGAGTAAAAACTAATCCTGTACAAGGAAGCAAGGGTTCGAACCCCTTACCTAACATTACTATTGCCTGAACATGGCTTGACGACACTGTATTATTATGATACTCGGTACACAAACCATAGATAGAGTGTATTGTTTAAGATCACTTTCTTTCTGAACATAGCTGGAGATTGTTGATGGTCAACAATGGCATTAATATAGTAGGACGTGGGTATAGCAATTAAGAAAAAACAGACAATACACATACAATATTTTTATTTATTTAATATAAGTACATGTACAATAGTTACATTCAAAATACATTTCTTTTTTCTCTATTACTATTTAGTCCTTTTTGATTCTCTTGCATATGAAGGGTAGATAACCTTGTAGTTCACCCCCTTAAAACAACAACAACACAACCTTTTGCATAGTTTGTGATGTTGATGACTCTTGAGATGTGGAAGATGGATTAAACATAACTTTTACAGCAGGGGTTAACTGTTGCTCAATAAACACTGCACTATTTTGAGTAGCAACATTTTTTTCTTGTACTAGCTTTTTAGCATTGTCATGATTAATTGTTGACACCAACAGTGTTTCATCTGGTGCACCACATTGATGATCACTCACACTTAAGACATCACTATTTTTACTTTTCAGCGCACCTCGACACTGTTTTGAACGATGTTTTGAACAACGCCAAATAACAGTTCCATTTTTATTAGTTCGTTTTACAATATATGTATATCCTTTATAGAATGCGTATGGCATACCATTGCTATTTGTTGATACTTCCATGTCAATTGTCAAGCATGAACTAATCTCTAGCAAAGTTCACTCGATAATATAAATAATAGTTTAAAGTGAGAGGAAAAGTGGGTGCAAGAGTGGGTGCAAGAGTGGGTGTAAGAGTGGGTGCAAGAGTGGGTGCAAGAGTGGGTGCAAGAGTGGGTGCAAGAGTGGGTGCAAGAGTGGGTGCATGAGTGGGTGTAAGAGTGGGTGCAAGAGTGGGTGTAAAAGGGAGTGCAAGAGTGGGTGCAAAAGTGGGTGTCGCTTATAGTAGGCATGAATTTTACTAGAATGTGATTTGAGTAAATGTAATTTCTAAACCCAAGTAGTGAATAGTCAGTTGGTTTTGATCTATGCAAGCGTAAACATATCACATACACTGGTGATGGATATTCAAGGCTTTAAGGTCAACGAAAACAAGTACAGTATATATTTAAAGAGGTGGCTATCATTGATTGCACAACACGCGGGTTACCATATCTTTTTTCGGACTAGTGTTTTAACATTTGAAGTATTTTTTTAAACAGCAATGATGTCTTATCTGTCACACTACATTGATGATCACTCACACTTAAGACCTCACTATTTTTACTTTTTAGTTCACTTTGACACTGTTTGAAACGATGTTTTGAACAACGTCAAATAACAGTTCCATTTTATTGGTTCGTTTTGCAATATACGTATAACCTTTATAGTATGCATATGGCTTACCATAACTATTCGTTGATACTTTCATATCAATTTTCAAGCATGAAATAATCTCCAATAAATTTCGCTCGAAAATAGAAATAATAGTTTAAAGTAAGTGCAAATGTGGGTGCAAAAGTGGGTGCAAAAGTGAGTGTAAAAGTGATTGCAAAAGTGGGTGCAAAAGTGAGTGCAAAAGTGAATGTAAAAGTGAGTGCAAAAGTGGGTGTAGTTTATAGTAGGCATGATTTTTACTAGAATGTGATTTGAGTAAATGTAATTTCTAAACCCAAGTAGTGAGTAGTCAGTTGGTTTTGTTTTATGCAAGCGTAAACATGTCTCATACACTGATGATGGATACTCAAGGCTTTATGGTCAACAAAAACAAGTATATAGTTAAAGAGGTAACTATTATTGATTGCACAACACTGAATCTATTTTTGAAATTTTGACAAAGGGCCTAAGTGCACTTTTGTTAATATCTCGCGAACCAATAAGACTAGGGCATTGTATGAGTTATTGTTGGACTTTTTGCCGAAGACTGCTGGTAAACACCTATGTTCCCACGACCTTTTTAAATATGGCGGCTAACCCACGAGGGGTGATTAAAAAGTAATCCAAGCGGCGCTTGTCGATAAGCAAACCAATAATCAAAGGGGGGGGGGGTATGACAGAACTTGAGGCGATAACCCCTTTTGATTGATCCCTGTTGATTTGCCCCTTTGGACTGGTCCCCGTTGACTACTCCCTCTAGACGGGTCCTTTTTGAAGGGAGTCATTTTTGACGGGGCCCTGCTGACGGGTCACTGTGGACGGGTCCCTGTTGATAGGTCCGTTTGACTAATCCCTTTGGACCCGTCCCTTTGGACTGATCCCTATGGGTTGACCCATGCATTTAGCCAAAGCTAAAAGCTAAAAGCTAAAAGCTAAAAGAGCAAAAGGCGTAGGTAGAGCAGTGGTAAAATTGCTATATGTAGAGAACTACCTAGCGGTTTTATGAACTGGCAAAGCTATATCGCATAAACAGTGCAGGATACAATCCAGCAATCAAATTTGTATCTTGTGGAACAGAGAAAATGCACTTTTACCTTGATGGATAGCGAATGAGTGCAGATGAATGACCTATGCATTAGCCTACCATAGGGTTATAACCACGAGGTGGAGGTGTGATTCTATATTTTATTGTTTAGAGACATTGCTTTTTTGTAACCAGTAGATTTAGTATTTTGTAAATATTCATTTTTGTAATTGTAAGATAGTGGAAACATTTTTTTTGTAATAGTAAATGTTAAATGTATAACTAAAAGTTATTTGGGATAAGTGTGCATGTCAAGGATAAATAGCGTGGTTGTATTTTGATTTTCAAAGACAGGTATGGTTGTGTGAATGTATGACTATAGATAGAATGATAGAGAGAGAGAGAGAGAGAAAGTGTGTGTGTATGTGTGTGTGTGTGTGTATGTGTGTGTGTGTGTGTAGCATTGATTGTTCAACCAAAGCAAACACGGCAAGGTAGAATGGTGGGTTAATTAATGTATATAGCAAATGGTAAATAGTATACTGTAGTTTTTTTTAACACTTGTGTTTTTTTAATGCAGCGGTAGATAGGTGTTATTTTGTAAAACAGTCTTACCTACAGTAGTAGTATTAGTATTAGTAGTAGTAGTAGGCCTATACGTTTTTAGAAACAAACAGAAAGAGAATGCACTATTGCCATGGCCGAGCACTTTCATTAAAATAATTTCAAGAAAATTTTAATCAGCAAATGTGTGTTTTACAAAACTAAACTTTCAGCATGGACTAAATCATAAACGTGTCGTCTGTGATATGAAAAAAAAAAAATAGGAAATCCATGTTTCCATATCAACACAATTTAAAAACTTAAAACTGACATTTAAAAAATGTAAATGGGAAATTGACAAATGTGTAAACAACAAAATGGAATATTCTTGCTTCCGTATCATGAAATCCAAAAACTTTAAACTGACATTTTCAAATTGTGTACACGGAAAATTGACAAATCGCAATGTGCGAAATGTGAAAATGAAAGAAAAAAAATGAACACATGGCTATCATTATTTAAAAAAATAAAAAACCGTCGTGTTCTATCGTTAAAGTGTGAATTAAACCATATTTACTTATTTGGATCACCCGAGACTGAGTAGACCTGTTTTAGTTCTAATATACTTTTAAAATTTTATGTTAAAGCTCGAATTGAACTCAAGAGCTTTAGAGTGCCAGCTAACTATTATAACCGTTACGTCACAAAGACAACTTTACACTACTCTTAATGAACAATAATAAGAAAAAGAATAATAAATGTTGAATTTTTTTAAAGAATGAACATGATGACACTGTTTCTGTTGCACTGTCTGCTAGCTACTAGCCAGCAGCTGGGGTCTTAGAAAACGATACAGTTGACATTTTGCAATGAGATGTGACATGTTTCAATGTATAGTATTATGGGTTGCTGTTGAGTAAAAACTAATCCTGTACAAGGAAGCAAGGGTTCGAACCCCTTACCTAACATTACTATTGCCTGAACATGGCTTGACGACACTGTATTATTATGATACTCGGTACACAAACCATAGATAGAGTGTATTGTTTAAGATCACTTTCTTTCTGAACATAGCTGGAGATTGTTGATGGTCAACAATGGCATTAATATAGTAGGACGTGGGTATAGCAATTAAGAAAAAACAGACAATACACATACAATATTTTTATTTATTTAATATAAGTACATGTACAATAGTTACATTCAAAATACATTTCTTTTTTCTCTATTACTATTTAGTCCTTTTTGATTCTCTTGCATATGAAGGGTAGATAACCTTGTAGTTCACCCCCTTAAAACAACAACAACACAACCTTTTGCATAGTTTGTGATGTTGATGACTCTTGAGATGTGGAAGATGGATTAAACATAACTTTTACAGCAGGGGTTAACTGTTGCTCAATAAACACTGCACTATTTTGAGTAGCAACATTTTTTTCTTGTACTAGCTTTTTAGCATTGTCATGATTAATTGTTGACACCAACAGTGTTTCATCTGGTGCACCACATTGATGATCACTCACACTTAAGACATCACTATTTTTACTTTTCAGCGCACCTCGACACTGTTTTGAACGATGTTTTGAACAACGCCAAATAACAGTTCCATTTTTATTAGTTCGTTTTACAATATATGTATATCCTTTATAGAATGCGTATGGCATACCATTGCTATTTGTTGATACTTCCATGTCAATTGTCAAGCATGAACTAATCTCTAGCAAAGTTCACTCGATAATATAAATAATAGTTTAAAGTGAGAGGAAAAGTGGGTGCAAGAGTGGGTGCAAGAGTGGGTGCAAGAGTGGGTGTAAGAGTGGGTGCAAGAGTGGGTGTAAGAGTGGGTGCAAGAGTGGGTGCAAGAGTGGGTGCATGAGTGGGTGTAAGAGTGGGTGCAAGAGTGGGTGTAAAAGGGAGTGCAAGAGTGGGTGCAAAAGTGGGTGTCGCTTATAGTAGGCATGAATTTTACTAGAATGTGATTTGAGTAAATGTAATTTCTAAACCCAAGTAGTGAATAGTCAGTTGGTTTTGATCTATGCAAGCGTAAACATATCACATACACTGGTGATGGATATTCAAGGCTTTAAGGTCAACGAAAACAAGTACAGTATATATTTAAAGAGGTGGCTATCATTGATTGCACAACACACGGGTTACCATATCTTTTTTCGGACTAGTGTTTTAACATTTGAAGTATTTTTTTAAACAGCAATGATGTCTTATCTGTCACACTACATTGATGATCACTCACACTTAAGACCTCACTATTTTTACTTTTTAGTTCACTTTGACACTGTTTGAAACGATGTTTTGAACAACGTCAAATAACAGTTCCATTTTATTGGTTCGTTTTGCAATATACGTATAACCTTTATAGTATGCATATGGCTTACCATAACTATTCGTTGATACTTTCATATCAATTTTCAAGCATGAAATAATCTCCAATAAATTTCGCTCGAAAATAGAAATAATAGTTTAAAGTAAGTGCAAATGTGGGTGCAAAAGTGGGTGCAAAAGTGAGTGTAAAAGTGAGTGCAAAAGTGGGTGCAAAAGTGAGTGCAAAAGTGAATGTAAAAGTGAGTGCAAAAGTGGGTGTAGTTTATAGTAGGCATGATTTTTACTAGAATGTGATTTGAGTAAATGTAATTTCTAAACCCAAGTAGTGAGTAGTCAGTTGGTTTTGTTTTATGCAAGCGTAAACATGTCTCATACACTGATGATGGATACTCAAGGCTTTATGGTCAACAAAAACAAGTATATAGTTAAAGAGGTAACTATTATTGATTGCACAACACTGAATCTATTTTTGAAATTTTGACAAAGGGCCTAAGTGCACTTTTGTTAATATCTCGCGAACCAATAAGACTAGGGCATTGTATGAGTTATTGTTGGACTTTTTGCCGAAGACTGCTGGTAAACACCTATGTTCCCACGACCTTTTTAAATATGGCGGCTAACCCACGAGGGGTGATTAAAAAGTAATCCAAGCGGCGCTTGTCGATAAGCAAACCAATAATCAAAGGGGGGGAGGGGGTATGACAGAACTTGAGGCGATAACCCCTTTTGATTGATCCCTGTTGATTTGCCCCTTTGGACTGGTCCCCGTTGACTACTCCCTCTAGACGGGTCCTTTTTGAAGGGAGTCATTTTTGACGGGGCCCTGCTGACGGGTCACTGTGGACGGGTCCCTGTTGATAGGTCCGTTTGACTAATCCCTTTGGACCCGTCCCTTTGGACTGATCCCTATGGGTTGACCCATGCATTTAGCCAAATTATGTCAAAGGGACGGGTCCAAAGGGATTAGTCAAACGGACCTATCAACAGGGACCCGTCCACAGTGACCCGTCAGCAGGTCCCCGTCAAAAATGACTCCCTTCAAAAAGGACCCGTCTAGAGGGAGTAGTCAACGGGGACCAGTCCAAAGGGGAAAATCAACAGGGATCAATCAAAAGGGGTTATCGCCTCAAGTTCTGTCATACCCCCCCCCCCTTTGATTATTGGTTTGCTTATCGACAAGCGCCGCTTGGATTACTTTTTATCACCCCTCGTGGGTTAGCCGCCATATTTAAAAAGGTCGTGGGAACATAGGTGTTTACCAGCAGTCTTCGGCAAAAAGTCCAACAATAACTCATACAATGCCCTAGTCTTATTGGTTCGCGAGATATTAACAAAAGTGCACTTAGGCCCTTTGTCAAAATTTCAAAAATAGATTCAGTGTTGTGCAATCAATAATAGTTACCTCTTTAACTATATACTTGTTTTTGTTGACCATAAAGCCTTGAGTATCCATCATCAGTGTATGAGACATGTTTACGCTTGCATAAAACAAAACCAACTGACTACTCACTACTTGGGTTTAGAAATTACATTTACTCAAATCACATTCTAGTAAAAATCATGCCTACTATAAACTACACCCACTTTTGCACTCACTTTTACATTCACTTTTGCACTCACTTTTGCACCCACTTTTGCACCCACATTTGCACTTACTTTAAACTATTATTTCTATTTTCGAGCGAAATTTATTGGAGATTATTTCATGCTTGAAAATTGATATGAAAGTATCAACGAATAGTTATGGTAAGCCATATGCATACTATAAAGGTTATACGTATATTGCAAAACGAACCAATAAAATGGAACTGTTATTTGACGTGGTTCAAAACATCGTTTCAAACAGTGTCAAAGTGAACTAAAAAGTAAAAATAGTGAGGTCTTAAGTGTGAGTGATCATCAATGTAGTGTGACAGATAAGACATCATTGCTGTTTAAAAAAATACTTCAAATGTTAAAACACTAGTCCGAAAAAAGATATGGTATCCCGCGTGTTGTGCAATCAATGATAGCCACCTCTTTAAATATATACTGTACTTGTTTTCGTTGACCTTAAAGCCTTGAATATCCATCACCAGTGTATGTGATATGTTTACGCTTGCATAGATCAAAACCAACTGACTATTCGCTACTTGGGTTTAGAAATTACATTTACTCAAATCACATTCTAGTAAAATTCATGCCTACTATAAGCGACACCCACTTTTGCACCCACTCTTGCACTCCCTTTTACACCCACTCTTGCACCCACTCTTGCACCCACTCTTACACCCACTCTTGCACCCACTCTTGCACCCACTCTTACACCCACTCTTGCACCCACTCTTGCACCCACTCTTGCACCCACTCTTGCACCCACTTTTCCTCTCACTTTAAACTATTATTTATATTATCGAGTGAACTTTGCTAGAGATTAGTTCATGCTTGACAATTGACATGGAAGTATCAACAAATAGCAATGGTATGCCATACGCATTCTATAAAGGATATACATATATTGTAAAACGAACTAATAAAAATGGAACTGTTATTTGGCGTTGTTCAAAACATCGTTCAAAACAGTGTCGAGGTGCGCTGAAAAGTAAAAATAGTGATGTCTTAAGTGTGAGTGATCATCAATGTGGTGCACCAGATGAAACACTGTTGGTGTCAACAATTAATCATGACAATGCTAAAAAGCTAGTACAAAAAAAAAATGTTGCTACTCAAAATAGTGCAGTGTTTATTGAGCAACAGTTAACCCCTGCTGTAAAAGTTATGTTTAATCCATCTTCCACATCTCAAGAGTCATCAACATCACAAGCATGTGAGATTTTCGAAGTGAAATGCCATGTCCTGTGGTTCGGATTCCACGTAACAAGGAGGTCCCGTGGCTCATGATCTCAAGATTAACGGTCACGTTAAACTACAAGCTTCCTTTCCTTCCTTTTTCAACATCACAAACTATGCAAAAGGTTGTGTTGTTGTTGTTTTAAGGGGGTGAACTACAAGGTTATCTACCCTTCATATGCAAGAGAATCAAAAAGGACTAAATAGTAATAGAGAAAAAAGAAATGTATTTTGAATGTAACTATTGTACATGTACTTATATTAAATAAATAAAAATATTGTATGTGTATTGTCTGTTTTTTCTTAATTGCTATACCCACGTCCTACTATATTAATGCCATTGTTGACCATCAACAATCTCCAGCTATGTTCAGAAAGAAAGTGATCTTAAACAATACACTCTATCTATGGTTTGTGTACCGAGTATCATAATAATACAGTGTCGTCAAGCCATGTTCAGGCAATAGTAATGTTAGGTAAGGGGTTCGAACCCTTGCTTCCTTGTACAGGATTAGTTTTTACTCAACAGCAACCCATAATACTATACATTGAAACATGTCACATCTCATTGCAAAATGTCAACTGTATCGTTTTCTAAGACCCCAGCTGCTGGCTAGTAGCTAGCAGACAGTGCAACAGAAACAGTGTCATCATGTTCATTCTTTAAAAAAATTCAACATTTATTATTCTTTTTCTTATTATTGTTCATTAAGAGTAGTGTAAAGTTGTCTTTGTGACGTAACGGTTATAATAGTTAGCTGGCACTCTAAAGCTCTTGAGTTCAATTCGAGCTTTAACATAAAATTTTAAAAGTATATTAGAACTAAAACAGGTCTACTCAGTCTCGGGTGATCCAAATAAGTAAATATGGTTTAATTCACACTTTAACGATAGAACACGACGGTTTTTTATTTTTTTAAATAATGATAGCCATGTGTTCATTTTTTTTCTTTCATTTTCACATTTCGCACATTGCGATTTGTCAATTTTCCGTGTACACAATTTGAAAATGTCAGTTTAAAGTTTTTGGATTTCATGATACGGAAGCAAGAATATTCCATTTTGTTGTTTACACATTTGTCAATTTCCCATTTACATTTTTTAAATGTCAGTTTTAAGTTTTTAAATTGTGTTGATATGGAAACATGGATTTCCTATTTTTTTTTTCATATCACAGACGACACGTTTATGATTTAGTCCATGCTGAAAGTTTAGTTTTGTAAAACACACATTTGCTGATTAAAATTTTCTTGAAATTATTTTAATGAAAGTGCTCGGCCATGGCAATAGTGCATTCTCTTTCTGTTTGTTTCTAAAAACGTATAGGCCTACTACTACTACTAATACTAATACTACTACTGTAGGTAAGACTGTTTTACAAAATAACACCTATCTACCGCTGCATTAAAAAAACACAAGTGTTAAAAAAAACTACAGTATACTATTTACCATTTGCTATATACATTAATTAACCCACCATTCTACCTTGCCGTGTTTGCTTTGGTTGAACAATCAATGCTACACACACACACACACATACACACACACACACACATACACACACACTTTCTCTCTCTCTCTCTCTCTCTCTCTCTCTCTCTCTATCATTCTATCTATAGTCATACATTCACACAACCATACCTGTCTTTGAAAATCAAAATACAACCACGCTATTTATCCTTGACATGCACACTTATCCCAAATAACTTTTAGTTATACATTTAACATTTACTATTACAAAAAAAAATGTTTCCACTATCTTACAATTACAAAAATGAATATTTACAAAATACTAAATCTACTGGTTACAAAAAAGCAATGTCTCTAAACAATAAAATATAGAATCACACCTCCACCTCGTGGTTATAACCCTATGGTAGGCTAATGCATAGGTCATTCATCTGCACTCATTCGCTATCCATCAAGGTAAAAGTGCATTTTCTCTGTTCCACAAGATAAAAATTTGATTGCTGGATTGTATCCTGCACTGTTTATGCGATATAGCTTTGCCAGTTCATAAAACCGCTAGGTAGTTCTCTACATATAGCAATTTTACCACTGCTCTACCTACGCCTTTTGCTCTTTTAGCTTTCTTACAGTCTAGTGTGTGATGGACAGCATTAACTGTATATCAAACCCAGTTCACCTTTGTATTTGTAATCCAAGTAATAATTTGGAAAGACACAAATGTAATCAGTTTTGAACGTTATCTCTGTTTTGTTTTATATGTTTATGACATGCATATTAACCTGAAATAGAACCCTAGTGAAAAGGCTAACAGCTTAACCACTACACCACCATGCCCTTGTTTCTTAGTTTGACTCGTTCTAGGCATCAGACCTGGAAATCGAGTTAAGACCACCAGTACAAGAGCTAAAAGTGCTTAACACTGCAACACAAAATGGATAGCTGGTAACATTATACAACCGGAAATGATTATATTTCTGATAGCAATGCATTTTTTGTCATCAGCCTACTGTCTGAGCACTGACAGCAACACAGTTTAGTTTAGAACAAGCGAGTGTGTGTGTATAGATTATTAGCCTCAAATATTTAAAGCTTGTTGTGTGTGTAGCGACCATCTTGTCCCGGTAACCACTGAGCATTTTTGTGTTTTAGCTATCCTCTTTAACCAATCAATTAAAGATAGTCTACTCTTAATTCTTGAATCGATAAATCAGAGTTTGTGTGTACACCGTTCGTCATTTATTAACCCATACCTACAACCTATACTCTCTCTATACTGCAGTTTGATCTGAAAAACAAGTTTCAATGGTAAAAGACTTATCAATCACTATACATGTAGCCTACACTAATTCTTTCTCTACCTAGCTATGTTTCATCACACACATGGTAAACATCTCACATGTTCGTATCCGATTATTAGTTTATAAAATCTCAGGTCGATGACCTTGATGTATTGGGTATTTTGGGTAAATTCATTGGCCATGGGAAAGGGTTGACCATTCTATGTCCTATAACACCTCACATGTTGATATTCGATTATTAGTTTATAAAATATTAGGTCAATGACCTTGCTGTTTTTTGAATATTTTGGGTAAATTCGTTGGTCATGGAAAAGGGTTGACCATCCTGAGTCCCATGAAACCTCACTTGAGCCTCTCTGATTATTAGTTAGCGAGATATTAACGAAAGTGCAGTTAGGCCCTTTTGACAAAAAATGAATAATACATTCAAAAACAGGGCGTCACCACAAGTCCAACGACCCCTCATACAAGTTCCTAGCTTTCTTAGTTCAACGACCCCTCATACAAGTTCCTAGCTTTCTTAGTTCATAAGATATTAAAAAGCCGATGACCTATTAGTTTTTGGATCTTTGGTTAATTTGTAAAAAAAACGTATCTATAAATCATTATTCAAAAAGCCCGCCCTCTTACAAAAACCCCAATTGCGCATTCGTAAAACAAAAAACAAAAATAATAAATCATAGCGGCATTCAGTTGTATGCATGCACTTTATGTGGAACGAGTTTAATTTCATATTGGCATACAAACTCCCACATATTGCACATGGAAAGCGACTTTTACCTAAAAATTATTATTTCACCCCCTAGTAGGGGTAGATTTTATTTTTGAGTGGAAATAAGCTATCCATAGGAAAGGGGTTGTCTGCCGGAGTAATTTGACTACTCGTACATGTCTCTAGCCTTATTCCCACCACTGCCAAAACAGGTTGTGACTTGTTAGCTCTTATCGTGCACGTGCACATGTGAACACCTGTGTGTTAGATCATATTACACATGAACTCGCATTTTCTCACGAATGAATCAAAACAGGATGTGACTTGTTTCACAAGGAGAATGCTAATAATGACATCTCACACGTGTTCACATGTATTTCATCACTTTCCTTTCATATCGTTATTACATTATAGTAGTGGGGGATTAGTGAACAACGTCAGTTCAACACACACACAAATGTAGTTAGGCCCTTTGACATAATTTAAATAAATGCATGGGCTAGTCCATAGGGACCAGTCCAAAGGGACTCATCCACAAGGACTCGTCCACAAGGACCTGTCAACAAGGACTCGACCACAAGGACTTGTCCACAAGAACTTGTCCACAAGGACTCGTCCACAAGGACTTGTCGACAAGGACTCGTCCACAAGGACTCGACAACAATGATCCCGCCAACAATGACCCGTCAACAATAACCCATCTATAGGGATCCGCTCCCCCACCCTCTTACAAAAGCCATGAGTGGGCATGCTAATTCATAGTGGCTTTCCACTGAAGATATGCACTTTATGTGGAACAACGTTTAAATCCATATCGGCATTCAAACTCTCACAGGTTGCAATTGGTAACAGAGATTCTCTAAAAAATTCAATTTCACCCCCTAGTAGGGGTAGGTTTTATTTTAGGGTGGAGATATGTTGTCCATTGGAAAGGGGGTGTCAGCCCGAGTTCAATGACACCTCATTTGTTAAAATCCAACCATAAGTTCGAGAGATATCGCACCGCCGCCATCTTGTGTGGAGGGTGTGGAGGTGGAGGGTTTTGAACCATCCAAAACACACTACTGACGTAACAAAATTTGAAGGACACGGTCGAGGTCGCCGGGAATAGCGCCATGAACTTACCGAGTTTCATTGAAATCGCTCCAGCCGTTTAGATTTTATTAGGGGGACACACACACACACACCTCACACACACGGACAAAAGGTGATCTCATAAGCCTATTTTTTCAAAATTGAAAATAGGCTAAAAATCAAGCAGTTCATTAAAATGGTAATGTTAATCCAGTTCGCGGATTTTCTAAATAACTGGAAATTTATTCAAATAATGCCAAATTACTAAATTAAATAAAACTGTGGAATTATCCCTACATCTAAATCAATTAACTATCGGTAACTTCAATTTATGAAATAAATGCGGGCGCCCATGGTGGCCACTCTAAAACTAGAGAAATTGAAAAGCAAGAAAGAAAAATTCTCGGGAATTTATAGTTCCACGAGAGATAATGGAAAGGGGATTAAAACGAGGACTCCGGACCTCTATTCCTTAACTGATATGTTTAGACCTACTGATGCCGTGCGCAAGAGGCGCCTGAAATTCGATGGCCATATCTATAAAATGAACAGCGACAAACTAACCAAAAGATTATTTAAAGTAATCAATTCAAAGAAGGTTAAAATAACCTGGCTAATAGAAACTAAGAAATAAACATCACAGATGACATCACAGAAAAGTGTGTTACCTTTAGTACAACAGTACGCAAGCACAAATTCATGGAGAAACCTAAAATGAAAACTGGTAGAAAGTGATCCATAGAACGCAAGGTGCAACACAGTGCATTCATGAAGAAATTTTGGGAGGATAACAAGGCAACTACCAAGTTCAAACGCGCTCTTTGAATGGGCATAACGGATAATAATAATAATAATAATAATACAGTAATAATAATAATATCTGAGTGTGATCAAGCCATTGCCGATCGCCGAATCGCATTCCAAAAATATAATAGCAGTAGATCACCAGGAACCCTGGGACACTTCCTCGACATCCGCAAACAGACAAACAAGACTATCAGGAAAGTCAAGCGTGATTATATCACTGAGCAACTGAAGTCCATGGAGAATGATTTCAGAAACTCCGATAGTCGGAATTTCTACAGGACCTTCTCGAATAATATTAAGGGTTATGTCCCGCCAAATTTAACCTTTAGGAAATAGGATGGAAAACTGGCATTTACTAATCGTGAAAATAGCGATGAACTTGCACGCTACTTTTCTGGGATCCTTAACTGTCCCGAACCACCTGAACGTTTTTTGCATATGACCCCAGAACACGTCAAGCCAGACGCTGATCCACCAACACAAGAAGAAATCACTCGCCATATCAAAAAACTCAAGAATGTAAAGCCAGCAGGAGTAGACGGAATTATCGCGGAAATGCTGAAAAATCTTGGACCACGATCACTGCAGGAAATTACACAGAGAGCCCGTATTCGTTCATGATGGTGATTATTTTTATGCAAGAGTTGGTAACGTGAGTGAGAGAATCTCTGAATGCATCTAGGAAGATGCAGTTGTAGTTTTGACTTCATTGGAAGATCGTCAATATTTGTTTTACCATGATTAGAGAAGGTATTCTTTAATGTGCATATTTGAATTTACCACATCCAGTATTTCTGCGTAATTTGCCAATGAGAAATTACCTAATATTATTAATTTTGTACTTGAGACTATGGTATGACACTGCGGAAATGCAGGAGTAATGTCGAGAGATACTCAACGACTCGACTAGTCTCGAAGCCAGTCCACCCGCTTCCGGGAAGAAAGCATTCTCTCTCATCTTCTAAGTCTAGCACCGCACGTGTGTAACACGCGGATGCACCAGTCCGGTCAAGGGACCGATGAGAATTCATAAAAGTGAAGGAATCAATCCATTGGAAACGTCATCCAGTTTATTTTATCGCACGATGTGTGCCTAGTGAAAATCGAGTGAAGTTATTGCTAAGTGAGCATGCAAATACTGTGAAAAACTACGATAATCCAACCAGACACATGGCCGATCTTCGTGCCATCCATAAATTTGAGTGTCTGTGTTTTAAATAGTGCAAGTGTAATATTTCACACCAGTGAAAATTGCTAATAATAATCCACGCTGTGTGAAGTCACGATTTTCTTGAGCGACAGATGTCGACGATTTAAGTTGATAAAAGTTTTCACAACGAGTGATAGTGAAAGTGAGTCGACACGCGTTTGTGTCCAGTAGAGCCTGTGAAACAGACATGGCCATTTTTTGTAGAAAATTATCAAGTGTAGTAGCTGTGTTTGTCTGTGAAACCACGATAGAAGCAGTGAATTTCTTGTGGAAATTGATAACGCCTACACGATGTACGAGATCCACCTAGAGAGAACAATATCATCACCGTTCACCTGTTGGTGAAAATGGCTTAGACACCTGATGAGAGAGAGACCGAGCACCATAATCGCACAATAAAATGGAAGCGGAAGAACGCAGAATAATGTCTCTGTACGAGCGCTGGAGGTTTTGCCCACGCTCAAAATGGAAGGATTTACCCCTCAATTATTCCTGTTGGAATGAGGTGAGCTACCATTGTTCTTCACCGTGAGTTCTAATTAATATTTTTTGTAAGGTCTTTGGTGGAGTAGTTTTAACGATCGTACTTCTATTCACAGTAATCTAGGTAGGACTTATTTTAGTGGGTTTCTTTTAGTTTACCGTCTATGGTAATTTTTAATTTTTCCATGCACATCGCAGCGTACGTTTCCAATACATTTCCAAGCAAGAATTAGTCACCTGATTAATGTGTGCTTTCTCACACGGTGCATAAAATGTTATTTTGAAGTTCACTTTGAACTAACCAATTGTGTCATTAATTTAACGGAGCAGTAATTTTGTTAATTAATCAGCTGTTGGGACAGGTATCAAATGGGAGGAGACCGAACGGAGGCCGGGATAAGCTTCCAAATTCATCTTCATGATGAAGCAGGGCACTCACTTGTCCTTAGGATAAGAAATTGTCCTTAAAGGCGGAGGAACCAATAACAATTGGTCAACGGCATGGGAATGTGGAAGGCAACGGGAAACCACCACATTATCTTCCCCAGGATAATCTTTAGCATGACTGGACAATCTAAAGCCAAGGCCCCTAGTCCCCGGCAGCCCTTAAGTGGGTAGGGGGTGCTAAGAATCTCCGGGCCAGTCATGAAAAGGATAGCCACTTGGAATGTCCGCAGTTTATTTCAAAGTGAAAAGACTCACAATTCCATCAGAGAAATGGAAAGACTAAAAGTTGACATCCTTGGAATTAGTGAGATGCGCTGGCCTAATTCTAGAAAATGTAACGTCAATGGTTACCAGGTATATTATGCAGGTAATGACAATCCCCACCATTATAATGGTGTAGGGTTCATATTGCACCCAGATATTACTGCGACAGTGAAGACCTTTGCACCTGTGTCCGATAGGGTAATTTTTCTACAATTCAATGCAAAACCGATATTACTGAATATTATCCAGGAGTATGCTCCAACTTGTGATGCATCAGATGAAAACATCGAAGCGTTCTACACCCAAGTCAAAACGGCCTTGTCTTTCACCAAACCGCATGAGATTACCATTGTGATGGGCGATTTCAATGACAAGGTAGGTCATGGTCGACGCGCTGATATAGTGGGTAATTTTGATTTGGGAGTGGTAATGATGTAGGTGATCGATTGGTCCAGCTTTGCCAAAAGGAGGAGTTCATCATAGCAAACACTCATTTTCAGCTTCCTCCACGTCGTCTTTACACATGGATCTCAAACATCGACAATAATGTCAGGAATCAAATTGATTATATCCTCGTCAATAAGCGATTCAGAAATTCCTTAAAAAGTGTGAAGACATATCCTGGTGCTGATATTAACTCCGATCATAATGTTTTGTTAGCCACAATGAATTTGAACTTGAAAAAATATCACCCAGTGAGGCACAGCAATCATTTTGCGATCCATAAGCTCCAAGACCCTGTATTGAGAAATGATGTCCAAACAGCATTGAGTACAAAACTAGATTATATCCAGTCGAACAAGGATACACATAATATTGAAGACACTTGGAACCAATTCAAATCCGCAGTGAATGAAGTGTGTCGAGAAAAGCTACAGACTACGGAGAGTAGGAAAAGCAAACCTTGGATGACAGATAAAATTCTACAATTGATCGATTGCAGAAGACCTTTCAAGAATAATGACCCAATAAAGTACAGAGAATTGCAGAAATTAATACGAAAGGAAATCCGTACTGCCAAAGAACAACACCTTTCAAAGGAATGTAGCGAAATAGAAGAACTGTGTGCAAAGCATGACTCGTTCAACATGTATAAAAAGGTTAAGCAAGCAGCTGGGATTTATAAGAGCAGAGGGATTGGGATTCTCAAAAATAGATATGGCATCGTTCTCCCTAGTACTGAAGAGAAGTTGACAGAATGTAAGGACTACATTGAAACTCTATTCGAAGACAACAGAAGTGTTGATCATGGTATTCGAACGGGCGATGGCATAGACATTACAAGAGCTGAAATTGAACATGCCATAACAATATCGAGGAGTGGAAAGGCTCCAGGTCCAGATGAATTGCACATTGAAATACTAAAGCTTCTCAAGGATGAACGATCTCTTTCCTTGCTGGTAGGTTTGTTCAATAACATCTATCGAAGTGGATACATACCACAGATTGGCTCAAATCAACTTTTATACCGATTCCCAAAAAGACCAATGCAACGTGCTGCAATGACTATAGAATGATCAGTTTAATGAGTCATGCCCTGAAGTTATTCCTTAAAATCCAGCACTTAAGGTTATATCATAAATGTGGGGAAAACATTGGTGGCACACAGTTTGGATTCAGAAGTGGTTTCGGAACTCGGGAGGCATTGCTCAGTCTTCAGGTGTTGATTCAACGATGCCGTGATGTTCGTGTCGATGTTTACATGTGTTTCATCGATTATGAACACGATAAAATGTTGAACATTTTATGTGACCTGGGACTAGATGGACGTGACATCCGATTAATTAGAAATCTGTACTGGAATCAACGTGCTGCTGTACGTGTTGATGGTCAGCTGTCTGAAGAAGTATCGATTAGGAAGGGAGTTCGCCAGGTTGCATTCTTTCTCCACTCCTCTTCAACATCTATTCTGAAAAGATTTTCCAAGATGCTCTTGGTGGAAAGTCTCAAGGAGTAGTAGTAAATGGATCTATCATTAATAACATCCGATATGCTGATGACACTGTCATCCTTGCAACAAGTATGGATGATCTACCAACACTACTGAATTCTACTTCTGAAGAGAGTAACGCCATGGGATTACATTTAAATGTACAAAAAACTAAGTGGATGGTTGTTAGTAGAAACAAAGATGAAATTCAGGGCATTCTTACACTTGGTAATGAAAGATTTGGAAGGGTTTCATCATATAAATATTTAGGATGTCAAATCAATGATAACTGGGACTTAAATCAAGAAATTCGCTGTAGAATTGAGCAGGCCAGAAGTTCTTTCATGAAAATGAGAAACGTTTTGATCAGCAGCGATTTAAGTCTGTCATTACGCACACGACTGCTTCGATGCTACGTTTTTAGTGTCCTGCTCTATGGAGTTGAATCATGGACACCTACCGAGGTTTTAAATAAGAAACTGACAGCATTTGAAATGTGGACGTATCGCAGGATTTTAAGGATATCATGGTCAGCTAAAGTCACAAATGTGGAAGTACTGCGGCGTATGAACAAAGACTTGGAAATTCTCAGTATCATTAAAAGGAGAAAAGTAGAATACTTTGGTCATTTTATGCGCAACAACAAATACCACCTCTTGCAATTAATTATCCAAGGGAAGATTGATGGCATTAGGGGTCCAGGACGCAGACGAATATCCTGGCTAAAGAACTTAAGCCAGTGGTTTGGACTAAATACAGTCTCACTGTTTAGAACAGCAATGGACAAACAGCAGATCATGCTACTGATCGCCAATGTTCTTGGAGGACGAGGCACTTGAAGAAGAAGAATCAGCTGTTGCTGAAGTCTTTATTTTAAGCTCCTTTATTTTGTAAAATGTGAAGCACGCCACTGAACAGGCGTATCCTCTTCTGGGAGAGTTTACCCATTTACCTATTTTTGAATAAATACATTTTTGTTTGAGAGTGAAAAATCTACCACTAGACTCGAGATGAATCAATTGTCAATGTGAAGGAGTGTAATATATTTCTGTTAGTACTCCTAATCCCGTTCACACTAGTAACGTATCATTTACAACTAACGCCACTGTTTTATATGGGGTGAATGTTTATTTCATACATTTGAAGTGCCTAGAATGCACGGATTTAATTTTTGACAAACCTGCCGTGAGTATGATATCTTCCAAACACCTTAGTACGAGTGGAATAGTTCTCGTCTTGTATGCTTTGCTTTGTCCAAGCAAGCATATCATTGTCCATTATTTTTTGACTACTATTACTACATCACGAACATTACAATGAGTGTTATATTATAAACTGCAAGTGTAGGATCATTCTTTGAACATTTTTGTGAATCCAATATGCTAATGAAACGAACACTTTAGATTTTTCTGTTAGCCAAAGCAGCTCGTAACAGTTTGAGAATGAACAAATGTCATTTACTTGTGAGGACAAGTGTCTTCAAGTTTACGCGCAGAATTGCCAACCCATAATCCCAGATGAGACAAGACTTTTGACAGTTAAAATGCTAATGCTTTTATAAATGATTCATTCTGAATAAGCCAGTTTTTATAAGCTTGTTAAAACTAGGTCAAGTTCACAGCCATGTTTATGAATGCAATGATACTGTGTGACAGTAGGTCACCCATTCGATTCTCGATCTTCGCATGTGTTGTGAGCGGAGAACATTCGGAAAGGTTTTTGTTGTTCAACATATTGGAGTTGTCTTGTGACACTGATTGACATATTTTGAGGCTATGAGAATTTTTGCTCACATGTTGTGTACTTTTTTTTGCCGTGTTTTCATACACGATGATGGGGTGGTTGCTTATATTTTTGAGGTTGCCGGCCTTGTTTCAAAGCTGAGCGCTTGACGGCCCGAGGTACCTGATGTGATTCCGGCGAACACACAGTGTTACTTGAGTATGGTTTTTGAGCTTTTTGACAGCTCGGAGTAGGCATGTTCGCGTGTACTTGGGTGTACACAAGTGGTTATCCACTAGTTAGGAAGCCGTACACATGGTCAATCCGGATAATTAATGAATCTTAAACCAACGACAACTAATAATCATCAATTAAATAAGAAGAAGTAATTAACTTAAAGAAATGCTATAATTCTCGTTAATCACTAAACGCTTTTTTAACTTCGATCCTGGTTTATAACTCGCTGACCATTGTACTGAGCTGTATAGATTTATTCTTCGTTAGTTTAAGCTTTTAGCAGCTGACACGTTCGACTGACAGGGATTTGGTGTACCCTGAGTTTCTCAACACGTGGATCGTGAACCATGTAATTTTGTTCTACTGTTAACGAACAGTATTTTCAGTTTGTAGCTTACACATTATAGATGACCGATGGAAACTAACAGTAACCATCAAGCGGTAGGCAGGACTTATACGAATACTCTTGTGTGTGATATTTATTTATTGATTGTTTTGTATACCCATATTCCCATCTTTCTTCTACTACTTGTAGACCTTTAGTTGTACGGTTGATTGTAAATTATTTGTGTTGTAAAAGATGACTGTAAATCAATCTAGATCTTTTGTTTAGTTTGTTATACTACTAATGCTTCTCACCGTAGGTTAGTTTAAATGAGGATTAGTTTAGATCACTTAAAATTAAACGTAAATACGGGATGGTCACAGTTTACTTTGTTGATTTTTCTGTCATGTTTGACAACTTGCCAACATGAGGTTTCACTTGGAAACATCATGCCTTGTTCATTATAACTTTGATTAAAATCCTTTGTATCATTTCCCAAGCTTTGCTAGTGTTTCTGACAGTATTTAGGACCAATCGTGAGGGGTTAATTTTTGAGAGTTAATAATTGTTTATTTTTGTTTATTTACGTTTGTTAGTTAATGGATTAGCCGACTAATACCCCCCGATGGTAGGACAGGGGTTTGAGATTTCAATAAACCATATTGTGAAATTTACTTAAGCCTGGATTTTATTTTAGGAGTTTGTTTCTTTTGGGGGTGCATTTCCTTGGGAGGTCTATGACTAATGCTATGATGGGAACCTGATCCCTATGAAGACGAGGAGTCTTGAGCCGGAATAGCCCCACAAGGAAGGTACTCCGATCCTCTTAGGCCATATGTGTTCAAGGATGTGGTCGTCTGGAAAGCCACGCACGGTCGGTGGTGGACCAGATAACCACCTCTGACGGGCACAACAGATCATTCAAGAAGTCTGGCGAAGTGAAAAACTCCCAGATGATTGGAAATGCGCACTCATTCACCCACTGTACAAAAAAGGAGACAGATCGTATGTGAATAACTATAGAGGGATATCCCTCCTTTCTGTACCTTACAAAGTCTTCTCTGCTTGCCTCCTACAGTACAACGCACACAAGAACAGCTCGAGCCTCTAATTGGCGAATACCAGGCAGGGTTCAGACCAAACAGATCAAGTACTGAACAAATTTTCAACCTCAAGTCCACACTGAAACTTCGAGCTTTACGAAATCTCCCAACCATCTGCGTATTCGTCGATTTTCAGGAAGCTTATGCCTCTGTCGACAGCCAATCCCTCTTTAATACACTCGAAGAATACATGCTCGACCCGAAAACACAACGCCTCATCCAACAGACCCTATCTGAAAAACCTTCCAAAGTCAAGTTCCTTGGTGAAGTATCTGAACCTTTCCTCATCGGGAAAGGTGTAAGGCAGATTGATGGGCTCTCCCCTCTACTCTTTAATATCGTCCTAGAGAAGGTCATCAAAGAATGGAGAAATGAACTGAGGAGTCGGAATACATGTAAGCCCGTCATGCTAGGAAGGCAAACGGATAATATCGACGTGGCATGCTTCGCTTTCGCGGATGATCTTGCGATCCTCTCCGCAGATGAACGAACGGCAATTCTTCAGATTGAGGTCTTAAAAGAGTGTGCTGAAAAGGTCGGACTACAAATTTCCTTCACAAAGATCGAGTTTATATCGACAAATCACATTCAAGCACAAAATTCACTCACAGAGTACGGTATGATAAACAGGGTTAATCAATTCAAGTATTTGGGTGAAATTATTGAACCCACAGGTATGGAAAGAGTGGCACAAAAATCTCGTGAACTTAAATTGCGGAAAGCATACGGAAAAATCGCAAATATTTACAACAAGAAATGCATGAGCATCAACACCAAAATTCAACACTACACGACTGTCATCAAACCTGAGACACTTTACGCCAGCGAGACACTAAACCTCAGCTACAAAGAGGATCTTGAGAACATCAAAAAGGCTGAGCGAAAAATCATCCGTAAAATATTGGGCCCTAAACTCACAGATGATGGATATCGTCTGCAATCACACACAATCACAGAGATATACTCTAATATCGAGTCAGATTTCCAAAAGCGACGACTGAGATTCTACGGCCACATTATGAGACTGAAAGACGACCGGCTAACAAAAAGAATATTGACCGACTTACGGAAACTTAAAGTGATAACAGTCTGGGTTACCCAAGTCCAAATTGATCTCGAAAGTGCCAACATCATACCAATAGACATAGACGATCGAATGACATTCCGACATAAGATCCACAGTTGGGAAGTCACACATGAAGATCGACCAAGGAGACCAGGGAAAGGATGGACGGAGGAACGTCGAGTCCGACACAGTGAGATGATGAAAGAGTTCTGGAAGAACAAGAACAGCACCTGAACATAATTTGCTTAATGTGATCCTTTGGGTCTAAACAATGTAAATCAATAAATAAATTAATAAATTAATAATTAAATAAATAATAATAATAATAATACCGTAGGTGTAGGGATGTGGCGACCCCATCGCCCAGTGGGAAACCACTGCAATCAGCCAGCCGAGTATTGGCGGGAAAACCATAACTATTCGGGTTAGGAGGAAATGCCTGCCCACCGCCGGATAACATCTTGAGGCCCTCCAAGGCTAACAACCTTGGTTGCATTCATTATGAGCAATTTGCTCCAAGCTAAACTAAAGCTTCTTAAGCATGATGGTAAAACAAATACAGGAGATTAATACCCCAGGCGGCAACTTTTCGAAGAAATCCACCGTCGCCCACGAGCGACGCATGCATCCCATTCGGACTCTGGGGGGGGATGCAACGTCATGCTAAAGACGAGTCGGAGCGTCTTGGAAATCCTGAAAAGTCACGAAAGCTGAAACCCAAATCTAAGAGTTTTTTGGCAACGTTCAACATCAACTCTCTAACACAAACTGGTAAGATGAAACAGCTGACCCTTGCCCTTCACGAAAACAAAATCTCAATAATGGCCTTGCAAGAAACTCGCTTCACTGACCAAGATACGTTTGAGTCTGATGGGTATCGGTTCTTCAAGAGCAAATCCCGTAAGAGGGTAATGAAGAACACCCCTATCTTCGGTACAGCCTTTGCTGTCAACGCCAGAATCCTTAGGTCAGTCTCGAATTTTGAAGCTGTTAACGATAGGTTATGCCTTCTATCTCTGCGCTGTGCAAACAAAACATACACGCTAGTCAATGTACATGCTCCAACTAATGAACAAAACAAAAAAGAGACACTGATAGATTTTGGAACCTCTTGGATGCTAGATTGGCAAAATTCCCGAAACACCACGTCAAGATCCTAATGGGTGATTTCAACGCACAGGTAGGACGTGAACGGAAATACAGGAATGTCGTTGGGCTCTATCCAGCACACAATAGAACTAACAAGAATGGAGAACGCCTCATTGAACTATGTAATAACCATAACCTCCAGCTGATGTCAACACACTTTCGTCACCTACCTAGAAAACAGACTACATGGAGATGCCCGAACAAAACATTAGGAGAGTTCCAAATAGACCATGTTGCGATATCTCGAAGATCAGGTCTGGAAATCATGAACGTTACCGTAAAAAAGGGAATGAACATGGACTCAGATCACTATGTATCGGTAATAAAGTTCCGGCCCATTCCACTAAACAAAAAGAAAAACAAACCTACCATAATCCGTTTCGACACAAACATGCTCAGAGATAGGGAGAATGAATTCAAAGAACTTGCCCAACCAGTGGAAAAAGACTTCAACAGCACGAGAAAGCAGATGATAAACGCTGCAAAAGAAGTAGCAGAAACCAAGAAGAGGAAGAAACACACAAGGTGGAACAATAACTGCGAGAAGACCTTAAAGTATCGTCTAAATGCTTGGAAAAAGTACTACACCACCAAAGAGGAAGAAGATTGGAACATCTATAGAGACCAACGAGCACAAACAGCAAAAATAATACGCAGCGAGAAACGCAAGTATGAAAAAGAACAAATGGACAAAATTGAACAAAACTTTCACAGAAATGAGACCCGTGAATACTACAGGGATTTTAAAAAGAAGATACAAGGATACAAGGCACCTTCCCTTTGTTTTCTAAGAAAAGATGGAACTCTAGCAACATCCAACGAGGAAAACTGCGAAATTTTAGCCGGGTATTTTAACGACCTCCTAAATTGTGAAAAGCCATCCAACCCCATCAGAACAAACAAACAAATGAACCACAATTTGCCATCTTCTCCACCAAAATCGCGATGAAATCAAACGCCACATAAAGATGTTGAGAAATAACAAGGCTCCTGGTGAAGACTCCATGATTGCAGAACTGTGGAAACATGCCCCAGAAGAAGCAATTGACATCCTACACCAAACCATTGTAGATATATGGGAGACAGAACAACTCCCAGAGGACTGGAAGATAGCTTTGATCCATCCTTTACACAAGAAAGGAAATATAAGAGATGTGAACAACTACCGTGGTATTTCTCTTCTGTCAGTAGCTTACAAGATCCTGTCACTTTCCATCCTTGAAAGACTGGAACAGCAAGTTGAACACAAACTCGTAGAATACCAAGGGGGTTTTAGGAAAGGCCGATCGACTGCAGAACAAATCTTTAACCTAAAAACCATAATTAGGTACTATGTGTTGAGAGGTCGAACGTATGTATCGACATTTGTAGACTTTAAGAAAGCGTACGACTGCATCGACCGTGATGTGTTGATTATCATACTTGCAGAAATGGGAGTCGATATGAAACTGCTGGCGATAATAAGGGCAACCCTAATTAATACCACATCCAAAGTCAAATTCCAAGGATGTATCTCTGAACCCTTTGAAATCAAGACAGGTGTTCGACAGGGAGATAGCCTGTCACCTCTGTTGTTCAACTGCGTGCTTGAAAAGATAATACAGAATTGGCGACAGAAGTTAAAAGAAGGAGGCCTTTACAAACCTTTAAGGATCGGGACGAAGAAAAACGGAGTGGAAATAGATTGCTTAGCATTCGCTGATGATATAGCCCTGATGACAGAAGATTTCGAAAGTGCAACAGAACAGGTCAATATATTGAAGGAAGTAGCTGAACAAACAGGATTACAAATTTCCTTTCAAAAGACAGAAGTAATGTCGAACATCAAGGATGATACAGCACAACTAAACACCAAATATGGAACGATAAACCGTGTTAATAAATTTAAATATCTTGGGGAATGGATCCAGCAAAATGGCCTTGACAAGGAAGCCATAGAAGCAAGAATCAAGAAAATGGAAGTCGCTTTTCAAACCCCCCGCAACATATATAACAAAAAGTGCTTTTCTATGAACACAAAAATTCGTCACTACAACACTGTCATCAAACCAGTACCGCTATATGCATCTGAATGCCTTATCCTATCCGAGAAATGTTTGCTCGCGAAGTTAGAGAGAAAAGAAAGAAAGATCCTACACATCATACTTGGCCCAGACTACAAAAATGGCATCTACATCAGAAAATCCAGGCAAGAGATTTACTCGAAGATAGAGAAGATCACAGACACAATGCGAAAACGCAGAGTTTGCTTCTACGGTCATATGCGACGGATGATCGATTCCCGATGGACGAAACGTATCTTCAGTATATTCGACTCAAAACCAAAAACGACAATGCCATGGTATGTTAACGTCCAGAAAGATCTGAAAGAAATGGGGATACGAGCAGAAGATGCACAAGACCGAAATCTTTATAGAGCAGCCATCAAGACGTTTGGGACTTTCCGGGACGAAAAACGGACAACTGGTGCGAAATGGACAGAAGAACGTCGTGCTAAACACAGTGAGCTCATGAAGGCAATGTGGATCAAGCAAAAAATGAGCAAATGCCAGAATGTAAAATGAGGCTTATCGTGGTCCCTAGTTGGCCGATTAGCGAAATTGAATGAATGAATAATAATACCGTATGGCTCGGTGCCGGGTGCAAGCTTTGTTATTTGACGCCCAAAGGACAGCTTGCATGTCGAATTTTGTCGGTCCTTGGAACGCTATGGAAGTCAAGGAGGTTAGATATCTACTGTAAGCTCCTTGACACTATAGCGCTTTCTAGTAGAGAATGAAGGAACGTTTTGTGTTGGTGGAAAATCCCGAGATTAATTTTGCCATTATAAACACGCCCTACTGAATTCAAATGGTTTCTTCAACATGTCAACAAGCGTGTCGTAATTTTTGTCACCTTTCAAAAATAATTTACCACGGCCAGGAGCGAACCTGCAATCTTGGGGTTGGTAGACCGACACGATAACTACTCACCCACCGTGGCAAGCTATAATAATAATAACTTAACGTGAACAAGCCTTCTCGGAAAGAATGCAAGCCTATTGGAACAACAAGAAGAACAAAAAAAAGTTGATTGAGGCTTTTGCTTAACGTCTTCCATTCATTGGGAGAATTCGTTAAAAATAAATCAATAAGTAAATAATAATATAAACGTTATTAAAGCCTCCGTGGCTTAGGCGGCAGCACGCCGGCCTCTCACCGCTGGGTCCGTGGTTCAAATCCCGGTCACTCCATGTGAGATCTGTGCTGGACAAAACGGAGGCAGACAGGTTTTTCTCCGGGTACCCCGGTTTTCCCTGTCAAAATGTCATTCCAGCAACACTCTCCACTATCATTCCATTTCATCAGTCATTCATTTAATCATTGCCCCGGAGGAGTGCGTCAGGCCTCGGCAGCCGGCACAGTTCATATCCTCGCCGCTAGATGGGGGCTTCATTCATTCCATTCCTGACCCGGTCGGAGACTGGAAGCAGGCTGTGGATTTTCACTACTGGTTTTGAAGTGAGAAAGTAATTACTTTAACGTGTTTAACTGAGAAAGATGTGTTCTAACGGTATTTTAACACAAGTAGCTTCTTTAAATTGCGTCCTGTTTCTCTAATATTAATCTTAAAACACTTATACGATGTAGCACCGGTATAGAAATACACGGCTCACGGTTCTCAGAAAATATGTATTTTTTTCTGCAGGGACTTGTAAAAGACAACTGACTTACTTCACATACCCTGTGGATTATCCATAATAAATGACACCAACATCGTCGCTTTAAATGAAACTTCTAACAGACCTTTTACCAGAAAGAAGTTATAAAAGCCCATTTTAGCCCTATAGTTTAGAGATGGTCAATTTAAAGGTCTTAACCAGACCTGTGCTTAATAATGGCAGTTATTATCACGTTTGTAATAGCATGGGATACAATGAACTGAATACAGTTATTTATGTAACATGTGAAATGTTGTGGGCTCGCTTCTTCTACAGCGAGTAATTTAACATCTCTATTTACCTTATACTTGACAGCTGTATAATTTACTCATTTCAGTCCTTTAAGAATTTTACCCCCTAAGTGGAAAATAAATACACCAGGCCAGATTTTTAATGATGGAAAATTAATGCAATTAGCAGGAGGGTGCAAAAGACATGGTAAAAACTTGAGCTCACACTTGATGAAGCTATTCTCGTCTTGTGCTATCAGATGACGGCAGATGAATTACTGTAGGACTGGGCAGCCGGGATAATAGACTATTTATCCCTAGGACAAGGAGCACTGAAAGACGTGAAAACGTGAGTGGTTAACGTGTCGGTCTACTAACCCCAAGCTTGCAGGTTCGCTCCTGGCCGTGGTAAGTGATTTTTGAAAGGAGGAACAAATTACGTCACGCATGTCATACGATGTTGGCATGTCAAAGAACCCATTTGAATTCAGTAGGCCATGTTCATAATAGCAAAATTAATCTCGGGAGTTTCTGCCAATACAAAGTTCCTCATTTCTCTACTAGAAAGCGCTATAGTGTTCAAGGAGCTTAGATATCTAACCTCCTTTGTATAAATGTTAAACAAAAAGTATCTACACGAAATAACATACTTCGTAAGTTGATAGGGGCCGACTGGGGCGCCCATGCTGAAACACTACGTATGTCTGCATTAGCTCTGTGTTATTCAGCTGCTGAGTATGCTAGCCCTGTATGGTATCACTCAGCTCATGTAAAACAGGTTGATGTTGCCCTCAACGAGTCCTGCAGAATAATTACTGGTTGCCTGAAACCTACACCTGTCCACAAACTACATTCCTTGGCAGGAATAGCCCCTCCTGAGGTACGCCGTGAGGTCATAGCACAAACGGAACGAAAAAAGTCCGCAGAGGACCATGCTCACCCTCTTTTTGGTCACCAGCCTCCAAGAAGGCGGCTAAAATCAATGAAAAGCTTCCTGCAAACTACATCGATGCCTACTACAAAACCCGAAGTAGCCAGGATACAGCTATGGCAATCCACCATACCACCAGATTGGATGAAGGCCATGGAAAGGCTTCCAGCAGGCCACAACAACAACTGGGAAACTTGGCGGTCACTCAACAGACTTCGGACTGGTGTTGGGAGATGCAAAGTTAATCTCCACAAATGGGGATACCTACAGGAATCAGAACTCTGTGAGTGTGGGGAGAGACAGACCATGATACACCTGTGTTCCTGTGAACTGTGCCCGTGCTCTTGCACAACGCAGGAGTTAATGGAAGGTCATGAAAAGGGTGTGACAGTGGCCCGTTTCTGGGCAAAGACAATCTAATTCGAGACATTGTTGTATGTATTATTTCTTTTTAATATTGTGTATCATCCCTCTGTGTATGTTGTAATGCTTTTGACTCGAATAAATAAATAAATCTAACCTCCTTGACTTTCATAGTGCTTCAAAGAACAACGAAATTCGACATGCAAGCTACCCTCTGGGTGTCAAATAAGAAAGCTTGCACCCGGCATCCGAGGCCATACGATATTATTATTATACCAATAAATATACATTAGGCTATGGGGTTTGAAACCATTTTCAGTGTTGCCTTAGTAAACAAAAGTTTGATGTTCTTCAGTCAGTTAACACGATTGTACACAAATGAGATGTGTTATTCCCTAATCCTGAAAGAAAAAAAAATAGATGAAATTAATAAATACACTTGGATGACCAGTTTCGATCGTCAAGCGATCATCATCAAATCCATTACATTTAGGATATAAAATCTATGTCTGAAAGTAAGGGTGAAAATATTTACAATATGTACACTTATTTAGTTGCAGTATTAGTTGAGATAATGCAACTCGTCAGTATTTGTTAGTTTATTAATTTATTTATTTATTTAATAATTATTAGACACAACCATGATAGGTCATTTTACACTAGTATTTTAACAATTTCAAATAATATTAACAAAAATAACAACAATAATAACAACAATAACAGGTAACAATTGGCAGTGATGGCAGCAAGGGACAAATCTCGGGAAAGATGCAGGGAGTGATTGGGGTAGCGGGTTTCTTTTTTTTGTCGTGTAGCCTCCTAAGAGGCCGAGTGGAGGTCTTTCTAGTCGACGCCCGTGGGCGACCTGCGCGTCGGGATGAGAGATGGAATGGATGAAGATGAATGAAACTGGGCAAGGATGTGGAAGGAAGCGGCCGTGGCCTGTCAGAAGGTACTATCCCAACATTTGCCTGGTGTTGAAAATGGGAAACCACGGAAAACCATTTCAAGGACAGCCGACGGTGGGGCTCGAACCCACGCGTCTACCGGGTCAGCAGAAAGCTTTGCCCCTTGGCCTAACGCAGCGCTTTAGCCCGCGTAGCCACTACCGTCGGTGGGGTAGCGGGTGATTAGGAGGGTGAGGGGGTAGGAATCGAGGATGAAAGGGATATTCTAATGTTATGTTCGAATGTTCTATAGGGAGAGAATATGTCAATATTTGGAAGGGAGTTACTAAGGGTATGTAGACGGTGGAAGATAGAGCGCTTCTGTTGTGGTATTGTGCCCAACTCTAGGAATGGGTATTCCAAGATTCAGACACCTAGATATCAAGGGAAAGGCTACAGCCGCTTTTGAAAGTTGAGATATTTGAATATCACGCTACATTACTTCCAGAAGGAAATGGAAAGAATATGCAGCCAAGAGCATGTCAAGTGACGTAGTAAGTAATAGCAGAGGTCGAGACTATTTATTGATTAAATAGTTAGCCATGGAGTAGAGACTTGAGACTTGGATCAGATTACTGGCACGGCCAAATGAAAGAGAATGCACTTAGTATCAAGTAAATCGGACCAGGGATACCAGAGATATGGAGATTTCCAGATTTCAGCTGATTCAGCGTGACCCTGACCGTTTTGAATAAAAGCCGGCCGGCCGAAGCAACTTCAGCTCACTTCGAAACAAGCACTTGCAAGGCAAGGTGCTGCTGCCACGCTGAGCCAAGGCACATGGTTGCCGGATCTACGCAGAAGATATTTCAAATTGTGATAGTTACAAAAGTGCTGCGATACACGTGGAACATAGTAAGTTTCCGGCAGAGAGAATCACTAAGGTGATTGATATTTTTCTATGGACACTGGTGAAATACTTTATTTCTTTATGGACATATGCTACACTTTGTCTAGAAAGTACTTTGTCACAGTCCAGTAATAATAATTTAATACTTGGATATTTTAGTCCATTTTAGTCAGTTTTATATTTGTAACTTGATAACCACTCCGATCTTTCAGTATATTGAAGGCCAGTCTATCACGGTGTTGTTCATTAGCCGACGATGGGAAACTATATGTTGCTTCGCGCATGATAGATGGTGTGAAGCCATGCCCAGGGAACGATCTTCAGAACAGCCGTTGATTGGTTTAGACTGTCAGTATTTTCTTGTACTGAAACGATTACCGTGAGTTATGTTACAACTGACATATTTGAGAATAGATCATTTAGATCTGACCCCATTTAAGCGAACGGCTATGGTTTTAACAGGAGCCAATATTAAAATGGATCAACAGTTACTTCAAACGTCAAGAGATATTACCACTATGTCTTGTTAGACAGATTGTGGGTATAAAATGGCGGCCGATACAAGGATTATACGTGCGTGTCCGATAGGGCATGTATCTGGATAAATCTGGCACAGACCAGGTTCACTACGCTTCAAGACCAACGAGAAATGTAAGCCACATTTTGACATTATATTATGCCTAGCTAATTGGAACAAACTCATTTTCTGCAGATGACCAACACATTTTTTTTCTTCGTATTTAAATCTTGCAATATTAGAGTTATTCTGAGTATTTTCAGCACTCAGAACAGTTTAGGATCGATGACCGAGCATATCGAGCATTTATTTGAATGTTTCATATTTTTGGGTAATCACGGAAAACAACCGATGTAACTGTAAAAGTTAATAATTATTTTTGTTGAGAAATGGATATTTTATCCGTATTCGAAGATTCGAACATGTGGATTCTTACATAATGAGATAATAATTAAATATATTTAAAATAATATAACTAATAATAATAATAATAATCCACTAATAATAATAATAATAATGATTTTCATAACTTTTCTAAATAATTCTTGGATCTTATATTTTCTAATAATCACATGTATTGAGAGAGAGCTTATGAAGTAGTTTAATCATTTCTAGTTTGGAACAGGTGATTTTCCGAAGGAGAGTGGTTAGCGCAAGCCCGCATTCAACCAACATTTCAGTTCTGGTTGAACAGTTAATATTTGCAATGAGTAAAGTATATTTTTCAGATAACACGGAGAGGCATGAAACGGGAAGCAAATGATATTTGTATCAATTAGGATATTTTTGTATTTATATAAAATCATGACGTAAATACACATTCGAAAGTGAAATAAAGATTATCATAAGTATGGTAAATTCACGGGTTGAACTGAATGGTAAAATAAAATAAACTTGTAAGTTTATAAATCTTCCAGTGTTGATAACAAGCAGAGGCTTGATTTATTGTATACATTTTCGGAAGAAAATTTATGTGTGTGGAGTAGTTGAAATGCCATTCCCAGGTGCGCATGTTTAAGTCGCAGGAATGAGGAGGTTTTTATTTGAGCATCAATCAAATAGCAGGTTCGATGGCTCAGGTTTATAGAAGGAGTATTGGAACTACACATTGCGTCGTATGAATGACCCGAAGGTTATTTCTTAAAAACCATCAGTTCTTATTTCAACCTTGTTTACGGATTCCATTAAGACTTTGATTTTGCTAGAACCCGGATTTGTCATGATAGTTTATTCTTCTTCAGAGGAAGACCTTTGCCGTTGTTGTTGTAATATTGTGTTCTAACACAAATAATAGAAAGGGCCACTGCCAATTAAAAATAATTCTATAACCACGAATAATTTGAAGGATGTTTTCAATCCTAGTGCCATGAACTAAATGAATTTATTATGAAGCTACAATTCTTATTTCCGCATTCTTTCGAAGAATTGCAAGTTGTGAAAATTACTAAAATGGCCATGAATATATTTTTCATAATAATGATTCCAAGTGGAAAATCAAATTGTTGAATGGTCCAACAATTTATTGATCAGGTTGATGATTCGGAAATCATATATTTTGTGAGGAACTTGAAGTTCATAATCGAGTCACTTCTCGAAACGTTTAATGTCAGAAGAACAATTAATTTTGTTGTGCTTCGCACAGTTCTTCGATGCTATGCTCAATGGTCAAATACTTTTCAGATGTTATTAATATGTGTACATAATTTGTGTTGATTCAGAAATAATAATATTTTTTTGACAATATATTTTTGAAACTGGAAAATAGTGAAAGTTAAAAATTCTATGAACATTTATTCTACGAGTGTTAATATTATGTAAAAATTCAAACAGTGAACTACAGTATTTCCAGTAAAGACAATTAAATTTGAACTGGATTTAATCACAAATAATGAATATAATTTTGGAACACAGTCTACAGGATTAATAATCAGACTTGTGTTTCCAAATATAATTGTCCAATGTGTTGGGAAAATTTCTGTACATTGTGTAAATAGGATGTGGGTCGCCACACGTGAATGATGCTGCTTTGAGCATTTTTGCAGTCAATTTTAAATTCAAAATAAAATGAGATAATTTTACATGATGTGTTATGCCCAGTTGAATCTCCTTCTATCCTTATTGTTGCATTGAGCCAAAAATCAGTAAAGCATTTTTTAGCCTACTTTTCACATTTTTCAAAAATGAGGAAAAAGTAGACTTATGAGATCGGGCAAATGTGTGTCTGTCTGTCTGTCTGTCTGTCTGTCTGTCTGTCTGTCCTTCTGTCTGTCTGTCTGTCTGGCTGTGTGTGTGTCCCCCCCTATCAACTCCTAAACGGCTGCAGCAATCGAAACAAAATTTGGTAGGAGTAAAGATCTATACCTGAATATCTCACGGCCATATTTGAAAATGATGTCAGTGCTACCAACTGCTAAAAAATCGCAATTGAAATTTGAGCTCCATGATGGATATCTTGGAAAGTATGAATGGGAGCTATTTCAAAAATGGCACACGTACAGATCATAATATTTCAGTTTAATTTCCAGGAGGCTAAACATGGCAGTGTTGCCAAAATGATTATAAGCCTCCTGATAGGTCCAATTTTTAAATGCATATAACTTCTATACTATCAATTGGAATTCAACCAAATTTCGTATGTTGTATGTGTACATAACCAGATATGACTGAGCGTATTCTTCAGACCTACCAGGGCTGCCAACTGTTAATAAATGCTCCTAATTTATTTTATCCAAATACCAATATATCAGAAAGTATGCAAGCCGACAGCTTTAAACTATGCACACGTATAGTCCCTGACATTCTATATTAATTTGGAGTAACTTATATACGTCAGTGCTACCAACATGATTCTAAGCCTGCTGACAGGTCCAACTTTAAATACATGTAACTTCCATACTATCATTTGGATTTCAACCAAATTTCGTATGTGCTATGTGTACCATAACAGATATGACTATGCGTATTCTAAGGAACAACCAGTGCTGCCAACTGTTAATATGTGCTGTCCCTATTTTTGTTACCCTAATATCAATATATCAGAAAGTATGCAAGCCAATAGCTCTAAACTTTGCACACATATAGTACCTGGCATTCTAGACGAATTTGGAGTAACTAATATACGTCAGTGCTGCCAACATGATTCTAAGCCTGCTGATAGGTCCAATTTTAAAATGCATGTAACTTCTATACTAACTAATGGATTTCATTCAAAATTGGCACAACAATAGATCATATTATTTCAGATTATTTCTGACCAATACATGCATGACATTGTTGCCAACATGATTTTACGCGCGCTGTTAGATCCAATGTTTAACTGCATGTAACGTCCATGCTATTCATTGGGCTTCAACCAAATTTTGTATTTTGTACCTTAAGAGACGGAACTAAGAATATATTCAGTCATCAGGGCTGCCAACTGTAGTGCTCTATTAGGATACATTATGCCAGGTATACAGTATTTAGAACTAATTGGAAATTTCGATATTAGCAACTTAATTTCGTCATTATTCTAGATAGGTTCATATTCTGTAGAATAATCATTGGCATGAAAAGTAGGCTGTATAGTTCTTCACGGAACTTCTTGTTTCATTTGATGTCGTTTTTGCGATTAGCTTTAACCCATCTGGCGCCCCGGGATATTTTGACTCTCGTGCTGACTGATTCTTGGTAAAATGCATATGTGGTCGTGCGGACTCCGGTCTAAACGGGCACAGTATATGTGATGATTTGTTGAGATACTGGAAGTGGTGATTGACCTCCGGAATTTGCTTGTTTGGAGTGAATATGTGGTTGTTGTAATTCAGATTGTATTATACAGGCTACTTATCTGGTTGAGTCTTGCGCGGTCCTGGTGAGAGCAGTTAACTAGGTCACTGATCGACTGAAAAGCATCATTATTTGCACATTTAATATTTTAGCTTTCAGTCGGTCAACACAAAATCATTCGAATTACTAGTGGATTGGTTTGGGGGAGGAGGATTATTTTGCAGCATTCAAATAAATTGTTCCTTTTTCGGAACTAATAATTGCCACATTTTGAGTTTTCTGATGGTTTTCTTGTACAGTATTTTGTTTTCGGAGGGCGGAGACTGTATGTGGGTGTCACTGTGGGTTTGCTAGTGTTGTGTGGAGCTGTTCGTCTTGCATTTTTGGATCTGATGATGCTCGTGTGACGAGCGAAGCATGTCATCTCGTAGTTCTCTTCTTCTTGAATAGTCCGTAACAATATATAGGTAAAGCCCTGCGCGGATATCCGCAAGTTTTTTGCCATGCGGATAGCGGATAAGCTGCGGATAATGTTTGGAGTAAATTTGCAAATAGTTTTTAGAATACAATTACTAAGACCCGGATGTTTATGATATATCATATTTTTCCATTCTGTCTTTTTCATGACAAATGTACGATGATTTACGCTAATTATGTCATTAAGCACAATTAACACTAGCATTAGCGGCTTCGGTGGCGTAGTCGGTAGCATGCTGAACTGCTGTGCCCAAGATAGCGGGTTCAAACCCGGCCGAAGTCGTCAGATTTTTTAAGAGCGATAAAAGTCCTTCAGTATGCCTTCCTTCGGAGGGGAAGTAAAGCCGGCGGTCCCATGTCATAGATTTATGGCATGTAAAAGATCCTTTCACAGACTAAACTTGTGTAAAGCAAAATTTGTTAGGTTAGATTTCGTCAGAACGCTCTATCAAAGTTCCAACGTTCACCACTAGGTATCATTGATATCTGGTGGCGAAAGTTGGAACTACTTGAAATTGATCGGAACTTGTAGCTCGCCCTTTAGGGTGTCCGCTGGAAGCAGCTACAGACTCAGGCGAGCCGAACATGTCCTCGGACACTCCCGGCACTAAAAGCCATACGATAAATAAATAAAATAACACTAGCATTAACTGAAAAGCGTTTCAATTCTAGCTTTATAAAATTCATTTTAAACATAGCATATGACATAGCTTACATAGGCCAAGGGAACGATTTACTCCTCAAATGTCTAAATGTGTTGCTTTAATATTTCATCTAATTAAAAATGTTATTGTAATGCCAGTAGGTTCTGATAACAAACGTGCGGATGCGGCGTGGATGCGGATACCAGTCGTGCGGATGTGGGGCGGATGACGTTTTGTTTATCCACGCAGGGCTCTACATATAGGCTATGAATCTTGGTCACGTGTAATTTATTCAGGTTATTTTTCACAGATTCCAGTACTTGTAATGATTTCGTGTTGACCGACAGAAACCTGTAATATTTATTGTTACTTAAGGCAACACTGAACAATGGCTTCAAAGCTACCTTTATTTAAACATGTCTAAGCGTACGTCCTGCTGTTTCCTGTTTATGCTCTGTTCTGCAGCATATCCGTGGTGGATCTGCATACAGCGAGTAGTTCCCCCAGAATTCAGTATCCCTTTGTGGGAGGCCGTTCACTGTACAGTCTAACAGCTTCGCTAGAAGTGTCGCGTGTTCATGAGGGGAACGGCTATCACTTTGCAGATCTGTTATCTCCCTCTGTAATATAAATAAAATCTAGCCACCTCAGGATAGCGGGGCTATAATACTAGCTTAAAATGAATTCACAAAGACCAGGACACCAAATACACAAAATTCACTATTTATTGATAAAAGCAAGCTTCCAATAAGTGGACCTCTGGCAAATCAAACTAACAAATCCTTGTTTGTCAAAATATCAGCCAGAATATTATTTCTTCATAAGCCAGCCTTCATACCATCAAATCAACACTATGAATCATTCATTCCCCTTGTCTCCCATTCAGCATGGCAATTATCAATTAGCTTCAATTCACAACAACATTCACATTGTCCATCCACTGGGTCCCATACAGCATAGCAAAACAATTAGCTTCAATTCCAATCAACATTCCATTACATAAAATAATTAGCATCCATCTTGCCTGAAACCTACCTCACAACAGCTGATTCCCATGGCAACCTTGCCATGTCAAGGAATCTTGACCTTACACACACAGGTCAAAGCCACCTGATACAAAACCACTGGCTACCCACCACTAAAGAATCCTAGACCAGAGAGCATACAAGACTCTCCATGGCGGCCTACCAACAAATGGCCATGGCTGGCAACCCGAAAAAAACAAAAATAAATAAATAAATAAATAAATAAATAAATAAATAAATTCAAAGAAAACAAAAAGCAGTCTCTGTAACCTACTGAAATGTTAGGTTACACCTCTCCCTTAATGCGGCCTTCGCTATTAATTATCTGTCTACTTGACATTCACCTGAATAACACTTGAGTACATGTCTGTTAAGTGTTATCTTGTTTACGTTTGTCAGATTTGATGATGCTTCACATAAGAATCCAGTTTGTCACGTCACCCAAAGTGGCATTTCCTAGGGCCAGGGTTTACGTACAGTAGTCGACTTACAAGTGGTGCTGGACAGTGCGACGTACTTTTACTACTCTTTTCTCCAAAATCGCGCATCTTTTACCATGTGTAATTTGTGATGTGTGATGTGTGATATGTAATGTGGTGTATGGTGTCATATACAAAAGAATCAATTTAACATGATATTAAACCAGTGGTTCCCAACCTTTGCCAGCTGACGTTCCCCTTTTCAGATACGGGTGGTCATCGCGCCCCCACCCCCACCCCTATAATCTCCCCGATATACTGTCGTGGAGGATATAGACCTAACCTAATAATCCCTCCCTATATTATTCTGCTAAGGTCCCATTCGAGTTTTGTACCGAAAATAAGGTCCCATTAACACCAACCTACACATATGGGGTACCTACAGGCTCAGCATAACCCAATGCGTAAGCGAAACGACCTCACTTACTCTTTAAATGCCTCACAATTAAATAAATACCTTAAAACATGTATATTTACAATGACATAATGAAATAATGCAACACGGTAACCATGATACAGAATTAGATGGACCTGTGAGTTTCTGTTAAGACGCAATGCAATTCCAATTATTACATTACTGTGAAAGTTTCCAGACGGTTATAAGGTTATCACTGAACCAAATTAAGCTGTAAAATTCATCAATACATACAGTATAATGCGCTTAAGGGGGGGCAAGGGTTACTCTACAATTTTTTCACGCAATTTTCACGTGTGAGTGTGGTACGAAAGGTCTTTTTCACCCGACTATAAAGGGTCTCCAAAAACCACATTTAAAGGCCCTTAAATGAACAGTGTCTGTGATATTCCCAGAAAACTAACTTCGCTCTGATATACCTATGAAGGAATGACAACCCCCGAACCACTGCATCAGTAGCTGAATTGATAAAGTCTGATTATTCATACCAAGGATAAATCAGTCATAGCATTTATGATTGAGATTTTGCTAAGTGTAATCTTTACAACTAGAATATTCGCGGGCGAAACTGCGACGGGTAATGCTAGTACTACATAATGGAATAATTATAAAAATTATAAAACCTTGTACGTAACAATAATACTGGAAAATGAAAGCAACTACTGCATCGTTGATGAGTTGAAACATGTCGCGTGTGGTCATAGTTTACTTTCACGCAAGTGGGTCCACCAAGTGTGCGATTAAACGTGCGTTGAGTGGCCTTAATCACACATCTGCTCTCAGGCTTGATTTTGCTCCTTACAACACAGCAAATTCCTTACTTCACCTCCAACCTCACGGCTGCGCACAAGTTTGTGCCGACAGTTGGCTATTAGTCTACCAGTGCTTTTGAACGATTGTCTTCGCGCGAGAATCACTTGGAAAGATTGGAAAATAGTACATTATGCAACGAGCCTATAATGGCAAAACGGGCGTAGCGAGTTTTATAATTTCCATAGGAGTGTCTTAATTGCCATTATAGGCGAGTTGCATACGACTGTTTATGTTCGACGATAATTATAACTTTATTATATGTTTTAACATACATATTCATAAATATCTGTGGGATTCATTCACTTCAGTTAGTGAACAGAGCGCATGCGTGGGTCAAAGACCTTCGGAAGCCGAGACCATTTACTTTGCTTTACCATTCTATTGTTTTCAGCCTGCATGATGTCTAGTGCCGTTCAAGACTAGCATTCACTAATATTGTCACCGAAGTCGTTTGAAAGCAATGCGCTGTTTAGAAATTGGAGTTGGGGATATTAAGATACAGTGCTATTTCTTGTCTCATAATCGCCAGTTTATTTACGCGAACATATGGTACGGTGAACATTCCATGTTGGTAATTTATACAGAAAGATGCTGTGTTCCTAACTTCTGGACGTAGAATCATAAATTTCTTGCATATGTCATAGTATTTTCTTGTTACCGTAAAGGTTCATGCTGATTTTGTCTCTGTGTTTGGGATTGTAACTACAATGGTTGATCCGATGTCCTAATTGAACTTTCATATCATGTAATTCATGTCCGATAGGTTGGATTTTGAGCGCATGTGCGAAGGTATCCTTACCTAATTGGTCAATGAATGAGCTCTGATTGGCTGGAGAAACTGTCTCATAATGAAAAACAGTACTATAATGACCCTCTGGTGTATTCATTGGAATACACGGTAAGATAGAGTAAGCTTTTGCTTCTCTTTGCTTTAGTTCATCCCTTCCTTTTTTCTCAAACACCAACAGTGATCTCCTGATTTCTCTTTGTTGGTATATGTCTCTCATACTACCTGTAAGTCTGTTCTAGTTATATATCCTCCATGACCCATCTAGCGTCATCTAGCAGCGAATCTCTGAAGTTCCTCAATTCTTCCCTGTACAAGAGGACTTCCTTATCAATCTAGCCACCAGATCTCGTCGCCATCGCCAGTTATCATCTCCGTGATCAAGAGAACTTCTTCTACTTTTTCACCCTCCAGGCTGCGCTAGTGACTCCTACTATCAACTCTTTGAAGACCATTTCATCAAGAAGATTTTTATAACTGTAAAGTTGGCTATTCTTATATGTATTCCTTTTGTCTCCTACCCCCACTCTTTTTCCCTTCCTTGGTCCCTCCGCGCTCCGTTGAGCGTGTCTCACTTGTACGTCGGAAGTCAATCCAGTCATTTGGAGCTTAACTAAAGCTCGCCTCCTCTCCTCAAGAGGCAAACTTTTAAATTAGAAGCCATGTTCGAATTTTAGAACCAACCGTCAACAGCAACATCGCCTTCTTCATGAAGCAAAGATAAGTACCGACTTCATGTTTTAACCTCATTCCCATCGCTTTTAAAAGGCTCAATGCTTTTATTTGGATTTTATAGACAGTGAAAGTTGCTATGTGATAATAACTGCTTTCAAGAGATCTTCTTGATCAAACTTAAACTATCAAGTCTAACTTTCAATATGAAAGATTTTCTGAGATGCTATCTCACATCGAGGGCTATTTCCAAAATACCCACTGTCTATATAATCTAGTTTTCCGCCGAGGGATTCTCTACCCAATTTAAACAACTCACCATTGCTCTGGAACCTTCCAGAACCTACACTCTATCTACCAGTTATACTGTCATGTATTTTCCACTCACATATGGGAATACTTTTTAAACTAAGGAATCTTCCTTATGAACTGCTAATTAATATCTAATTTTTCTTCCTCGTTGGGATTTTTCTGGTGCATTCAACTATAACCTACAAGTTTTTCAAGCAATACACTCTCGCAAATCTAGTGTAACTAGTTATTTTCCACCATTGCAATAACTTTATTTGCCATCAACTTTTTGTGCTACTACAGTGAACTCTTCAACTATATCAACAGACTATAGTGAAAACAGTGCCTGTTCAACTTTTCATCCCCGTCGCACTCGTCCGAGTACAATAAATACGGCCATGAACACTTTTCCAGAATCCCATTTGATCTTTCCCAAACCCTTTACTAACAAACTAAAATAATAAAATTGTTACTTTAGGTCTTTTTTCAATGAGGTGTCACTCTACATAAGTGCCCTCCCTTTTTACTCCATGTATAACGAATTAATGTCTGTAAAACTTCGTGTCTAGTACACGCCTTAAATTATATTTTTTCTTCCTTTTAATGAGGGAATCCAATTCTTTCAACTCATAAGTGAGTTATCTCTAGGTTTCACGAAAGGGAAACTTGCCCCAATTTTCTCGTGATCCCTACTTAAACATGGGAGTTCTAGAAACTTCCTTTGAATTGTTCTCTTCAGGTTTCACAATAAGTGACCTGCCCTATTTGTATAATCTCCTATGCATAATCTACCCACGTAGTTCAGTATTAATACAAGAAGTTATAGAAACTTCTATTTTATTTCTTCCTGTTTTTTTTTTGTTGTTACTTTCGAAGTTGTTCATATTTCTCAGATACTTATCTAGAAATCCTTAAAGTACACATCTTGTACTTGATTTATTGTTTAACTTTAATTATGTCTGTTATCTTTAAATTTTTCATTTATTCATCTTAGCCATTTCAAAATCTTACGAAGATTTTAAAGCATATAAAAGGTTTAAAACCAAAAGAATTATCAATTGCCTGGCGCAAGCTTTAGATGTTTTCGGAGGTCTGCAACCCCAATGGTTTATAAAAATCAAAATTATATATTTGTTACAAAAACTACTTCCTTTTACATTGTTAAATAAATTAAAGATTTGTTCTTTGCTTTATCATTTCTCTAACATAACGGTTAGGCAAGATCCTGTCTTCCTTAACTCTTCCTATTTAAGAAAAATCAATCTATTGATAGGGTTTTCACCACTTGTTGCATTTGAGCAATAACTCTTAGTTATTTACTTCTCTAACACTTATGGTTGGTTTTTCACAATATAAGTGTTTCTCATTGTCTAAACTTTTAGTCGGCACCTTGCTGGGTAAAAGCTTAGTCATTTCTAAATGCAACTATTGGTACACTTACCAAAATTATTCCCAAGGGTATAATTGCTTTATCCCTATCCTTCTTGGAAGCATTCGGTCGCTCTTTAGAAATTCTACAATTTCAAAAACTAAAATATCAAAGCTGATTCAAATTATTTGCACTCTTCAAATTACTTGTTTAGAAACAAACTCCTTTGAACAGGTACACAATAAATCTGTTACTCTTTGTCTTGCCAGACCACCACCCTTCCCCACAGTAGGCATATGTATGCTTGAGAGGGAATACACTACAGCAAGTTTCTTGCGAACAGCCCAAGTTCCAGCTGCGTTTCCTGTTAGCTTCGCCCAGGTCCCTACCCACTTTAGGTATCGGAGAGCGGATTTGCAGTGGCAGCTGCCTTTGAGTATATTTAAAGTTAAAATTATAACTTCTGTTGGACTCTCGTCCTATTTCTCCATCCTTTTTGTACAGTCCGAAACCCACTTCTTTTTCTTCATCATCTTCCCTTGGGGGTTAGGTTATTCCCAAGCTAATAATCTACCCACCCTCATTATGATTCAGTTTTCTGACGTATAATATTTACAAAAAAGGAAGCTTGTAGTTTAACGTGACCGTTAATCTTGAGATCATGAGCCACGGGACCTCCTTTTTACATGGAATCCGAACCACAGGACATGGCATTTCACTTCGAAAATCTCACATGCATTGACCGGGAATCGAACCCGGACCGCCTTGGTGAGAGGCATACAGCTAGACCGCTGAGCCACCACGCCCCTATAATATTTACATTTCGACATCGTCGAACATAAATGTTTATTATACAAAATTGCAATATTCGAGTTTTAAAAAATTGGAAATCACTTCACGCCCCTCCTCATTCCCCCCCCCCCCCCCCCCCACCTCCGATAAGGCCCCATGCCCCCCAGGATGGGAACCCTTTTATTTAACTATTACTCTGTTTGAAGTTTTGTGTGACAATCAAGCTGCAATGAACACCAGCAGGAAGATCTGAGCTGAGGTAGGTGTGATGAGATAATGGAGAGATGAATGATCGACTGACACGATTAAGGTGTGTATCGTATCAGATAAAATGAGTGAACATTATGGACTAAAAAACTATCAAGGAGTTATAATATCCAAGCTATGTTATCACAATCATAAACATCTCGGTGGAACACTTGCCGATAAGGCTCCAACAAGCTGCTTGACACCCGATAATTTATAACATGCCTGCCTCCCCCGTTACATATGATGCTGAGCGGGGCGGGGCGCAGATGGACCGCGGGATAATACTTAACAAACAATCACATGTGAGAGAGGCCCGCACCTCATGTGGTGCGCCGCGCTGGGGTGTGGCACAGTGCTTTGTCCGGCCAAATGAAGAGCGCCTAAATGACATGGCTAACTTGTCGACCTCATTGACATTGGGTAGCGTATTACGGTGGGATGCAGCAAGAAGCTTCTGTCTGCAGTTGATAGAAATTGGGAATGTGTCGTAAACATCTTCAGATAACGAATTTAAACGCTGACTGAGCAGTAATAAAAGTTTGGAATATTCTCGACTGGCTCAGCAGGATAATAAAAAAAATATAAACATTAACTGGTCAAATATAACTACGGTACTCGGAAACAACAGCAGTAAAAGAGTGTTCCTCCACTCGAATCCTCCCTCACAGCTCAGGAGGTTCTCAGGATTGCCCAAAATCTTTGAAAATTTGTTTTTGCGCCATATTAGTTACTTATTGTTGTTTTAAGGGGCGGAACTACGAGGTCATCTGCCCCTGCGGAATTTTAGTTTGCTAACGGTACATATATCCCATTGTTGAGGCTACTTTGCTTATACATTCCCAATATGTTGCGTCCTATTGGTAAACACACCAAAGTACACTTATTTTAATTTTTATTACACGATAAATACAAAAAAAAAGATTAAGATGGAGGCTGCGTTAGAAGCAAGGGTAGTCAAACATGGGACAACAATAAAATAGATGTTAGTGCTTCAAATAGAAGCACAGGAATTCTATGGTAATGGAATGTTCTAAAAATCGAAAACATCTTTGATTCCAATTTCTCACTAAAATGTTCTTCTAGATATGAAATTTCCCTATTTTTCGGAAGTTTCCAACGTACAAAGCTGAACGTTTTAGATGTAATTCCTCCTTATATATGTTATATTTGAGGACGACCGCTTTTAGGCGGCTCCGGTGGAGTGAACCGAATTTTCGTAAATTGTCATGTAAGTTGAATTAAATATTGTTTAATGTTATTTTAACGTGTTAATTAATTGAAGGAATATATTTTCGGTAAATAAAAGTGAGGGTTTCTTGCATTTTGAAGATATAATTTGAAGCATGGTGTACTCTTTGGGTCCGTCGAAACCACGTCATTAAATTGATGTCCAGTCATAGGTCGGGATTTCTTCTTTATGTTTTATTTTGGTCTTCGATTTAAAATAACGTCAGTGCCATAAAGCATTATGTAAATTTGCATGTGATTTTTCTCCTAGTGACCTTCAGCCTATTGACTGTACCTTAGTGAGAAGAGGTAATTTTCAGAATTGGGTTTAGACAGGGTTATTTCTTTGGTTTTAAAATTTTAGTAGATGCATCTCGTATTATATTTCTTGGTATTAATGTAAATTTAGATAGGAAGTCTTTCATGATTAATTAAATGTCTTTGATCTTTAAAATTAATAGTCCCCTATCAAATGTACATCCGTGTGCTCCTTGATTATGCAAGTGTGGAAGTAGTCTCAATCTCCTCGTTTGACCTTGGAGAAACACAATTTCGATGGTGACACTCTTGAAAATGGTGCGGGGCTTGGTGGCTCAGCGGTCTAGCTGTATGCCTCTCACCAAGGCGGTCCGGGTTCGATTCCCGGTCAATGCATGTGAGATTTTCGAAGTGAAATGCCATGTCCTGTGGTTCGGATTCCACGTAAAAACGAGGTCCCGTGGCTCATAATCTACAGATTAACGGTCACGTTAAACTACAAGCTTCCTTTTTTGAAAATCGTGCGTTTGAATGATGCGGGTGAAAATCAAAATAGCCGCCATCGCAACACGTTTACGTACTTATATCAGTAACCGTTGTGATTACGGAAAAATGGTTCAAACAAGAAATGTAGCTACGCACATTCTGCACAGAAAAGGTTATTACAACTTTGTATGTAGTATCAACCGTTTCCTCATAAAAAGTACTATACATTTTTCGAAAATAAAACCCTCAGTATGAGGGTCTTGCAAGCGCATATTTACGTACATGAAATTATTTACATGGCCACTGGATAATTCTAATAATAACTAACATACTAATCACTAATAAATAAAAAATATCCCCTTACCCTTATGTTGTGCCATAGGAAACAGAAAGATAAAAAGTACCACTATAGCTTTAACCTTTTATGAAAATACTGTGGAAGAAATACTATGTTTACAGATTCATACCGACAGAGTGGAGGCAATAATACTTGTCACTCCTACAATTATATTTTTAGCCTACTTTTCACATTTTAAAAAATTAGGAAAAAGTAGACTTATGAGATCGGGCAAATGTGTGTGTGTCTGTCTGTCTGTCTGTCTGTCTGTCCTTCTGTCTCTCTGTCTGTCTGTCTGTCTGGCTGTGTGTGTGTCCCTCCTATCAACTCCTAAACGGCTGCAGCAATCAAAACAAAATTTGGTAGGAGTAAAGATCTATACCTGAATAGCTCACGGCCATATTTGAAAATGATGTCAGTGCTACCAACTGCTGAAAAATGGCAATTGAAATTTCAGCTCCATGTTGGATATCATGGAAGGTATGAATGGGAGCTATTTCAAAATTGGCACACGTATAGATAATACTATTTCAGTTTAATTTCCAAGAGTCCATAAATGGCAGTGTTGCCAAAATGATTATAAGCCTGCTGATAGGTCCAAATTTTAAATGCATATAACTTCTACACTGTCTATTGGATTTCAACCAAATTTCGTATGTGCTATGTGTACATAAACAGATATGACTGAGCGTATTCTTAAGAGCCACCAGGGCTGCCAACTGTTAATAAATGCTCTGAATTTATTTTATCCAAATACCCATATATCAGAAAGTATGCAAGCCGACAGCTTTAAACTATGCACACGTATAGTACCTGACATTTTAAATTAATTTGGAGTAACTTATATACTTCAGTTCTACCAACATGATTATAAGCCTGCTGATAGGACCAATTTTTAAATACATGTAACTTCTATACACTCAGTTGGATTTCATCCAAATTTCGTATGTGCTATGTGTAATATAACAGATATGACTATAAATATTCTTAAGAGCAATAAGAGCTGCCAACTGTTAATAAATGCTGTCTATATTTTTTAAATCCTAATATCAATATATCAGAAAGTATGCAAGCCAACAGCTCTATACTTTGCACACGTATAGCACCTAACATTCTAGATTTATTTGGAGCAATTAATATAAGTGAGTGCTGCCAACATGATTCTAAGCTTGCTGATAGGTCCAATTTTAAAATGCATGTAACTTCAATACTAACAAATGGATTTCATCCAAAACTGGCACAAAAAGATATAATATTTCCGATTATTTCTAACCAGCACACGCATGACATTGTTGCCAACATGCTTTTACGCGTGCTGATATATCCAACTGCATGTAACGTCCATTGGACTTCAACCAAATTTTGTATTCTGTACCTTAAGAAAAAAAAGGAAGGAAGCTTGTAGTTTAACGTGACCGTTAATCTAGCGATCATGAGCCACGGGACCTCCTTTTTACATGGAATCCGAACCACAGGACATGGCATTTCACTTCGAAAATCTCACATGCATTGACCGGGAATCGAACCCGGGCCGACTTGGTGAGAGGCAGACAGCTTGACCGCTGAGCCACCACGCCCCCTGTACCTTAAGAGATGGAACTAAGAATATATTCAGTCACCAGGGCTGCCAACTGTAGTGCTCTATTAGGCTACATTATACCGGAAATATTTCTAACTAATTAGACATTTCGATATTACCAACTTAATTTCGTCATTATTCTAGATAGGTTCATATACTGTAGAATAATCATTGGCATGAAAAGTAGGCTGTATAGTTCTTCACGGAACTTCTTGTTAATTACAGTCATCGTCACTTACAGTTAGACCTAAATCTTCATCATCTTCTAGCTCGCACTCTGTCATATTGTCACAACGGTCGGGATTACCTTCGCATTTGTACATTTCAGTACACCGGAGTCCATTTGACTGACATGTACATGGAGAAGAGCTACGCCTTTTGGAGCAAGGGCAGCGACTAAGTTCCAAGATTGAGACTACTTCCACACTTGCATAATCAAGGAGCACACGGGAGCCTGTTTTTGTACATTTGACACATGTGTACTTATTGTCTGGTTGGTCATATGTAGGGTGCTGGGGTTTCTAGCTACAGGTATTACTACCATCATCGGCTTCGGTGACGTAGTGGGTAGCATGCTGAGCTTCTATGCCCAAGGTCACGGGTTCAAACCCGTCCGAAGTTGTCGGAATTTTTAAGAGCGTTAGAAATCCCTCAGTATGGCTTCCTTCGGAGGGGAAGTAAAGTCGGTGGGCCCATGTCATAGATTTATGGCATGTGAAAGAACCTTCCACTAACTAAACTTGTGAGAAGCAAACTGTGTAGGTAAGGATTGATTAATGCTCTGAAGTTCCAAAGTTCGTCACCAGGCGCTGTTTGCGATGGCATCTAGTAGTAGCCAAGTTCACAGATAGGTGTTGTGGACGGTAGCATTTGGTAGCGAAAGTAGGAACTACTTAAAATTACTGTCTGCAGACTTACTTGAATTAAAAACAGATAACACACACTAATACAGCCATCACAATTAACACCGGTTGTCAGAAAGATTCTACACACACACAAAGTACACGGGGCTCCATGACCACGTTGTCGCAGCCCCTAAACTAAGGAACCAACCAACGATGGCTTTTATTAAAATGTTACGATAGTTTAATTTGACCAGATGGAAATGTATGAAAGTGCAGTTAAAATTACGTCTTTTGGAAAAGAGTCATGAAAGTTTAAAAAAACGTTTTCCAAAAGCCTGTGTCAAAGTAAGATGAGTGTCAGGAAGAACATCTCTGAAAAATTCGATTAGTTTCTCTCGATGGTCTCAGAAAAAAAAGTTGGAAATTAGGATGTGCAATATAGGACATTCCGGAGTCCCTCATAGGAGCAAAACAAGAACAATATTAATTTTACTCCAGCAAATCTTTGAGCTTCTTGCTGTATCTGTTGCGGGGTTTCACCTACGTGCACCAAATCAGACTCATCAGAGGGCTCTTTGTTCACGCTGCCCAGACCATCGCTGGGGTCGTGTACCATGCCATATATGAAGCTCAACCCACAGCATTCCATCTTTCCAACTTTTAGTTACCTTAACAAAGAATTGCGATGCATTTCATATAAGTTATGGCATGGTTTATTACATCAGCGATGGTCCGGGCACAGGCGCGGATCTAGAGTTTGGCTTGGGGTGGGTCAGAGAATCGAAATTGTTAAGAACAAGTAGTTCCGTGAAGAACTATAGAGCCTATTTTCATATATCCTGCTCATGTTTATTGCCTCAATCAACATACAAAATTTCAGTTTAATTGCTGTAACAGATTCGTAGATATTGAGAACCGTCCAAATATTTCAGATTGTCGCCAGGTTGGATTTTTATTTTTGTACTATTACATTAATATTATTGTGTACGTGTGGTATTCAAACTTCAATCGCATGATTAGAACACTAGAAGTAAAAACGAGATTTTAAAATTACGCACAGCAGCCATCTTGTTATAATGCAAACAATTGAAATGAATTAGATGCCAGTGGATCAACATTTGTAAAAGCATTTAACGTGCAACGTTTCACGGCACTCGGATAGTTAATTCGCGAGAAACGTCCATTTAAATATTTATACTTCGCGTCGCCGCCATGTTGGATTTGTGCTCACAAGGTTACTGAAGTCCTATAGGTGAACATATGTTCATAGTCTCTATGAACATAAAAAATTCAGTTTGGTTGCTGCAAAAGATTCGTAGATATTGAGAACCGTCTAAATATTTTGGATGGTCGCCATGTTGGATTGTTAAATGTATAGGCCATAGTGTTATGTACCATTCACGGACAATTATTGCCTAGGTTCATTTTTCAAACTTTCATTTCGATCGCATGATTACGACACAAGAAATAAAAACTTAATTTTAAAATTTCGCACAACCGCCATCTTGAGGTTATGTAAACAATTGAATTAAATTAGATGGCAGTGCATTACAATCTGCAAAATCATTTACTGTACCACATTTCACTGCACTCAGAGAGTTAAATCACGAGAAAAGTCTATTATAATATTTCAAATTCGCTTGGTCGCCATGTTCGTTTTGTACTTTACAGGTTTATGAAATATACATAGGTAAACTTGTATCAGTGCCCTTTATCACCGTACAAAATTGCAGGGTGATATCTGTAATAGTTTCGGATATATAGAATATCAGAGAAATATTTCGCACAGCCGCCATTTTGAGGTTATGTAAACAATTGAACTAAATTAGACTCCAGTGCATTACAATGTGTATAAACATTTGCTGTACAAAGTTCCATTACGTTTGGATAGTTAAATCGCGAGAAAAGGCTATTTAAAAATCTCAACTTCGCTTGACCGCCATGTTGGTTTTGTTGTCACCAGGTTTTTGAAAGTCTCATAGGTGAACTTCTAGTTGTGCCCTTTATCACCGTACACAATTTCAGGGCGATATCGGTAATAGTTTCGGAGATATTGAATGCTAGTGAAATATTTCGCACAGCCGCCACGTTGGATTGGTGAGACGTAACAAAATTTGAAGGGCACGATCGAGGTCGCCGGGAATAGTGCTATGAACTTACCGAGTTTCATTGAAATCGCTCCAGCCGTTTAGATTTTATTAGGGACACACACACACACACACCACACACACACACACGCACACACACACGGACAAAAGGTGATATCATAAGCCTATTTTTTTTTTTTCAAAATTGAAAATAGGCTAAAAATGGTATCACAAAAAACGCAATCACAAAATAGCCAAAAGTACAAAACCAGACCAATTTTTTTTGCAAGCTACATGGATAGAAATTTGATGTATTTAGCGCACCAAAAATATTCGTACAAATTCCAACGGCGTGTATTGCGACTTTTACATCGAGCTTCGAGAAAAGTCTCAAGGTACGTAACAGTTTCGGCAAGTCGAGTTGGTACCGACGAAGGGAGAAAGTCACAGCTTAAATTGCCAACCCAGCTTGCAGTTTGGACGCCAGCAAAATTTTTGGGTGCGAAAAAAGCCCCAAATTCCTATCCGCATTGCTGCACATTCATCGTGACATGACTTAAACATCGATTCGGTAATCACAAGGTTTGCTAAACAAAATAGACGAGTTGATTTTGTTACATCAATAATCGTTTTTTATATAACAGGTATGAAGTTGTAAATATGTACAGTTGTATCAGAACATAATAATTGCAATAAAGATATTTTCAGTATTGAATAAAACTGTAATGTAAAAACTGTTTTTCAGTTAAAATTCGTTAAGTTTTATTTGTCTGGTTATTGTGTTTTCGTTTTTTGAGTTTGCAAAAAAAATTTGGTCTCCGTTTAGGTGAACCCCCTCTTGAATCCGCGCCTGTCCGGGCAGGGGGTAACGAAAGCCCGCTGGTGAGCCTGACTTGGTGAACTAAGGCGAAACTCCGTAACAGACACGGCAATACCTAGAAGATTTGTTGGCCTTTAATTAACTTGGCCGTCAAACCCAATATTCCGTCTGTCATAAATCCTGTACAACAAGTTGTACACATCTTCAATGAAACACAGAACCTACATCTTTGCTTCCGGAAACAACTTCTAAATTTTCAAAATACTAATCATTCTACCCAATTTCCAAATTTCTAAATTCTAATCATAATTATTTCTAGCCAATTTTCAATATATGTCCAGGCTTTGAGGTGTCCTCTTCTTTTCTACATGTTTATATGAATTTCAACTTTTTTTAAAGTACATCTTAAATTCCGCTACAAATTGAATGTTATTCACACCAGTAGGGTTTTAAATATTTTTTTAATGTTAAAATTAACAGAAAAATGTTTTATCAAGTTTCTCAGAATGAAAGCAAATGAATATGTGTAAATGGTGACGTTTACTTTGTACCTTGAAGGTTTAACATGCTATTTTAAAAAAAGAAAAGAAAAAAAAAGAATCCTATGAACAATGAAGACATGAGGGTAATGGCGAAAGTTAGCCCAAACCAAAGATACAATTTTGAAAATATAGTTCATTTCTGGTAGCCATGATGTATGTGTTTCCTTGAAAATGTATACATCATTGTTGCAAGAGATCTATGACAAGCACGGTCAAAAATTAATATTGTTAGTTCTTTTTTGTCCCTTTGAGCTGTTGGTGAACTAAGGCGAAATGCATGTATGTCCCCATTTAATATAGGCTAAAGGTCATGTAATCTTAAAACAAAGGTTAACTCAGCACGCTAGCTGCCAGACCACCACAGATAAACTCGGGTGATTAGTGGGTTCGAACTGAACCGACGACGGACCTTGAAATTGTTTTCCAATTTTAACTCCAGGTAAATGCCTGATGTTGGCCACGGCCACCTCATTCATTTCCTCTCGTTAACTCCTCTGATGAGACTGACTGACGTCAGGTAAGGTAGATTATACGATCATAAAACTCCATTCGGTAAATAGCGAAACACTTCACCTCATCCTCGACCCCGAAGAAGTTAGTTATATAGTTATTGTTGATTTAAGGGGCGGAACAGCGGGGTCATGTGCCCCGATCCCGAATATGATTTGTTAGTAATTAGGAAGATGTTGTAAATATTGTAATGTCTTCTAATGGCCTCACTGTTGCCTGACCAGTGTAATGGTTTTCACTTTGCTCCACGTTGAGCGTACAAGTGTAATGTTAATTAATGCCCCATGTTGGTAGCGACAAATGTAACAGTTTCGCTAGCCCACACGTTGAGCGACAAGTGTAACGGTTTGCCTGCCCCTAACTGTTGGGTGATAAATGTAACTGTTTACCTTTGCCTAAGCTATGTTGTTTTAATGGGTGCCAAGACCTCAACGCAATGTTGAAATCTAAGTTTGTATTTAACAACGTCTAGCTCTGGTAGAACACCTTCAAGAATCTATTCACTCAGATCGTGGTATGATTTGATCATTAACCCAACAAACAATTGTATCAGGAGAAGGAATTGGTCTATATCTAATGCTACCTACTGAAAGCAAAGATTGCATTGTAAAAGAAATGAATTTATTATATAAAACAAGTATAGCAAAATTAATAATAATAATAATAAGTTTAAAATTTAAATTGGAGCGTTGCGATTTTAATATTACCGATAGAAAATTACGTGAAAACGGAGTCTGATAAATTATTGATTTTACTCTTATTCCCAAGCTATGAAGTTACTGAAATACAGAATTTAAATCAAAGAGAAACGAGAGATTGCGTACTTCTGTGTCATTTGCGCTTACCACTGGAAATTGCCAAAGCATTTCCCTCGTACTGGATGATGCTGTGAGCTTCCCACAGTCTCCTGGACGTCGTCATCTCCGTCGATATTTGATGATATACTTGTAGATTTGGTGACTTTATGGTCCTAATATCGGAGCCATACCCTCGTACAACCACACTGGTTAAGTTTTAAACAGATAGTTCTCCACTCCACGGAACATCGGAGCGACACACACTTGCAACCGAACTAGTCAAGTCTTTCACAGATTGTCCTCGCCCCATGGCGCGCCGAACGATATATGCACCCGTCGGCTCCCCACCTCGTTACCGACTTCCAGCTTACGTGGTCTCCACTGATTGGCTGCTCCCCACGCGCTACTTCCCCTTCTCTGGCTCATTACACACGGCGCGCGGATGATGAAGTCGATTTCCGTTCCAACAATCCGCCTTTTCTTGACGCTGCGACCCACGCTTGCGTAATACTTCTTGACAAGAATCAGCCTGTATTTGAATTCCCAGTTAGTCATGTCTCTCATAATATCCTAACTGACGAAACTCCGTAAAATTCCGTAATCACATAATTTTCTATGATATTGTCGTTCGTAATAATTTGCTTGATAGTGTTTTCTAAGACATAGAAAACCTATCTGTATGCTTATTATTTTTTATAAAATGCTCCGAAAATACCTTAATAATAATTATAATAAATTAATAATAATAATAATAAATTAACCTGAAAACTTCTCTTGGCTGAACAATTTGCCGCGTAAATAAATATAGACTGGCTTCCTACTGACTTATGCCAGTGGCATAAAAAAACCTCGAAAAACACTTTACATATTCGCCTCGGATCATCGGATGATTTACCGTGACGACGGTCCATTATCCGATTATCCCAGACACGTTAATAATCCCCATCCAAAATACATATTACCTAAATGAAATCACCCTAAATTACAGATATATACACTCATAATTTTTCTTCTCGCACTTTGCGTCAAAGTTTGTTGTCACTATGGATTGCACTTTGCAACCAGTCCAATGTTTTTCATATAGAATAGTGTTCCACGGATATTTCCGCCTCTCAAATTTCTCTATGTTGGAAAAATAGACATAATTAATGTGTGAGCACTATGTATTTATGATGTCATATCACACGCATTGAAGGTGTTCTGATATATTTATATCACCATAGAACTTCCTAATTTCACTGGAGGTCCCTTCCTTATGGTGAAATTTAATCTCACTTATCACTGAGCACACGATCACACTATTGTGGCAGCGCCTCGTGACCATAATACTTAATCTCTCTTTAAAGTAGATTAAATTAATATTGACTTCTGAAAAAAAAACAGTAAGTGCGCATTACATATAACACCAAATATTTCTGTGCCGTAATCGCCCTGTTTTCTTAAGTTCCCGTAGACCATATTCTACTTAATACTAGTTCTCAACTCAGACCAGTTCTCCTCACACAAAATGAAACCATTGTACAAATTACCTTAAATTACACACTTACAAATCTTACATGGCGAGGCCGTAAACAGAAATCACGTGTGCTATTATGTATGAGTTTCATGAAGGACTGTCTCGCATTCTGATGGCCCATCTTTTGTCCCGTGGACGCCTTAAGCAAAAATACCCTGTACAAGCGCTCACCCATCTCTTGGGGACAAATGGGAATTCACCAGCGCTACCAAATTCTGGCCTTGGTGTATCGAGACATTTTAGTGCTCAAGAGCATCCGTCAATCCCGTCATATTTCCCTGTACCTTAAAAACTCTCATTTACTTACATACTACCCCCCTGTGTGACTTCGGATACGCTTGCCTGGAAGACCATCTCCTCCCACGCACCAAATACCACACTTACTCATTTGATAGGCTGGCTCGCCAGCTAAACATCCTCACTTTATGACACATACCTTCGGAGACTATGTATATTATACGTCCCGTATAATCTGTTTCCCTCACTATTCTCCAGCACATATGCTGTTTTGCCAATACGTTTGGAAACTATAAATGTTTCTGCGTCACCTGCTTCCAACCTTGCAAGTGGCTCCCTTAAATGAACGTCATCACGTTGCTCTACCTACCTATTTCTCAGTATCTGTAACGATGCCCTGTTGCTACTGTCCACACATGCACATATTAAAATACCGTCCTCTGCTTTAACCACAGGATTATCCCTACATAAATTAGTGTCCCTCGATAGCATGTCTGCAAGAATGTTATCTTTACCTTTAATATATTTTACTGTGAATTCGTATTCCTGCAGAGCAAGAATCCACCTACTAACTCTGTTAGAACTGAGTTTACAAGTCCTCATATACAGTAATGCATGGTGATCTGTATGGATCTCAAATTTCCCCCCTACTAAATACATTCTAAATTTCCCTAAACTGAAAACAATACCCAAAAGCTCTAACTCAGTAATCGTGTATCTTTTCTCTGCTGCTGTCAGTCCTCGCGAGGCTAAAGATACAATGCACAGATTACCCTCATCATCTTTCTGACATAATACTCCAGCAATGCCTATATGTGAAGCATCTGTCATAACCACATATTCCTTATCTTTTAACGGATATTTCAGCACTATAGCTTTCTCAAAACCTTCCTTCAGCGCTCTAAAAGCCTGATCATGCTTGGACTCCCATCTCCACCGAGTCCCACTTTTAAGCAATTCCCTGAATGGTTCTACCAACCCTGAGTATTTAAGAACGAACCTCCTGAAAAAGTTGCCAATTCCCAGGTAAGTTTTTAACTGTTTAACATTCTGTGGCACCTCTGCGTTAAGTATCTTATTAACCCTACTTTCTTCTGGTGTTACACCTCTACTTGGCACTCTATGACCTAAAAATGTCACTTCTGACGGACAGAATGACGACTTAGACAGCTTCAAAGTGAACCCTGCCTGATCTAACTTCTGAAAAACTATATCTAAATGACGTAGATGCTCCTCAAAACTGCGTGAACTAATTACCATAACATCTATGTAAATGGTTACAAACTCTCCTGTGTCATCCCCTAATGCGATGTTTAAAGCCCTAATTAAAGCTGCTGAACTACTCTTTAACCCATAAGGTGTTCTACAAAATTGATAAAGGTTATATTTATGACTAAAAGCTGTAAATGGTCTATCCTCGTACATAAGTGGCACTTGCCAAAAACTGGAACTCAAATCTACACAAGTGAAATACTTCTTCCCCTCAAATGTTTGCATTAATTCCTCTATTGACATAGATTTCAGCTGATCTGAACTAATTCTACTGTTAACCAAACGAGCGTCTAAACAAATACGAACTGTGCCGTCGGTCTTTGGTACCGTGATCAAAGAATTAACATACGGACTGTTAGAGTGCTCAATAATCCCATCTTCAAGCATCTGGTTAATTTGATACTCAACTGCACTCTGATAAGCGAAAGGTACAGGATATCTATGTCCTGTGAATACTGACCTATCAATAGGTTCAATGAATGTGTATAGCAATTGGCCATACCAATGCGATCCTCAAAAACTCTCCTATTACACAATAACACATCATAGAGCCGAACACACTGTTCATCCTCTATATTTCCCTGAAATGCAGCATCACATAACGAGTCCTTTAGACTACCGTTCGTAATCACACTGCCCACAAAACATGGAGAACCCCGCTCTACGGCTGGCGATATCTCATTTAAAGTACAAATCACCCCTACAACACTACTCCTCTGAATATGGTCATTGAACGCTACTTCTACTTCAGAATCTCCCCAATTAAATTTCAAACTCCCTACATCATAGCATAAGTTACCAGACACTCTACTTAGCCACTCTGAACCCAAGATAACACTGAATACTAAATTTGGAATTACAAGACAAATCTGCTTCTCTACATGATTATTAATTTTAATGTCTACTAAAACTTGCTTAGAAATTACTTTAGACCTCTTCCCAACAGCTGTGATAACAAAAGTGCTTTTAATTGGCATCTCCTCAAAATTTACTCCAGTTCCTTTCATTTTATCATAAAATGCACTACTTATGCGACTCTTCATACAACCACTATCAATTAAAACATCTGTGTACGCCTCGGACACGTTAAATTTAACTATGGGGCTCTTACTAACCACTTCCTGAATAATACCTTCATCATTTAGTTCATGTAATAATTCATTTCTTACATTTAGGTCATAGGGTTCCTGTATAATTGTATGGACAGGGCATGCTACAGACTGAGATTCTGACCTTACTTCGCAGCCTGGTTCGCGTTTAAAGAACCGCTACAGCTGGCCGTAGTACTACTAACTACTGAACTGGTCTGGTTGTTCTGGGCTGTGTTGTCATTGTTTGGCTGTATATTACTACCACTAGGCTGTCCTCTTCCTTGACCCCTATTCTGGTTGTAATTATTGTCATTATAATTTCTCCCTTCATTTCCCCTGAAATCATTGTTTCTCCCTTGATTTCCCCGGTAATCATTGTTCCTCCCTTGATTTCCCCTGAAATCATTGTTCCTCCCTTGATACTGATTACCATAGCCATTTCCTCTGTTCTGATTTAGCTGATTATTATTATTATTTCTATTTTGAGCGTTGGCTCCTTCGCCACCGTTCCCTTGAACTTCCTGATGCCTGGCTTCATTAGGCCTATTATTATTATTACCCTGGTTCCTATTGAAATTGTCCTCATAACCCCCTCTCCCTAGTGCATCAATGTGCTTAACAAATTTTCTACTTGTGATATAGTCTTTACATTCTGGATACAAGCAGCCTCTTTGATCCTATAGGGAAAGTGCCTAAGTAGCAACCTTACCACATCACTTTCCTCCTTCAAGCCATCCAGATATTTACACACAAATACCTGCCCTAAAAAGTATTCGGTCATGGTGGAGCTTCCTTTAGGGTTATATTTACCACACACTACTCCCTCACGATGCTGCGACTGAATAACCTCATTCCAGAACTTTTCACAGAATTTCATTTTAAAATCATTAATATCAGTAAACTTGTCTCTGTAGACAGCAAACCAATTCCTCGTTTCCCCCACAAACACTTGTTATAAAATTTCAAACTACCTGGCACTACTCAATACTACCATTTTCCAACCTCTCCCCGAATTTATTTTCTATAGTGTTCATGAACTCCATTGGGCACCCCTGTCGATTGCTGAACTTACCCAGTTCTACCTCCCTGTGTGTGCTATTCACAAAAACTGGCCTATTCCGACTATTTTCTTGCCTGATCCTAGCTTTTAATTTTAATTCTAATTCTGCGATTTTCTCCTCAGCCTTCCTCTCAATACTGTTTACTGTTAATTTAATGTTTCCTTCTGATTCTTCTACTTTATCATATAGCTTTGCTTGTTTCTCCTCAATCTTGCTAATGCTCTCTCTATTACTCTCTCTTAAATCATTTACTTCTGCAACTATTTGCGAGTGGACTTTCTCAATTCTACCCCCCAGCTGTTCCTTAACCTCTTTAGTTGATACTTGAATCTTGTCAATTTCTCCCCCCAATTTCTTTTTAACCTGCAGTGTTTCTAATTTAACTAATTCCTTTAAATTTTCAGCCTGTGTGCTGATTCTACTCTCCTACTCCTCCTGTACTTTTCCTAATTTCTTGTCTACATCTGCAATGATCTCTTTAACCTTCTCTTCCATTACTCCTCTGATTTCTCCTCTAATCTGCTCCATTTTCACACTAATTTCCTTGTTGTTCTTATCTAATTTTGCATTATTCTGTTCTAATTTTTTATTTAAAGCTTCTGTACTTTCTTTATTTTCCCTAGCCTACTGTTTTGTTCTAATTTTGCATTATTCTGTTCTAATTTTTTATTTAAAGCTTCTGTACTTTCTTTATTTTCCCTACTGTTTTGTTCTAATTTTGCATTATTCTGTTCTAATTTTGCATTTAAGGCATCACTACTAACTTTGTTCTGATACATAAACTCGAGAAGTAAAGTTTTTAATTCTGGTTGGCCGCATACACTCCCTGTTTCAGTATCGGGATTTACCTCCGCTACCCCGGTGCTACCATCACTCGACATACTGCTCGTATCATCACTCTCCAGTTGATGACCACTACGTAACCTCATCTGTTTTTCTTTCTCATCCGCCATAATGATATACACTGATAAAGACAAATAACCCCCATGATACAGGCACAGAAATATATACCCTTCTCCTTCCACAAATGTTACTAGGTTTTCATCCCCACGTTGTCGGCGACAAGTGTAATGTCTTCTAATGGCCTCACTGTTGCGTGACCAGTGTAATGGTTTTCACTTTGCTCCACGTTGAGCGTACAAGTGTAATGTTAATTAATGCCCCATGTTGGTAGCGACGAATGTATCAGTTTCGCTAGCCCACACGTTGAGCGACAAGTGTAACGGTTTGCCTGCCCCTAACTGTTGGGTGATAAATGTAACTGTTTACCTTTGCCTAAGCTATGTTGTTTTAATGGGCGCCAAGACCTCAACGCAATGTTGAAATCTAAATTTGTATTTAACAACGTCTAGCTCTGGTAGAACACCTTCAAGAATCTATTCACTCAGATCGTGGTATGATTTGATCATTAACCCAACAAACAATTGTATCAGGAGAAGGAATTGGTCTATATCTAATGCTACCTACTGAAAGCAAAGATTGCATTGTAAAAGAAATGAATTTATTATATAAAACAAGTATAGCAAAATTAATAATAATAATAATAAGTTTAAAATTTAAATTGGAGCGTTGCAATTTTAATATTACCGATAGAAAATTACGTGAAAACGGAGTCTGATAAATTATTGATTTTACTCTTATTCCCAAGCTATGAAGTTACTGAAATACAGAATTTAAATCAAAGAGAAACGAGAGATTGCGTACTTCTGTGTCATTCGCGCTTACCACTGGAAATTGCCAAAGCATTTCCCTCGTACTGGATGATGCTGTGAGCTTCCCACAATCTCCTGGACGTCGTCATCTCCGTCGATATTTGATGATATACTTGTAGATTTGGTGACTTTATGGTCCTAATATCGGAGCCATACCCTCGTACAACCACACTGGTTAAGTTTTAAACAGATAGTTCTCCACTCCACGGAACATCGGAGCGACACACACTTGCAACCGAACTAGTCAAGTCTTTCACAGATTGTCCTCGCTCCACGGCGCGCCGAACGATATATGCACCCGTCGGCTCCCCACCTCGGTACCGACTTCCAGCTTACGTGGTCTCCACTGATTGGCTGCTCCCCACGCGCTACTTCCCCTTCTCTGGCTCATTACACACGGCGCGCGGATGATGAAGTCGATTTCCGTTCCAACTATCCGCCTTTTCTTGACGCTGCGACCCACGCTTGCGTAATACTTCTTGACAAGAATCAGCCTGTATTTGAATTCCCAGTTAGTCATGTCTCTCATAATATCCTAACTGACGAAACTCCGTAAAATTCCGTAATCACATAATTTTCTATGATATTGTCGTTCGTAATAATTTGCTTGATAGTGTTTTCTAAGACATAGAAAACCTATCTGTATGCTTATTATTTTTTATAAAATGCTCCGAAAATACCTTAATAATAATTATAATAAATTAATAATAATAATAAATTAACCTGAAAACTTCTCTTGGCTGAACAATTTGCCGCGTAAATAAATATAGACTGGCTTCCTACTGACATATGCCAGTGGCATAAAAAAACCTCGAAAAACACGTTACAATATTTAAAGAATTTGACAGCAGAGTAAGCAGTAATGAAAGTGTGGAATATTATTGGTTTGCTCAGCAGGATACAGACTGTAATTGCTGTTTTTTTTTTTAACAGAAAGGAACTTTTTCTGCATCCTAGGAACATTTCATTGATCAATAAACGAGGGAAATGCCCAGTTTGAAATATATAAATTATAATATACAGTAGTATATAACAGCCGGCCCCGTGGTGTTGGGGTAGCGCGCCTGCCTCTCACCCGGAGGCCCCGGGTTTGATCCCCGGCTCTGTCAGGGATTTTAAAACTGACGTGAGGGTTGGAACGGGGTGCACTCAGCCTCGTGAGGACAATTGAGTAGCTGTCTGACAGTGAGACTGCGCCCCGATCACGAATACCAAGATTAACGGCCGAGGGGACCCGACGCGCTGATCACGCGTCACCCCAATATCTGCAGGCCAAATGGCTGGGCAGCGGTCGCTTGGTCGGCCTTAGCCCGTCATGGGCTGGATAGTGCCAGGGTTTGACTTCTTTTTTTTAGTAGTTTATAACAAGATTAAGCATAAATGAAAACTTTGCTTCACTTAGCAAAGTAACAAATACTCCTTTTTCCAGAAATAAACAGAGGTAAAATTTCAACCGCCTGACAATCATGACAACTATTAACATCCCAGCAGTTACAATACATGCTAAGTGATGCAAAGTGTTCATATAGGCCTACGCTTAATCATAGTTTAAATTGTAACTTATCCTTAGTGGCCGATAACATAGATGTTAGGCCCCTTAAAACAACAATTATCATCATCATCATTTACAGTGTATTCTGAATGACTTGTTATCACAAACAATTGGACATTCACAACATATTCTGACAATAATACCGAGTTCTAAAATTATTCATCCAGGGTGAGAAAATATTTGACCGGCAAGATCGCTGTGATAAGATCGCTGACCTAGATACGTACTTTTGTCAAGTGGATATTAGCCTTCAACTGCGTGTAACATTTTAATGTTTTGTAAGCTACATAATGACATCTGTGTGGATTTGAGTGAGTTAACTTATGTCGCCATTGTTTGATCTTAATGTGAATAAAGAATTAAAGTAGCTTGTTTGCGGATTGAAACATAAAATAATTTAACCTCCGAGCTGAGTATCGGGAAAATAAAGGAAATTGCTAGAAAACGGTAGAAAATAAAAGATTCTCACACGCAATATCGCTGAGACTGGAAATAAAGAAACGTTGACCCACATGAAAAATGACAGAGAGGAGCAATGTGGAAGAAATGTTGCACTCAGCTTAGGCCTCATACTCGCTAATCCACCTCCTAAAATTTGTGATTCCCTGGGACAATGAATGAAATCAAGGTATACAAGATCGTATGGCCAATAAGTTACCTATCACAAGTAATCAATCGGCAAATAAATAAAAATAAAGGACACTTTTCATGAAAAATATCTGGGCCTAATGACCAATTAACGTCAAACAATTGTAACGATTCGATCCCATAGCTGTTATATTTAAAGGGTTATTCATTTATTATCATGTTATTATTATTATTATTAACTAGTACATCCATGAGATGATTTTTATATCAGATAATTGTAAGCGGTTTTGATTATTATATTCAATTAGATTTTTATTAACAATTACTTGTAAAGAGACGAAGTATTATATATTGCAACAAGACTGGCGATATGGACTAACCCTGTGCGTCACAAACTGAACGACGTAGTAAGAATTTCACCACGCCAACTGCGTCATTTTCCTGAGATGTTAAGAAACCCACTATGTTGTAACCAACACGCCATTTTCTACGGTATATACGCGTCAATATATATTGCAAGTTATGAGTCAAGAATGGAGAAGGCTAAGAGAGAGGGAAGCTGTGACACCACGTGACAAGGAAGTCATTAGTATTTGTACCTGCAACATCGGACAAGAATGGCATTGATCTACAGCTCTTAATGAAGGAAGGAAGTTGTAACCTTGCTTTCTGGGTCCTAATGGACTGAGCACCGAGAGTCGACACTGAACGATGTCTTGCCGACATCTATATCAATACATAATGGGTTATATCCCTGATCAAGAGTCTTTCTACAGATGGCAACGTACTTAATGAGGATATTTCATAGTAATTGAGATATCACATCATTTTTTTTAAAACATAAGCGACGTAACAACGAGATCATCGATCATTTCTTAAATATGACGAGTCTTCGACTGGGTGAGCCAACAATTCAATAAAACTATCGTCTCTATTATAATTTAACTTCATTTAACTTTCAATTCATTTTAATATTCATTTTCTTTTAAATAATTAATTGCCGCATTGAGTAATTTTAAATTCAATTGTGTGACTATCACTATTCTGTTTTATTAATATTTTGTTTTTGCATTTAATAAATTCATTCTCTTCAACGTAATGCCTATTTCTTTCATTGTAGTTGGTACTTTAAGGCAATCATACTCCTTGATTAAATACGGATTGGTTAGATGACTTTGTCTCACTACGGCCCGGGTAAGTGGTTCTCGACTCTACTGCTGATAGCCGAGGTTAAATCAATAAATTTCGATTCACTATCTTAAATAGGAATCTGGCGCTCAACAACTTATTATATTACACTATCACAGGTAAGGTCACACCACAGTGTATATTATTTATTCTTATTATGTTTGTTAAATTGAACCACAATAGTCATCACCACGTTTAGTTAACTCATTAAAAATGTTACATTTGGCGCCACAAAGTAGGACACGAAAACCATTCGGTATTTAGTCAGAGGAGTGTATAATTTCAGTGCAAATTGTCAGTGCTTTTGGGGGACAGTGAAGTGAAGTGAAATTTTGGACGGGCAATTGTTATACGGTGTACTTCAAGATGTCGGAGGAGGAACAGAGGCAGTTGAGAAGTAGGGATGCAGTCAAGAAAGTTAATTATAAGGAGGTTGATAGCGGTAGCGATGTTGAGAGCGTAGAGAATAATACCAAGATGTCGGAGGTAAATCTTGAGAATAATCCTGAGAGTAATCCTGAAAATAATCCTGAGGTTAGCCCTGACATGAATACAGAGATAAATCTTGAGACGGATACAGAGGTACATCCTGAGACTAGTGGTAGTCTAGAGAAAGAAAAGTCTATAGAGATTCCTGAAGATCCATTAACTGCGCTCATAAGGCAGATGAGTAGAGATTTAAGTGCGAAATTTGTTGAAAGTATGAATAAAAATAGTGAAGAGAATAAAAGAAATTATTTGGAATTCAATGGTAAATTTGAGAAATTAGATAAAGATATGAATAAAAATAGTAAGGAGATGAGAGAAGAGATGGGTAGGCTAAATCAAGATATGAGTGAAAAATTAAATAAGCATAGTCAGGAGTTCAATGTTAAATTTGAGAAATTAGAAAAGAATTGTCAGGAGTTGAATTTGAAGCTTGATAAGAATAGTCAGGAAATGAGAGAAGAGATGGGTAGACAAAATCAGGAAAGTAGGAAGGAATTTAATGAGAAGTTTGAACAATTGCATAGAAATAGTAAAACGATCAACCAAAAGCTGGAAGAAAATAGTAAAAAACTAGACAGTGTGGTTAAAGTCAATAGAGAATTAAGTATGAAGTATGATATGCTACAGGAGAGTATTCAAGGGGTGAAACAGGAAATCAGAGGTGAAATTAAGGAGGAGGTAGAGATGAAGGCTAAAGATATTATTAAGACAGTAGATAAGAAATTAGAAGCAGCAGAAAGTAGGATTCAGGAAAGAATAGTAACTGTGATTGAAGAGAAAATAGCAACTCAAGGTGAAAGTTTTAGCAAATTGGTAGAAGTGGAAACTAGGCAGGTGGTAGAGACTTTAGGGGAAACTGCAGTAGAATCAGTAAAGACATCCTGTAAGGAGACTATAATTGAAAGTAGAATAGAGTCAGACGAGATTTTAGGTGAAAGCAAATTGGAATTAGTGGAGACTGTAATTGAAAGTAGATTAGAGTCATTGGAGATTGTAGGTGAAAGCAGATTGGAATCGGAGGAGATCTTAGGTGAGGAACGGCAAATAGCGGAGATTTTAGGTGAAATCAGATTAGAGTCAGACGAGATTTTAGGTGAAAATAGATTAGCGTCAGAGGAGATAGTAGGAGAAAGCATAGTAGAGTTGAAGGAGATTTTAGATGAACGCAGGATAGCTGTAGAAGAGACTATAGAATGTAGCGAAAAAGAAGTGAAGAAGATGAGAGAAAAGATAGGGATAGAAGTAGGTAAGATAAAGAAAGTACTAAGCACCCAAGAGATTAAGATGCAGACAATCATAGATAAATTAGATAGGCAAACTAGGGAAGAATTTAGTCCTGTGATAGAGGAAGTTAATATGAAATTATTAGTGGCAGAGAAGCGTGCGTTAAGTCATAGTCAGAAGAACATAATTAGTAAACAGGTTAAGAGGAGGAGAGAGATAGATAAGAGGAGAAGCAATGGGCAACGGCTAAAGAGAAAATTAAATATTAGTAGTGGAGAAGTGAAGGGAAGACATGTAGGTAGATATTTTAGAAGTAAAATGAAAGAGAAGAGAATTAAGTTGTTAGTGGAAAAAGAAATCAGAATGAAAGAGAGAAAGAAAGCATATGATGTGCAGTGGCGTAATGAATTAGCCAGACTTGGGGAAATGATAGGAGGAAAGCCGAAGTATAATGTTACTGTTGATGAGTGTAGTCCGAAAGAGGTAGAAAGTAATGTTATAAGAAAAGAGGAAAATGGAACCCTAGAAAGAGATAGAATTGAAGATGAAGATGGTAAGAACGGTGAAATGCCAGAGAAAGTAGTGATGTAAATTTATATTACCGATAGTTACTCTTCCGTATGACTTAAATATTAAGTAATGAAGTTTAATATGACTTAAAAGAGGTAGATAAGAAACCTGCTGTGTGTAATTTTAATTCAGTCGTGAAGTTAGGATGGTAAGGGGCGCGTAGTGCCTACGCTTATTGATTTAGATTGACTAAAATCATTTAATTTGGAAGACAAAGGTTGTCGTGCTATTGAGCAATGCAGGTAAGTTGAATGTAGGTCCTTAAACTGCAGGTAAGTTGGATGAAGTGAGAATTAAATTTTAAAAAATAGGAAGGTTATTACATAGGTAAGTAATCGAAAGAAAGTAATAATTATTATGGCAACCATAATTAAGAATATAATGGTAATAAAGATTTAATTCAAAAGTGAGTGAAGATAAGATGATACAGTGGTAATAAAACTAGTGAGTTGAAGAATTAAGTATTGATTTAATAAAGAAGTTTCAGTTGAGGACAGCGAGGTTATCAGCGGATATATGTTGAGAAATTTATAAGTGGTTTAGAATTGTTAATGGTAATGCGTTGTATGAATTAACCAACATCGGGTTGAAATGAGGAAGTAGTAACTAATTAGGACATCTGGTAACTTACTTGGTGACAGATATGTGTGTGTGTATGTGTGTATTTTCACGTAAACGGACGTGAGTTTGAAGAAGTAGGCCAACGAAGGTAATGCCGTTGAGCAAAGTGGTTTTAAAGTTTTGGTAAGATGCCAAATGAAGTTTTTTAAGGAGGAAGTTTTGGTAAGATACCAAATGAAGTTGTTTTTTTGAGGAAGTTTTTGGTAAGATGCCAAATGGAGTTATAATGGAGGAAGTTTTGGTAAGATGCCAAATGAAGTTTTAAGAAGGTTTTGGAGGATGAAGTAGGTCAGCAAGGTATATTCCGTTGAGCAATGAGATTTTTTATGGTATCTACGGGACTACGTGAAGTTAATAAGGGAGTTTTTTTTAAGTATATATGGATGTATGCACACAAGGTAATAAGAGATTACAAAGGTAAGATTGTCCAAGTTTTTGTTACAGTTACGCACGTTTTAAAGATATTACAAGGCTTGTTATCGAGCTAAACCACTTTGTAGTAAAAAGTTACTGATGATTAATAACGAATTAATGATGTGGTAGATTGTTGTCCTACACACAGGTTAAAGTAAAGATAATAGTAATAATTATATGGTTGGCATAATATTTTCTAGAATTGAAAGGAATTTGTTATAATTCGACGTTTTGAGGATTTTAAAGATAAATCATTTTTTTAGTAGACAGGAAATTAAAGTTTTATTTATGTCATACGGAGTTAGTAAAGATAAGTTAATATTTTGAAGGAAGAATAAGTTGGTAGGATAAGTGTATACCTAAGGGGTAATAATGAAGTTACAATTAAAGGCAGGTGTAATTTACGCAGTTAATTTGGTAGAGAAGAAAGTATCTGAACTGTGTTAGAACTCAGAACTTGCTTTATGAAGTGATTATGGGAGAATATTTGCTAATTAGGAGTGTCGGTGTTATTGACTATCAACAGGAACACTGTCATTATTTGAGGAAGACAATAGTTAGGAAAGCAAAGGGTGATGTTATTATTCCAAGGAATTAGTCGAAGCATGTAAAATTTTTTAGCTGAAATTTAATGTGTTATTGGTCAGTAAGAGGTGACCTGTAACAGTAAGAAGAAGTGGAATTATACCACGAATAGGGGAAGTTTTTGTATGTGACGTGTGAAGTCACGATGAGTTTTGAAAGATTCTGGTATAGCAAGAGTGAGCTATAGTCCAGGCGGTCAGAACAAGTAGGAAGTGGTGTTTGGAGGACACGGTACTTAATTAAGAGTTTTGAGAGAAAACTAAGGGGGGTTTTTAGGCATTCAGCAAAAAGTCAAATCATGAATAGACTAAGTTCAAAGTATAAGAGCATTAATATTTTGTGGAACGAAATATTTATTCCGAGGAGTTTGTCATGTGTTTTTGTGAAATAGTTTAGTGATATACGTAATTCAGGTATTGAGTAGTATTTTGTCCAAGTCTTAATCATTTTGTTATGGTAAGTAAGGAATGACGTTACGGTAAAGTTATATCTTGACGCTAAGTTAAATTTTATAAAGTGAACAAGAAGTCAGATTTTATGTTTATTGGTGATTTTGAAAATTCAAGTTATTGTTTTCGAGAAGTAGTAAAGAGGAATTATGGTTTTATGTGAAGTTAAGAAGTCGTGGAGACTTAGGAAGTATTAATTTGGAAGGAGGCGGCCGTGGCCTAAGAAAGAATTAAGCCACGAAGGCAGGTGAGTAGTAACTTGGATATTTAAATGAACTGTTTAATAACTGCTTTGAGGTATTTCGATGTCATTATGTATTTGGGGAAATATTTACATGTATGACATATGCACTGAAATTGGAATTGCCTTGAATATCTTGCTAAGTTATTTTTTTCTTCAATTATTGAAATTTTACTGCATTTGAGTAATCCCTTTATAAAGACGAAAGGAATATTGTATTGTTTGCATCCTATTATCGTGTGCTGTAATAGTTATTATGGGTTAATCAGCTGGTATTACAACAATGTACTTCTACGCCAGACTGATATACAAAAACTACGTTCAAAAGAGATGAAGCCAAAATTGTATGTCATGCATACGATCACCGAAATATAAACGAGTGCAGCGTTGACATATATGTCAAAAATAAAAGTGAAGGGCATTTTATATGTATATTTTTTACAGCTCGTTTAATACATAAAGAAGAATGAACATTATGAACATTTGGAAGAATGAGATGAATGAAAGTTAAAATATGATTTTTTTGTGAAGAATACATTTATGTATATTTTTTTTACAACATATATAAAGAAGAATGAACATTATGAACATTTGGAAGAATGAGAAATGATAGTACAAATATGTAAAGTGAAAAGAGTATGTTCTTGTATATCTTTATGTATTGTTGAAGGGTATTATTTGTATGTTGTCGTTATGGGGGTATTAATATTTAAATTTGTATTCATTTGTGTAGGATGTGTAGTGATATAAATAATGTTACATTTTATTTTAAATTATTTATATCAGGGGCGATTGTAACGATTCGATCCCATAGCTGTTATATTTAAAGGGTTATTCATTTATTATCATGTTATTATTATTATTATTAACTAGTACATCCATGAGATGATTTTTATATCAGATAATTGTAAGCGGTTTTGATTATTATATTCAATTAGATTTTTATTAACAATTACTTGTAAAGAGACGAAGTATTATATATTGCAACAAGACTGGCGATATGGACTAACCCTGTGCGTCACAAACTGAACGACGTAGTAAGAATTTCACCACGCCAACTGCGTCATTTTCCTGAGATGTTAAGAAACCCACTATGTTGTAACCAACACGCCATTTTCTACGGTATATACGCGTCAATATATATTGCAAGTTATGAGTCAAGAATGGAGAAGGCTAAGAGAGAGGGAAGCTGTGACACCACGTGACAAGGAAGTCATTAGTATTTGTACCTGCAACATCGGACAAGAATGGCATTGATCTACAGCTCTTAATGAAGGAAGGAAGTTGTAACCTTGCTTTCTGGGTCCTAATGGACTGAGCACCGAGAGTCGACACTGAACGATGTCTTGCCGACATCTATATCAATACATAATGGGTTATATCCCTGATCAAGAGTCTTTCTACAGATGGCAACGTACTTAATGAGGATATTTCATAGTAATTGAGATATCACATCATTTTTTTTAAAACATAAGCGACGTAACAACGAGATCATCGATCATTTCTTAAATATGACGAGTCTTCGACTGGGTGAGCCAACAATTCAATAAAACTATCGTCTCTATTATAATTTAACTTCATTTAACTTTCAATTCATTTTAATATTCATTTTCTTTTAAATAATTAATTGCCGCATTGAGTAATTTTAAATTCAATTGTGTGACTATCACTATTCTGTTTTATTAATATTTTGTTTTTGCATTTAATAAATTCATTCTCTTCAACGTAATGCCTATTTCTTTCATTGTAGTTGGTACTTTAAGGCAATCATACTCCTTGATTAAATACGGATTGGTTAGATGACTTTGTCTCACTACGGCCCGGGTAAGTGGTTCTCGACTCTACTGCTGATAGCCGAGGTTAAATCAATAAATTTCGATTCACTATCTTAAATAGGAATCTGGCGCTCAACAACTTATTATATTACACTATCACAGGTAAGGTCACACCACAGTGTATATTATTTATTCTTATTATGTTTGTTAAATTGAACCACAATAGTCATCACCACGTTTAGTTAACTCATTAAAAATGTTACACAATCAACCAGACTACAAAACTTCAACAAGTATGATCTTCCTCTTTTGTAAATAGAAAGTGTTGTGAAGTTAGATTACATGATGTAGCAGGCCTGCACCTATCTCCAGACTTGAGGAAAATAGTATGTGTAAGTTATTAAACCATCATTATAAGATTTTCTTCAAGAACACATTAAAAATACATTTGAATACATCCCGGCACCGACACATTTGTCCACGAAATTGAACAACAGAAACGACAAGGTCGTAACGAAGGAAAATGTTGTCTTTGTCCCAGCATGTAAAAATACGAGTGTCCTGGACAATAGTGACTTCTGAGGTTTTTAATGTGACAGTTAATGCAATGGCGATACAAGTTATTCTCTAAACGGTTGTAGCAGGTAGGAAAACTTAGCATAGGAACCCAATCAAGATACGTGGTCCCTGTTCGGTAAGCAGACCGCCTCAACTGAAGGGTGGTGTCCCCCCCTCTTCAGCCACACCAATCAGCTGTTTGTTTATTTGTTTGTTAGTTTGCTTTTTCTTTCCTTATTTGTTTGTTTATTTATAACTTTTAGATGGCATAAAACACAACAGAAACGAAAGTATCTTATGTTTACAAAAATATATTTTATATTATTAAGGTTTGCCGATGACATCGTCATCTTGGCCGACACGCCTGAGGATTTGAAAGAGTATTTGAATGGTATGGACTCCGTCTTGAGGAAAGAATTCATGATGAAAATTAGTAAATGTTAAACAAAAATATTGGAATGCAGCCGAAAGAAATCAGAAACCTCTATGGACATCAAATTGGCAGGTGAAAAGCTGAAGGAAGTAGGAGACTTCCGTTACTTAGGAAGCAAAGAGGATATAAACAGTAGGTTGACATCGAATATAGATTTAGGTATTACGAAGTCATTTTTGAAAGCCTTTGTCTGGAGCGTGGCGCTCTATGGAAATGAAACTTGGACTATTGGTGCAGCAGAAAAGAAGAAAATTGAGGCGTTTGAAATGTGGTGTTACAGCAGAATGATGAAGATCAGATGGGTAGATAGGGTTACAAACGAAGTGGTATTAAGACGAGTGGGAGAGGAGAGATGTTTCTGGCGACTGCTAATGAAGAGAAGAGATAGGTTGGTAGGACACATACTAAGACACCCAGGAATAACAAGCTTAGTTATGGAAGGAAGGGTCGAGGACAAGAACTGTAGGGGTAGACCAAGGTTAGAATATGTTAAACAGATTGCCTCGGATGTAGGGTGTGGTAACTATGTAGAGATGAAACGATTAGCTCAGAACAGGGAGAAATGGAGATCTGCATCAAACCAGTCAAAAGACTGAAGACTCAAACAACAACATTATTAAGTTTTTATCCTTTAAAGGTCTTACAAAATACCTTAAATAGTTTTAAAAGTATTTCTCTATTTGAATCAAAACTATTACGTTATTACGTTCATACTACCTCTAAATTATTTGATGATTTTGGAAAGTATTTTTGTTAAATTTTGACTTCACTGTGTCAGTGGATAGCTTTATTGCATAGTAACTCTTAGGTCCCGGTTCTGCCAAGAAATTAAAATAACTTTGGATGGTCTGGTACAGGATCACCCAGACGTGTGATGATAAATGGGAGCCTGGGCGGATGCTGTGGCTCAAGATGCCAGGTTAGTAATCCCTTGTCATAAAACCCTGAACTCAGATCGGGTCACTTACGTTCCTTGTGAATACGGTACTCATAGTCATTCATTCAAAACTTTAAATATATATTTTAGGGAAAGGACGAGTCTAACTACCTGGCTATCGGTATTTAACGGCAGTAAATCTGAGCTCTAATTACTGTACTGTATAGGTTGTCTCAATTATCACTTTTGGTGTAGAGCACAAAAGCAACAGCTTACACAGTAGCTGTAAACAAGCTCATTGAGCCATTCCTTTTACGCATAAACATAGAATTTAGAAGTGATTAAGCAGGGTCATTTTATGTATGAAGGTGTGGCACATATATTCACACATTGTGTCAACTTTATGGGGTGAAGAGCAAACAGTTGGGTTCCTCTAGTGTTGACAGAGAATGGGGGCTGGAAGATATACGGGACAAGACGTGGTACATGTAAGAGTCCCTGCAGAGACAGCGGCCGACTGTCCAACTGCTTCACAGTCCCATTGGAAATGAAAATCCACAGCCTGCTTCCAGTCTCCGACCGGGTCAGGAATGGAATGAATGAAGCCCCCATCTAGCGGCGAGGATATGAACTGTGCCGGCTGCCGAGGCCTGACGCACTCCTCTGGGGCAATGATTAAATGAATGACAGATGAAATGAAATGATAGTGGAGAGTGTTGCTGGAATGAAATTTTGACAGGGAAAACCGGAGTACCCGGAGAAAAACCTGTCTGCCTCCGTTTTGTCCAGCACAGATCTCACATGGAGTGACCGGGATTTGAACCACGGACCCAGCGGTGAGAGGCCGGCGTGCTGCCGCCTAAGCCACGGAGGCTTATAGTCCCATTGGAGATGGCGTTTAATTGAGATACGAAAAATAAATATCTGACAAGGGAATTGTTGCGTCCTTTCTTACCCTGCGTCAGATTCGTAGTCAGTCATAGGGATTAGATGATTTGCACACAGAAGACAGCCGGTAGTATTAAATCAGTGCTGTCCACTGTAGCAAAAAGCCGCTAAATCCAGCTTTATAATATGGATATTTTTTTTTGGGGGGGGGGGCTAGGAGTCAATCAAAAATATTAGCATATTTCTTCGGCATAACTGGGTGAACTTTAATAGGCTTTTGCATTGACTGCGGGCGGGGGTTTATTATTAGTATTATTGTGAGTTGCTGGAAACCAGCCCCAGGGCTGTTAACTTAAGAGAGAGATTGTTATTATTACTATTACAATAAAATGAATTTTGGAGAACAAATTAGACGGACTGCAGATAAGGCGGCTAGAGGAGTAACGTCCCCTAGTGGGCTCATGGCCAATGTTGGTGGGCGAAAATCTAGTAAGAGGAGACTACTGATGACAGCCATCCATTCAGTTCTACTGTATGGAGCGGAAATATGGGCGGATGCTCTGGAAAGGGAAATTCAATGGAAGTCACTAGCGCAAGTGAAGAGGCGGGGTGCTTTGCGCGTGGCATCTGCATATCGCACGGTCTCTGAAGAAGCAGTTCTTGTTATTGCCGCGGTTTTTCAATTTTGTTTCTTGCGAAAGAACGCAAGTACATTTACTGGAGGAAATCTGAGGTAGGTTTACAAAATGCAAGACGAACAGCAAGAGTACAAACCTTTCATAATTGGCAGACCAAATGGGAGCAAGTTCTTGACTGGGCTAAGGTACTTCTGTTTTTATCCTAAGGAGAGGGGGCATGTGGATTCAGCAGATTGCATCTACTGCATTAATGAACTGGATAATGCTAATCACACCTTCTTCTCTTGTGGACGGTGGGCCCAAAATAGACAGTCTCTTCAAGAGCACATTGCGGTAGAGGTATCTCCTGACAATATTGCTGCGGTTATGCTACAAAATGAAGAAAATTGGAAGTTGGTAGCAAGTTTTGTTGAAAATATCCTCCGAACAAAGAAGAGAGATCTGGATCGCTACTGAAGATAATTCACTACGGAAGAGTGCCCGACGGGCAAGGATAAAATGGCCCTAGCGTGAAGTAATGTGATAAACGGTTCCAGGCTAGTGTTCAGAAGTAACGGGGGGAGTTGTAGTCGGTAGTCTGCCTCTCAGGAGCCTGACACTATGTGCGTAAATGCATTTCTCCCCCTAAAAAGAAACTATTATTATTGTGCGTTGTGCAGGAAGACGATCACACCGGTAGATGGAGAAATGAGGAATTTACGTTTCCTATAGTACCCCTTCCCCTCGAAAAGAAATCCTGATGTCATCAATGACCTGTGGCCTTTAAACTCACTCATATATTTGTATAGCCAATACGTATCCAGCTAGGTAATAGTCTCCCCCCACCTCGTCATATGTTCTATTGACAGCCATAGGGAAATGTCCTCCTAGTGAACATGGCCTTAAAACTCACAGCCTGAGTCTCACTGTAGATAAGATTTAAGATATTGAAGGTATTATTGATATTGTACAAGAGCCATAAATCTTTTACATTGTTTCCCTAAATATAATGTGAAGAAATGCATAAATACACCAACATTTACTCATTACTCTGGTGCATGTATCTTTTTATTTTCCATACGCCAAATCTCCCTTTTAGCCCTATTCTTATCCATGAAAATAGGCACTGGTGATTATAAATGCGTAAAATCACAACATTTAGATGGTGAATGAGTCTTAGATATGAGAATAGACACTTACGTTGAAATAGGCGTCTATAGGCATTGTAAAAGTAATATACTGGTATACGGCCATGTTAATTATTGATTTAAGCCCACTAAGGAGTGCTTATGACTAGATCTTCTCCGAAGCTCTCCTTCATTCCAAATATCTCCTGCGCCCAGCTGATAATGTTTCCTTTCTCTCCAGTGAAAGTGGTGGGGATTAAAAGTTTACCATATCACCAAATTTGGAGCGATCTTGGACATCAAGGTAAGAAATCTCAGCGGGGTCCAAGTCTGTTTGGACTTCATTGAGCCATAGGCTTCCAGTCTTACAGCTATTAATCAAGGAGAAAATCCTCTAGGTTAGTCTGTTGTTGTCCATTCTTAGAAGGTGCCCGTAGAACTGCAGCTGCCTAGGTCGTATGCTGGTATTGGCCATTTCCTACCGTCGATACAGTTCGGAGTTTGCTTTCAGTCGGTAGGTTCAATGTGGGAGCAATCTTGGCCCATGAATCTTCTTGAGGATACGTCTTTCGTACTTCTCCAGACCATCTATGGTAACTTTTCTGTTCATCAGGAGGGTCTCCGCGGCGTACCAGAAGGTTCCGTCCCACGAGTTCCATTCCCATGAGTTCCGAAAACAAATTTCTTAGGAAAAACGTCCCATGAGTTCCGAACGCGTATTCACGCCTGAGTAAATAAGCTAATGAGTCCCACTAGTTCCGAATATCTCTGGAAAACCCAGCTGTCAGTTCTGAGCTTTGACCGGCTAATAACCTAGAAGAGTTAATGGCCTTATCACCAGGTATGTCATTTGTGTTTGTGTCTTTTGCTGTACATATTGATTGGAGTATAAAGAGAAGAATAATTCAGTTATTAGATCAATTTGAGGAAGCTACGTGCTGATTACAAAGTGACTTGTAAATAAGATTTTAAAAAAGGTTCAAAGACGAAGCGACATGCTGATGCTATTTTAAGAACTTTGTAAATATAACTAAAAACTGATTATTCTGACGAAGGCACATGCTGATACAGATACTGACAAGGCGAAAGCTGCTTATGGGAGCTACCGGTCCATAGCGTCCTCCCCCCACCCCACCCCCCTCGGTTAGAGGAACCAATTCATTAAAGAGGGCACGCACTCCCAGCGGGCGCTAACAATGGACCTTATTTGTTTCAGTAATAAACAAATTAATACCATTTTGCTGTAGGAAACTAAGCTGGAACTCGCTCAGGTAGTGTTCGGAACTGATGGGACTCACTCAGGTAGTGTAATTGGCAGATAGCTAATCCGCTAAAGAATTTGGAACTCGTGGGAATCGGAAGTCATGGGAATCGGAACTCATGGGAGGACACGGTACCAGAACAGCCATGTTAGTTATATGACAATCTTTACACTAAGGTGCATGTTTCACAAAACTCAATCTCCTAAACCAGAGGGAGTTAGAAGGTGTGGTTTGTACCAAACTCTTCCAAATCGTCTCAATAGTACAGGAAACATCTTGCATTTATTGAAAAGTCAATGGACATATATTTTATTTGTTTATAAAGTGCTTTTAAACAAATTAATAAGACGATAGCCCCTGTGTCGCCTACAGCCCGTATACCACTAGAGCCAAGCGGGTAGCCTGTACACATGGGGCGCACACAACCCATTATGCGCGAGTTCTCGCACGGGTCCGCTAGTCCAAATATAATAGGCTAGTGGTTAAACACTCGATGTCTAGTCATCAGAGAGCATTGTCTGTGAATAATGTGGCGTATCGAGTTAATAGTATAGCATTACATCTGTTGGAGCTGCTCACAACTCTTAGTGGAACAGTTGTGTCTAATGGTGGATATTGCTCAGCGCTCGGACCATGACCCAACTACTGATATACAAGAAGTAAAGGAGCCGCACCCAACACAGAGGCTACTGTGGTGCCGTGCGTGGGCCGACAGCAGGTGCTCGCAGCTTCTTCTGCTTTACTATTAGGGGGCTATTTCACTACAACGACGTTCTGAACAGAACTAGCTTCAGAGCAGGCCATTCACTCATTGTCACGACAGTTATGCCCATTATTGGAAATATAAATTCTGATCGCAACACGGAGTACATACAGGATTGGTTGGTTGGTTTCTTAGTTTAGGGTCATGTAGCCCCGTGTACTTCGGGTGTGTGTAGAATTAGTCTGATAACCGGTGTTAATTGTGATGGCTGTATTGGTGTGTGCTATCTGTGATTCAGGTAGAAGGACTGAAGACGATTAATTTTTCAAGGTTTTTTCTACTTTTGCTACCAAATGCTACCATCCACGACACCTAGCTGCGGACGTGGCTACTAAATGGTATCGCAGTCAGCACCTGGCGGCGAACGTTGGAACTAACATAGCGTTATCAAACGAACCTACAAATTTTAGCTTCCACTAGTGTAGTTAGTGGAAGGTTCTTTTTCATGCCATAAATCTATGACATGGGCCCGTAGGCTTTACTTCTCCTCCGAAGGAAGACATACTGAGGGATTTTTAACACTGTTAAAATCTCCGACGACTTCGGCCAGGTTTGAACCCGTGATCCTGGGCATAGAAGCTCAGCATGCTACCGACTACGCCACCGAAGCCCCTACATACATACATACAGGATTGGTAGTCTAGGGTTTAACTACAGTAAGCAACCCAGACATTCGGTTCCCCAGGTAAAGAAGTGCCGAAAGTCATGAAGAAAATCCCTCTCTGTACGCCGGAAGGCGGAAATAGATTTCACCGGACAAAGAAAACTATTTAGAATTCACTAAATTTGCCAATTGTTGTGTAACTTCAAATGTTCTACATGTTTAGCATGCAAGATATCTAAGCTCCTTGACTTTCTAGTAGAGAAATGAGGAACTTTGTGTTGGCGGAAAATCCCGAGATTAATTTTGCCATTGTGAACACTGCCTATTGAATTCAAATGGGTTCTTTAACATGCCAAAATCGTATGACATACGTATCGTGATTTTTGCCGCCTTTAAAAATCACTTACCATGGCCAGGAGTGAACCTGCAAGCTTGGGGTTAGTAGACCGACACGTTAACCACTCACCCACCGTGGCAAGCATAATGTGCTTATTAAGGGTGGTATGATTTTTTTCTCTACAAGTTCAATTTTTCCCACCCCTTTCGCCAATGGTTCGTGCTATGAAAATACTTTGCTGCGATAAGTTTTTGGCCATTAACCGAAGAATAGTAAGAACTTGTCATTTGTAATTCGTCAGTTATTCAACACGAATATGCCCAAGGGTGGAATGATTTTTTTTCTAAAAACTCTAAACCCTTAACACAGTGATCAGGATCGATGATGGTCACTTAAGTGACGATACGCGTAATCCTAAATTGTCCCATTTAATAGTGATAATTAACTAATAGCCTACGTGTATTTTTTCCAGAAATGTATTTACATATTTTTATATGTTGTACCCCACCCATTCATTGGCCATATATGTGTTGGCCAACTGAAGAGCTAAAATGACAATTTTGTATAAGCAACCCTGAAAGAATTGTTTCAAATCTCTACATTAGTAGACCTACGAACTTGGAAGGGAAGCGATTTTTCACATTCATAGAGTTATCGCAATTTTTCACTTTTTCAAAAAAGGTCCCCCATTTCCACCCCCTTGGTCCGATTTTGACCATTAACGAACTTGTCCAAGATTTTTAGCCTACTTTTCACATTTTGCAAAACTGAGGAAAAAGGAGACTTATGAGATCGGGCAAATGTGTGTCTGTCTGTCTGTCTGTCTGTCCTTCTGTCTGTCTGTCAGGCTGTGTGTGTTCCCCCCCCCCCCCCCCCCTCCTATCAACTCCTAAATGGCTGCAGCAATCGAAACAAAATTTGGTAGGAGTAAAGATCTATACCTGAATATCTCACGCCCATATTTGAAAATGATGTCAGTGCTACCAACTGCTGAAAAATCGCTATTGAAATTTGAGCTCCATGTTGGATATCTTGGAAGGTATGAATAGGAGCTATTTCAAAATTGGCACACGTATAGATAGTAATATTGCAGTTTAATTTCCAGGAGGCCATACATCGCAGTGTTGCCAAAATGAATATAAGCCTGCTGATAGGTCCAAATTTTAAATGCGTATAACTTCTACAATCTCAATTGGATTTCAACCAAATTTCGTATGTGCTATATGTACATAAGCAGACATGACTGAACGTATTCTTAGGAACCACCAGGGCTGCCAACTGTTAATAAATGCTCTCAATTTATTTTATCCAAATACCAATATATCAAAAATTATGCAAGCCGACAGCTTTAAACAATGCACACGTTTAGTACCTGACATGCTATATTAATTTGGAGTAACTTATATACGTCAGTACTACCAACATGATTCTAAGCCTGCTGAGAGGTCCAACTTTAAATACATGTAACTTCTATGCTATCATTTAGATTTCAACCAAATTTCGTGTGTGCTATGTGTACCATAACAGATATGACTATGTCGATTCTTAATAGTAATCAGGGCTGCCAACTGTTAATAAATACTGTCTCTATTTTTGTTACCCTAATATCAATATATCAGAAAGTATGCAAGCCAATAGCTCTAAACTTTGCACACGTATAGTACCTGGCATTCTAGATTAATTTGGAGTAACTAATATACGTCAGTGCTGCCAACATGATTCTAAGCCTGCTGATATGTCCAATTTTAAAATGCATGTAACTTCTATACTAACTAATGGATTTCATTCAAAATAGATCATATTATTTCAGATTATTTCTGACCAATACATGTATGTCATTGTTGACAACATGATTTTACGCGCGCTGTTAGATCCAATGTTTAACTGCATGTAACGTCCATGCTATCCATTGGACTTCAACCAAATTTTGTATTCTGTACCTTAAGAGATTGAACTAAGAATATATTCAGTCATCAGGGCTGCCAACTGTAGTTCTCTATTATGCTACATTATGCCAGGTGTACAGTATTTCGAACTAATTAGAAATTTCGATATTACCAACTTAATTTCGGCATTATTCTAGATAGATCCATATAGATTAATCATTGGCATAGATCTTAAATTTTATGAAAAGTAGGCTCTTTAGTTCGTCACGGAACTTCTTGTTATTTGTTATATTTAATGTTTGAAAGTGATTAGTGCAAAATGACCTTAATTGTCGTGTTATTTTCAGGACGTGTCTGTAAAGGGATTTTGGAAGGAAATCAGCCGTGGATCTATTGAAGGGAACTATCCCGGCATTTACTTGGTGGTGCAAGTGCGAAACCACGCACACCATTTTTGAGACGGCTTAGGTCGGATTTGAGCCCACGCTCTCCCGAAACCAGTGAGGCATGAGTTAGCGCGTAAGCGCTCTCGGCGACCAGGACCGGTACAATCACTTTATGACAGTCCGTTGAACGTATTCTAAGTGATTGCAGTAACATGGATTTTTGGGAGAACCACGCACTGTGCCACATGTCTGTACACATTTCTTCGTTTTGTTATGCTACACAAATTTGTGCAAACACAAAGTCTATAGAAGGAAGAATTAGGCTGCAATACAGGTTTAAAACACGGTAACAAAATCATTACTTCCCTTCTAAACCACGCACATTCTACCATCCGTCTCTCACGACTTTCGGCACTTCCTTAAATAATCGAATAGAAAATATCTGGCAAAATATTTCCTGGAATGCAGTCTCAAGTTGTCCTATGGCCACCTCATCTCATCAATAAGATCGTGACGTGGGTAGTTGCCAGTGTGTGGGCAAGTCTGGCCGGGAGGTACGGTAAACAGATCACCACTCCTATAATCACTGATAATTATTAATTAACGAAGCTTCATTTGGAAGTTTTCTATTAGCGCATTCAGGACCACTCCTGAGTAGGGAGAGGTCTTCCTTTTCATCAGGGATATTACAGTATCTTAGCCCACTTGGCACATAATACACTCTTCCATACACTGTGTGAGTAGACCAACATTCAATTTTTAAAATTACTTGTTTGTACTTTGGCATAACAAAAGCCATTTAACATAATCCCCAATATAAGTAAAATACAGCAACTGGAGAAGATGTTTAATGGTGGAAGTAAATTCACGAGTCATTCCAATATAATCTTATTATATTATATTATATTCCTATTCCCCATGGAAGCACGTTTAATATCAACTTAAAAATAGCACGACACATTTCTCGTGTGTAGAAAACTAATTCCGCCTTGTTGCGTAGTGGCTAGCATTCTTGGCAGTCACCGCAGAGGATCGAGTTCGAATCCCGGCTCTTCCAAGAAATTTAATTCTGGTCTGAAAGCTGGAACGGGGTACACTCAGCCCCGTGAGACAAAAGTGAGATAAGGTGAGTTCGATACCTACCTCAGCCATCCTGGAAGTGGTTTTCCGTGGTTTCCAACCTCTACTCCAGGCAAATGCCGGGATGGTTTCAAACATCAGGTCATGGTCGCTTCCAACCCAAATTCTACCTCGATTTCAAACACACACTCTAGTACAGACATCACAGTAACATCAGACAGTTTCTACACACTCGAGTACACGGGACTACATGACCACGATGTCGGAAAGCCCCGAAAGAATCAACAACAGAAAATTATACGTATAAGTTAATAGAACAGCAGTTTTCGTAACTACAATTGTCATCTTAAACCCCAAACCCTGTATCACCACAAACCGTGAAGGGTCCTGATCTTCCAAGCGACCGCTGCCCAGCCATCCAGCTTACAGATTGCAGGACGACGCATGATCTTGGTCACTGTGACCGGATCGCTGCCCTATTATCAGACAGCTACTAATTTGTCCTCACGAGGCTGAGAGTACCCCTTTCCAACCTTCACATCAGTTTCCAAAACCCTGTCCGAGCCGGGAATCGAACCCGGGGCCTCCCAATCCTTATCTGAATTACAAATGCACACACAAATATATCCATCACAATAACACAGGTTATCAGGAAAATTCCATTTACACACACCCAAGTACAGAGGGTTAAATGAACACGATGTAACAAAGCCCCTAAATCAATCGACAACCAACACCACGTAGCCGGCAAATTGGAGTCATTTTAATTTAACCAGCTCTTCCAAGAAATTAAATTCTCATCTGAGAGCTAGAACGGGGTACACTTAGACTTGTGAAGTAGCTGATAACAGGTGGGTTTAATTCCCACCTCACCTATCATAGAATTGGTTTACCCACCTATTCTTAGTTTTGATTTATGAGGCCGATGGTACCCCTTTCCAATCCTCAGAACAGAATTAAATTTTGTGGCAGAGCCGGGAATCGAACCCGGGTGTCTGGGGTGACAGCCAAGAATACTAACCGCTGCACGACGATGTGGGCCTATCTAATTTCGATGTTTCATCCCGGAACTGAATCGGGCAATCTTTGGCCGAGATTTAATTAGTTTTGTTTTGGAATCACAAATGTGATACGATAGATCGTTTGTGAACAGACATCGAACGATATGGAGTGCCATGGATTTTTAGCCTATTTTCATTTTATGAAAAAACTAGCAGAAGTACCCATTCTTCGAACGGTCGTCGGTATTAATAACCAGACGTAATCAATTGAGCTACTGTTGCAATGGTTAGGGGCTTGGAACCTGTTTGTGGACAAAGATAAATGATTAGTTGAAATATGCTCTGAAACTAATTTACCTAACGTGTACTTCCTGACGTCAAAATAAAATTGAAAACCTCGTAGACGAAATGCAATTCACGTCACATAAAAACTGACCCTCACTGTTGTGTCAAGTGCGCATCCAGAGGAAGACCCCTTTAATAAATTATAAAGGCCTGTGGTGCATGAAAATTCAGGTTTTTTAGCCTCCAATGGCCCAAATTCCTAAAAGCAAAAAAAATAAATAAAAAAAATAAACTATTTCAATTCAGGAATTTTTGAAAATAATGTTGCTGTTTGAAGATATAATAGACCTTCTGTACGACACATCGCACGTTTAAGTCTTGTGAAAAAATCCAGGGTACCTCTTGACCCCCTTAAGCGCATTGATGAATTTTACAGTTTATGTTGGTTCCGTGATAACCTTATAGCCATTTGCAAACTTTCACAGAAATTTAATAAATGGAGTGGCATTACTTCTTGCAGAAATAGATGGAAAGTTGGATGTACCTTTTTGAGACACTGTTGTCATGGTTACTGGCTTGCATTCCTACATTAGTTTATTAAATGAAATTAGTTTTCTGGGAATATCTCAGAAACTCTTGGTTTTAGAGCATTAAAATGTAGTTTTCAGGGACCCTTTACGACTGTTTAGGGGCCCCGAGGTTTTTTTCTGACACCAAGGGGCTGAAAATGAGCTTTATCTCGTCGTTGTAGGCCGTAGTATTATCATCATCATCCTCTTGCACAGTTTCCAGCCGTTGGCCGGGTCTGTTTGGAACACAGGCCACTCCAACGTCTTCTGTCTTCCCACCATCTCTCAGCTTCCACCCCTGTCCAGTCTTCTCCTCTCTTCTTCACGCTTTCTTCCATCCCTTTCAGCCACCTGTCTCTCGGTCTTCCTCTCGGTCTCTTTCCTTCCCACTTCGTCTCGTGTATCCTCCTGGGTATCCTCTTATCCTCCATTCGTTTTACATGTCCATGCCATCTAAGTCTAGATTTCTCTATACCATCCCGTAATGGTTCCTCCTTTATTAATTCTCTGGTCCTCTCATTTCTTATTCTGTCCATCTTTGTAGCTCCAATACTGCTTCTCAAGAACCTCATCTCACTGGCCTGTATTTTGCTCTTCTCCCTTCCTTTCATAGCCCAGGTCTCTGAGGCATACGTCAGGATAGGGGCATAGTACGTCCGATATATGATCTTTTTCTGTTCTGAGGGACATCCTTGCTCCATAACATGCTTCTCACACTCCTCCGGAATGCATCTGCCTGTCTCCCCCGCTCATTTTTTCTCTATAGTTTCTTCCATTATCTTGTATCAGGCTTCCCAGATACTTGAAACTCTCCACTTTCTTCAGCTGTTCCCCACCAATTGTTATTCCCGTTGTGGTTCTTTCCTTCTTCCTTGTTGTGATCACCATCTCACTCTTATTTATGCTAAATTTCATCCCATATCCTTGTATTATTCCTTCCCACACGTCCAACTGTTCCTGTACCTCCTCCTCCTTGTTTCCCCAAATCATCAAATCATCCGCTAACACCATTGCTTTCATCTTTCCTTCCCCAATTACTTGAAACACTCGAGTCATTATGTCATCCATCACCACAATGAAAAGTAACGGTGCCTGTGCACTTCCTTGTTTCAGGCCGTTTCTCTGTTCCACCCAGTCCGATCTCTCTCCTCCCACTTTCACACAGCTCACGTTTCCCTTGTACTTCTCCTTTATCCTCCTTATAGTCCATTTTTCTACTCCTCTATCCTCCAGGGACTTCCATACTTTGTTTCTGCATACACTGTCCTATGCTTTCTCAATGTCCAGGAAGGCCATCAGTAGATCTGTTCCATACTCACAGTGCTGTTCTTGTAACTACCTTACAGCAAAAATCAAATCCACTGTGGACCTTCCTGCTCTGAAGCCATGTTGTTCCTCCCTCATCCCTCCTTCTAGCCTTGTCCTAATTCTCATTTCCAAAACTTTCTCAAACATCTTTGCACAATGACTCATCAGTTTTAATCCCCGATAGTTTCTGCATTCTGTTCTACTACCTTTCTTGAAGATCTCGACAATTATTCCCTTTTTCCAGTCCTATGGGGTCTTCCTTTCCGTAGTGTAATAATAATAATTATAATAATTATATAACAATATAGGGATAGGGATATAATAGACCTTCCATTGCACACCAGCACGTGTAAATCGCGTGAAAAAATTCTAGAGTACCCCTTGACCCCGTTAAGCGCATTATATGTATTGATGAATTTTACAGCTTAGTTTGGTTCCGTTATATCCTTCTAGCCGTTTGCAAACTATCTCAGTAATGTAATAAATGGAATTGTATTGCGTCTTATATTACAGCAATAGATGGACCTGTGAATTTCTGTTGCCATGGTTACCGGCTAGCTTCCTTTCATTACTGTAAATGAAAATCCACAGCCTGCTTCAAGTCGACCGACCGGGTCAGGCAATGGAATGAATGAAGCCCCCATCTAGCGGCGAGGATATGAACTGTGCCGGCTGCCGAGGCCTGACGCACTCCTCTGGGGCAATGATTAAATGAGCGACAGATGAAATGAAATGATAGTGGAGAGTGTTGCTGGAATGAAATTTTGACAGGGAAAACCGGAGTACCCGGAGAAAAACATGTCTGCCTCCGTTCTGTCCAGCACGGATCTCACATGGAGTGACCGGGATTTGAACCACGGACCCAGCGGTGAAAGGCCGGCGTGCTGCCGCCTAAGCCACGGAGGCTTCTTTCATTATTATATTAAATGAAATTAATTTTCTGGGAATATCTCAAAAACTGTTGGTTTTAGAGCCTTAAAATGTGGTTTCGTTTCTCACATTGAGGGGCTGAAAATTAGCTTTATCTCGCCCTTCTACGCCTATTTCAGCAAGTATTTTGAGGGGGTAGGCCCCCTTTTATGAGAGCTACAGAGAAGAGTTACATCAATGATTGGTGTCGTGCCTCTGAAGGATATCTGTACCAAATTTTACGTTGATCCACTCAGCCGTTCTAGAGTTATAAGGACACAAAAAATTGTCCACAGACAAACAAACAGACAGACAGACAGACAAAAAATTATTTTCGCGCGAATCCGTCATAAAACAGTCTAAAACGCATAAATAACGCAAATTTCCGTAGAAATTCAGAAAAAAAAAACAGACAAACTTTCATTCTTATATATATAGAGATAGGCTTATGAGATCACCTTTTGTCCGTGTGTGTGTGAGTGTGTGTGTGAGAGAGAGAGAGGTGTGTGTACGTCCCCCTAATAACGTCTAAACGGCTGGAGCGATTACAATGAAACTCGGTAAGATCATAACACTATTCTGGCCGACCCCGACCGTGATCTTCAAAATTTATTGTGTCTCACCAATCCAACATGGCGCCTGTGCGAAATATTTCACCAGCATTCAGTATCTCCGAAACTATTACCGATATCGCCCTAAAATTGTGTACGGTGATAAAGGGCACTACTAGAAATTCACCTACGAGACTTTCAAAAAACTGCTGACTACAGAACCAACATGGCGGCCAAGCAAAGTTGAGACTTTTAAATAGACTTTTCTCGCGATTTAACTATCCAAACGTAATGAAACTTGGTACAGCAAATGCTTATACACATTGTAATGCACTGAAGTCTAATTTAGTTCAATTGGTTACATAACCTCAAAATGGCGGCTGTGCGAAACATTTCACTGTTAATCTATATCTCCGAAGCTATCACTGATATCACCCTGAAATTTTGTACGGTGATAAAGGGTACTGATACAAGTTTATCCATGTAACTTTCATAAACCTGTAAAGTACCAAACGAACATGGCGGCCAAGCGAATTTGAAACATTTGAATAGACTTTTCTCGTGATTTAACTCTCTGAGCGCAGTGAAATATGGTACAGTAAATGATTTTACATATTATAATGGACTGGCGTCTAATTTAGTTCAATTGTTTACATAACCTCAAAATTGCGGCTGTGCGAAATGTTAAAATTAAGTTTTTATTTCTTGTGTCGTAATCATGCGATCGAAGTAAAAGTTTGAATAATGAACCTAGACAATAATTTTCCTTGAATGGTACATAACTCTATGACCTATACATATAGCAACCCAAAATGGCGAGCATCTGAAATATTAAGACGGTTCTCAATATCTATGAATCTTTTACAGCAATCAAACTGAAACTTTTTATGTTCATAGAGGCTATGAACATATGTTCACCTATAGGACTTTCAGTAACCTGGTGAGCACAAATCCAACATGGCGGCGACGCGAAGTATAAATATTTAAATGGACGTTTCTCGCGAATTAACTATCCGAGTGCAGTGAAACGTTGCACGTTAAATGCTTATACAAATGTTAATCCACTGGCATCCAATTTATTTCAATTGTTTGCATAATCACAAGATGGCAGCTATGCGAAATTTTAAAATCTCGTTTTTAGCCTACTTTCGATTTTTGCAAAAAATGAAAGTAGACTTATGAGATCACTACAGGGCCAAAAATTGTGTGTCTGTCTCTGTGTGTGTATGTGTGTGAGTGAGTCTGTGTGTGTGTGTGTGTGTGTACTCTGAATGTCTGTCTCCCCCATCAATTCGAACACAGTGAAACCGAATTGAACGAAATTTGGTACAGAGGTAGAACAAGCAAAGGGCACCTCACATGTTTTATATCGCCACCATCTTTACCAAAACTGAATGGCGGCCACTCAAACGTTCAAAACGTAAAATCAAATAGCGACTAACTAAATTATCCGATCTCTACCAAATTTGGTAATAACATACCTTCATATAGGACGCGTCTTGTGACCAAACTACAAATCCGCCGTACCATTTCAGGATGGTGGCCGTGCGAATTATGCAAACTTTATAATCCATATCATGGGACCCACCAGTTCCGATTATCGAGCCGAGAATCGATTTAACTGTTCTAAAGGAAGAGGCACGTTCGAAATTAAAAGTTTATTTTGTAATACTATAGTGCAGAAGTGATTTTAAAAAGCTGAGCCGTCTCGGTAAGAAGACAAGATGGCAGCGGATATATTGTGCCTGACTTATATTTCACTAATTTGAGTATTGCATGCAATATAGAGTACTGATACAAAATAAATAAACTTTGTATGAAATGCTTTATATATAAATAATATACCGTACTCCATTGATGAAATCGTTAGGTCTAAATCATTATTTGCTAACAACTTCTATGTACGGTAAGTCATTTTATATAGATCAATGTTCGTTGGCACAAATGGCTCCGTGGTAAAGCGTTGGTCTATTATTCATATGCCTATGGTTCAAACCCCATCAGTGTTAGGTTTTTTGCTTGAAATTTTACATATTTGTTGCTTTGTAATGACTCAGACGTTTTAAAATTAAGCGTTATATTGTGCATATTATGGTGCAAAACATATATTTAATTAAAACATAATTCGCCAGCTGATTTGCTCGAGACATCTAGCAGCCAAAAAGGTAACTGCACGCCGGCCTACTTATTAACTTCCAGATTTTATTGAAAAGTTTCTTCTTATGGCCGCTAGAATGCACTCGCCCTGTTAGGATTATATTGTTCGATACTTCTCCACTAGATTTCACGACTGGTCTACATGGGACTCCATTGATAGTATACCATTGGCATTCTATGCGCATCGAATTTGAAGACTGACAAGATGATACTATGATACATTTTTACTTCTTATTTTAAAGGGCTGTAACAGCCTATTGTGCGTTATTTGAAAATGTTATTTGAAGTATAGAACAAAACGATTTCACATAGTAAGTGAATTCTAGCCGCTGGTGCTAGTTCAGGTTATTAATAATTTTATTTCAGGCAATTAGCAATCGAAAATATCCACATAGTTTGTATACACACGTCTCTGTAGGGTCTTCAATGATGGTAGTAGTTTTTTTTTCTAGGTTGTGGCGTTTGGTAGAGAGCAATCGAGACATCTAGCAGCCAAAAAGGTAACTGCACGCCGGCCTACTTATTAACTTCCAGATTTTATTGAAAAGTTTCTTCTTATGGCAGCTAGAATGCACTCGCCCTGTTAGGATTATATTGTTCGATACTTCTCCACTAGATTTCACGACTGGTCTACATGGGACTCCATTGATTGTATACCATTGGCATTCTATGCGCATCGAATTTGAAGAATGACAAGATGATACTATGATACATTTTTACTTCTTATTTTAAAGGGTTTGTAACAGCCTATTGTGCGTTATTTGAAAATGTTATTTGAAGTAAAGAACAAAACGATTTCACATAATAACTGAATTCTAGCCGCTGGTGCTAGTTCAGGTTATTAATAATTTTATTTCAGGCAATTAGCAATCGAAAATATCCACATAGTTTGGATACACACGTCTCTGTAGGGTCATGGAAAGATTTGTTAATTCAATTAGGGTTGTGAAAGCCATGCACAACCAGACGTCTAAAGACATGCCTCAACTCAAAGTTGGATGTTGCCCACGGCAGGTCGATTATGTAATAATAACAATAATAATAATGTTATTTGTTTTTCGTCCCTTTTAACTACTGCTGCTTTTAGATACGCCGGGCTGCCGGAATTTTGACCCGAAGGGGATCTTTAACATGCCAGTAAATCTACTGACACGGCTCCCTCGCATTTGTGCACCTTCAAATGCCAGCTGACTGCGCCAGGATACGAACCTGCAACCTAGGGCCCAGCAAGCGAGAACGTTACCGCTGAGCCACGCAGCCAGTACGGTCGATTATGTCTCCAGATCCATAACATTCTTGAGATACTTCTTATCTATCTTTCTTCAATGATGGTAGTAGTTTTTTTTAGGTTGTGGCGTTTGGTAGAGGTAAATAGTTTCTAAGGACTTCAACCAAGAAATGATTCTATTATACTCTTTGATAATAACAACGAGTTATAGCTATACTCATACATTTAGGAGAAAGTAGGCTATATGTTCTTTACTGTAACATCTTGTTACTTCTTGTGTTCTAATCATGCGATTGAAGTTTGAATACCACACGTACACAATAATCTTAATGTAATAGTACATAAATAAAAATCCAACCTGGCGACCATCTGAAATATTTAGACGGTTCTCAATACATACGAATCTATCACAACCTTCAAACTGAAATTTTGTATGTTGATAGAGGAAATTAACATGTGTAGGGTATATGAAAATAAGCTGTATAGATCTTCACGGAACTACTTGTTTGTTCATCCTAAAAAAAATGGAATTCCTCGGCTGGGAATTGATAATAACTATGTTTTTGGTCTTTATGTCCCTTTTAACTACAGAGGCTTTTAGAGACGACTGTGTGCCAGAATTTTGACCCTAAGGGGATCTTTAATGTGCCAGTAAATCTACTGACAAATCTCCATCGCATTTGCGTACCCTGAAATGTCAACTGGCTCCACAAGGATTCGATCCTGCAACCTTGGACACAGCAAGCGAGAACGTTACCACTGAACCATGCAGCCAGTCACACTGGGAATTAAACCCGCAATCTTGGGATTCTGTATTATCAGTGGAATGAAGGAGTTGTAAGAACGCGTGTGTGGCCACAGCTCTCGCTTACTACATCTACAATTTACCACCTGCAAGAGTTTAAACTTTCATCTGAAGTGCACGTGTGTCGCACATTGAGAATCCTTGCCCGTGACAGAGTCGAGGTTACTGGATCGACACAATACGGCAGTTTGTCACGCTCTTCAGGATCTGAATAGATAGCCAATTGTCACAAGAGGGGAGAGATGCCGACAGATCGACTTAGAACAGGGGCTTTTAACCTCCTCGCGGGCCGTATTTCAACACGATAAAGATATGCATCGCACGTGTGTCTAGTACAGATCAACCCTTTTCGTAACATATACTCACGCCCTTTTATTATTATTATTATTATTATTATTATTATTGGATGACGTTCAGCACAAGTTCTTTTATGTTTGAGCTGGAGAAACCTTCGAAAACTTCTAGAGACACAAGTTGGAGTCATTACACCAGACAATGTGGTGGATAAAATGCTCAGCAGCAGAGTGAGTTTGACACTGATTGCTGTCAACATCTCTGAACTGATAAAAACAAAGAATGAAGAGGAATCCAGAAGATTGGTTGCTGAAGACAGTGAGGATGGTGATGAGCAATTCCATTATCATCGAAGTATATGAATGTTTGACTGAAACCTCTGGTCGTAACAGTGGCTCCACCCTGAAGTAAGGCTGAACAGGCAGTTCCGGGTGGTCTTCTAGCCAAGTAAAGGGGGTTTTAGTAGGTAAGAATCCTGTCCGGAATCTTGAATTCTGTCTTTTAATGATTTCCCCACGGTTTTCCTCAAGAAACTAAAAGAGGAAAACCATATTGGTTCTTGCTGTCGTTTCGGCCATTTACGAACCACGCTATTTCAACTGACCTTTTCTATTCCTTTGCACCCGGATTTTAACGTTCGCCAATTAGGCTATTCCCGCATTAGTTTCCTATATTGTTCTTTCCTTGCTTCAGTCCATGTTTTGCCAGTTTTTGTTAGTTTTGGCATTTGATGGAAACCATGGTGTTCTTGGAGTTCTGCGGAACACGTAATTGTAACCCATTCCAGCCCTTGGACCAGAATTAAAATTTCTTGGCAGAGCCGGATATCTAACCCCAACCTCTGGAGTGACAGCCAAGAACGGTAGCCGCAACACCACAAGGTGATCGGGGTCGGAAGAGTAAAAGAGTTGACCAAGTGAAATCGACAGGAAAGATGACAGAGAGGCTCCCGGCACAGTGAAGTGCAAGGAATGCTGGACTCTGCTGAGGTCCCGTGGTTGCCAAGCCATATCCCACAAGTTGTGAGACCCTGTTGGAGAGAGATTAATCACCCGGGCGAAGCGAGGTAACATTTAGGTGACATGTACCCACTTATAGGAAGTCGTGCGACGAGCGCAGACCTCCTGAGCTACAGAGTGATGTATGGGCTCGCAAATTGACACGGCTCTAATTGGCAGGCAGTCATTAAGTGTGGCCAGAATTAATAAGAGCTGCCTGTAAGTGGAACTAAAGAGGAATGATTGATTGGTTTGGCGTGACTTCAGACCAATATACTGTAGCTTTATTGCTCGGCGTTCCTCATGCATCAGGAAGTAAAGTGTCGCTGGTCTTCGTATTAGAGGCGGCTTCGGTGGCGTAGTTGATAGCATGATTAGCTTCTATGCCCCATATCACGGGTTCAAACACGACCGAAGTCTTCGGATTGTTTAAGAGCGTTAAAATCCCTCAGAATGGCTTCCTTCGGAGGGGAAGTAAAGCCGGCGGACCCATTTCATAGATTTACTGCTTGCAATAGAACCTTACACTAACTACAATTGTATAAAGCTACATTTTGTAGGTTACATTTGATTAACGCTCTTTTTAGTTCCAACGTTCGCCGCCAGGTGCCGGTTGCTGTGGTATCTAGTAACCAAGTTCGTAGCTATGTCGTTGACGGTAGCATTTGGTAGCAAAAGTAGGAGGAACTACTCGAAATTGATCGTCTGCAACCCTTACCTGAATCACAGATAACGCACACTAATACAGACATCACAATTAATTAGCACCGGTTATCAGACTGATTCAACTGCTCGGATCTAAGCTCTGTGAACTGGCGGGGTGAGGGCATGAGGCAGGGAAGGGTCAGGCGAGAAGAGATGGATCTGTCAACAGCCCGCTGTGATATGTGGTAATCCTATCTATCCCAATACTGCAAACATACGGCCGTTGCTCAAACCACTGTGGTGTTGCGAATGAGTGAGTGAGTCACCGACCGATGTATTTGGTTCTGTTACTACGCACGTACCGGGAATCCTCATCACTCGTCACCCTCATAGTCAGAGATCCACATTCCTTTCAGGTTCACGCAGCTTAGACCCGAGCAGTACACACACTAAAAATACACGGGGCTACATGACCGCGTTGTCGCAGCTCCTAAACTGAGGAACCAACCATCTTCGTATTAATGAAACATCTGAACAATCAAATTATTACCTATTCGAACATTCGAATTATTACCTATTCGAACAATCAAGTTATTACCCATTCGAACAATCGAATTATTACCTATTCGAACAATCAAATTATTACCTATTTGAACAATCGAATTATTACCTATTCGAACAATCAAGTTATTACCTATTCGAACAATCGAATTATTACCCATTCGAACAATCGAATTATTACCTGTTCGAACAATCAAATTATTACCTATTCGAACAATCGAATTATTACCTATTCGAACAATCAAGTTATTACCTGTTCGAACAATCGAATTATTACCTATTCGAACTATCGAATTATTACCCATTCGAACAATCAATTATTACCCATTCGAACAATCGAATTATTATCCATTCGAACAATCAAATTATTACCTATTCGAACAATCGAATGATTACCTTTTCGAACAATCAATTATTACCCGTTCGAACAATCGAATTATTACCCATTCGAACAATCAAATTATTACCTGTTCGAACAATCAAATTATTACCTGTTCGAACAATCGAATCATTGCCCATTCGAACACTCAAATTATTACCTGTTCGAACAATCAAATTATTACCTATTCGAACAATCGAATTATTACCTATCCGAACAATCGAATTATTACCTATTCGAACAATCGAATTATTACCTATTCGAACAATCGAATTATTATCTTTTCGAACATTCGAATTATTACCTATTCGAACAATCGAATCATTACCTATTCGAACATTTGAATTATTACCTATTCGAACAATCGAATTATTACCTATTCGAACATTTGAATTATTACCTATTCGAACAATAGAATCATTACCTATTCGAACAATCGAATCATTACCTATCCGAACAATCGAATTATTACCTATTCGAACATTCGAATTATTACCTATTCGAACAATCGAATGATTATCTTTTCGAACATTCGAATGATTACCTATTCGAACAATCGAATCATTACCTATTCGAACAATCGAATCATTACCTATCCGAACAATCGAATCATTACCTATCCGAACAATCGAATTATTACCTATTCGAACATTCGAATTATTACCTATTCGAACAATCGAATTATTATCTTTTCGAACATTTGAATTATTACCTATTCGAACATTTGAATTATTACCTATTCGAACAATCGAATTATTACCTATTCGAACATTTGAATTATTCGATTTACTAACCTACTAGTAACCCTCCCCGGCTTTGCCCAGTAACTTTAACGGTCTACCCAGCGTAAGCTTAAATTCAGAAAAGCCGAGGTGAACAGCGAAACTCCAAACACATATACTGTACTCTTCTCTGAAGTCTTAACTCGACACGACTCGACAGTTTGATGCTGGCTGAAGCTGGGGTGATAGGCTCGCTCGCTAACTCGCAAACTCGCTCCGAAGCTGGTAATTTAAATTTCCACTGAATTGAGATTGTTGGAAGAAATGAAAACGTAAAAACACTTATAGTGGGCGATGAATTAAAGCAGGAGATATGTTGTCATGGACTCTTTTGTAGAACAGTTCATGCTGAACAATTCTTACTCTCATAGTATCTAGATATTTTTAAGCTTAAAGGCGCACGGACGGCAGAATTTTCTTTGACTCGATTCACTTAAATCGGTACTGCTCGGCTTCCTTTGGTCATAAATGAATGTATTTTAACAGAAACCTTCCTCGAGAAATCCTTTGCAGAATAGTGAAAACTGTATCAAAATCAATCCAGTGGTTACCGTGATTACCCGTTACATAAAAAAAATCGGGGACTTTGTTTTATACTATTACTAGCAACCCGACCCGGCTTCGCCCGGGAACAGTTATGAATGCATTACGTGATAAGGGCTTTCTTTTTCCAATGTCAATGAACAACGACCAATATCCGTTTTACGTCTCGGCATGATGGGTTAAAATCACTGAATGGACTATTAATTATATTATCATGGAGATGCATGTGCTGTATTAGGCTACATCATGCCAGGTGCAACACATTCTTGTCAGACGTAATTAAAGAATGGCGAGGTGCATGAAACACAAATCCCCCTTACGTCCAATCTTAACTTGACTGTGAATTTTGCGGAACGAAAAGTTCACAGGCGAAATGAAGAAAAGCCGAGTGGCACTTCCAGGGAAACTCCAAACACAACCACTCTTCTCTAAAGTTTTTAACTCAATACGACTCGACAGTTTGCTGCTGGCTGTATCTGGCATAATTAGCTCGTCCGCTAGCTAAGCTGTAACTGGGGTGATAGACTCGCCCCTAGATAGCTCGTAAACTGTCGCCTCAGTAACTGAATGGAGATTGTTGGAAGAAATGAAAACGCAAAAATACTTATAGTAGGCGCGTTGTCGCAGCCAATAAACTTAAGAACCAACCAACCAACTTATAGTAGGCGATGTATTGAAGATAGAGTTGCTCTCCCGGACCTTTTTGTAGAACTTTTCATTCTGAACAATTCTTACATTCATAGTAGGCCTATACAGATATTTTTAACGGGTTGCCCAGCGTAAGCTTAAAAAGCGCACGGACGCCAGTTTTTGTCGACCTTTTCACTGAAATCGTTAGTGCTTGACTTCCTTTGGTCATAAATAAATTATTTTTCTACAGAAACTTTCCTCGAGATATCCTTTACAGAATGGTGGAAACCGCATCAAAATCCATTCAGTGGTTCTCGAGATTACCCGTGACATCCAACAATCGGGGAGTTTGTTTTATACTAAGTAGAGATAGGGTATACAGTGGGTGCGGTACGTATTTCCATACTGCAAATAGTTTCTATACCACACCACTTGGTAGGTTTGTCGGTAGCACTATGTTTGATAATTCTAAAAGAGGAAACACCAAAAATGCCCCTTAGGATCCAGGATGGCGGCCATTTTTGAACAAGCGTTAAAAACACACGAAAATAAATAAATGTGTTAAATGAGTGGTGGGTTGTGTTGTTTTCGACTAATTCCGACCTCCTGAACACAATTGAAATATGTATGTTAACGTTTCGGGACAAATACCGTTATTTTGAACAAACGTTAAGAAATTTGAAAAATAAGGAACTGCCAACATTAGGCAGGTGTTGTATAATTTTCGACTAATTTCGACATCCAAAACACAACTGAAATATTTGTTTGAACTTCTGATGACAAAGAAGTACGTTCCGGGATTGAGAGTGTCGTTATTATTTTTTAACAAACGTTAAGAAATTTGAAATATAAGAAATGGACAAAATAGAGTACAGGTATGTGTTATATGATTTTTGACTTATTTCTACATTCCGAACACAACTACAATATTTTTTTGAACTTTGGAGACCAATACAAATTAGTTACGGTAGGGAAAGGGGGGGGGGGGGGGGGGGTTGGATTTTAACGAAAAAACAACCTTTGATTTTGGTACTTTTTTGGTGCAAATTCTCTTTGGTGCTCTATTGCGAAGTGAGTGTTTTTTTTCTTTTTTAAGGCATTTAACATAAATGTTGTCCAAGTTACATTTACACTTTATGTGTTTGTCACATAATAAAACAAGATGTTCTGTAATGAACATATAGCCTACTTTCTCCTAAATGCATGGGTATTATTATAACTCTTTGTTCTTTTCAAGGAGTATAATTGAATGTTGGTTGTAGTAGCTTGTTGAAATACAACTTGCTATAGGGATATTAAACATGAATACGAGGTGCCCTTTGCTAGTGCTACCTCTGTAAAAAATTTCATTCAATTCGGTTTCACCGTGTTTGAATTCATATGGGGAATGGATTTGCACACATACATGGCCGCTATTTGCAAACTATTGGGCTGATGACCTTGTAGTCAGTCATAAGATGCTTTCCACAAAAAGGCATGTTGTTGCAAAATCTGGTCGAGATCAAATTATTAGGATGGTCGTAATTTGATTTAAGCTTTTAACATTTGGGTGGCCGTCATTCCGTTTCCGTCAAGATGGGGGCGATATAAAACATGACACTGGGGTGCCCTTTGCTAGTGCTACCTCTGCACCAAATTTCGTTCAATTGGGTTTCACCGTGTTTGAATTGATAGGGGGAATCGATTTTCACACATACTTGACCACCATCTGCAAACTATTGGGCTGATGATCTTGCAGTTTGGTCAGAATATGCTTCCCACATTAAGATATGTTATTGCAAAATTTGGTAGAGACTAGATTATTAGGTTGGTCGTAATTTCATTTTAGCTTTTAACAATTGGGTGGCCGCGATTACGTTTCCGTCAAGATGGCGGTGATGTAAAACATGAAACTGAGGTGCCCTTTGCTAGTGCTACTGTGCCCTTTTAACAAGAAATATGCAAATCACAGTATGCCAGCAATGCTCAAATCGGGATTTTCGGGGTTTTGGTATGTTCTCCCACACTGTGACTTACATATTATGGATTAAATAGAGGATACACTTCCAAAAATAAAAACAAAATCAACTCCTATTATAAAACATTTAATTTACCAAATATATGATGCTACAAACAAATAAAACAAATAAACTACTGACCATTCCTTCTAACTTGTTCAAAGTGAACAAGGAATACATAAAATCAAACAAATGTTATATCAAAATACATGGTTTCCTTCAAACCAACCAACTTATAATTCCTTTCACTTCCATAAAGTATCCCTTTTTAAATTTCACTACAATCACGAGCTCCAATGGCTCGATACTTTCCACTATAAACTGTGTTATTCTTTTACACACCTCAATATATATTTTATGAGTTTCTTATAATCAAAACAATATATAATCTTATTCAAAGTAATTGTTACTCCTTTACTTAAAATTTTGGGCATTCCACAATGTTCTCATGTTACCACCTCTCTCAAGTTTAACAAATTCACTACAGTGATTGGGAAAAACATTTGTGCACTCCCGAGTTATAGAAGACTACTTGAACAAAGTCAAAAATTATGATCACTCCCGAAATCTAATTGTCTTCATTGAACTCGTGAAATCCTACATCAATACAACATTACATTAGGGATTTTTATTTATTTGTCTTAAAAGACCATTATCACATAAGAAAGCTACGATCTGAACTGGCAAGCGGTACTTTCATCTTCAAGAACCTCGGTTCGAATCCCGGGTCATTAACACTCATGGTTTATTATTACTTCAAATAGACGGTTCCCCTGACCTACCATACTTTCAATAGCGAGGGGTTGGACCGTAACACTTGACTTGATTTATTGCCCGGGAGGGGAAGCCTCAAGCCTTGCCCACACAGGACAGCTACATTCATGCTTTTAAAACAGCTATTTCTTCTTCACAGTTCTCTGAACAGACCTGGCGTTTCTTTTATTTATTTTAACAACATTATTTAGGTTCATAGACCACTTTCGTAACCTTGGCATTTATTAATTATGAAGTGTCATCATTGATGGGTAAGAATAATTCAATACAACAACAATATTTAGGGGCTTTACACAAACGAACCTTGGTTTGATTCTCTCAACTGCCTCGGGAACCAATCCCATACAGGAGGACTTACAACAAATTAGCGGCTTAGGGCGACCTCGGTCTAACCTGCGCTCATCAATACAATAATTCGCACCCATTATACAACGCCTCGTGATCTACATCACTAGATGGAGGACTTATTATAGCTCAATTACCGCAATCAACTGTCCCTCACAATTAATTTACCAAGTATATTTAGATTCAACGCCTTCCTAGCGTGACAATTTACTTTAATGCGCGACAATGCGCTATACATTACTTTAAGGCCAAGCGTCTTCCAAAGAACTGATAAATTCAACATCAGCAATTGATCTACATCTCAATTTTTATATTAATCCTCTCCCGTGACAATAATCGCTATACTTTAAGAACATGTATTCATACCATGTCTTTATACTTTTACTAGAGCTCAAACGCTATTACTTTCATATAATTCAACTTAATCTTCATTTACCTAGTTTTTATTATTATTATTATTATTATTTTTACGCTTGCTTTTATAACATTTATCAAATACGCTGATATTTTATTTCATACATTTCCTCTAAAGGATTTATTCATTTCACATAATTATTTTAGAATTTCTCAATTTTATTTGTTCAGATCGCGCTCCTATTCTGTTATTTGTTATTCAAAAACATCCCTATTTCTCAAACTCCGGTGGATTGTACACAAACATTCCCCAACACAAAACATAATGAAAATGGTTACTCAGATGTTCAGATCGGTCCATGACCGTGCTTTCCAACGATGTTTCATTTTTGCCCACTATTCGTAATTACACCATCGTGCTCAAATTCATTTCATACATTGACATATAATTTATATACTTTAAACACTGGTAACACAGCTTATCGAAGGATTAAGAATACATTTGGGGTAAAGAAGACTAAGTGCTGTAATATTAAGGACACAAATGGAAAGCCTCTAACAGATAGGGAAGAAAAGGTTGAGAGATGGAAAGCTTACATAGAGAGTTTGTATAAAGGAAAGGAGATTGAGAATCATATAATGGAAAGGGAGGAGGAAATTGATGAGGATGCGAAAGGAGATTTAATATTGAGATCGGAATTTGATAGAGCTTTGAAAGACTTAAGCAGGAACAAAGCACCAGGCATAGATGATATACCGATTGAGTTGCTACGCTGCATAGGAGATGAAGGTCTGAGATCAGGTTATTTCACTTGGTGTGTAGGATTTATGAGACAGGTGAGGTACCCCCTGATTTTAAGAAGAATGTAATCATCCCTATACCAAAGAAAGTGGGAGCTGACAGATGTGAAGATTACCGTACAATCAGCTTGATTACTCATGCTTCAAAGATCCTGTCTAGGATAATTTACAAGAGGATTGAAAGCCAGATTGAAACGGAGTTGGGTGAAGACCAGTTTGGTTTCAGGAGAAATGTAGGAACAAGGGAAGCTGTACTAAGTCTTAGGCTGATTTTGGAAGGTAGAATAAGGAAATATAAGAGAACGTTCATGGCTTTTGTAGACTTAGAAAAGGCTTTTGATAACGTTGATTGGACTAAATTGTTTGACATTTTGAAATCGATTGGAATAAAGTACAGGGATAGGAGGGTGATATACAATCTATACAGAAACCAGACAGCAGTCATACGAGTTGAAGGACATGAGAGAGAAGCTGGTATTCAGAAAGGTGTAAGGCAAGGCTGCAACTTATCACCCATACTTTTCAATCTTTACATTGAACAAGCAATGAAGGAAATTAGAGAAAAATTTCAAGTGGGAGTGAAGATTCATGGAGAAATAATTTCAACTCTGAGATTTGCTGATGACATAGTCATCTTGGCCGACAAGCCTGAGGATTTGAATGAGTTTTTGAATGGTATGGACTCCGTCTTGCAGAAAGAATTCATGATGAAAATTAATAAATGTAAAACAAAAATACTGGAATGCAGCCGAAATAAATCAGAAACCTCTATGGAGATCAAATTGACAGGTGAAAAGCTGAAGGAAGTAGAAGACTTCTGTTACTTAGGAAGTAGAATAACCAGTGATGGACGAAGCAAGGAGGATATAAAAAGTAGGTTGGCTCAGGCAAAGAAAGCTTTTCTACAAAAAAGGAATCTGCTGACATCGAATATAGATTTAGGTATTAGGAAGTCATTTTTGAAAGCCTTTGTCTGGAGCGTGGCACTCTATGGAAGTGAAACTTGGACTATTGGTGCAGCAGAAAAGAGGAGAATAGAAGCATTTGAAATGTGGTGTTACAGGAGAATGATGAAGATCAGATGGGTAGATAGGGTTACAAACATAGAGGTATTAAGACGAGTGGGAGAGGAGAGATGTTTCTGGCGACTGCTAATGAAGAGAAGAGATAGGTTGGTAGGACACATACTAAGACACCCAGGAATAGCAAGCTTAGTTATGGAAGGAAGGGTCGAGGACAAGAACTGTAGGGGTAGACCAAGGTTAGAATATGTTAAACAGATTGCCTCAGATGTAGGGTGTAGTAGTTATGTAGAGATGAAACGATTAGCTCAGGACAGGGAGGCATGGAGAGCTGCATCAAACCAGTCAAAAGACTGAAGACTCAAACAAAACAACAACAAACAAACATTTTAAAATACACTTCGGTATTCTTCTATTACACACAATAAAATCACTGAAAACATTACTCTTTAACACAATTTTTATATATTTACACTACACAGATTCTAATCACTAAGGCTTTTATTAGGCCTTTCACACGTGATTTCTTGACTCCCCGTCTCCAAGGGTGAAACTAGTGAATGTCGGCTTCCTATCTGACCAGAATGCGAAAGTCTCGAACAATCTACTGTACCCATGTGAGTAATCTCGATGGTAAATATGCATCTGCCTCCAGCTAGCCTCAGGTCTCAGGCGTGTACCGTCTCCCCAAATGAGCAGTGCATATTTTGGATTTGAGGCTATAAGGTATCAACTCTACAATGATAAGGCACAACTCTATTCTAAAACTTTAATTCAGTAAATAAAAATCATGGCTTCAAACACAAAAACAATCCCAAAACCATAAAAACAAAGCAAACAAAAATTTACTTCCACAATCCACAAATAAACAAAAATGAAATCATAATAAAGTCATATTAAACCATAAAGCTGTACCCTTATGTAACTTCATAAAGATATTCTGGTGCGCTGATGCACCTACGACTTCAAAACCAACTGTACATTGATATAACAGTCATACAATGTGACTTCTTTAATATCACAAATCAATCATTCCTTAAACCTCTTTAGTTTTAACAATTATGTGTGCCGTGCGTGTTTTGATTTTTCTCTTCTCACCAAACAAATGCTTGCATGCATTTACCTATTCGGACGTTGCACCGCAATCAACGTGCAACTCCATAATTATGTAAGCTACCCCTCCACTTCCTCTATTTATATGGTTCCACTGCATGCTGTATGTGATTCCTACATAAAACGTTACGTTATAGCTTGTGTCGGATGGTACAAATAGACTACCTTGCGCTCGTCGCCTTTGGCATCTAGTAACCAACTTCATAACTAGGTTTCAGTGACAGTACAAATACATCGTCTAACTATTCGTCAGATAGCTAAAATAATGAACCATCAGGATGATCTATAATAAATTATCCATGTGTTCCTAAACCACATGGCTACATTACTCAACATAACAATATTTCAATACATGTCATTACAGGGTCTCACTCTGTTCCTTTCAACTTGCCTTGACGGTTAGGGTGACCGTCCGCAGACCCTTTGCTCGAGGAGTCGGCACACAATAGAATGTGGGATGGAGGTCCCACCAATTATCTCGACCCTCCCTAAAGGTTTGAATGCTTTCCTTTCTAAGCAGTAAAGATTTACAAGACAAATACTGTTGTCTGAACAACACACATATCCCAAAGGATCTTAATTGACTATTATGCAAACAGGTATTGAATGAGCTTTTTTTAATCACTCCTACACAGAGGATATAATAATTACTGGCCTCACACGGGTCCATTCAACATGAAGGTTCGGGGTTCGTAATGCGTTAGTCTGACGGGCGACCGATGTCTCAAGTAAAATATAGGCGATCAATCCAGGCTGTCGCCATGAGTTTCGCTACCACGAGCGGAATAACTCATCAATAAGTTCTCGGGAGACCATAGAGTTTCGAGGTGTCCTCGTTTTCCTCGTCTCTATCACAGGATTCCAACCCGGAACACTTTCATATCCTTCCTCAGAGCTAGGGTACACACTACAACTCTGGCATAAATTATGTCTCCACTTATGCCCATGACATAGGAGATTTCATACGTAGAATAGACCACCTGGCCCCTTACTCAATGCTACGACCTCCGACCTATATTATTAAGAGAAATCTATCATTCACTCTATAAGCTTCTCATATAAGCTGCAAATTCAATTCACTAAAAGCTCTTTCATTACTGGCATCATTATTGAATATATGCAATATTCTGATATAAAACTTCTTTCCTTAATTACTGTAATGTAATCTTACTGTATCATCTTACTGCTTAGATTGATAAGTCTTGCAATTAGCGTAACTAATTCTCGCTTACAACATTTATTTGTTTCCTGATGTGTTCATTCATACTTTTAATATTCATTATTATTATTACCGTTAATCTCACTGACATAAATGACCAAAATCATTCTTTATTATTCTTATTAATCTCACATAAATTACCAAAAATCCGACATAGCTAAACGTCTTAAAATCCGAACAATCGCGTTCGTCACATTTACATAACTGATTACCATTCTTAATTCATAGTGGGAATAATTACTCCACTTAATGATGCAAATTAACATCTCAACTCTATAAAATCAACACAATAATGATTAAACATGGAGGATCTGCCTCCTACACTGATTTTTACTGGCATCTTTACGGAATCACAACATGCAGTGGCCCATATTTCTACATAATCATAACTTGTGGGGTACTTACATTTCTATAGGCGTCTTATGGTGGCTCCGACCAATCATATTTCTCCATGTCGCCCGCCATTAGCAGGTTTAACGCGACATATTTATCTTGAATACACACATTTTATAACACATAATTTTCATCAACAACACGACACGTTGCATAACTCTCAGGAAGCTACTGCTCCCACACATGTGAAACACTTATCTAATCACTACTTTAAAGGATATTTTACATATGCTGTACACTTAACACACGTCACTTTATACACTTTTCAATGCTGAAATTCCCTAGCAAAGATCGAAATTGCAGGTGTCGACGGCATCTCCCGTGCTCCTATCAACTCCTGATTGAAAGTCTGGTTTACCTGCTTTCGGAATTCACCAACAGTTTTTATATTTCCTACTCCTACGGTAAGCGTCCTGCGTTGCATAAATATGCTAGCTCCCGTCCTGAGTGTTATCATCTGGTACTCTCATGACATTACCAAACACTTCGTAGAGTTTCTTTAGCGCATTCCATCGTAATTACACATATACGATCAGTCAATACTTAACACATTGCGCTTAACACTGTCCAATACTTTACACAAATAATTATTTACAATAGTTCTGCCATTAGTCTTATACGGTGCTTCGTAACTGAACACGCCATAGTTCGTACTGCTGATTATGCCTATAGCACGACTATTATTCATACCAGCTTATTAAATGCTTCATTAACATGTACCAGTCTTTGTTCGGCGTCTATTATGAGTATGACCGCCATGCGTTCCGCCTTGACGAACTTGCTTCAAACTGGCCGTAACTGACTGAAGATTCACTTGAAGACTGCTCGTAACTTACTTGAAGACTGCTGTAGACTGCTTACATACTGTCTCGTACTGCCCTCGTACTTGCTGCATACTGATTGCAACTTACTGCAACTGAGCTACAACTGGGTAACTTCTAACGTAAACTGAGCGTGAAGACTGCGTAAGACTGCAACTTGCTCGACTGTAACTGGCTGTAACTGGGCGTAAACTGCACGTGAACTGCGCGTAGACTGAGCTTGAACTGCGTCGAGACTGAGCTTAGACTGAGCTTGACTGAGCTTGACTGAGCTTAGACTGAGCTTGACTGGGCGTTCCTCCAAGGGTCTACTCCCTTATATCGGATTCCCACGGAAAGTAGGGCGAAATCTTCCCGCGTAATCTTGGCTCCTCTCCCAGCATGATTCTGATCTCCAAACCATGATCATTGGGTTCCTCTTTCTCCACAGATCCCAAAATTATCTGCGTGCAAAGGAATCGCTCGTCCAATTAATTAATATTAATTCCTTTCTCCATAGCGTGGGACGCTATCTTACGGGTATTCCCCGGCAACATTCTCAAATCTATCCGCGAACAATGGCAGTTTTACAGTCCTTCCGCACTTCCTTAAATATGCCTCAATTTCGCAGGTAAAAGGCTCTAAAATTAGCCTCCTGCCAAAAGATTCACCTGTGAGCAACTCTCCTCTCAATTCGTCACTCCAATCACGAGTAATCAATGATTTTCCTGGGCATCTCTCCTCCCCCTCCTCAAATCTATTCTCCGTCTGGGAATAACTGGGTCATTATTCAGGCCTCCACCCTGCTCCAGACGACAGAATGGGGTCACAGAGATGGACATGGCTCCACTGGGGCCCTCCCACAATCCTGGGCTAATTTGTAAAATGTCAACTCTGTCCTCTCCGTGCTTCAAGCCTCGTATAGCCTACACCAAGTAGTCTAATAATGCTGTAATATGCTCATTTTTCCCTGCATTATTTTAATAAATAATGTCATTGCACCAAAATCACACCAGTGATTAAATATACACTTCTTTCGAGGGGTTTTTACCATGAAACTGCCTCTACAGATCTCTGGTTCGTTCCCTGGTGGAACCTTTATACTGAGATCACAGTCTCTGAGAACCACGTTCGATTCCAGTCAGCATAACCGCCTCGGGTTCACTACCTCCTCCCTGGAATAGTACTCCTTCAATTCCGGTTTCCTGACGATCAGCTATTATTATTATTAGCTCGAACTGCTTCTTTCTAGACCCTATTGGTTGGTCTAGCGAAAGTCTGTCTTGTCCACGGTCCCCCAGATAATCTATCGGTGACCTATTATTTCTAGCATCTAATACTCCTCGTAACTTAGTGATTTTATAGTTCGTTTGTTTCCTTGAAACAATGTCTAGAATTTACTTCTCCTTTCTGATTATTCTGTTCTCGAATTCCTATCTTTTCAGAATACTATGCGAACCTATTCTGTCCGACCCTGATCGGGTTCTTTAAAGTTGATAGAATGTTTATCTCGCTGTTATGGTACTTCAAAAACGTTCCGATACTTTCGGTCGTCTAATTGAACTGTATTTTGAAGACCTATCGCCTGTGCTCTAAGTTCGCAGCCTGCTTTGACTATAATTACTGAACTTTTCACCGTAAGATTGATACTGGCGGAACTAGATCCTGTATTTAGGATTTTCCTAATTCTCCACACGGCGATACTATAATAATACTTATCGGACACTCCTTACGGGTGGGTAGATTATAGGCTAGGGAATAACCCACCCACCAAGGGAAGATGATTAAGAAAAGGAAATGGGTTTCGGACTGGAGAAAAAGGATAGAAAAATAGGATGAGAGTTCCACAAAAATTATGAATTTGACTTTCAATACATTTGAAGGTGGTTGCCACCGCAAATCCTTGTTCGGATACCTAAAGTGGGTACGAGCTTGGTCGAAGCTGACGGGAACCGCAGCTAAGACTTGGGCAGTTTGCCAGAGAGAGGCTTTAGTGTCTTTCCTCCCAAGCACGAATAAAAGTACTATAGGGAAGGGTGATGGTCTGGCCAGACAGAGAGCAAACGATTTATTGTATGTCTTCTCAAAGAAATTAGTTTTTTCGAAATGATTCGAAGAATGCCAATCAAATGCAACGATTGGTGAAATCCCTATCAATAGATTTAAGGGCATCGAGCAGGGAGAGCCAAGGAGTACAGGACCTTGCTTAACCGTTGTATTAGAAAAATGAGAATCCAAAAACAAATATTTAATTTATTTAACAATTCAAAGAAGCGTAACTTTAACAAATAAATATGTTCTATGTAGTTAACAATTTGGGGCCGCGGACCTCCAACAACGTTCAGAAATTGCTCCAGGCAAATGACAATTTTTAAGGTTTTTTAAACCTTGTATTAAAATCTTGGTAAATAGGCAAAATGGAATAATTAAAGTTTTAACATTTACAGAAGTACAAGCAGTGTACTATAAGAAACCTCTGAAAGAACATTCTAACGAGAATAACAACTTCGAAGATAACAAAATAGAAAACTTAAAGAATAAAAAGGAAGTTCCTACAACTTCTCATATTTAAACAGAATTACTTTGTGAGAATTATACAAAGAGAGCAGGTCACTTACTGTGAACCTGAAAAGTTAATCAAAAGGAAGGTTCTAGACCTCCTATACTTTAAATAGGACTCGCAAGTTAAATGAGGCAGTTTTCATTTAGCGAGACCAAAAAATAACTCACTCAAGAGTTGAGAGAATGTTTTCCCTGCTTTTGAAGGGAGGAACAATGTAAGTTTGAAACGTGTACTAGACACGTAATTATACAGAGATACTTAATGATAAACCAACAAAATGGAAGGGCACTTCTTGGAATGACACCTTATTGGAACAGACCTAGATTAAAAGTTTATTGCAGATTGTTAGTAAGAGGTTTAGGAAAGAGAAATGGGAATTAAGGAAAATGTTCATGGCCTTATTTGAATATAAGCGGACGATCGCGACGCGGTAGAAAAGTTGAGCAAGCACTGGTTTTCACTATAGTTCATTGAAATATATGAAAAGTTCACTGTGGAGACACAAAGTTTATGGAAAAGAAAGTTATTGCAATGATGAAAATAACTGGTTTCACTAGATAAGTGAGAGTCTATTTCTTGAGAAAATTGTAAATTACAATTAAATGCGCTATAGAAAATTCCCGCGGTGGACGAAACTTCACTATGTAGTAATTTAGAAGTAAGATAATTCAATTTTAAATAGAATTCTCACAAGTACGTGAGAAATACATGACGGCAGGACTTGTAGATTGAGTACAGAATCTGGAAGGTTCCGGAACAATCTTAGCAGTAAAATGGGGCTAATGTAAATCCAGCGGAGGAACTAGCTTGTTGAATTATAGACAGCGGGTAATTAGATAATATCCCACGTAGTGAGAGGATTTCTCATTTGAATAGCTTAAGAAAAGCTCTTTATAGTAAGGTCGGCTTATACAAGCGAAAGCTTAACATGGCAAATCCCACGAAGAATGATTTTTGCCCCAAAATAAATACTTTCACACTGTCTATAAAAGTGTCATTGAAAACACGTGGAAGTTAAAACCATGAAGATGAGGTTAAAACTTGAAGAAGGTACTTATCTTTGTTGCATGTCGAAGTGAAGTTCCTCACTGATGCCTAGAGTTCCAACATGGCGTGGAATTTAAAAAATGCCTCGTTAGGTCAGGAGGCTAGCTCTGGTTGAGCCTTAACTGATTGATTCAACTGCCGACTGAGAAGTGAGACTTGCTCAACGAAGCACGGAAGGTCCTAGGAAGGGAAGAGAGTGGGGGTAGGAAACAAAAGGTATACATATCAGCATAACCAACTTATCAAAAATAAATGTTCTTCTTGATGGATGGTCTTCTAAGAATTGATAGTAGGCGATATTAGCGCAGCATGGTGAGTGAAACAGTAGACGTAGTCCTCTTGCTCAAGGAGAAAATAGCTGGCGATAGTAACAAGATCTGGTGGCCAGATGGATATGTAAGTCCTCTTGCTCGATGAGGAATTGAGTAGCTTCAGAGGTTCGCTACTGGATGACGCTAGGTGGGTCAGAGAAGTTATATATCTGAAACATACTTATGAAGACATAAGAGATTTGCCCAACAAGGAGAAAACAGAAGATCACTGTTGGTGTTTGGCAAAGAGGAAGGAAGAAATGAACATGCAATGAGCAGTAGACATTATATCTCAGGTACCGTGTATTCAAAGAATACACCATACTGGGAGGGCAGACACCAACAGCGAACAAAAAAAACAAGTACACATTTAAAGGTAATGGAGAGATCAAAGACAGAGGTCTTGTGATCGGACCATTAATAGTTAAGACTCTGACTACCCTGACTCTCCTATCCCCTCCAGGGTAACACTCGGTCACTTTTCCAAAAGGCCAGACTAGGGGGGGGGGTGAAACATCCCTAACTAAGACCAAGTCCCCCACCTTAATGTCGGGACTGGAAAGAAACCACTTCTGTCTCCGTTGTAAGGAAATTAAATATTCCAATTTCCACCTTTTCCAAAAAGAATTACGGAGGGCTTCAAGTTTACACCAAGTGATAGGTATATCAGAATCCCTGAAAGAATTAGGAAGGGGAGGATGGGCAGAGAGAGAAGTACGTGTAAGACAGTGACCAGGTGTGAGTGGAAGGAGGTCATCAGGGTCATTAGAAAGCGGAGTTAAATAACGAGAATTATCAACACTTTCAATCACAAAATAGCTGGAAGCTGAGAGAAATAAAGCACTAGTAAAGATTGCGATACAATGCAAAAGGAGAATTAACGAGTTTAAACAAAGCGTATAGAAACAAGTACATCTATTCAGGACAAGAATATACCAAGTAAACAAAGGAACTATGCAAGTAGAAAGCAAGAACGCCATAGGTAACAACCTAGTAGCCATAAACAATGACCTTAAGTCATAATAAGTATCAAAGGGGTTACTCAGAAAAATACTTAAGTCAGCGAGAAACGTGACATAACAAGTACGAATGCAAAAACACATCGAATGTGACGACGAGAAAAAGTAAGTTTGTTCATCAATGAACATTAAGATTTCAAAATAAGTAAGCAAATTGCAATACATGAGCGCGTGAGAAATACGCAACGAAGTTTTGAAGCAAGAATCGAAACAATTTTAAGATACGAGCGTGAGTAAGTGAGAGACGTAAACAAGCACGACCTTGACACACATAGTACAACGAGATAAGACATATAAATAGCTGAAAGAGTCCTTAAACGGAACAAGTTTATTTTGGGAAGTAGGTGAGCGGCTTCTGTACTTGCAGTAGAGACTCGCCAGACAATGGTTGGCAATCAGCCAGAGTTGAGATAAGAGAAACTTGTTTTGACCTTTGTCAAGCGTACAGGAAATAAACAACAACTTGGCCTTCCTCAGGCTTGTATACAAACAAGTTTGAAAAACAAGCAGTTCAGAATAAACAAACAACACTGGTTGAATCAGCTGTAACTTAAAGCAGATATTCAGGTTGAACGGAATGCAGTCAATCGTAACTTGGACGTGAAAAAGCAATTTAAAGATATATGAAATAGAGTAGGAAATCAATTTCGCATAATTGAGAGGATCACGGAATCCGACAATTTTCAACAAAAAGAAGCTTAATTCTTCCGAGCAAAGAAGACAAGCTGGGACATTGAGAAGAAGGTTATGCATAAGAATAGTTATTCTAGATGCTATAGAATTCAGATTTTCAAACGGTTTCATGAGCGACTTCCAATTGTGAGGAAGGAGGGAGGAGCCGACCGTGGCCATACTTCTAAATAACGAAAGAAGTGAAACATGGCTTACAGCAAAGTGATGGTGACTGATAGCCATGGTTTTACACAAGGGGAAGATAGTTTTCGAGAAAGAGTTTAAGCAATTACCTGCTATAAAAAATGACATGAGAAGGTAAACGAAATAACACAAAGCAAGGCGAACTTGAATTGCCATTTTGTGCGGGAAGAAGAAAAAACCATTTAAACAACTTACAGAGGTAGCGTAGTTGTTCACGATAAGACATCGTTTCGACAAGTGTTTTTCAAAAATATTGAGATCTGAAACATGAGCGTTCTCTTTTTCAGAAATGGGATTTCTGTCAGCTGTAACGAAATGACATTGCGCTTTAGTTTGAAGACTGGGTTGTTTGATTTCACCAGTAATAACCCAACCAAAATCGGTGTCTCTGGCGACCACGGTTGAAGATAACTTGCGTGTTTGTTTGCGAATGCAATTCCAAAAAACATTGGCACTGAAAAGTACATCAATGGGACCTTGAGCATTAAACTGAGGATCAGCTAACCTTAAGTGCGAAGGAATCTTTAGTCCGCAGGTATTAATAGAGTGACTTGGAGTGTCCTTGCCAATACTGGTAAGAATGAGACAGTTTAAATTAAGATTGGTGTTTCTTTGGCAAACGTCTCTGATTTTCAATTTTGAAGACTGCAAAACTTGAGTTTTCAAATTGTCAATGCCGGTCACACTGATAGAAGTAGGCGATGACGAAAGACCTAGTTTTTTAATTAACGATCGCGAAACAAAATTATGAGTTGAAGCGGAATCGAGAAGACCACGGGTTCTAAACCAATTTCCAAATTTATCTTGGATTTCGAATTGTACAGTGGTCAAAAGGGTTTGCGCACTATGAAAAGTTTCGGCGGTAGAAATGCAGGAAGAAGCATTAGTTTGTTCAGAGCTGCTCTGCATGGAGCTTGAAGAGGCAGGTACTGATGACTTCGATTTATCGTGAACGTGCAATAAAGAATGATGCGGTTTTTTACAATGGAAACAGAGATTTGATGACGTACAGTTCGAAGAAGAATGCTTAGGTGACAAGCAATTGAAACAATGTTTGCTATTTAAGACAAACTTCCTTCGATCTTCGACAGACAATTCTTTAAAAGATTTGCACGAATACAATGTGTGAAGCTTTTTACAGAGCGTGCATTTTAACGATTTGTTAAGCGGCCTGATATGTTCTCTTGCATGATTGAAAGAAGAACGGGTTTGCTTGTTCTCGACTGATGGGGGCTGATGTCCCTTTGAAGAAGCAAGGTTTTTCTCAAAAATGTGAGACTGATGATTCGTTTCGACCTTTTCGCACTGAAATGCGAGTGCTGTAAGGACTTGGCATCGGTTGTTAAGAAACGAGATTAACTGTTCGAAGGAAAATTCTTCCTTGCGAGCGAGTTCAATTTCCCAAGCCTTTAAAGTTGAAAAATCGAATCTTGATGTAGCCAGATGAATGAGTATGGTGTCCCATGTTTGGACAGGCTGATTGAGTTGGTATAATGCTCTGACATTCAACTGTATAGAATCTAAGAGGTCTCTTAAAGAGGTGACGTCATTAGGTTTGACGGCTGGCAAGTTGAAAAGACAACGTATGTGGCGAGCTACACTCAAACGTAAATTGCCATATCTCTCTTTAAGGAGATTAAAGGCGATGTGGTAATTGTCTGCGCTTAAAGGCAGTGACTCCACCAAGGCTAAGGCCTCGCTTTCCAAAGACGTGCGGAGGATATAAAATTTATGTATGTCTGGGATCTCGATATTTTCATGAATTAGGGAGCAGTAAAGTTCGTAAAAAGAATACCATTCACCTTCCTTGCCTGAGAAGTGCGGTAGGCTTATCTTAGGAAGTAACGGTTTCGGTTTGTTTTCGTGAAATGAAGTGGGTGCGAACTGGGCCGGATTGATGACCCTAGTGTCCGGTTCTGAGATATTGCGAATCAATTGGTGAGCCTTTGCAATCCCTTCAAAGTACAAGGGTTCGACCTCGTCCCGATCCGATTGAAGATCTGGGCAAGCGGATTCAATCTCGGTTTGAATTTGGTCATAATGATCATAAGACCGTTCGCACAACTTAAGGCGATTTGTCAAGATGTCTAAATCACACTCGGCGGGATTTAATTTGCTGATGAAATTTCTGAATCTAGTGAGTTGCCCTTTATAGGAAGAACGTCTAGCAATGAGAGTTTCATCTTTTTCAGTAGGAGCCATGACAAAGAGAATAAATTGAAATGTAACTCACGATACTGTGGAACCTTGGAAATGCTGTCAAGCTGGCAGCAGCGAATGGGTAGAAAGCACGGGAACCACCAAAGAAGACAGGAGTGGTCTCGTTCCCTTTCACAGGCTTTGCACGATGTAATTATAGCTGAAAAATTCAAAGTAAATATTAATAATTTGCAGAATATTGCCAAATAGAAAAACTGAAAAAAGGACTCTCCCGGGTTTCTGGTACCAATCTTTGGGTAGATTATAGGCTAGGGAATAACCCACCCACCACGGGAAGATGATTAAGAAAAGGAAATGGGTTTCGGACTGGAGAAAATGGATAGAAAAATAGGATGAGAGTTCCACAAAAATTATGAATTTGACTTTCAATACATTTGAAGGTGGTTGCCACCGCAAATCCTTGTTCGGATACCTAAAGTGGGTACGAGCTTGGTCGAAGCTGACGGGAACCGCAGCTAAGACTTGGGCAGTTTGCCAGAGAGAGGCTTTAGTGTCTTTCCTCCCAAGCACGAATAAAAGTACTATAGGGAAGGGTGATGGTCTGGCCAGACAGAGAGCAAACGATTTATTGTATGTCTTCTCAAAGAAATTAGTTTTTTCGAAATGATTCGAAGAATGCCAATCAAATGCAACGAGTGGTGAAATCCCTATCGATAGATTTAAGGGCATCGAGCAGGGAGAGCCAAGGAGTACAGGACCTTGCTTAACCGTTGTATTAGAAAAATGAGAATCCAAAAACAAATATTTAATTTATTTAACAATTCAAAGAAGCGTAACTTTAACAAATAAATATGTTCTATGTAGTTAACAATTTGGGGTCGCGGACCTCCAACAACGTTCAGAAATTGCTCCAGGCAAATGACAATTTTTAAGGTTTTTTAAACCTTGTATTAAAATCTTGGTAAATAGGCAAAATGGAATAATTAAAGTTTTAACATTTACAGAAGTACAAGCAGTGTACTATAAGAAACCTCTGAAAGAACATTCTAACGAGAATAACAACTTCGAAGATAACAAAATAGAAAACTTAAAGAATAAAAAGGAAGTTCCTACAACTTCTCATATTTAAACAGAATTACTTTGTGAGAATTATACAAAGAGAGCAGGTCACTTACTGTGAACCTGAAAAGTTAATCAAAAGGAAGGTTCTAGACCTCCTATACTTTAAATAGGACTCGCAAGTTAAATGAGGCAGTTTTCATTTAGCGAGACCAAAAAATAACTCACTCAAGAGTTGAGAGAATGTTTTCCCTGCTTTTGAAGGGAGGAACAATGTAAGTTTGAAACGTGTGCTAGACACGTAATTATACAGAGATACTTAATGATAAACCAACAAAATGGAAGGGCACTTCTTGGAATGACACCTTATTGGAACAGACCTAGATTAAAAGTTTATTGCAGATTGTTAGTAAGAGGTTTAGGAAATAGAAATGGGAATTAAGGAAAATGTTCATGGCCTTATTTGAATATAAGCGGACGATCGCGACGGGGTAGAAAAGTTGAGCAAGCACTGGTTTTCACTATAGTTCATTGAAATATATGAAAAGTTCACTGTGGAGACACAAAGTTTATGGAAAAGAAAGTTATTGCAATGATGAAAATAACTGGTTTCACTAGATAAGTGAGAGTCTATTTCTTGAGAAAATTGTAAATTACAATTAAATGCGCTATAGAAAATTCCCGCGGTGGACGAAACTTCACTATGTAGTAATTTAGAAGTAAGATAATTCAATTTTAAATAGAATTCTCACAAGTACGTGAGAAATACATGACGGCAGGACTTGTAGATTGAGTACAGAATCTGGAAGGTTCTGGAACAATCTTAGCAGTAAAATGGGGCTAATGTAAATCCAGCGGAGGAACTAGCTTGTTGAATTATAGACAGCGGGTAATTAGATAATATCCCACGTAGTGAGAGGATTTCTCATTTGAATAGCTTAAGAAAAGCTCTTTATAGTAAGGTCGGCTTATACAAGCGAAAGCTTAACATGGCAAATCCCACGAAGAATGATTTTTGCCCCAAAATAAATACTTTCACACTGTCTATAAAAGTGTCATTGAAAACACGTGGAAGTTAAAACCATGAAGATGAGGTTAAAACTTGAAGAAGGTACTTATCTTTGTTGCATGTCGAAGTGAAGTTCCTCACTGATGCCTAGAGTTCCAACATGGCGTGGAATTTAAAAAATGCCTCGTTAGGTCAGGAGGCTAGCTCTGGTTGAGCCTTAACTGATTGATTCAACTGCCGACTGAGAAGTGAGACTTGCTCAACGAAGCACGGAAGGTCCTAGGAAGGGAAGAGAGTGGGGGTAGGAAACAAAAGGTATACATATCAGCATAACCAACTTATCAAAAATAAATGTTCTTCTTGATGGATGGTCTTCTAAGAATTGATAGTAGGCGATATTAGCGCAGCATGGTGAGTGAAACAGTAGACGTAGTCCTCTTGCTCAAGGAGAAAATAGCTGGCGATAGTAACAAGATCTGGTGGCCAGATGGATATGTAAGTCCTCTTGCACGATGAGGAATTGAGTAGCTTCAGAGGTTCGCTACTGGATGACGCTAGGTGGGTCACAGAAGTTATATATCTGAAACATACTTATGAAGACATAAGAGATTTGCCCAACAAGGAGAAAACAGAAGATCACTGTTGGTGTTTGGCAAAGAGGAAGGAAGAAATGAACATGCAATGAGCAGTAGACATTATATCTCAGGTACCGTGTATTCAAAGAATACACCAACGGGTGCACGTTGGTTGTCGATACAGCGACGCCCTCGGGCTGTCGGATACTGTCCATACGATGTGATATAGCGTCTCCCTCAAGGAATGCTTGTAGACTGCATTTACGGTGATATAGCTTCACGTTCCCTGGACGGAATAATACTTGTTGCACTGTATGACCTCCCCTGAGGTTCATATGTCTGAATACTGCGTGATGCAGCACCTCCGTTCACGGAGTGCTTGTAGACTGCATTCGATGTGATGCTACCACGTCACGCCCCCTGGACGGACTAATACTGCATTCGATGTGATGTTGCCTGACGCCCCCCTTGGGCTGTCGGAAACTGCATGATTGGCTTGGTTCTGCCAGGACTTTTATACTCTTTGGCTACAAAAAGATAAAATCCACGCCTTTTCCAGAACCAACTTCTGAAATAATGGTCGCACATTATTTAAAATTATATCTCTGGAAAGCTCGTTTTCTAAACGTAAACTGACTTCTTTGCACATGAAAATCGATCGTGCAGTTCTGAGATATTAAATAAAATTTAGTCTTCAGCTGTGTGGGTGTTACAGTTGATTTTTAATTCCCCACTCCTCGGGTCTCGGGAAACCCCCAATGACGTATGACAATTTTCTCCACACAAAAATCTCTATTCCGAAATGATTCACAATGCTATATTTCTTTAGTTAATTTTATTCTTGCAAATGGGTTAAATTTAATTATTCTTCTTCTGGCACGGCTGCGCGGTTGCAATTTTACTGCAAGGTAAGGGCGATTTCCGAAACATGCTCTTTGTCTCTCCGACGGAAAATTCCACTCGTTCTAATTATAGCTAAGATAAGCTCCGAGCGGTGCGTCATGCGTGATCTCATCTCCTGGCCACCTGGCTCCAGTCTCTTACACAACGTTATGCCTGCTCTCTTGTATAAAATCTTTCTATGTTCCTCTGAAGACTGTATATTTCTTTCCTTCCTTTCACAAAAATACATGGATTCGACCCCTTGAACCAATGGTACATGGGTTCATCTCTCCCCTCCTTAGGTAAATAAATTTTCGAAAAATTTTGAGGAAATTTATTTCAATTATTCATAAAATCTTATTTTTCTTTAATTGTCGAAGCCATCGTAACATTTCTCAGTACCTTTTATTCTTTATTTCCAAAGCCTTTTCTCTCTCTGGCTTATTTTTGGGTCTTCCAAAGTTCCCATTCATTCCTTTCCCTTAGCGGACGTCTCCACTCAGGGCTATAAATTATTCGTCTTGTTCGGGTGTTTATGATTCTCCCCTAGTCTGGCGCGTGCTCTTAACTTGGGTCAAACAGTTTTGTTTCCTTCCTCGTTTCATAAGACGGGCATTCTGCCGGTCTGTTTCTCTTTTCTCATTATGTACTGTCAACCTATTGACCTTCTTTTAATACCTTACGGGTGCATACGGCTTAACCCGTTACTTTTTCATTCTTGTTTTCAGACTCCAAGTCTGTAGAATTTCCTTTTGTCTTTAGGAGCTCGGTCTATCCTCACCCGACTCTTCTTGGTTTTCTTCCGTTTTCCTCATCTCTTCTTTAGATGGCATTTTCAAGAAAACTCCCTTTATTCTCTTACTCTTTAACGGGTGCATACGGCTTAACCCGTTAGCTATGCTAGAGTAACCTTTTTCTATCCTTTGTGCCTCCACCTTACATCTCCAACTGTTACTATTCCTCCTTGCTCTTCTTCCTCATTCTCTTCTTCTTCTGAGTCTTCCTCATTATTTTCCTCGACCATATCTCCCATTTCCATAACTTCTTCTCCTCCTGCTCTTAAATCTTCTATCATTTCATTTTCCCATTTTATAAGCAACTCTTGAGCTCGTATATTCACGTCCCCTCCTTGTTCGTGAATACCTTCAACTGTCTCTACAACATTTGTTTCTATTAACTGTTGAACAGTTATGGGTAAATGTTTTAATATGCTTAGGCAATATAACAAAACATTTTCATTACCCATACACCTTTCAATGGCTTTCTGATAATAAATGATGGTATTTGTTAATTCCATACTTTCATATCCCACCATCTCTCGTTCTTCGTCTTCTTCTTCTTCTTCTTCTTCTTCATCTTCTTCTGTTTCCATCTCATCACTTTCTTTCTCTTCACCTTCGAATTCCTCTTCGTCACTTTCATTATCTTCTATTTCCATAGTATCTCTTTCTGTTTCTACACTTTCGCATTCTTCTTCATCACTTTGGTCTTCCATTACCATTTCCTTCCAAAGTTTTATCAATGCTCTAGATACATCTCCTACCAGACCGTCTCTTTTCCTCATTCCATTTATAACCTTGCGAATTCCTGTTTTCTCCAGATGCCGAACATTTATTGGTAAGTTATATATTTGTTTTAAACAATGCATCGTTCTTTCTTCATCTCCTTCACATCTTTCTATGGCTCTTATATAATGCTCTATTTTCTTTATGATTTCAGCCTCTTTCTGACTCTCTTCATCCCTTACTCTTTCTCCCTCTTCTCTTATTTCCTTACATTCCATATTCTCTCGTCTTCTTATTTCTATATAAGTTTTATTCCTTCTTTTCCACACTCTATATTTCTTTTGTTTTATGAACCATCTCCGTCTTCCTTTCATCCTTGTCCATAAGCGTGCTCTCCTTCTATCTCCCTTTTTCCATTTTTCCTTTCTTTCATTCATTTACTTCCTACGAATCTTCCAACTGAAATACGCTTGTGCTTCCTCTTTCTCCAAGGCATTGTACGTCGTCTCTCCTCCTCTCCTAATTTCCATGGGGTATCTATTCTCTTGTAAACCGACTACCAATTTCGGTCTTCTTCCGCTTTCCTGATTTCCTTCAAAGACCCTTCTTCTCTTTTCTTCATTATTTCCAACAATCTCATCTTTTCCTTGGAGGTTTTCTTGGCTCTCGTTTGGATCTGTTTCCATTTCTCTTTCCTTTCGTTGATATTCTTGATATTTCCTCATTAACTCAGGAATCTGTGCTTTCAACTGTTCTTTTTCTTCTTTTAATTGAATCTTATCTTCCTTATCCTCCTGAATCCCTTCTGGGTTTTCCTTTTCAATTTCTATGAACTCTTGAACCTCTGCTTCCATCTGTGCTTCGACGATAGTTTCTATTATCGTTTCATTTACTTTCTCCATTTCTTCAGGAATTATTATTTCCGTCTCCCCAGCTTCCACTTCTTTTGTTATCTCCTGTTCTGGGGTTTTCTCTTGCTCTTCCAGCTCAACCTTTTCATAAAAATGTTCTTCTTCACTTTGCAGCTCCTTTTCATTTCGGCTGTCCTCCTGGTCTGGAATTCTCATTTCCTCTTGAGTCTCCATTTCTTTCTCAGGAAGGATCTCAAAGTTTTTCTCAGTTTCCACTGGAGTCATTACGATTTCTACTTCTTCTTCTTCTTCTTTTCTAACATCAGTTTCGGGCTCTTGCATCTTAACTTCTTGTTATTCTACAATAACTGTTTCATTTTCAGTCTGGACAACTGTTTCGTTTGCTTTGAGGTCCTGTGCTAATATGTATTCATCATATCTCTTCTGGGCGGCCTCTAGATTCCCTTTGTATTCCAAGATTTTACTCTTTCTTAATTCGGCTAACTCCTGAATAGTTATTATCCCATGTTCATCATACATGCTCATTTTCACGCAATGCATCTTATCCCTATCCTCTTCTACATACTTCACCTGTTCTTTAATGTATTTCTTTCTGTCGCGCTCCTCATACTCAGTTTTCCACCCGATTCTATTCCATTCATTTCTCAATTTCCACCATGAGTTCTTCATTTCACCTACGTCCTCAATCAATGTATCGTATTTACCTGTTCCCACGAAGCTAATTCTATCTTCCCTTCTTCCTCCATACGTCCCGCAAATTTCTTTTTCGTTTCTCTTAATGACTTTTTAAGCTTAGGGATTTCCTTATACAATTCCTCCAATTCTTGTTTGGATATCTTATACCGATTTTTACTTGCCCTATCACGAAGATCGAATATATTATCCATTTCCTTGGAAATACTTCTTTTTTGTTCCCTAATTTCCTCTTTCTTCTTAGAATCAATACATCTCACCTTCCAAAGTTCATTCCACATCTCATCGTGCTTATTTCGCATTTCATTCATTATATCCAAGAATTCTCTTATTTCATCCCAAGTCGCCATTTCTACCTCTTTCTGATCCTGAACGCAAAGACTATCGTTCTTTTCCCCTTCGTTTTCCGAGCCTACTTGAACCTGCCTTAATACATGAGACTTTGAATTATCTTTATCACTATTGTTTTCTGTTCTTGTTACACATTCCCTTGGAATCGGTTCACATTTTACTTTTTCTATTTGGAGCTCCAAAGGCTCAACTTTTACCCTGTTGTCTGCAGACATGTTACCTTCTCTTTGTGTAACTATGTCTCCAGGTGCACGCATGCTTACTAAAGAAACCTTTACATTTTCTTTACTTGGGTACTCTTTATCATTTATAGATTTACATTTATCTTTACTTTCTGCCTTCTTGGCCTCCCATACTTCATTATTTATCTTTATCATTTCCTCCATCTCCTTATTGAAATGCTCCCCCAGGCACTCCTTAAAATCTCTTATTGTCAACATCTTATTCACAATATAAGAATACAATGGGCTAATATGACACATCGCTGGTACATGCTTGAGAAATGGTAATCCGAACTCTTGTGTCCCAATTTTCAAAAATTTTACCTTGGTACGGGTGTTTACTAAAACGTACCCTTTTGATATACTCATTCAATGTCAAAACCTTTATGGAAGTATTTAAAAATTCAAAATTTCGAAAAACCATTTTTTTAATGAAAATTTTGATTTTTCAAGAAAACTCGGGTTTTCCCTAGGAAAACTCATCCCTGCGTACTGGGCGCCAAAAATGTATTGTTTATTACGTGTATGATATAATCATACAAGCCCCACGTTGGAAAACAGATTAAACCAATAAACTACTCCGGTTCAAAGTGAAACACGGAGTACATAAATTCAAACAAATGTTATATCAAAATACATGGTTTCCTTCAAACCAACAAACTTATAATTCTTTTCACTTCCTTAAAGTATCCCTTTTTAAATTTCACTACAATCACGAGCTCCAATGGCTCGATACTTTCCACTATAAACTGTGTTATTCTTTTACACACCTCAATATCTATTTTATGAGTTTCTTATAATCAAAACAATATATAATCTTATTCAAAGTAATTGTTACTCCTTTACTTAAAATTTTGGGCATTCCACAATGTTCTCATGTTACCACCTCTCTCAAGTTTAACAAATTCACTACAGTGATTGGGAAAAACATTTGTGCACTCCCGAGTTATAGAAGACTACTTGAACAAAGTCAAAAATTATGATCACTCCCGAAATCTAATTGTCTTCATTGAACTCGTGAAATCCTACATCAATACAACATTACATTAGGGATTTTTATTTATTTGTCTTAAAAGACCATTATCACATAAGAAAGCTACGATCTGAACTGGCAAGCGGTACTTTCATCTTCAAGAACCTCGGTTCGAATCCCGGGTCATTAACACTCATGGTTTATTATTACTTCAAATAGACGGTTCCCCTGACCTACCATACTTTCAATAGCGAGGGGTTGGACCGTAACACTTGACTTGATTTATTGCCCGGGAGGGGAAGCCTCAAGCCTTGCCCACACAGGACAGCTACATTCATGCTTTTAAAACAGCTATTTCTTCTTCACAGTTCTCTGAACAGACCTGGCGTTTCTTTTATTTATTTTAACAACATTATTTAGGTTCATAGACCACTTTCGTAACCTTGGCATTTATTAATTATGAAGTGTCATCATTGATGGGTAAGAATAATTCAATACAACAACAATATTTAGGGGCTTTACACAAACGAACCTTGGTTTGATTCTCTCAACTGCCTCGGGAACCAATCCCATACAGGAGGACTTACAACAAATTAGCGGCTTAGGGCGACCTCGGTCTAACCTGCGCTCATCAATACAATAATTCGCACCCATTATACAACGCCTCGTGATCTACATCACTAGATGGAGGACTTATTATAGCTCAATTACCGCAATCAACTGTCCCTCACAATTAATTTACCAAGTATATTTAGATTCAACGCCTTCCTAGCGTGACAATTTACTTTAATGCGTGACAATGCGCTATACATTACTTTAAGGCCAAGCGTCTTCCAAAGAACTGATAAATTCAACATCAGCAATTGATCTACATCTCAATTTTTATATTAATCCTCTCCCGTGACAATAATCGCTATACTTTAAGAACATGTATTCATACCATGTCTTTATACTTTTACTAGAGCTCAAACGCTATTACTTTCATATAATTCAACTTAATCTTCATTTACCTAGTTTTTATTATTATTATTTTTACGCTTGCTTTTATAACATTTATCAAATACGCTGATATTTTATTTCATACATTTCCTCTAAAGGATTTATTCATTTCACATAATTATTTTAGAATTTCTCAATTTTATTTGTTCAGATCGCGCTCCTATTCTGTTATTTGTTATTCAAAAACATCCCTATTTCTCAAACTCCGGTGGATTGTACACAAACATTCCCCAACACAAAACATAATGAAAATGGTTACTCACATGTTCAGATCGGTCCATGACCGTGCTTTCCAACGATGTTTCATTTTTGCCCACTATTTGTAATTACACCATCGTGCTCAAATTCATTTCATACATTGACATATCTTGACACACATATAATTTATATACTTTAAACACTGGTAACATTTTAAAATACACTTCGGTATTCTTCTATTACACACAATAAAATCACTGAAAACATTACTCTTTAACACAATTTTTATATATTTACACTACACAGATTCTAATCACTAAGGCTTTTATTAGGTCTTTCACACGTGATTACTTGACTCCCCGTCTCCAAGGGTGAAACTAGTGAATGTCGGCTTCCTATCTGACCAGAATGCGAAAGTCTCGAACAATCTACCTCCTCCCTGGAATAGTACTCCTTCAATTCCGGTTTCCTGACGATCAGCTATTATTATTATTAGCTCGAACTGCTTCTTTCTAGACCCTATTGGTTGGTCTAGCGAAAGTCTGTCTTGTCCACGGTCCCCCAGATAATCTATCGGTGACCTATTATTTCTAGCATCTAATACTCCTCGTAACTTAGTGCTTTTTATAGTTCGTTTGTTTCCTTGAAACAATGTCTGGAATTTACTTCTCCTTTCTGATTATTCTGTTCTCGAATTCCTATCTTTTCAGAATACTATGCGAACCTATTCTGTCCGACCCTGATCGGGTTCTTTAAAGTTGATAGAATGTTTATCTCGCTGTTATGGTACTTCAAAAACGTTACGATACTTTCGGTCGTCTAATTGAACTGTATTTTGAAGACCTATCGCCTGTGCTCTAAGTTCGCAGCCTGCTTTGACTATAATTACTGAACTTTTCACCGTAAGATTGATACTGGCGGAACTAGATCCTGTATTTAGGATTTTCCTAATTCTCCACACGGCGATACTATAATAATACTTATCGGACACTCCTTACGGGTGCACGTTGGTTGTCGATACAGCGACGCCCTCGGGCTGTCGGATACTGTCTATACGATGTGATATAGCGTCTCCCTCAAGGAATGCTTGTAGACTGCATTTACGTTGATATAGCTTCACGTCCCCTGGACGGAATAATACTTGTTGCACTGTATGACCTCCCCTGAGGTTCATATGTCTGAATACTGCGTGATGCAGCACTTCCGTTCACGGAGTGCTTGTAGACTGCATTCGATGTGATGCTACCACGTCACGCCCCCTGGACGGACTAATACTGCATTCGATGTGATGTAGCCTGACGCCCCCCTTGGGCTGTCGGAAACTGCATGATTGGCTTGGTTCTGCCAGGACTTTTATACTCTTTGGCTACAAAAAGATAAAATCCACGCCTTTTCCAGAACCAACTTCTGAAATAATGGTCGCACATTATTTAAAATTATATCTCTGGAAAGCTCGTTTTCTAAACGTAAACTGACTTCTTTGCACATGAAAATCGATCGTGCAGTTCAGAGATATTAAATAAAATTTAGTCTTCAGCTGTGTGGGTGTTACAGTTGATTTTTAATTCCCCACTCCTCGGGTCTCGGGAAACCCCCAATGACGTATGACCACGTCTGCACTTCTCTCCTGGGCAATTATTAAAACCTTTTTCTCCACACAAAAATCTCTATTCCGAAATGATTCACAATGCTGTATTTCTTTAGTTAATTTTATTCTTGCAAATGGGTTAAATTTAATTATTCTTCTTCTGGCACGGCTGCGCGGTTGCCATTTTACTGCAAGGAAAGGGCGATTTCCGAAACACGCTCTTTGTCTCTCCGACGGATAATTCCACTCGTTCTAAATATAGCTATGATAAGCTCCAAGCGGTGCGTCATGCGTGATCTCATCTCCTGGCCACCTGGCTCCAGTCTCTTACACAACGTTATGCCTGCTCTCTTGTATAAAATCTTTCTATGTTCCTCTGAAGACTGTATATTTCTTTCCTTCCTTTCACAAAAATACATGGATTCGACCCCTTGAACCAATGGTACATGGGTTCACTACCTCTGTACCAAATTTCGTTCCATTCGGTTTCACCGTGTTCGAATTGATAGGGGGAATCTATTTTGACACAAAGATGGCCACCATCCGCAAAATATTAAGCTAATGACCTATTAGTTTGGTCAAAGGATGCTCCCATCATAAAGGTATGTTGTAGCACAATTTGGTAGAGTTCGGATGATTAGGTTAATCGTAATTTGATATAAGCTTTGAACATTTGTGTGGCCGCCATTACGTTTCCGTCAAGATGGCGGTGATATAAAACATGACACTGAGGTGCCCTGTGCTAGTACTACCTCTGTACCAAATTTCGATCCATTCGGTTTCACCGTGTTCGAATTAATAGGGGGAATCGATTTTGACACAAAGATGGCCGCCATCCGCAAACTATTACGATAATGACCTATTAGATTGGTCAAAGGCTGCTACCTCCATAAAGGTATGTTGTTGCAAAATTTGGTAGAGATCGGATGATTAGGTTTGTCGTAATTTGATTTAAACTTTGAACATTTGTGTGGCCGCCATTACGTTTCCGTCAAGATGGCGGCGATATCAAACATGACACTGAGGTGCCCTTTGCTAGTGCTACCCTGTACCAAATTTTGTTCCATTCGGTTTAACCGTGTTCGAATTAATAGGGGGAATCGATTTTGACACAAAGATGGCCGCCATCCGCAAACTATTACGATAATGACCTTTTAGATTGGTCAAAGGCTGCTACCTCCATAAAGGTATGTTGTTGCAAAATTTGGTAGAGATCGGATGATTAGGTTTGTCGTAATTTGATTTAAACTTTGAACATTTGTGTGGCCGCCATTACGTTTCCGTCAAGATGGCGGCGATATCAAACATGACACTGAGGTGCCCTTTGCTAGTGCTACCCTGTACCAAATTTTGTTCCATTCGGTTTAACCGTGTTCGAATTAATAGGGGGAATCGATTTTGACACAAAGATGGCCGCCATCCGCAAACTATTACGATAATGACCTTTTAGATTGGTCAAAGGCTGCTACCTCCATAAAGGTATGTTGTTGCAAAATTTGGCAGAGTTCGGATGATTAGGTTAGTCGTAATTTGATTTAAGCTTTGAACATTTGTGTGGCCGCCATTACCTTTCCGTCAAGATGGCGGCGATATAAAACATGACACTGAGGTGTCCTTTGCTAGTGCTACCTTTGTACCAAATTTCGTTCAATTCACGTTCACCGTGTTCGAATTGATAGGGGCGGACCGACATTCAGAGTACACACACTCAAACACACACTCACACAGACTCACACACACACATACACACACACAGACAGACACACTTTTTTTCGCCCTGTGTTGATCTCATAATTCTACTTTCATTTTTTGCAAAAATCGAAAGTAGGCTAATAAAAATACACTGTTTGTTAAGTGATAGACTACTACTAATACTGCTTTGGTTTTATTGATCACCTACTATGCAGTAGCCTCATCACTGACAAAAAAAAAAAAGATAAATGTTTTCTCTGTTATAGGTTACTTACATGATTTAAAAGGGTGTCTCTTTGAGTTTGACTTTCATTTTAACTGGCATTGTGGCATTTCCCTCGGCAATTTTTGCTCATCATTGTACATGGCACATCGTTTCCAAAGCAACTACATGCTTTCGTTGAGCAGTTTTTTTGGCATGCACACTTGAGCAGTATTCCCCTTAAGGCTGTCCAAATCGGAGGCTGTGTTGTCCATCTAGGAGACTACGTGTCTTCGCGCTTAAGTCATCCCCAGCCCTTAATAAAACGCAAACGCAGTGTTAAAGTTTTTACCGGCAATACTCAGCAGACTTACATAGGCCTACACTTTTGTTTGAACTTACCTGTTGTGATGGTAGAATAGGTTCGATTTTGAGAGCCTGTCCCCAAACATGGCCGGCTTGGAATGTAGACCATAGTGCAGGCTGTTCCAGTCGAGCAACTCCCTCGTGAGCAGCGGAGTACTCGCCGCCTTACGCGAGTAAACCAGCAACATGCAATACAGCCCTGCTGTGGGGGGCTGCCGTCACTTCGCGATGGATACATCAAGACAGGCTGGAAGTGTATGGACTTGTACTATGACCTTCGTCCAGTGACGCATTGGCTATCACCCCGAGTCCCTCTTCAAACTACTCCGAGCATTACTGCTGAGTACTCGCGTGTACTCAGACTCAAACTCGTGGATTTGGAACAGCCTGCCGTAGTGCATATTGCACTGTTGTCGGTGGAAGACTTTCTATTGATTTGTTCTTGGTTGTTAGAAGAATTTTCCTGGCCTCTTTTGTCGATTGAATTTCAGGATCTCTGGTGTACAAAATAACCACATATTTTTCCGAAGTATGAAAGACGTAATCAGGGAGATCAGGGAGTGGAGCAGATATTCTTCAGAAAGCGCTTGTTGCTTCTTCAAAGGCTAGCCACGTTTTCCATGCGATTTTTTTAGACTTGGTTGCAAAAGATGACGTTGGGTCACACCCACTAAAGGCGTGGAGACCTCTTAAGGCTGCGCATTTTTCTTCACCCAACGATTCGGCAATGTCATGAATGGCTAAGTATCGTCGGTTCTTTGACGCTGCAAAATAAATCCACAACTCTTCCAATCCAGCTTGCCTGACTATAGACATGAATGAAATAGACAGCACAAGAACGTCCGTACCGCAGGAATAAATCACCACTTTTCGTGCTCCGTGATCAGCCATATCTCGAACATGAAGTAACATTCTTGCATCGGCCTCGTGCTTCACAGTCTAAGCCATCGATACGTGTTCTGCTTGAATCTGACGAAACTATGCGGCCGTCCATGTGGGTAACTAAGCATACCTCATTACTGTTATTTGCCAATGCAAGTGAGGCGATGAGTCGAAAAAGTTGCTCTTTGTTTGAAGAATTGTTTTAAAAGTCTTGCCAATTTCGAGGCACATTTGCTTCTTCACTGATTTTTCGTCGTACGCCTACTCCTCTGACATCTCGCGCGGATTGTTTAATGGTCCCAGACGATGTCAAATCGCTTGCACCCCATTGTGGATGTAAATTTGTTAACAGTTTCCCTTAATTCTTTTGTGTAGTAGTCATTAAAAGTTTTCGCCGATTTTGGAGGGTTACCACGGACGAGTACAGCACCATCGTAGATGACACCATCACAATGCTTCGGTAATTCCGTCGTCTTCATCAGACCTTCAAGAATGTGCGTTAAGTCGCTTTTACCTTCATCGATGCGCAAATCTCCTTCGTAAGATAAAGACGGGGGGTAATTCTGGTTTTCATGTGCACATAATTTGTCGATGTCTAACTTCCTGTTCAGGCACGCGACGAAGAGGTTGGAGAAAAGCTCGACATTGGCTCTAAGTGATCGTATTTTTCCAGTTGCAGCTGTTACCTTCGACTTTGAGACGGCAAAAATCCGATAGTTTTGCTTTTTAATCGAATCAAAAACAGACTTACTTTCCTCCGAAAATCGTTCCCGCACAAATTCTTCGTATCTTCTCCGACCATCATCTTCGACACGGTCCAAACGGTCTTTTCCTTCAGGTACCACGATGCGACTGTCGATCACTATCAATTCAGAAACGGTGTGTTGGAAAGGGTTCCCCATTTCTTCGAAACTTTCCTTCATTTTGCGTACGTTTTCTCGAAATTTAGCTTGGCATGCAGGATCATCTTCATGGTGCTTCGTCTCGGTTTTCTGGGAAGAAGTTGCAGAGTTGTCAAACTCATTCAGTAGCCTACAAACCTCTGGAGCGGCGAGACACCAGCGTCTCAGGGCATTAGCATCTTCCGTCAAACCGATATTCTTATATTCTTATATGTTTTTACATTTTTCACGTTTGTTCAAGAATAACGGTACGTTTTGCCCCAAAACGAACTTATATGGCCTCAGACGTTCTAATAAATATTTTAGTTGGTTTGGGACGTCGAAATTAGTCGAAAACAATATAACACATGCAATATGTTGTCGATTCCTTATTTTTCAAATTTCTTCACGTTTGTTAAAAAATAACAGTATTTTTGAACCGAAACGTACTTATATGCCTTCTGACGTTCAAATAAATATTTTAGTTGTGTTTAGGATGCCAAAATTAATCGAAAAAAAAACACAACGCACCCCGCAATTACAAAATTTAGTTTTTTCGTATATTTTTAACGCTTGTTAAAAAAATTACCGGCATCTTGGATCCTAAGGGACATTTTCGGTGTTTCCTCTTCTAGAATCATCAAACACAATGCCACCAACAAACCTGCCAAGTGACGTGGTATAGAAACTATTTGCAGTATCTTCTTAGAATGTAGTATGTACCGCACCCACTATTAAGCCAATCAGTATAATATAATATAATCCCCCTTTCGTCCATTCTTAAATTGACTGTGAATTTTGCGGAACGAAAAGTTCACAGGCGAAATGAGAGTTGCACTACCACGGAATGGCGAGGTGAATGAAACTCAAATCTCCCTTCCGTCCAATCTTAACTTGACTGTGTTTCACAGGCGAAATGAAGAAAACCCAAGTTGCACTTCTAGGGAAACTCAAAACACAACCAGGGGGCGTGGTGGCTCAGCGGTCTAGCTGAATGCCTCTCACCAAGGCGGTCTGGGTTCGATTCCCGGTCAATGCATGTGAGATTTTCGATGTGAAATGCCATGTCCTGTGGTTCGGATTCCACGTTAAAAGGAGGTCCCGTGGCTCATGATCTCGAGATTAACGGTCACGTTAAACTACAAGCTTCCTTCCTTTTTTTCCTCAAAACACAACCACCCTTCTCAGAAGTCTTAACTCAACACGACTCAACTTTTTGCAACTAGCTGTATCTGGGGCAATAGGTTCGCCGGCTAGCTATGCTGTAACAGGGATGATAAGACTCGCCCTTGCTAGCTCGTAAACTGTCGCCTCAGTAGTTGAATGGACAAGGTTGGAAGAAATTAAAACGTAAAAACACTTATAGTGGGCGATGTATTGAAGATAGAGATATGCACTCACCGAATTTTTTGTAGACCTTTTCATGCTGAACAATTCTTACACTCATAGTATTTGGATATTTTTAATGGTTTGCTCAGCGTAAGCTTACAGTACAAAGCGCTCCAACGCCAGGTTTTTTTTCGACTTTCCCACTGAAATCGTTACTTCCTGGCTTCCTTTGATCATAAATAAATTATTTTCTACAGAAATCATCCTCGAGATATCCTTTACAGAATGGTGAAAACCGCATCAAAATCCACCCAGTGGTTCTCGAGTTTACCCGTAACATCCAAGAATCGGGGACTTCGTTTTACACAAGTAGGGATAGAGATTGTATTCATTTACATACATCAACATTACAAGCATCCATAGCTGGTGCAATTCCCACACTCCCTTCATGGTGCGTGATTTTCTTCTTTTTTTGTTGGCCATTGTAAAGACTTAAATATACAACATTACATCAATGACAATTCGCGATAGGTATGCGTGCGCCATTGTGCTCCCATCTTCCATTGAAGGCATCCAAAGAAGAATGTATCATAATTTCATTGAGAAAGCTTTTGTCTCTCGACGAACACCTGTGTCCCATGTCACGCATGGCTCGGCGCATACATGTGAGTGATGCCGACATTCACTGAAGCACATCCGACATTACGTGCAATCTGCTTGGAGGCATAATATTTCCAAGGATAGTCATTGCTGTACAGTTCGAACAAAAAATTTCCGTTGTGAAAGAGTATCAAATACAGTTTCAGGAAGGAATTACGACAGTAAAAATACCGTAAACGCGAGGTACGTACCTGAAAACACCAATAAGAAGCTACTGTAAGTAATAAATGAGGGCTTTATTTCCTGTCTGTCTGACATTGATTGCATCCTTCTGGTAGGTCTACAGTTTTATCAACATAGGGGGTTTAATGGACAAAAAGTGTCACTGGTTTCTTTTCAAAGATGGTTAGTTATCAGTAGGGACCGGATTTTTAGGTTTTTACCCATTCTTCCTTACATCTAAATACAAAATTACTTTAATACCGCCGTTAGGTTACGTGTGTAGATACCCAGAAAAAACCAAGGCAGCGCTATATTGAGGCGTACTAGGCAAGATGAGGAGTGAGGTAGTTTGCTATTACTTTCCTCACTGAGTCAGTACAGCAGTCCTAGCCCTATAAGTAGAACCTTTCACAGCATCCACAGGCACTGACTGTGCCCTGAATGTCATTACAAAGCACCACCCATACCTCAGTAGCTTCCATGTATAAGGTGCGTTCAGAAAGTAACGAGCCGGAAGCTGGAATGTGCAAACCGGTGAATACATCGGCTAATTGTGGCGGGTGTAACGAGGTGTGGTTCCGACCAAAGCGTGGAAGGTCACAGCCCGTCGCTAGAGGACACGGGTGTACGTCACGTGACGATACAAAGCGAGCAGCAGCATGCATCAATCGTCCAACGCTGCCAGTCGCATTGAAAACAGTCACATGGAGGCGTCAACCGAAGAGCAAAGAGGTGTTGTTCGGTTTCTGACAGTAGAAGGAGTAGGGGGAACGGACATTCATCGCCGAATGTCACAAGTGTACGGCGAACACGGCATGTCCATTGCAAGGGTCAAGGCGTGGCACAAGCGCTTCAGGGAAGGACGGGTGTCGTTAGCCGATGATGCCTGGTCTGGGGCACCCCCCCCCCCCCCCTGCATTACCGATGACAACGTCCAGCTGGCTGATGCACTCATTACCCAGGACCGCCGAGTGACAGTGAACGCCATAGCCGCCGTGGTCGCTCCACGACCATGCACGACTTCATACGGCCAACGCAGTCGCGGCACTCCTGCAGAAATTCAAATGGGACGTTCTCGGCCACCCTCCATACACTCCAGACCTCTCTCTCTCTGTGATTACGCCATGTTTGGTCCCCTGAAAAGGGCCCCTGCGTGGCCAACGATTCACCTCGGACGCCGACGTCCAGCTGTACGTGCGGAACTGGTTAACATCGCAGCCCAGGGAATTTTATGAGACAGACATTCACCGCCTCTTGTCACAGTGGGACAAGTGCCTCAACAGCCAGGGCCAATACTTCTAACATGCAGGTACCGGTTTCTGTAATTATGCCTCCGGCTCGTTACTTTTTGAACGCACCTTATAATCACAGTCATGAGTGAGACTGAGACATCGGTGAAAAGCCACATTTAACTCTAGCCTGTGCCAACAGACAAATGCATATGTACTGCAATCATCAAGAGATGGCAAACAGGCCAAGAATCACACTGATTAGAGTCATATTCATGAATTCTGTAGTATTTAAATAGAATGATATGCAAGTACCTAAAAATACTTAATTGCAGTTTTGTACCATTTATTGCAGTATATTTGAAATTTTAGTCCGTATTTTATAAAGTAAACCACAAGATAGATTTTATTCCTAGCTCTAGTTGTGAAAAATCCTACCTGCTAGAAAATTCAAATACGTACAGTACTTTTCAGCTTATATCTTGTTTGGCAGGAAAGTGGGAATAAATCTCACACATTATTATAAGAATTACGCTTTCGTTTGGAACATAAAAATTAAACATTGCATCCAATACGTCATTTCAAACGCATATGAATGCCTTAAAGAGCCAAAGTTAAACACATTGTCTCAATGTAGTCCAGACAACAGGTGCTCAAAAAGGGGTTTGCCCTCGGAGTTTTAGGGGAGTTTTGAAAATTCGTATATTTATAGATTTTGACGTGCTCTTTCAGAATTGTTACTTTGCTAACATTTTTTTTCCTGAAAACCGCCGCCATATTGAAAAAATGGCACTCCAAATAAATTATAGGAAATATTCTCTAGTTTCATTTATTACCTAACTATTTTCACCGTAAAGTGTGTTGAAGAGGAAATATCGTCGAAAAACTGTTTTGGAGCGCCAGTTTTTCAATATGGTGGTGGTTTTCGGGGGGGGGGGGGGGGGGGGGAATGTTAGCAAAATAAAAATTCGGAAAGAGCATATCAAAATCTATAAATATACCAATTTTCAAAACTCCCCTGAAACTCCGTAGGCAAAACTACCCATCGATTGGATTAAAATGTGTGAATCAATTTGTTACACGTGGCCCATTGACACAAGGTGCTGAAAGTGTCAATCACAGGAAACCAAATGTTCACAATGTATTTTCATGAAGAAGTTGCAAGGAACCGAAGTGGGGTTAGCTTAGCAATCGAGTTCCCGTCACGTCTTGAAGATGTTAGCGTGAGAAATAACTGTTGGCTTCTTTAGGTAGAGGCATTACCAGGTGATCAGATTGTGAGTTATCCGTGATTCATAACGGAGCAATCTTAGAATGCTGCCCACAATATTATTACCATCAAGATTATAATAATAATACATTCGTACGTTAAACACAATGAAATAGTGATCTGACGGAGCGAGACTTGACTCCTTCTAACGCCTGGTTCAACACAATCGTTCTTTATAGTGAATGCTAACATGGGGTAAGTAGTAAAGTACCGTACATGAAGAATGGTGCTGGAAGCATAATATACGTCTAACATATAGCCTACGTACGGTTCAGATCCTATCACACAGGATGAGGGCACACAGTACGTCCCAGGGTGTGATGATCGTGTGATCTCCGGAGAGGCCGAGTGCAGGTCTTTCAAGTTCACGCCCGTGAGCGACCTGCGCGTCGTAATGAGGATGAACTTATGATGAAGACGGCACATACACCCAGTCCCCGATCCGAGGGAATTAACCCCAGGAGATTAAAATCCCTGATGGCTCGGCTAGGAATCGAAACCGGGGCACTTCGGGCCAAAGCCTAGCGCGCGAACCGTTTAGCTACCGAGCCGGACGTACCAGGGTAATCTATACTAATATAATAAAGCTGAAGAGTTTGTGTGTTTGTGTGTTTATGTGTTTAAACGCGCTAATCTCTGGAACTACCAGTCTGATTCGAAAAATTCTTTTTTTATATACAGTATATGATAGCCTGATTCAAGTGGAATAGTTTTACCCCAGGCATTATATGCAAAAAACACGGCCAACCTCAAAAAAAATAATGTAAAGCTGAAAATTGGCATAGATGTTCCCTAGTACCCTAGAAACAAATCCTGAAAAGTCCCAATCTCTGCGGTGTCCGCGTCATAGTTTTTGGAGGATTCAAAAGGGCCTAAGTGCCAAAAACAGCATTTTTGCTTCCTGTGTTTAAAATATTGGTCCAAATTTAGTTCTCGCGAGCTTTAGCAATTAAGAAAAATGAACCAGTAGGATAACGGACTTATCAGGCTTAATAATTGCTATTGATGAAGGAAAAAAATAATACTTTAAAATTTTTAGCACAATTTTACATGAAAATTTGGATAATTTGTAATTAGCAGGTCATTTTTAAACAACTGCTGATATTGACTAAAGACCCAGAATGAGAGTTAAAAGCATACTTTAAGCTTTACATTGGCACATTACCCATGTCTATGCAAGAAACGGTTACCGAGTTACGGTCCCAAAGTATAACCGCTGTTGAGGCACCCGATCGCGTTTCTAGGTGACAGCGCTCGGCCTGTCGGAGCAGGCCAACAATACTCCAAACAATTAATTCAGCTTCTAAACAGTCTTGGATTTTCAGGAAATTTGGCGGAAGTCTACAGGTACGAAGTTTCAGCGCTTCGTGAAGAACGTCCAATCCCGAATGCTGGAGCGTTCACGTAGTTTTGCTTTGACAACGCTGACTTTAAGATAAGGACATTGGACGGGCGAAACACATTTCACTGCATGGGAGGCATCAAGTGCACAGGTCCAGCGCTTGACAGTGAAATATCTCCATTCCCACGTACACGAGAAGTTCCTAATGCTGGTGTGATTGCGGCGATGGGAAAGTTCAACATTTCGTGGTATCGGAAGCCCTCTTCTCCTGGTTCAAAGGACGTCAAGATTAAGGAGTTAACTGTGGAAGCACCAAACTCTGTGGCTCTTGCGTCGATGATGGACTCCTTGTGGTTATCTGGAAGGTGGTCAGGTATTAATTTACCCGCTTCGTGGAACGGCTTTATGAAGACGTCACTGTCTGCTCATGCTCAACCAGCTCCCCAGACGACGTCAGTTGATACCCTGCCGTTCATTAACTTGGAACCGAGCAATCCATCAACTATATATTCCGCGTTGAAGTTTGCCGCAAGAGAGTGCGTGGAACTGAAACAAAGCACTTGTTTCGAAACCTTTGACCAGCCCCTATACGCGAAAGCTGCGGAGATAGTCGCATCAGACACTTCAGAAGAACTAAAAAACGTGGTTGTTCGTCTAGGCGGATTTCACATTCTAATGTTGTTTCTTGGGGCAATCGGCTACGTGTTGAATGGAAGCGGTTTGGAGGAGCCCTGGGCGGATATATACGCTAAATCGTCAGTGACTCACATGATGTCTGGACACGCATATTCTAGTTAGGCTTGCAATTAGCTCGCTCTTAAAAATGATTACGTTATGCCTTCAATTTCAAATGTATCAATAATGCGAAACTGTGCATGTTCTAGGGCCCTCAGAGCGCATTTTCTGACAAAACAGGCTGTCGGGACAATGTTACTCAACATGAACGACGGGCTGAAGGATGACAAGGACGAAATACAGGCGCTTTTTACCGCATTCCAAGAAGGCGCCGCCAACGACTTGCTATCATATCCTTGCCTTGAACGTCTCAAAGAATCGCTTCATGACACAGTTTCTTCAATGAGCCAGAAATTTCGCACAGGAAATCTGTGGGTAGAGTACATCAAACAGCAAGCCTGGAAAATATTGAAGGATTCCGCATCATCACGCGAGGAAATTAAGGTATTCGTCTCTACGGCTCCAGATGAAAAGGCCATAATATCAGCTGGAGAGAAGTTCGCCATTTGTCTCTACGATAGTGCCAAATCGGAGTGCAAAAGCCTGGACGAACTTCGGGTAGTAAAATACAGCCAAAAAATGCCAAACAACCGGTCACAGCGTCATTTCAGCTGGCTTCACTTCCGCCGACTTCGCCGGCATGCAAGCAACATTCACTGCGGGTATATTTGCTAGTTCAGGAATGGTTAGGATTTTCTTTGGACCCGACCCAATGGGGATGGAAAATCCAACACTCAGCTTTAGTACCAGTGACAACTCATCTTCCATCTGCTCCAGATCATCTCCTGAATTTGGTGTCCTGAAACTGCAAGAGCTCTTTTGGCAGCCGGTGTGAGTTCTGCTGATAGCGACTAAAGACCCGAAGTAAAAGTTGTAAAGTACACTTGTAGCTTTAAAACGATACATTGCCCATGCTCCTTAAAGTGTGGGCACTGCAGTGGAAAAGCATGTGTCAACGTCACATTTGATGGCTCAGATGATGAGGACGACGATTGAGTCCGATGTAAGCTTTGTTTTGCAAGTGTTCTTTGTTTAAAGAAAGCTTTTTAAGCTTTGTTTTGTTATTAATTGCATTATGCATATTATGAATGTAGTTTAACTGCTAACTGCATTAAACTCGTTTTGTTCTATGCAAACTGTTTCTGCTAGTTTACCTGGATTCAAAGGAATACCATCCTAAAAGTTCTTGAGCAAAGATACAAAATGGAGTCAGCAAAGGTGAATAGATGGAGCCAACCAGCATAAATGGGCGTTCGTTCGGAAAGCAACTGCCACACTTCTCTGCTGCTGTTTGTCGGATGAACATGGACAATGTATCGTTTGAAAGCTACAAGTGTGCTTTACTTCGGGTCTTTAGTCGCTATCAGCAGCTGTTTACACGATCAGTCCCGGCTAATGACAAATTTTCGTGAGAAAAGTTGAACTAAAATGTTTGATTACTCATCTGTTTAAATGTATGGCAATAATTACGACCAATAAGAGCGTTATATATAACGCAGTCCTTCACTTATTACCATCAAAGCTCATTAGAACTGATTTTGGATCAATATTTTGAACGCAGGAAGCAAAAATGCTGTTTTTGGCACTTAGGCCCCATTTAAGCCTTTTGAACTCTCAAAAAACTATGACGCGGACGCCGCAGAGATGGGGACTTTTCAGGATTTGTTACTAGGGTACTAGGGAACATCTATGCCAAATTTCAGCTTTACATTATTTCTTTTTGACGTTAAAACTTAATATGCCTGGGCTATTTAGGCTATGTAGCATTAGGCGACACCTCTCAGGTGACCTTCAAGATTGATTTTTGTTCAGTAAGTCGGTAGAACAAGTGCTCCCGAAAGCTCTATCCGCATGCGCTGGCGTTATAGTTAGTGATACGTACACCGTTTCACCTATCTGAACCAAAATTTGTATACTTACCCTTTGGAACCCTGATGGTAACACCGTCTGCGTGAAATTTATGACAGACCAGTCCATTCCCTGCATTTTGGCCCTTTGGTTCAAATCTACACCTTTTCCCCGATCTGAACCAAAATTTGTATACTTACCCTTCGGAACCCTGCGAGTAACACTGTTTACATGAAATTTCGGACAGACCACTCCATTCCTTGCATTTAGGCCCTTTGGCACAAATCTACACCGTTTCACCGATCAGAACCAAAATTTGTATACTTACCCTTTGGAACCCTGCGAATAACACAGTCTGCATGAAATATCGGACAGAACACTCCATTCCCTGCATTTAGGCCCTTTGACACAAATCTACACCGTTTCACCGATCTGAACCAAAGTTTCTATACTTACCCTTTGGAACCCTGCGAGTAACACTGCCTACATGAAATTTATGACAGACCAGTCCTTTGGAACAAATCTACACCCGTTCACCACTCTGAACCAAAAGTTGTATAAATACCCTTTGGAAGCCTACGAGTAACACTGTTTACATGAAATTTCGGATATACCACTCCATTCCTTGTATTTAGGCCCTTTGGCACACATCTATACCGTTTCACCGATCTGAACGGCAATTTGTATACTTACCCTTTGGAACCCTGCGAGTAACACTGACTGCATGAAATTTTGGACAGACCCCTCCATTCCCTGCATTTAGGCCCTTCATCACAAATCTACATCGTTTCTCTTAATTGCACCAAATTGTACATACACTTTGAAACCCTGCTGGTAACACTGTTCACTTGATATTTTGGACAACGCTCCCCATTCCCTACATTAGAATAACAGACAAAATGAACTTGAAACCCACGTATTAAGGCCCTAGAACCATTCACGTCCATAGTAGTATAACTGTAAGAGTATTTTAATAAGTCTGTTGTTGACGGGTAGTTCGGGCTACATCACGTCACCCCTACCAGTGTTTTGGTGCAGAATTGCGAAAATAGTCGCATCTTGCGCTGTTTATAAATTGCAGTCACGGGGAGTAATTAGTGCAAAAAGATTTCTTAGGCCCCTTTAAACAGTTATCATCATGAAAATATTATGCCTCTGTATAAGTGCAATGGTGTTGGTGCAGCTGCGATAAGCGTTGGTGCTTTCAAATTTACCTTCATTTATTCTGAAACTTATCGTTAAGCGCTTTGTGGCGATAAATGATACTATTGCTACCTCAGTAGCTCGGGACAGCCGAAGTTTGCCAAAGAGTTCTGATTATTTTCCTACGGCACTATGCGACAAAAGACGACACTATTGGTCTCTACATTTCTGACAGCCAATGAGATATAGGCCCTAGGCAGTGTCTTTTGTTTCACTTACTGTTCTTTCTATTTTTTTGTAAATTTGTTTGTAAATTACGTGTGTCAGTGCTGTAGTTATTAAATAGCTGTTTCCCTATTCATAATCATCATTACTGGAAATTGACCTGAATGTTACGCCCATTATACTGTACTACTTATCACCCCCACTACAACCATAATCCACCACCACCACCACCACCTCCACAAAAATATATTTTTTTTAAATATTGGTTTCTGTTAGTTAAGTATCATGTGCCAGTTCTGTAGTAGTATTCATTATTATCCATAAAACAAATAAATCCACCGGGCGAAGCCGGGCACTACTGCTAGTATAGCATATTAGTGCAAATCGCAGTGAAGACTTAAGAAAAGAAACTACTTCAAAATCTTGATTCTTCTGGAAACACGAAAATTTAAACATGCAAGTGTACTTCAAACAATTGTCACCAGGTGCGAGAACATCATCAAATCAAAGCTGTTGAGTTTTCATCTTTGTCCCCAAAGTACTCTATAGCTCCAGTCTGTACATGAAAGGTTACCAATGAAATTTCCTCGAGCGCATCCTGTTATGGTATAATAGACTAGCACACCTGCCTGAGATGTAGGGCATTCTGATTCGAGTCCCGATGGTGGTCTGGTTTACAACTCTGACGCTTCGTATATGATAGGCTAAATTCTAAAATTACTCACAAATATGGTTCACTATCATCTTGGCAACAACCATCATTGGTGAGTTTCTATCATTATCTCGTAATATATAAGGATTGTTGAAATGAAACTGACTGGTCTAAAACTCAACACAATATGTAAAGGACAATTTATCACAACGACAGCACACAAGTGAAACTTTGAGGGAGTCCTTTGTTCTGGGACCTGTCCCAACGTTGAGTAAGTTTTCGTAGACCCTCGGTGAAGAAGAATGCTTGTTGCTGATGCGCTACTCTTCCACAGCAACACGAACCGCTTGATGAGAGGTGAAACATCTCTCCTTCGGGAATTTCTTCAATGATCCAAACACGTAACAGTTTGCGCTGTAGGATTGGTTTAACCAGCAAACAGCGTCCTTCTTCACACAGGATGTAGGGAAGCTTGTTCAGCGTTGGGAGCAGGTGTCTGAACAGTGGAAGTGAGTATTTGCTGACTTCCTCAAATTGTGGGCTTCATGCTACTTTTGTGATAGAATGTATATTGTTTAACACATACAGGGTATTTCATATCAAGTAAGAACGGTAAGCGGCAGTTTTGTTATTCGCTGCTGCGGTGGCCTTGGCCGAGCTTGTGGCATGCCATGGCTCACTGCTGTACTATTGAAAGCACGCGATTAGTACATACGAGGGTTTTTTAAAGTTCCGATGAACTGTATAAAAATAACAGATTGACATCACAAACTGATTTTACTACTAAATGTTTGCTTGTTTTATTCGTATGTCTCAACATAATCGCCAAAACGATTGAAACATTTTTCGTATCGTTACACCAGCTTTCCCATGCCCTTGGCGAAATATTCTGCCGCCACTGAGGTGTTAGTTAGTTAGTTCTTGTTGTTTTAAGGGGTGGAACTACGAGGTCATCTGCCCTGCCACTGAGGAGGGTACGTCTGGAGAGTCTCGAAAAAGATTAAAATCATTCACGACCACACTGTGCCAAAGTTACGATAGACTTTTACAAAGAATTCAAGTGTGAAGTTTTGGACCATGTGCCGTTTAGTCCAAACCAGCACTGAATGATTTTCACCTTTTTCGAGAATTGAAGGTATGGTCGTCAAAAAGGAGAAACTTCAGGAGACAGTCCAGACGTACCCTCCTCAGTAGTGGCAGAATATTTTGCCAAGGGCATTGGCAAGTTGGTGTAACGATACGACAAATGTTTCAATCGTTTTGGCGATTATGTTGAGACATACGAATAAAACAAGCAAACATTTAGTAGTAAAATCTGTTTGGTATGTCAATCTGTTATTTTTATACAGTCCATCGGACTTAGAGAAAAAAAACAGCCCTCGTATGTACTTATCGCGCGCTTTCAATAGTAGAGCAGGGGGCCATGGCGCACAACAAGTTCGGCCAAGGCCACCGCAGTAGCGAATAACAAAACTGCTGCTTGACGTACTTACTTTGCATGAAAGACCCTGTATTGTATTTATTTCTGGACATCAGTCTTTGATTCATCTGAGACAGAGAGTTAAGGAAGCCACTTCAGCGGTCTCTACATATCTCAAAGGTCATGGGCTTGATTCTCAACAAATACAATTATTATGGATTAAGGTTTGAAATCGGGTACACTCATCTCAGTGACGTGCAAGAGGTGGTTCCTAACTTAAGACCATGGCCGCACCCTTCCTAATCCTAGCCGCAATTACAAAAACATACACTACATGTGAATAGCTGAAGTAACTTCTGTTACTTAGGAAGCAAAATAACCAGTGATGGACGAAGCAATGAGGATATAAAAAGTAGGTTGGCTCAGGTAAGGAAAGCATCTGTTTTGACATCGAATATAGATTTAGGTATTAGGAAGTCATTTTTGAAAGCCTTTGTCTGGAGCGTGTCGCTGTATGGAAGTGAACCTTGGACTACTGGTGCAGCAGAAAAGAGGAGAATTGAAGCGCTTGAAATGTGGTGTTATAGGCGAATGATGAAGATCAGATGGGTAGATAGGGTTACAAACGAAGAGAAGAGATAGGTTGGTAGGACACATACTAAGACGCCCAGGAATAGCAAGCTTAGTTATGGAAGGAAGGGTCAAGGACAAGAACTGTAGGGGTAGACAAAGGTTAGAATATGTTAAACAGATTGCCTCGGATGTAGAGTGTGGTAGCTATGTAGAGATGATACGATTAGCTCAGGACAGGGAGGCATGGAGTGCTGCATCAAACCAGTCAAAAGACTGAAGACTCAAACAACAACACACTACATGTACCACAATAGCACAGGTTATCAGACAAATTACACACTGAAGTATACGAGACTTTAAACCACGATGTCGAAGTCCCTAAATTTAAAACCAGAAAAGATTAACCTAACGACTCTAACAATAAGGAGAGAGTGAGGGATCAGTCAAGGCACGCCCGACTCGCAGCAGTGTCCACTCTTCAGTGAGGCTCCTCAAGACCGTTGTGTACTCCACAACATGACTGGAACACACTCGGAGATCAGTGATGGAGCGAGATAAGAGGACAGCGATTGTTGTTAATAACAGTAGCTGTCACGTCTTATCAAGCGCGGAGTGAGTCTTCACGTTCGATTCACAGTTGATTTCCTTTTGTTTGAATCCTAGTTCACTGATGGTAAGCCTCTCCAACTCGTGCACATTGGGCGAGAGCACCCGGTGTGAGCTCCGGTCACCACAGCCAGTGCTCCACCGCGCCAAATGTCACCTCCCCGTCTACTCCGCAGCACACACTCGCCTATGCGGTTGTTGTTGTCGTCGAATGTGTTTAGGGGCTTTTTATATTGCCAAAACAGCAGCAAAATTAAAAAGCCGTAATAACTTACTAAGTAGGTTAGCTGGTACATCATGGGGCGCTGATGCCAACACACTCAGGACTACTGCTTTGGCTGTCGTTTACTCTCCAGCTGAATACTGTGCAGGTGAATGGTTGAACAGCTACCATTGCCAACTGGTTGATATTCAACTCCGACAGACAATGCGGATTATCTCTGGCACTCTACATTGCCCTCACAGTGGCTACCTGTACTGTGTAATATTGTTCCTCCTCACATCAGGAGACAGCAAGTTCTTTCCCGCCTGTGGCGCAGAATTATGAATAATGAAGTTCTCCCAATCCACCAAGACGTCAATCAACCTTCCACATCCAGGTGGAAATCACGGAAACCAGCCTACAAGATGGCTATGGAACTTACTTCAGCTCCATTCAATCCCCGAAATTCATGGAAAGTTGAATGGTCTACCTTTCCACCTCGTGGCCTAATTGAAGTACTCTTGATCCTACCATCAAACTACCTGGATTCCATCCCCCTCGAGCTGTCTGGTCCCGTCTGAACAGAATTCGATGTGGCACTGCTCGAACTAGAGCAGCCTTACATCAGTGGGGTTGGATAGACTCGCCTCTTTGTGATTGTGGATATGAAGTGCAAACCATCAAGCATGTCGTGCAGGAATGCCCTCTATATATGTACTCTGGGACCTTAGAAGAGCTCCATGCAGCCACTCCACAAGCTCTTGAATGGATTCAAGACCTGGCAGCCCATATATGAAGGGTCCTAATGCTGTAAATAGTTTATTTGAAAATTTGTATTTATTAATTACAGTACTGTCTTGTAAGCATCATACGCTAAATATTTATTAACACTTAAAGTATCGAACATATTGTTGGTGAATGTCCACAACGAGCGTTCCAAGGATCAGTAGGTGACATTCTTCATGCATCTTCTGAGGCACTTCAGTGGATTGATGGCCTGGATTTAGAAGTTTAAACCAAGAACTTGTGTTTATGACTATGTATATAACTGTATATATAACATTATATGTAGTGTATAAACTTTTATTTTTACTCTGTATCATACGATAAATAAATAATAACACATAAAGTGATAAAAATGTCCTGCATAACTCAACAAATTGCCAGCGTTTCGCCCCAGTGTGCCAATTGGGCTCTTCAGTTGGCAAAGGCACACCTACCAAGACGCGTAGCAGGCACACTCTGAGAAGGCCATGCAAGACTGCTACATATGTAGCCACGTCACGAGCATGCCAGTGTACCACGGGAGTCAAAAACTCCACTCCAAAACAATAAACCTTGCTTTGGCATTGAATATAATCAAATGTTCTCGAAAGAGAATCAAAATGAATATTGTCCGTTGAGCCATTATAATTAACACATACAGTGATAAAATTGTCCTGCATAACTCAACAAATTGCTAGCGTTTCGCCCCAGTGTGCCAATTGGGCTCTTCAGTTGAGTTATGCAGGACATGTTTATCACTGTATGTGTTAATTATAATGGCTCAACGGACAATATTCATTTTGATTCGCTTTCGAGAACATTTGATTACCCCTGTATTTATTACTCTCATGTAATTATTTTTCAGGATTAGGGAATAACCCATTACAATTGGGTACAATCGTGGTGACCGACTGAAAAACATCAAACTTCGTTTACTAACAAGAGAGGTATCAGGTAAGACAGGTCGAAACCTACCTTGAAACGTAGAGGACGCAATCGTTGTACTACTGTATAAGGCAGGGCCATCCAGACGGAGCGCTAGCGCTCCGGCCGAGCTCTAAGCCCCTGCTCCGAGCGCTTTGTTGGAAGGTAGTTTCAGAAGTGGTGGGAGGAGCTTGGCTGGCTGATCGCGCTGAAGTGTGCATTCGATCCATCAGTCGCTAGTCTAGTCCAATGCGCTTTATTGACAGCGTGTAAGTAAATCAGTTTCGCAGTGGTCATGACTGAACAGCATACAAAAACAGGAGTGATGAAGCAGCAGTCTTTAAAGCAGAATGGGAAATTTCATTTTTCTGTACAGCTTATAAAGGGCATGCCAAATATTTAGTGTGCAACAGAGATGTAATATGTTAAAAATAACACAATTTGTTGTTGAATTTTCCTCTCTAATATGTTCACATTTCAGTTTGGAATAAATCACAATATTATTTTAGTTAACACTTGTGTTCGTTTCCTGCACATTCCATACCATTCGATTTATAAATGCGGTATATTTGTTATGGCAAAACAGCCCTACTAATATGTCAACAATCCCACAAGAGCCGTCGGCCGCACGACTGTACGTACGTAGCTAGTCAGCGTGGTCCGAACATCGTCCATCTCCTCGCTGCCACATTGTAGTGGTGATAGGGGAAGGAGCGCTAGTCTGACTGCCCAGTGCTCCTGGAGCGCAATGACTGGATGGCCCTGGTATAAGAGGACAACGTGCGGAAAATCAGCCGCCAGACTGAACTGCAAGAATCCGAAATCATGTGGCGAATCTCTCATATAAATCAATTGGAAGTAGCGGGTACCGTACATGTTGGCAGGGACAGCCCTGACTGCCCAGGCTACCGCCTGCATATAGCCTACTGTACGCGCCGCCACGCGACAACTCCGAGTGCCTCGGGGATGTCCAGGTCAATCAGCCGTCATGCCTGCGTAGAGCAGACGTAAGAAAAGCTTGCCGAAACTCAACGATGCGCAGAGACCAATATCAATCGGCATAATTTAATGCTCATTGCGGGGCTCCTGTGTGTCCTCCGAACGCTGATTACCGGGCTAACTGCACACTCCATTCTTCAACAACGCGGCTCGCTCCGAGACGCGGTCTACAGCTGTAAACCAAGCGTAAACCCAGCCTGCCAAGCCTGTGCAGACGATCCGTTCAGAATTGCTGCTAGAGCTCAGCAACTCGAACTGAAACCCCGGAAAAAATGTGAACTAAAAGTACTTCCCCCCTGCCCGCTCTGACCAACTCAAGCAAGACCAATATCTGTACAGAGGGGTGTAGTCCATCGCTGGCCGGGAGCCAATAGATGTGTTGACAAGCGATGACAGTCCACTCTCTCGCTCAAGCTTGCCCTCCTCTCTGTCACACTGGCTGACAGAGCTAGCGCCGTCGCCAGGGTTTCACTTCAAGTTGCTGAGCTCTAGCCAGCTACTGCCGCGAAGTGGGAGGGGCGTTGTATGCCATTACCGAGCACACCCGAACCCCCGAACATGGCCGAAGATCTGCGCAGCATTCTTCGGCAAGCTTTTCGTGCGTCTCCTCTACCAGGATGTCAGGTACGATTGCGTAGCCTTGCAGTTCAATCTGCCGGCTGATTTTCCACACATTGTCCTCTTATAGCACAACGATTGCGTCTACAAAGTTTCAAGGTAAGTTTCGACCTGTCTTACCTGATACTTCCCTTGTGAGGGAACACTGAAAATGGCTTCAAACATCACAATGATGAATGACTACTGTAAGGGCTGTGCTGACATACAATACAATATGTTCGTGTGTGAAACCGTTTGCTGCTTGTACGTAGAAAGTTTACATACAATTTATGCATGCATACTGCCAGGGGCTGTAATGAATTGATGTGCTTACGAAATAATACTCCTCCCTCGGACAATACATTCACTATTTTAAAATAAGTCTTAGTTTACTGAGAGCCTCCGTGGCTTAGGCGGCAGCACGCCGGCCTCTCACCGCTGGGTCCGTGGTTCAAATCCCGGTCACTCCATGTGAGATCTGTGCTGGACAAAACGGAGGCCCCTCAGGTTTTACTCCGGGTACTCCGGTTTTTCCTGTCAAAATTTCATTCCAGCAACACTCTCCACTATCATTTCATTTCATCTGTCATGCATTTAATCATTGCCCCAGAGGAGTGCGTCAGGCCTCGGCAGCCGGCACAGTTCATATCCTCGCCGCTAGATGGGGGCTTCATTCATTCCATTCCTGACCCAGTCGGAGACTGGAAGCAGGCTGTGGATTTTCATTTCTTAGTTTACTGAATATGGACATTCATTTCTGCCTTCAATAAGATCATTAATACTTATTTCCAAACACATCAGTTCACAGATATTTCACGGTGTATGAATGCCCAATATTTATGAAATATTTCGTACGAAGATCACTGCATTATAGCGTCTGGTAGTATGGATGTATAAATTGTACGAAACATTTTACCCACGAGAAGCAATTGTCTTCACACGGCTACATTATGTAATATATGTTAGTAAAGCCCTACGTCATTCATTATACCGTACTACTGTACTCACACAGCCATTCATAACATACTGTTCCACTCTTCCAATAATCTAACTAAACGCATTGTTGATTTCGACAGCCCACAGCCCACACATGTGGCCTTCACCCTATCAAGGACACTGTGCTGCCAACTAAACTGATGACACAACCTCTTGCAGCTGCTCGTAGCCACTGCGGAGAACATTTCCTGGCACCCTGTACCTGAGCTACAAGGGGGGTGCGTGGCTCAGTCGGTAGAGGCGCTGAGCTTCTGACTGAAAGGGAGTGGGTTCGATCACCACCCAGGTAATAGATATTAGAAACAAAAATACCACTTTTGGATACGCAAATAGCTCTGGGGTTCACTCAGCCTACACCAGAAATGAGTACCAGGGTAATTCCTGGGAGCAAAGACGGCCGGGCATGGAGCTGACAACACCATCCCATCTAGTGCTGATGTCAGAAAGGGGGGACGTCTCTACCTTCCACAACTCCCAGGGCCTCCATGGCCTGTACGGAGTTGGGTCTGCATTTTACCTGAACTATAAACATCATATTTTCTTTCTTTTTTATTTCTGCAATTTTTGGTATAGGAAATTATTTTCACTTCACATGTATTCAGGACCATGCCGAAAACAGGTAGAAAAAACATTTGTACTTATCTCTGAAACATCCTGTATAAGCCAGATGTTCCTAATGACAAGTCGAGGTCACACACTACTGCTCGAGTCTAAGCTGCGTGGACCTGAGAGGAATGTGCATTGCAGACTATAAGTATTGGTGGCGACGAGTGATGAGGTTTCTCGGTCCTTGCGTAGTAACAGAAGCTAATACATTAGTCGGTGACTCAGTCACTCATTCCCAACGCCACACTGGTTTCAGAAAAGACCTGTGTTAGCAGTATTGGAATGGACGAGAATGTCAGGTAACACGGCGGGCTGTCGACAGGCTTCTCAATTCTCGCCTGCTCCTACCCTGCCCCTGCTCTTCATCCCGCAAGTTCACAGAGCTTGGAACCGAGCAGTATATAACAGCACCAAAAAGTGGGCTGAGGAAGGAAACAAAATAGGTTTCCGAAACATGTACCTGTAGAATTTTTATGTAAGTAAAGTATTGATTTGGCGAGAAAATTATGTTATACTTCATGCTATATAACTATATTAGATGAAATTTCCTGGCTTCCATGTGTTACCAACAAGCTTTAGTCTATTTATGATCGGGGCAGAATTCTTCACATGTGTTGAGTGCTCGTAAAAGTAATCGCTAGCTAACATCCACCTGCTCAGTACTTGAACCGACCACAGATAAGAAAAATGATGCTCGTTATTCAAAGTGCGAGCTAATATTCACAGAACGTCTTCAACAAACCTGTTTGATGTAGGATAGCCACGGTTCTTTTAATGGGGCGTGTACAATTTGACGAGCCTCGTAAGGAATTTCCTTGTGTAATAAATTGGATGCACCAGTATACTTCTTAGAGCTTGTTAAAAGTCAGCCCATATGGCAAAATTGGGGTAAGAGAGGCAAGGAAAAGAACATGATAGCTTAACTTCTCTCCGCCATCTTTACTCCAAAACCGCTCTCGTTGCAAATCCTCACTATTTAGACGTCATTGGCATTAAATTACGTCCCAGATGTGTCTTTTGGCGAGCCTCCGTGGCTTAGACGGCAGCACGCCGGTCTCTCACCGCTGGGTCCGTGGTTCAAATCCCGGTCACTCCATGTGAGATGAGATTTGTGCTGGACAAAGCGGAGGCAGACAGGCTTTTCTCCGGTTACTCCGGTTTTCCCTGTCACAATCCCATTCCAGCACCACTCTCCACTATCATTTCATTTCATCTGTCATTCATTTAATCATTGTCCCAGGGGAGTGCGACAGGTTTCGGCAGCCGGCACAGTTCATATCCTCGCCACTAGATGGGGGCTTCATTAATTCCATTCCCTGACCCGGTCGGTCGACTTGAAGCAGGCTGTGGGGTTTTCATTTCATGTGTCTTTTAGTTTCACTTTCAAAGTATCACAACCAACGTGACGTTGTCCAAGAATGCGACGTGAAAAATCAGTGCTGATGATTGCATTTTAAAGCTATTAATTTGCCTGGTAGGCCCTACTTGTGGCAGTGAATTTACTGAAGACGGCGAATAATGTCAAAAGAATGAGACTTCGGAATTCTTACGTAACTACCTCATATGGTAGTGTACGGGATTTTCCATGCAACTTATCTTTGCTCATACTTCCCAGAGAGTGTGGGCATCATGCGCTACATTATGGTGGACAGTCAACTTTTTAAAACATTCAGTCAGTTTCCAGCAAGTAAAAGAGAGAAACGGGAGATTTACTAACCGACAGTTCTTAATGACAAGGGAAAATACCGCCTTGAGGGTATTGAAGTAATTGGATTATTACTGGGGGCACGGGGAATTATGATATAACGTGTAGAAAATTTCAAATCACATCTTAAAAGCAATAGCAACAGTGGCCCTTAAAGGAACCGTTAGTATTTTGGAACATCATAAGTTATTTAAATTCTTTAACACCTTATTTTAATATATTTTTACGGGTTATTTAATACCCATACAGTATAGTATAACTCTTTTTTTAAATATTTTCCTAGCATTCATATTTATAAGATACTAGCTGAAGTACCCGTGCTTCGCTACGCGTCATAATTAAATTAAAATGTGAAGGTGACAGTGTTAAAACAGGGTATAGGCAAGGTGCTGCGCAGAGGGAGATTAAGGATGGAACATTTTGTCCAACTACACCGCTCGGCGTTGACCGTGTTTTATAGCACAAATTTAGGTTTTACTCGCTAACCGTTGGAGATACCTTTCGGATAGAAAATGTAATTTTAAACCTCGTATATCCCATCATAAGTTTGCTATTTCTTAACGTTCTCTTTTTATTTGAAATGGAAATATGAAAGTTTTAAACCAAAGGGTGTAGAGACGTCACTAAAATGGTCACCGTCTTTAAATAGGGCAAAATATTGAAATCAAAAGTAACCTATATGTTAACCAGCTAAATCAGCTACTTCCATGTAAAAATTCATGTAAATCGGACCAGTGGTACTTGCGTGATTGATTAATACACAGACACACACCATCTCATTTCTTGCCTCGCTTCGCTCGCGTCATAGTCGTGTCATATTGTTATTCAATGAAATGCAGGTTTAACCCCGTTACCACCACTTTAGAACCTGAATATGCAAAAATCCCTCCTTAGTAGACTTTTTCGACACACAACAAACATATCCCCAAAATATCATTCTTCTAACTTTAATAGTTTGGGTTAGTCGATGAGAGTGAACATCCAAAAATCCTTCCTTAGTGGACTTTTTCTTCCAGAATTTCAGCCCTCCCCATGGGCCCCTTAAATTGGATTAATGAAAAAAACGATCGACCACCTTTTTACTTATTTTTCAAGCTGATTCTTCCCCCTGAGTTTCATACTTTATGCCTCTGTCTTTTAAGAGATACTTGCTCCGTTAGGAATCCTTCAACCCCCACTTTTCACACATACACCTCATAATATACAGTTCATCGAAAAACCCTCAGACATGTGTCTTCTTATTCTTAATGATGAGTTTATATGCCGAGTATCGCATCCCCCAAGGAAACCAATCGGGAGACATTGCTAATCAATTAAATGCAGGTCTACCCCCTTAACACCCCTTTAGAACCTGAATATCCAAAAATCCTCCCTTGGTGGACGTTTTCGACATACAACGAACACAACCCCAAAATTTTATGTTTCTAACTTCAATAATTTTGGCTGGGCGATGATGAGTGAGTAAGTCAGGACATTTTCTTTTATTTATTTTTCAGAATTTCACCCCTCGCATGAATCCCTTATATTGGATTTATGATTTTAAAAAACGGTCGAAGACCTATTTACTTCTTTTTAAGCTGTTCTTCCCCCCTGAGTTTGATGAGTGAGTGAGTTAATCAGTTAGAACACTATCTTTCCTGTTTTTCCCCCCAGAATTTCACCCCTCTCCAAGGGCCCCTTAAATTGGATTTATGAAAAAACGGTCGAACACCTATTCATTTTATTTATTTATTTATTTATTTATTTTTAATCTGATTATTAATCTGATTATTTTCCTCCGAGTTTCAAACTCCTCGCCTATGTCGTTTAAGAGATACACGCTCCGTTAAGAATCTTTCAACCCCCCACTTTTCATTCCTTTCACCTCATAATATACACTACATCGAAAAACTATTAGACATGTGTCAGCTTATTTTTAATGATTAGTATATATGCCAAGTATCACATCCCCAAATGAAACCACTCGTGAGATATTGTTATTCAATGAAATGCACGTTTACCCCCTTAACACCTATTTAGAACCTGAATATTCAAAACTCTTTCTTTAGTGGACGTTTTTGACATACAACGAACATATCCCCAAAATTTCATGTTTCTAACTTCAATAAGTTTGGCTGGGCGATGATGAGTGAGTCAGTCAGGACATTTTCTTTCATTTATTTTTGATAATTTCACCCCTCCCCATGAACCCCTTAAATTGGATTTATGAAACAAACGTTCGAACATCTACTTACTTATTTAAAACTGTTTTCCCCCTGAGTTTGATGAGTGAGTAAGTGAGTCAATCTGTTAGGACACTTTCTTTCCTGTTCTTTTTTTTCCCCCAGAATTTCACCCCTCTCCAAGGGCCCCTTCAATTGGATTTATGAAAAAACGGTCAAACACCTATTTACTTGTATTTTAAGCTGCTTTACCCGCCGAATTTCAAACTTCTCGCCTATGTCGTTTAAGAGATACACGCTCCGTTAAGAATCCCTCAACCCCCAATGTTCACCCCTTTCACCTCATAATATACACCACATCGATAAACCCTTAGACATATGTCTGATTATTATTAATGATTAGTTTATATACCGAATATTACATCCCCAAAGAAACAAATCATGAGATGTCGTTATTCAATGAAATGCACGTTTAACCCCTTAACATCTCTTTAAAACCCAAATAAACAGAAATCATTCCTTAGTTGACGTTTTCGACATACAGCGAACATATTCCCAAAATTTCATGTTTCCAACTTTAATAGTTTTCGCTGGGCGTGATGAGTGAGTGAGTCAGACAGGACATTTTCTTTCAATTATTTTTACCACAATTTCACCCCTCCCCATGGGCCCCTTAAATTGGATTGATGAAAAAAACGGTCAAACACCTGTTTATTTATTTTTTATGCTGATTTTTCTCGGCTGAGTTCCAAATTCCTCGCCTATGTCGTTTAAGAGATACACGCTCCGTTAGGAATCCTTCAATCCCCACTCTTCACCCCTTTCACCTCATAATATACACCACATCGAAAAACCCTCAGACCCGTGTCTTCTTATCTTTAATGATGAGTTTATATGCCGAGTATCACATCCCCCAATGAAACCAATCGGGAGATATTGCTATTCAATGAAATGCAGGTCTACCCCCTTAACACCCCTTTAGAACCTGAATATGCAAAAATCCTCTCTTTATGGGCATTTGCGTCCCTTGAGGAAGCTGCATACCAAATTTCATTCCAATCCGTTCAGTGGTTTCTGAGATTTCGTGATGAATGAATGAGTGAGTGGTATCTGACAAATATATAGTAGAAGATGGTGTCAAGTCTTTGTTATGCTAAACTCGGTTGACAGTGCTGTGTGAGTAGTTGAGTAACTAACGGGATTTCAAGTAAAGATCCTCATTTTCTATACCGGTAGTGCAGAGCGCAAATGGCATCCAGTCGGCCGTGTCTCGACTTGAGCTATGTTGCCATGGAAACTTTCTGCCTTGCCATTCCTTCATGAGTATATTTTATGATTTGATTAGCCTGTGCTTGAGTGCAAGAGGGCAGAAATCAGAAGAATGAGAAAGACTATCGAAAATTCATGTAGCCAGCGGTTCCTTCTGGATCCTAAATTATGTGTATGCAAAATTTGGTTGAGATTGGTGGAACGGTGTAGATGTGTATACGGAACAGATCCACATACATACATACTGTACATACAGACATTCACTTTTATATATAAGATACTAGCAGGTACCCGCGGCTTCGCTCGCGTCACAGTCGTGTCATATTTTTATTCAATGAAATGCAAGTTTAACCCCGTTAACACCCTTTTAGAACCTGAATATCCAAAAATCCCTCCTTAGTAGACGTTTTCGACACACAACAAACATATCCCCAAAATATCATTCTTCTAACTTTAATAGTTTTGGTTGGTCGATAAGAGTGAATATCCAAAAATCCTTCCTTAGTGGACTTTTTCTTCCAGAATGTCAGCCCTCCCCATGGGCCCCTTAAATTGGATTAATGAAAAAAACGATCGACCACCTTTTTACTTATTTTTCAAGCTGATTCTTCCCCCTGAGTTTCATACTTTATGCCTCTGTCTTTTAAGAGATACTTGCTCCGTTAGGAATCCTTCAACCCCCACTTTTCACACATACACCTCATAATATACAGTTCATCGAAAAACCCTCAGACATGTGTCTTCTTATTCTTAATGATGAGTTTATATGCCGAGTATCGCATCCCCCAAGGAAACCAATCGGGGGACATTGCTAATCAATTAAATGCAGGTCTACCCCCTTAACACCCCTTTAGAACCTGAATATCCAAAAATCCTCCCTTGGTGGACGTTTTCGACATACAACGAACACAACCCCAAAATTTCATGTTTCTAACTTCAATAATTTTGGCTGGGCGATGATGAGTAAGTAAGTCAGGACATTTTCTTTTATTTATTTTTCAGAATTTCACCCCTCGCATGAATCCCTTATATTGGATTTATGATTTTAAAAAACGGTCGAAGACCTATTTACTTCTTTTTAAGCTGTTCTTCCCCCCTGAGTTTGATGAGTGAGTGAGTTAATCAGTTAGAACACTATCTTTCCTGTTTTTTCCCCCAGAATTTCACCCCTCTCCAAGGGCCCCTTAAATTGGATTTATGAAAAAACGGTCGAACACCTATTTACTTATATTTTAAGCTGGTTTTTTTTCGCTGAATGTCAAACTTCTCGCCTATGTCTTTTAAGAGATACACGCTCCGTTAAAAATCCTTCAACCCCCAATTTTCACCCCTTTCACCTCATAATATACACCACATCGATAAACCCTTAGACATATATCTGCTTAATTTTAATGATTAGTTTATATGCCGAATATCACATCCCCAAAGAAACAACTCGTGAGATATCGTTAATCAATGAAATGCACGTTTACCCCCTTAACACCTCTTAAGAACCCGAATAAACAAAAATCCTTCATTAGTTGACGTTTGCGACATAGAGCGAAAATATTCCCAAAATTTAATTTTTCCTACTTCAATAGTTTTCGCTGGGCGATTATGAGTGAGTGAGTCAGTCAGGTCATTTCCTTTCAATTATTTTACGGGAATTTTACGCCCTCCCCATGCGCCCCTTAAATTGGATTTATGAAGAAACGCTCGAACACCAATTAACTTATATTTGAAGCTGTCTTTTTCCCTTGAGTTTGATGAGTGAGTGAGTCAGTCAGTCAGTCAGGACACTTTCTCTCCTTTTTTTTTCTAGAATTTCACCCCACCCCATTGGCCCCTTAAATTGAATTTATGAAAAAACGGTCGAACACCGATGTACTTATTTTTAAGCTGTTTTTTTTTCGCAGAGTTTCAAACTTCTCGCGTATGTCGTTGAAGAGATACACGCCCCGTTAGGAATCCTTCAACCCTCACTTTTCACCCCTTTCATCTTATAATATACACCACATCGAATAACCCTTAGACACATGTCTGCTTATTTTTAATGATTAGTTTATATGCCGAGTATCACATCCACAAATGCAACCACTCATGAGATATTGTTATTCAATAAAATGCAGGTTTAACTCCATTAAGACACCTTTAGAACCTGAATATCCGAAAATCCTCCCTTAGTGTACGGTTTTGACATACAACGAACATATCCCAAAAATGTCATGTTTCTAACTTCAATAATTTTGGCTGGACGATGAGTGAGTGAGTGAGTGAGTGAGTGAGGGAGTGAGTGAGTGAGTCAGGACATTTTCTTTCATTTTTTTTCAGAATTTGTCCCCTCACAATGAACCCCTTAAATTTGATTTATGAAAAATAAACTGTCAAACACTTATTTACTTATATTTAAGCAGTTTTCTCTCCCTGAGTTTGAAGAGTGAGTGAGTGAGTCAATCAGTTAGGACACTTTCTTTCCGGTCCCCCCCCCCCTCCCAGAATTTCACCCCTCCCCATGAGCCCCGTAAATTGAATTTAAGAAAAATAAAACGATCGAACATCTATTTACTTATCTTTTAAGCTGATTTTTTCCGCTGAGTTTAAAACTCCTCGCCTATGTCGTTTAAGAGATACACGCTCCGTTAGGAATCCTTCAACCCCCACTTTTCACCCCTTTCACCTCATAATATACACCACATCGAAAACCCCTCAGACACATGTCTTCTTATTTTTTATGTGTTCATATGCCGAGTAACATATCCCCCAATGAAACCAATCGGGAGTTATTGTTATTCAATGAAATGCAGGTTTAACCCCCTTAAGACCCCCTGAATATACGAAAATCCTCCCTTAGTGGACGGTTCCGACATACAATGATCATGTTCCCCAAAATGTCATGCGTCTAACTTCAATAATTTTGGCTGGGCAATGGTGAGTGAGTCAGGACTTTTTCTCTCAATTTCCTTTTTTCAGAACTTCACCCCTCCCAAAGAACCCCTTAAATTGGGTTTATGAAAAAGACTGTCGAACACCTATTTACTTATTTTTAAGCAGTTTTTTTCCCTGAGTTTGATGAGTGAGTCTGTCAGTCAATCAGTTAGGACACTTTCTTTCCTGTTTTTCCCCCCCAGAATTTCACCCCTCCCTATTGGCCCCTTAAATTGGATTTATGAAAAAAAAAACGGTCAAACACCTATTTACTTATTTTTAAGCTGATTTTTTTCCACTGAGTTTCAAACTCCTCGCCTATGTCGTTTAAGAGATACACGCTCCGTTAGGAATCCTTCAACCCCCACTTTTCACCCCTTTCACCTCATAATATACTTCACATCGAAAAACCCTCAGACACGTGTCTTCTTATTTTTAATGATGAGTGTCTTGCCTAGAACGCCTCAATATAGCACTGCCTTGGGTTTTTGTGGGTATCTACTCACATAACGTAACGGCGGTGCTTTTTGAGGATCCAACCAGCCTTCGGGCTGACTACCTAACAGACAGACAGACATATGCCGAGTATCACATCTCCCAATGAAACCAATCGGGAGATATTGTTATTCAATGAAATGCAGGTCTATCCCCTTAACACCCCTTTAGACCCTGAATATCCAAAAATCCTTCCTTAGTGCGCGCTTCGACTTACCACGAACATATCCCCAAAATTTCATGATTCTAACGTCAATAGTTTTGGCTGGGCGATGATGAGTCAGTCAGTCAGTCAGTCAGGACACTTGTTAGCCTACTTTCGATTTTTGAAAAAAATGAAAGTAGACTTATGAGATCAACACAGGGCGAAAAAAGTGTGTCTGTCTGTGTGTGTGTATGTGTGTGTGTGAGTCTGTGTGTGTGTGTGTGTGTATGTGTGTGTGAGAGTCTGTGTGTGTGTGTGTGTGTGTCTGTGTGTGTGTGTGAGTGTGTGTACGCTGAATGTCTGTCCCCCCCCCTATCAATTCGAACACGGTGAAACCGAATTGAACGAAATTTGGTACAGAGGTAGCACTAGTAAAGGACACCTCAGTGTCATACTTAATATCGCCGCCATCTTTACCAAAACAGAATGGCGGCCACTCAAATGTTCAAAACGTAAAATCAAATTACGGCTAAACTAATCATCCGATCTCTACCAAATTTGGTGACAACATACCTTTATATAGGACGCGTCTTTCACCCAAAATTCAAGGTCATCGGCCATGCCATTTCAGGATGGCGGCCGTGTGAATTATGCAACCATTTTAATAAATAGCTTAAGACCCACCAATTCTGATTATCGAGCCTAGGGGGGTTTAAGCTATCCTGAAGGTCGTGATCCGTTATTTATTATAATTTAATATTATAATATTATACAGTATGAGTGGCTTAAAAGAGCTGAGCCGTTTGTGTCACACGACAAGATGGCAGCTGTCCTCATGTGCCTGTCTTATATTTCAGTAGTTTTAGTATGTTGTATGTGATATACCGTACTGATACAATAATATAAACTTTGTATGAAATGATCTTTAATGAAGATGTACTGCAGTGAAGAAATCGTTTATTTAAAGTCATTATTTGCCAACAGTTTGTATCTAATATGTCAGTTAAGAACACCTGACGTCATGGATACGGTTAGCTCTGGGCTAGCATGTTAGTCTGACACGCAGTTGACTGGGGATCGAATACTGCTACAGTTAGTTTTTTTTTCTTGAATTCTTTTACAAATGATGTGCACGAGCTTTTCCCACAGATACTGAATAAAATGTCATTTAGCTCAAAGGAGAGGATAAAGTATACACTCGTATATTAATAAAATCACAGTCCCAGCATCGCACATAAACAGAAGACATTAGAAAAAGGAGAATAGAAGAACTAGATACACGTTGTCATTAACCACAGCCTTCTTAATGCCTCTGTACGGTGCTGTCCTCTTGTGGGTTATGTGGGTAATATTGTTCCAAACATAACGCTGTGTAAATGCCTGAGCTGGCCTCCTGAAGTATGGCAATTTTGTAATACTGGTAGTTCAAGTATTAGCCACGATCGCGCTCCGAATACCTTTAAACACTGCCAGCTGGATCGCCTCCCTTTTGGCTACTTTAAACTGCCTACTCATTCAACACCCATAGAACACTGCCATCGTAGTACATTACGATGGCAGTGCATAGGCGTACAAGATAAAGATTAATTCACTGATAGGTCGCAGCACCACCTACTGTGATTGGGGCGGAAGATTCTTAATTTTGCAGGCTGGCTTAATATAGAGATTAACGGACGTGAATGCATTACAATAAGTTAGTAGTTTTGTTATTCAATCATCATAAAGTATATAATATTGATCTTGACACTTACTGGCTTATTATCAATATAAAAGAAAACAAACAATACATTGTGGTTGGGGTGATTGTTTTAGGGATGAGGACAAAGAGTCATAAAGATACCCATACATTTAGGAGAAAGTAGGCTATATGTTCTTTGCTGAACATCTTGTTTTTATATAAGAGATTTTACAGCTTAGCATATAATACAGTAACAATTATTATTGATATACGAATTTGTATAAATTGGAAATAGAGGTAGCCTATTCTGATGTATCATAAACCTTATTACTCATGTTCTTCTTCTTCTCCTTCTACTTCTCCTCTTTCTTCTTCTTCTTCTTCTTCATTTCTTCATTTCTTTTTTTGCATATTTTTGTTACGATATGTGTTAAGCTTTATGTTCTGCAGCCTTGTGAATCAAGGAAGCCTATAAAATGTAAAAGAAACATGAGAGTTTATTACTTGACAACGCATTCCTCTCGTCTAGTATACCGGTTTGCAATCGCTATACTAAAGACTTGACATAAACCATTGACTGCCAGAGAATCACGGTCTCGGGCACCTCGGTGATCATCCCTAGTTTATTTGATCACTTGCGTCGTTACAACCCCATGGTGTAGCTGTGCGCATTAAACCACTCACCACAATTGTGACGCGAAGCTGCAGCAAGTCTGGAGGATCAAGTTTCAAGTTCTGGTGCTAACAGTGGATATATTGAGTGTGGCTTCTCCCCTTTTTTTTACACTCTCAAGCCCCGAGGCACCTATCTCATCCCCGACCCTAATAATTAAAGCTACATTCATCACGGAAACACAGGTTGTCCGACAAATTGAACACACACACCAGTACATGGGGATGATGACCAACGATGCCCCAAGCTCCTAATTCGAATTAACAAGTGTATCGTTAAAGAAACTTTGGGCTAAAATCAAACGTCTCGGACTCCAGTTCTGAATAACTCAAACATTACCAGGTCAATCCATTCAAATATGATAGTATGTTCAGTACTTGTAAAGAAAAGAAAGAACAAAGAAAGACAGAAAAGAAAGATAGAAAGACAGAGAGAAACGAAAAGAGAAAGACAGAAAGAAAGAAAGAAAGAAAGAAAGAAAGAAATAGAGAAAGTCAAAAAGATAGAAAGACAGGCTAAAAGAAAGAATGAAAGACAGAAAGAAAGAAAGAAAGAAAGAAAGAAAGAAAGACAGGCAAAAAAGAAAGAAAGAAAGAAAGAAAGAAAGACAGGCTGGAAAAAAAGAAAGAAAGAAAGAATGAACGAAAGAAAGAAAGAGAGAGAGAGAGAAAGACAGACAGGCAAAAAAGAAAGAAAGAAAGAAAGAAAGAAAGACAGGCAAAAAAGAAAGAAAGAAAGAAAGAAAGAAAGAAAGAAAGACAGACAGAAAATAAATTAAGGAAGAAAGCAAGAAAGAAAAGCAGCCAGAAAAGAAAGAAAGGCAGCCAGAAAAGAAAGAAAGAAAGAAAGAAAGAAAGAAAGAAAGAAAGGCAGCCAGAAAAGAAAGAAAGAAAGAAAGAAAGAAAGAAAGAAAGGCAGCCAGAAAAGAAAGAAAGGCAGCCAGAAAGGAAAGATAGACAGAAAATAAACAAAGAACGAAGGAAGCTGAGTTTAGAACAGTGGAATTAACTCATAAAGGGAACCGTAGAGCACTATGGAATCACCAAGCTAGATCACGTATATGACGGTCGATCTCTAGTAGATCGTTCCGTCTCGTAGCGCACTGGCTTGAATTCTTTGCTGTCATTCTTGAGGCCTGGGTACAATTACCGGCTCTGCTAAGAAATCCAGGATGGCTGAGGTGGGAATCGAACTCACGTCTTCTCAGTTATCCCTCACGAGGCTGAGTGTACCCCGTTCCAAACCTCAGATCAGATTTACATTAATTGGTAGAGTAGCGAATCGAACCCGGACCTCCGGAACGACAGCCAAGAATGCCAGTCGCTACACCACGAGGTGGTCAATAAACAGATAATGTAATATTGTTTGCTGGTGGTTGTGTGTGGTCGCACCTCACACCGAGGGGACGTCATGTCAGATCTCTGACTTAACTCCCATAACTGGACCAACATGTTGATTACGATCAAGTAATCGCCTATGACAAGCTACGTTTACTTTAATAGCTTGGCAATCAGATAAGCCAACATCAAATTATACTGGCGTCCCCTGCTGCTCATGACATCGTGTACAACGTTATCAATTTACTGCTTCATACATTGCATACGGTACTGCATTGATAAATACGGGTGTCATTTATGTACTTGAGTACCCTTAAGGGGCGTGTAGGGGATGGGTATAGGATCAATTTGAGATACGGAACCTGGGGTCGTAAGGGCTATTACACACACACCGGTTTTGACCGGCCGGTCCCTGCCGGACGAAGTGGTGAACTATGTAAAGGCATTAAACCTTTCATACATGCCAGTCCCCGGTGACGTGCCGGGTAGCAGCCGGACCCACTCACTGTAGATCCGGTTACCGGCCGGCCGCCGGTCGTGTATTGGTGCACGTGACTGTATGAATGCATTCACACGCACCGGCACGGCAATCAGAATTCTGCCTGGTCTCATCAGAACGTAGAGTTGTGGAAACCATGGAGGTCGTAGAAATTAATATTGAACAATTGATATCGTTGGTTGAGGCCAGAACTGTGCTGTGGGATAAGTCGAGTGATATCTACACACATCAAAAAAAGTTTTGCATCACCTCGGTTCCCAGATCTCCGGCATATAGACGTTGACTGTGTATATTGTATCAAAGATACAGTCCCTTTGACTGTTCATAGATGTCACTAAAACTGCTCAAAGATGTAAACAACCATGCATGAGCAGGGCCTATTAGACGGAGGGGGTACGACTGCCGATCAGTTCCAGTCATTCCACCAGGACGAAGGTACGCTGCTCATGTTGTCTGTAGTTCTACCATGCCTAGAAGGTCAATACCGCAGTTCGATCGCGTCCGCATTGTTACTTTGTGTCAAGAAGGGCTCTCAACAAGGGAAGTTTCCAGGCGTCTCAGAGTGAACCAAAGCGATGTTGTTCGGACATGGAGGAGGTACAGAGATACAGGAACTGTCGATGACAGGCCTCGCTCAGGCCGCCCAAGGGCTACTACTGTAGTGGATGACCGCTACTTACGGATTGCCGCTCGGAGGAACCCTGACAGCAATGCCACCATGTTGAATAATGCGTTTCGTTCAGCCACAGGACGTCGTGTTTCAACTCAAACTGTGCGCAATAGGCTGCATGATGCGCAACTTCACTCCCGACGTCCATGGCGAGGTCCAGCTTTGCAACCCCGACACCATGCAGCGCGGTACAGATGGGCCCAACAACATGCTGAATGGACCCCACAGAATTGGCATCACGTTCTCTTCACCGATGAGTGTCGCATATGCCTTCAACCAGACAATCTCGGAGACGTGTTTGGAGGCACCCTGGTCAGGCTGAACGTCTTAGACACACTGTCCAGCGAGTGCAGCAAGGTGGTGGTTCCCTGATGTTTTGGGGTGGCAATATGTGGGGCCGACGTACGCCACTGGTGGTCATGGAAGGCTCCGAAACGGCTTTACGATACCTGAATGACATCCTCCGACCCATAGTGCACCCATATCGGCAGAATATTGGAGAGGCATTTGTCTTCATGGACGACAATTCTCGACCTCATCGTGCACATCTTGTGAATGCGTTCCTTCAAGATAACGACATCGCTCGACTACAGTGGCCAGCATGTTCGCCAGACATGAACCCTATCGAACATGCCTGGGATATGTTGAAAAGGGCTGTTTATGGACGTCTTGACCCACCAACCACTCTGAGATATTTACGCCGAATTGTCGTTGAGGAGTGGGACAATTTGGACCAACAGTGTCTTGATGAACTTGTGGATAGTATGCCACGACGAATACAGGCATGCATCAATGCAAGAGGACGTGCTACTGGGTATTAGAGGTAGTGGTGTGTACTGCAATCTGGACCACAAATGCTGAAAGTCTAGCTGTATGATGGTACAACATGCAATGTGTGGGTCTCATGAGCAATAAAACGAGCTGAAATGTTGTTTGTGTTGATCTCTATTCCCTTTGTATTTAAAGGTTCCGGAACTCTTGGAGCCGAGGTGATGCAAAACTTTTTTTGATGTGTGTACAAAGATCGTGATGGCACACGGAAGGCGTGGAAAGAAGTATGTGAAGGACTGAAGAAGGATTTTGTAGAATTGAGTGATAATGAAAGGAACCTTTTTGGTACGTAAGTTAACTCTTATTACAATCAATGATATTACCCTAATTTTGGCCAACATCAATCAACAACAACGTCAGAATCAGATATCAGTCACTCAGGCAGAGCATCTCCAGCATTATCAAGTGCAAGTTCTTCAAATGATACAAAAGACTTTACCTCTCTGTGAGATTATCTAATAAATGTCTCATGTATGTTTCTTACATTATTACATACTGTACGTTATTAGGCTATGCCCAATAAATATTCTTGATCAAAGAGCTAATGTGTTACTTACCTTATTGCAATAGCCAACATCTGCACAGGTTGAATGCAATTCCTCATCTTGGTGTTCTGACGCTGAAGAGTATATTTTAATCGCTTATGTAAATCATCAAAGGTAGAAATGGACATACGAAAATAATTAAAGAACTTCTTTTCATCCTTTCGTAGATCCTCGAAGAGCGTACAAAAGAGACCTACTTCGTCCCTTTTCGCGTTTATGGGATGAACCCAATGAATTCTATTCCTCTTTTCTTTTGGCGCCGCCTGTACAATAGCCACATGGCAATAATGCGCGTTTGATCCATATGGAGCGCACTATCCTAGCATTTGCATGGAGCGCAGACGTATGACTGACCGTCTTCAACCGGTTGGTGTGAAAGTAAAAACATACCGGCCGGTAAATTGACGGCCGGTCAAAACCGGTGTGTGTGTAATAGCCCTAACGGCCTCCTAACCCCAGAAAACAGGTTTGTTGCTCTAATGGTATACGCACGTGGTAAAACTCTGTTTGGAAATCTTTCTCCGTACAATCTTCTTGCCTCCGCGGCATTTCCGTTTGACGTTCTGTAGCAAAGGAACATATCGGTGTATTCATCAAACGTGAACTGATGAGGTGGAGGCTCAGCCTTCGTGAACTTGTCCACCACCAGCACATTCTGGGTCAAAATGCAGTCTCCTATGGAGCGTTGCACTCTGAACTGAAACTGCCATCTCGTCTGTGCGGTGTCGTGTCTGTGTCATGTGACCTAATCATGTGACTAAGACCCCTCATACCCCTCTAAAAAATAAATAAAAAGAAAAAATGAAGGCATGGCACCCCATGAGAAACGAACCCGCATCCACCGGGGCACTGCGCCTCACCACTATCCTCTCGGATAACGCAGCGGTGAGCGGTGGTCGCGCCAAGACCGTTGACAGCGAAAGAGTGTCTGGTTTTGGTTGGTTGGTTCTTGAGTTTATCGGCTGCGACAACGCGGTCATGTAGCCCCGTGTACTTTGTGTGTGTGTAGAATCTGTCTGATAACCGGTGTTAATTGTAATGACTGTATTAGTGTGTGTTATCTGTTTTTTAATTTAAGTACTGCAACTTACAATTTTTCAAATAGTTCCTACTTTTGCCACCAAGCGCCACCGTCAACGACTACTAGGACAAGTTCAGAACTTAGCTACTAGACGCCATCGCAGTCGGCTCTTGGCAACGAACGTAGAAACCTAAGAGAGTTGTTTACATTCTTAACCTATCCATTTTAGCTTCACACAGGTGCAATTAGTGGAAGGTTCTTCAACATGCCATAAATCTATGACATGGGACCGCCGGCTTTACTTCCCCTCCGAAGGAAGGCATACTGAGGGATATTTAACGCTCTTAAAAAATCCGACGGCTTCGGCCGGGTTTGAACCCGCTATCTTGGGCATTGAAGCTCAGCATGCTACCGACTACGCCACCGAAGCCGCTCAATGCCTGACCTTAGCCTAACGCATGGAGCGCTTGCCTACTTTACAGGGGCGGAGGGCCTGAAACTACCCTGTTTTCTGGGGTTAGGAGGCCGTTACGACCCCAAGTTCCCTATCTCAAATTGATCCTATACCCATCCCCTACATGCCCCTTAAGGGTACTCAAGTTCATAAATGACACCCTGTATTACTCCCACGATGCCGATTTCTACTCTGAAGAACCTCTGAAGATCGTTATTTTGTAATTCTCTGGGCTATACTAACAAGAATATGGAAAGATCATCATATTACTAAGGAAACGAAGAAGCGACTGGTTCAAGCTTGGGTATTTCCTATCGTCACGTATGGCTCTGAGTCCTGGACCATAAATGCTGCATGCCGTAGGAGAATCGAAGCCTTCGAGATGACGTGTTATCGAAGAATGCTACGAATATCGTGGGTAGCAAGAAGAACAAATGAATCTATTCTGAAGGAGCTAATGATTGATCCTAAAGCACGCTTACTCCTAAACATCCAAAGGCAAATGTTCAAATTTTTCGGCCATGTCATCCGGCGAGACGACATTGAGAAGTGTATCATCCAGGGTAAAGTTGACGGAAAATGGCTGAGGGGACGTGCCCCGAACCGGTAACTTGACCAGATAAATAGTCTGACTAATCTGCTACTTAATAATTAATACACACAGCAGAAGACCGCGATGTATGGCGGGGTGCGTGAAGGGTCATGGCGTTCGAAATCGAACTGCGACCAAGAAGAAGCGGAAAAAGAAGAAGAAGCAGAAGAAGAAGAAGAAGAAGAGGCTATACTTAAATCCGTGCATATCGTATGTGGGTGGTGTAGTGACTGGCATCTTGGCAGTCACCACGAGGTTCGTGTTCGAATCTTGGCTCAGACAAGAAGGTTAATATTCTGGTGTAAAAGCTAGAAGGGGTTAATTCGGTCTCGGTTGGCAGAACTAAGAAGAGGTGGGTTCGAATTCTACCTCAGTCATCCTAAAAGTGTTTTTCCGTTGTTTCCCACTTTTATTCCAAGGGAATGGCGACTGAAACCTAAATGAAAGCCACGGCCATTTTCTACCTAAATTCTAGCCCTAATTATTACAAATACACAACTAGTACAGCCATCACAATGACGTAAGTTATCAGACAGATTGTTGGTTGGTTCCTTAGTTTAGGGGCTGCGACAAGTAGCCCCGTGTACTTTGGGTGTGTGGAGAATTTTTGTCTGATAACCGGTGTTAATTTTGATGGCTGTATTAGTGTGTGTTTTCTGTGATTCAGGTAGAAGGACTGCAGACGATTAATTTCTTCAAGTAGTTCCTACTTTTGCTACCAAATTCTACTGTCCACGACACCTATCTGCGGACGTGGCTAATAAATGTCATCGCAGTCAGCACCTGGCGGCAAACGTTGGAACTAATATATCGTTATCAAACTAACATACAAATTTTAGTTTCCACAGGTGTAGTTAGTGGAAGGTTCTTTAACATGCCATTAAACTATGACATGGGACCACCGGCTTTAATTCCCCTCCGAAGGAAGGCATACTGAGGGATATTTAACACTCTTAAAAAATCCGACCACGTCGGCCGGGTTTGAACCCGCAATCTTGGGCATAGAAGCTCAGCATGCTACCAACTACTCCACCGAAGACAGATTACCCGCATACCAAAGCACACGGGGTGAAATAAACACGATGTCGCTAAAACCCTGAACTAAAGTATAACAACAAAATGTGAAAATCTAATAAACTACTGTAAATATTTAGTCTCATGTTAAAAACAAGATGTTCAGTAAAGAACATATAGCCTACTTTCTCCTAAATGCATGGGTATTGTTATAACTCTTTGTCCTTTTCAAGGAGTATGATTGAATGTTGGTTGTAGGAGCTTGTTGAAATACAACGTGCTATAGGGATATTAAACATGAATATGAGGTGCCCTTTGCTAGTGCTACCTCTGTACCAAATTTCGTTCAATTCGGTTTCACCGTGTTTGAATTGATAGGGGGAATCGATTTGCACACATACTTGGCCACCATCTGCAAACTATTGGGCTGATGTTCTTGCAGGTTGGTCAGAATATGTTTCCCACATAAAGATATGGTGTTGCAAAATTAGGTAGAGACTAGATTATTAGGTTGGTCGTAATTACATTTTAGCTTTTAACATTTGGGTGGCCGCGATTACGTTTCCATCAAGATAGCGGTGATATAAAACATGACACTGAGGTGCCCTTTGCTAGTGCTACCTCTATACCAAATTTCGTTCCATTTGGTTTCAGCGTGTTTGAATTAATAGGGGGAATCGATTCTGACACAAAGATGGCCGCCATCCGCAAACTATTAGGCGAATGACCTATTAGATTGGTCAAAGGATGCTCCCTCCATAAAGGTATGTAGTTGCAAAATTTGGTAGAGATCGGATGATTAGGTTAATCGTAATTTGATTTAAGCTTTGAACATTCGTGTGGCCGCCATTACGTTTCAGTCAAGATGGCGGCGATATAAAACATGACACTGAGGTGCCCTTTGCTAGTGCTACCTCTGTACCAAATTTCGTTCCATTCGGTTCCACCGTGTTCGAATTAATAGGGGGAATCAATTTTGACATAAAGATGGCCGCCATCCGCAAACTATCAGGTGAATGACCTATTAGATTGGTCAAAGGATGCTCCCTCCATAAAGGTATGTAGTTGCAAAATTTGGTAGAGATCGGATGATTAGGTTAATCGTAATTTGATTTAAGCTTTGAACATTTGTGTGGCCGCCATTACGTTTCCGTCAAGATGGCGGCGATATAAATCATGACACTGAGGTGCCTTTTGTTAGTACTACCTCTGTACCAAATTTCGTTCCATTCGGTTGCACCGTGTTCGAATTAATAGGGGGAATCGATTTTCACACAAAGATGGCCGCCATCCGCAAACTATTACGCTGATGACCTATTGGTTTGGTCAAAGGATGCTCCCCCCATAAAGGTATGTTGTTGCAAAATTTGGTAGAGATCGGATGATTAGGTTAATCGTAATTTGATTTAAGCTTTGAACATTTGTGTGGCCGCCATTACGTTTCCGTCAAGATGGCGGCGATATAAAACATGACACTGAGGTGCCTTTTGTTAGTACTACCTCTGTACCAAATTTCGTTCCATTCGGTTGCACCGTGTTCGAATTAATAGGGGGAATCGATTTTCACACAAAGATGGCCGCCATCCGCAAACTATTACGCTGATGACCTATTGGTTTGGTCAAAGGATGCTCCCTCCATAAAGGTATGTTGTTGCAAAATTTGGTAGAGATCGGATGATTAGGTTAGTCGTAATTTGATTTAAGCTTTGAACATTTGTGTGGCCGCCATTACGTTTCCGTCAAGATGGCGGCGATATAAAACATGACACTGAGGTGTCCTTTGCTAGTGCTACCTTTGTACCAAATTTCGTTCAATTCGCATTCACCGTGTTCGAATTGATAGGGGGGGACAGACATTCAGAGTACACACACTCACACACACACACACACACACAGACACACACACACACAGACTCACACACACACATACACACACACAGACAGACACACTTTTTTCGCCCTGTGTTGATCTCATAAGTCTACTTTCATTTTTTGCAAAAATCGAAAGTAGGCTAATAATACGCATATCAATACATTCCATGTAACATAAATTGAATCCTATAGTGCCACATCTTTCGATCTTTCAATAAAGTCTTCTTCAGCTTTCATCTAAGGTAAAAAAGATACAGTCAGTCTGAGAGACTAGACTTTATATCATTTCAAATAACGCATGCTACACATGTTAGAAAGGCTCAGGAGGGCTTCTCGCTTCCTTCGAAGCCCCAGGACTCTTTCAACAGACTCCATCACCAATTAACTTAGGCTTCCCGTGCACTCTGCTGCATGACGTCACGCACTCGCCGTCTCCGTTCGCATAACGCCAGACCCCAGGAGTACATTCAGACTCAACAGACTCCATTACCCTTTAACTTAGGCTTCCCGCGCAGGGTTTGCATGACGTCACGCACTCGCCGTCTCCGTTCGCATAATGCCAGGCCCCAGCAGTAAACTCAGACTCAGCTCATATGCACTGAACAACATGATGACGTCATACATGCCGTAACCGTGACGCATAACGGTAAAACTAAGAATAACGATGAAGTCGACAAGATCATTTGAAATTATAAAATATTCTAATTCAAATTTAAGGAAAACTATTCAAGAGTTTAGTGCTTTTCAGTCGGTCAACACGAATGTACCCAAAAGAGATGGGTTATGCCCTAATCCTGAAATAAATTACATGAGATTAATAAAACACTATATCTGTGTTCAAAATAAACTGTAAATAAATAAATGGATATCCTCACAAAACATTACAATGGTAGAGGCGGCACGTCCATCTTAGAAAGACGTAACAGACTCAACATATCCTACCAACTGTCTCGAAACCGTTACAACAAGAAGTGCATTTCGAAGAATGCCAAGATCTGTCATTACAAAACTGTTGTCAGGCCACAGTTTTTGTACGCCGCAGAGACTCTCCTGATGGGCAGGAAAGGTACCATGGATGATCTGTAAAAGGTCGAAAGACGTATCCTCATAAAAGTTCATGGGTCAAGATTGCTTACAGATGGAACCTACCGACTGAAATCAAACTCCGAACTGTATCGACAATAATTGGAAACGGCCAATACCAGCATACGACGTAAGTGGCTTAAGTTCTACAGGCACCTTCTGCGAATGGACAACGGCAGGCTTACGAAGCGTATCTTCTCCTTGATTAAAAGCTACAAGCCTATGGCTCAATGATGTCCAAAAAGACTTGGATTCCGCTAGGACTTCTGACCTTGATGACCAACAACGTTCCAAAGTTGCTAATATGGTTAATAATTAATTGGCCCCCTCCTCCCAAAGTGTGTAAGTGTAGGAAGCTACTCTCGCAGGAGAGAAAGTGAAAACTAGCAGCCGGGCTCAAGAGGTATTGGGAGCGGAAGAGTGCATCGAAGAAGAACTACTAAGCGCTCCTTATAATTAAATAATAAATTATTAAATTTAAAAATGTATTGAAACAATATTATTATGAATTCTGTTAATGGTGTCAAAAGCTAATTAAATATTCTCAAAAATAAAGGGTAGCCAGTTTTCAAAACAGGAAACATTTTGAAATATCTTCAAAATGATGTGCATTCAGTTATCAATACGGGGGACAGCTTCAAACGTGTAAATTCGTATAGCCGTCTCACTTTCCTGGTTAACGTGCGGCTCGCCTTTGAAATCTAGCTGGGCGGATATGTTTGCATTCCATGGCACCTGAAGCCAAGGCTTTCCCAGCGTGTGGCACAGCGTTTTCTAATTTCCACCGAAGCCACTGACGGCAAGCAGCGAGACTGGACATAACTATGTGCAGATGTGCAACATTGGACACTGATACCTGTCGGAGACACAAGCTAACCACCAGGGCGGGACTTAGGGGTCCACGTGGAGTGATAGAGGAAGCATTCTATTGGAGAACAACCGTCAGCTATTGGTCAGTCGCGAACAATGGTTATTGTGCTACTGCCTTACGTTTGAGTCGCCGCTCGTAAACCAGGAAAGTGAGGGAACTATACATCCTGTAACTTGTTGCAATTTGATAGTATTAGTTAGAACTCATGATATATTGGTTGCCAACCATTGACTGTGTTGTTTGAGTCTTCAGTCATTTGACTGGTTTGATGCAGCCCTCCATGCCTTCCTGTCCTGAGCTAATATTTTCATCTCTACATAGCTACCACACCCTACATCCAAGGCAATCTGTTTAACATATTCTAGCCTTGGTCTACCCCTACAGTTCTTGTCCTCGACCCTTCCTTCCATAACTAAGCTTGCTATTCCTGGGTGTCTTAGTATGTGCCCTACCAACCTATCTCTTCTCTTCATTAGCAGTCGCCAGAAACATCTCTCCTCTACCACTCGTCTTAATACCTCTTCGTTTGTAACCCTATCTACCCATCTGATCTTCATCTCCTGTAACACCACATTTCAAATGCTTCAATTCTCCTCTTTTCTGCTGCACCAATAGTCCAAGTTTCACTTCCATAGAGCGCCACGCTCCCGACAAAGGCTTTCAAAATTTACTTCCTAATACCTAAATCTATATTCGATGTCAACAGATTCATTTTTTGTAGAAATGCTTTCCATGCCTGAGCCAACCTTCTTTTTATATTCTCTTTGCTTCTTCCATCACTGGTTACTCTGCTTCCTAAGTAACAGAAGTCTCCTACTTCCTTCAGCTTTTCACCTGCCAATTTGATCTCCATAGAGGTTTCTGATTAATTTCGGCTGAATTCCAGTATTTTGACCATTGACTATAAAGAAGAAAATAAAAGTTGGTGAAATACTATTGGTCTCAAATTAAAGAGTAAGAGTAGGGAATCATATATTTTACATTTAACTTGCCGAAGAGACGACCATTAAATGCATGGGTTGCAGTAAAATATTCATCTTAAAAACGTAAATATTGTTACGTGCCCCCCCCCCCCCCCTAGTGGTACTTTTGTTAACTGGATTACGGTGGGTTGAAGCACAACACAGATTGTTCCTTTAAAGAAATAATTAACTTTATTGCGGCCAGAAAGATACACCACTCAACAGCAAATACAAGCAATTAGAACCTTACTCCAGTTTCCTCAAGTCTCTTCCTTATGGAGCGCTCTTGCCCCCTTTCACTTAGTCATGCAGCTAATCCTCCACTAATGAGACCAGTGGAATACCTGCACCTCTTCCTTATGTACACAAACTACAGTTACTTACGATAACCTGCTACACGCTGCTTCGCTGTCCACAAGCTAGGAAACAATGTCACTGGATTTCGTAACTCGCACGGCACTTCGCCACAATACCTCTGTCGCTCAGTGAAATCACACTCGCTCAAAACACAGGCAGTCCCCTGTATGCTTCTCACTCCCTCGCTGTCAAGAGAATCGGCTTCACTAGGGGTTTCGCAAGTCACCACACTTCTGTCGCTCAGGATAAACGCTCGCACTAGCTCGAAAGACACACACTCACTGCTTGACAGGACGCTCTTATATAGCAGGCCGGTGACTCAATAAATGCTTCTAGACCCATTCAGGGTTCACGGCTTCTCGAGGTTTCCATTGCTGGCTGGGTCACGAATATTCTGGACCATCCCTTGTCCTAGTAGCCCTATTGCATAAGGCGCACGCAATACACTGAGGCAGAGCACAGCCCAGCCCTGAGGCAGTTGTGACTCATGCGGCGAGCGATGAAACAAACTCACCGCCGTAACACCACTCCCTTCCTAAAAGGCTGATCGTCCCGATCAATCATTGGTCCGTCTGTGTCCCTCCGTAGGCTGTCAGGCGATCTCGATGCACGATCTTCATCTTCGCCCTCGGGCTCCGCTGGATCCTGTAGACGACATCGTTGATCCGTTTCACGACTCGGTACGGGCCCTCCCAGGACTTCTGCAGTTTGGGTGACAGGCCTTTCTTCCGTAATGGGTTGAAGAGCCAGACCAGGTCGTCCTCGTGGAATCCGCCGGCATCCGTCTGTTGGTCGTATCGGGTCTTCATTAGGTCGGTCTCGATCCGCAGTTTCCTCCTCGCGAACGCGTGTACGTCCTCCAGTTGGTCGACCAGTTCTTGACAATACTGGCTTACCGGGACCGGATCATTCCCAGGTCGGCCGAAGGCAAGATCGACAGGTAGACGGAGCTCCCTCCCAAACATGGCCCGGGCTGGTGTGCACCCAGTGGCTTCATGCACGGCGGCGCGGTAGGCCAGGAGAAATAGTGGCAGATGTTTGTCCCAATCCCTCTGGTGCTCGCTGACGACTATTCGGAGATGGTTCTCGATGGTCGATTGAATCGCTCTACCATCCCGTCGGACTGAGGGTGTAGCGGCGTTGTCCTTGTCTTCCGGATTCCCAGCAGCTGGTATTGGTTCTGGAACACCTGCGACTCGAAGTTCCTCCCTTGGTCGGAGTGCAGCTCCAGGGGTACTCCGTACTGGCTGACGAATTCCTTCACCAGGGTCTCGGCAATCGTCGCGGCTTCTTGGTTAGGTAGCGTATACGCCTCCGGCCATTTGGTAAAGTAGTCGCTGACGACCAATATGTAGCGGTTCCCTGCCTCGCTTAACGGGAATGGCCCAGCAACATCGATGGGCACTCTCTCCATGGGGCCGCCCACGTTGTAGGTCTTCAGTGGACCCCGTCGTCTTCGTCCTGGACCCTTGCTGGCTGCGCAATCGTGGCACCTCGCGCAGTGGTTCTCCACGTCAGTTCGACATCCGATCCAGTAGAACTGCTCTTTCAGCTTCTCCTGGGTCTTCTTTATCCATAGGTGTCCACCAGATGATCCTCCATGGACTTCATTCAGGACTTCCTCCGTCATAGCCTTTGGAACGACGACTTGTTCCCGAGATATTTTCCCGTCGGTGCTCTCCCAGACGCGGCAGATGAGGCCATCCCTTACAATCAGCGAGTCCCACTGCGCCCAGTAAGACTTAAACTTTGGGCTGCAGTCACTCACAAAGTTCCACCTGGGTCTGGGGACACAGGCCCTCTTCCATTCGGCTAGCAGTCCCAGGTCATCATCTTCTGCTTGTGCCCGCGTGAAGGATTCGCGGCCCCATTTCCCTTGAAGTTCCACAGTAGTCCGTCGGCACTGTATCCCGGTGTTCTCCTCCCTCCTAGTACAGAAGGTGCAGTCTTCGGGGCACGGTCTTCGTGACAGGGCGTCGGCATTAGAATGAAGTTGCCCTTTCCGGTGCTGGATCTCGAAGTTGTACTGATGAAGCCTCTCTAACCACCGCGCGTGTTGGCCCTCGGGCTGTTTGAAGTTCAGGAGCCACCACAGGGATGCATGATGAGAAATTCTTGCCCGTACAGGTACTTGTGGAAGTGTTCGATGGTCTTCACGATGGCGAGCAGTTCCTTCCTGGTGACGCAGTAGTTCCTCTCTGGCTTTGACAAGCCTTTGCTGAAGTAGGCCACTACTCTCTCCTCGCCGTCCACTATTTGCGACAGGAATCCCCCTATACCAAAGTCGCTGGCATCGGTATCGACGATGAAACTTGTTCCAGGTCTGGGGTAGGCCTGAATAGGCGCAGTGCACAGAGCCTGCTTGAGTTGTTCGAAGGCACTGTGGCATTCTGCTGTCCATGTGAAGAGTTGGTCCTTCTCAGTCAGTCTTTGCAGTGGTTTGGCGATGTCAGCGAATCCTCTCACGATGCGACGGTAATAAGTGCAGAGTCCCAGGAAGCTTCGTAGTTGGGATTTGTCCTTCGGAACTGGCCACTCCCTCACAGCTGCGGTCTTTTCTGGGTCGGTGCACACCCCTTCCTCGGAGACAATATGCCCAAGGTACTGGACCTGCTTCTGGAAGAGCTGACACTTCTTGGGGCTCAACTTCAGCTGGGCAGCCCGTAGCTTCATCAAGATCTCCTTCAGGTTGCTGTTGAGCTCCTCGAAGCTTTTTCCCAGAACGATGACGTCGTCTAGGTAGACCAGGCAGGTCATCCAGTGTAGTCTCCTCAGAATGGACTCCATTAGCCTTTCGAAGGTCGCAGGGGCGTTGCACAGACCGAATGGCATGACGGTGAACTGCCAGAGCCCGCTGCCCACATGGAACGCCGTTTTCTCGCGGTCCTTAGGGTGGAACTCCACCTGGCAGTAGCCACTCTTCAAATCCAAGGTGGAGAACCATCTTGATCCTGATATGGTGTCGTCGATCCGGGGTGGAGGGTAGCTGTCCTTCTTCGTGACGTCGTTCACCCAACCTGTAGTCCACGCCGAACCTGGTAGAACCGTCCTTCTTCTTCACAAACACGACCGGAGAACTCCAAGGACTATGTGATGGCTTGATCACCCCCTTGCTCCTTCATCTCTTCTACCATCCGGTCGACGTCGGCTTGCTTGGCGAGCGGAACACGTCGGAATGGGGCCCTAATCGGTGCGGTGTCTCCAACGTCGATTCTGTGCTGGACCAAGCTTGTCCTGCCGAAGTCTTTGCTCCCCACGGAGAAGACGTTCTGGAATTCGCGTAGCAGGTCCTGAAGTTGGCGTGATTGTTCCTCGTCTGAACGGTCCTCGGATCCTTGGTACAGCTTCTGTAGTTCTTCAGGCAGTGCGCGTCTTCTTCGGTTGTCCGTCTGCAGGTGTCCGTCCGTCATATCTGTGATGTGGGCAATCCAGGTAACGGGCTCGCAGACTCCTAGGTTGGTGTCCCGGTGAACCGTAATGTCGTAGTCGTTCAGGTTGGACAGGCGGACGTACGGCCGAGACGTCGTGTTGATGAGGGTCTTGGCAACTAGCAATCCTTTTGTCTGGATGTCCTCATATTTTGGCTCGATGACAACCGCCACTCCATCAGCTGTCCCGTCGACAATTACGGCAGCGCTGACTTCCGTCCTGGCGGGAACGATGACGTCCTCTCTCAGCCTTACTCGTCGTGCGGCGACGGCCTCGTGTGCTGGTTGCAAAGCAAGTTCCTCACCTCCGAAGTGCAGAGTGTTGGTACTCAGGTCCAAGATGATGTTGTTCTGGTCCAGGAAGTCCAGTCCGATGATCACTTCGTTTGATACGTCAGCCACAAGTACTGGATGCTTCACCGCCCGTCGATCAATGACGAGCTCCAGTGATGCTTCGCCATGTACTGGTGCGGTCTCTCCGGTCGCGGTTATTAGCTGGAGGGTCCCTTGTGTGGGTTGCACTCTCCACTTCGGGATCACGGTGGGATTGACGATGGTCCTCGACGCTCCCGAGTCAATCAGCATGGGCCAGCTCACTCCGTTGACGACTCCGTCGACCATCAGGCTGCTATTGTCCCTCCGTAACTTCGACACACGCACTTGGACTGCCGGGGCTTGACGACTGTCACAAGCCAACCTTTGCCCCCCCCCCCCCCCCCAGGCTGGCTAATACTCGTTTCCCTGGGCCACGCGGTTTTCAGACGACTGATTTCCCGTCGGATACCCTCGGCGGCGGCGATCACCGCAGTCCTTGCTCAGGTGGCCTTTCTTACCGCAGGCCCAGCAGGTCGGTAGTCCTCTTCCAGGCCGCCTCTCCGGTTGTCTTCCGGCTGTGTCGTTGCTGGTAGAGCCGCGACTATCGAAGAAACGGCTTAGCGCCTCCATCAATTCGTCGGCCAGGGGCTTGGTCTCGTTGGGTTTTGCTGGTTCGTCGACGTCCACTTGACGCTCCCGCGCGTGCATTCTAGATGCCTGTTTTGCCATCTCGAACTCAAGTGCGTGGCTCAGCGCATCTGCCAGGGTCTTATTGCGCGCGAGTCGCAGCGCCTGTTGAGTGTCCGAGTCCCGTAGCCCGTCGGTGAAGGTCTGCGTCGCAATCTGTTCCAGAAAGTCGGCCGGCGCTGTTGGATAGGCGAGCCTTACAAGGCGTGCGATGTCCATCTCGAACTCCTGCAGGGTTTCCGCGTTCTTCTGTACCCGGGTCCGGAGCTGCATCTGGTAGGCCTGCTGAAGATGGCTATCTCCATATCGGGACTCCATATTGGCGATCAGTGAAGCGTAGTCCTGGGATCCAGTCGGGATGGCCTGAAGGACGTTAAGGGCGTCACCTCTCAGCGCTAAAATGAGAGCTGTAGCCTTTTCTGTGTTGTTCCAGTTATTTATGGAACAGGCCGTCTCGAACTGACGTAAGTAGGTGCTCCACGGGACCTTTCCGTCGAAGGTTGGGGGCGTCACTCTGCTATGTCCAGTTCCTGATATTCCCGGTGTAACGGTGGGCGGGCGTTGGCGCAGCTCGGCAACTTCCTCTTGTAGAGCGTTGAATTTCTCTTCCACCCCCGTCAGTGGGCGTTGGGGCAGCTCGGCAACTTCCTTTTGTAAGGCGTCGAACTTCTTTTCCACTGCCGTGATTTCCTCACGCAGACCCAGTTCTAATTTCTTCAGGTCCTGTGTCAACCTATTCTGACCGTCTTCCATCTTCTTCTGGCCGTCCTCTATCCTCTTCAGGTCCTCCGCTAGCTTATTTTGACCGTCTTCCATCTTCTTCTGGCCGTCTTCTAGTTTGGCAGTTAGGTCCTCGGCTAAATTCTTCTGGCCGTCCTCCATCTTCTTCTGGCCGTCCTCCTTCTTCTTCAGGTCATCCTTCAGGTCCTTGGCTAATTTCTTCTGGCCGTCTTCCATCTTGGCTTCCATGCCACTTAACTTTTCTAGCAATGCTGCAAATTGCGCTTCCTTTTGGTTGTTTGTCTTGTAAAGGGCATGCACTCACAGGCAATTTAGAGAAAAATGACCTGCTCGGGTTTTGAAACCAGGACCGTTAGGTGTTGTGCTTGTGCTTGAGTTCGTAATCCGGCTTCTGACACCAGTTGTTACGTGCCACCCCCCCTAGTGGCACTTTTGTTAACTGGATTACGGTGGGTTGAAGCACAACACAGATTGTTCCTTTAAAGAAATAATTAACTTTATTGCGGCCAGAAAGATACACCACTCAACAGCAAATACAAGCAATTAGAACCTTACTCCAGTTTCCTCAAGTCTCTTCCTTATGGAGCGCTCTTGCCCCTTTCACTTATTCGTGCAGCTAATCCTCCACTAATGAGACCCGTGGAATACCTGCACCTCTTCCTTATGTACACAAACTACAGTTACTTACGATAACCTGCTACACGCTGCTTCGCTGTCCACAAGCTGGGAAACAATGTCATTGGATTTCGTAACTCGCACGACACTTCGCCACAATACCTCTGTCGCTCAGTGAAATCACACTCGCTCAAAACACAGGCAGTCCTCTGTATGCTTCTCACTCCCTCGCTGTCAAGAGAATCAGCTTCACTAGGGGTTTCGCAAGTCACCACACTTCTGTCGCTCAGGATAAACGCTCGCACTAGCTCGAAAAACACACTCACTGCTTGACAGGTCGCTCTTATATAGCAGGCCGGTGACTCAATAAATGCTTCTAGAACCATCCGGGGTTCACGGCTTCTCGAGGTTTCCATCGCTGGCTGGGTCACGAATATTCTGGACCATCCCTTTGTCCTAGTAGTCCTGTTGCATAAGGCGCACGCAATACACTGAGGCAGAGCACAGCCCAGCCCTGGGGCAGTTGTGACTCATGCGGCGAGCGATGAAACAAACTCACAGCCGTAACAATATAAAACAGCGCCAACGCGCTACCTCATGCCTCGCTGGCATCGGGAGAGCGAGATTTGGAATCCCACCTTGGCCGTCCCGAAAGTAGTTTTCATGGTTTCCCATTTTCACCAGCAAGCAAATAAAAGCCGCGATGGTTCCTTTCAACAGTTCCACGCCCAACTTCCTTCCAAAATCCCTTCCCTGACCTTTCCTTAATTAGACCCAAGTTAGCGGTCACCAGGACTATCTGCCACTCATTATCCCCAGTTGTATCTGCTGACTAAGTTTGTTCAGTTCCCAGACACTGCCCTTGTGACGGTAGAGGAATGATCCCTCAGTCTGTGTGTGAAGCGATTACAAAAGAAAATAACAATTAATCTATCTTCTGAATAATATCTGAGTTCACACTGACAGCCTCATGTTAAGAAACCGGAATTTTGCTAACGTGAATAATGCTTCTCGCCCTGGAATGGACGCAACGTTGTAATAATCAATATTGATTGAATACTGAGGTGAGCGCCTACTAATTACTAAATACTCCTCCGTGAGAATGCTTCCAAGGAGCTCATAAACTACAGTCTGTGATAAATGTCTGAATTTTATATGATCCAGATAAATTTTCTCCCTCATTACTAGAGTGCTTAATTACGTGGCCCATGGGAAAAAGAGTAACGGTCCTAAACAAAGAGGGTGGGTCTCCTCTTATCGCAGCGGTCAGGGGCAATGAGGTGGAAAGAAACCTGCCAAGTAAGAAGATATTTAGAGGAAATAAAACCTGTAAACTACCTGTAAATCGATCATGTGTAAACACTGGACAGTTCATAAAGCTTTCTAATTGCGTCAGTGGTAGAAATCAAGATAGCTTCGTGCATTAAGGTGCAAGGCCATGAGGCCAAGCTATCACCGGACTCAGAAGACGAGTGGATTTGAGCCTCACCGTCGATTTTCCTTGGTTCTCTTCTAAACTAGACAGTAGCCTATTACGTTATTCAATATCAACAGTATTTCATTTTTCACGTTTCTAATTCCTTCCATTTTCTTTTCCTGATACAATTCTTATTCGTTGGGTCAGAACTTTTATTTTGCCTTTCCTGAATAGCATATGGCGGCTTCGGTGGCGTAACTGGCAGCAAGCTGAGCTTCTATGCATAAGGTCATCAGATTTTTTAACAGCGTTAAAAATCCCTCAGTATGCCTTCCTTCGGAGGGGAAGTAAAGCCCATGTCATAGATTTATGGCATGCAAAAGAATCTTTCACTAACTAAACTTCTGAGAAGCAAAATTTGTAGGTTAGGTTTGATTAATGCTCTTTGGTTCCTACGTTCGTCACCAGACACTGGTTGCAATGGCATCTAGTAGTAGCCAAGTTCACAGCTAGGGGTCGTGAACGGTAGCTTTTGGTAGTGAAAGTAGGAACTTCTTGAAATTATCGTCTGCAGTCCTTACTTGAATTTAAAACAGATAACATACACTAATACAGTCATCACAATTAACACCGGTTATCAGACAGATCCTACCCAAAGTGCACGGGGCTACATGACCGCGTTGTCGTAGCCCCTAAACTGATGAACCAACCAACCAACCATGATATTTTGTAGTTTAGAGCAGGGGTTCTCAAACTTTTTCTGTCGCACCCCCATTTTGAAACATGAAATATCTAGCACCCCTCCCTTATTCTTTTTTCTTTTCTTAACACTTCTCATAGGCTACTTAGCACAAAATAAACCGGATCACAAGATATAAATTATTTACTTTTGTCTAATTAGTGCAACTACCAGTTACAATAATAATAATAATAATAATAATAATAATAATAATAATAATAATAATAATAATAATAATAATAACACACAATTTACTATTCTTAAAACACATCCAAGTTCAACAACCTTTTGTAAAAAAGAACAATGGACTTTGTTTTAATTCCAATCTTGATCTTTATTAACACTGAATATTTCCGAAGGAGGACAACCACTATCACTTTCATGGGGTCTCTTTTTACCACTGCTAGTAGGCCTAAGCCTCTTATCCATGAGTAATGGCGTTACTTGTAGCTTATCAGTTTATTGTAAATCGGGTTAACCACTTCCACTTAACACTCTCTAGAATTCACCTGTTCACTCACTGACGTTGACATGACTGCAAATGCCTGGCTGATTTCGAGTCGACATTGGCAAAAATAGTTATATGCATTTAAAAACTGGACATATCTGCAGGCTTAGAAACGTGTTGGCAACACTGATGTATATACTGTAAGTTACTCCAAACTAAGGTAGAATGTCTGGTACTATACGTGTGCAAACTGTAGAGCTGTTGACTTGTATACTTTTTGATATATTGATATTAGGGTCAAAATATAGAGAGATCATTTATTAACAGTTGGCAGCCCTGGTGGAGCATTAGAATACGCACAGTCATGTCTGCTGTAGTACACATAGTAGGCTACATACGAAATCTGGTTGAAATCCAGTCGATAGTATAGAAGTTACATGCATTTAGAAATTGGACCTATCGGCAGGCTTAGAATCATGTTGGCGATACTGGCATGTATGGTCTTCTGAAAATTAATCTGGAATGCTATTATCTATATGTGTGCCAATTTTGGAATAGTTCGCATGCATAACTTCTGAGATATCCAACATAGAGCTCAAATTAAAATTGCGATTTTTCAGCAGTTGGTGGCACTGACGTCAATTTAAAATATGGCCGTGAGATAATCACGTATAGACTTTGCTCTTACCAAATTTGATTTCGATAGCTGCAGCCGTTTAGGAGTTGATAGGGGGAGCGGGAGGGAGGGACACACACACAGCCAGCCAGACAGAGTGGCAGACAGACAGAAGGACAGACAGACATTTTCCCGGATAGATCTCATAAGTCAACTTTTTCCTCATTTTTGCTAAATGAGAAAAGTAGGCTAAAAATACTGCACTCATCATGCGATATCAAGAAGCCCTTCCACTGATGATCTGTCTCTTCTTCTCTAGTGGACTATCCGAGGATTGGTTTGCAGCAAATCTCCACTCTTCGCGTCATTTCGCTTTCCTCTTCGTTTCTCCGTAGGTCTTGCATCCCACATCTTTTGATCCATATACCTCAGGCGTGGTCTTCCTCTATATCTTCTTTCCATCAACATAGCCCTCTATGATTGTCTTCAAAATTCATTCACAATAGATGGCCTGTATTCTTCTTTTAACAATTTATTGATTTCCACCAACATCTCTTCTCACCGTCTCTTTTCATGGCCTCTTCTTGTACTGTATGTTTCTAAAATTGATCCATGATGGCGCAGCGGTCAAATTGCTTTCCTCTCACCAAGATGGATACGGTTTATTGATGTTAATTAATGTGGGGGGCTTGGGACATTTTGGTCATCAGCCCCGTGTGATCGAGTGTGCCTGATATCCTATATTATGTGATGACTCTAGTAGTGTGTGTAAACGTATTAGGGTCAGGGATGGAGCAGGCGCCCCAGGACTTGAATTAAGGTATTATCAAGGTATAAAAGTATTACTTGACTGGAGTGAGTGTGGAAGAAAACGGGGAAAACTACACTCAAGATAGCCGCTGTCGGTGCTGGGATTCGAACCTGCGATCTCAGACTTGCTCCAGCAGCCTTCACAGTCGTGGAGCACGATTTAATGAGCACGGCTATCCCGTATTATTCCCGTTTTCATGGGGGTTGGTGAAGACATGATGAGATACGATGAAAGTCTATGTGGCTGGTGGTCTTACGGCCAGATGCTCTTTCTGACGCCAACATCTTGAGAGAAGATAATGAGAGATGAATGAAGATGAATTACACTGGGCAAGGAGATTGAAGAAACTGGCCTTGGTCTATCAAAAGGTACCATCCCGGCATTTGCCTGGAGTTGAAAATGGGGAACCACGGAAAACTTTTTCAAGGACGGCTGACGGTGCTGTTCGAACCCATGTCTACTGAGTCCACAGGTAAGTTGCGCTGTGCTTTAGCGAGCGTAGCTACCGCTGTCGGTCAAGGTGGATAGGGTTTGATTCCTGGTTAATGCTTGTAGGATTTTAGAGGTGTGAATTGCTACGTCCGGTGGCTTGAGTTAAAGGTGATAAGGACGCCTCATGGCTTATGATTGCAGAATTGAGCCACATAAAAAACTTCAAGTTTACTTTCTGCCTCCTTCACGGAAATAAAATTGGGGGTGGTCTGTGAAGCCAGCGTCCTCCCGAGCGTGTGTCAGGTGAAGTAACAAAGCCCGGCTGTTCGTGCTACCCCACCCTGTTCTACCCCAAGCAGCTCGGGTTACACACAAAAGAGCCGACTAAGTGACCTTTCAATTATTTCAGGGTGTGGAGGTGTTATCTAGTTCAGCCTCAGATCTGATCGCCTGATTGATGGCTCGCCGACACTTGGTCTGAGGAAGTTAATTTCTTCATTGCAGGTCACTGACCAGGCTTGTTTACCCGTGATCCTAAAGATGATGAGATTAGATTACTACAGAATATTAATCCAGTCATTACAGTCCTTGGCATGGCCAGCAGTGATCGCTGAGAGATTAAATCACATGTCAGACATAAAAGAGACGGTAGTAAAATCAGAAACAGGAGATTAAAGTACGAGATCTCGGGTACCAGAACACATTCCTCACCTTTGTCCATTTAATTATGGGACTCATGAATAGGAAATAAATCGGTGGTGTTGATAATGATGTCTGAGTTTAATTAGGCTTGCAGTAACATCTAACAATAAGTCATATTCCGAATGGGACTGAAAGCTTTATTTTACGTTCTTATTACAATACTCTACTTCACATCATTGATGGTACGGGATATGGAGGAAAGAAAAATTTCTAACTACTGTCGACCTAAGTATTATGTGTACTCCAGTTTGAAGGTTGTTTGTTAAGTAACCAATAGACCTACATAAAATCCAATACCATCAACATTTTCGTCGTTCTATTTTACGTTAGTTCATGTAGGTTTGGATTTTTAAATGTATATTTTAATATTTTTTATTGCAGTTGGAACACAAAAAGTGCCCGTTTTTAAGCGTGTTTCAACCATTTAAGAATTATTATCTCAAACGCCCGTCATCAGATCGAATCCAAATTTTAACACAATATACATTGGAATTATGTATAACTGGTTTATTAATTTCAAAATTGTGTGTGTCCAAGAATCAAAGTTGTTATCATTGTTGTAAGGTAACTTTCTCTCGGCTCGGGGTGGTTGGAAAATGTAGTTCTTGGTTGCATTGTAATCCTTATACATCGAAACGTTATGCTGTATGACTGTGAAATACGTAAATTAATTCACTTATTTTATATCGGTTTGTATTTGTACGAGGAAATAACACATGGTTCTCCAGCTAGCCGCTCCGGCAAAAGGTGTACAGCGTTGCTGAGATGGAGCCCATCACTTCCGAGCGAGACGCGCCATGATGCGTGTGGGAACCATTTCGGCAACGCTGTACAGCTGTTCCCGGAGCGGCTAACTGGTGAAACATGTGTTATATCCCTGTAGAAATACAAACCGATATAAAATAAGTGCATTAATTTACGTATTTCACAGTCATACAGCATAACGTTTCGATGTATAAGGATTACAATGCAACCAAGAACTACATTTTCCAACCACCCCGAGCCGAGAGAAAGTTACCTTACAAAAATGATAACAACTTTGTTTCTTGGACACACACAATTTTGAAATTAATAAACCAGTTATACAACATTCCAATGTATATTGTGTTAAAATTTGGATTCGATCTGATGGCGGATTTTTTGAGATAATATTTCTTTAATGTGACGCATGGTTGAAACACTCTTACAAACGTGCACTTTTTGTGTTCCAACTGCGATAAAAAATATTAAAATATGTATTAAAAATTCCAAACCTACATGACCTAACGTGAAATAGAACGACGAAAATGATGATGATATTGGATTTTATGTAGGTCTATTGGTTACTTCACAAACAACCTTCAAACTCGAGTGCACACAATACTTTGGTCGACAGTAGGCCTAAGGCTGTACATATTATGTAACGGCTACAAGGGCTTTAGGAATATCGTCCCGTTGTTGAGCGTCATTTGTAACGGCTAAATTCGTCGTTGGATATCGCTCTACAAGTTGGGCGATCATTTATAACGTTTCTACAGATATTACACTCAAGACTCCTTAAAACCACCTCATCGTTCTTATTTAGCATTGGCCTGTCTAGACAGACGACATACACTTTATTAATTTAGTTTTACTGGGTGCCAGTTATCGTAAAGATAACACATTAAAATTTTATTTAGCCACGGCCGCTCCCTTCCTTGAGCCAAGATCTATCATCGGAGCGTAGGGCAATAAACTTGCTCTATGAGATACACTTTGCATTCCAACTATCCTATATATATTCAACTCCCAATGAACAAGACATTTTAACTAATACTGGTTTATTTACAACAAAATTATTAATAATATTTGATCTGAGGTTTCGAGCTGTGTACAATATGTGCATTAATATTCCCTAATTGCTGGGCAAAATTGACTGTCTTCTCGCTAGCGCTGATCTTCTGTGTTGATAATAACTCGGTCCACATACCTGGTGCCTTGTGGTTCAAAGTCCATCTCGTTGGTCTGCTTGTAGGCTAATTTGAGATCTTACGCCAACACGCGTTTATTGACCTTTGAAAACATATGTTTTCACTTTGCTAACTGTACTTCGTCTAGTTGTTGTTGTTGTTGTTGTTGTTGTTGCTGCTGCTGCTGCTGCTGCTGCTTGTTTCTGAGTTTGATCACCATGGTAAGCAAATTTGAACAAACCAGGCTAATTGAATTCACTAAGTCCCATCTTACTGAGGGACTGACAGAGTCTACGACTCACAAAGTCAATGAGTGAGTGCGTGATCGAATAAGTGAATGACAGAATAGAATAGATAGAATTGAATAGCCAGTGCTGAAGTCGTGCTGGGCTTTTATACACTCTGAATGGTCCCGATGTTTCGCGGCATAAATTTGCCCGCGACCCATCAGACCAATTATAGCAAAGCATTTCTCAGTCCTCAAGCGTCGCGTTACTTTTACGAGCGGGAATACAGGCCCGCGTACTTCAAATATTCCACTCAGTACCCGCTATTCCTCTCGTTGCGCATGTATAATTTTCCGCCAAATCTTTCTCCAAGCCCTTGTCTCCTGTCAGCTTGGCTTCGTTCCAGAAATACATTTTCTTGCAATATGTTGCTTCACCGTCCGTAACTTCTTCCAACCATGGCCGTCCTGTCTTTACAATTTAACTAATAAAACAGCCATAGACCTCTATAAAAACCCTGTTTCTAAATCTAAACACTTGACAATATTATATATGATTATGGTGATGACATGAATATGTTATGGCCCCTCCCTTGATATTAATGGGTGAATAAAACGATATACCTTTGATATTTCAATAATAATAATAATAATAATAATAATAATAACAATAATAATAATAATAATAATAATTTGTACCGTAATCAAGATTACGTTACAATTAGAACATCAATTTATTCAAATTGTTCGTATTATTTCCTATATGAATATTGTAGATGAGATTGCACTCTTGGCTAATTCTGAAAAGGATATGTGTAAGATGCTAAAATATTTAACAAATACTTAGAAAACTTCAAACTAACAATCAATACATATAAGAACCTCGTTTATCCGGATTAAGTGGGACTGGAATTGATCCTGATTATCGAAAATCCAGATCATCCGGAAAATACTAAAAACAAATACATGTTATATGATCTATTAACATAAGCTGTAATACCTTTTTCAAGTGTACACAAAAATATAAGAGCACTTTTCTTACATTTACGACTCTGTTTTATGCACTAAATGAATGTGAGAGTTTTTTTCTGTTTTACATTTGTATAGCATTTCTGTGCAGCACGATCACGAAGACATTTTACTAACATCAGTTCTCACTTCCAAGCGAATGCCGGGATGGTACCTTTGATAGACCGTGGCCAAATTACTATTAATTCATGTCCTTTAACTATCCTTGGTGAAAAAGACATTCAAGAAGATTCGACCCCGTAAAGGAAATACTGTACAGTAAAAATATTTTTTTTATTATTTTCGATCCGGATAAATAGGAGATCCGGATTAATGAGGGCCGGATAAACGATGTTCTTGTGTACCGTGATCGAACATTCGAATATTCAAATTATCTGAATTTCCAACCTATTCGAACATTCAAATCAAAATATTCGCATTAGTGACATAGCCTAACTATTCAGTCAATAATCGAATGATTCGACGAACAATTCGATTCATTTATATGTTCGATTAACTACAATAAACATAGAAACAAATAGAAGACACCATAAAGAGAAAAATGAAGTTGTTGCTTATTTAGGGACTGCGAAATCGTGAGCCCCGTGTATTTGGGCGTGTGTGTGAGAGAGAGAAATTTGTGTGATAACCTGTGTTATTAGTGGTGGCTGTACCAGTGTGTGTATTTGTAAATTGGAGATAAGATTGGGAAGAATGTGTCTATGGCCTCAAGTTACGAACAATACTAATTGATGGCATATTGGCTTTCATGGCCGGTGATTTAAAACTCAGCAATTCTTCTAGGTTTGTGCCGTGTCTTGTGTGGGGTTTCGCCTAGAACACCAAGTTGGCTCATCAGCGGGCTCTTGGTGTCCCCGCCCGGACCCCAACAGGAGTAGCAAACTGCGCCCTACCTCCCTTTTATGAAGTGCTCCTGCACCTCTTTACTACGAGAACTAAACGCTCGAACAGTCATAACCTCCCTATGAAGGCCTCCAAAAGGATGGTATATTGTCTTTCACGGGCAGTGAATTAAAACTCAGCAATTCTTGTAGGTTTGTGCCGTGTCTTGTGTGGGTTTTCACCTAGGTTGTTGCTAATTTTAGGGACTGCGACATCGTGGTCATATAGCCCTGTGTATTTGGGTGCGTGAAACGTGTGTGATAACCTGTGTTATTGTGATGGCTGTACCAGTGTGTGTATTTGTAAATTGGAGATAAGATTGGGAAGAAGGTGGCTATGGCCTTAAGTTACGAACAATACTAATTGAGTTATTAACAAATGAAGTGAACCAGGCTGTTTGGGCTTTCAGAGAATTTCAACTTGAGTTCTATATTTTTAAGGACCGGTGAAGCTACTCGTGTTAGCTTTGCAAGTCATGGGACAGACAATCTCCAGACTCTGAAGGCAAGAAGGTTATAAACCAATGAAATGGTTTACCGGCGTTTCCCCATTTCCAACTCCAAGCAAATGCTGGGACTGTACGTTTCAATAGACCACGGCCGCTTCCTTCCAACGTATTACCTTGCTTCATTCATCTCTTCATTCACTTAATCTCTCATTAACTCTTCTCATGATATTGGCGTCATAAAGGGTAATCGAAGGGAAATCCAACAGCCACCTAGAAATTCATCAAATTCCATCCCCGACCCCGTAGAAACGAGAATAAAAAGGTATACATACAAAGTTAAAGCTAATGACTGTAATAATTGACTGATTAATGCTAAATCTTTTAGTAAATAAAAGTTTAAAGTGAACTAAACTAACTGACCACTGTTAGTAGTTAAATCTTTCTGAACATAACTGATTGATCAGTTAGATTTGTTTAACGTTAACTTCAAAGTTAAAAGTTAAAAAAAAAAAACTTTACAGATTGAAGTAGAAAGTTAAAACCTTTAGCAATTGACTGGTTAAACACAATTACCAGATTAAAGTTAAAAGTAAACAAAGCTACATGATCAATCTTTCAGTAATAAACTAATTAAAGTTCATGTTAAAGAAAACTAACTGATAGCAATTAACATTAACTTTAATCAGATTAGAGATTACTGAAATATTTATCTTATATCAGCTTGCTTTATTTACTTTTAACTTCGAACAGTTAGTGTTATATAACGTAAGCTTCAAAGATAAAAGTAAACAATGGTAACTCATTAAAGTTACAATTTTAATCTTTCCTTAAGGAACTGAATCAAGATCAACTTAACTAGCTGATTAAGTTCAAAGTTAAATCCTTCCGTAGTTAACTATACATCAACGATTTGAATTTAAAAGTGTATTAGTTTTGAAAGCGAAGCCTCCGTGGCTTAGGCGGCAGCACGCCGGCCTCTCACCGCTGGGTCCGTGGATCAAATCCCGGTCACTCCATGTGAGATCTGTGCTGGACAAAACGGAGGCAGACAGGTTTTTCTCCGGGTACTCCGGTTTTCCCTGTCAACATTTCATTCCAGCAACACTCTCCACTATCATTTCATTTCATCTGTCATTCATTTAATCATTGTCCCAGAGGAGTGCGTCAGGCCTCGGCAGCCGGCACAGTTCATATCCTCGCCGCTAGATGGGGGCTTCATTCATTCCATTCCTGACCCGGTCGGAGACTGGAAGCAGGTTGTGGATTTTCATTTTCATTAGTTTTGAAAGCAACGAGTAAGTTGAAATTCCCCAAAATTTAACTTTTAAATGAATCTTCATTTTAATTTTTAATCGTTAATCCCAAGTCTGGTAGAAACACGCCTGGTGTAGAAGAGGAGAAGCGCGCTCTTTCGTTGTTAAAGTGCAAAGACCATAAGAAGGTATTTTATAGGCGTGACACGCAGAAATCAAATATAGCAGCAAGTTGACACACCTGCGTGTAACAGAGTCACAGGCGGAACAGGGCAAACATTTGAGCGAAGACCCACTTTAAAACAGTTCATTAATTGGCGTTCCCAGGAGACGACAGTGGAAGTCCATTACGCTCCGAGCGCGGCGTTTGATTTGCAGCCTCTCAAGTGGCGCACACTGTGGAGTATCAGGAAGTAATACCTCGACATTGTTTGAGAACAAAACAACATCTCACAAATAACACACAATGACTGGCAAAACGAATAAATCTCGGGGATGTCATCTGTGGAATATATAATCGTATATACCGAGTGTATCGCTTGAGAGTACTCAGTCGGATTTTCACCCATGTTTTTGAATATAGGCCTACTGTATATTTTAGTTACATTATTTTGACAATATAGATAGGTAAAGTCAGCTCACATAACAATAATGTTATTGGTTTTACGCCCCTTTTAACTACACTGGATTTTAGAGACGCCGGGGTGCCGGAATTTTGCCCCGAAGGGGATCTTTTACGTGCCAGTAAATCTACTGACACGGCTCACTCGCATTTGCGCACCCTCAAATGCCAGCTGACTGCGCCAGGTTTCGAACCTGCAACCTTGGGCTCAGCAAGCGAGAACGTTACCTCTGAGCCACGCAAGCTCACATAACACATGGTTATTGGCAACATCATGCAAAGCCATTTTACATATGATATGAACGTTGCATGATATAGCCGATTGAAGGTCTTTATTTGCACTACTACCTTCACCTTAAAATGCCTCCATTGAAAATATCTTCATAAGCGTGAGTAGTGGAGTAAGGCGGTTTCTGCCCCACTTCAAAACCCCCCTTGCTCTACTACTAAGCCTCAGCCATGTTAAATATCTCTTGAACGCATGGTCCGATTTTGACAAATGAGGTATTGTTGGACTCGGGCTGACGTCCTCTTTGCTATGGACCACTCATTATATTTTTCAAAATTTTTTTGAAAATTTTTGTTTTCGAAAATAGGCGATAGTTTGAAAACCAAACAGGATAGAACGTTGTGCCATGGCTCAAACGAACAGTCTTTATGACCTTTATTTTTTGTAATAAAAAATTTTTATTTTTTATATTTTTTTGAAAACACTCGAATTTTGAAAATCCTATATTTTGGAAACTAGGAACTCTACAAAAAAAATTGTTTAACGTAAATCAATGGTCCCTACCCCCTCTACCCCCAAAATAAATTTAAAGTCTCTAGAATGAAAACCTGCAGTAGTGTGGTAAGGACAGAGCTGCTTATAAAAGCAAGTGGTGAGCCCCTGCGACCTTGGAATGGAAGGAGCCATGCTAGGAGGGCGTGCTTGGATTCGTTTTTTTCGTCTCGTCGTGCTCTTTACGGGAATGTCGGTGTCGAAAAGGTGAAAATCTGGAAACACAGTCTTTTTGGGGTAAAAACGTGATTTTAGACTTTTTGCTATATCTCGCGAACCAATCATGCTATAGGCATGTTCGACAGGTCCAAGGACTCGGGGTGACGTCCTCTCTGCTATGGACCACTCGTTATAATTTTTAATAAAATTGGAAACGCGATTTTGGGGTAAACACGTGTTTTTGTGATTTTGCCGATATCTCACGAAGCAATAACGCTAGAGGCATGTACGATGGGTCCAAGGATTCGGGAAGACGTCCTCTTTGCTATGGACCACTCGTTGTAATTTTAAAAAAATTGGGAAACGCGATTTTGGGGTAAACACGTGTTTTTTTTATAATTTTTGCCGATATGTCACGAACCAATAACGCTAGAGACGTGTACGAGGTGTCCTAGGACTCGGGCTAACGCCCCCTTTCAAATGTGGTAGATATTTTTTCGAAAAAATAATTCACAAAGGGCCTAACGCCGTACATATTGAAAAAAAAATCATTACCGTTACCTGTTTATAATGTTTATAAAGCGTGGTGGTTGAGAGAGACGATACGGCTGGGTGTGTGTGTGTGTGTGTGTGTCGCTGACCACGGTGGCTGTGTTCAATAGATCAATCGCTATTTCGACGGGTCGGTTTATGACAGAGCGAGGGTGCGGTTTTTTTTCACACCTTTTACCTTTAACGTGTAAACGGTGATGAGAACTTGATTCTATGTTGGTCGAAGCGAGTAGAGAAAACAAACTTACAGGAGGTGAATATCAATTGAGCTTATTGGAAGGCGTTGATCTGACTTGACAACAAGTGACGCTTGAAGGTGAAATAATCTGACCATCGTGGTGGCAGGGAAGTGCGAAAGGCGTGCACACATGTGAAACCACAGGCACGCTAAACCAGTGACATTCTGTCTTGCTTCGTACGTGACAAAATGCAAGTCCATGTGACATTTGATCCGGCACAGGTGTTCGCCTGGGACGTTAGCTGTCCACGTGCACGATAAGAGAATGTTCAAAGCGTGGGAATCGCTGAATCAGTAAAAAGTATGATGCAACTTGTCGGAATAATGTCACAACCAATAGATAGGCAAGAGCTGCAAACAGCAGTGGTGGGAGGTGAAGGGAGGGAGAGGGGAGGGGGTGATGTATGAGAGAACACAAGAGGAAAGGGAAAGACAAACATGTATGAACATGCATGAAGCGCGGAGCGCTGTACACATAGAGCTATAGGTGGTGTACAACATGTGTGAATAAATAAAAAGTACACAGGTTCACACAACATGTAATTTATTGATCCAGGAATTAAACGTAGAGTTAAACCCTAACCATTTGACGTAGAGTTTATTTCCTTTTTGTTTCAACACTTTTTCCACAAGATAATGCTGAGGAAATGCTGTTTTCTGAAGTTCATGGAGATAAAATCTACCTTTTATGGGTTGATGGTTGAGGTCCTCGAGTAAATAGGTGACTGGAGTGTCCAAGTTGACTCGACGAATTCGAAATAGTTCAGTCCCCCACTGAGGCGTGTAGCCCTTATTGAAGACAGACTTAAATTTGCTCACACGAACAAAATCCCCAATGTTCAGTCGGTGACGTTTAGGATCAGCTGTTTTTATGGGGTTAAACAGTTTATCCAATCGCTGAATATTTTTAGTTACGAGACGTGGCTTGGTCCCAATCGTTCTATGTTTGGTGTCATTGTAACGTGATACTAGCTCAGGTAACATGTCCAACCAGCGATACGTGCCCTGAGCGGTAAACGCTTTCCACATATGGGTTTTCAATGTTCGGTTGAACCGCTCGACCACACTGGCTTTCAGATTGCTGTACGTGGTGTAATGGTGAATATCCTTAGATTTGAGAAAACTGGAGAAATCCTTGTTGAAAAATTCTTTCCCCTGGTCGGTTTGTAGCAGCTGAGGTTGACGTTTGGAGTGTTGAATAATATGTTGAAAGGCCTTGGTAACTAGTGGGCCAGACTTGCGACGCACAGGTTCAACAAAGGCCATTTTGGAATAGACATCAATGACGGTCAACATATAGCGTACACCGTCGTTAACGCCAGCATAGGGTATCATTTCAACCAAGTCAGCCTGCCAAAGTTCATCCACACCTCGTGAAATCACCTTGAGTCGCGGATAGTGACGCCTAGCTGGGCGATGCAACTCGTGAGCAATACCCATTTTAATGGGTGAGGGCTTAAACAATAATTTTGGCATTTCGAAGTTCTTGTTCAATTTCTTGAATTTCCCAATCGTGACCGGTATGGCCAGCTTGACGTGAAGCATGCAACAACTGTAGCCGCTGGACGAGCTTATTGGGATTGTGCCAGTAGGTAACATCCACAAGGGGTTTTAATGGTTTAAAAGTCACTCCCGAAGCGGACACTTTACGACGAGTACTTTGACTGGTGGGAAACATTTTTGCAATGATGGTTTTATATTTTTGAGATATATTGGCATTCACTTGTTGCGTGGGATCATACTGTCTTTTGTGAGCATGGGTATCCAATAAAATGGATTTATATTTGTCAAGGTCCTCTGACGTATAATCATGGGAAGAGGGGGTCCGAGAAAAGAGCAGCTTTAACAGTCCTGGCGTTAATTTATAGTTGATGTTTTTAATGACAGCTTTAGTACGAGCAAATTTAATGGATGAATCGCCAATTTTAAAACTATCATCCTCATAGCGAACACCATACGTGGTATCTGTGTTTCCAATAAATAGATCGGTGAAATAGGGTTCCAATGTTGATCCATAATATTTTATTAAAATGGTTTTCAGTTGAGCTTTATGTTGAGGGGTGGCCAAGAGTTGTGAAAACGGAGACGCTCTGGAAGGGCAAGGTGTTTCGACCATGGCCAAGGATTTCTTTTTTCTCAAAAACTCTGCAAGGGGTGCGGCCTTTTTTTGAGGCGTAAACACTTGTTCCTCCTCATCCTCAACTTCACTATCACTAGTCAAATCTTCCACATCCTCTTCCTCAGGGTCCTCGTGCAGCGTCTGCGTGGCTTGTGAAACGGTGGGTAGCGTTTCAGATGGCTTGAAAGAGGGTTTCAACATGGCTTTTAGTGGAGGTGCTAAATGTTGCTGAATAAACAAAGCATGATTGGCACGTGATTGTTTCAATTGACGAAACTTTTGGCGAATAGTATTTTTTGCTCTAATAATATGCTTTTTCAATTGACTCTCTGCTAACGCCATGGTGTCTTGACAAATGACTTGATGGGGAATGAGACAGGGCCTTAAATAGCAATAAAATGATCAAACCCTAAGCGATACCGTCCTTGGTTGAGTTCACTTTGTTTGTCAATCACTAAACAGGCATGACGTTGAGTGTTCCAGCACTTGGCACACAATTCTGTAAACATTTGAAAGGTCATATCCGGATTCACATGTTCATTATAAATGTGACGACTGTTCCTCTCGTCCTGACGAAATAAAACAATGACATTGGCATTGTCACGAATCAACTGTTTGGACATTTTAGAATACGTTTGCCCAAGATAGAAGCAATCGATATGTTTGTGTCGACCCATGCTGAAATAGCTTTGAATGATGCCTTGACGTTCAGTGGATACATCATCGAAAATCATGAGTGAATCAGGCTTTACCTCATCCGGTGAAATCACATTTTCTTGCATGGAAAATGTAAAATAACCCATATTCTCTTTTTGTAATCCAGACATGACTTGATCCAGAAACACGTAGAGGGGTTGGTAGAGAGATTTTGCAAAAATATAAATATTTTGAAAACGCAGACCATTGGGCGCTGTAATGAGCGTTAGCAAAAGATTAGTCTTTCCACAGCCGGAAGGCCCCACAATGATGCAGCGAATGGAAGATGGAAACAGTGAACCATGGCGTTGTTCACGTGATGTGGGACAGAGATGGGAAACCATGTCCCCCACGGGGAATGACTCTTGCTGCTTAATAATCTTCATTTCAACTAAGGCTTAGAAAGGCTAGCAGGCTGTCTATATACAGGACACCGAGCCTTGTCATAGAAACAGTAGACTGGTACTACAGGTTGACGATGGATGTCTTTGGACGTGCGTTGATGGCCAAAGCTAGGCCTGTCCCCATACATGATCCTAAACAGGAAACAGATCCTGCTAATAAACACTATGTGGATAGGTCAGTAGTGCCACGCACAAAACAGGGAGATTATGACTTTAAGGGAAAGCGGTTAACCCATGTAAAACATCCTCAAGTGTCTACAGACGTTACTACGAAAAAGTATGTGGATAACAAAGTGTATGAGTTTTATGACAAAGTGCCCCAGCTTATGGTGAATGGCTATAGCGCTAATCACCATCGGATTATTCACGTGGAAGACCCACAAGACGAAGACGATGTTTGTACCAAGCGTTACGTGACCCATGAAATGAAAAGGCTTTATAAATTTATCCCATCTGTGTTTTTAGTGTATCTGACAAATGAAAAACCTGTGAATGACAGAAACCATTTACCGCTAGTCCATGATCAGCACTTGACCTATGCGCTTGCTTCGGGTTTAAGCCACTATCGATTACACTATGATGGAACCATTCACATCAAATATGCCATACCTGATGAGAACCATTTACAAATAAAGATAAATGGTCATAGGATGTTGCTTCATAACCATGAAATGGTCAATGCAGGTGACGAATTATCCTTTTATCTCATGTTGACATGGGATGAAAAGCAAGCGGGAAAAACCATAAACGACTTCCCACTTTATGTTGAATTGGAATATACAGCCATGAAATAACCATCTGACGTTAGTTGTGATTTAAACTTTCTTGTGAAAGGTTGTGGGTCATTATCATCATGGTGAAACAAAGGTATGCAGTGAGAAAGACTAAAAAAAGGACTTTGTCCTTGGCAAAGCCAGGGCTTACAACATTCGAGGACAAGCCCTTGCGAAAGAAAAAAAGAAAAAATAATGTATTGACCATAAGGAAAGCCCTTCGAGCAGCACAGAGACAGGTTATTCCAAAACGTCGGCGACAGGTTTCAAACCAAGGGCGAGTGATTCCCGTTCCCAAACGAGCGGGATTTTTACCTGCATTATTTGCTGGTTTGGCTGCTCTGGGCTCACTTTTGGGCGGTGCCAGTGCAGTGGCGAAAACCATTAAAGCCGCGCAGCAGGGCAAGCAACAACTCAAAGAAAGTCAGCGACACAATGAAACGATGGAAGCGATTGCCATGGGGGCTAGAAATGCCAATTTAAAGCCAGCCTTTTATCAACAAGGATTTGGGATTTCACCATTTCGAAATATTAAAAAAAAAAAAATTTAACCTCAGCCATAGCGAGACATGCCCTGACGCATCAACAAGTGGAAAGCTATGCTAAACAACTAAAGCTTTCTCATTTTCGAGGTGTGTTTATGCGAAACCAATTACCCCCACGACCCTGGAAACAGGAATGTGCTGTTGTCAATTTGGATGATCACCGAGGACCAGGAACGCATTATGTAGCTTATGTCAAAGAGGGATCCACGGTATGGTACTTTGACAGTTTTGGGAATTTGCCCCCGCCCATGGAACTAGTGACCTATTTTGGAAACAGGATCAAGATATATTATAATGTGAAACGTGAGCAAACGTTTAACAGCCAACAGTGTGGACGTTTGTGTTTAATTTTTTTATATAAGACGCAGCATAAGCAAAAACGCCACCAGTATGTCGGTAGAAAGTAAAACGTTTACAGTGCATGGACGTGGACCTGAAGTCAGCCTAGACTTTTACCCGCCTATCGAATTGAGTGAAAAACCCTATGGTTTAGGACTTGTTTCTCTTGAAACGTACAATCGAATATACAACATACGTGAAAATGTGAACAACAAGTTTTACTATGATGATTCTGTGCTCACCCTGAACTCTGGTGGATACACGATCGATGATATTTATGAACACATTTATGTGGTGTTGATCAATCAGTATGGTTTAAAGTCATTTCTCGACGGAACGCACAAGTTTGAACTTGTAGGCAATACTAACACTCATCGCTGCAGTATTTTCTCTACCTTCAACATTGACTTTAAAACACACCCCGATTCCATTGGCCCATTACTCGGATTTAAACCACATGTGTTGGAGCCCAACAAAAAACATGAATCGGACCATGAAGTGAAATTCATTGAGGACCATCATGTGTCGGCGACGTGTAATATTATTAGCCAAGTGTACACCAATCAAGAACCATCGCATTCGCTTTATGACTTTATTGTGACATCGCCCAATGGGTATATTATTCGTGAAAACCCTCCAGTGGTGCTTTTTCATGTTGTGGCTGTTGATAGTATTAGTAATATAACATTAAGACTGATCAATAGAGATCAACAACTCATTGATCTAGATTCCACTACACCAGTGACTTACAAGTTGGTGCTAAAGCCACTATGAAATTTGTGTATAAAGCAACAACACCGTCTAGGAATGGTGTTAGTTGTTTGCCACGTGAATACACGTTAACATCTCAAGGCAAGCAGATTTTACAGCATTTGGGTTACCACGTCAACCCTTATAATGAATTCTATCCTAGAGATAGCGAACCACATCGAGGAGCAACCAGGAGTGGTAAGAATTGATCTCCATTCCTATCAAGCTCAAACACCTGGACTCAATAACAATGATGAAATTCAATTTGTTATCAACAACCAAGATATTTACACCCTACCGCATGAAAGTGTTATTCAGATTGAAGGTCGGCTCACCAAAGCCGATGGCTCTACACCCACTACATCCAAGTTGGCCAACCATGGTTTAGCCTTTCTGTTTTCTGAAGTACGTTATGTCATTAACGATATCGTGGTGGATAGCACTCGAAATGTGGGTATTTCCAGTGTCATGAAACTATACCCCTCTTATAGTGAGGAAGAAGGTAAAACACTTTGCATGGCAGCTTGGTGCCCTGACTCGACCAATGACTGGATGGTACACACCGATGGGACCTTTACTGGATATTTACCTCTTAAACTGGTTCTAGGCTTTGCCGAAGATCACCAACGCATTGTGGTTAACGCAAGGCAAGTGCTTTATCTAGTGAGAGACAGGAGTGATAACAATGCACTCAAGGGGGCCGACAATGCCCCCATCGATTCAAAAATTCAACTACAACGCTTGCTATGGAAAGTGCCTCATGTGACCCTTAACGATAGCAAAAAACTGGACATACTCAAAATGGTAAAGAGAGATATGCCTCTACCCATGGAATTTAGAAGCTGGGCACTCCATGAGTATCCGCTATTGCCCACCACCAACACACACAGTTGGTCTGTAAAAACAGCTCGCTATACAGAGAGACCTCTCTACCTGATCGTGGGTTTTCAAACGAATCGCAAGTATCAACAAACCAAAGATGCCACGCAATTTGATCACCTGCAATTGAGAAATGCACGTCTTTTCCTCAACGGAGCTGTGTTTCCCTATGAAGGACTGGATTTGGATTTTTCAAAAAATAAGTTTGGCCCCCTGTACGACTTGTTTTCTAAATTTCGATGGTCGTATTATCAAAAAGAGAACGGCCCCATGCTACTACCCCAAGCGTTTAAGGCAAGAGCGCCACTGATTGTCTTTGACTGTTCTTACCTGGAAGAGTCTGTCAAGCCATCCAATATCGACATTCGACTAGATTTTGAAACGCATGACAATGTACCAGCCAATACGACGGCCTACTGTTTAATTATTCATCACAAACAAGTCAACTATTATCCACTGTCCAACCAAGTGACGAGTGTATAAATAATAGCTCAACCCACGTCAAGTCGCTCAGTCATGTCTTGCTTTAAAGCCTCAAGAGACGTTACATCCATGAATTTAAACTCTGAGGAACAACGTTTCAAGACTTTTGCCACGTGGCCAGTGCCTTTCATAAACCCTCAAGCCTTGGCGGCCGCTGGATTCTACTATTTAAAAACAAGAGATGAAGTGAAATGTGCCTTTTGTCCCATCATCATAGACCAATGGCAGGAGGGCGATGAACCCATGCAGGAACATCAGCGCTGGTCACCCACCTGCCCCTACCTGTGTAGAATGAAAGTGGGAAATATACCCTGTCATTCAAGCTATCCCTCACTTGTGTCTCTGGGTGATGAAAAAGAAACAAGTTACGATACATGTGGGCCGTATGGTATCCATGGTGCTTCGGTGAGCAGCTCACCATCAAAAACGCCTAGTTTAGAGACATTGGGACATCATCGGTGTTATGGACGTTACAAACACAAGAGACTATATTGTTGTATCAGTTGCTATCGTCCTTATCCTAAAATGAGAAAAGCCTGTAAGACGTGTTATGATAATAAAATGATGTAATTCTTAAATTCTTATTTTTTTGCATGCCCCCCTGTCCTACCCTAACCTTCTTTTTTGAAACTAGCATGGCAGGTAAGTCCATGCCATGATCACACGTGATCGTCAGTCAGTCGTCAGTTGAACTTGGTCCAGGCAAGCGTCAACATGTTGTGCACACTCATTGTGGATTGCCAAGGGTTTAAAATTGGTGACAACAAATTTATATTTAAACAAGTGGCCATAATCGATTGTACCACGTTTTGGATATCACAAGCTACGCATTTGCTATTTAAACCACCCCATGCTTTTGATTTGTTGTGTGAAAAAGACCGTAAACAAACCCAGTGGATTGAAAATCATAGGCAACTAGACTGGAATCAGGGAACCATTTCCTATAAATATTTGGACGTGGTCATGAAAGCACACTTGTCCTCGGCCAATGTGGTATTTGTGAAAGGTAATGAAAAACGTCAATGGTTGCAACCATTTTTGGCGTCTTACTGTCAATGTATCGACCTCATGGAGTTGGGCTGCCCCTCCCTGCAAACGCTCATGGATACTTGTTCCTGTGGCAACATTACCCATACAGCCCTATCGCATGCGTGGCATCTCTTTCATTGGTTAACCACTCATGCCTGCTGGGAGTTGTTGAACAAAATTATAACTCAAGATTTACCTGTGAATGACGTCAGTGAGATTTCTACTAGCGACGTGTAAACATCTACAGCACATGATACCATGGAGAAAGGCAATGCTACGGACAAAGCCATCGGCAAGTTCTTTGTGTGCAAAAAGAAACTAGACAGTTTTACCAAAGAGGAACTCTTGGCACTGCCCAAGTCGTTCATTTATTATGTGGCCGCCAACGCGGTCAAAGAAATCTGGCAACATGTACCAAAATCATGGACTCAAGACCCTGTGTTGAGTGAATTGCAACCCTGTACGGATTACGATCACCATAAGCAAGTGGCCATGGCAAAAATACCGTCTATGCGTCAGTGTGCGACTTGCCAGCTAGTGAAACTGTATCACGGTCATAAAAGTCCGTGTAAAGACTTTGTTGAATCATTCCACGAGTGTCATGGCGAGAAAAAGCAACAACAACAACAACAAACACAAACATCGTCCACAGAGGAGGAGGAAGACCAAACCTTTTTACCATCGATGGAAAAGGATATGCCAGACCTGTACTGGCAATGGCGTCATTGACAAAGTGATTCAATACTTACCTTACGAAATCCATCTTCCAGGTTATCGTTTTTGCGGCCCTGGAACTCGTCTCGAAAAACGTTTACAACGTGGTGATGTACCCATTAATCTTTTGGATCAAGCATGCAAGGAACATGACCTTTCTTATCGCCATAGTCATTCTGGTTTAAGACATGTGGCAGATAAATTGTTATTGAAGAAAGCTAAACAACGTTTCACATCCAGTGATGCCTCAGTAGGTGAAAGGATGGCAGCCCTAATTGTCATGAGTGCTATGAAAGGAAAGTTGATGATGCATGGACATAAACATTGAGGAGTGAGGAATTGGGATTTGTTTGTATTCTATTTTTCTTTTGTCAATTCACTATGACTATGAAATAAAAACAAAAGTTTTCCAGAGCACGATGTTTTGTTATTTTTAATTTTAAGAAATCGTGATGTTGATGGCTGATTTTTTCATTTTACACATTTCACACATGATGAATTCCACACACTGTCATTTATCATTTTGCAATTTACAGTTTTTGAAAACGTTCGTTTCAAGTTTAACGTTTTTGATGATATGGATTTTTCCATTTTGCTGATGACACATTTTAAACAATGTCCGTTTGAAGTTTTTGAATTTTCAAATTTCACACATGGCCATTTCCAGTTTTTAAAAATGTCCGTTTTAAGTTTTGCTGTTTTGGTGATATGGAAACATGGAATTTCCATTTTGCTGTTTTCATATTTTTTCCATTTGGTGTATGTCGAAAGTTGAGATTTGACAATGATGTTGATGCGAGTGCTTGACCTTGATAATACTGCAATGTGTTGATGTGTGTTTGGAGAAACGTCGAGGTCTACGACTACTGCAGGTAAGACTGTTTTTACAAAAATAATGTCTTTTGACTGTCACATTTCAATGAAAAAACGAAACTATTTAAAACAAAATGAATATATAAGTGACCATTTACCCCCACCCCACCCACCCACTCTACCTCATCGTGTTTGCTCTGGTCAATCATACACACCAGTTTTCTCTCTCCACTCATACATTCACACCTGTCTTTGGGAACAAACACAACCACTTTATTTATTCCCAAAAGCACATTCTCGACATGCACACTCATTCCAAAAGAACTTTTTAGTTTATCATTTACATTACGAAAAATAATTAAATACTAGTTATTAAAGTTACTAAAAATCTTACTTATTTCATATTTACAAAAAAACTCAACTTTGTACAGCGTTAAAAGAATCACACTATTTACCAATCAAAAAAATTTTAAAAAATAAGGTTGCACACAACTTTTTAAAGAGCAAAAGGTCCAAGTGAATTGTCACTATTTACAAAATCTACTATTTACAATGACAGAAACCAATATTTACAAAATTCTAAATCTACAAGTTACAAAAAGCCATGCCCCATAAACGATTAAACAGTGAAATCACACCTCCTCCTCGTTGCGATCATAACCCCAGGGCAGGCTAGTGAGCAGGTCATCAGCCCACACACGCTTGTTATCCATGGAGGCGAGGGTGCGTTTTCTCTGTTCCACAAGATACAAATGATGGTTGCTGGATTGTATCCTGCACTGTGTATGAGACATAGCTTTGCCAGTGCGTAAAACCGCTAAGTAATCGTCTACACGTAGCGATTTTACCACTGCCCTACCTACACCTTTTGCTCTCTTGGCTTCCTTACAGTCGAGTGTGCGGTAAGCATACATTTTTGAAGCCAAACCTACGAATTCCGTCATAATGGAATCACCGCATTCATCTTTTAAAACGCCCATTTCCTTCTTGTTCTTTATGGGCAGCTGAAACACGTTGTCAGCACTATAGCAAGAGGTGTCGAACCAGTCACTATGTTGCCTCATGACGTCATAGGGGTTGCAGTGGCGAATGTGGTAAATGAATGAGTCCGTGTCCATATACAAAAGAGAGACGTCCTCAAAATGGCGTTTCGCAAACTCATAGTGGAATCGATACATGACCGATTTAGAAAAGTCTAAAATGACTTGACCCAAGTAAATGGGCTTATCCATGGTCACGCTGGTCTTACTCATTTCAATAGTAGCCAAATCCTCATCGATAATTTTGATCGATTTGAAATTTGGCTTGGCAATGTACCTCCGGGCACCCCACCGCCCCTCCCAGACATTTACCAATTTAATGTCACGGTATTTGCGGACATTCTCCATGGACTTGCCATAGATGCAGTTGTTCATTAATTTAAAAAAATTAATTTCAAACTGCTGTGTTGCCATTTGTCGGTGCTCTGTGTTGAGTCGCATGTACGGCTCAAGCCATGCTTTTTGAGCAAAAGAAATACCCCTGTGGATTTTCTTCAACACCAAGCCTTGGGCGAGGCATTGCACCAACATTTGGATATGTACCACATACCGATTTTTGTTGTAAAGTGTGCCCATGAGTTTTTCAATTTTCACTTTACTGTCAGGGGGAACCATTTGCTCAAGGCAGAATGGGAAATCGGCATGTTCATCATACAAGGATGAGGGATATTCAATATCCACTTCTAGCACATATCCACGGCCTGTTTCTTGGCTAGCCATGTTCACATCAAATTCTGACACTTGTTTCTCTGTCAGCCAAGCAAACTTCCCATAGGGCAAAGGCTGACTCATGGCGTAACCGTACAAATTATTCACGTCATAGTACATTAAGTACGATTCTGGTTTGTCTGGTGAATAATCAGGCATGTAGACATTGTTCGCTTCAGCATGGCGTTGGTTAAGCGACACAAAGCCGCCACGAATGCCCTTTTCAAAAAATAGAACCATGTCTACGTCAGTGAGTAAATCCAATTCCACTTGAGTGTATTTCAAAGCGGCATCAAACGAGAGTCCAGGACTCGTGTAATAGTGAGCCGGGTCAAGACCGTAAATGTGTTGACACAAGTTACGGAATTTTTCAAACACATCAGTGAGCAGCAATACATCCAGTTTTAGGTAATGCAAAGCATATTCACTTAGCGTCTTGATGCCAAACACTCGCCAAACTTGACATGCATGTGCATAGTCTTCATCGGAAACGGTACTGCGTGTTAGTTTCGAGTAAAATTTCTCTTGTGGAGGGAGTTTTCTTTGCTTTAACACGTCCCAGCTGTTGCAGAAATCATACGGGAATATACCTTTCCGAATGCACAATTGAAATTGCTTAGGATCATTAAAATGCATTCTAGTATTTTTTAATTCCTCCTCATTCAAGCCATTCACAAGGCTGTCTAGCGAGGATGCCATAAACTTAAAGGAATCCAAAAATCGAATGCTAAAGTCGCCCAACCACCATGCCAGGGCCGTAAAACGCTCATGGTTTTGGGGAATAATGGTAAACGAGCCCTTGTTGACATGGCCCAATTCACGAATCAAAAACTGAATGTCATAATTCGCCAGATTGTGGAAAAAGACAGCGATGAAACGAGGAGCTGGAAAGTTTAAGTTGCATTTACTATGCGCAGCTCCACGAAACTCCCCTGTAAAATGCGAGTGGTCTCTGACTTTTTCCTCTCCACTTAAAATAGGCTTTTCGCAGATATGGCATGTCATGGCATGCTCATACTGCTGCTGTTGTTCTGGAGATAGGCTCATGGGTACTGGGTGGTCCAGTAATTCCTGTACATGGTCGGCCAACTTGACAAGTTCATCCAAGAACCATTTAGCACAATCTGGCCCCTCGCGGTATTTGTAAACGGATTGTGTGGGGTCATAGGCACACACCACATTAAATCCTATGGCAAAGGGTTCATGTTTTTGAATGGGTGTGGTTGAGCTGATGGTGGGATCTGGTTCACATCCCGCCATGGGTGTGGTGAGTGCTTCGAAATCTGCATACACCACATAGGGGACAGTGTCACGCTTGTGAATGTCCTTAAACTTTAACACAGCCTTGTCCCCTTGTGGCAATATCAATCTCACCGCTTCCTGAGTAACACAATCTACCCTATGACGTTCCAAAAGCGTAGGGGTTTTAAAATATTGCAAGCATCGATCACAAATATGTTTTGGACGCTTGTCCTTTGACATTTGACTGCTTAGCAATCTACTCAGGCTTTTAATGAGGCAATAGTGATTCACTTCTCCTACAGATAAATATAAAAGATGAATGTGATGTCGTTTCGGTTCTTTTGTGGCATAAAGAGGACCCACAATCTCATCACCGTCAAGGCCATACACCATGAACGAAAAGTCCTGGTTGTCTCGTTCAAACCTATGGATCTCGGTTAAGTCCATAGGGAACGTCACTCGAGTTAAATTTAAAGTATGTTTCAATTCAACAAACTTGGCCTTGTACATTCCTGGTCTGTTAACATGACGATCTTGAGCTGGCTGCAAGTACGCAGCCACAGCCCACAGAAAGCAATCATTGTCATGGTTCTCAATATTCACCACAGCCTTTTTCGAAGCTATTGCTGGAGGTGTTTTAATATAGCTAGACCCAGCATTCAACGGGTTGAAATGACAAATGTTGATTTGTAAATGATGAATTTTGTCTAAGGCTAGACCACTCGGTCCTTGTTGCAGTTTATCAAATTTTGACAGCAAGGCATTCACCACGTGGGTTTCATACCACTGTTCCAAATTATGGGCTATGAATAGCTCTTGCATTTTACTGCAAATATAGAATGTCTCTTTATGCTCTACATCCTTCTTTTTATATACGAAATCGCACACTAGTTCTGTATTCACCTTTAAAGCCGTATGCAACCTTTGCGCTGTACAAATTTCAATTTTAAAAATTTCAAAACAAGATTCTAAAAATTCTTTGGGAATCGAACTTTTTCTAACATTCACTATGCGGCCAGAGCACACACGCGATTTGAAACAACTGTTTAGGGTTTCCCAAGTTAACGTATCCGCAGCAGTAAAAGACATTATTTTGAAAGAACACACTCACCTGAGTTTAGAAATGTAGACTGTCTGACAATAATCCAAAAAACACACACGTTCCTGGTTATTCACAGAGGTCAAGCGTTTTCCAACACTCTAAAAAGAAATAAAATAAACCACCATAAGTATATCCATTCCATATAGTTTATGCATTTCATAAACAAAACAAAATCAAACAGGTTATATATTTAAAAAAACAAATCTCACCTTGACGTGTAATGCTTTTCTATATTCCCGTCTCGTGGGCTAGTATGGAAATGGTTTTCTTTTCTAGTTGTCTGTCTTTCTCTTTCTTTAATATATTTCCCACAGACACACGACAGGTAGGCTATACACGTTATCTGCAAACAAATAAATAAATAAAATCATTAATTATCTAATCAATAAATAATTACATGTATTTATATAAAATCAATAAATATATAAATGAATAAATATATACCTACCCCACAACAAGGTTAAGTATTTTCCACCAACACCAAAACTGATAAACGCAGTGTGTTCAAAGGTAGTCACCTAAGTGAGCGTGGAAATGATAACGACATGTCTTTATATATGCTACATTGCATGTATAATCATTTTTTCCTACGCTTTGAACATTCTGTTATCGGTCACGTGGACAGCTAACGTCCCAGGCGAACACCTGTGGCGAATCAAATTTCACATGAACTTGCATTTTGTCACGTACGAAGCAAAACAGGATGTCACTTGTTAACAGTTATCGCGCACGTGGACAGATAACGTCTCAGACGAACACCTGCGGTAGATCAAATGTCACATGGACTTGCATTTTGTCACGTACGAAGCAAGACAGAATGTCACTGGTTTAGCGTGCCTGTGGTTTCACATGTGTGCACGCCTTTCGCACTTCCCTGCCACCACGATGGTCAGATTATTTCACCTTCAAGCGTCACTTGTTGTCAAGTCAGATCAACGCCTTCCAATAAGCTCAATTGATATTCACCTCCTGTAAGTTTGTTTTCTCTACTCGCTTCGACCAACATAGAATCAAGTTCTCATCACCGTTTACACGTTAAAGGTAAAAGGTGTGAAAAAAAACCGCACCCTCGCTCTGTCATAAACCGACCCGTCGAAATAGCGATTGATCTATTGAACACAGCCACCGTGGTCAGCGACACACACACACACACACACACCCAGCCGTATCGTCTCTCTCAACCACCACGCTTTATAAACATTATAAACAGGTAACGGTAATGATTTTTTTTTCAATATGTACGGCGTTAGGCCCTTTGTGAATTATTTTTTGAAAAAAAATATCTACCACATTTGAAAGGGGGCGTTAGCCCGAGTCCTAGGACACCTCGTACACGTCTCTAGCGTTATTGGTTCGTGACATATCGGCAAAAATTATAAAAAAAACACGTGTTTACCCCAAAATCGCGTTTCCCAATTTTTTTAAAATTACAACGAGTGGTCCATAGCAAAGAGGACGTCTTCCCGAATCCTTGGACCCATCGTACATGCCTCTAGCGTTATTGCTTCGTGAGATATCGGCAAAATCACAAAAACACGTGTTTACCCCAAAATCGCGTTTCCAATTTTATTAAAAATTATAACGAGTGGTCCATAGCAGAGAGGACGTCACCCCGAGTCCTTGGACCTGTCGAACATGCCTATAGCATGATTGGTTCGCGAGATATAGCAAAAAGTCTAAAATCACGTTTTTACCCCAAAAAGACTGTGTTTCCAGATTTTCACCTTTTCGACACCGACATTCCCGTAAAGAGCACGACGAGACGAAAAAAACGAATCCAAGCACGCCCTCCTAGCATGGCTCCTTCCATTCCAAGGTCGCAGGGGCTCACCACTTGCTTTTATAAGCAGCTCTGTCCTTACCACACTACTGCAGGTTTTCATTCTAGAGACTTTAAATTTATTTTGGGGGTAGAGGGGGTAGGGACCATTGATTTACGTTAAACAATTTTTTTTGTAGAGTTCCTAGTTTCCAAAATATAGGATTTTCAAAATTCGAGTGTTTTCAAAAAAATATAAAAAATAAAAATTTTTTATTACAAAAAATAAAGGTCATAAAGACTGTTCGTTTGAGCCATGGCACAACGTTCTATCCTGTTTGGTTTTCAAACTATCGCCTATTTTCGAAAACAAAAATTTTCAAAAAAATTTTGAAAAATATAATGAGTGGTCCATAGCAAAGAGGACGTCAGCCCGAGTCCAACAATACCTCATTTGTCAAAATCGGACCATGCGTTCAAGAGATATTTAACATGGCTGAGGCTTAGTAGTAGAGCAAGGGGGGTTTTGAAGTGGGGCAGAAACCGCCTTACTCCACTACTAGCGTGGGAAAAAAATGTGACTGATGACGCCGTTATTGGTGTTGTTCCATTTAGGGGCATTGTGACATCGTGGTGGTTTCACTGATGTAACTCCTTGTATTTGGGTGCGTGTGTGGAATCTAATAACCTGTGTCTTTGTGATGGCTCAACTAGTGTTTTTTCCCCTCATTATACGGCAATGTCGTACGTAAATGTATGATTGTCAGTTTCTATCTTTCTTTCTCTTCTTATTCCATTTATTCATTTATTTATGTATTTATTTATACTACTTTATTGGCCAACAGCGGTTGCTACGCTCCCTAACGCGCAGCACTAGGCCATGGGGCCAAGCTATCTGCGGACTCTGTAGACGTGGGTTCAAGCTCCAACGCTGGCCATCCTTGAAATGGTTTTCTGTGGTTTCCCCATTATCAACTCCTTGCAAATGCTGGGACGGTACCTTCTGATAGGACACGGCTTCTTCCTTCCACATTCTTGCCCAGTTTCATTCACCTTCATTCCTTTCATCTCTCATTAACTCCTCTCACGAGGTTGGCGACAGGAAGGCCATCCGGCCGTAAAAACCACCCGCAACATAGTATTTCATAGCATCTTATCCCCAACACCTTTGAAAACGGGAATAATAAGGGTTAGACATACATGCGTACATTAATACTACTTTATTGGACTTGTCTTTTTGTAGGCTTTTTTTTATTTATTTTTAGCGTATGACTTTTAGTGCCCTTAGTGTCCGAGGACATGTTCGGCTCGCCAGAGTTTGTAGCTGCTTCAATGCGGACAACCATGGGGTGAGCTACAAGTACCGTCACGTGTGGAGTGTTGTCTGGGGAGGAAAGTGAAAATGTGAGGACTAGGATATGGAAGGTAGCGGCTGTGGCCTATAGTTAGGGACCAACCCCGGCATTTGCCTGGAAGGAAGATGGGAAATCACAGAAAACCATCTTCAAGGTTGCCGGCGGGGGGATTCGAACCTCCCCGCCTCCCATATGTGAGCGACTTCCTGCAGTCACGCCGTAACAAGTACGGCTAACTCACCCGGTTATTTGTAGGCTATATCAATCGAAATGAGACGTAGGATTTTTTTAAAATTATTTACCTTTCGACAAACTACAAGCGGCTAATTATGGAATAAACAAAAGGAATTCAACAGGGAGAAAGAATATAAACATATGGTGGTGTAAATAGCCAGTTTATATTTCGGATAATTTGTAGTTTTCCCTAAAAATACATGTGCATAAATTTCATCATAAATGAGGTACGATATTCAGTAAAACTGAAATTAGTTTAGTGTTATATATTTTTTTACTTTAAGTCCTAGATGTGAGTTTTATAAAGTCCAAAATCTGTTTTATTTTCTAAAAAGAGTGATAGCCAGTGTGAAAGACTAGACTTTATATCATTTTAAATGCTACAATTGCTAAAAATGCTGAAAAATGCTGGGTGAGAGCCTCATGATCATGCAGCGAACTGCGTGAACTCAAACTCCATTAGCAAGTGCAAACCAAGGTCAAAGGAGGTAGCTGGCTGGATGACGTCACGCTCACCGGAGCACGCGGGAAAGGAGAAAGCTCAAGCGGTACTATGACGTCACACACCTCAGTGCATTCGTCCCGTCGCCGTAACGTAACGCCAGACCTCAGCGTAACTACGAAGTCGACAAGATCAGTTAAATTGATAAAATCAGTTCCCTAGGGGCCTAGATGATAACACTGCACAGATGGACGTTACTAGTTCTTCAGCATTTATCTCTTTTTCCTATCTAAGCGAGGCTAAGTGTTTCCTGAATTAATCATCGTTGAGCAGCAGCTCCGCGCATGATTTTGCTCGTCCTTCCCGCCCCTGGAACAAGAAATTGGACGTCTCCACCTCTTCTTGCTGGCCAACAGTCATTAAGTGCGGCCACTCCATCATAGCGAGCTAATATTGCCGTACTCTACAACGAACACCTTACGTCTTACACTAACGGCGAACAAATGAAGATTCCGTGACCGGCCTTGACCAGAAACCTTACCAGACCAATGACATTCGTCTATTTAATGCAATAGAATTTAAACAAGAAATATATGCGGTTCTACAGCTCAATTGAGGGCCGTTTCTATAAGGTCGGGGAAGGAATGTGATTAATTTTAATTGGCGGTTAGTTTTCTCGGCTGGTTGCCCTTTCTGACGCCAACTTCATGGGAAAAGTTAATGAGAGATTAAGCGAACGAAGAGATTAATGAAGCTGGGTAAGAAGTTGGAAGGAAGCGACCTTAGTCTATTAGAAAGTACCGTCCCAGCATTTGCTTGGAAGTGGATATGCGGAAACCCTGGTATACCATTTAATAAATTACTAACTGTCTTTTCTTCTCAGTCCGAAGACAGGCCGGCACATGACTTGGCAAGCTAACACGATTAGCTTCGCCGGTCGTTAAGGAAATAGAACTCAAATTAAAATTCTCTGAAAACCCGCATTTAACAACAAACTGCCCGGTTATTTTCATGTCAATAATTCAGTTAATATTACTTATTTTGATTTGTGAAAAGATAGGCTTATGAGACCACCTATTGTCCGTGTGTATGTGTATATGTGTGTGTGTCTGTGCGTCCGTGTGTGTGTCCCCCCTAATAGCATCTAAACCGCTGGAGTGATTTCAATGAAACTCGACCCCGACCGTGCCCTTCAAATTTTATTACGCCTCACCAATCCAACATGGTGGCTGTGCGAAATATTTCACTGGCATTCCACACGGTCAAATGGTGATCTCATAAGCCTGTCTTTTTCATAAATGAAAATAGGCTAAAAAAATACACACCTTCTCCCTCCTCCATTTCTCTCTTCTTCTCGCTCAATAAGGGTAAACCTTGTTCAGTAAAAGCGATCTACCTTTACAGCCTAATCAAATAATAATTGCCTGATAATGATAATCTCTTACCCGTTTTGGATTCTTTGGCTAAATTTGTAAAATATAAATAATCCACAGTAAAGTGGACTTCACTCCGAGCAAAATGAGTTACTGCATATCTTTCTAAAATTAGGGGTTCGGGAAATATCGGGGAAAACGTTGATGACCTACTAGTTTTTGGATGTTTGGTAAAATCAAGAGTAAATATGATGATGATAATTGTTGTTTTAAAGGGCCTAACATCTAGGTTATCAGTCCTTAGGCCCTAATGGTCTGGGTGATAGCGAAAATGGCAATGAAGTGAAAACCAGAACGAAAATTAAGAGAGAAGGAAAATACTTACAAAAAGGAACTCAGATTGAAACTACTCACAAAATGGAGAGCAGTAATACTGACAAAAGGGAATTTAGAACGAAAATACTCACAAAAGGAATAGATTGAAAAATACGCACAAAGTGTAGGTTACGTTCAAAAAACGTACAAAATGCAAAGTATAGTCGAAATACTTACAAAATGCAAGTGAAATCAAAATACTTACAAAATGCAAAAGAGATTGAAAATACATACAAAATGTAATTTAGTTTCAAAATACCCACAAAATGCAATTGAGAATTAACTACTTGCAAAAAGCGGTTTAGGTTGAAAATACAAAATGCAATTGAAATTGCTTACAATATGTAAGGTAGATTCAAATTTTTCATTTGGATGGACAATACTTACAAAATTCAATTTAGTTTGAAAATACTTACAAAATGTAATTTAGATTCAAAATACCCACAAAAATGCAATTGAGACTTAACTACTTGCAAAAAAAAGCGGTGTAGGTTGAACCCCCCCCCCCCCCTATATTGAAAGACTTACGGTACTAAAAATAATTTAGATTGTCAATCCTTACAAAATGCAATCGAGGTTGAAAAACACTCACAAAATGCAACGTACATCGAAACGACTTACAAAATGCAACGGAGATTGAAAACACCCACAAAAAGGAGTGGAGATGCAAAAATAACAGTGCGGGAATCTTAAAGGGAAAAGGAAATATAATGAAAAGAAAAACAACAGGAAAGTGAAAGAGGAGAGAGTCCGCCCCACAGGTAAGGGACAAAAGGGGGAAACCGGACCCAGCTCAGGAAACCCTCGGGGTCGCCAACTCCCGAACTCACCAGCTGTGAGCCCCTGAGGGCGTAGCACTTTCTAGGGTGCACCCGAAGTGGTGGGGCTACATACACCCTACCTCCTTGAGGACCTTGAGCAGAAGGCAGGAGATAACAGGAAAAGAAAAAGAAGGCTGACCCCTCCCAGAAGGAATGGATCAGGAAAGATGAGACAAGGGCCAATGAAGGCGGGAAAGGAAGAGACTCCCTAGGCCTCGGACACCCTAATACCATCGGGGTCGGAAGAGAACAAGAGTTGATCAACTGAGGTCGACAGGAAAGAAGACAGAGAGGAGCCCGGCACAAGTAAGTGGAAGCAATGCCGGACACAGCTGGGGTCCCGTGGTCGCCAACCCACGTCCCACTAGATGTGAGGACCTGGGGGGCAAGAGTAAATAATCCACAAATAATCATTTAAAAGCCCGCCAGAGTCTCGCCACTAGTCATGTATCCACACCAAGGTACAGTCGCGTATAAATAAAATGGGTCCCTCCCATGCAGTTAGGCCCTTTGGTAAAATTTAACAAATTCAATAGTCTACAGTAAAGAGGGTAACATCGTAACATGCCAATTAATTTGACTTCCAGCATAAGTCCGTGCGTTTATATGTTCATGAAATATAACGCGCCGATGATCTACTAGTTTGTCAAAATGTGGGTAAATCTATAAACAAAAGTGGTCCATGGCAAAAGGGGCTTCATGTTGAGTAATTCGATACCTAACACCCCCATCTCCGATGATTGGTTCGGAAAATATCGGGGGAAAAACGAACGCAGGGTACAGTCAGGCAGGGGCGGTCGCAGCCAGGACTTTTGGAGGGGGCCCTAAGCCCATAAGGAGGGGGGGGGGGGAGAGGCATCCGTCCTATTTTTATATACAGTAGGCTATCTTTAATTTTTACTGGTAGCATGTCGCATAATATCATAAGGACTGAAATTCGTATAATAACCTATTAGTTTTATAAAAATCGAGGAGAGGGTCGAATAGACTCTAGAAAGAGAACACACAAAATAAAATTTAAATCTGTTTATTGTAGGTATCTGGTCAATGAACAAAATCCAATCGCCTTGTCTTCATTTTGGCAAACCGATCAATTACTTTCTCCACACTGACTTTCGTTGACCGATGGCAATGTAACAGAGCCAGTCCGGTTAGCCTTTCTTCCGCCATTCGGGACCATAGCCAGTCCTTCAGCCGTCGCAATGTCGGGAGTGACGTTACTCACAGGCAACGTCGCCAAAAGCTGCAGGAGAGTGTTGACTGTAGGTGTCAAGCTTTGAGAAGCAGCTACCATTGACTCAATTGCAGTTGATGGCAATTTCTTCCCTGCCGACTTCAATCTCAACCATCGCTGTCTCCATACAGCATACTCTCCCTGCAAGTGGCGCCCGTCGGAAATTAGCAAAGGCTGATACTTGATACGAAGAGCCTCCAAACATTGCACCACTGTTGGGTCTTCAGCCGGTTTGTCAACGCAGATTGCAGGCATCAAGTCGAATGCGCCCAAAGATTCATTTGGAAATTGTTCCTTGAGATCCTGCACCACATGCTCGATCAGCGGAATGAAGACAGTTCGGCGGTAGAACTCTTCGGGTGCGTCAATGTCAGCTGGAACGTTGGACCGCTTCCTCCTGCCTGCTCTTCTGGGCATCGCCACCTCAAACTCCAGTTCTTCCGCAAAATATTATCTCGAAGTACGGTTCGGCATTCTCACGCGCAGTCGAAAGCGCCTCGATGGTGTCCATGACACCCGCGGAAGCCGCACCAAGTCCAATGAGTCGTCCTGAAGAAGAAGGCTCAAAGGCCTGGTTTTAACTAGAACGTCGCACAGACACAACATTGAAACCACAAATTGCGTATCACACAATGATTGAATGAGGGATTCAGCTGCACTCTATGGGTCGCTGTCCTCCCATTCTGCTATGATTTCTAAAGTTCGAATTATCTTAACTAAGAGTCTCTCGAACTGTAAATGGCCATCATGTTTTTCACTCCACCTCGTTTCACACAGTTTGCCAAAGTCTTCGCCCAAAACTGACAAAAAAAAGCTTTGTATCTTTTAGGAGATGATCTAGCAAAGTTAATTGCATTTTTCATCAATGCTGTACCATTACAAGTGGACACTACTTTTGAAGTTTTCGCTAAGCTGCTGTTAAGGGCGTGATTGTAGCATGGACACCTAGAACCGCAAGGTGCCGCTTTCAAAAGTTCCTGTACTGCACCTTTCGTTTCCGATGACATCACCGAACAGTTATCCGTGCCTACCCCAACACAAAGCTTAAGATCGAGTGAGAGCTTTGTAGTGAGATCTTGTACAACGTGACCAAGAGCAAAGCCTGACAATTTTGGTTCCCCGCCTTGAATATCGTCCTCCCTAATAGACTCGTAGGCGTCCGCAAATGTCAAAATATCTTCGTGCACCTTCTCTTCGTGGACGTAGCGAAGTGACAATGCAAGCTGTTCTTTTAGCGAAATGTCTGATGTCTCATCGAACATGACGGAAAACATGCTGCTACTTTCACCTTCCGAACTATGTCTTCTTGGATTTCCTCACGACAGCACTTAATCAGTTCATTTTGTGTTCTATTACTAAATATATACGTAGCCCGTTCTGATGCATTTTCAAGGTGGCAACGAAGAGTTTCGTCGCCGCTTTCGACTCGAAACTGAAGGAGTTCACGGAAGTTTCCTTCATTTTCAAAGGGGTCTGGGGGTCTGGTCTCACTTTCACAGGCAGGTCCTGTGATGTCAAAATTGGCACTGTCAAGTCAAACCTTTGCTCTCTTCCCTTTCTCTCCTCTGCCTTTCTCTTTCTCATTTTTCTTTCTCATTTTCTTTTTTTTTTCTTTCTATTTTTGAAGACCGTTTGGGGGGGGGCCATGGCCCCCCTGGCCCCCCCCTTGGGACCGCCCCTGCAGTCAGGTGCGCGAAGAAAAGGGGTACGTTTAAATTCTCCATGCCTATCTACTAACTTTGTTTCTAATAGTATATTTGTGTGTGCCTTTTGAAATGTTTATAATTGATGCACAGGTATTATGACAGCCAGGACATTAAAGTCGTTCTCTTTCACTTCTTAAGCTATATGTTCCCCCTTAAATGGTTGAATCGGACCAAGTATAAGATTAATTTGTATGAATTCACTGCTACAGTTAAATTGTGATTTATTTGTGTTTGATGACGGGGCTCTTAGGCTTCGAAACAAGTAACATTTTAACAATGAACTTTTAACCATTGTATTGAATGGACTGGCTACACAAATAAATTATATGGGACAGATGACCTCGTAGTTCCACCCCTTAAAACAACAGAACTAACTATGAGGGTCATTCAAAAAGAAACGAGCCGGATGCTTTAAAATGAAAACCGCTAAACGGATCGTAATGCCCTGGTCTGGGAACGTGCGGTTCCTATGAGAGCTCTGAGGTATCAAACTCTCCGCTAGAGGTATACAGGCGCACACCCACATGACGACAGAGCGAGCAAGCTCACGCGTCGACCGGCCACTGCACTCAGTCGTCCGGAAACCAGTGACATGGAGGCTTCAAAAGAAGATCAAGGGGTGTAGTGCGTTTCCTGACAGCGGATGGAGTGCGGCGCGGAAATTTATCGAAGATTGGCACAAGTGTACGGAGAGCATTGCCTGCCCGTGACAAGGGTTAAGGCGTGGCACAAGCGATTCAGTAAAGGACGGATGTCGTTGGCCGATGATGCACGGTCTGGAGCGCCACACCGCATTGCTGATGACATTGTCCAGCAGGTGGATGCCCTCATTATGCAAGACCAGTGAGTTACGGTAGTAGTCATTGCAGCAGAGGTCGGAAGTGTTCAAGCCATCATTAAGGACCGATTGAAATTTCGCAAAAAGTGCTCTCAATGGGTGCCTCACAGTCTTCAACCAGCACAGGAAGCATGTCGAATGAGACTCTCTGGAACATCTGCTGCGCTATGGCAAGGAAGGGAATGCGTTCCTGGCATGGTTGGTCGCAGGAGATGAGACATGGCGCCATCACTTTGAACCTGAGTCAAAACGACAAAGTCGCCACCCAGAAAGTCCAAGGCAGTCCGCACGAGTATGGGGAAGAAGAAAGCTTGTTGTTTGACCACAAGGGCTCACTTCTTATGGACTTCCTGCAGCACGGGACAATGGTGAATGCACAGCGATACTCGCAAACCTTGACCTCCCTTCGCACAGTTATCAAATCGGAACGACCAGGACAGTTTACTCGCGAGATCATTCTTCTCCATGACAATGCAAGATCCCATACAGTCAACGCACAAGCACCAGCAGACATTTAAATGGGAGGTCTTCAGTCACCCTCCATACAGTCCAAAGCTGTCTCCCTGCGATTATGCCATTTTTGGTGAGCTGAAGAAGGCTCGGAGAGGCAAGCGATTCACCTCGGACAACGACGTCAAGCCGTACGTTCGGAACTGGTTCACAATGCAGCCCCAGGAGTTTTACAAGACGGCCATTCACCGCCTTGAGTCGCAGTGGGACGAGTGCCTCAACAGTGCTGGGCAATACCTTTTCTTTTACCTTTTATTTTATAGCCTCCAGCTCGTTTCTTCATAAAATATTGCCTAGCCTGAATTTGTTGCTGAAAATTACGCAGCAATTATAAAACTGTCTCGTCGTCTAATAGTATTGCCGGGGAAGAATCGATACCATCCAATTACTTTACATTCCAAATAATGGCATGCTATAACAGTAGCAGTTGGCAATCCTGTCAAAAGACGTTTTAGGTGAGTTTGTTAGTTTTATATTTAAGGTGTTTTTGTTATCTTGAGAGAAGAATCATTATAGATATTTGTCCGGTCTATAAACATGTCAAGACATCAGTATTGTAAAGGCTTTTCTTGTGCCCTTGAAAGTTCTTGAACTTTACAGTCACAATTTGTTTTATGTACTCAATTTTATTAATGTGCGCTGCGTGTAACTGGTTTGTTGGTTGGTTCTTAAGTTTAGGGGCTGCGACAACGCGGTCATGTAGCCCCGTGTACTTTGGGTGTGTGTAGAATCTGTCTGATAACCGGTGTTAATCGTGAAGACTGTATTAGTGTGCGTTATCTACTGCGTGTAACTCAAACCTTGTTGAACACTTGTACCTTAATTCTCGCAAAGATGACTCCACACGGACTCCATACTCCCAAACTCGTCTTACTGGAAATATTGTGAAATATTGATATCCAGATTGTTATGTTTTGGAAGATAACATATCAATATCAGAACTGTTTCAGTTTAAAAACACGCGAACGTAGCCAGTATGTTCATTATTTGCAGTATTGCCTGAGATATCAGGTCTATGTACGTAAAATTGGTGTACTACAGCTCCTCATAAGGGATGATAGTGATTGACTAATTTACATGAAGGAAACTTAGCATATATGCCATATAAATTAAAAAATTGAGCACACCTAACACATGTAATAGTTCAGTTTCATTCCTAAAATATTTTTCAGTGGAAGCAGTGTACATCAAAAAAGAAAAAAGAGGATTTCTTTGATTAATCTTCAGCGAAAAGAACAGTTCATTACTTTTTAAGCATCACTGTATTTACAATGAGAGTGTCAGTTAGGAGCATTGTAGAATAAAAAGACCGAACGCTTGCTGGTCCCGATGGACCTCGTAACAATCAGATGTAGACATCAGAATCATATGCCATACAAATACTAACCAAGCTGTTCAATGGAAATCTGACACATTACAGATCTTCAGGACAAAATGTCGACAATGAAACTGATCAAGTTCGTTACTCCCTTGTGGTTGGTCTCCTTTTTGTTGGCCCTCGCACCTTACAGGTATTGTTCTTCCAACGGACTACGGCGGTGGTGGAGCGGCTTAATCTATACTACACTAATGTTTATCGGGTTGATTTCCCTGGCAGTTACCTTTGCAGTAGAGCTAATAACTAACTACTCTATCAGTCCTGACTTTTTGAAAATAAGTTACTTTCTTCCAGTGCACGTCTTGGTGTTAACCACTATCATTCAGAATGCTACCATCAATATGAAGCTGTTCAAACGCATCATACAGCTGACGATACAAGTGGACCGTCTGTTGAACTCCGATCAACTATACACACATAGCAAGTGGAGTATAACCGTTCAGATTCTCGTCTCCACAAGTAGATTTATCTTTTCTATGTTTAGTATAGCCACACCTATTCAAATAGAGATGGGAATCTACTTACAGGAAACTCTTTTTACAGTCATAACAAACACTATAGCGTTACAGTGCTTCAATCTAGTGCTATTAATATGTCAACGTTTTAATATGATAAACCTGCGCCTACAATCTCAGATTTTACCGACTTACCTAGATGGAGTTTCAGTAAATATTGTGCCTACAACAGTGCAAGTAATGTCTAAGTCTGAAGTCTCAACTGAAGACCTAAAGTCACTTCGTAGAGCCCACCTTCTTCTGTGTGAAATTTGTGATTTGGTGAATTCTGCCCTCGGCTTGCAGATCCTGATGCATCTAGGAACACTATTCATTTACTTCTTGCAGGATCTACATTTCCTTGTCACCGAACCCAATGGTCATGAATACCTACTTGTTTTATCAATATGTGGCACGCTTTATTTAGCGTATGTGACCTTTATCATCGTGCCCTGCCATATGGCGTCCAGCGAAGCGGAGCGTTCCAAGACGCTGATAAACCACTTGATACTACAAGAAGACATTCCTAGCAATAGAATGATGGAACTGAAATTCTTCTCCCAACAACTTTCTAACTCCAGAGCCCAGTTCACTGCTTATGGACTATTTGTGATCGATATTTCAACGCTGTTTAAATTTATGGGGTCCGTGGTAGGTTACATGATCATTATTTCCCAATTACACTAATAATAGAACATTCATCTAGCAAACTAGCTTTCCAATCGAATTTCTTTTGCGTCACAACTACTGTACTTAGCCAATATCTAGGCTCTAGGTTTCACGGGACCATTACCCGAGTGTCACCTGCAGATATGCAGATATCCTTTACTGTCTCCAGTAGACCGGAGTGTCAACAGTACATTATTGCTCTTCGATAAGTCAATTATTTACAAATATATACAACCTATTTGTCTATAATAGTCCCCAGTCTCGCCTATAGATTGCTCCATGTCACCTTTAAATATCCCCACTTTATTGTCTGTAGTAGACCGGAGTGTAACCAGTACCAGTACCTTATTGCTCTTCGGGAGATCAATGTTTTACTTGTATATATCACCACCTACTTGATCTACGATAGTCCCGAGTCCCACCTGTAGATAGCCGCATTTTATTGTTCTTCAGCCCTTCCGAGTGTCACCTTTATATATTCCCACCTTATCGCTCTACAATAGTCCCGAGTGTCCCCAGCAGATAAGCCCACCTTATCGCTCTACAATAGTACCGAAAGTCCCCAGTAGCTAACCCCAACTTATCGCTCTACAGTAGTCCCGAGTGTCCCCAGTATATAGCCCTACCTTATCGCTCTACAGTAGTCCCGAGAGTCCCCAGTAGATAACCCCACCTTATCGCTCTACAGTAGACCCGAGTGTCCCCAGTAGATAACCCCACCTTATCGCTCTACAGTAGACCCGAGTGTCCCCAGCAAATAACCGCACCTTATCGCTCTACAGTAGTCCCGAGTGTCCCCAGTAGATAACCCCACCTTATCGCTCTACTGTAGTCCCGAGTGTCCCCAGTAGATAACCCCACCTTATCGCTCTACTGTAGTCCCGAGTGTCTCCAGTATATAGCCCTACCTTATCGCTCTACAGTAGTCCCGAGAGTCCCCAGTAGATAACCCCACCTTATTGCTCTACAGTAGACCCGAGTGTCCCCAGCAAATAACCGCACCTTATCGTTCTACAGTAGTCCCGAGTGTCCCCAGTAGATAACCCCACCTTTTCGCTCTACTGTAGTCCCGAGTGTCCCCAGTCGATAACCCCACCTTATCGCTCTACAGTAGTCCCGAGTGTCCCCAGTATATAGCCCTACCTTATCGCTCTACAGTAGTCCCGAGAGTCCCCAGTAGATAACCCCACCTTATCGCTCTACTGTAGTCCCGAGTGTCCCCAGTAGATAACTCCAACTTATCGCTCTACAGTAGTCCCGAGTATCCCCAGCAAATAACCGCACCTTAGCGCTCTACAGTAGTCCCGAGTGTCCCCAGTAGATAACCCCACCTTATCGCTCTACAGTAGTCCCGAGTGTCCCCAGTAGATAACCCCACCTTATCGCTCTACAGTAGTCCCGAGTGCCCCAGTGGATAACCCCACGTTATCGCTCTGCAGTAGTCCCGAGTGTCTCCAGTGGATAACCCCACCTTATCGCTCTACAGTAGTCCCGAGTGTCCCCAGTATATAGCCCCACCTTATCGCTCTACAATAGTCCTGAGTGTCCCCAGTGGATAGCCCCACCTTATCGCTCTACAGTAGTCCCGAGTGTCCCCAGTAGATAACCCCACCTTATCGCTCTACGTAGTCCCGAGTGCCCCAGTGGATAACCCCACCTTATCGCTCTACAGTAGTCCCGAGTGTCCCCAGTAGATAGCCCCACCTTATCGCTCTACAGTAGTCCTGAGTGTCCCCAGTAGATAGCCCCACCTTATCGCTCTACAGTAGTCCCGAGTGCCCCAGTGGATAACCCCACCTTATCGCTCTACAGTAGTCCCGAGTGTCCCCAGTAGATAACCCCACCTTATCGCTCTACAATAGTCCCGAGTGCCCCAGTGGATAACCACACCTTATCGCTCTACAGTAGTCCCGAGTGTCCCTAGTAGATAGCCCCACCTTTTCGCTCTACAGTAGTCCCGAGTGTCCCCAGTCGATAACCCCACCTTATCGCTCTACAGTAGTCCCGAGTGTCCCCAGTAGATAGCCCTACCTTATCGCTCTACAGTAGTCCCGAGTGTCCCCAGTGGATAACCCCACCTTATCGCTCTGCAGTAGTCCCGAGTGTCCCCAGTCGATAACCCCACCTTATCGCTGTACAGTAGTCCCGAGTGTCCCCAGTAGATAACCCCACCTTATCGCTCTACAGTATTCCTGAGTGTCTCCAGTGGATAACCCCACCTTATTGCTCTGCAGTAGTCCCGAGTGTCTCCAGTGGATAACTCCACCTTATCGCTCTACAGTAGTCCCTAGTGCCCCAGTGGATAACCCCACCTTATCGTTCTACAGTAGTCCCGAGTGCCCCAGTTGATAACCCCACCTTATCGCTCAGCAGTAGTCCCGAGTGTCCCCAATAGATAACCCCACCTTATCGCTCTACAGTAGTCCCGAGTGTCCCCAGTAGATAACCCCACCTTATCGCTCTACAGTAGTCCCGAGTGTCCCCAGTAGATAGTCCTACCTTATCGCTCTACAGTAGTCCCGAGTCTTGCTAGTAGGTGGCACCATTTCAATGGTCTTCAGTCATTCCGGGTGTCACTTATAGATGTCTCCACCTAATCACTCTTCAGGAAAATGGTATATTGGCTTTCAAGGCCAAGGAATTAAAACTCAGCAATTTTTTAGGTTCATTGCCGTGTCTTGTGTGGGGTTTCGTATAGGAACCCCAAGCTGATTCATCAGCGGGCTCTTGGTATCCGTGGTCTCCTATTTTATCAAACACTCCTGCGCTTCTTCACTGCGAGAGCAAAACGCTGATAAATCAGATTGATGTTCCTAGGCGAGACCCCACACAAGAGACGGCATAAACCTAGAGAAATTGCTGAGTTTCACTCTTCAGGAGTTCTGTATATTGGCCTACAGTATATTCTCTACCAGTAGTACCTCATTTCATAATATGTAGGCTATTGCTTTCCTTTAGTCACGAATATCACTTGTAGATATATCTTACTGTCTCCAGCAGACTGGTGTGTCAACAGTACCTTATTTCTCTTCGTTAGGTCAATGGGAAGAACGGGCTAAGTCACTTTTGGTAAATTTTTCAGGAGAGCCAATTTAAACTTTCAGCACTAAAACGGAATACTTAAAACACCCCTATTGAGGGTAAGCAATATACAGAGAGTTTATTTTGTATCTGACGGAGACCCTCGCTTGCCCACTCGCCCGCGCCGCGAGCCTGTCTCCCGCCACGCACTTTGCCGTTATGTGGCGCTCGCGGCGCTGAGTCATTGAGTATAGGAATTTGTACTTACCTAGTTCACAGCTGGTGCTGAAAATGTTCGTCATTCACTGCTACACATCGCTGGCACCTTTTTATGAAACTGGCATTTACTTTCTGAAGTTCCTCAGCACCGATTGACTGTATTTCAGCTGTTATATAGTTTTTAAGCTGTCTGTTTGAACTTTTTTGCCAGATCTTTTATTGTATTGACGCTAGGCAGGGGTCTGTTTGGAAATTTCTGACGGAATTTCCATCGTGTTTTCGCACAAGATTTCCCGTACTTTATGAAGGTATTATATACTGTGTATACACACGTTCACGTAATGAAAATCGCATTGGAACAGCACACTGAGCACTAAACACGTGAACAATTGACTAAACTGAACCTCACACTGTTAAAGCTCTCAGCAGACTGCAAAGGAGGGAAACTTGTGGCGCCAAGAAGCGCATTACGGCCAAGTGCTCGGCGGGAGACAGGCTCGCGCCGTGGGCGAGCCGGCAAGCGGAGGTCTCCGTCAGATACAAAATAAACTCTCTGTAGTTATTTTGCCAAATGTATTTCTTACAAGGGAAGTACATGTAAAGCAAACAACAACTTAAGTTAAATTATGAAAAAAGTGAGAGAATATGGGACGTTCTTTCCGTTTCCACTAAAATAAAAACCTCTGATCTCGGTAACATTCCGCTTTATTTGAAACTAGCAGTAGTTCCCAGCTTCGCCCGGTGGGTTGATTCATTTGTTTTATGGATGATAATGAATACTACTACAGAACTGGCACATGATACTTACAAAATAACAGAAAAAAATTGAAAATATAACTTTTTGTGGTGATGGTGGTGGTGGTGGTCGTGGTACAACGTAGTACAGTATAATGGACGTAACATCCAGGTCAATTTCCCCTAATGATAATGACAAACAACTGGGAAACGGCTATTTACTAACTACAGTACGTACTGACACATGTAATTTACAAACGAATTGAAAACAAATAGTTCCGTGGAAAACTAAATAGCCTATTTTTTATATCCTACTTATATTAATTGCCTCTAACAACATTCAAATTTTCAGTTTGATTGCTGTAATAGATTCGTATATATTGAGAACCCACTAAATATTACGGATGGTCACCATGTTGGATTATAATTTATGTAGGCCATACAGTTATGTACTATTAGGTGAGGATTATTGTGTATGTTCATTATTCAAACGTTGATTTCGATCGCATGATTAATTCACATGAAATATAAACTTAATTTTAAAGTTTCGCACAGCCGCCATCTTGAGGTTATGTAAAAAAAATAACTAAATTAGACTTCAGTGCATTGCAATTTATATAGTCATTTGCTGTACCAAGTTTTACTGCAGGCGGATGGTTAAATCGCGGGAAACGTCTATATAAATGTTTAAACTTCGCTTGGCCGTCATGTTCGTTTTGTTCTCTACAGGTTTTTGAAAGTTACATATATGAACTTGTAGTAGTGCCCTTTATCACCGTACGAAATTTTAGGGTGATATCGGTTATAGTTTTGGAGATATAGAATGTCGGTGAATTATTTCACACAGCCGCCATGTTGGATTGGTGAGACGGTCGGGGTCGGCCAAAATAGTACTATGACATTAGCGAGTTTCATTGAAATCACTCTAGTCGTTTAGAAGTTATTAGGGGGACGCACGGACAAGAGGTGATCATATAAGCCTATTTGTTCCTTGTAGTAAGTTACAGGCAAAATGATGTCAGTTACTTTGTCACTATGAATGAAACCATGATATAAATAACAGGCCTAGTATTTGATTTGTTTTATAACTATTCCTGTTTATTACCATTACTTATATAGTTATCTAAATCTAATGTTTTTCAGTCAGTCAACACGATTGTACCCAATTTTAATGAGTAATTTTCTAATCCTGAAAAAAAAAAAAAAAACATTATATGTAAATATCTTTCAGAATAAGGGAACAAACCACCCATTACAATTGGGTACAATAGTGTTGACCGACTGACAAAAAATCGATTAGTAAGGCAACACTGAAATTGGATCCCAACACGATAATTATATAGTTTTGTAGTAAGTTGCAAAATAATAATAATAATAATAATAATAATAATAATAATAAGTGGACAAAGATTTGCTGGGCTGGGAGTTACTGAAAAAGAAAAATCAAACATCTCACAGGAGTAAACTGAAGCAAATGATGTTCCAGGAGAAACGCCCAGGGAAGAGGGCAGGTGCCCTCTGGACAAAAGAGAGAAAAGAACAACACAGACAGAGGATTCGTGACTACTGGGCAAACATCAACACCTATTCCAAACAAAATAGTTCAATGTCGTGGTCCGTAGTTGGCCTATAAGGAACAAGAAGAAGGAGAAGAAGAAGGAGAAGAAGAAGAAGAAGAATACAGAGAGTTTAGTTTGTTGGTAACGGAGACCCTCGCTTTCCCGCTCGCCCGCGTTGCATGCCTATCTCCCGCGAGGCACTTTGCCGTTATGCGGCGCGCGCGGCACTGAGTCATTGAGTATAGGAATTTGTACTTAAATTTGTACTTCAATGTGATCCTTGACCGATTTTTTGACGAACTGACTTACGGAGAGCGATTGTCAAATTACTTTCAACAAGATTCTGCCACTGCTTACACTGCCGAAGCATCCATGACAGAATTGCGTCGCATTTTCGGTACGAGGATTATAAGTCGGAACATGTGGCCCCCACGAAGCCCAGACTTATCAACATGTGACTTTTATTTGTGGGGGACGCTTAAAAATAGAGTGTATGCGAGAAACCCTCACACTATAAATGAGCTTAAAGGCTATATACAGCTGAAATACAGTCAATCGGTGCTGAGGAACTTCAGAGAGTAAATGCCAGTTTCATAAAAAGGTGCCAGCGATGTGTAGCAGTAAATGGCGAACATTTTCAGCACCAGCTGTGAACTAGATAAGTACAAATTCCTATACTCAATGACTCAGTGCCGCGCCGGCGCTGCATAACGGCAAAGTGCGTGGCGGGAGACAGGCTCGCGCCACGGGCGAGCGGGCAAGTGAGGGTCTCCGTTACATACAAACTAAACTCTCTGTATTAATGACAATAATAATAATAATAATAATAATAATAAAGTACAATTCGAGCACCAGATTGTCTCAAGATAATACATTTTAGATTAGAAATGGGCAACTACTCTTTACTCCACTATAACGGAGTACGGTAATTAGTGATTGAATTCCCCTGCTGTGGAAAAACGTTTACTAAATGGTTAGTTAATTATTTGGTGCAGCGAAGTAAGCAAAATTAAATCCAAAAATACATAATTGTTGGTATTGACCTTAATAATAATCATATATATTATTTCAGTAGTATGCATCCCTCCTGCGGCGCTCATAAGTGACCGATCGTGACAAGAGAACATTCAAATGAAAGAGAATATACATTAGCAGTGACTTATTGCACTATAATTTCATAAATATCTATAATTTATTTAAAAAAATACTTTAAAAAATTGTACGAAATGTGCGATTTTCAATCACCGTTGATGTAGGAAAATACGCTCCATAATTGCTGTCCACGGGCACTGTGACGCCTGTTTCACCATGTCATGTTAACATTCTGAGGTCTTTCCTTTATCCTGAAATGTAAATAGTGTTCTATAATCATTTGGTTGGAATAAAAGCATAACCTTTCTCCTTAAGTGTCTCATTATAAACCTATTGGGGAAAGTGTGGTTTATGAACATGCGAGATTTCTCGCACGGGTGAGCTAGTTTTAATTATTATAACAATTATTATTATTATTATAACTATTAAAACAGCTGTCAGGCGGCTTCGGTGGCATAGTTGGTAGCATACTGAGCTTCTGTGCCCAAGGGCGCGGGTTCAAACTCGGCCGAAGTCGTCGGAATTTTTAAGAGCGTTAAAAATCCCTCAGTATGCCTTCCTTCGGAGGGGAAGTAAAGCCGGTGGCGGTCCCATGTCATCGATTTATGGCATGAAAAAGAACCTTCCACTAACTACACTTGTGTGAAGCCAAAATTGGTAGGTTAGAATTGATAACGCTCTATTAGTTGCAATGTTCGCCGCAGGAGCTGACTGCGATGCCATCTAATAGCCAAGTCCGCAAGCTAGGTGTCGTGGACAGTAGCATTTGGTAGCAAAAGTAGGAACTACTTGAAATTATTGTCTGCAGTCCTTACTTGAATAAAAAACAGTTAACACACACTAATACAGTCATCACAATTCTCACCGGCCCATAAACTAGGGAACCAACCAACCAAATCAGTCGACAGCGGTAGCTTCGTTCGCTAACGCTCAGCACTAGGCCATGGAGCCAAGCTCTCTGCAGACTCTGTAGACGTGGTTTCGAGCCCCACCGTCGGTCATCCTTGAAATGGTTTTCCGTGGTTTCCCATTTTCAACTCTAGGCAAATGCTGGGACAGTACCTTCTGACAGGCCACGCCCGCTACCTTCCACATCCTTGCCCAGTTTCATTCAGCATCATACACTTCATCTCTCTCATTAACTCTTCTCATGAGGTTCGCGTCAGGAAGGGCATCCGGCCGTAAATATCATCCGCCAAAAAGACTGTCATCGCATCTCTTCCCAGACCTCGTTTTGTTATTTAGGATCGGGTTTTCTAATGTAGAAATTCTTTTGCTGAATCTTCACGTTTTCTTCGCACAATTACAATCTATAATCACTTGGAAAAGCTTACTTCCATGTTATATATTTAACTTCTGCTCCTCTCATCAACCAAAGAAATACAAAGAGAAAGAAAGAGGACTCGGCCTACAAACCACAGCCTCCTTGATCATTTCTGACACCCGTTGGAGAACGGTAATAACATGCATACACACTATTAAGATAATCATAATAAGGTTGGTTGGTTCCTCAGTTTAGGGGCTGCGACAACGCGATTATGTAGACCAGTGTACTTTGGGTATGTGTAGAATAGTTAGTTAGTTAGTTATTGTTGTTTTAAGGGGCGGAACTACGAGGTCATCTGCCCCTCTTAACACAGATTAAAGAATACAAATGTGGAATTGAATTTAAAATTTTGAGGTGGACGCCTAAATTTAAAAAGACCAAAAATTAATAAAACAAAAACAAAAACATTAAATAAAACAATAAAAATTATAAAAATAAACAAAAATTACGGAAAAACAAAACATTATCATTCAAAAACGAACAAGTCGTTGAGTAAATTTATACTGGAAAATTTAGATTGCTGGCCCTAACCCACTCTCACTTATAAAGCGGATAACGCGATCAGCAGCCACCGCGTCATCGGCTAATATAAGTTTGAGTGTCGTCTGCAAACCAAGGTTTCTTCGTAAGTCAGCAAGATCCACACACTCGGTGAAAATGTGGGCCACGGTAAAAACTGCTCCACAGGTACAAAGTGGGGGGTCTTCCCTGCTCATCAGATACGAGTGGGTGGATCTTGTATGACCTATCCTTAGCCTACACAAAATGACGGACTCTTTCCGTATGTGTGTAGAATCTGTCTGATAACAGGTGTTAATTGTGACGACTGTATTAGTGTGTGTTATCTGTTTTTAATTCAAGTGAGGACTGCAGACATTCAATTTTCAAGTACTTCCTACTTTTCCTACCAAATGCCACCGTCAACGACAACTAGTGCTGAACTTGGTTACTGGATGACACCACAGTTGGCTCCTGGCGATGAACGTTGGAACCGAAGAGCGTTAGTCAAATCTAACTTACAATTTAGCTTCACACAAGTGTAATTAGTGGAAGGTTCTTTTACATGCCATAAATCTATGACATGGGATCACCGACTTTACTTCCCTTCCGAAGGAAGGCATACTGAGGGATTTTAACGCTCTTAAAAATCTGACGACTGCGGCTGGGTTTGAACCCGCGACCTTGGGCATAGAAGCTCAGCATGCTACCAATAAAAATAGTCCGACCCTTAAAAAATAACAATAACAACTAATAATAATACTCCGCCCCTTAAAATAACAAATAATAATAATAATAAATCTTGTCTAGCTCAGTGGTGCAGTTGGTGTACCGTTGGCATACAAACCTCAATATAGAAGCAGCGGTGAAGCTGCTTGTCTCGAACCAACTTACTTCGCGTAATCGAGCAATCCGTTTAAATGTGTCCAAGTGCATTTAGCGGTATGTTGACAAATTAACTGGAACTAACTCTACTGCGGTTAGCAGGTGTTCCAGACCTCTATACATGGATCCTCTTGATGTGGAGCACCACTGCTCGGGTGGCACGAGCTCAACGTAGAGTGGCGCTGACGTGTTATAAATCACGTGTACCTCTAAAACAACGACTTCATTTCTTACACTTGTTAGAAGCCTACTTACAGGGAAACGTGGTGTCCGTGAACCCGATAGTGCTGAATCTTTGCATGCATGTTACAATCAGACAACTAGGAAGATATCTGTGGCCGTGGGGTCGTCCCGAGCACAGAAGGAAATTGAACGTCTTTGATTACGCGTGCAAAACGCAGAATAATCTTCAGGAATGGCAATCTTATTCAGTTCGTATACTTGGTATAAATTGATGTAACTAAATTGCAACATATCACTTGGGCGAGAAATCCTTCATGTGTAAAACCACCGCTTTACTGTTGTGCGGGCTGTATGTGACACAATTCTGACAGGGATATCGTTTGTTTATATAGAAGCACTTCATAAACAAATAAATATATCTCTGTTGAGGTTTCAAGAAATGCAAGATTTTTTCCTGTAGTATTGAGACGATTTGGAAGATTTTGGCACAAACCGTACCTTCTAACTCCCTCTTGATTAAGAGCTTGAGTATTGTGAAACATACAGCTTAGCGGGGGAAAACCATACTCAGCGCCGGGATTCAAACGACCCTTGTATGAAAAGTCCTATTTTCATATATACTACCCTAATACAAGGGGCTAATAACTGGGTTATATGTATTGATTTATTTATTTATTTATTTAACTTACATCCGTACAAGGGTATATACCGCCAATTACAATGGTTGGTAGAACGTAATCTCTCTAAATACATATATACAAAAATGAAAGTGTGCCTGTTTTTTCTGAATTTCCACGGAAACGTGCGTCGTTAACGCGTTTCAGACTGTTTAATGACCGTTGCGCTCAAATGCAAAATTTGTGTCAGTCTGCATGTCTGTTTGTCTGTGTTCAACTTTGTACGCTTTTAACTCGAGAACGGATGGGTGGATCGACGTAAAATTTGGTACAGATACCCATCGGAGGCACGACACTAACCATTGATGTAACTCTTCTCCATACCTCTCAAAAAGAGGAGCTACCCTCTTAAAATACATGCTGAAATTGGTGTGAAAGGACGAGACAAGGCTCATTATCAGACCCTCAATGTGAGAAATAAAACTCGGGGGCTTGAAATTCCACCAGTTCCCTCCATTCCGTACATTTAGGCCCTTTTGGCACATAAACTTAGGATTGAATTTGTAGTAGAAGGGGTTATATTTGTAGTCTCATTTTAAAGCTCGCAAAGCAAAAATAAAACTCAGGCCGTAAACTTTGGTTCAGTTTGGCTGAACGGTGCATATTTGTATAAATAACAGGCAAAGGGACCTGAAAACCACCTTTTCCTCCTTTTTTTACCTCTACTCACTACCACTGTTTTACTCTTCTCCACATTTATCTTCAATCCCCATTGCTACGTCTAACTGTTCTTGTATCTCCATCTCATCCTCGCCCCAGATCACAACATCGTCTGCAAACAACATTACACTCATATTTGCCCTTCCATAAACAAATAAATAAATCCACCGGGCGAAGCCGGGTACTACTGCTAGTTATATATATATATGAAATGAAAATCCACAGCCTGCTTCCAGTCACCGACCGGGTCAGGAATGGAATGAATGAAGCCCCCATCTAGCGGCGAGGATATTAACTGTGCCGGCTGCCGAGGCCTGACGCACTCCTCTGGGGCAATGATTAAATGAATGACAGATGAAATGAAATGATAGTGGAGAGTGTTGCTGGAATGAAATTGTGACAGGGAAAACCGGAGTACCCGGAGAAAAACCTGTCTGCCTCCGTTTTGTCCAGCACAGATCTCACATGGAGTGACCGGGATTTGAACCACGGACCCAGCGGTGAGAGGCCGGCGTGCTGCCGCCTGAGCCACGGAGGCTGTTAGTTATATATATATATATATATATCTAAAAGTTATTGTTGGAAAAAGAATCTATTTATTCTAATTTTAAAAAAGGAAAACTTGTTACACTCTATTTAACACTAAATTCGGTTGGTTGGCTGCGGTCATGTAGCCCCGTGTACTTTGGGTGTGTGTAGAATTTTTCTGATAAACGGTGTTAATTGTGATGACTGTATTAGTGTGTGTTTCTGTTTCCTAGCTTCACACAGGTGTAATTAGTGGAAGGTTCTTTAACATACCATAAATCTATGACATGGGACCGCCGGCTTTACTTCTCCTCCGAAGGAAGGCATACTGAGGGATTTTAAAGCTTTTATTAACCAGTTGCATTGTACCGACAGTAGTGGCTATGCTGGCTAAAGCGAAGCATTAGGTCATGGGGCCAAGCTCTCTGCTGACTCGGTAGACGCGTGGGTTCGAGCCCCACCGTCGGCCGTCCTTGAAATGGTTTTCCGTGGTTTCCCCATTTTCAAGAGCAGGCAAATGCTGGGACGGTACCTTCTGACAGGCCACGGCCGCTTCCTTCCCCATCCTTGCCCAGTTTCATTCACCATCATTCATTTCATCTCTCATTAACTCCTCTCATGAGGTTGGCATCAGGAAGGGCATCCGGCCGTAAAAACCATCGCTACAAAGACTTCCATCGCATCTCATCCCCGACCCCGTTCGGAAACGGGAATAATAAGGGGTAGACATACAATTAACCAGTAGCATTGTCGGCTAATCTCCACTACCAGGTTCCCTTGAGAGTATAGGTAAGGTCTGCTATTAGGAAGCAGAACGCTAATACATGCAATGAAGCTCTTATCCAGAGAAAGAAAATAACTACAGTAAAGGATTGGCCGTAATATCCAGCAATTATACGCTCACGACCCAAGAATTCCCGCTTCAAGCTCCTGCGCAAATTTGTAAGCATGTGGGGCTCCACAGTGCAATTATGAACACAATATTAACATACTGTATGTTAGCCTTCTAAGCTAGCGTTCTTGGCTGCCACCGTAGAGGTTTCGGTTCGATTCCCGGCTCTCCGAAGAAATTTTAATCCTGGCCTGAAGGCTGGAACGGAGTATACTCAACCTCGTGCACCAAAACTGTGTTCGATTCCCACCGAAGTTGTCGGGTTTTTATGAACGTTAAAAATCCTCCAGTATGCCTTCCTTCGGAGGGGAAGTAAAGCCGGCGGTCCCATGTCATAGATTTATGGCATGTTAAAGAACCTTCCACTAATTAAACCTGTGTGAAGCTAAATTGTATAGGTTGAGAATGTAAACAACGCTCTTAGGTTCCTACGTTCGTTACCAAGAGCCGCCTGCGGTGGCGTCTGGTAGCTGAGCTCTGTACTAGTAGTCGTTGACGGTGGCGTTTGGCGGCAAAATAAGGAACTATTTGAAAAATTCAAAGGTCTGCAGCTTACTTTAATTAAAAAACAGACAACACACACTAAAACAGTCATCACAATCAACACCGGTTGTCAGACAGATTCTACATACACACAAAGTACACGGGGCTACATGACCGCGTTGTCGCAGCCCCTAAACTGAGGAAACAACCAACCAACCATTCCCACCTCAGCCATCCTGGAAGTGGGTTTCCTTCGTTTCTCCACTTCTACTCCAGGAGAATGCTGGGATGGTTCCTAACCTATGACCATAGTCGTCTCCCTCCCAATCCTATCCCCAATTTACAAATACACACACACTAATACAGCCATCACAATAACATAGGTTATCACACAGATTCTACAATAACCCAAATACTCATGGCTATATGACCACGATGTCACAGTCCCTAAAATAAGCAACAAAAACAACCGAACATATATGTTAAGTAAAACATGGAAATGTGACTACAGTAAGGATTGAAACCTAAATCTCCTGCTGGCAGGGCAGGTCCATTTCGCCACCTACATCAATGAGGCCACGCTCCAACCGTGACACTTTTTTAAGTATTTGATGGAGAAGCGCTGTTGCGGCGGCTTCTGGAATGACATGGTGCTGTCCTTGAGCATTTAGACCAGAGATTCCCAACCTGGGCGAATTTAGCACACCAGTGGGCGAAACTGACAGAATGTAAATTCGATGGGCGATTTGAAAAAATTGGTGGGCAAATAATTCAGTTTTTTTTGTATATACAATATGACCGAGAAATTTTGGCCTATAAAACAAGGAATAAAATAAAAATGCAAACAAGTAATTTAATTATATCAAATTACGTTTCCTTTTTAATCTACTTACAACTACTGTACCCATGTGAGTAATCTCTATGGAAAATATGCTTCCGCCTGCAGCTAGCATCAGGACTCGGGCGTGTACCGTTCCCCCATTGAGCAGTTGCATACTTTGGATTTGAAACTAAAAGGCATCAACTCTACAATGATAAGGCACAACTCTATTCTAAGACTTTAATTCAGTAATAAAATCATGGCTTCAAACAAATAAAACAATCCCAACAAACATAAAACAAAATCAAACAAAAATTACTTCCACAATCCCCTAATATTAACATAATCTCATCATAATAAACTCATATCATAACTCAAACCTTTACCCTATATCAACTTTACAATTCACTCTAGTGCGCTGATGCACATACAACTTCAGAAACAAATTGTACTTTAATTCTTCTGTCATCCAATGTGACTTCTTTAATTTCACAAAATTACTTATTCCTTAAACCTCGTCTTAATTTGACAATTATGTGTGCCGTGTGTGTTTGATCTTTCTCTTCCCACCAAATGATTTACATGCATTAGCCTATTCAGGTGTTGCACAACAATCTACGTGCAACTCCATAATTATGTAAGCTACCCCTACACTTCCTCTATTTATATAGCTCCACTGCATGCCGTTGTGATTTCATCTTAAAACTTTAGTTAACGCTGTGTCGGACGGTACTATTAAACTACCCTTGCGCGCGTAGCCTGTGGCGTTAGTAACCAACTTCTGAAAAAGTTGTCAGTGACAGTAATAAATGCAACCTCCAACCATTCGTTAGATTGCTAAAAACATGAACCATCAGGGTGATCTATAATTACCAATGTGTTCTTAAACCACATGACTTCATTACTCACTATAACAATGTTTCTTTCAATGCAAGCAAGGTCTTAAATCTTTCCTCTCAAAACGCTAGCCTTCATGGTACGTTTAGCGACCCAGCCCCTTGGAGCTGTCTGTATACAATGGAACGGAGTAGGGGTTGTTCACAGCTGTAAACCGACCCTTGTCTCCCTGATTCCTGGACTTCATCTCCCCAAGCAGTATTACTATTTTTAAAGACAATACCGTGGTCACAGTGACACACATATCTCAATGGATTTAAACTGAATATTATGCAAATAGGTATTGGATGAGCTTTAACATTTATTCCTACCCTGAGGATATAATAATAACTGGCACCAAATAGGTCCATTTTAACAAGAAGGCACGAGATTCATAAAAACATTGGTCTAGTAGGATAACCGGTATCTTAAATAAATGCTGCGGTCAGCCCACATGCTGTCGTCATAAGATTCGCTTCACAAGAGCCGAATCACTCAATAATAAGTTCTCGGGCGATCAGATAGAATGCAGAGGTGTCCAACGTTCTCCCCTCACCTATCACAGGATTCGAACCCGGAACATTCCATATCCATCATCAGAGTTAGGGTCCAACACTAATTACACTCTGGCACAAAGCACATATCCCAGTATACCCACGGCATACGAGATTTCATACGTCGAATAGAATACCTGGTTCCATGACCTAATGTTATAATCTTCGTCCGTTAATTATTAAGAGAAATCTATCAATTACTCTATAAGCTTTTACACAAGCTGCAAATTCAATTCACTAGAAAGCTTTTCCATTTCCTTGCATAATTATATTCCCATTAATACAATATATTCTTATATTAAACTCTTCTCTCAATCCCTTAATGTAATCTTACTGTATAATCTTACTGCTTAGATCGATAAGTCTTCCAATTAGCGTAAATACTTCTTGCTTACCACATTTTTCCTGATGTATTCATTCATACCTTTTATTATTCATTATTATTATTATTATTCTTACTGACATAAATTACCAAAATCCGACACAACTTAACCATCTTAAAAATCGAACAACCGCGTTCGTTACGTTACATTTACATAACTGATTTGCCATTTTATTAATAGTGGTAACGATTAATCCACTCACTGATGTAACAACATCTCAACTCTACTAAAATCAACACAATAATGATTAAACCTGGAGGGTCTACCTCCTAATACTGATTTTTACTGGCATCTTTATAACTCTGAAATCACATTACATGCAGTGGCCTATACTTCTACATAATCATAATTTGTGGGGTACTCACATATATAGGCTCATCATGGTGGCTCCAACCACTTATATCCTTCCGGGTCGCCTGCCATATGCAGATTTAGTGCGACATTTGCATCTTGAATATACACATTTTATTATACATTTCTCTCACCAACCGCACGGCACTTTTCATTTCTATAAAGAAGCTATTGCTTCCAAAACACATGACACTTTATGACACTTATTATACCATTAATTTAAAAGATATTTCACATATGATTTACACATAACACACGTCACTTTTTACACTTTTCATTGGTTGAAATTCCCCGGCAAAATATCAGAATTGCAGGCGTCGACGGCATCTTCCGTGCTCCTACCAACTCCTGATTGAAAGTCTGGTTCATCTGCCTCCGGAATTCACCAACAGTCTATCAATAATCCTACGGTAAACTTCCTGCTTTGCGTAAATATGCTAACTTCCGTCCTAAGCGTTACTATTTGGTATTCTTAAGACATTACCAAATGCTTCGTAAAGTTTCTCTCAGCGCATTCCAGCGTAATAAGACATGTATAACCAGTCAATACATTATACACTGCGCTTAACATTGTACATAATTTTCACACAGATTATTACCTCCAATAGTTCTGCAACTTATATCACATGGTACTTCCTATGTGAACACAAACCATTGTTCGTACTGCTGACTTCACCTGCAGCACGACTTTCCTTAATAAAGCCTTCTAAAGGTTTTACTGCGCGGCTTCCCAAGTTGAAGTCCGGGCCTCCTTCCTTGACTTCGGTAATACGCATTTCACACAATAACGTTCGTTGATTACCGTACTTCTTATTATTTCATGACCATGCATGATTATCTTCTCACTTGGTGCATTACGATGTGCGGTGAATATAATGGTTAACACTAAATGTTCAAGTCTTTGTTTGAGCGTCCTTTCCTGAGCCGGACCGACATACGTTCCGCACTCGAGTCTGTTCAAAAACAACTAACTACTGTCTCCGACTGTCTGACAACGACTGACTTCTGCTAAGGGGCAACTCCCTTATATTGGTTTCACACAAAAAGTAGAGCTAAATTTCCCGCGCTATCTCAACTCCTCTCCCAGCGTGATTCTGGTCTCGAAACCATGCTCATCGGGTTCCTTTTTCTTCACTGATCCCAGAACTATCTGCGTGCTGAAGGATCGATCGGCCAATTAATTAATATTAATTGCCTTTCCCATGGCTTGGGGACGCGGTTTCAGTGGGAATCCCTGGCGACATCGTCAAACCCAGCCGCGAACATCCATCGTCCTGTGTCCCTACGCACTCCATTAAATATGCGTCAATTTCGCAGATAAAGGCTCTAAAATTAGCCTCCTGGCTAAAGATTCACCTGTGTGCAACTCTCATGTCATTGCGTTGCTCCAATTACGAGTAATCAATGATTTTCCTTGGGATCTTCTCATCCCACTCTCATGTTCCTTCTCAAACGGGGAAGAACCTGGTCATTATTCAACCCCCCGACCCCTTGCAGACGACTTAACTAGGTCAGCGAGATTGACACGGCTCCAAGAGTCTCCTCCTACTATTCTGGGCCTATTAGTAAAACGTCAAAATCTCTACTTCTGCGTTCTAAGTCCAGCATAGCCTACTCCAAGTAGTCCAATAATGCTGCATTCCGCTCCTTTTCCCTGCATTATTTTAAAAAATTATGTCATTATCAACTGAAATCACACCAGTGATTAAGTATATACTTTCCTCTAGGGGTTTTTACAATGAAACTCCCTCAACAGATCTCGGGTTCGTTCCCTGGTGGAACCTTTATTCTGAGATCACAGTCTCTGAGATCCGCGTTCGATATCAGTCAGCATGACCCGCTCGGGTTCATATTCCCCTTGCAAAACTTATAGAAGTCAATTGCAAGTGACTTTCTGTAAGTAACCAGCTGACTGCCTACCACTGTCTGTGTTTACATCTGGGGTCCTTCACCTCGTCTGGCTGCGAGTAGGTTTGTCTAGCTCCCCTTTCCACACTGCGCTCAGCTCTAAGCTGTTCATTCTCTTGACGGAGGGCTTCATTTATGGCCTCAACTTCCCTTGCCGCTTCGACCATTTCTTTGTAAAGTTCTCGCAGGCACTGGCATTCTTGTTGTTTGTCCCTTACACTGGGCAAGCTGTCGGCTTCTCGTTCCGTCTCGCCACGTGAACTTTCAGGTCTGACTGCCTGGCTGACTTCGCTATCCACGTTCAGTTGGGTGTGCGCTGCTAATACTTCTTCTTGTTCGTCAAATTCTTCTGGCGAATGGTAAATTTTTAAATTGGCTGCATTCATAACGACCTCGTTTCCTGTTTCTAAATGCCTTATTCTGTATGCATTGTTTTGTAGGTCTCTAATCACCTCGAACGGGCCTGTTCTAACTCATCCCACTTGTATAGTATCTGATTATACCATACATAATCTGTTGATAATGCCTCTGCCTCTCTGTATATTGCAGTTCCCCTTGCTAGGCGTCCCTCGAAGTAATCGATCATCATCTTCAACCACGGGTCTTCGCGTTGTAGGTTGGTAAGATTCCTCAAGTCATCCAACGTCTTCTGATCTCGATTCTCAATCTGGACAGCTAGCGCTTCCTCTTCTCTAGGGTAACGGCTTAATATATCCGGTATTACATTTTCTTTCCCTGGACAGTATTCTATTTCCACATTGAATTGCTGAATATACAGGGACCATCTTGTCAATCTCTGGCTAGACAAGTCTGTCTTTAACAGAAATGTTAAAGCTTTATGGTCTGTTCTGAGGACTATTTGAAAGCCATACACGAGTTTATGCCATGATTGCAACGCGTACAAAATTTCAAGCAACTCTATCTCTGTAATCGTGTAGTTTTTCTCATGGGCTTTCAACCTCCTACTTATATAGGCAATAAAAACTTTCTTTTCAGGCTGGTCAACATTTTCTTGGAATAGCATCGCTCCTACACCAATGAGTGATGCATCCGTCTGTATGATGAACTTCTGGGTATAATCCGGGTATCCCAGCTTCACATATTCCAAAAGCATTTGCTTTGACCTCACGAATGCTTCCTGACATTGCTCCGTCCAATTCCATCTGCCGCCTTTCTTCAATAGGTCCTGCAGGGGTGCTACTGTCGTAGTATAGTTTGGGCAGTGGTTCGAAAAGAATCCAATTACTCCCAAATACTGTCGGACGTGCTTAACTTTCGTGGGTCGAGGGAAATTTCGAATTACCTCCAATTTATCTGGATTAGGCTTAACTCCATTTGCATCAATAACATGCCCTAGGAATTTAACTTCCCTCTGACAGAAGTGCGATTTCTTGATATTAACCTTAAAGTTAGCTTCTCGAAGGTCATCTAGCAACTTCTTCAGGTCTCTCATGTGCTCCTCCAGAGATTCTGATGTGAGTAGAATGGCGTCTACGTATCTGATGGTACTCTCTTTCACATCATCGGATAGATTGCGATCTAACGCTCTTATCAGTGCTGAACCAGCTGTTTTCAAACCAAAAGGTAGCCTTAAAAACGTGTACGTGTGTTGATCAAACATGAATCCTGTCAACAGACTAGTTTTCTTCTCTAATTCAAGATGGTGGAAACTGGAAGTGATGTCCAAGTTTGTGAATACGGTCTTCCCTTTGAACTTCCTGAGGATCTCTTTAATAGGTGGCACTTGGTCAAACTCCGGAATAACCTTCATATTTAAATGTCTCAGGTCCAGACATACTCTGACAGTCCCGTCTGTCTTAGGTACGATTACCAATGGACTTACATAAGGCGTAGGTGTTTTCTCAATAACACCGGCCTCCAACATCTCCTGAATTGCCTCTTTCACTTTGGCATAATGCTTTTCGGCTATAGGGTAGGGTTTCTGCCTAAATGGTGTCCAATCAATGACTTGAAAAGCATAAGTGAAGTTCTTTATACGACCAGGTCTCGAATCAAAGACTTCCTTCTGTTCCAGTAATAATTTCCTTAAATTTTCCTTCTCTTTTAGCCCAATTTTTGCTTCTTCTAGTTTTTCCGAAATATATTCTTCCAGTTCGGGTTCCAGATCTTTCTCCATGTCTGTGGCTAGTGTTTTCAGTTCTTCTTCTAACTGCTCCATAGCTAACACTTCTTCCTCAGCCACGTCTCTGTATGTATGCCATACTTGTTCATCTGACCCTGGTTCGTTCTGATTGAGTGCGACCTCCAAGCCTTCGGCTTCCTCATTCACATGGAACATAACCCTGTCCTGTGCTAGGTCTATTATCACTCTGTATTCCCTTATAAATTCTGCCCCAATAAGTAGGTTATAAGGCAGTTTGTTTACTAATAGAAAACTCTGTGAGAAACTAGAGCCTCCTATCTGTAAATCTAGGAATACCTGATATTTACATATCATCGTTCTGTCTGGAATTACCCCTTTTATTTTCACACTAGAGATCGGTATTTTCAAAACATTCTCTCTCTGGGCTATTTCATTATATAATGCTTGTGTCATAAGACACACTGCTGAACCCGTGTCTAACAGACTTCTTATTTTCAACCCTGCCACTCTTACTATTATAATAGGCAATTCTCTCTTGACCATGACCTGTGATCCTCCTGTATCCTCGATTAGCTCTTCTGGTTTGGCTATCCAATTGATGATGTTAACTGACTTCCATCCATCAGTCTCGAACTCTTCTAATTTTGGAGTTTTTTTTCTATAGCGCCAGTCCCCTTAGAATTTCTTCTCTCTTGTTCGCTGCGCTGTACCTCCAGACTCTTAACTCCATCTCCATATCTGTCTGGCGATGTCCTGTTCTGCATAACCTCTTGCCAGCGGACTTGTTGCTTCTGGGGCTCATCTCCCCTTTCCTCGAGGTATCGCAATGAAGCGTGATATCGTTCCTCTACCGCGTCATCGAAGTTACTTCTTCTTTCCTGGAGTCTCCAATTTCTATTGTTGCCTTCTTGGCCATTGTTACCTCCATTGTTTTGGTACGGTCTACCCCTGGTATTCTGCTTATTCCACGAATTTCGGCCTCTTCCTCCTCTACTAGCATTCCCTTTGTACTTCGGCTGCCATCTTCTGGGTTCCTGTTCCCATTGACGTCCGTTGGAATCTAATGTTTCAGTGCTCGTAGCTTTGTTGTTCCTTGGAGCTTGATGTTGGTCAGTCTGCGTGTTGGTCACGTGTACCTGTTCCACGGTTCGATTCTGACGCATCGTATTGGCTGTTGTGAGGTCCAGTTGTCTAAGAACTGTCTCCATTTCCATAGCAGTTTTCGCATTTGCCGAGATTAGCAGTCTTTGGATCTCGTATGGAAGCTGCTTGACGATAGCAATACATAGCTCCAGCTCGCAAGGTTTTTGATCAAGTTCTTTGAACCTACACATATGAGATATGAAAAACTCTGCGTACTTCGTTGGGTTGTTGGTGCTGTATCTTTTTGAATACAAATCCAATCTCAAATTTTGCTGTGTGGCTGGATCCCAGTACCGTTTCAAAAATGCCTCCCGAAACTCCTCAACAGTATCGAAAGTATACCGGAAACTGCGAAACCATAATGCACATTCTCCCTCTGTTAGTTTCTCAATGGCTCGTAGCCTGCGCACTTGCGGTATCCGCGCGTCATTCAAATATTCAGACACTTCCTTCAACCAATATTTTGGTGTCATATTACAGTGGCTACCTGAGAATTTCCTTGGTTTCTCTTCGCTTGCCCTGATTACGTTTATCACCTGGGTGTGCATAGCATTTTCATGTGGCGTTGATGCTGCAACTGGTGCACCTGGCGTCATATAAGTACTTTCGCCTGGGCCTGTAGCATTCCTGATTATAGGTTGGGTTTCTAGGTCTGCCCACCTTGTTTTCCTCATATCTTCCATGCTGCCTTCACTTGACATAGGATCTTTCATAAGGGTGTCCTCCTGTGCGATTATCCTAGTCTCCATTTGATTGTGGCGCATCTCCGCTCTTTCCAGTCGAGTAATTACCTCCTTCTCGATTCTGGTAAGCCTATCTCGATTTTCCTCGGCCACTTGAAATATTTTCTTCTCGTCTTCTTTCAGGCTTTGTTTGATATGGGAGATTTCATCCTCTACATCTTCCTTAATTTGAGCAAGGGTCTTGTCGCTTGCCTCTGTCTTCTGGCCTTCTCTCACTTCGAGTTCTTCTCTCAATCCTTTGATTTCCTCTCGAATGTGTCCATTAACCTTTGACATTTCATTCTGGACCTTAATGATCTCACCTCTATTCTCCTCTTGCCTTTTGTTAACTACAACAAAGTCACTTTGAACTTGGTCCAGTTCTTGATGAACTTTGCTCATCTGACCTTTCACGTTGCTTACCAGCTCTTTACTTTCATTAGCGATAGCCTTAATCTCGCTTATTTTCTGACATTGATCTAATATGTTCTGATCCTGTTTCTTGAGATCACCGTTAATTGCTCTGGCATAGCTTTTCAATTTCTGGTCCCATTTAGAGTCGTTCTCTTCTAACCTCTGATCTACCGTTCTCGTAAATTCTGAAAACTGTTTCGCTTGGCGTTCGAGATTCGCCTCATTTTGGATTTGAATATCCTTAATGTCATTAGACAACGCATCTAACCTACTGTTGGTTTCATCCTGCGCATGTTTACACGCTTGTAAATTACTTTCGAGCTTGGCTTCTATAGCCTCGAACCGTTTATCTGTTTTAACCTGCATTTCTGATATAATGCTTACAACAGTTTCTGTTACTTCGGTCTTAATCGTTTCCTGCATTTGACCTAGCTTATCATTCAATTCAACATTATTTGCATCCAATCGGTTGTTTATTTCAACCTGATTGGCATTCATCGCAATCTGATTAGCATTAATTGCCTCCTGATTGGCATCTAAACGGTTATTCAATTCACTCTGATTTTCATTTAACCGAGTGTTTATTCCATCCTGGAAAGCCTTAGCTTCCATCCTATTCTGTATATTAACAGCATCAAAATGCTGTTTCAACCCTGCAATCACCTGCAGGATCTCCTCTGTACCAGACATTCTCACAATAATACACATTGAGATGCAGGCAGGCTTCCTGGAAACATGTGTGGATACGTTTTGAAGAGAGACACCAAACACTGTACACATATTGTAAGATCGTACAAAACCTGTTAATTTTATGACAAATTGTGGATTTGGTATGTAGCGCTCGTACCCTTGGGCCATTCTCTTCTCAATAGAGAGATTCCGCGTTACATCAAAAGCCTACTGAACTCAAAAATCACTCAAACACAGTTTGAGGCAAAAAAAATAATTACTATGGTTTTCCCCATGAAATACCATAAAAATCTATGGGGTTTCCCTAACTCCCATAAGCTCCACAAACCTGGGCGCCATGATAAATGAAATACCGTTCATGCTTTGCCCACACACGGGCGACATGATAAATAAAATAAACACCTGCGCCTATGGTGACCTGTATTTTAACTGGCCCCACATAACGGCGCCATGATGAATAAAATAAGCATGTACGTGTGTACGAGTGTCTAACAAAATTTATATTGTTTGTATCGGAGCTTAGCTATGGTTAGGCGCGGTCATCCCCTAATTCACGTTAATTGTTACTTTAATAGAGTTGTGTGCACTAAATCTAGACCGACTTTAGTTGTACCTATAGCCCAAATCACTGTACAGGCCATCAATTTCCATGTACCCATGTGAGTAATCTCTATGAAAAATATGCTTCCGCCTCCAGCTAGCATCAGGACTCGGGCGTGTACCGTTCCCCCATTGAGCAGTTGCATACTTTGGATTTGACACTAAAAGGCATCAACTCTACAATGATAAGGCACAACTCTATTCTAAGACTTTAATTCAGTAATAAAATCATGGCTTCAAACAAATAAAACAATCCCAACAAACATAAAACAAAATCAAACAAAAATTACTTCCACAATCCCCTAATATTTACATAATCTCATCATAATAAACTCATATCATAACTCAAACCTTTACCCTTATATCAACTTTACAATTCACTCTAGAGCGCTGATGCACATACAACTTCAGAAAAAAATTGTACTTTAATTCTTCTGTCATACAATGTGACTTCTTTAATTTCACAAAATTACTTATTCCTTAAACCTCGTCTTAATTTGACAATTATGTGTGCCGTGTGTGTTTGATCTTTCTCTTCCCACCAAATGCTTTACATGCATTAGCCTATTCAGGTGTTGCACAACAATCTACGTGCAACTCCATAATTATGTAAGCTACCCCTACACTTCCTCTATTTATATAGCTCCACTGCATGCCGTTGTGATTTCATCTTAAAACTTTAGTTAACGCTGTGTCGGACGGTACTATTAAACTACCCTTGCGCGCGTAGCCTGTGGCGTTAGTAACCAACTTCTGAAAAAGTTGTCAGTGACAGTAATAAATGCAACCTCCAACCATTCGTTAGATTGCTAAAATCATGAACCATCAGGGTGATCTATAATTACCAATGTGTTCTTAAACCACATGACTTCATTACTCACTATAACAATGTTTCTTTCAATGCAAGCAAGGTCTTAAATCTTTCCTCTCAAAACGCTAGCCTTCATGGTACGTTTAGCGACCCAGCCCCTTGGAGCTGTCTGTATACAATGGAACGGAGTAGGGGTTGTTCACAGCTGTAAACCGACCCTTGTCTCCCTGATTCCTGGACTTCATCTCCCCAAGCAGTATTACTATTTTTAAAGACAATACCGTGGTCACAGTGACACACATATCTCAATGGATTTAAACTGAATATTATGCAAATAGGTATTGGATGAGCTTTAACATTTATTCCTACCCTGAGGATATAATAATAACTGGCACCAAATAGGTCCATTTTAACAAGAAGGCACGAGATTCATAAAAACATTGGTCTAGTAGGATAACCGGTATCTTAAATAAATGCTGCGGTCAGCCCACATGCTGTCGTCATAAGATTCGCTTCACAAGAGCCGAATCACTCAATAATAAGTTCTCGGGCGATCAGATAGAATGCAGAGGTGTCCAACGTTCTCCCCTCACCTATCACAGGATTCGAACCCGGAACATTCCATATCCATCATCAGAGTTAGGGTCCAACACTAATTACACTCTGGCACAAAGCACATATCCCAGTATACCCACGGCATACGAGATTTCATACGTCGAATAGAATACCTGGTTCCATGACCTAATGTTATAATCTTCGTCCGTTAATTATTAAGAGAAATCTATCAATTACTCTATAAGCTTTTACACAAGCTGCAAATTCAATTCACTAGAAAGCTTTTCCATTTCCTTGCATAATTATATTCCCATTAATACAATATATTCTTATATTAAACTCTTCTCTCAATCCCTTAATGTAATCTTACTGTATAATCTTACTGCTTAGATCGATAAGTCTTCCAATTAGCGTAAATATTTCTTGCTTACCACATTTTTCCTGATGTATTCATTCATACCTTTTATTATTCATTATTATTATTATTATTATTACTGACATAAATTACCAAAATCCGACACAACTTAACCATCTTAAAAATCGAACAACCGCGTTCGTTACGTTACATTTACATAACTGATTTGCCATTTTATTAATAGTGGTAACGATTAATCCACATACTGATGTAACAACATCTCAACTCTACTAAAATCAACACAATAATGATTAAACCTGGAGGGTCTACCTCCTAATACTGATTTTTACTGGCATCTTTATAACTCTGAAATCACATTACATGCAGTGGCCTATACTTCTACATAATCATAATTTGTGGGGTACTCACATATATAGGCTCATCATGGTGGCTCCAACCACTTATATCCTTCCGGGTCGCCTGCCATATGCAGATTTAGTGCGACATTTGCATCTTGAATATACACATTTTATTATACATTTCTCTCACCAACCGCACGGCACTTTTCATTTCTATAAAGAAGCTATTGCTTCCAAAACACATGACACTTTATGACACTTATTATACCATTAATTTAAAAGATATTTCACATATGATTTACACATAACACACGTCACTTTTTACACTTTTCATTGGTTGAAATTCCCCGGCAAAATATCAGAATTGCAGGCGTCGACGGCATCTTCCGTGCTCCTACCAACTCCTGATTGAAAGTCTGGTTCATCTGCCTCCGGAATTCACCAACAGTCTATCAATAATCCTACGGTAAACTTCCTGCTTTGCATAAATATGCTAACTTCCGTCCTAAGCGTTACTATTTGGTATTCTTAAGACATTACCAAATGCTTCGTAAAGTTTCTCTCAGCGCATTCCAGCGTAATAAGACATGTATAACCAGTCAATACATTATACACTGCGCTTAACATTGTACATAATTTTCACACAGATTATTACCTCCAATGGTTCTGCAACTTATATCACACGGTACTTCCTATGTGAACACAAACCATTGTTCGTACTGCTGACTTCACCTGCAGCACGACTTTCCTTAATAAAGCCTTCTAAAGGTTTTACTGCGCGGCTTCCCAAGTTGAAGTCCGGACCTCCTTCCTTGACTTCGGTAATACGCATTTCACACAATAACGTTCGTTGATTACCGTACTTCTTATTATTTCATGACCATGCATGATTATCTTCTCACTTGGTGCATTACGATGTGCGGTGAATATAATGGTTAACACTAAATGTTCAAGTCTTTGTTTGAGCGTCCTTTCCTGAGCCGGACCGACATACGTTCCGCGCTCGAGTCTGTTCAAAAACAACTAACTACTGTCTCCGACTGTCTGACAACGACTGACTTCTGCTAAGGGGCAACTCCCTTATATTGGTTTCACACAAAAAGTAGAGCTAAATTTCCCGCGCTATCTCAACTCCTCTCCCAGCGTGATTCTGGTCTCGAAACCATGCTCATCGGGTTCCTTTTTCTTCACTGATCCGAGAACTATCTGCGTGCTGAAGGATCGATCAGCCAATTAATTAATATTAATTGCCTTTCCCATGGCTTGGGGACGCGGTTTCAGTGGGAATCCCTGGCGACATCGTCAAACCCAGCCGCGAACATCCATCGTCCTGTGTCCCTACGCACTCCATTAAATATGCGTCAATTTCGCAGATTAAAGGCTCTAAAATTAGCCTCCTGGCTAAAGATTCACCTGTGTGCAACTCTCATGTCATTGCGTTGCTCCAATTACGAGTAATCAATGATTTTCCTTGGGATCTTCTCATCCCACTCTCATGTTCCTTCTCAAACGGGGAAGAACCTGGTCATTATTCAACCCCCCGACCCCTTGCAGACGACTTAACTAGGTCAGCGAGATTGACACGGCTCCAAGAGTCTCCTCCTACTATTCTGGGTCTATTAGTAAAACGTCAAACTCTCTACTTCTGCGTTCTAAGTCCAGCATAGCCTACTCCAAGTAGTCCAATAATGCTGCATTCCGCTCCTTTTCCCTGCATTATTTTAATAAATTATGTCATTATCAACTGAAATCACACCAGTGATTAAGTATATACTTTCCTCTAGGGGTTTTTACAATGAAACTCCCTCAACAGATCTCGGGTTCGTTCCCTGGTGGAACCTTTATTCTGAGATCACAGTCTCTGAGATCCACGTTCGATATCAGTCAGCATGACCCCCTCGGGTTCACTACAGTAGTTTATCAAATTACATTAATTAGGCATAGCTATTCATGTTGTTCAATTAATTAGATATAAAATGCATGTAGTTTTAATTTTAATTTTTTATTTTTAGCCTACTTTTCACATTTTGCAAAAATGAGGAAAAAGTAGACATATGAGATCGGGCAAATGTGTGTCTGTCTGTCCTTCTGTCTGTCTGTCTGTGTGCCCCCCCCCCCCCTATCAATTCCTAAATGGCTGCAGCAATCGAAACAAAATTTGGTAGGAGTAAAGATCTATACCTGAATATCTCACGCCCATATTTGAAAATGATGTCAGTGCTACCAACTGCTGAAAAATCGCAATTGAAATTTGAGCTCCATGTTGGATATCTTGGAAGGTATGAATGGGAGCTATTTCAAAATTGGCAGACATATAGATAATAATATTGCAGTTTAATTTCCAGGAGGCCATATATGGCAGTGTTGCCAAAATGATTATAAGCCTGCTGATAGGTCCAAATTTTAAATGCATATAACTTCTACACTATCAATTCGATTTCAACCAAATTTCGTATGTGCTATGTGTACATAAACAGATATAACTGAGCGTATTCTTAAGAGCCACCAGGGCTCCCAACTGTTAATAAATGCTCTCATTTTGTTTTATCCAAATACCCATATATCAGAAAGTATGCAAGCCGACAGCTTTAAACTATGCACACGTATAGCACCTGACATTCTATATTAATTTGGAGTAACTTATATACGTCAGTGCTACCAACATGATTCTAAGCCTGCTGAGAGGTCCAACTTTAAATACATGTAACTTCTATACTATCATTTGGATCCCAACCAAATTTCGTGTGTGCTATGTGTACCATAACAGATATGACTATGCCGATTCTTAAGAGTAACCAGGGCTGCCAACTGTTAATAAATACTGTCTATTTTTGTTACCCTTATATCAATATATTAGATAGTATGCAAGCCAACAGCTCTAAACTTTGCACACGTATAGTACCTGGCATTTTAGATTAATTTGGAGTAACTAATATAGGCCTACGCCAGTGCTACCAACATGATTATATGCCTGCTGATGGGCCATATTTTAAAATGCATGTAACTTCTATACTAAATAATGGATTTCATTCAAAATTGACACAACAGTAGATCATATTATTTCAGATTATTTCTGACCAATACATGTATGTCATTGTTGCCAACATGATTTTACGCGCGCTGTTAGATCCAATGTTTAACTGCATGTAACGTCTATGCTATCCATTGCACTTCAATCAAATTTTGTATTCTGTACCTTGAGAGATGGAACTAAGAATATATTCAGTCACCAGGGCTGCCAACTGTAGTTCTCTATTAGGCCACATTATGCCAGATATACAGTATTTCAAACTAATTAGAAATTTCGATATTACCTACTTAATTTCGTCATTATTCTAGATAGATCCATATAGATTAATCATTGGCATGAATCTTAAAGTTTAAGAAAAGTAGTCTCTTTAGTTCGTCACGGAACTTCATGTGTTTCATTTCATTGTAATTCCTTTTTTTTTTTTTTTTTTGCAAATGTTTAATGTACATAATTAGGCTATATCTAAATAAACATGATGTACCTATTAAGAGAAAAATGTCCGTAAAAATCCTCATTTCTCAACTTATATGTAGGTATTTGAATGTATGTGTCAGGTAATTTTAAGATTTATGCTTTTTTTGAAATGAGGTGGGCGAAAAGGATTATAAATCTCGAAAGTGGGCGATGGTCAGAAGAAGTTTGGGAAACCCTGATTTAGACGATACACTCACGAACCCTCTGTGCACTAAAGTGTGAACCCAACTTTGGATTTAGGCCATAGCTCCACTTGGAGTCTGAAAATGAACACGAATCTCCTGCTATCTGACCAGGCACGTAATTGGCTGAAGGCACACTCCAGTGATGTACTGAATAGCTGGCGTTCGAATTCCGATAATTGACAGTGGCCATCCTGAGTGTATATTTTCCTCGAGATTTTTCCACTGTCGCTCTTGGCAAATGCCTGGATGGTATCTTACAAGTCTCGTGGCTTCTACCATTAATGGCCACTCGCACTTGCACGGGCACAGGAGATTCAAGTCTTAACTCAATAGACCGTTCAACTACTGTATATCAAGAGATACCGGTGCTATTCTGAGTGTGGCTCTTATCCGCACTTTCTCCAGCCAAATCCTGGGATAGTGCCTTATTTCAAATTCCAGGGCAGTTGCCCCATTCCTGTCCCTAATGCAGTTACACACACTACTACAGTCATTACAGAAACATAGGTTGCCAGACAAGTTCGACACACACCCAACGAAGGATTTAGGATTTCTTTTTCTCACTTGAATGACAATGTGGCTACTCAGCTGAAGAAATCTTTTATTGTTGAAATTAGTCTCGAGGTGCCTTTATTATTATTACCAACATCATTAGATGACATTTGATTGTGTACCATTGGCCAGGAGATATCGAGAGATTGTCTGGCCGCTGAGTGCTGACGTTCAGTTCAGCATTGGAGAATCTAGTCCTAGTACCTATGCAGAGGCACCGCGAGCAGGAATCAGCTTCACTACTTTGTGCCCAACACCCACCAGCAGGTTTTGATCTGGCACCAGGGCCGTATTTCTAAATAGGCTAAGTAGGCTGCAGCCTAGAGCGGCAAAGTTTCAGGGCCGGGAGTTTGGCAATTCATTCGAAAGCTAAAATGATTTTTTTCAGACGTTAATAATATTTACCGTACAAATTTAAGAATAGAAGTTACTTAAAAATATGTTTTAGTCCTCATACAGTTCTTCCTGCCTTAGAAGAGTTAAAAACCATCTGCGAACTAGTATTTCTGAAATACGGTTAAACTCACGTTCATTACTTTGTATTGAGGCAAATACAACAAAAACACATTCATATGAGGACATTATTAACGAGTTTGCCATTAAGAAATCTCGTAAGAAAGCTATGTAAATTTGAACATCAAGATTACGTGAGGTGAGTTGTTTTAGAGAAGTTTGTATATTTTTCAACAAATAAACCAGTAATTAACTACATTTTGTGTAATTTCATTTCACCATATACGACAACTTTATTCAAATTGAACACAGTTCTTCAATTACGCAAAAGATAGTACTTAGCATTAAAATATAAAAATATGTGTAAAATAGTGATCAATGATCTCCAAGAACAAATTAATTAAGTTCGAAACCCATTTCATTTTTTAACGAATCTTAAAAGAATTAGCCTAAGAAAAAAAAACAAGTAGATAACTAATTTCATTATAACATTATTTTATTATGTAAGCCATTAAATTTGTAGTTTTATCTAAACTAAATGAACTTTATGTTTAAAAAAGATGAAAATGCCCATGCACTCTATTCTTTTGTTGTGTAAAATAAATGTATTAAGCAATATTATGAACTATTGAGGGGGCGGCAAATGGACTTTAGCCTATAGGCGGCATATTCTTAACTCCGGCCCTGCCTACCACGTAAAACGTGAGTTGCCGTTAACAGGGTACGCACCAATCATGGGCTGTGTGTTCGTTGCTGCATAAGTGGGGCATAAAATCGACGCCCAACTGTGACTGTGGTGCGCTAAGACGGACCATCCGTCACATGGTTACAAAGTGTAGTAACAGGGCGTACTTGGGATTGCTGAAAGACTTTGTCCAAGCCTCTATAAAGGCTATAGATACAGCTCTGCGCGGATAAACAAAACATTATCCGCATCCGCCCCGCATCGGCACGACTGTTATCTACATCCGTCACGCATCCGTACGACTGTTATCCACATCCGCCCCGCATCCGCACGACTGTTATCCACATCCGCTCCGCATCCGCACGACTGTTATCCACACCCGTCCCGCATCCGCACGACTGTTATCCACATCCGCCCCGCATCCGCACGACTGTTATCCACATCCGCCCCGCATCCGCACGACTGTTATCCACATCCGCCCCGCATCCGCACGACTGTTATCCACATCCGCCCCGCATCCGCACGACTGTTATCCACATCCGCCCCGCATCCGGACGATTGTTATCCACATCCGTCCCGCATCCGCACGACTGTTATCCACATCCGTCCCGCATCCGCACGACTGTTATCCACATCCGTCCCGCATCCGCACGACTGTTATCCACATCCGTCCCGCATCCGCACGACTGTTATCCACATCCGCCGCGCATCCGGACGACTGTTATCCACATCCGCCCCGCATCCGGATGACTGTTATCCACATCCGTCCCGCATCCGCACGACTGTTATCCACATCCGTCCCGCATCCGCACGACTGTTATCCACATCCGTCCCGCATCCGCACGACTGTTATCAACATCCGTCCCGCATCCGCACGACTGTTATCCACATCCGCCCCGCATCCGCACGACTGTTATCCACATCCGCCCCGCATCCGCACGACTGTTATCCACATCCGTCCCGCATCCGCACGACTGTTATCCACATCCGCAAGTTTGTTATCTGAATCTACAGGCAATACAATGATATCCCTCCCTATATTATTCTGCTAAGGTCCCATTCCAGTTATGTACCGAAAATAAGGTCCCATTAACACCAACCTACACATATGGGGTACCTACAGGTTCAGCATAACCCAATGCGTAAGCGAACCCACTCACTTACTCTTTAAATGCCTCACTATTAAAAGAAATGAAAATCCACAGCCTGCTTCCAGTCTCCGACCGGGTCAGGAATGGAATGAATGAAGCCCCCATCTAGCGGCGAGGATAGAAACTGTGCCGGCTGCCGAGGCCTGACGCACTCCTCTGGGGCAATGATTAAATGAATGGCAGATGAAATGAAATGATAGTGGAGAGTGTTGCTGGAATGAAATTTTTGACAGGGAAAACCGGAGTACCCGGAGAAAAACCTGTCTGCCTCCGTTTTGTCCAGCACAGATCTCACATGGAGTGACCGGGATTTGAACCACGGACCCAGCGGTGAGAGGCCGGCGTGCTGCCGCCTAAGCCACGGAGGCTTCCTCACTATTAAATAATAGTACATTATGCAACGAGCCTATAATGGCTATAATTAAGACACGAGTATTTTTTATAAAACGAGCGTATGCGAGTTTTATAATTTCCATACGAGTGTCTTAATTACCATTATAGGCGAGTTGCATACGACTGTTTATGTTCGACGATAATTATAACTTTATTATATGTTTTAACATAAATATTCATAAATATCTGTTGAGAGTCAGCTACTGGAATTTTGTGATCGCAGAGCGAGCGTTGGGTGTTATACCTTCGTCTTTCAAGAGCTTTGAACGGCCGACGCATGCGCTCTGCCATATGCAGCCATATGTTTACATCAGCCGTCCCTCAGTAATATTGTCACCGCAGTCATTTGAAGACAATGCGCTGTGTAGAAATTAGTGTTAGTGATTTTAAGGTACTGTGCTATTTCTTGTCTCATATTCGCCAGTTTATTTACGCGAACTTATGGACGGTGGGTATTCCATGTCGGTAATTTATTATAGTTCGATGTTGTGTTTATGTCCGACATGTTGGATTTTGAGCGCATGCGCGAAATTATCGTTACCTAATTGGTCAATGAACGAGCTCTGATTGGCTGGAGAAACTGTATCGTAATGAAAAACGGTGTTATAATGACCATCATTATGATACAGTTTTCAAACACATAATAGTGAGGGTCGAACATAAATACCTTAAAACATGTATATTTACAATGAAATAATGAAAGAATGCATCACGGTAACCATGGTAACAGAATCTCACAGGTCCATCTATTTCTGTAAGACGCAATGCAATTACAATTATTACATTACTGTGAAGGTTTCCAGACGGTTATAAGGTTATCACGGAAAGAAATTAAGATGTAAAATTCATCAATAAATACAGTATAATGCGCTTAAGGGGTTCAAGGGGCACTCTAGAATTTTTTCACGCAATTTTCACGTGTGAGTGTGGTACGAAAGGTTTTTCATCCGACTATAAAGGGTCTCAGAAAACCACATTTAAAGGCCCTTAAATTAACAGTGTCTGTGATATTCCCAGAAAACTAACTTCACTCTGATATACCTATGAAGGAATGACAAACCCCTAAGCACTGCACCAGTAGCTGAATTGATAAAGTCAGATTATTCATACCAAGGATAAATCAGTTTTAGCATTCATGATTGAGATTTTGCTAAGTGTACTCTTTACAACTAGAATATTTGCGGGCGAAGCTGCGACGGGTAATGCTAGTTTGTAATAATTAGATAAAATACTAGCAGTAGTGCCCGGCTTCGCCCGGTGGATTTATTTGTTTTATGGATGATAATGAATACTACCACAGAAGTGGCACATGATACTTAAAATAACAGAAAAAATATTTTAAAAATACAACTTTTTGTGGTGGTGGTGGTGGTGGATGTAGTGGATGTAGTGGGGGTGATAAGTAGTACAGTATAATGGACGTAATATTCAGGTAATTTTCCCGTGATGATAAGAATTAATAGTGAAACGGCTATTTACTAACTACAGCAAAGACACATTTAATTTACGAACGAATTTAAAAAAATATATATATTAGAAAGAAGAGTAAGTGAAATAAAAGACACTGCCTAGGGCATATATCTCATTGGCTGTTAGAAATGTAGAGACCAATAGTGTCGTCTTTTGTCGCATAGCGCCGTAGGAAAATAATCAGAACACTTGGGAAAACATTGGCTATCCCGAGCTCCTGAGGTAGCAATAGTATCATTTATCGCCACATAGCGCTCAACGATAAGGTTCGGAATAAATGAAGGTAAATTTGAAAGCACCAAAGCTTATTGCAGCTGGTAACCTCAATGTACTGCACCAACACCATTGCACTTATACAGAGGCATACTATTTTCATGATGATAACTGTTTTAAGGGGCCTAAGAAATCTTTTTGCACTAATTACTACCCGTGACTACAATTTATAAGCAGCGCAAGATTTAACTATCTTCGTAATTCTGCACCAGAACACTGGTAGGGGCGACGTGATGCAGCCCGAATTGCCAGTCAACAATAGACTTATTAAAGTCAGTAAATTCCTCTTACAGTTACACCACTACGGACATGAATGGTTCTAGGGCCTTAATACGAGGGTTTCAAGTTCATTTTGTCTGTTATTCTAAATATAGGGACTGGAGAGCGTTGTCCAAAATATCAAGTGGACAGTGTTTCGAGCAGGGTTTCAAAGTGTATGTAAAATTTGGTGCAATTAGGAGGAACGGTGTAGATTTGTGAAAAAGGGCCCAAATGCAAGGAATGGAGGGGTCTGCCCGAAATTTCAAGCAGACAACGTTACTCGTCGGGTTCCAAAGGGTAGGCTAGGCCTAAGTATGCAAAGTTTGGTTCATATCCGTGAAACGGTGTAGGTTTGTGCCAAAGGACCTAAATGCAGGGAGTGGAGTGGTCTATCCGAAATTTAATGCAGACAGTGTTACTCGCAGGGTTCCAAAGGTTAAGTAAACAAATTTTGGTTCAGATCGGTGAAACGGTGTAGATTTGTGATAAAGGGCCTAAATGCCGGGAATAGACTGGTCTGTCATAAATGTCATGTAGACAGAGTTAATCGCAGGTTTCCAAAGGGTAAGTATATAAATTTTGGTTCAGATCGGTGGAACGGTGTAGATTTGTTCCAAAGTGCCTATATGCACGGAATGGAGTGGTCTGTCCGAAATTTAAATGGACAGTGTTACCCGCAGAGTTCCGAAGGGAAAGTATTCAAATTTTGGTTCATATCGGTGAAACGGTGTACGAATCACTAACCATAACTCCATCGCACGCGGATAAAGTTGTTCAGGAGCGCTTGTTCTTCCGATACTGAACAAACATCAATTCTGTGAGGTGTAGTCTAATGCTACATAGCCTAAACTATTCCTCTTGAATCTGGCTATCTTATACAAAAGGAATTTTTCGAATCCGACTGGTAGTTCCAGAGATTAGCGCGTTAAACACGCAACAAAAACAAACAAACTCTTCAGCTTTATTATATTAGTATAGATTGAAGCAACACATTTTGACATTTGAGGAGAAAGTCGTTCCCTTAGGATATGTATGCCATATGCTTTGTTTAAAATGGATGATATCCAGCCTGAATTGCAACCCTTTTCAGTACGGAGTGTTAATTATGTTTAATGACATAATTTGAATGACATTAGCTTAAATCATCATCTTACATTTGTCATGAAAATCAAACATAACAGAAAAATATGCCATTAACATCCGCGTCATAGGAATAATATTCATCAAGTTGGGATTGTATTCTAAAAACTATCCGCAAATTTACTCCAAACATTATCCGCAGCTTATCCGCTATCCACACAGACATGCAAACTATATCCACATAGTGAAAAAGTTTGCGGGTTTATCCGCGCATGGCTTTAGCTATAGAGTGGCTGGAGAATTTAGTTCTAAAATTCGAAATATATCAGGTGCCCAGTTGATTGTTTTTATTGATGTGCGTTGTTTGTAATTATCCCTCCCTATATTATTCTGCTAAGGCCCCATTCCAGTTTTGTACCGAAAATAAGGTCCCATTAACACCAACCTACACATATGGGGTATCTACAGGTTCAGCATAATCCAATGCGTAAACGAAACGCACTCGCTTACTCTTTAAATGCCTCACAATTAAATAAATACCTTAAAACATGCATATTCACAATGAACTAATGAAAGACTGCAACACGGTAACCATGGTAACAGAATCTTACAGGTCCATCTATTTCTGTAATAAGACGTAATGCAAATCCAATTATTACATTACTGTGAAAGTTTCCAGACGGTTATAAGGTTATCCCTGAACCAAATTAAGCTGTAAAATTCATCAATGCCTACAGTATAATGCACATAAGGGGGTCAAGGGGCACTCTAGAATTTTTTCAAGCAATTTTCACGTGTGGGTGTGGTCCGTAAGGTCTTTTTCACCCGACTATAAAGGGTCTCCGAAAACCACATTTAAAGGCCCTTAAATTAACAGTGTCTGTGATATTCCCAGAAAACTAACTTCGCTCTGATATACCTATGAAGGAATGACAAACCCCTAACCACTGCACCAGTAGCTGAATTGATAAAGTCTGATTATTCATACCAAGGATGAATCAGTTTTAGCATTCATGATTGAGATTTTGCTAAGTGTACTCTTTACAACTAGAATATTCGCGGACGAAGCCGCGACGGGTAATGCTAGTGTTATATATTTTGTGTACCTTGTCACAAGCTTAGTAATAATAACCATCATCATTATTACACATTATGTTTACACACCAGCCCTCAGAGATCCGTTACAGTTGATCCTCTATAAAGCCGAGTAAAACAAACGTGAAATCGCTAGTAAACAGAGATTAACACACGGACTACTAAGAATCGTGGCTTGTTTTCAGATTAAGACAAGATATCCTACGTGAAGAAATACCAGGCGAGTTGCCGTATCTTTATGAAGTGGTCGAGTGTCAGAAGCGCGATGGGTACTTGATAATGCTTGGGCAACAGAGTTGAACAGTTATCTCGATACGGTGTTTACGTGACACCCACTGCCCACTTCAGATGAGCAGATTGCCGCGCTGTGAAGGGAAAGTAGTTTGCCGCGTGGCGCCACAAGACGTTCTACTTAGGCTACAACTGCGTCACTGTGTAGACAAACATTCAAAAAACCGTTTATTTTCAATGGTCATTTCTATCTTAGTTAAAGTAAGAGTATCCATGCGAAGGCGAGGCAGAGATCGACCTGAAAAAAGTCTACATGTGATTAAAAGTCAGACATTAATAAATATATAACTGTAATAGGACGCGAAAAAAAAGTACGATTTAGAATCATTGTACGAGAGGAACTCTATACTTTCTTAACTCCAACATTCTACAGAAAAGGAATCTGTTGACATCGAATAGCCTATAGATTTAGGTATCAGGCAAACATTTTTGAAAGCCTTTGTCTGGAACGTGGTCCTCTATGGAAGTGAAACTAGGGTTGGGGCGGCTTCGGTGGCGTAGTTGCTAGCATGCTGAGCTTCTATGCCCAAGATCGCTGGTTCAAACCTGGTCGAAGACGTCGGATTTTTTAAGAGCGTTAAATATCCCTCAGTATGCCTTCCTTCGGAAGGGAAGTAAAGCCGAAGGTCCCATGCCATAGATTTATGGCATGTGAAAGAACCTTCCACAAATTACACTTGTGTGAAGCTAAATTATAGGTTAGATTTCACTAACGCTCTTAGGTACTAACCTTCGTCGCCAGGAGCCGACTACGGTGACATCTAGTAACCAAGTTCACAACTAGTTGTCGTTGACGGTGGCGTTTGGGAGCAAAAGTAGGAACTACTTAAAAATTGAATGTCTGCAGTCCTTACTTGAATTAAAAAAGACAGATAAAACACACTAATACAGCCATCACAATCAACACCGGTTATCAGACAGATTCTACACACACCCGAAGTACACGGGGCTATATGACCGCTTTGATGCATCCCCTAAACTGATGAACCAACCAACCAACCAACCAACCAAACTTGGACTGTTGGACCAGCAGAAAAGAGAAGAATTCGAAGCGTTTGAAATGTGGTGTTACAGGACAATGATGAAGAACAGATGGGTAGATAGGGTTACAAATGAAGAGTTTTTACGACGATTTGGAGAGGAGAGATGTTTCTGGTGACTTCTAATGAAGATAATAGATAGGTTGGTAGGACACATACTAAGACACCCAGAAATAGCAAAGTTAGTTATGGAAGAAAGGGTCGAGGATAAGTCGAAAAACAATAACAGTAACCACAACCATATTTCATTGAGTGTTCGTTTTGTTTTGTTTTTCATGGTCCCGTCAACTTTTTTCATATTCATATGTGAGCTTATTGTCCACTTGAAGGTGGTGGTTCTTGATATTAGCCTAAATTCATTACATGTATTAGGGCTTTTCAATCTTTGCATTGAGCAAGCAATGAAGGAAATTGGAGAAAAGATTTAATGTGGAAGTGAAGATTCAAGAAGAAATAATTTCAACTTTGAGATTTGCCGATGACATAGAGTCATCTTGGCAGACACGCCTGAGGATATGAATGAGCTTTTGAATGGTATGGACTCCGTCTTGAGGAAATAATTCATGATGAAAATTAATAAATGTAAAACAAAAATATTGGAATGCAGACGAAATAAATCAGAAACATCTATAGACATCAAATTGGCAGGTGAAAAACTAAAAGAAGTAGGAAAATAACCAGTGATGGACGAAGCAAAGAGGATATAAAACGTAGGTTAGCTCAGGGAAGGAAAGCATTTCTACAGGAAAGGAATCTGTTGACATCGAATATAGATTTAGGTATAAGGAAGTCATTTTTGAAGGCCTTTGTCTGGAGCGTGGCACTCTATGGAAGTGAAACTTGGACTATTGGTGCAGCAGAAAAGAGGAGAATTGAAGCGTTTGAAATGCGGTGTTACAGGAGAATGATGAAGATCAGATGGGTAGATAGGGTTACAAACGAAGAGGTATTAAGACTAGTGGGAGAGGAGAGATGTTTCTGGCGACTGCTAATGAAGAGAAGAGATAGGTTGATAGGACACATACTAAGACACCCAGGAATAGCAAGATTAGTTATGGAAGGAAGGGTCGAGGGCAAGAACTGTAGGGGTAGACCATGGTTAGAATATGTTTAACAGATTGCCTCAGATGTAGGGTGTGGTAGCTATGTAGAGATGAAACGATTAGCTCAGGACAGGGAGCCTAGGACAGCTGCATCAAACCAGTCAAATGACTGAAGACTCAAACAACAACATTAGGGACATGCTGGTCATCAGTCCTTTGCACTTGAGTGTGTGTTGGAATTGCCTGATAACCTGTGTTTCTGTGATGACTGTAGTAGTGAATACGCTTAGGGATTGGGGTAGGCATCCCGACAATTGCCTGGATGAATTGTACAGTAGAACTAACCCGGGGATGGGCACTATCGTCTCCATAGGCTACTTGTTACAACTCACCCATCGCAGGTTTGGTGTGTGATTTAACACGTACGGCTACGCCGTGGGGTGACTGGCAGCTCTGTGAAGTTAGGCCGTGACGGTCGAAAGTTGGGAATGCACTGTTTCCCTTTTGTAAGCACCGCCTGTTTATTAACTCCGTAGCGACCTCTGCCTAACCCCACACTGTGTCCTATGTTGTGTGTGGTAAGGCACGCTCGCTTCCATACATATGCATTAAACTTTATTACACATGCTAGGGCGTTACTCAAACCTGTACCATAATTCAACAGTTTTAACAAGCCTATATCACCCACATAATCAACACTAACTTTAATCTAACACCTTGTACAAGACCAGGATTATGACATCTCACCGTCTACTAAGTGTTGTTTCTGGTGGAATGGAGATTCCTCGTAACTTCCCTCTCAGACAAAACAGCATGGACAGGTGTTATTACAGTTTGGGAACACTTGAGTAGATAAGATATAGCAAGGTAGAAAACCATTATGTATTAACATCATCAAGAGGCCAACAAATAGAACAGCTTGCCACGGTGGGAGATTGGTTAACGTGTCGGACTACCAACCCCAAGCTTGCAGGTTCACTCCTGGCCGTGGTAAGTGATTTTTTGAAAGGCATGTCATACGTTGTTGGCATGTTAAAGAACCCATTTGAATTCAGTAGGCCGTGTTCATAATGACAAAATTAATATCGGGATTTTCCGCCAACACAAAGTTCCTCCTTTCTCTACTAGAAAGAGCTATAGTATCAAGGAGCTTAGATATCTAACCTCCTTGACATTTATAGCACTCCAAGGAACAACAAAATTTGGCATGCAAGCCGCCAATTGGGCGCAAATAACAAAGCTTGCGCCCGGCACCCGAGGCTATACGATATTATTATTATCAAAAAGAACACACACCAAATTATCATAATCTCTATATATATAAGAATGAAAGTTTGTCGTTTTTTTCTGAATTTCTGCGGAAATTTGCGTTATTTACGCGTTTCAGACTGTTTTATGATGGATGTGCGCGAAAATATTTTTTGTCTGTCTGTCTGTCTGTCTGTGGACAAGTATGTTCCCTTATAACTCGAGAACGGCTGGGTGGATCAACGTAAAATTTGGTACAGATATCCTTCAGAGGCACGACACTAATCATTGTTGTAACTCTTCTCTGTAGCTCCAATAAAAGGGGGCCTACCCCCTTAAAACACTTGCTGAAATAGGCGTAGAAGGGCTAGACAAAGCTCATTTTCAGCCCCTCAATGTGAGAAATGAAACTCGGGGACCCTAAAGGGACCCCGAAAACCAACTTTTTAGGCCCTAAAACCAACCGTTTTTGAGATATTCCCAGAAAACTAATTTCATTTAATACAATAATGAAAGAATGCAATCCGGTAACCATGGCAACAGAAACTCACAGGTCCATCTATTGCTGTAGGACGCAATACAATTCCATTTATTACATTACGGTACTGAGATAGTTTGCAAACGGTTATAAGGTTATAACGGAACAAAATTAAGCTGTCAAATTCATCAATACATAGGGTATAATGCGTTTAAGGGGGTCAAGGGGTACTCTAGAATTTTTTCAAGCGATTTGCACGTGCGGGTGTGGTACGGAAGGTCTATTATGTCCCTATCTCTATATTGTTATATTATTATTATTATTATTATTATTATTATTATTATACTACGGCCTACAACGACGAGACAAAGCTTATTTTCTGCCCCTTGGTGTAGAAACAAAACTCGGGGACCCTAAATAGCCGTAAAGGGTTCCCGAAAACTACATTTTAAGCCTCTAATACCAACAGTTTCTGATATTCCAATAAAACTAATTTCATTTAACAAACTAATGAAGGAATGCACGCCAATAGCCATGACAAAAGCATCTCAAAAGGTGACATCCAACTTTCCATCTATTTCTGCAAGAAGTAATGCCACTTCATTTATTAAATTTCTGTGAACGTTTGCAATTGGCAATAAGGTTATCACGGAACCAACTAAAACTGTAAAATTCATTAATGCGCTTGAGGTGGTCAGGGGTTACCATAGATTTTTTCACACGACTTAAACGTGCGATATGTCGTACAGAAGGTCTATTATATCTCCAAACAGCAACATGACGTGTATTGCGTTTCGTCAACGACGTTTTCAATTTTATTTTCGCGTCAGGAAGTACACGTTAGGTTAAATTTATTTTCTGAGCATATTTTAACTAATCATTTATCTTTGTCGACAAACAGGTTCCAAGCCTCTAATCATTGCAACAGTAGCTCAATTGATTACGTCTGGCTATTAATACCAAAGACCGTTCGAAGAATGGGTACATCTGCTAGTGTTGGCATAAGTTTCATTCAGAAAGAACACTGTTTGTTCAAGTCAATTTTTGCTTCTCAACCTCATTATACGCTAATCAATAGTATTGGTTTTACGTCCCTTTTAACTACTCTGGCTTTTAGAGACGCCGGGGTGCGGGAATTTTTCGTCGAAGGGGATCTTTAACGTGCCAATAAATCTACTGACACGGCACCCTCGCATTTGCGCGCCCTGAAATGCCAGCTGACTGTGCCAGGATACGAACCTGCAATCTTTCGCCCAGCTATACGTTAATTGATAACAACTGTGCATGTCCACGATACCTGGCAGTAACTTGAAGGATTCTCCACATAGAACATGCGCTGCCCAGCCATTTGGCCTCCAGATATTGAGGTGACGCGTGGTCAGCGCATCGAGTCCCCCTCGGCCGTTAATCTTAGTTTTCGTGACAGGGCTCTGCCTCACTGTCAGACAGCTACTCAATTGTCCTAACGAGGCTGAGCACACCCCGTTCCAGCCCTCACGTCAGTTCCTAAAATCCCTGACGGAGCCGGGAATCGAACCCGGGGCCTCCGGGTGAGAGGCAGGCGCGCTTCCCCAACACCACGGGGCCAGGCCATTTATTTCATTTATTTCAACTACAAATTCATTATATAAATTTTCTTACCCAACATTCATATTAGAACATAGTTTTTCAACAATCTTCCATTTTTTTACTGACAAGAAGGCCTCAACGTAGGTTGACACATGTATCATCATTAATACTTAAATTAGATATGTTTCAAAGAGTATTGAATGGGGTATTCTTTAACATCTTATAACACTTGAGCAACTTTACAGGAACGAAGAAAGACTAATAGTTAATACAATCGAACTTCGATATATCGAATCGTTAGGGGAAATTTGAATAATAGAGATATTGTCTTTGCTGCTCTTCAGTCGGTCAACACGATTGTGTCCAATGAATTGGGCGGGGTACAAAAGTAATATGATGATGATGATAATTGTTGTTTTAAGGGGCCTAACATCTAAGTTATCGGCTCCTAATGGTTTGGGTGATCGTGAAGATGATAATGAAATGTAAGCTATAACTAAAACTAACTATAAACTTATATACTAGAAGAAGAAATGAAAAGAAAAGGAGAATAAGGCAAATTAAGGTTGGTTCCTTAGTTTAGGGGCTGCGACAACGCGGTCATGTAGCCCCGTGTACTTTGGGTGAGTGTAGAATCTGTCTGATAACCGGTGTTAATTGTGATGACTGTATTAGTGTGTGTATCTGTTTTTTTAATTCAAGTAGGGACTGCAACTTTGAATTTTCAAATAGTTCCTACTTTTGCCGCCAAACGCCACCGTCAACGACTACTAGGCCTAGTTCAGAACTAGCTACTAGACGCCACCGCAGTCGGCTCTTGGCAACGAACGTAGCAACCAAAGAGCGTTGTTTACATTCTTAACCTATCCAATTTAGTTTCACGCAGGTGTAATTAGTGGAAAGATCTTTAACATGCCATAAATCTATGACATGGGACCGCCGGCTTTACTTCCCCTCCGAAGGAAGGCATACTGAGGGATTTTTAACGATCTTAAAAAATCCGACGGCTTCGGCCGGGTTTGAACCCGCTATCTTGGGCATAGAAGCTCAGCATGCTACCGACTACGCCACCGAAGCCGCTGGCAAATTAAGGACAGGAGGAAAAGAAATGCCCTCAACCCTCGAAGAATGCGGATTGTGGGACTTGGAAGGAAGGAGAGCCATGAAAGGCAAATAGGAATGTGAAAGAGGAGAGGGTCCACCCCACAGGTAATGGATAAAAGGGGGAAAACCAGACCCAGCTCAGGAATCCCTCGGGATCGCCAATTCCCAAACTCACCAGCCGTGAGCCCCTGAGGGTATAGCAATATCTAGGGTGCACCAGACGTGGTGGGACTACATACACCCTGCCTCCTTGAGGGTCTTAAGCAGAAGGCAGGAGATAACAGGAAAAGAAAAAGAAGGCTGACCCCTCGCAGAAGGAGGGTATCAGAAAAGATGAGACAAGGGTCAATTAAGGTGGGAAAGGAAGAGACTCCCTAGGCCTCGGATACCCTAATACCTTCGGGGTCGGAAGAGAACAAGAGTTGACCACGTGAGGTTGACAGGAAAGAAGACGGAGAGGAGCCCGCCACAAGTAAGTGGAAGCAATGCCCGACTCAGCTGGGAACCCGTGGTCACTAACCCACACATAATTAATAGTAGCCTTCATTATGCAACGAGCCTATAATGGCAATAATTAAGGCCATTATATTACAATTATAGGCGAGCTGCATAAGACTATTTATGTTCGACGATAATTATAACTATTTTCTGTTCGAACATAAATATTCATCAATATCTGTCGAGATTTCGCCAGTTTTATGTACTGAACAGATCTCATGGGACGCATAGAATACCTTGTATTTGACCATGGCCTCCTCAAATACCCCTACTATGACACTAGCCACGCAGTGAAATTTAAAATAGGAGGCCGTGGAAGTCAGCGCAGATGCGATGCTATCCTTACCTAATTGGTTACACAACTGTTTCTGGAGCTCTGATTGGTGGGAGAAACTGTTTCATAATGAAAAATAGTGTTATAATGACCCTCATCATGATACATTTTTCTGACATATAATATTTACATTTCGACACCGTCGAACATTCAGTATCTCAAATGAAGATCTTTGGACCATCACCAATCAACAACCGATTAGCATCCAGATCAAGGAGAGGAAATGGCGCTGGATTGGTCACACACTAAGGAAGCCGGACGGAGCTATAGAGAGGGCGGCGCTAGACTGGAATCCGCAAGGCGCCAGGAAGCGAGTTCGACCTAAGAAGAACTGGAAGAGGACGATCGAAAATGAAATTGCAGAGGTGGACAAGAACTGGAGTCAAGTGAAGAGAATGGCCAGGAACCGTACTGCGTGGAGAAATTTCGCCAAGGCCCTATGCTCCGGAAGGAGCGGCAGGAATTAAGTGAAGTAAGTGTAAGTGATCGACGAACATAAAATATGTAAACACACTCCTGGAAAAAAAATACATTTATTAGTTAGTTATCACACTTAAATGGGCATCGCTTTGACCGACTGAAAAGTAGCAAAGACAATTTGTATAGGAAACACTGAAAAAAGCATGGCTTCAATTTTCCACATTTATAGAGATACGTAGGAAAATGTATAATTTGTGATATAGGCCTACAGGTTGCAAAATACAATTTGTTGTCTGTATAGCAAAATCATCGTTACTTCCAACTTACCGTTTCAGTGCTATGCCAGAGCAGTCAGTAGTGAAATCACTTTAACTAGGCAATAACAGGCAGCCATTCAAATCATATGTCTGCCCCTTATTATTCCCCTTTTCCAACGGAGTCGGAGATGAGATGCGATGAAATTCTATGTGGCGGATGATTATTACTAGGGGGCGGATTTCTATGACAAGTCATTTTTTCCCCTTAACATTATATCTTATAATCTTGTATTTTCAACACTTTTCCAAGCATGATAATAAAAATTAAACAGGTTTTATTGGGCATTGTATGTATGTCTACCCCTTATTATTCCCGTTTTTCAACGGGGTCGGGGATGAGATGCGATGGAAGTCTTTGTGGCGATGGTTTTTACGGCCGGATGCCCTTCCAGACGCCAACCTCATGAGAGGAGTTAATGAGAGATGAAATGAATGATGGTGAATGAAACTGGACAAGGATGTGGAAGGAAGCGGCCGTGGCCTGTCAGAAGGTACCATCCCAGCATTTGCCTGGTGTTGAAAATGGGGAAACCACGGAAAACCATTTCAAGGACGGCCGACGGTGGGGCTCGAACCCACGCGTCTACCGAGTCAGCAGAGAGCTTGGCCCCATGACCTAATGCTGCGCTTTAGCCAGCGTAGCCACTACTGTCGACATATAAATGCATATTTAGGCTTTCTTAAGTTTTATGGCATATTTTGAACAAAATATCACTATAAACGCCATATTTTGGTAATTTTCAATTAAATTTCGATTTTTAAAAATCAGAATAAGCTCTAGAAATTATTGTTCAGGATAGATTGCAATATACTACTGAAGAACCATTCTTAAGTGGTGTATGGAATGTTTCTAACAGGTAAGAGCTATTGTTTGCTAGCTGGGTCAATTCCTGGAAATCGGGCTATTGTTTACACCAGGGGTCTCCAAACTTTCCAGCCTTAGGGCCATACTGATTACTCCAGTAAGTTCCGAGGGCCAAAACCATATTATCATTGTTACCGGTGGTAAAAAGTGAAATAGTCCACTGATGAAAAAAAAGTCCGAAAAAGTACGCAACGTTGAAAAAAGGCTGCAAATCGAACTAAAGTCCGCAAAACGGCAACACTGCATATTATTAATTTTCCTGTCATTATTTGTAATTTCTAGATTAGTCGTAGAGTACGAGCCATGAGGAGTAACGTGACACGACATCTGGTGGACACAAGCGGAAATAGGTAGTACCTTCTATCGCTAACAGATGGCGCTAATAGCACGTACATAGTAATCTCGTTGGTTCGAGAGAGTTCTGGTGTCTTCCACTCACTTCTAGATGGCAGTAATTGGAATATATAAGAAGGCTAGTTGCGCAACCACAAGTCAGTTCCTATGACACTGTTGTGAAATAAAATAGTGCGTACCTCCTTAAAACGTGTTTGTGCGTGTTTAAGTTTAAGACATCTTTGTAACAGTATTTTGATTTGAATTGTTGCTTTTGTGTGTGATTTAGTAGTATGGAAAAGAAGCGAAAAATTGATAGTGAATGCAGAAAATTCAAAGATGAGTGGAACATTCAGTATTTCGTAATTGAGTCCAGTAACAAGGCGCTATGTTTGATTTGCAATGAAAGCATAGCCGTTCTCAAGGAATATAACATTAAACGTCATTATGAAACAATACATTTTCAAAATTACTCAAAATATACAGGAAGTTTGCGGACAGAAAAATTCGAAGCTATGAAGCGCGGATTGAATTCGCAGCAATCTTCATTTACAAAACTCAAAACCGAACAAGAGGCTGTAACTCGTGCCAGCTTTCGTGTGGCTCTTGAAATTGCAAAACGTGAAAAACCATTCACCGATGGAGAAATGATCAAAGAATGCATAATTGCAGCAGCCGAAGAAATGTGCCCTGAAAAGGTAAATTTATTAAAAACTGTCAGTATGTCAGCAAACACTGTGGCTCGAAGGGTAGAAAACATCGCTGAAAATATATCCTCTCAACTGTTCGACAAAACTGGAGATGTTGAGTGGTTTTCTTTGGCCTTGGATGAGTCAACGGATGTGTCAGATACTGCTCAGGTGTTGATTTATATTCGAGGAGTAGATAAAAGCTATGAAGTGCATGAATAACTTCTTGATATGTATAGTATTCATGGCACAACTACTGGTACAGATATTTTTAAAGGAGTTGAAATGGCCATTAATCAAAAGAACCTTCGATGGAAAAACTTGAAATGTATTACAACTGATGGAGGCAAAAACATGAGTGGGAAAGATAAAGGAGTGGTCGCTCTTGTGTCAAAGGCTGTAGAAAATGACGGTGTTTCAAAACCATTAGTCTTACATTGTATCATTCATCAACAGTCTTTGTGCGGAAAATGTTTGGATATGTCTGAAGTTCTGAAACCAGTCATATCAACTGTTAATTTTATGAGATCTTTTGGGCTGAATCACCGACAATTCCGACAATTTATTGAAGAGATTGGAGAAAATGACTTACCTTATCATACTGCCGTACGTTGGCTTAGTTGTGGGAAAGTCCTTCAGCGCTTTTTTGAACTTCGAGCAGTGATCGAAATTTTTTTGAATGAAAAGCATCGCCCTCTTACTGAATTACAAAACAACGCATGGCTGTGGAAGTTAGCATTCTATGTTGATTTGACAAAACATGTGAACGAACTGAATTTGAGATTGCAAGGAGAAAACCAGCATCGTCCTGATTTATACACTAATATCAAATCATTCCGGAAGAAATTGATACTGTTTCAATCACAACTACGAAGTAAATGTTTTTCACATTTTAAAACATGCGAAATATTCAGCCACACCACTGAGACTGAGTTTCCTATCGATTTTGCAATCGAAACTTTGAGTGCTTTGAAAATAAATTTTGATACTCGTTTCTCGGACTTCGATGCCTTTGCGAATCAAATTAAGATTTTTCAGGATCCTTTTGATACTGACATTGAAACCCTAGCCCCGGAACTTCAAATCGAAATGATTGAACTACAGTGCAGTGATATAATTAAGAACAAATATCAAAACTCATCTTTGTTGGAATTTTATAAGAGTCTTCCACTGACACAATTTGATAATTTGCATAAATTTGCTCGTGGGCTGTTTTCTGTTTTTGGTACTACTTATTTGTGTGAGAAGACCTTCTCCAAAATGAAGTACACAAAAAATGTTTACAGATCTAAATTAACTGATGAGCATCTCAAATCTCTTTTAATAATTGGTACAAGTAAAATTAGCCCACAACTACAAATTATTGTCAGTGGAAAATCTCAATTACATAAATCTCATTAGTATTTCATATGTCTGCATGTTATACTGAACCCTTTACCCTATGTTGGTTAAATGATTCTACTTTTTATTTCTTCAATTAATAAATATTTCAACCAGCATCATGAAAGTAGCCAGACAGCGATGAGAAAATTTCAAGCATTTGTTGGAGACAGTAGGGACATACCTGCGACAGTTTAACAAAAGGCTAAATACTTGAGCTATGAAAAGAAATAGCATAGCTATGTATCATAAGGACAGGTGTGGCTACCTCAATTTTAGAAGCGACGCGCGGTGAGACATGGTTCTGGTATGTTCATTGTGATATTCGCGCCTAGAAGAAATATGATGCAGTAACGTGAATGGCTGATGAAGAAAATAGACACTCCCAAGACGCCAAGATCTACTAGAAACCGCCAAATTACAGAAAATGGAGAACCAATGAGAGAAGAATGCCTACTTGCGCGCCAACTCCGGCTGGGGTACGCGGCGGCTAGCATTCACGCGGGAAATCGCCTAGACAAAATCTCTACGATCGATTCTAGGATTAATGGGCATATTCTTGACCTGTGCAATATTACGAGTTCAGTGATATTTATTTCATTCCTGTATCACAATTATTTCGAGAAATTTTTACATAAAATCCCCCTCCATCTAGACCCAAGGGCCAGTTCATTTATAAGTGTGTCGAAGAGCCAAGACATTTATTATTCTGTTCGTCTGAGGACGTAGACTTTATTCCGTGTGTCGAGGACACAGGACTTTGATTCTGTTCATCTGAAGAGATTGACTTTTATTCCGTGTCACAAGGACACAAGATATTCATTGTAAAGTGTTAAATTCAGTGATAGATAGTCATAGTACTATAATTATAGGGACAGTATCGTCGATAATTCGCCAACGAACAGTGACAGGGAATTTAGTACCTGAACAAGCGAATTTAGTAGTCAGACATAAAGTGTATAATAACCTAATTTTTGTATCAGCGCAAGGATGACATCGATGATTGCAGAGGAAGTTTGGAATTCTCAACACTCCGTCCAGATGGCTGATATGAGATAAAGAACCATCCAGTTGGGGAATGGCGTCTGATGTTCTTTGACGGGTGACTACAAAAAGAGATGAGTACATAATAATATTTTATTATTTGTTAAATTAACTTATGGTTTATGGGACATATTTTTGTAAATACTTTGCTTGTGTGATTAATGTAGTATATTTAGATTTGATCTGACACACTTTTGTTTGGAAGCAGCTCGCACAATTGTAGTTTTTGGAAGGTTCTTTTCTTTGTGTTGTGTTAACTAACGTATCTATGTGAACGGCCGTGTTCGCCTAGGTTACGAAATGCGGTTAAAAACGTCTCTCGGAGATATGTCGTGTTTCAGAAGTAGGACTGAATTAATATAATTATATAGTAGATTGGAGGGTAATTAAAATTTTGTTGAGATTTATTATTGATCAGATTCAGTGTGATTATTGCCTTTGGAGCAATGTAATTTGTGACGAAGAGTATTCAGCTCTATCGTAAGATTTAAATATTGTGTTAAATGTTTGCGAGCTCTAATTCAGCAGACCCGTGTGAAAGGCGTTATGTCAGTCCCAGATGTGTGTATTGTGAATATATTTTTTGTGGTATTACAAGCGGGAACTTCAGCTGAGACTGATTTCTGTCAGCTTGGTACCAGATTCATATTGTATCCTTGCGAGGACAATTATGGATATGTGATTATTGTCTGACCATATGTTGAGTTGGAGGAGATGTTAGTTGCTGTTGATTCCTTGAGATAACAGTCCAGCTGGTCGGCTATTTATATACACTGGAAGGGGGACATGACAGGTATTGAGGAAAGGGTGAGTTGTTGTCACAAGGGCTGGCTGAGTTTCGCAAGCAAGCTCATCATTAGTGGAGTGCACGTCTGGCTCCCAATTACTTGAAAATAAATATAAATGTGAGAAACTGATCAATGGTAAAATTGTTTAAATAAATGGGAGTTGCCTACGAAACACGATAACCTTCGAAGCGTTTCCTTAACATGCAATTTTGTTAATATAAAGTAATCTTAACCACTCAGGTGATTTGTTGTTGTTGGTTTATTCTATGTTTATTTTCCATGTCAGTGACCCGTGAGTCACGTGCGGCGCTGTGTTTCCTTGTTGTTGAGTATCTGGCCATTGTGGCAGCTCATTTGGTTAAGTGTGTCACCACACTAATAAGGGTCTCGGAGAGATGCCTGTAAATAGTAAAGTTGTAATATGTGTGTCAGAGTTAGATTTAAGGATTTTTATTAATGTTATGCCCATATCCATAAACGTTGATTTACGAGATGATTGTTCGTGAGCACCGTGGCTGTTAACCCGTTGTGAACGAACGATCATCCAAGTACTCATTTCTCGTAGATAGTCACCACGCGAACATAAATTCACATGCAAGATAGTGGAACTAGGATCCACATTTTATTAGAAAAGGGGAGATCTGTCTGACTCCTCAAAGTGATAAATATTCCTGTCAGGGGAAAATTCAGGGAGGATTTTGTTTATTATTGTTTGTTTTATTCTTTTATGCACAACTTAGTTATTAAATCTTGTTATTATCTTACGTTTTTGTCTCCTTACTTTCTTAATTATAGTTTTTATCCTATAACCCTTGCCTCAGAAAAGCACGTTGTTTGGCGGACGTAAACACCACATTATGAACTGAACGCGACCCCTTGATCTAAGATTCTTGCATAAAACACTGCTATTCTGAAGGGTTCATAGGTTAAAAAACTGGCGGCCAACGGTGGGGCTATTCACTGTGGTGTAACGGGGAGATTACACATGTCAATAGTGGCGTATTTGAGTAAAACTGGCATTTCGCAAGTGCAGGCAGATATGACAGTATTTAATCACCGGGAAGTGATATTTTATTAAAAGTAGTTGAGGCGAAGTGGATACCGCCAAATGTGTGAAAAATAAATTAAAATCAGGAGTTTGCAAAGTAAAATACGATTCACGTTGCTGTCTTTTAAATTAAAGTAAAATTAAGATGTGATACCGGGCGCCCAATGATAAAGTTAAAACTAGATTTGTTTAGAAAGTCAAACTCATGGAAATATTAGGAGGCTGTAGCCTAAAATGACAATTAATACTTTGTTAATTAGTCAGTGTTAATATCAGATCAGGATAACTGTTTAATGACTAAATATGTGCTTGGGGTTAAAATTAAATTGAGTAAAACTAGAACTACTCAGAGATGCAATCAACTAATGGGATTAAAGGTAAAATTAAATGAACTGAGTAGGATAAAGAAATTAAATGTGCATTGGATTTATGTGCGTGTCAAAGGGCATTGGCGTATGCCATTTCCCATATGTCTCATATAAATTGTAAAACATGGCAACGGTGGCGCAGATCCAGGAGATCATTGAAAGTGCAGCGAGGAGAACGCATGAATTGTTGGATACTAAATTAGCGGAACAAAGTGAAGCGTTGAATACTAAATTATCAGAACAGAGTCAATCTATAAACACTAGTATGTTAGAGCAAAGTGAAGCGTTGAATACAAAATTATCTGAACAAATAAACACTAGTATGTTAGAGCAAAGTGAAGCGTTGAATACTAAACTATCAGAAGAGAGTCAATCTATAAACACTAGTATGTCAGAACAAAGGGAGTCTATAAGCAAATTATCTGAGCAAAGTGAATCGCTAAAAATTAAACTGTCAGAACAAAGTGAATCGCTAAATACTAAACTGTTAGAACAAAGTGAATCATTGCGGACACAGTTAAATAACAGTAGAATTGAACAAAATGAATATCAGGCGGAACAAGCTAGGTTATTAAAGAGTGAAATTAATGACACTATAAATTCACAGTTAGAGGCGCAAAATAATAAAAACACGAACCAATTAGCTTCGTTAACCGCAGAGATGAAAGAGCACACAAACCAACAGATGATATTACTGGCCCTTGATGTAAGCAAAAATAATGAGAAACAATTAGAGCAGATTGAAAAAATGGAGAGTATTTTTGATTAAAAAAAACTTAGCATTCTCGATGAAACGGTGTTAGCTAAATTAGAGCAGATTGAAATAGCATGCACAATGAATACAAGCGAGGTCAAAATAGCTCAGGATAAGTTGGAAGGTCGATTTAAGGAGATGGAGAAAAGTGGCAGGGTCATTCAACAACAAATATCAGCAGTAGATGAGAACATATCAGGCATAATTAAAGATATGGACCGTCTCGAGATAAAATCAGCGGAACAGTGGAGAAGCCTAGAAACGGAACAAGAACAATTTAAGAGTACATTAGACGAAAGGCTAAGCCAGATAGAAAATAATCAGGATGAAAATAAGAGCCAGATTGAAGAAAAAATAAGCACGATTAAAGAACAGATCAGGAAAGATTGGAAGAAAATGAATATTGATTCTAGAGAGGAAAGATCCACCATTCTTAAAACAGTAGGCGAAAACCACACGCGTATTCAAGCTTTGGAGCAAGAGGTAAAAAATAAACTTAAAGAGCAGACAGACAGGATCATTAAAGCCGAACTCCGCTCATTAGAACAATCATCTATATTTAAAACGGGAGCATTGAAAGACAAGCAGGATGACTCACATAGTCCCCAACCCAGCATAGCAGGAAGTCAGACTCAAGCAGAGAGCCCATTAACAACAAACACGGAAGGATTTCGTAAGAACGTAGATAGGAGCTCAACACCACAGGACGGTCATCAGCCCACACAACTTATTCAAGTAATTCGCTCAAATGACTACAAGCCGCAGACATACACAGAAAATTCAGGGGTAACACCTAAGGCCTTTATCAAAGAGATTGACGACCATTTCAATGACACTGGGGTACCTGAAGCACGTAGATTGAGAATGATGGAGAGATTTTTATCAGGAAATGTTCTCACCTGGTTTTTAAGTTTCAAATACACATTTGGAACCATGTCAGACTTTAATTTAGCGTTTCTGCGCAAATACTGGTCTCCCGCCATACAACAGAGTTTAAGAATGGAGCTTTACTCTAGAAAATACCAAACTACCCAGCAGACGAAATACTCAGATTTCTTTAACATGCAAATGCTAAAATTTCGCGACCTAGATTACCCACTAAACGAAGCAGATTTGGTGATGACAATAGCAAGGCAAATGCCAGTTAATGTACAGCAAGTACTAGTCGCAGCAAACGTTAGTACGGCCCTACATGCAGAGCAGATATTACGGCAAATAGATGAGACCACATCTCATAGTCATTTTAGAGGAGGAAGACAGCTGGAATTAGTCAACACCACAGAGGTCGTAAAAACAAAACAAGGAAATACTAAAACGCAGGGTACTAATACAAGCACCTCTACACCTAGGCGAAACCAGGAAGAAGGGGAAAACAGACCATATCAGCGTAACGAAAATCATTACAACAATAGATACCAGGGCAACAATAGATACCAACAAAGAGGATATCAACAATGGCGTGATAATCGAAGGAATGACAGGCCTTATGGAAGATACGGTGATTACAATGCCAATCAAAGATGGAAAGGAAGGAGAGATCAAAATCAAGGAGATCAACGTAACTATCGAGATGACTGGGATGATAGGCACGCTCAATCACAAAATTACTTAGAGGAGTTACACGCTAATCAAGGTGGAGAGCTAGGAAGATGGGAAAAGGCCATTGGGAACAGAAAGAACCCAGATACACATACTGAGGAAGCTGGAAGTCTACTGAGACAAGAGGAATATCAAGGACATGAGCGACAGAAGGATGATGGGAGTCGAAGTGGAGCTGAAAAAAATGTTAATTTTGGATCAAGGAGACAGTCTCCAGACACAACAGTCGGAAGTTGAAGATGGATGGATAGTAGCGAACATACAAGAATGGATTGCTTTACCAGAGGACTGCCTGGAGGAGACGGTGAAACCACGGAACGATGAAATTAGGCAATTACCCATTATTTACGCAAGGATTGGTGGAATTAATATAAGATGTTTATTGGATACGGGGTCACAGATCAGTCTAGTATCGGAGGCCTTGGTTCGAGAGTTGGGACGGACTCAGAATATTCCTGTAATTCCGGTACCACAGCTCAAAGTGAGGGGTGTAGTTCCTGAATGCACCATCACTTGTAAACGTCAGGCATACTTAGAGCTGAACATATTGGAACACACTTTTGGGCAAACATTCATTATCATGGCAAAGATGAATTTCAATATAATTCTTGGTGCAAATTTCATTTGTGACTATCAAGCAGTGATAGATTTACACAAGAATACAGTCAGTTTTAGAGAAATTGACCAGCTGAAAAACGTGGGATTGCATATGGATGAAATCACTACCGGAAGAGATGTAAATTCTTGGGCATTGGAAGCAATATCAGAAGAGACGGAAGAGGAGGTACGAAAGGCGGAAGATAACATCGTAGAAGGGGCTGTTGTGGAACTAGATGAGGAGATAGAATCCCAGGAGATATGGTCTTTATTAACAGAAGGAGATAACAGCGTTGCACAATTTGAAGAGTTACTACAGGAGCGGCTCAATGACATTCAACTTGGGGGTGAACACAGAAAACAGTTGGAAGAGATTTTAAGGAAGCACAAAACAGTATTTGATACAGTACCAGGGAAGATATTAAATTTCAAGTACTCTATGCAAGTCGAGGACTGGTCACCTTTCAAAAGCAGATTGTACCCAATTCCTGAAAAGTATCGTGGTCAAGTTAAAATCATTATAGATGAGATGTTAGAAGCTGGAGTGATAAGGAAGACACCTACACCTTATCTAAATGCGATTTTGGCAGTCACAAAACCAAATGGATCTATTAGACTTTGTTTAGATGCCAGAAATCTCAACATGAGACTCATTTTTCCTGAGTATGACAGAGCGCCAATTATCAGAGACGTATTAAAAGGCTTTAAAAACAAGAGCATTTATTCATCAGTCGACCTGACGAGCTCGTTCCACCATCTTGAGTTGGATGAGAAGTCACAGCTTCTAACTGGCTTCTTATTCGATAACCAGACGTATTGTTTCGTCAGAATGCCTTTTGGAGTCAAAACAGCGGGCTGTGCTTTAATCCGAGCACTGGACCGGAACCTAACCGAGGAAGTAAAGGAGATGACGGTGCGATACATTGACGACATTCTGTTGGCATCCGACAACATTGAAACTCACATGGAAAATTTAGATAAAGTATTGGGCAACTTAAATGCATCGAATTTTAAAGTAAACCTGAAGAAATCGCATTTCTTCAAGAGCGAGATCTTATATTTGGGTCACGTCATTGACAAGGAGGGAGTGAAGCCAAACCCAGCTAAGATTGAAGCGATAAAGAATTTCCCTACACCAACGAGTCAAGCACATTCGGGCTTTCTTAGGCGTAACGGGATTCTTTAAAGAAAACTGTCCAGGTTATACAGAGACTGTAGCTCCAATGCAAGAAATGTTAAAGAAAAATAACAAATGGTCATGGAACGCGGAATGTGAGAAGGCATTCCAAGCAACAAAACAGCTATTGGAAAACTGCATTAAATTAGGATATCCAGATTTCAAGCTTAAATTTATAATCCAAGCGGATGCTTCACTAATTGGGATAGGTGCTATGCTCTACCAAGAAGATCCAGCTAATCTGCAACACAAAACATATTTGGCATTTGTCAGCCGAAAATTGCGTAAGCACGAGCGAAATTATACTGTAACCGAGCTAGAATTGTTGGCCATCCTTCATGCGCTCCAACAATGGAAACGAATAATCTATGGTTACCCGATTGTTGTCAGAACTGACCACAAGGCATTAACATTCTTGTTTAAGACGTCTATGGCAAGCGAACGTGTGACACGTTGGTCTATATACATTCAGCAGTTCAGCATTGAAATTGAACATTGTCCAGGGAAGATGAACGTGATACCGGATGCACTCAGCAGGAACCCAGAGCCTGATAATGAAGAAACAGCGATGGCACAACACTTGGAATTAACACCGAAGGACCGGGAATTCTAGGAGGAGTTACGTGAGATACAGCGAGAACAGGAAGCGGAACCATGGATGATGCTATTAATTAAATACTTCAAAAAGCAACTACCTACAGGAACACCTGCATTTCGAGAAGCGAAAGCCAAAGAAGGAAGATATGTTTATGTCAACAATTTGCTGCACAAATGGGTAGATAATGACCACACCAAGTTACGCATATTAGTACCTGCATCGTTACAACGAGGATTGACATGGCACACGCACGAAAGTTACGGTCACGTGGGCTTAGACAAGTGCGAAGCAACAATAGGAGAGACATTTACATGGCCACGTATGAGAACAACTATATGTGACGTCATTACAACTTGTGACCCGTGTCAGAGAACAAAGCCGAATAATTATTTACTGAGGCAATATCCTAGACCATTGCTACCTCAGAAACCATGTGAGCTACTGGCGGTCGACTGTCTTGGTCCAATTCCGAAGGGAAGGAGAGGTTGCCGTCATTTGCTAGTGTGCATTGATGTATTTTCTAAGTTTGTAGTACTATGCCCTATTCAGAAAACAACATCGAAGCAGGTACTCAGTCGCATTCGTAATAGAGTTATTCCAACCCTTGGAAAACCAGAGTTTATATTATCAGATCACGGCAGTTATTTCACAAGCGCCGAATTCAAGAAAGGAATGGAAGACATGGGTATAAAACATGTTTTAAGCAGTATCCGACATGCCCAAGCAAATCCAAGCGAGAGAGTAATTAAATGTGTAACTGCATACTTGAGAATCTTCATTCCGAACGAACACCACAAATGGGTCGATAAAATTAAGGATGTAGAGACATGCATGAATTCTACCAGGCACGAGTCAACAGGACAAATCCCTATGGTCCTACACAAGAACGAGTATCCAGTAAGAACGTGGAAAAGCATCATTAACTGTCCACAAGATCCCATGATAGCACCAGATCTGCGAATTGAAAGAACGAGAGCATACATGAGGAAACAAGCAGACCGCAGATTACGGCGAGTAAGAAATAAGAGGTTCCACGGTGATCTTGAAGTCAACCAGCTCGTTTTGGTAAAACGACCTGCTACATCGGACCCAGAAAATAAAATCTTTAGTAAATTCTGCGAGAAATTAATAGGACCCTATTCTATCGTAAGAAACCTTGGAAATAATGCTTACAGAGTGAAGGAATTGAGCACAGGAACAATGTCAGTTTACAACGCTGCCAACCTAAAAAAGTATCGTCGAAGTGAACCATGGTAGCGCCGAAATAATGACGCTGTTTGAATATACGGACGTCCTACTATCAACAAAGTCAACGGGGAGCAGTTGAGTACGGCACGTGATGAAGGAGGAAGTAGACTTGTTGTTGACAAACATTAACGAGGCAAGTAAGGTGTTGCCGCAGGCATCAGAGCGTCACGCAAGATTGGAAGGGGGAGAGACAAGCAGGATATGAAAACGAGTAAATGCCATTGAAGACAGGAGCGCCTAGACCAAGTAAGAAAAAGGGGTGATTCTGGAATTAAAACAAATTGGCCTACGGAAGTATTGTAAAATTGTCGACTTTATTCCTAAGTTCGAAATTTTGTGAGTGGGAGTGTTGTGAACCCTTTACCCTATGTTGGTTAAATGATTCTACTTTTTATTTCTTCAATTAATAAATATTTCAACCAGCATCATGAAAGTAGCCAGACAGCGATGAGAAAATTTCAAGCATTTGTTGGAGACAGTAGGGACATACCTGCGACAGTTTAACAAAAGGCTAAATACTTGAGCTATGAAAAGAAATAGCATAGCTATGTATCATAAGGACAGGTGTGGCTACCTCAATTTTAGAAGAGACGCGCGGTGAGACATGGTTCTGGTATGTTCATTGTGATATTCGCGCCCAGAAGAAATATGATGCAGTAACGTGAATGGCTGATGAAGAAAATAGACACTCCCAAGACGCCAAGATCTACTAGAAACCGCCAAATTACAGAAAATGGAGAACCAATGAGAGAAGAATGCCTACTTGCGCGCCAACTCCGGCTGGGGTACGCGGCGGCTAGCATTCACGCGGGAAATCGCCTAGACAAAATCTCTACGATCGATTCTAGGATTAATGGGCATATTCTTGACCTGTGCAATATTACGAGTTCAGTGATATTTATTTCATTCCTGTATCACAATTATTTCGAGAAATTTTTACATAAAATCCCCCTCCATCTAGACCCAAGGGCCAGTTCATTTATAAGTGTGTCGAAGAGCCAAGACATTTATTATTCTGTTCGTCTGAGGACGTAGACTTTATTCCGTGTGTCGAGGACACAGGACTTTGATTCTGTTCATCTGAAGAGATTGACTTTTATTCCGTGTCACAAGGACACAAGATATTCATTGTAAAGTGTTAAATTCAGTGATAGATAGTCATAGTACTATAATTATAGGGACAGTATCGTCGATAATTCGCCAACGAACAGTGACAGGGAATTTAGTACCTGAACAAGCGAATTTAGTAGTCAGACATAAAGTGTATAATAACCTAATTTTTGTATCAGCGCAAGGATGACATCGATGATTGCAGAGGAAGTTTGGAATTCTCAACACTCCGTCCAGATGGCTGATATGAGATAAAGAACCATCCAGTTGGGGAATGGCGTCTGATGTTCTTTGACGGGTGACTACAAAAAGAGATGAGTACATAATAATATTTTATTATTTGTTAAATTAACTTATGGTTTATGGGACATATTTTTGTAAATACTTTGCTTGTGTGATTAATGTAGTATATTTAGTTTTGATCTGACACACTTTTGTTTGGAAGCAGCTCGCACAATTGTAGTTTTTGGAAGGTTCTTTTCTTTGTGTTGTGTTAACTAACGTATCTATGTGAACGGCCGTGTTCGCCTAGGTTACGAAATGCGGTTAAAAACGTCTCTCGGAGATATGTCGTGTTTCAGAAGTAGGACTGAATTAATATAATTATATAGTAGATTGGAAGGTAATTAAAATTTTGTTGAGATTTATTATTGATCAGATTCAGTGTGATTATTGCCTTTGGAGCAATGTAATTTGTGACGAAGAGTATTCAGCTCTATCGTAAGATTTAAATATTGTGTTAAATGTTTGCGAGCTCTAATTCAGCAGACCCGTGTGAAAGGCGTTATGTCAGTCCCAGATGTGTGTATTGTGAATATATTTTTTGTGGTATTACAAGCGGGAACTTCAGCTGAGACTGATTTCTGTCAGCTTGGTACCAGATTCATATTGTATCCTTGCGAGGACAATTATGGATATGTGATTATTGTCTGACCATATGTTGAGTTGGAGGAGATGTTAGTTGCTGTTGATTCCTTGAGATAACAGTCCAGCTGGTCGGCTATTTATATACACTGGAAGGGGGACATGACAGGTATTGAGGAAAGGGTGAGTTGTTGTCACAAGGGCTGGCTGAGTTTCGCAAGCAAGCTCATCATTAGTGGAGTGCACGTCTGGCTCCCAATTACTTGAAAATAAATATAAATGTGAGAAACTGATCAATGGTAAAATTGTTTAAATAAATGGGAGTTGCCTACGAAACACGATAACCTTCGAAGCGTTTCCTTAACATGCAATTTTGTTAATATAAAGTAATCTTAACCACTCAGGTGATTTGTTGTTGTTGGTTTATTCTATGTTTATTTTCCATGTCAGTGACCCGTGAGTCACGTGCGGCGCTGTGTTTCCTTGTTGTTGAGTATCTGGCCATTGTGGCAGCTCATTTGGTTAAGTGTGTCACCACACTAATAAGGGTCTCGGAGAGATGCCTGTAAATAGTAAAGTTGTAATATGTGTGTCAGAGTTAGATTTAAGGATTTTTATTAATGTTATGCCCATATCCATAAACGTTGATTTACGAGATGATTGTTCGTGAGCACCGTGGCTGTTAACCCGTTGTGAACGAACGATCATCCAAGTACTCATTTCTCGTAGATAGTCACCACGCGAACATAAATTCACATGCAAGATAGTGGAACTAGGATCCACATTTTATTAGAAAAGGGGAGATCTGTCTGACTCCTCAAAGTGATAAATATTCCTGTCAGGGGAAAATTCAGGGAGGATTTTGTTTATTATTGTTTGTTTTATTCTTTTATGCACAACTTAGTTATTAAATCTTGTTATTATCTTACGTTTTTGTCTCCTTACTTTCTTAATTATAGTTTTTATCCTATAACCCTTGCCTCAGAAAAGCACGTTGTTTGGCGGACGTAAACACCACATTATGAACTGAACGCGACCCCTTGATCTAAGATTCTTGCATAAAACACTGCTATTCTGAAGGGTTCAATACATGTCTTTACTCATTACAATTCTGTGTTTCTTTATCCAACTTATCACAAAAACAATAACAATAAGCCTACACAATGTTATGGGTAGTTAGCCCATGACCATATCAATGTAGATGTCATATTAATAATTATTCAACATAAAATTAGAATACTTCAGTAAACTAAATTTAATTTGCTATAAAAAAATATGTTCTCTAAAAGGAGTTTTCAAGTATGCTAGCTCTCCGCGGGCCGGACAAAATCTGTCCGCGGGCCGGATGTGGCCCCCGGGCCGTAGTTTGGAGACCCCTGGTTTACACGGAAGCAGAGGTAATTCCGCAGTTATTTGTCACCGTTCTTATCTCTCTCCTTCGCCCTTCCCTCTTCCACATTTAGCAAACTGAATGACTTTGGTCACTCATTAGGGAGGTTGAGTCATTCAGTTCTTTTCAATATGGCTAAAACGAAAGTCTCAATTTGTGGGAAGTTACGAAGTTTTGTTAGCGAGTTCGGTGAAAACATAGGCTATTCAGTACGGATGGAGTGATATTATTCTGCAAATTGTGCGAGGTTAAAGTCATATTTTGAATTTTATAGGTCATATTTTTATGTTTTTAGTTCATAAATGCATACATATTTCATACATTTTTAGGTCATAGAAATCCGCCCCCTAATTATTACGATTGGATGCTCTTCCTGACGCCAACTTAATGAGAAAAGTTAATGAGAGATGAAATGAATGATGGTGAATGAAACCAGGGAAGGATGTGGAAGGAAGCGGCCGTGACCTGTCAGAAGGTAGACTACCGTCCCAGCATTTTCCTGGAGTCGAAAATGGGAAAACACGGAAAACCATTTCAAGGACGGCCGAACCCACGTCTACCGAGTCCGCGGAGAGATTGGCCCCATGGCCTAGAACTACGCGTTAGCGAGCGCAGCTGTCGGTGCCATTCAAATCAATATATCTCGACAAATTGAGTTTCATTCACAAAATCGCGATATCGCGAACGAAACAATTTGTTGTGAATCCGAACCACAGAACTTGGTATTTCACTTCAAAAATCTGAAATGCATTGACCGGGAATCGAACCTGGTTCCACCTTGGTGAGTGGCAACCAACTTGACCGCTGGGTCACCAAGCGTCTATGTTCAGCGTGTGTTTATTTATTTATTTATTTATTTATTTATTTATTTATTTATTTATTTATTTATTTATTTATTTATTGCCACAACAGGGCAGTGCCCCAATTACAGTAGCAAACAATTAATCAATTGTTTACACACAGATAATACATGAAAATACATTAAAATACAAGATAAAAATACATTAGAATACAAAATAAAAATTGAAAATTAAAAATTGATAGTTTAAAATTAAAACTTAAAATTGCAGATTAAAAATTAAAAATTTAAATTTAAATTAAAAAAAAAAGAAATTGTTAACAGGAAGTATAAACAAGTTCAAGTCGCAATAACATTAAATGAAGCATGATTATTAATATTTGGTCACATAAAGTAAAACTAGATTCATATTTTTAGGAACTAATACAATAGCAATAGAAGATGGTATGAAGGTGAAACCTAAAACCAATAGCAGAGCAAAGTCCACTATGTGTCCACTCAACGAAAGATTTGCGATACTCGTTGTGTCCTATCATAATTGTTAATAAAGTAAAAGAACCTCGATATACATCGCCTACCAAAAGTTTACTAGCTTATTTTCAACAGAACCTTCCTGGTGCTATATGTTTGATTTAAATTTTGCCAAATATTTTATGAAAATACTTTGATCTAATAGACATCCACCTGTACCAAGAACATTGTAATATGGCTTTCAGTTTTTGAATTACAATTTTTTTAAACAGGTGGAGTATCGAAGAAAACTGCAATTTTCAACCACAAATTAATTTGTGGACACTAAACCAAACGGGTTACCTTATTGATTATTTTTATAAGTATTGTAGAATGTATACAAACGTTTTGGTGGATGAAAAGAAAATCCCAAAAATTGTCTTGCCATTTGGTAGTGATTTTTGTATACCTGGCTTCTCACAATACACGAGGGAAACTGATTCCAGGTACTGGGAGTGTTGACCTAGGAACTGTCTCTTTATCCGTTGACAACATGCTGTGCCTGTGCCTGGTGAAAGTTTGGGCCCGCTAAACTCAACCCTCACAGAAGCTATTAACCAGTGAACGCTCATCAGTCTGTTTCAATTCGTTAGCTTTTACAAAAAGTACAAAAATCACTACCAAATGGCAAGAAAATTTTTGAGATTTTAGTTTTATTTACCAAAATGTTTGTATGCATTCTACAATACTTATAAAAATTATCAATAAGGTAACCCCATTTGTTTAGTGTCCACAAATTAATTTGTGGTTGAAAATTGCGTTTTTCTTCGATACTCCACTTGTATTAAAAAATTAAAACTCAAAAACTGAAAGCCATATTACAATGTTCTTGGTACAGGTGGATTTCTATTAGTTCCAAGTATTTTCATAAAATATTTGGCAAAATTTGAATCAAAATTATAAGACCAGTAAACCTTTGTTGAAAATAAGCTAGTGGTCTTAAAATTTTGAATTATGATACCTTGATGTAATCTTAAAAACAGGCGGGTTTATATACCAGAACAGATTATACATTACATTCAAAATTATTTCCATTCATGATATTTTCTTATGTGTAATAGCCTAATTGTTATTAGCCTACTTTCGATTTTTGCAAAAAATGGAAGTAGACTTATGAGATCAACGCAGGGCGAAAAATTGTATGACTGTGTGTGTGTGTGTGTCTGTGAGTGTGTGTACTCTGAATGTCTGCCCCCCCCCCCCTATCAATTCGAACACGGTGAAACCGAATTCAACAAAATTTGGTACAGAGGTAGCACTAGCAAAAGGCAACTCAGTGTCATGTTTTATACAGCTCACACTCACTCAGAAGGCTTCTATGGGACACTAAGAAGTAGTGGAGTAGTGGCGCTTCCAACCAGTGTCATGGCCGCCGCGCGAAATTGAAACATTTAAATAGACTTTTCTCTCGAACCCATGGTCCGATTTTGACAAATGAGGTGTCGTTGGACTCGGGCTGACGCCCTCTTTCCAATGGACCACTCATTTTAACCCCTAAATAAAACCTACCCCTACTAGGGGGTGAAATTGTATTTTTTTAGTGAAAGTCTCTTTTCAAATACGACATGTATAAGGTGCGCTGCTAAAATGAACTTAAACGTGGTTGCTCATATCGCACATGCGTTTTTCTGGCTGCCGCTATGGATGAACATTTTTGTTTTTGTTTTATACGCATGCGCACTTGGGATTTTTGTAAGAGGGCGAGCTCTTTGAAAAATATGATTGATAATAAGGGGTTTTGGTGGTGAGGAGAGAGCCAGATAGTCGCCTACTTTCCTACGACGTTTGCCGATATCTCTCAAACGCAAGGTCGGATTTGGACGTGTGACGTGTCAAATCGCTTGTCTCAAAGCCCTATATATGTTATTAATAGGTTAAAGTTTTGAGAATGAGGGAAACAGGCGTTTTGGGGTAAAATTATGATTTTAGACTTTTTCTGATATTTCACGAATGCCTGGTCGGATTTGGTCCTATGACGTGTCAAATGGCTTGTCTCGAAACCCTCTTTATTTTGGTAATAGGTTAAAGTTTTTTGAGAATGAGGGAAACAGAATTTTTTGTTGTAAAACCGTGATTTTAGACTTTTTGTTATATCTCACAAACCAATAACGCCAGAGACGTATACGAGGGGTCGTAGGACTCGGGGTGACGCCCCTCCCCTATCTCTCTTTCGAATATAGTATTTATGTTTAAAAAAATGCGAAAGAGCCTAACGACACTTATGTTGAAAACATTTCAGTTTTTAAAACTTTTCTTAAATTTGTCTAAAATGTTCATGACGAGTGGTTGTAGATAGAAAGAGACGATACCACTGGACACGTGTTTCAACGAAGCTATTACTGGCCACGGTGGTGATATACCAATACAGTATTCGCTATTTCGATGAGACGGCGGGTCGAGGGTTCGTTTTCTGATTTTTCCTATGATGGAATTCCTAATTCCTAAACCCCCTGAAGGGGGTCTTTAACGTGTAAACGATTATGAGTGACATGACAAATGATAATTCCTTGATTCGATGAAGCTGGCTTTAGATAGAACAAACAGAACGTGGTTATATGTTGCTTGAAGTGAGTATAGAAAACAAACTTGCTGGGGCAGACTGACAGGATGTGGATGTTATTTGAGTTTACTGGAATGCATTGACCTGACTGGATAACAGGGCAATGAAAAAAGCACAGAGATGCTGAGGACACTTGAAGGTCAAACGACATGGCAACCATGGTGGGAGGGGGAAGCGAGGATGATGTCGCCGATCATGTTCAAGGGATGAATTTATATTTTGCGAAGCATTGTTCGGAGAGGGTCATGGGACGACTTGTTTTAAGGGTATTTATTTTTTCGATGTTTCCTATGGTGGACTCATTGATTGAAATAATCCAAAACTGCTAGGGCATGGCCTTGAGATTTTATAAACCGATAATGGGATTTTGACATACAAGATCCACTCAGAACTTGACATGATGTCATTCTTTTATGGCTTATGAATTTCCCCAAAAAAGACCCAAAACAACAAGATCATGGACTTTTGCTTTTCTTAATATATTGCAAACCCATAATGTAAGATGTTTACTGTGAGTGACGAAATCTAGCTAGGAAAAGAAAGAATTATTGTAGGCTACATGTATGGTGACTGACACGTCTTTGACCATTGGAACTTGTTTTCAGATCTGACTGTAGTACATAGGGAGTATAGGTTGTAGGCATGGATTGACAAACGGTGCACACAAAATTCAATTTATCGATTCAAGAATTAAGAGTAGACTATCATTAATTAATTGGTTAAAGAGTGTAGCTAAAAATAAAAAAATGGTGACTACATTAAACTAAACTGAACCAAGTCGAATCAAACCCAACCGAACCAAACCAAGCCTAAAGCAAACAAAAACCTAATCAAGAACAAGCCAAGGGCTTAAGTGTAAAACTTGTGGGGGAATGCAGTCATTGGCAATGTCAAAAGAAAGGGATAACGCTTTATCTTTAGAGGGTAAGGTAAAGCTAGCGCATGGTGCTAATGCATATTCCCAAGTACATGAATCACACACACACAACTATCCTATGCTGTTTTTATAAGTTGACTGTTAAAACTTACTCAGTGGTTACTGAGCAAGATGGTCGCTACACACAACAAGCTTTAAATACTTGAGGCTAATAATCTATAGACACACACACACACACACACACTCGCTTGTTCTAAATTAACTGTCTTGCTGGCAGTGCTCACACAGTAGGCAAATGACAGAAATGCTTGGCTAACAGAAATACAATCATTTTCGATTGTCTAATGTTACCAGCTAACCATTACGTGCTATAGTGGTGAGCACATGTGCCTCTTGCACTGGAGATCGTAACTCGATTTCTAGCTCTAAGGCCTAGAATGAATCAAACTAAGAAAGAAGGGTATGGTGACGCAGTGGTTAAACTGTTAGCCTTTCACTAAGGTAGACTAGGGTTTGATTTTAGGTTAATATACATGTCATAAACAAACAAACAAACAAACAAACAAACAAAAAAAGCAGAGATAATGTTTAAAACTGATTACACTTGTCTCTTTTCAAATTATTACTTAGATTGCAAATACAAAGGTGGACTGGGTTTGATATTCAGTTAATGCTGCCTATCGCATACTAGCCTGTAAGAAAGCCAAACAAGCAAAAGGCGTAGGTAGAGCAGTGGTAAAATCGCTATGTGTAGAGAACTACCTAACGGTTTTATGAACTGGCAATGGTATGTCGCATAAACAGTGCAGGATACAATCCAGCAACCATAATTTGTATCTTGTGGAGCAGAGAAAACATATATAGAGAGAAAGATATAGAAAGCTAGTGTATGTATGGGTAGCATTGATAATTTGACCAGAGAAAATACGATGAGGTAGGGTGGGGAGAGGGAGAATTAACACTTATATATGAATGAATGGTAAATAGTATTTTAGTTTTTTTCCCCCAATAGTTTTGTTTTTTAAATGCAGTGGTAGATAGTCGTTATTTTGTAAAACATTCTTACTTGCAGTAGTAATAAGACTCTATGGTTTCGCAAACACATAGATAGACTGTATTATTGCCATGGTCAAGCACTCACATTAAGATCATTTACAAAATCATAAAATGAAAAATAAAAAATCTTGTTTTGGAAATATCGTTTTTCAACATACACAAAATAAATATATAAAAAATTTGTAAACAGCAAAATGGAAAATCCATGGTCAAGCACTCACATTAAGATCATTTACAAAATCATAAAATGAAAAATAAAAATCTTGTTTTGGAAATATCGATTTTTTTCAACATACACAAAATAAATATATAAAAAATTTGTAAACAGCAAAATGGAAAATCCATGTTTCCATATAGACAAAATTTAAAAACCTTAAACGAACATTTAAGAAAATATATATAAATGGGAAATTGACAAATGTGTAAATATGAAAATGGAAAAATCCATGTTTCCATATCATGAAATTGAAAAACATCAAACTGTCATTTTAAAAAATGCAAATGGAAAATTGACAAATTGCAATGTGTGAAATGTGAAATTGAACAAATGGCTATCATTATTTAAAAAAAAAAAAGAACATGGTGCTCTATGGTTGAGGTGTGAATCAAACCCTTTCTACTTATTTGGACCACCCGAGACTGAGTAGACTAGTTTAAGTTGTCATACCACTTTTAAAAGTTTGTGTTAAATCTAGGAATTGAACCCAAGAGCTTGTAGGGGAGATCAAAGGTTATAATATGTTAAACAGATAGCCTTGAATGAAGGGTGTGGTAGCTATATAGAGATGAGACGTTTCGCTCGGGGCAGGGAGGCATGGAGATCTGCATCAAACCAGTCAAAGGACTAAAGACTCAAACAACAACATGTACGTTCACCAAAATAATGTTGTGTAACGGTAAATGTTAGTCAACGAACAGTAATGCATTACTAAAACCCATGACACGATACCTAAGAGCTTTTCTAAAATGATTTTAAAATGCCTTTAACCCTATATTGAACACCCAGTTCACAAGACTCATAACTGCAATGTTATGGTAAAACAAAACAAAATCTATATTTCAAAACAAACAAGTGGTTTAGTCAATGTATACTGGAAAAAGTTTTGTAAACACTCAAGTCCTCAAGACCAATTAAATTAGTAACTGTCAGGTTGGCCGAGTGGTTAAGGTGTTTGACTTAAGATCAAATTTCTGTATAAGGAAGCAAGGGTTCGAATCCCTTACCTGACATAACTATTGCCTTAACATGGCTTGGCCACACTGTATTATTATGATACTCAGTACACAAACCATAGATATAGTGTATTGTTTAAGGCCACTCTCTTTCTGAACATAGTCAGAGACTGTTGATGGTTAACAATTGTATTAATAGTGGGACATGGGGATAGCAATTAAGAAAAAACAGCCAATACCCATACAATATTTTTATTCATTTTAGTTTTTTTTTACAATAGTTACACACTGAATACAACTTTTTATCTCTTTACCATTGTTTGATATAGATTTTAAACACAACGCTTGTTGTAGATCCTTTTACAACTTTCTCTAGGTACTCTTGTTCTTAAAAACTGGGGAAGCCGCAATGGTTTTATAGACATTAAACCCTCATTCTCTTCTTTTTCATTATTATCATTATCATTATTATAAATATTATCTTTATAATTATTATAGTCATTGTCACCATCATTATCATCATCATTATCATCCTCAACATCACTAGAACTATCCAATTCCATTTTTTCCTTTTCAAAAGGGATCTCTTGAAGAGTCTGTGTTGCTTTTGATAGTGTTACGGGTTTATTGAACGTTGACAACTGTCCTAACATGACTTTTTGAGGAGATAAATGTTTTTTCATAAGGAAGTCACTATGTTGAGTAACACTATGTTTTTGTCGGACTTGCTTTTTCTTGTTCTTTTGATCATGTTTTGTTAACACTAACGGTGTTTCATTTGGTATACCACATTGATGAGTACCCACACTTAAGACCTCACTATGTTTACTTTTTAGATGACCTAGACATTTTGTTGTTCTTTGTTTTGAGCACTGCCAAAATATGATGCCATTCGCATTTTCTCGCTTATAGTTATAAGAGTACCCATGATACAGGGCACGTGGTTTACCTTTATTGGTTATAGTATATTCCATAGTAGTCACTGACTTGTATAGTCGATCCGCCTACTACAAAGGTCTGAACACTTGTGGTGAAAGAATGATGTTGTGTTGACGTTTTATGCAGGATAATGTTGGTGGCATATGTGGGTGGCTTATGTTGATGACATGTGTTGTTGGCTGATTTTGGTGGCTTATGTTGATGGTTTATGGTGGTGGCTTATGTTGATGGCTTATGTTGGTGGCTTATGTTGATGACATATGTTGGTGACTTATGTTGATAGCTTATGTTGGTGGCTAATGTTGATGACATATGTTGTTGGCTTATGGTGGTGGCTTATGTTGATGGTATATGTTGCTGGCCTATGTTGATGATTTATGTTAATGGCTTAGGTTAATATTTTAGGTTGATGGCATAAGTTGATGGCTTATGTTGGTGGCTTATGGTGGTGGCTTATGCTGGTGGCTTATGCTAGTGGCTTATGGTGGTGGTTTATGGTGGTGGCTTATGTTGATGACATATGTTGGTGGCTTAAGTTGGTGGCTTATGTTGGTGGCTTATGGTGGTGGCTTATGGTGGTGGGTTATGGTGGTGGATTATGGTGGCTTATAGTGGTGGCTTATGGTGGTGGTTTATGGTGGTGGCTTATGTTGATGACATATGTTGGTGGCTTATGGTGGCTTATGGTGGTGATTTATAGTGGTGGCCTATGTTGGTGGCTTATTTTTGGTGGTTTACGTTAATACCTTATTTGTAATGGCTTATTTGACAAGTTATTGTTGTCAATGTATTTAGAGGATTTTTCTCTTGGTTTTGGAAAGTATCTCAACTCTTTTTTATGGTAGCATAATGCTTAGCGCCATGTTTGTAAGCAACAACAACACACTAAAATTCCAAGAATCCAAAGTACTCTAAGGTTAATGATTGTCTCTCAACTCCATTCAACGTCTAGTCAAAAAACATTATATATTTTTCACATTTTACAAAAAAGGTAAATTGGGAAAGTAAGCTATATGTTTAAACTAAAAATCATATCAAATCATATGCTAACTCCAACACCTACGTCTATCCCAATCTCAGTCAAAAAAATATAATATTCTTCAAATTTTTCCAAAACAGTATTTGGAAAGTAGGCCATATTTTGAAAACTAATCATCCTATAAAGTCATATATATATATACTGAAACCAATGGCTTTTATATCCTTAATCTTAAGAACAAAATATGGAATTTTTGACATTTTTTCCAAAAATGTTCATTTTAAAACGGGGCTATATTTTGGAAACTAGGAATTTTACAAGAAAGTTTGTTTAACGTAAATGGCAGGTATTTACCCCCACTACCCGCAAACCAAGTCCCAGGTCTCTGGGGAAAAATCCAAAAAAAGTTCAATTTGGAAAGTAGGCAATATTTTGAAAACTAATCATCCTAAAAAGTCATATATAGACTCAAACCAATGGCTTTTATGTCCTTAATTGGTAGAACAAAACTTAACATTTTTTCAGTTTTTCCAAAAAAGTCCAATTTTCAAAAATTGTCTATATTTTGGGAACTAAGAATTTTACAAAAAACTTTGTTTAACGAAAATGAAAGGTCTTTACCCCCCTCTACCCAAAACATAAATTTCAGGTCCCTAGGACAAAAACTGTGCAGTACATATATATATATTTTTTTTGGGGAGGGGGTCTATATTCACTTTACCTCCCCACTTTACAAGATGGCGGCCATAGCTTAACTTAACCTAGCCTAACCTAACCTGACCTACGAGGTGTGATCAAAAAGTTCCAAAAATGTGGCTGCAACTTAACCAAACCTAGCCTAGCCTAACCTAACCTCCCTGTTGACTAGCCCCCTTTGGACGGGTCCTTTTTGAAGGGAGTCATTTTTTTTACGTGTCCCGGAGGACGGGTCCTTGTTGACGGGTCCCAGTGGCGGGTCCCCTTTGATATAATTTGGATAAAATGCAAGGCCAGTCCATAGGGATCAGTCCAAAGGACCCGCCACAGGGACCCGTCCTCCGGGACACGTAAAAAAATGACTCCCTTCAAAAAGGACCCGTCCAAAGGGGGCTAGTCAACAGGGAGGTTAGGTTAGGCTAGGCTAGGTTTGGTTAAGTTGCAGCCACATTTTTGGAACTTTTTGATCACACCTCGTAGGTCAGGTTAGGTTAGGCTAGGTTAAGTTAAGCTATGGCCGCCATCTTGTAAAGTGGGGAGGTAAAGTGAATATAGACCCCCTCCCCAAAAAAAATATATATATGTACTGCACAGTTTTTGTCCTAGGGACCTGAAATTTATGTTTTGGGTAGAGGGGGGTAAAGACCTTTCATTTTCGTTAAACAAAGTTTTTTGTAAAATTCTTAGTTCCCAAAATATAGACAATTTTTGAAAATTGGACTTTTTTGGAAAAACTGAAAAAATGTTAAGTTTTGTTCTACCAATTAAGGACATAAAAGCCATTGGTTTGAGTCTATATATGACTTTTTAGGATGATTAGTTTTCAAAATATTGCCTACTTTCCAAATTGAACTTTTTTTGGATTTTTCCCCAGAGACCTGGGACTTGGTTTGCGGGTAGTGGGGGTAAATACCTGCCATTTACGTTAAACAAACTTTCTTGTAAAATTCCTAGTTTCCAAAATATAGCCCCGTTTTAAAATGAACATTTTTGGAAAAAATGTCAAAAATTCCATATTTTGTTCTTAAGATTAAGGATATAAAAGCCATTGGTTTCAGTATATATATATATATGACTTTATAGGATGATTAGTTTTCAAAATATGGCCTACTTTCCAAATACTGTTTTGGAAAAATTTGAAGAATATTATATTTTTTTGACTGAGATTGGGATAGACGTAGGTGTTGGAGTTAGCATATGATTTGATATGATTTTTAGTTTAAACATATAGCTTACTTTCCCAATTTACCTTTTTTGTAAAATGTGAAAAATATATAATGTTTTTTGACTAGACGTTGAATGGAGTTGAGAGACAATCATTAACCTTAGAGTACTTTGGATTCTTGGAATTTTAGTGTGTTGTTGTTGCTTACAAACATGGCGCTAAGCATTATGCTACCATAAAAAAGAGTTGAGATACTTTCCAAAACCAAGAGAAAAATCCTCTAAATACATTGACAACAATAACTTGTCAAATAAGCCATTACAAATAAGGTATTAACGTAAACCACCAAAAATAAGCCACCAACATAGGCCACCACTATAAATCACCACCATAAGCCACCATAAGCCACCAACATATGTCATCAACATAAGCCACCACCATAAACCACCACCATAAGCCACCACTATAAGCCACCATAATCCACCACCATAACCCACCACCATAAGCCACCACCATAAGCCACCAACATAAGCCACCAACTTAAGCCACCAACATATGTCATCAACATAAGCCACCACCATAAACCACCACCATAAGCCACTAGCATAAGCCACCAGCATAAGCCACCACCATAAGCCACCAACATAAGCCATCAACTTATGCCATCAACCTAAAATATTAACCTAAGCCATTAACATAAATCATCAACATAGGCCAGCAACATATACCATCAACATAAGCCACCACCATAAGCCAACAACATATGTCATCAACATTAGCCACCAACATAAGCTATCAACATAAGTCACCAACATATGTCATCAACATAACCCACCAACATAAGCCATCAACATAAGCCACCACCATAAACCATCAACATAAGCCACCAAAATCAGCCAACAACACATGTCATCAACATAAGCCACCCACATATGCCACCAACATTATCCTGCATAAAACGTCAACACAACATCATTCTTTCACCACAAGTGTTCAGACCTTTGTAGTAGGCGGATCGACTATACAAGTCAGTGACTACTATGGAATATACTATAACCAATAAAGGTAAACCACGTGCCCTGTATCATGGGTACTCTTATAACTATAAGCGAGAAAATGCGAATGGCATCATATTTTGGCAGTGCTCAAAACAAAGAACAACAAAATGTCTAGGTCATCTAAAAAGTAAACATAGTGAGGTCTTAAGTGTGGGTACTCATCAATGTGGTATACCAAATGAAACACCGTTAGTGTTAACAAAACATGATCAAAAGAACAAGAAAAAGCAAGTCCGACAAAAACATAGTGTTACTCAACATAGTGACTTCCTTATGAAAAAACATTTATCTCCTCAAAAAGTCATGTTAGGACAGTTGTCAACGTTCAATAAACCCGTAACACTATCAAAAGCAACACAGACTCTTCAAGAGATCCCTTTTGAAAAGGAAAAAATGGAATTGGATAGTTCTAGTGATGTTGAGGATGATAATGATGATGATAATGATGGTGACAATGACTATAATAATTATAAAGATAATATTTATAATAATGATAATGATAATAATGAAAAAGAAGAGAATGAGGGTTTAATGTCTATAAAACCATTGCGGCTTCCCCAGTTTTTAAGAACAAGAGTACCTAGAGAAAGTTGTAAAAGGATCTACAACAAGCGTTGTGTTTAAAATCTATATCAAACAATGGTAAAGAGATAAAAAGTTGTATTCAGTGTGTAACTATTGTAAAAAAAAACTAAAATGAATAAAAATATTGTATGGGTATTGGCTGTTTTTTCTTAATTGCTATCCCCATGTCCCACTATTAATACAATTGTTAACCATCAACAGTCTCTGACTATGTTCAGAAAGAGAGTGGCCTTAAACAATACACTATATCTATGGTTTGTGTACTGAGTATCATAATAATACAGTGTGGCCAAGCCATGTTAAGGCAATAGTTATGTCAGGTAAGGGATTCGAACCCTTGCTTCCTTATACAGAAATTTGATCTTAAGTCAAACACCTTAACCACTCGGCCAACCTGACAGTTACTAATTTAATTGGTCTTGAGGACTTGAGTGTTTACAAAACTTTTTCCAGTATACATTGACTAAACCACTTGTTTGTTTTGAAATATAGATTTTGTTTTGTTTTACCATAACATTGCAGTTATGAGTCTTGTGAACTGGGTGTTCAATATAGGGTTAAAGGCATTTTAAAATCATTTTAGAAAAGCTCTTAGGTATCGTGTCATGGGTTTTAGTAATGCATTACTGTTCGTTGACTAACATTTACCGTTACACAACATTATTTTGGTGAACGTACATGTTGTTGTTTGAGTCTTTAGTCCTTTGACTGGTTTGATGCAGATCTCCATGCCTCCCTGCCCCGAGCGAAACGTCTCATCTCTATATAGCTACCACACCCTTCATTCAAGGCTATCTGTTTAACATATTATAACCTTTGATCTCCCCTACAAGCTCTTGGGTTCAATTCCTAGATTTAACACAAACTTTTAAAAGTGGTATGACAACTTAAACTAGTCTACTCAGTCTCGGGTGGTCCAAATAAGTAGAAAGGGTTTGATTCACACCTCAACCATAGAGCACCATGTTCTTTTTTTTTTTTAATAATGATAGCCATTTGTTCAATTTCACATTTCACACATTGCAATTTGTCAATTTTCCATTTGCATTTTTTAAAATGACAGTTTGATGTTTTTCAATTTCATGATATGGAAACATGGATTTTTCCATTTTCATATTTACACATTTGTCAATTTCCCATTTATATATATTTTCTTAAATGTTCGTTTAAGGTTTTTAAATTTTGTCTATATGGAAACATGGATTTTCCATTTTGCTGTTTACAAATTTTTTATATATTTATTTTGTGTATGTTGAAAAAAATCGATATTTCCAAAACAAGATTTTTATTTTTCATTTTATGATTTTGTAAATGATCTTAATGTGAGTGCTTGACCATGGATTTTCCATTTTGCTGTTTACAAATTTTTTATATATTTATTTTGTGTATGTTGAAAAACGATATTTCCAAAACAAGATTTTTTATTTTTCATTTTATGATTTTGTAAATGATCTTAATGTGAGTGCTTGACCATGGCAATAATACAGTCTATCTATGTGTTTGCGAAACCATAGAGTCTTATTACTACTGCAAGTAAGAATGTTTTACAAAATAACGACTATCTACCACTGCATTTAAAAAACAAAACTATTGGGGGAAAAAAACTAAAATACTATTTACCATTCATTCATATATAAGTGTTAATTCTCCCTCTCCCCACCCTACCTCATCGTATTTTCTCTGGTCAAATTATCAATGCTACCCATACATACACTAGCTTTCTATATCTTTCTCTCTATATATGTTTTCTCTGCTCCACAAGATACAAATTATGGTTGCTGGATTGTATCCTGCACTGTTTATGCGACATACCATTGCCAGTTCATAAAACCGTTAGGTAGTTCTCTACACATAGCGATTTTACCACTGCTCTACCTACGCCTTTTGCTTGTTTGGCTTTCTTACAGGCTAGTATGCGATAGGCAGCATTAACTGAATATCAAACCCAGTCCACCTTTGTATTTGCAATCTAAGTAATAATTTGAAAAGAGACAAGTGTAATCAGTTTTAAACATTATCTCTGCTTTTTTTGTTTGTTTGTTTGTTTGTTTGTTTGTTTATGACATGTATATTAACCTAAAATCAAACCCTAGTCTACCTTAGTGAAAGGCTAACAGTTTAACCACTGCGTCACCATACCCTTCTTTCTTAGTTTGATTCATTCTAGGCCTTAGAGCTAGAAATCGAGTTACGATCTCCAGTGCAAGAGGCACATGTGCTCACCACTATAGCACGTAATGGTTAGCTGGTAACATTAGACAATCGAAAATGATTGTATTTCTGTTAGCCAAGCATTTCTGTCATTTGCCTACTGTGTGAGCACTGCCAGCAAGACAGTTAATTTAGAACAAGCGAGTGTGTGTGTGTGTGTGTGTGTCTATAGATTATTAGCCTCAAGTATTTAAAGCTTGTTGTGTGTAGCGACCATCTTGCTCAGTAACCACTGAGTAAGTTTTAACAGTCAACTTATAAAAACAGCATAGGATAGTTGTGTGTGTGTGATTCATGTACTTGGGAATATGCATTAGCACCATGCGCTAGCTTTACCTTACCCTCTAAAGATAAAGCGTTATCCCTTTCTTTTGACATTGCCAATGACTGCATTCCCCCACAAGTTTTACACTTAAGCCCTTGGCTTGTTCTTGATTAGGTTTTTGTTTGCTTTAGGCTTGGTTTGGTTCGGTTGGGTTTGATTCGACTTGGTTCAGTTTAGTTTAATGTAGTCACCATTTTTTTATTTTTAGCTACACTCTTTAACCAATTAATTAATGATAGTCTACTCTTAATTCTTGAATCGATAAATTGAATTTTGTGTGCACCGTTTGTCAATCCATGCCTACAACCTATACTCCCTATGTACTACAGTCAGATCTGAAAACAAGTTCCAATGGTCAAAGACGTGTCAGTCACCATACATGTAGCCTACAATAATTCTTTCTTTTCCTAGCTAGATTTCGTCACTCACAGTAAACATCTTACATTATGGGTTTGCAATATATTAAGAAAAGCAAAAGTCCATGATCTTGTTGTTTTGGGTCTTTTTTGGGGAAATTCATAAGCCATAAAAGAATGACATCATGTCAAGTTCTGAGTGGATCTTGTATGTCAAAATCCCATTATCGGTTTATAAAATCTCAAGGCCATGCCCTAGCAGTTTTGGATTATTTCAATCAATGAGTCCACCATAGGAAACATCGAAAAAATAAATACCCTTAAAACAAGTCGTCCCATGACCCTCTCCGAACAATGCTTCGCAAAATATAAATTCATCCCTTGAACATGATCGGCGACATCATCCTCGCTTCCCCCTCCCACCATGGTTGCCATGTCGTTTGACCTTCAAGTGTCCTCAGCATCTCTGTGCTTTTTTCATTGCCCTGTTATCCAGTCAGGTCAATGCATTCCAGTAAGCTCAAATAACATCCACATCCTGTCAGTCTGCCCCAGCAAGTTTGTTTTCTATACTCACTTCAAGCAACATATAACCACGTTCTGTTTGTTCTATCTAAAGCCAGCTTCATCGAATCAAGGAATTATCATTTGTCATGTCACTCATAATCGTTTACACGTTAAAGACCCCCTTCAGGGGGTTTAGGAATTAGGAATTCCATCATAGGAAAAATCAGAAAACGAACCCTCGACCCGCCGTCTCATCGAAATAGCGAATACTGTATTGGTATATCACCACCGTGGCCAGTAATAGCTTCGTTGAAACACGTGTCCAGTGGTATCGTCTCTTTCTATCTACAACCACTCGTCATGAACATTTTAGACAAATTTAAGAAAAGTTTTAAAAACTGAAATGTTTTCAACATAAGTGTCGTTAGGCTCTTTCGCATTTTTTTAAACATAAATACTATATTCGAAAGAGAGATAGGGGAGGGGCGTCACCCCGAGTCCTACGACCCCTCGTATACGTCTCTGGCGTTATTGGTTTGTGAGATATAACAAAAAGTCTAAAATCACGGTTTTACAACAAAAAATTCTGTTTCCCTCATTCTCAAAAAACTTTAACCTATTACCAAAATAAAGAGGGTTTCGAGACAAGCCATTTGACACGTCATAGGACCAAATCCGACCAGGCATTCGTGAAATATCAGAAAAAGTCTAAAATCATAATTTTACCCCAAAACGCCTGTTTCCCTCATTCTCAAAACTTTAACCTATTAATAACATATATAGGGCTTTGAGACAAGCGATTTGACACGTCACACGTCCAAATCCGACCTTGCGTTTGAGAGATATCGGCAAACGTCGTAGGAAAGTAGGCGACTATCTGGCTCTCTCCTCACCACCAAAACCCCTTCTTATCAATCATATTTTTCAAAGAGCTCGCCCTCTTACAAAAATCCCAAGTGCGCATGCGTATAAAACAAAAACAAAAATGTTCATCCATAGCGGCAGCCAGAAAAACGCATGTGCGATATGAGCAACCACGTTTAAGTTCATTTTAGCAGCGCACCTTATACATGTCGTATTTGAAAAGAGACTTTCACTAAAAAAATACAATTTCACCCCCTAGTAGGGGTAGGTTTTATTTAGGGGTTAAAATGAGTGGTCCATTGGAAAGAGGGCGTCAGCCCGAGTCCAACGACACCTCATTTGTCAAAATCGGACCATGGGTTCGAGAGAAAAGTCTATTTAAATGTTTCAATTTCGCGCGGCGGCCATGACACTGGTTGGAAGCGCCACTACTCCACTACTCTAAGATCCCGCACGGATCTCACAAAATTCCCCCACTGAACTATGTGTTGGGCGAGTTCTTGACAGTTGTCCACATTCAGATGTCTACTAAGTTTGGAGATTTCTTTTTTCCAGGAACTTAGTGGTCTTCCTACGGGCCTTTTTTTCTCTTGGTTCTTCTTTAAAGATTTGTGAGACCTTTCTATCATCTCCCATCCTTGGTACATGACCAGCCCATTGAAGTCTTCTGGAGTAGATAATGTTGAGTAATGGTGCTTGCTATGAGTGTGAGTGCATGTCTTTATCTGATCTATTTTTCCAGCTTTGAGATGTGGAGTCAAAAGAAGGTCCAAAAAATGTCCTATACACTTCATTTTCAGAAACCTGCAACTAGTGTTAGTTGTTAATTATAGGTATTAAAATATGTTCGCCGTAAATATACACACACTATTCCATACAACTTCACAAAACTGTTGCATAACACGAGTGTATCCCGTTCCAGCCCTCAAACCAGAATTACATTTCTTGCCAGAGGTGGGAATCAAACCAGGACCTCTACATTTCCTAACATACAGACGAAGACAAGAATCATTTTAAGATGTCTATCCTATCTAAGGAGCTTTGGAACATGTAGCCCCGTGTACTTCGGTGAGTGTTGAATTTTGTCTGATAACCTGTGTTATTGTGATGCTGCATTAGTATGTGCATTTGTAATTCAGATGAGGATTGTGAAGGAAGCGGCTGTGGCTTTAGGATCCATCCCAGCACTCACCTCGAGTAGTAGTGAGAAACCACGGAAAATCTCTTCCAGGATCAGGATTGCTGAGGTGGGAATCGAACCCTCCTCGTCTCAGTTTTGTCTCATGAGGCTGAGTGTACCCCCATTCCAGACCTCAGACCAGAACTAAATTTCTTGGCAAATCCGGGAATCGAACCCGGGCCTCCGTGGTTACAGCCAAGAGTGCTGGCCACTACACAACGAGGCGGACTTACCCTAAAGAGGTGCCACTCCTGACTCAATAACCTCCCTGACTAGACCATCTTGTGATCTTGTATGCTCGGGAGTTGTTAATCTGAGAAGTACGTTATGATGTGGGTGTAGTATGATATGTGTGCGTGGGAGCAAGTAACAACCGAGCAAGAATCAGGAAATTATGGTCTTCCACTACAAGACATCATGTCTCTTTTTGTGAACACGTGGGTAGTGTTGACAACCAGAAGACTGGAGGGGACGTGCTAACCAGCTTCACTCCACCACGGGTGCTTGCAGCCGTTGTTTCAGGCGATGCTTTGGTGCAAATGACGATAATAATCTTATTATATATTACGCTAAGGTGTAAGTTTCATAAAACTCAAGCTCCTAAACCAGAGGGTAAAATGAAGGAAGCTTTTAGTTTTACGTGACCGTTAATCATTTGAACATGAGCCACCGGACTTCCTATTTACGTGGATCCGAACCATAGGACATGACATTTCACTTCGAAATTCTCACATGCATTGACCGGAAATCGAACCCGGACTACCTTGGTGAGAGGCCAACAGCTTGACCGCTGCGCCACCCAGCTCCTCAAACCAGAGGTAGTTAGAAGGTGTGGTTTATAAACTAACAATAAGTCTTCCAAATCATCTCAATAGTACAGGAAAATTCTTGCATTTCTTGATAAGTCAACGGAAATATATTAGTTTATAAAGCGCTTTTAAACAATTAAACAAGACGATAGCCCTTGGCAGAACTGTGTCACGTACAGCCTGCATAGCACTAGATCCGGACGGGTAGACTGTACACATGGGAAGCACACAACCCATTAAGCGAGAATTCTCGCACGGGTCCGCTAGTAATAATAATAATAATGATTGAAAAGCAAGAACGCAAAATTCTTAAAGAAATATTCGGCCCTACTCAAGAAAATGGGATTTGGATCAAGAGACGAACTGCAGACCACTATAGTCTCACAGACAGTTTCACAAACACTGTATGCAGGATACGATTAAAATCGTTTGGGCACATATTTAGTATGGACAACAATAGATTTACAAAAAGATTATACCAAAAAAAATCGAGGAAACAAGGGGGGACCTGAATGAGTTGAACATCGGAGAGAACATTATGAAAACCAACAAAATATTCAGAACCACTGCGAGCGTGATGGCGCAGTGGCTTAGCAACTCGCGTTTCACCCGGACGGCCGGGGTTCGATTCCCGCTAACAGCGGGGTGGAATTTTCACCTGAAAAAATCACGTGGCGTCAGGAAGGGCATCCGGCCTTAAACCCCTGGCCAAAACCAAAATGAGCCTGGTTGGCTCTGGCGGCCCCAATTAATTGGAAAAGCCAAAGAAAGTATTCAGAACCACTGTACATAAGTACATATTTAGGGTGAAATTTAGCAGTAGGACTGATACAAGATGGACAGAGGAACGCAAAGAAGCAAAACAGCGAGTCCATGAAGAGATGTTGGGAGGAGAAGAAGATGAAGGCAACATGCTCTCAAGCACTGGCCACAGTCGGTAGTCCAAAGGGTTCAGATCCGGACTGCTACTGCTAGAGTCTAAGCTGCGTGAACCTGAGAGAAATGTGCATCGCGGACTATGAATAGTGGTGTTGACGAGTGATGAGGTTTCTCGGTCCGTGCATAGTACAGAACCAAATACATTGGTTGGTGACTCACTCAGTCATTCTTAACACCACAGTGGTTTGAGCAACGGTCGAATGTTAGCAGTATTGGAATAGAAAGGAATACCATATATCACGGTGGGCTGTTGACAGATCCTTCCCTTCACGCCCGACCCTTCCCTGATCATTCTCCTCACCCCGCAAATTCATAGAGCTTGGACTCGAGCAGTACTGGGCCAATCTTCAGGCGAAATGAAGTCAGGGACATGACGCTGAAGCCACCTATGAGTTGACCTTGCCTTATAGGCCGAAGCAGAATCCTACTGGAAAGTCCAGGGTTGATTTTGAAACAATGTGCCATTTTAGTTCTTCACAACAGGCTCCAAAACTGGGCTTTCGTACATCCTGGCACTGGTTTTAACTTCCTTTTCGCAAAAATGCAGCTGGGTGGAGCCATAGTAACTCATCCCCCGCCAAACCATCACTGAGGAGAAATGATGGGCTCCCTGAACTTTTGGAACTTTTTTACTAGATTCCTGAGAGGTTGTTGCATAAACCCTATCACTTTGACGATTGAAAGAATATTCAATGGTGAAAATTTTCCCATCCGTGAAGAGGATTTTACGATGACCATTATGGGCGTAACGCTGCAGGAGACGTCGACATTTTAGCACTCTCAGCTTCTTTAGGCGTGCGTCAAGGTGATGTCCTGTATCTCGGCGTTAAACCCTTAATCCAAGGTCCTCTGACAGAAGACTGGGCATTACCTATTCAAAATAATCATTTCACGGGCCATGATTGCCTGCTCCGCACTGGATTTGTCCAAACACGAGTCGCCACCGCTTCTCGTGCTGCTGGAGTCCTGATACTGCGTCGGTGACACACTCTCGGACAATCCTTCACAGCCCGTTTCAGTGAATCGCTCAATGGTCCGGTACACATACATATGGCTGATTTTGAGCTTTTGTAGCGTCTTGAAAATGTCACATGCAGAATTTCCAACTTTATGTTACGCTACCACGGCAATACGAATTTCGTCGACACCTCATTCCATGTTTAAACCTGAAGCTAAATGCTTCCTCTTATATACAAGTTCACAATGGTTCAAAGTTAACGTGAGCACACTGGCGGTTTTTTACCCATCAAACCGGCTGTACAGCGTGCATCAAAAGTTTGTAAAAATATTTATGGCTAGAATAGGTATATACCGCTCAAAGGAAGTTTTCGTCATCCGAATTGTTGACGCTGTGCATGGTTTAGTTACAAAGGATTGGGAAAATGCAAGGTAAAACTTGGCTTGAAGAAACACCATATACTGATAATACAAAAGGCTGCCCTCCTTGGTACTGCAACCAAATAGCCTATACAGATTAGCTATTTGCTGCAAATATGGTACGCAAAGTTTTGTCTGTTCAGTGACTTGCTCTGAACATATTTGGCTTGCAAGTCATATAGTTGGTATAACATAGTTTTATAAGTTTATTCTGAAAGGAGGTAGCGTTCTTTCAGAATAAATCAATTCTTTAGTTGTCCTATATACGGTGAATATATTGTTAACAATCATTAGCCAACTAATGGCCAAGCTGCGTACTGCTGCACGGCTGAAAGCAACAGCCGGGCCTGAGGCACCTTTGGTTGGAAATGGGGAAGTTGCCCCTGAACTTGAAATAGGTACTATCTTGACATTTTCCTGGAGGAAGTGTGGAAAAAACCCGGGGAAACATACTCGGGATAGCCGCTGAATATGCCGGGATTCAAACCTCCAATTTTCGGATTTGCTGCAGCTTCTTATCATGGTCATGGTGCGCGATTTAACGCGCATGGCTACGCCCGCGCCGCGAGGTGAAAAGAAAAAGGAAGCTACCAGTAGCATGTCACCTCTAATCGCATTAGTTTGGAGACCTTGTCATATATATTATTTCAGTAGTATAGATCCCTCCTGCGGCGCTCACAAGCGACCGATCATGACAAATGAGCATTCAAATGAAACAGAATAGACATTAGCAGTGACGAATTGCACTCTATTTCCATAAATATCTATAATTTCTTAAAATATGACTTAAGAAATGAACGAAGTGTGCGGTTTGCAAATACTGTTGCTGTAGGAAAATACGCTCCATAATTAGGTCTACCGTCCACTTCACATTTTGGCCGCTGTGACGCCTGTTTCATGTCATTTTAACATTCTGAGGTATTTCCTTTATCATTTTGCATGGATTACAGACATAGTAAATCAAAAGAATGGGTAGGCCTACTCAAATCGTATAATTTAATAAATATCGAATAACTGGTGAATGTTATGATGATCCAATTTTCAGTGATTGCCTTCTTAAGTTAGGGAACGTAGAACTTGGAATTCTAACTGAAATGGAAATAGTGTTCTATAATCATTTGGTTGAAATACAAATATAACAACCTTTCTCCTTAAGTCTCTCATTATAAACATTTTTTTTAATATTTTTTTTTAGCGTATGGCTTTTAGTGCCGGGAGTTTCCGAGGACAAGTTTGGCTCGCCAATTTGTAGCTGCTTCTAAGCGGACACCCATTGGGTAAACTACAAGTACCGTCGCGTGTGGAGTGTTGTCTGGGGCGGAAAGTGTGAATGTAAGGACGAGGAGTTGGAAGGTAGCGGCTGTGGCCTATAGTTAGGGACCAACCCCAGCATTTGCCTTCAAGGAAGATGGGAAACCACAGAAGACCATCTTCAAGGTTGCCGGCGGGGGGAATTGAACCTCCTCGCCTCCCGGATGCGAGCGACTGCCAGCAGCCATGCCGTAACGACCACGGATAACTCACATGGTTATAAACCTATTGGGTTTATGAACAAGCGAGATTTCTCGCACGGGTCCGCTAGTCGAAACAGAATTTGCTAAGAGGATAGTAACATAGTAGCTTAAAGGTTAGTTCTGCTATTTCTGATTCTCGATATGAAATGTTTGCTATACAGAGGGCTGTGTTCAAGGGCTCTTGCCGATGCGTGTGATAAGGCACCCTTCAGCTAATGATAGGGTGGAGTCTCCTACACACCATAGGCGAGGCCCTCTCGCTGCCTGAAGCTCTCAAGAACCGGTATCTACTTTATTTATTCAGTCCCTGTGCTTTACTGAATAATGGACCAAATTGCTCCACTTGTTAGTTTATTGATAATTTTATTGGATTCATTTTCCTCCTCCCCATCTTCCCATCTACAGAGATGATTACCCTCCGATTGGTCGGTATTATTTTCCAATTTTCTCCATGATATTAACAGCCCATATTGTAACAGTCAATCATCTCAGTTGAAGTGCCCACAACGTTGTTCCATAGTTGGTGAATGTAGTTGGTTGGGAACTCAATTTTATACTGTATAATCACACAGGTCTGAAAAAAAAACCACACACACAAAAAACATTGTTTTAGTTTTGATAACTGATTCTTATGTAGTTTTTGGCGCTGATTTCAGAAATTATATTGGTTTTTTTTCTATCACGTAAGGTTTGTCTACAAAGTGAGGTAAAACTTTTACGAAATATCCTAAGGCCAATTTTATACCAGTGTTATTTAAGTACAATGTTATTAAACCACATTGAACATAGGTTATTCTTAAACACAGAGTAAGAAAAGTTGATAAGGCTTTATAACAACACTATCACACGTCTTTGTAGTAACGTTTTCTTTTTCCTTCAAAACTTCCTTTTGTGCATTTCCTGCTGTAGAGTAGAGGATTTTCAGTAGGATAACATGACACATGTTACACATCATATGCGACTACTGTATGGCTCGTATAATTTTTTTATAGTTATTCTTATGGTACTTTTTAATGTTGAGTACAGAAAAATTAGTGAACAAATCCATCACCCTTTGTTTTCCCACAAATCACACTTTGAATTTTTTACTTTTAAGTCTTTCTTTTTAACATCCGTACACATTATAAGGAAGGTATCAAAGATCATGAGACGTTGACTGGTTGGTTTCTTAATTTAGGAGCTGTGACAATGCGGTCATGTAGCCCCGCGTAGTTTGGGTGAGTGTAGAATCTGTCTGATAACCGGTGTTAATTGTGATGGCTGTATCAGTTCGTGTTATCGGTTTTTAATTCAAGTACTGCAGACGCCTTCGCCGGGACGTTAACATGATGGCTGACTACTATTGGATGTTAAAAAGAGAAAATGTGTGTCCCGGGTGCGCAAATCCCTTGTTGACAGTGAACTCTGTTGGTCATTGAAATAACTACTTGTAAGACTCCAGTGCCAAATCCTGACCGTAATGAAACATAATTAATTAATATTTGCCGTGGCGGAAGCAATCCACTGCCTAATTGATGCGAGCTGCGCTCTATACCGGCCAGTTAGTGAACCCATGCCAGCGAGGTTATTGAAAATGGCCTCGTTTTGCTGATCCGCGCACTGCCAAGTATAGGCGCGATTAAATATTAGGTGTGCGGAAGGTATATTAAATGTGTATCTCCCAGTGATATGTTAAGACCGTGGCCTACGTTATACAAGTTCGAACCATCGCTCGCAATGTTGTCTGGCGCCTCATTTCCAGGCCTTGTATATAACGTAGGCCACGGTTTAGACCAACGAAGTTTCAATTATTGTTAGTAGTCGGTGTTAATATACTGAATTCCTACGTTGTTTGGAGTGTTTGTTGATGCGATATAGAGTCCATATAGCCACATGGCCGACAGTACATCGAGTGCTTACATTAAATAAGAATACAGCAAACGTATGAAGATTTAATACATCGTAATTGTTTTCAGCAGATATGATAAAATGAATATTTTCACACCATAGAACGACAACTTGAAGATGATTTATTGTATGAATATCTTAAATGGGGTCTCCAAACCTTGAACTAAACTGTATGCGATATGCATTCCCCATAGCCACATGGTCTACAGTACGTCGTTGTACCGATCTCCGCCATCACGCGTGCTCATTGTTTCCGTCCCATGCACTTCCGTCCCATCCACTTCCGTCCCTTTTCCAAAATCACTCCCACAAAAATGTCCAGCTACCGAGTGGAAAGATGTTACGCATCAAAAATTTAACCAATTTTTTCATCGCAGACCTGTGTTACCTGTTATTATTCTGTAGCAAAACATTCGCAAGTCTTCATCATCATCATCACGTTTGTTTGCCCTAAATTACTATGGCTCTCAGTGTTCCCGGTGTCCAATCCTGGCACATTGGATTAGATTTTAAGGGACTACCTCGTGCCGAAGATGTTGGAGGTCACCACGGAGGTCTGGGTGCGATTTCTGGCTCCATTACCAAGACATTTAATTCTAATAATATTAATGTTATTGGTTACACGTCGATTTTAACCACTGCGGCTTTTAGAGACACCGGGGTGCCGGAATTTTGCCCGAAAGGGGATCTGTAACGTGCCAGTTAATCTACTCACACGGCCATTTGCACACCCTCAAGTGCCAGCTGACTGCGCCAGGATTCGATCTTGCTACCTTGGGCACAGTGGGCGAGAACGTTACCGCTGAGCCACGCAGCCTGCCAAATATTTAATTCTGTTCTGAAGGCTGAGGTGAGGTACTCAGCCTCGTGAAGCAGAATTGAGAATATGTGGGCTCTATTCACACCTCAACCTTCCTAGAAGTGGTTTTCTGTGGTTTCCCACTTCTACTCCAGGCAAATGTCGGGATGATGCCTAAATTAAGGCTGTGTGTACCTCCTGCCCAAATTCTTATTTCCAATTACAAATACATAATGCGGTACAACCATTACATAGCACAGGTTATCAGACAGATTCTACACATACCCAAATACACTGGACTGATGAGCAGGATGTCGCAAAGCTCCTAAATGAATCATCAACTACAACTGATTTGTCCAACGCTTGTGATGGGTGTTCATAAAATTGCACTTAATGAATATGTAGGCCTAATCACAAAATGTCAAGACTGGCTGCGGTAACGTTCTTGCCTGCTGAGCGCAAGATAGCGGGATCGAATCCCGAAAAAGTCAGTTGGCATTTGAGGGTGCACAAATGCGGGAGACTCGTGTCAGTAGATTTACTGGCACCCTCAAGATCCCATTCGGGGTAAAAACACGGCTCTCTCTAAAAGCTACAGTACAGTAGTTAAATGGGACGAAAAACATTATTAATACAATATTATATGTAAGTCTACCCCTTATTATTCCCGTTTTCAACGGGATCGGGGATGAGATGCTATGAAATGGTTCGTGACGGGTGGTTTTTACGTCCGGATGCCCTTCCTGATTCCAACCTCATAAGATGAATTAATTGGAGATGAAATTAAGGAAGAAGAATGAAACCGGGCAAGGATGTGGAAGAAAGTGGCCGTGGCCTGTTAGAAGGTACCGTCCCAGCATTTGCTTGGAGTTGAAAATGGGAAAACACGGAAAACAATTTCAAGGACGGGTGACAGTGGGGCTCGGGCGACAGTGGGGCTCGAATCCACGTCTTTCGAGTCCGCAGATAGCTTGGCCCCATGACCTAGCGCTACGCGTTTGTGAGCGTAGCTACCGCTGTCGGTATTATTATTATTATTATTTTTATTATTATTACTAAATGTCCAAATGAAATGGGACACAGCTAAACACTTAATGTTTATTATAGCGTACACGTAACGACTGTACTGACAATATATAAATCTTATTAAGGTGAAGCGGAGCGGCTTCGGTGGCGTAGTTGGTAGCATGCTGAGCTTCTAGGCCCAATATCGCGGGTTCAAACCCGGCCGAAGTCGTCGGATGTTTTAAGAGCGTTAAAATCCCTCAGTATGCCTTCCTTTGGAGAGGAAGTAAAGCCGGTGGTCCCATGTCATAGATTTATGGCATGTTAAAGAACCTTCCACCTGAGTGAAGCTAAATTATAATATAGGTTAAACATTCGACAAAAGCTCTTAGGTTCCGACGTTCGTCGCCAGGAGCCGACTGCGGTGGCATCTGGTAATCAAGTTCTGAACTAGTACCGTTGACGGTGGCGTTTGACGGCAAAAGGAAGGAACTACTTGAAAAAAAAAATGTCTGCAGTCCTCATTTTTATTGAAAACAGATAACACACACTAATACAGTCATCACAATTAACAACGGTTATCAGACAGATTCTACACACACTCAAGTACACGGGGCTACATGACCGCGTTGTCGCAGCCCCTAAACTGAGGAACCAACCAAGGTGAAATGGGGCAAATAGAGTAGCTTGGAATGAATCTTTAGTATTTGAATATTTTGACAAGACACCAACATACACCGGAGGCTAGCAGCGACTGAGTAATTAACAGACAGTAGGCTGCTGTATTGTGTGACAAGCTTTGTTTTACAGGAGGCTCTTCGCAAACCTTCATTACCATACTTGCCGAGCAATAAAACATAACCTTCATGCAAGGTACTGATACTTGCATGTTAAGTTGGATGTGTTTGCTGTTCTTCATGAACAGTTGTTGATTCTTTAGAGGGTTTGCGGCATCGTGGTTATATAGCCCTGTGTACTGATGTGCGTGTAGAATCTGTCTGATAACCTGTGTTACTGTGATGTCTTTATTACAGGGGCGTATATAAGGAGCCTCCACAGCCCCCCTCCGAAATATGGCAAGTAAGAAAAGATGTTCAGGAAAAAACATATAGCCTACTTTCTCCTAAATGAGAGTATAGTTTTAACTCTTTGTCCTTATCACGTTCTATTTTCTTCCTATTCGAAGTGAAAAATGGCACACAACAGTATGACATACTGGATTTGAGCAGCGGCATTCAGACCATAGTTTATATTTACCCCAGCAAGTTACAATTTAATCAGTAAACACTCCAAACAACGTAGGAATTCAGAATATTAACACCGACTACTTACAATAATTGAAACTGAAAGAAAACGTCGTTGGTCTAAACGTATCACTGGGTGAAACACATTTAATAAACCTATTGAACAGGTAATTATTAATCGCGCCTATACTTGGGGGCGAGTGCGCTCTATCGGCAACAAGAGGATTTTTTTTCAATTACACCGTATGCATGGCTTCACTAACTGGGAAGGACAAGGCCGGTATATAGCGCAGCTCGCATCTAGTGGGCCGTGGTTAGCACACGCATAGTTCAAATGGTTGCTAGTAGATGTCACTCGTGCAGGTCCGGTGGCGAACTTTGTTTTAATTAAATATATATTTTCTATCGCAAAATGCACAACATAACGCTCAATTTTATAACGTCTAAGTACTTAAAACAATAATTATAAGAAAATCAAGCAAAAAAAATACAACTCTAATAGGTTTGAACCCCGGCCGACCGGGTGAAAGACTAATGTTCTAACCACAGAGCCAAGCATGCCCTCCCAAGGTTAACTTTATCAATTGATTTACATACAACGTCTTAGCAAATAGGCTAATGACTTTGACTAAACGATTTGTTCACTGGAGTATATATTCATTATAATCCTTTTCATACAAATTTCATATTATTTTTATCAGTAGGCTTTGCATGCAACATACTCAGTGAAATATAGGTCAGAACGAGAGATCAACTGCCATCTTGTCTTGTTACCGAGACGGCTCAGCTTTTTAAAGTCACTTCTGCGGTAAGTTATAATATAAATTTTAATTTCGAACGGGCCAGTTTAACCCATTATCGGTACCCTGAAATGGTACGGCCGATGACCTTTTAGTTTAGGTGCAAGACGCTTCCTATATGAAGGTATGTTTTTACTAAATTTGGTAAAAATCCCATGATTTGTTTGGTCGTAATTTAATTTTAAGTTTTTACCATTTGAGTGGCCACCATTACATTTTGGTAAAGATGGCGGCAATATAAAACATGAAACTAAGGTGCACTTTGCTAGTTCTACCTCTGTACCAAATTTTATTCTATTCGGTTTCGTCGTGTTTCAATTGATGGACGGGGGGGGGGGGGGGGGGCAGATATACACATTCACTCACACACACACAGATTGACAACTTTTGGCCGGTGTCGATCTCATAAGTCTACTTTCATTTATTGCAAAAAAAAGAAAGTAGGCTAAAAATTAAGAAAGTGTTGCTTTGGTAAAAGCATATAATAATTATAAATTTGTTTGTACCCTAATCCTAACTTATTGGCTAAGTTATAAACAATATTGATTGAAATTACACTAACTCGTGGTGTAGTGGCTAGCAATCTTGGCTGTCACCGCGGAGGTCCGAGTTCGATTCCCGCCTCTGGCAAGAAATGTTAAATCTGGTCTGAGGGCTTGAACGGGGTGAGGCAATACTGAGAATTTCACAAAACTTTTGAGAAATAATAAACTATGAATTTGTAAAAAATATATATATATATATGTTAACCTTTCAGCTTAATAAATTGACAAGTATTGATTTACAGTTTTCTCTCTCATACTCCTCAGGTCATAATATAATATTCATTAAGTATAAAATTTTATTTATGTGTTGTATTTAACAACTATTTCTGTATTGCCACTAATAATTTGTAGGCTATGTAAACTTAGAATTTTACAATTAACTCTTATCTAAAATAATTACACAAAGTTATATGCTCTAAGATATTGGTTGATATTTCTGGGTATTTTGCGGCGATAGTCAACTGAGAATACTCACAATTTTCCAGGATAGTCAGCCCCCCTCCAAAAACTAAGGTGTATACGCCCCTGCTGTACTAGTGTGTGTATTTATAATTGAGGCAGTATTTGGATAGGAAGCGGCCGTGGCCAATTCGTTGTTTACCATCCCGGTCGCATTCCTAACTAATCTAATGTACAAATGGTTTTCCTGGGGCTCGCTTTCAAAGCCTTATTTATGAATAGTTCGAAGTTTCATAGCTGCGAAGCTACAACTAAGTTCTCTTCATTTTACTGCATGTTGACCAGGTAGTGGTGTAGTGACTAGCGTTCTTGGCCGTCACCACTGAGTCCCGGGTTCGATTCCACACATAAGAAACACAGATCATCAGACTAATCCTAGTTACACAAGTATACGGGATCGATGACCACCATAGCCAAGTGCCTGAATGAAAAAAAAAAAACACAACTGACTGCTTGTCTTTCAGTCTCTGGTGGTCTGCTGCTACAAATTTGTATGCCATTCTTTTTACAGGTGAAGTGAAACCTTGAAGAAGAAATAAACATACACAATAGAAGAATACAGGTCAAAAGAACTAAACAAAAGCTAAGAACCTGTTAGCTGTAAAACTTGACCTGCCTTATTCCCAGAAAGAGTTTCACCAAGAATATAAAATAACAATTATGAGATGTGCAAGTGGAAATTTAGGACCGAAACAAAATGTGCTATTGTTCACGCGCTAAAGATCGTTTAAAATACCGTTCACACTTCCAGCGGCAAAATACTTCCACAGAAGCAGGCGGGCACAATAGAACTATTATCACCAATCCGTCTGACTGACAGATCTAACAAGCATTGGAGTAAAGTAGAGATGGCATGGTATGGTCAAGGTGACGATTGTTTTTTAAGGGGCGGAACGTCGAGGTCATATGTCCCTAGGGCGTGGTGCATCGAGTGTGTCTGGTGCGCCAAGCCCCATACCCAGTGCGCTGGGACCATAACTTTCATTCATATTGGACAAGTTTCCGCTTTATAGACGTTCCGCTTTGAGCATGTTTTTTTATTATTATTATTATTAATGTGTAACATCTTTCCAATCGGTTGCTGGTTATTTTTGTAGAAAAGAAACAGAAATGATGAAACGGAAAAGTGTAAGAAGAAACAATGAACGCGCGCGGTGGCGGAGATAGGTACCACGATGTACTGTCGGCCATGTGGCTATGTGGAATCTATATAGCATACGGTTTACTTCAAGGTTTGGAGGCCCCATTAAAGATATTCCTACAATAAATCATCCTCAAGTTGTCGTTGTTTGGTGTGAAAATATTAATTAAATCATATTTGCTGAAAACCGGCACTGGAGTTTTACAAGTCGTTATTTCAATGACCAACAGAGTTCACTGTTAACAAGGGATAACATGTCACATGTTACACATCATATGCGACTACTGTAAGGCTGGTAATTTATTATTATTATTATTATCGCGGCTTCGGTGGCGTAGTTGGTAGCAGGCTGAGTTTCTATGCCCAAGATCGCGGGTTCAAACCCGGCCAAAATCATCGGATTCTTTAAGAGCGTTAAAATCCTGCAGTATGCCTTCCTTCGGAGGGGAAGTAAAGGGGTCGGGCCCATGTTATAGATTTATGGCATGTAAAAGAACCTTCCACTAATTAAACTTGTGTGAAGGTAAATTTGCAGGTTAAATTTCGTTGAAACGCTCTATACAATTTCCAACGTTCACCACTAGGTGTCAGTGACATCTGTTAGCGAACGTTGCAACTACTTGAAATTGAACGGAACTTGTAGCTTACCCAATGGGTGTCCGCAATGAAGCAGCTACAGCCTCCGGCGAGCCGAACGTGTCCTCGGACACTCCCGGCACTAAAAGCCATACGCTAAATAAATAATGAAAAATCCACAGCCTGCTTCCAGTCTCCGACCGGGTCAGGAATGGAATGAATGAAGCCCCTAGCTAGCGGCGAGGATAGGGACTGTGCCGGCTGCCGAGGCCTGACGCACTCCTCTGGGGCAATGAATAGATGAATGACAGATGAAATGAAATGATAGTGGAGAGTGTTGCTGGAATGAAATTTTGACAGGGAAAACCGGAGTACCCGGAGAAAAACCTGTCTGCCTCCGTCTTGTCCAGCACAGATCTCACATGGAGTGACCGGGATTTGAACCACGGACCCAGCGGTGAGAGGCCGGCGTGCTGCCGCCTAAGCCACGGAGGCTTCACGCTAAATAAATAATAAAATATTAAATTATTATTGTTATTATTATTGTTACTATTATTATTATTATTATTATTATTATTATTATTATTATTATTTACACTCGTAATGATGATAGGACATTCTGGATTACCTGATAAAAATTAATGATCCAGTACTCATTTTACCCTGTATTGTGGAGGTTAAATATCACGGTGCTAAGCAAAGACAAGATATGATCTATTAACCACTGCATATATGATTACATGACTTGGTGATAATAGCATTATTTCTTGATTTATAGACACAAGCAAGTTCGATACTTTGAAGGATAATGCATGTTACATGAGCCAGCTCGTCCATCAAAGCTGCACGTTGTTCGATATGGGGTGGACAAGCGAAATGGATGCTCGCGCATGCACTAATGCTGGGACTACAGAAACTCACTCAATCAGCAATGGTCAGTGTTGCAAGCAGTATTGTACAGTAATAGCCTACCAAGAGACTGCAGGAGTGCATCCCTAGGGCGAGGGAACAAGGGTCATCTCTGATAGGAGCAGATTGACTCAACGTTCCACCCTCATTAAATTACAATCACCCCCACCACAAGCATTTCTGCCAAATTCACAAATTTTAGCGTCAGTTTCTTTTAGAAGATGGAATTGGTGGAATAGCAGTAAGGACTACATGCGGAGAGAGAGAGAGAGAGAGAGAAATATAACGTGGGGGCAGGGGGTAAGTTTTACTACGAAGCTTTTTTTTATTTATTAACTTATTTATCGCATGGCTTTTTATGCCGGGAGTGTCCGAAGACATGTTCAGGCCCTCCAAAGGATGTAGCTGCTTCAAGCGGACACCCATGGAGTGAGCTACAAGTTCCGTTCAATTTCAAGTAGTTCCAACTTTCGCTACCAGACGTCACTGACACCTAGTGGTGAAATTTGGAACTTTGATAGAGAGTCTCAACGAAATCTAACCTAGAAATTTAGCTTCACACATGTTTAATTAGTGGAAGGATTTTTTACATGCCATAAATCTATGTCATGGGACCGCCGGATTTACTTTCCCTCCGAAGGAAGGCATGCTGAAGGATTTTTAACGCTCTTATAACCCTTTATCACCATGAAAGTTTTTCTGAGATATTGAATATTGGTGAAATGCATCACACGACCACCATGGTAGTTGGTTATACTTATCAATATTTGAAAGCCACGGTCAGAGTTGGACAGGGTAGTAGTAAATCCTTACCAAGTTCATTGAGATCGCTCCAGTCAATCAAAAATTGTAATCAGAGACCCAAACACACATATATAGTCAGGTATACGGGCAACGGTTGGCCTTTTATGCATACATGTTATATTACAAATATAAGCTTAAAAAATAAGGGTAATTCTTCAGTGCCAAAGAACATCACGCCACTAAACACTTGTAAATTGGGATTCAGTAACGAGAACTTCAGTAAGACACCTTCTTCTTCTCGTCAATCTGAAAGGCTCGATTTGCATTCCACTCAATGAAGATTGTGGGATCAAAATGTTTCAATTGGATCCATAAAAGTTTTTTACAGGGAAGCTATGACTAAACGTATGAAAAACCACGGAATAGCTGACTGAATGTATGAAAATTCACGATCGGACTCTACATCCTTTTTCGATGGATAACACTGCTAGCTATGTGTGTCAGCCGCTTTTCACGGTCGCTTCTGTTTATGGGAACTTAAGTCATCAACTATCAAGATTGTGTTTAGAGGATTCCAAAAGTGTACACAAAAAGTCGTAAGTTAAGGGGTTCGAGAAATACAAACAGTCAACAACTGAGTGTTATGAAAAAGGTTCTCTTGATTGGATCCACACGGAACCCAAAAATATACAAAAGGGAGATCACAAGCAACCATTTTTTCTGCTCAGAAAATTTATTACTAATACAGAACCATAGCAGTAACTTTATTTGTGTCTAAATACTGTCCTTCAGTCACTATGAGCCCCTTCGAACGGAAATTTGGAATACGTTATAAAAATAGTCAGAAAATATTGCAACTGAGAAATTTCTATGCGGTGAGTTAAGTTGTGATGAAAATAATGATAGTGATGATGATAACAATAATAATAATAATAATAATAATAATAATTTAATACTTGATTGCTCAATTTCTCTTAAAACTATTGAGTTTTTGGAGACCCCAAGATGCTGAAATTATACCTAGCAGGGCAGCGGAAAAGCTAATGATACGAGTCTGTCACATTTTAAACCCCTCAAATGCTAACTGACTGTGCCAATATTCAATCCCAAATCCATGAGAATAAATTGCGAGCCCTTTAGCCATGCCAGGCAACTCACCTGAAAATCAATTTCAAGATGAGAAATAGTTCATCATTCCCTTCATAAAACAGAGTAACATCATGTCAGTACAACAATATTATCCCTTATATTCTAACTGTCCCTTTCTTTCTGGATCTAGAGGATGAGGGCCGTAAAGAGTTGTCACATGTCAAAATATTTATGAGAGTTACAATAATTGGAATCACAGAAAATATGACAAAATCCGATTTTATCACATTTTCGATAAGAAGACTACCATAGATTACGCCACGACAGTTTTTTTTGTCACGGGCCTTTTACATTTGAATACTCCTCGGGGCAAACGGGGTAAGTCGCATTATGTAAATTTTTTAGGAGATCGTATTTAAACTTTCAACACTAAAAAAAATACTTAAAACACACCAATTGAGTGTATTATTTGTATTTCCTATGCTTCCTCGACTTTCAAGGCTGCTAATATACAAAGCTTAACTATCATAATTAGGTGAAAGAAGAAATAAAAGAAGGTTAAAAAACTACGAGTATTGATCCATCAAATGTATGACACACATATAAATTAGAATAAAAGACCTGAAGAGTGGGCAAACCGCAACTAAAAATAAATAATTAAAATAGCTATTCAGCCTTAAAATACACATAATTTAGGAATATAAGTGGTTTCTCAAAATACTAATAGATCCTTTAAGGGCTGTTATTGCTATGGTGTTAATGGTGGCATTTGAGATCTGAAATTTTCTACACGTAGCAGCAAAAAGAGGAGGTGCTGTTCCCCGCGCCCCCACTAATAACCCAATAACTTCTATTTCTTGAAGGCGGTATTTTTCCTTGTAGAAAGGGACTGTAGGCTCGTAAATACCCTTCTTTTCTTTGTTTACTTCATCTGGCTGCTCGGCATGGGTTTCAAAACGCACGGTTGGATCCAATATATAACCCTTCTTTTTAACTTCCTTGTAGGCTATGATGTCAATGCGTCTGGTACTGCCTTGCGTGGCTAGCCCTGAAACTTCTTCATGCACCACGAAGCCAACATCCCTCAGACTCTCCGCAAGGATGGATCTTACTGAGTGATGTCTTGTGTTACGTAGAGCCTCACCATAATTGCAGAACCCAAGGACATGAGGGAGGGTTTCAATCTCGTTGCCACAGCGGCGACAACAGTTATCGTCCCGGCTTCTGCCTGGTACAGCTCTAACTGCGGCTACATTACATACAAGCTTCAGCCCATCCTTCCATTCAGAGCTGGAAAGACCCTTGCGGTGCCACACCCATTTATTAGGTGGCGTGAACTGCTTGTAGAGAATGACCCCTTTTCCTTTCTGAGTTAACCGACACCAAGCTTCAAACTGCTGATCTCTTAAATATGACCGTTTTTTTTTCGAGCGTCTACAAAGTTATCTCGAGGACTAAGAAATGTTTGTGGTCCACCTATGCCAAGTTTTGTTAAACAAACGTCGACCTCTTTTCCAAATGTATTTCTTATAAAGGAGGTAGACTACATGTAATACAAATAACAACAAAAGTTACATTATGAAAAAGTGAAAGGATATGCGACATTCTTTCAGTTCCCACTAAAAATAAAAACCTCTTTATCTGGGTGACTTACTGCTTTGTTAGAAATCAATTTCAACTGAACTGTAGTTGCGATGACTGGCCACCAAAATGTGCCATAAACTTATTTCCGAAAAAAAAAATCGAATTACCCCGTTCTTTCCATGGGGTCTTCATTTCGATGATGATGATGATGTTGATAATTTTTATTTTAAGGGGCCCTGACATCTGGGCTTTTGGCCCCTAATGATCTGGGTGATAGCGAAAATGACAATGAGACGGATACAATTACGAAATCTAACGGAGATTGAAAATACTGACAAAGGATTGAAAAGACACACAAAATGTAATTTAGAGTGGAAAAAACTGATGAAATGGAATTTAGATGGAAAATGCTCACGAAAGTAATTCACATTGAGAATACGCACAAAATGCAGGTTAGAGTAAAAAAAAATTACAAAGTGCAATTTAGATTCAAAATACTCACAAAATGCAATTTTGATTGACAATGCTTACAAAATGCAATGTGGATTGAAAATACTTGCAAAACGTAATTGAGATTCAAAATACTCACAAAATGCAAGTGAGATTCAAGATACTTACAAAAAGCCCAACATACAAGATGGAATTTAGATTGAAAATACTTGCAAAATGCGGTTTAGGTTGAAATATTTACAAAATGTAATTTAGATTCAAAATACTCACAATATGACAGCCCGCGCTCCAAAAGACTTACAAATGCAATTGAGATTGTCAATCCGTACAAAATGCAATACCGGTACTTGAGGTTGAAAAGACTCGCAAAATGTAATTTAGATTCAAAATAATTACAAAATGCAATTTATATTGAAAAAAACTTACAAAATGTAGTGTAGAATAAAACATTCACTAAAGGTAATTTAGATACACGGGGAGCCAAATCACAAAAACAGTGCGGGAATCTTAAAGAGGAAAGGAAATATAATGACAAGAAAAAGAATGCTGATCCCTAGAAGAATGAGGGATCAGGAAAGGTGATAGAAGGGCCAATTCAGGCGGGAAAGGAAGACTCCCTCGGATACCCTAATACCGTCGGGGTCAGAAGAGAACAAGAGTTGACTAAGAGAGGTCGACAGGATAGGAGACGGAGAGGAGCTTGGCACAAGTAAGTGGAAGCAATGCCAGACTCAGCTGGGATCCCATGGTCGCCAACCCACGTCCCACAAGGTTGTGAGCCCCCGGGGGGATCTTCATTTCGTATCACTGAAAATTTTCAAATAGAGCAAGAAGATTCATCTCATAGAAACCACACCCTGTTGACCATCTCAAGATATTTTCAAAGAAGCATTTTTTTAAACGATTTATAGGAATATACAAACACCAACTATTTAAATATATGCAGTTTTCGCAAAATTATTTTTATAGTATCATAAAATAAAGCCCTCATTTGTTACAGATCTGTTATTAACTATTTTTATAAAAATGTTCATAGAAAAGCCAAGTAAAATTAACAAAGCTGTGCTCGCAATTACATTAGTTTGTTTTCTTTTTAACAATATCGCTGAAGAAGGCCATGATTCGGCCGAAACTAGTACATTTCATTATTAATGTACATTAATTTATTTTATTGACTAATGTGTAATAAATATATTAAATACTCATTGGTTAAACGTAATTAAGATATGATAAAGTTCATACACTACATAATACCAATGTAACAACACAATCATTATTATTCTGCCACTATCATCCAGAATCCAGTGGGTGTTAGTCTTGGGTGCAAACATTGTTGCTTCCTGTAAATATAGTTTATTTTTATACCTTCGGTCTGTGTTCTTCTCTCGCTAAGTTTAGGAAACTAGTTCAAAACATTTATTTAACTTCCACAGCTCAATCATCGCAAAACAAGATGAGTTGGTGTCGTTCATTCAACACTCTTCCCTCTCTGTTGGGTCCTGGAGAACATCTTGAACTCTTGAGCAGTGGATATCAACAGGGTACGTCCAACAGTTTCAGGGATGGACTTCACGATACATTGTCGTCTTCAAGTAGTTTTCAATAAAGTTTATTCTATGTTGTTGTTGTTGATTCATTTAGAGCAGGCGTTCTCAACCTGGTGCTCGCGAGCACAACGGTGCTATTTAAATGAGATTTACATTTACGTGTGGACAGTCGAGTCAAATCTTCATCTTTTGTGTTAGGCATAAATCAGCGATAACCAATTATTCATTCTATTCCCTCGTTTTATAATTTCCATACGAGTAGCTTAATTACCATTATAGGCGAGTTGCATACGACTGTTTATGTTCGACGATAATTATAACTGTGTTATGTTCGAACATAAATACCGGTATTCATAAATATCTGTCGAGATTTCGCCAGTTTTATGTAACTTACTGAACAGAGCGCATGGGACGCAGAGAATACCTTGTATTTGACCATGACCTCCTCAAACACCGCACTATGACACTAGGCACGCAGTGAAATTTAAAATAGGAGGCCGTGGAAGTCCGCGCAGGTGTGATGCTATCCTTACATAATTGGTCACACAACTGTTTCTTGAGCTCTGTTGGTGGGAGAAACTGTTTCATAATGAAAAATAGTGTTATAATGACCCTCATTATGATACAGTTTTCTGACATATAATATTTACGTTTCGACATCGTCGAACATAAAACTTGTAATGAAAACACTATTATTCTGGATCAAGCAACAAAATTTGTGTGCGCAAGCAATCCTTGGCTCGTATGATGAGAGCACCAAATTTCTTTTATTATATATGAATTGCAGTTAATGGCCATAGCAGGGTATTTTAATTGAACACCCGTGAGCTCCCAACAAGATCAATTTCAAGTGGTTCCAACTTTGGCTACCAGATGCTACTGTCACTGACACCTAGCGGCGAACGTTGGTACTTGTTAGAGCGTTTCTAACCAGCCAAATGTTGCTACACACTACCAATAGAGAACGTTTACATGCCATAAATCTATGGTATGGGCCCACCGGCTTTACTTCCCCTCCGAAGATAGGCAAACTGAGGGATTTTTAACGCTCTTAAAAAATCCGACGACTTCGGCCGGGATTGAACCCACGATTTTGGGCATAGAAGCTCAGCATGCTACCAACTACGCCGCCGAAGCCACTACACGTTGAGGTAAGGATGATATGAATGATGGAGGAGTTACCAATACCCAGTCCCAATTATCAAACGAAGTTAAAAAGATACAGTCAGTCTGAGAGGCTAGACTTTATATCATTTCAAATGACGCATGCTACAAATGCTACACATGTTATAAAGGCTGACTCCTCAAAGCCCCAGGACTCTTTCAACACACTCCATTACCCATTAACTTAGGCTTCCCGCGCGGGGAACGGAGAGCGGAAGGTGCACTCTGCTGCATGACGTCACGCACTCGCCGTCTCCGTATCGCATAACGCCAGACCCCAGGAGTAAACTCAGACTCAACAGACTCCTTTACCCTTTAACTTAGGCTTCCCGCGCGGGGGTTGCATGACGTCACGCACCCGCCGTCTCCGTATCGCATAACGCCAGACCCCAGGAGTAAACTCTGACTCGGTGCATAATCACTAAACAACATGATGACGTCATACACGCCGTAACCATAACGCATAAAGGTAGACCAAAGCATAACGATGAAGTCGACAAGATCATTTGAAATGATAAAATCCGCAACCTGGATGGGGATACGAACCCAAAGCCTACAACCCAAAGTCCAGTGTCCTATTCATTTGACCATGACGCCGGGCATGCCTTGAAACTTAACTCGTAAAGCCCACTGACCTGATGCAAGTCTTCATAATTTGACTCCATACATATCACCGATATCGTAACTTAAGTAACTCAAACCGGAGTTCTTTTTCTTATCAGAGCTGGGAACTGAAGACGGATCTCCAAGATAGCATCCAATTAAGAAAATCACTACACCACGAGGCGCACACGTACCAGATAATATCAAGACATAAATCCATGGAGGAGCAAGTATTGGAACCCAGAACTCTTTGTTTCTGTGACCGCTAGACCAGGAAGGTGGTTTGTATTCCATAATTCACGTTATTAGTTCTGTTGTGGCCACAGTATTAGTAGCGAGCCCAGACAATGGGGGCGTTGCGACCATCGTCTGTCTTCCCGTGAGAGCTGGTTGACACCCACAAGAGAAGGAAGATTTGTAGTGGTGGTGCGAACGAAGGGTTGAAGATAATCGCCCAATTTTGGTTACCAGATCCCAATCTATTGTTTGTATTTGATCAGTGGGTGGTCTGAACGCAGACAGATTCATCCTGCGAGGGCTGCAGAACAGGCTTTGATTTGTCCCGTGACAGAACATCCTGCCGACCAGCTGTCTTCGATCGCGGTCTTGTGTAAATGCGTTTTTTTTCTGCCTTATTTATGCGCTGAATTGAAGAAACGGAGGAATGTAGGCTAGGCTCACGATTCATTGCCGTCCCTGTGTGACGAATTATGAGGGCAACACCCTTTAAGCAATGGCGAAGGGTATGTGTACAACGGGCTGGTGTTGTTGCTTCATTTAGAGGCTAGCTGGTCATCCCCGTATACCTTCAGTAATTGTGTGTGTGTGGAATAATCTGTCATTTTAAAACATGAGGATTCAGATGGCTGCCGCAGGAATTGACTAAGTTGTTGTTGTTGTAGTTTCATTTGAATGGCTTGGACATCGTGGTCATTTAGCCCCGTGCACTTGGGAGAGTGTAGACGTTGTCTGATAACCTGTTTAATTGAGGTATCTGTAGTAGAGTGCCTGTTTGTAATTCATATAAGGATTGGGAAGGAGGCGGGTGTGGTCTTAATTTACGAAACATCCCTGCATTTGCCTGGAGTAAAAGTGGGAAACCACGTAAAACCACTTCTAAATTGACTGAAGTGAGAATCGAACCCACCTCCTCTGAGTTTTGCCTCATGAGGCTGAATGAACCCCGTTCCGGCTCTCAGACCAGAATTAAATTTCTTGGCAGAGCAGGGAATCGAACTCGGGCCTGTACGGTAACAGCCAAGGATGCTAGCCACTTCGCAACGAGGTGGACGCCTAGACATATTAAACTCGAAGAGCGAGAGAGGTTGATAGATTTGATTGTGGTTTTTTTTTTCACGGCTACACTTAGAGCTTAAGAGCTCCTTGGTTGGTTGGTTCCTCAGTTTAGGGGCTGCGACAACGTGGTCGTATAGCCCCGTGTACTTAGGATGTGTGTAGAATCTGTGTAACCGGTGTTAATTATGATGGCTGTATTAGTGTGTGTATCTGTTTTTAATTCAAGTAAGGACTGCAGACATTCGATTTTCAAGTAGTTCCAACTTTTGCTACCAAACGCCACCGTCAACGACCAACTAGTTCTGCACTTGGTTACTAGATGCCACTGCAGTCGGCTTCTGACGACTAACGTTGGAACCTAAGAGCGTCAGTCAAATCTAACCTATAATTTAGCTTCACACAGGTGTAATTAGTGGAAGGTTCTTTATCATGCCATAAATCTATGACATGGGACCGCCGGCTTTACTTCCCCTCCGGAGGTAGGCATACTGAGGGATCCGATGACTTTGGCTGGGTTTGAACCCGCGACCTTGGGCATAGAAGCTCAGCACGCTACCAACTACGCCACCGAAGCCGCCTTAAGAACTCCTTACGAGAGATAGAGAGGTACTGTACAAGCAGCACACCGTAAATATGAACGTCTAGTGCCCACCACGAAATTGGCTGTCCAGTACATGAGTGGACTAAATAAACCAATAATAATAATGTTATTGGTTTTACGTCCCTTTTAACTACTAAATAAACCAAGATAGCCTGTATGTGTTTATTATTTCCTACAGTCTCACACGTTTTCCTTAATACAGATGATTCTTGAGCCATTTGATTACGGTACTACAACTTGTTTTACACGTCCTTGTGAATTTGACAGTAAAACACATACAAAGATGCTATAATCAAGTTAGCTTCTGGAAAGATTATCAGTTCTGGCATCCCAGACGATCGTTAATATATTCCAATGAAACCAAAACAAGACTGTAATTCTATTTAATGGAGGATCAAATTACAAGCCAGACTTATTGCTGGGAGCACTTCGCTCCGTGCCTAACTACAGACATCACATTACCGCCAACTCGCAGTTGTCACAGAGTTGGAAATACTGTACTTACCAATTGCTTCAAACTAAAGGTCTTTAATACTACATAATGATAACAAGAGGCTTCATCTTTAACTTAGCCGCCGCCAACACAGGAACCTACATTGCATTCCATCTCGTCATTAAATTTCCTTTCAACGAAAAATTAATAATCAGGTGCCGGGTGTAAGCTTTGTTAATTGACGCCAAGAGGGCAGCTTGCATGTCGAATTTAGTCGTTCCTTGGAACGCTATGAAATTCGAGGAGGTTATATATCTAAGCTCGTTGACACTATAGCGCTTTCTAGCAGAGAAAGGAGGAACTTTTTGTGTTGGCGGAAAATTTTGAACACGGCCTACTGAATTCAAATGGGTTCTTTAACATGCCAACAACGTATTACATGCATGCCGTAATTTTTGTCGCCTTTCAAAAATCTCAACGGCCAGGAGCGAACCTGCAAGCTGGGGGGGGGGGGGGGGGTTGGCAGTCCGACACGATAACCACTCACCCACCGTGACAAGCTTTCAACCAAATTGGAAATCACAAACCAAATTGGGCTATTTACTGTAGAGTAGATTTTCGATATTTCAAGTCTCGATAGTTCAATATTCCAATAAATCCGAGTTGAAACATTTGAATTAACAAAATTAACAAATGGTCAGTTTTAGTGCAAGAAACCTGGACACTGACCTTGAACTTCGGCGCTTTCCTGATCCTACCCCTCTCCACCCCCCCCCCCCCCCCCCTCCTTCACATCAACAATATAGTTCTCTCAAATCCCTCGGAAACGACCGGCGCCTCAAACGTTACGCATTACCACATGCGACGACAATAACCGTACGGGTTTTGACCAATAGCATGCTTCCTGTATCACTTCACGTGGATTCCAGAGTCCGGCTCGTTTGTCAGGTCTCCAGTGTTGCACAGTTGTACGCAGTTCTGGCCAGTCTCACAGCTTGCTCTTAGTGACTACGGTGGAGAGTTGAAAACACTGTGCCGCCCAGCTACGTTCCGAAAGCAAGCTATTCCTTAATGAGGAAAGTTTGAGAACTGTATTTGTTGGTGCCACGTTATAAAAATTAACCAGTTTGGTCTCGGACCGTGGTAGTTAATGTCTTGATTTTATTCACTACAAGCCATACGCGGCATGCGATGCAATGCCAATCAAAGAAAGTGTTGGCGTTGTAATTTTGATTGTTGAAGTGCTCTTGGATACATTTTTCTCTTTTTCCATTAACTACCTCTAAACTATTGTAAAATGGATTTATTAATTCAGAAACATTCGTGGGAGCATGCACAACAACTCACCAAAATTCCATCGCAATGCAACAACTGTTCAATTGGATGTATGGTATATGAACGCATAGGGGACTTTGTTGAAACAATTCGCGCACCTTCACACAGTTTTTTAATCTACTCGTGTGCTACCTATTGCAAAATTGATTTACAAGTCAGAAACCTTTGCAGGAGCGTACACAACAACTCACCAGAGTTGCATAGCAATCGGATGAATGGTATATGAGCGCATTAAGGACACACACACAAACTAATCATTTTTAGCCTATTTTCATTTATGAAAAAAGAATAGGCTCATGAGATAAGCTTTTGTTTGTGTGTGTGTCTCTAATAAAATCCAAACGGCCGAAGTAATTTCAATAAAACTCGGCAAGTGCAAACATCTAATTAACTCGAATTTTATGAGAACTTAAGAATGGCGGCAGTGCAATTCTTTTTAAATCTCGTATTTATTTCTCGTGTTCTAAGTATGACCTATAGGATATATGAAAATAGGCTATTTAGTTCTTCACGGAACTACTTGTTAGACTATATAGAGAGACTAGCAGTAGTGCCCGGCTTCGCCCGGTGGATTTATTTGTTTTATGGATGATAATGAATACTACTAGAGAACTGGCACATGATACTTAAACTAACAGAAAAAACAAGATGTTCAGTAAAGAACATATAGCCTACTTTCTCCTAAATGTATGAGTATAGTTATAACTCGTTGTTATTATCAAAGAGTATAATAGAACTATTCTTTGTTGAAGACCTTAGAAAAGATTTATCTCTACCAAACGCCACAACCTAGATAAAAACTGCTACCATCATTGAAGAAAGAAAGATAAGAAGTATATCAAGAATGTTATGGATCTGGAGACATAATCGACCGGACTAGCTGCGTGGCTCAGCGGTAACGTTCTCGCTTGCTGGGCCCTAGGTTGCAGGTTCGTATCCTGGCGCAGTCAGCTGGCATTTGAGGGTGCACAAATGCGAGGGAGCCGTGTCAGTACATTTACTGGCACGTTAAAGATCCCCTTCGGGCCAAAATTCCGGCACCCCGGTGTCTCTAAAAGCAGCAGTAGTTAAAAGAGATGTAAAACCAATAACATTATTATTATTATTATTATTATTATTATATTATTATTATTATTATTATTATTATTATTATTATTATTACATATACGACCTGCCGTGGGCAACATCCAACTTTGAGTTGAGGCATGTCTTTACACGTCTGGTTGTGCATGGCTTTCACAACCCTAATTGAATTAACAAATCTTTCCATGACCCTACAGAGACGTGTGTATATAAACTATGTGGATATTTTCGATTGCGATTTGCCTGAAATAAAAGTAGTAATTAATAACCTGAACTAACACCAACGGCTTGAATTCAGTTACTATGTGAAATCGTTTTGTTCTTTACTTCAAATAACATTTTCAAGTAACGCAAAATAGGCTGTTACAAACCCTTTAAAATAAAAAGTAAAAATGTATCGTAGTATCATCTTGTCATTCTTCAAATTCGATGCGCATAGAATGCCAATGGTATAGTAATCAATGGAGCCCCACTTAGACTAGTCGTGACATCTAGTGGTGAAATATCGAACAATATAATCCTAACAGGGCGAGTGCATTCTAGCGGCCAGAAGAAGAAACTTTTCAATAAAATCTGGAAGTTAATAAGTACGTCGGCGTGCAGTTACCTTTTTATTAAAGATAAATCGCACAAATTGTGCATATTGATGAAAACAAACTGTCATTCACAAAATTTTACAATGGATGATCCCCGATTTGCACAATACATTACGTGGTATCTACTACATTGCACCCCGCATAATTTACATACACAGGATTCATCAGGGTCATGAAAGTACTCGGTATTACACAGTTTATGGTGATACCCATGTACCGCCATCGAATTGACAAAGTGTCGCAAGTCTTGATTTGTGTTCATCCATGTCCTAGTCATCATGGCCTCCGTGGTGTAAAACTCGAACCAGATTTCTTCCCTTTTCTGTATTCTTTCCTGCATTAGTTTTTTCCAGGCGTCTGTGGATGGTAGCCCTCTCTTCATCCGGAGGTCCTCAATGAAGAAGGTCTCCCTGGCGAGTTCATATGCTAATCTTGATTTTGTATATTTCGATATCCCCAGGGTAGCCTTCAGGAAGCGCGATTTGACTGCTTCAAGCGTCCTCAAGTCTGCCAGGGATAATTTCTCCCATATGATTTCAAGTCCATATGTGGCGATGGGCGTTATTTTCGCGTCGAATAATGTCATAGCAGTTCCCAAAGAGAGCTTCGTGATTGTTTTGATGTCATATATGGCTTTGGTAGCGGCTATTGCTCGAGATTTTATGTGGACTCTGTAGGCTCTTGCTGTTGTTTGCATTGTCAATCCTAGATATTTAAATGTTTTGACTGACTTAAGGGGAGTCGTTCCTAGGAATATCCTGTCTCCTGAAGCCTCTCTGCCTCCTTTCCGAAACGTCATTTTCACTGTTTTCTCTGTGTTTATTTTCATCTTGTTGTCCTTTGCCCACCTATCTAGATTGTCTAAGGCTTTTTGAACTTCAGTAATGGATCTCGAGCCAATGACCCTATCATCTGCGTATAATAATATTGTGAGATTTGCTGTTCCTTGCCTAGTTGCCATCACCACATCATATGTCGCTATGTTGAACAGGAGGGGGCTAAGTGGGTCTCCTTGAAGTACTCCATTGGTTTGCATTATCAAATTCGAGGTTGAGACACTGTCATCTATTTGTATGAAGTTTGTCGTCAGAATGTTACTTATCAGGTTCGTTAGTTTATTACCCTCCCCCACTATGGATTCCAGTTTTGCGAGTAACAAAGGCCTCCTTAACATGTCAAAAGCTTTTGCATAATCAACAAAAACAACATGAAATTTTCCACCAGGGTGTCGTAGTGTTTCTTCAATGTCATTGAGTAAGTTGGTAATGGCATGAAAGGCACTCCGTCCTTTACGAAATCCAAACTGTTCATCTGGGAGTTTATGGTCTACTTCTTCTGTGAACCTCTTCGTAAGGAGCTTTGTCATTATTTTCATCATGGTCTTTTCTATAGCAATCCCTCTGTAGGAGTTCGGATCTGACTGGTCACCTTTCCCCTTAAACATCACTTTGATAGTCGAAATTCTCCATGCTGAGGGGATGTTACCCATTTGAAGACAAAGATTCATTAGGTCCGAAATTGCTGAAAGTAATACCTCTGATGAGTCTTTCACATGTTCATTGCATATACCGTCGGGTCCAAAGGCCTCACTGTTTTTAGTGACATAATAGCTTCGTGCACTTCCTCCATTGTGAACGGGTCAGTTTCTTTTTGGTATGTTCCTGACAAAGCTACCACGGGATTGCCAAGATCTTCTTCAACGTTTAGTATGTTCCTGAAGTGTTCTTCCCATTCAATCATTTCTATTTTTCCACTATATTGTATTTTCCTAGGGTTCAATGCTAGAAATGGATCGCTGACAGCTTATTCTATTATCCTTCTCGCCTCTTTTTCCAGATGTTAATTTCGTTTTACAGATAAGAGCATTTTGTATTCCTTCTTAATGATGCTGTAATGTTTTATTGCCTCCTGGTTCTGATTGAATTTTGCTGCATGCATGGCCTCAAGGACGCTTCTTCTCAACAAATAGCATTCTCTATCAAACCATATTCGCGATCTTCTTTTCCGCTGATACACAAATGCAGATTTAATTGTCTTTTCCAGGGATAAGGCGGCTGCGTCAATATTGTTTTTCTCCATACAATTATCAGGTTCTTTCCATTCCTCAAAGTTCTGTTTAAGAACATCTTTATCGATCTGTCGAGAAGGATTAGTATATTCAGGTTTTTCTCTCTTATCCAATCTTGAGATGTTGAAGTGGGTCGAGACTGGACAATGTTTCTTTATCAGCGCCTCCTCTGAAGTGAGACATACAGTGTAGTTCAGAAGCTTAATGTTGCAGCCTTTATAAAAAACAAAATCTATTGTGCTACACCCTGAATGTGCAAAATAAGTTCTGTCTTCAACCTTGTTAACAAGGATAAAACCTTCCTCTGTCATTAGTTCAAGAAGTTCTTTCGCTCTTTGATTATCAATGTCTAGTCTGCAGTTTAGGTCTCCAGCCAGTATTGTGTCTCTGCCTAGAGCTACGTGTCCCAAGGAAAGCATGATGGTTGCTATCAACTCTTCAATAGGTGTTAGTGGCGGTGCATATATGGCAATCACTGATATCCATTCGAAGTTTATTATCAACGTGTCATGCTCTTGGTGCGTACTCTGAATTTTACCTAGGCTGGGTTTGTAGTAGCAGGAGGTGCCACGCATTGGTCTACCTCTTGACCCTTGTGTTGCAGGTATATGCTGTGCGTAGAATCCATTAATGTCTATGGGTTTGGTCGAAAGAGTCTCTAGTAATATAAGTATATCATGAGAATGCAGTAGGTTATTGTTAGTGAATGTTGTGGCGCTCTTAAGACCCTCAACATTCCAGAGTAAGACGTGAAGCTGGTTAGGCTGGAAGTGAAATTCCTCTATTGCAGGAGCGAAAAAGCCGATATCGTCTCACGATGACACCACTCGGCCACGCTCCTGGAACGTAGACCTTTGGAAGTTCATGTAGAGGTATAACTACTCTTAGAGCTTTAACCTTGTCACTGGTAGGAAGTTCTTCACACTCGATTATATTTGTCACATGAAGATTGGTTAGGTGGCGCTGCACCATTTCTATTGTAGCGTTATGGTGGAGTCGCCCTATGTATAACCATGCTCTTGGTTCTGCCGCTTGTAATTCTGTTATATTTGACGTACTACCATTTTTGGAGTTGATCAAGCATGGGTCTACTGTTGTCGAGATTGATGACTGCGAGTTCAAGTACAGGGGTTTACGTTGTGCAGGTCGATAATCGACAATCCGATCTTTGTATGCACGGCCAAGACCAACTACAATACTCAGACCTTAATGTAGAAAAAACATGGCGGCGATGGTTGCCCTACCAATAACTAAGATCATGCCATAGAGCTTGTCACAGTTCGTGTAAATTATTATTTTTACTTGCCTAAGAGCATAAAAGATATCACAAGACGAGACTAGGTACCGAAGAAATATGCATCAATAATTTAGACTTACCTGAATTCATTTATCTATATACTGCTGGCCTCCAATTATAGGTTTCTTCGTCTTCACCCAAGGGACAGCTATAATAGTCTCACTGTTTCTGTGGTTGAATAAGATGCCTTTTGGCGAGTTATCACGATATGTATTTAAGTTCAATAATTATAGATTAATATTTTAGCATAAAATCAAACAGATTCTGAAGTAGGAGAGAAGAAAGTACCCGGCTACTGAAGTGCTGTCCCAGCACATGCAGAGTATTTGTGTACATAATCGGAATGAGAATAGTAGCCTGAAATAATCGAACCAACGCTATAGAGATACGATTCAATTAAGACCTCTCGTGGAATTGTCTAAAATCTCGGGTAAAACATCACACCGAATTAGTTGATTGAAATATGCAAAGAAGTCGTCGTGTGGATATCTGAACATAATTATGGAGATTACACACAAAAAGGACACGATAATATGTTACCATCTAACCTATTAAACATTCGCTGTTACCGTTTGGAATAGTTGTACGCTGGAAATAGTTGATTTATTAAAGTAATGTAGGTAGGAAAGCACCATCTCCCTCTTACGAAATTATCGCGGCACACCATCTCGCAATATAAGTACATAATTGGCAAGTTACCCATAACACTTTATTACACACATCATAATTAAAAATAACTTGCAAGCTGTAAGAATCACACAAGTGTGAATAATGACGGAACACAATGAGTTCACTGTTTGGCACAGGGGAAACATCTTCCTTAACCAATAAAAAAGTTCACTGTATTATTTGGCGTGTATACAAGGTAGTGTAGATCCTCTGCCAGACTGGTAAGGATTTACGGAGACACATGTTGCTAAGCGTTCAACGTTCAACGTCAACGGTTTGGTCTAGCCGTAGATGCTCATTGCGTTTTCCCTTTACGTACTTAAGTTCGACACTTCTGAACTGTAATAAGCTATTTTTACATTGTCACTAACTAGCAAATCATTGCGGTGTATATTCTTGAGACACTTCAATTAATGCTTTAGTCTTAGGTACTTCAACATCTGCAGTAAATGACACAATGCCATCGGTCGACTGAACAATCATCACACAAACGAACTAGTCCATAATAAGCGTATTATCACATATTTGCACCCGATTGCAGTACATTAACGCGAACTAGACTTTACAGACATACTGAAGACACTAAAAATTACAAATGAGCGATAGTTTATTCCAACCTTCATCAAACGAAGCTAATCAAAGCTAATATTGTATCCCAGCAACGAATGTAAACAAACAATATGTCGGGCTTTAGCAAACGCCATTTTCACCCTTTCGATACCTGCATTAAGGTCTGAGTATTGTAGTTGGTCTTGGCACGGCTTTGATACATCAAAGGTTCCATAGATGTCGTATTAGAGGTGATTGCTCGCACCACTTCATTATTCGTTGTGAGCAAGTTAGATGTCGTATTAGAGGTGATTGCTTGCAAATCGTCCTTACCACATCGGCTGATAAGTTCAGTATCATGAATGGAAGTTCTCTTATTAATTTCCTCACATACCATCCTCTTAAGATTGACTGTTAAAGTCTCAACCATGGCTTGCATACGGTATCCTGCGTTAATTTCCTTGTAATTCTTACCTCCATGTCGTGTTCGGGGAGATGATCTATTTTGCCCAATTGGAGGTTGACCGGTTGGCCACTAGATTGCTCCTGACCCAGAACGTGCTGTTCTGAAAGCATGGCCTCATCTCTCACCTCGAAAGGTGTAATCTCCATGCCATGTCCGTTGCTCCCAGAACTGTTCTGCGAGTGTCCGCTAGATAGCACCTGATGATGACCACGTTGTTCTGTACCAATTGCATCAACTCGTCGCTCACTAGGTGTCGTCTTCGAGTTCATTCCTTCATTCTTCTGAATGTTCAGTGATCCGTCATGCGACTGACTATTGCTATGTAAACTAGGCGAGTTGCCGTGAGATGGCGCCACCAGTTCAGTAGGTATTCTATCTAACATGGATATACCATCCTTTTGGATAACCTCATTGACCTCTTGCTGAGGAAACTGATTTCTCGTACTATTGTTAGTAACTAGCATGATTGTCATGTCATTAAAACAATTTACAATGACACTCACCATTTTATGAATATTATCTTTAGTTTCTTTCTTCATATATCCACCTACATCAGCGGTATTCTGTAGAAATCTGAGAGCAATTTGCAACCGACTTTCGATCTCGTCCGCCATCTTAGCATTTTTGCAGCTAGATGTCTCGAGTAAATCTGCTGGCGAATTATGTTTTAATTAAATATATATTTTACACCATAATATGCACAATATAACGCTTAATTTTTAAACATCCGAGTCATTACAAAACAATAAACATATAACATTTCAAGCAAAAAACCTAGCTCTGATCGGGTTTGAACCATAGGCATTTGAGCGATAGGCTAACGCTCTACCACTGAGCTAATTGTGTCAACGAATATCGTTCTATATAAAATGACTTACATAGAACTTGTTAGCAAATAATGATTTATACTAAACGATTTCATCACTGGAGTATATTATTTATATATGAAGCATTTCATACAAAGTTTATTTATTTTCTATCAGTACGCTATATTGCATGCAATACTCCAATTAGTGAAATATAAGTCAGGCACAAGATATTGCTGCCATCTTGTCTTATTACTGAATCAGCTCAGCTTTTTAAAATCACGTCTGCACTATAGTAGACTATTACAAAATAAACTTTTAATTTCGAACGTGCCTCTTCCTTTAGAACAGTTAAAACGATTCTCGGCTCGATAATCGGAACTGGTGGGTCCCATGATATGGATTATAAAGTTTGCATAATTCGCACGGCCGCCATCCTGAAATGGTATGCCGGACGACCTTGTAGTTTGGTCACAAGACGCATCCTATACGAAGGTATGTTGTTACCAAATTTGGTAGAGATCGGATGATTTGGTTAGTCGTTATTTGATTTTAAATTTTGAACGTTTGAGTGGCCGCCATTCAGTTTTAGTAAAGATGGCGGCGATATAAAACATGACACTGAGGTGTCCTTTGCTAGTGCTACCTTTGTACCAAATTTCGTTCAATTCGCATTCACCGTGTTCGAATTGATAGGGGGGGACAGACATTCAGAGTACACACACTCACACACACACAGACACACACACAGACTCACACACACACATACACACACACACAGACTCACACACACACATACACACACACAGACAGACACACTTTTTTCGCCCTGTGTTGATCTCATAAGTCTACTTTCATTTTTTGCAAAAATCGAAAGTAGGCTAATATATATAGGCCTAGCCTAATATAACTTTTTGTGGGGGTGGTAGGCCTAGTGCGAGTGATAAGTAGTACAGTGTAATGGACGTAACATCCAGGTCTTTTTCCCGTAAAGATAATAATGAACAGGGAAACGGCTATTTACTAACTACAGATCTTACACATGTCATTTAAAAACGAATTGAAAAATATGATTAGAAAGAGGAGTATGTGAACTAAACGACACTGCCTTGGGCCTATATCTCATTGGCTGATAGAAATGTATAGACCAACAGTGTCGTCATTTGTCGCATAGCACCATAGAAACATAATCAGAGCACTTTGGAAAACTTCGGCTGTCCCGAGCTCGTGGGGTAGCAATAGTGTTATTTATCACCACATAGCGCTCAAGGATGATCGGAATAAATGAAAGTAAATTTGAAATCACCAACGCTTATAGCATTTGATAACCTCAATATACTGCACCAACACCATCGCACTTATAAAGAGGCATAATATTTTCATTATGATAACTGTTTTAAGGGGCATAAGAAATCATTTTGAAATAATTTCTCCCCGTGACTGCAATTTATAAGCAGCGCAAGATGTAACTATTTTTGCAATTTTGCACCAGAACATGGGTAGGGGCAGTGTGATGCAGCCTGCATTGCCAGCCAACAATAAGACTTATTAAAATATTGTTACGTTCCACCCCCTAGTGGCACTTTTGTTAACTGGATTACGGTGGGGGTACAAAGCACAACACCAATTACTGCTTAAAGAAATAATTAACTTTATTGTGGCCAGAAAATTACACTAATCAGCAAATACAAGCAATTAGGAGCCTTCTCCAGTTTCCTCAAGTCTCTTCCTTATGCGCTCTTGGCCCCTTTCACTTGCAACAGACCACAGAAGTTAATCCGTCCTAATGAGTCCGGTGGCCTTGACAGAAGCTACCTGCCCCTCTTCCTCAGGTACAACAAATACAGTTACTTACGAGCACTTGATGTACGCTGTTCACAAGCTGGGAGAAACAATGCCACTGGATTTCGTAACTCGCACAGCACTTCGTCACCACACTTCTGTCGCACAAGATAATCGCTCGCACTAGCTCGTAAAACACAACAACAGAAAACTCGGTCCCCTCACTGTTGAAGCCGCTTATATAGCAGGCTGGTGACTCAATAAATTCTAGAATCGTCCAGGACACACGGCTTCTCGACATTTCCTTCGCTGGTGGTGTCACGAAGATTCTGGACCATCCCTTTCACTTCGCAGTCCGTTGCGTAACGCGCATGCATTACACTGAGGGAGAGCAGTCCAGCCCTGGGGCAGTTTTGACTCATGCGGCGAGCGACGAAACGAACTCACAGCCGCAACAATATTCTTACAGTTACACTACTACGGACATGAATGGTTCTAGGGCTTTAAAACGTGGTTTTCAAGTTCCTCTTGTCTGTTATTCTAAATGTAGGGAATGGAGAAGGTTCTCCAAAATATCAGCAGGGTTTCAAAGGGTATGTAAAATTTGGAGCAATTAGGTGAAACGGTGCAGATTCGAACTAAAGGGCCTAAATGCAGGGAATGGAGTGGTCTGTCCAAAATTTCAATTAGACAGTGTTACTTGTAGAGTTCCAAAGGGTAAGTACTGAACCCTTATTGATCTTCGATAAATAAGTATTCATATTTATTATTATTATTACTACGGCCCAGGCAGCACATAAGGAAGTCGACTTGGATATTAGGGAGGCCAGCATTTCGTAATGATTGCAACAGAAGCTGAGTTGGTAGCTATTCCTGGGGGACGGCCAGAATCAGTCGAGTTCAAGGCCAAATTGTGCAACTACTGTACCAAAATTGGAGACATAAAGGAAGAATCACGAGGTCCTCTCAACGAACATACGATTGAATCAGCCAATCGCAGGAGACCAAGCTGTGACCACGAGGTGGACGGCGTCAGTAGTAAAAAGCGCGCGGAAGTGTGTATCTAAGGAACCGCCGAACGGATTAATCTCCGCTCGAGTAATTTGAGACGTTGGATTTATTTGGAGAAGAATGACACTAGCCCCATCTTTGTGAGACAAAAACTCTGGAAGTTTTTATCCGACTCCGCCCCACTCCGCCGCCCTTGTCAGTTTCTCATAAATAGTTTGGCCTGACGCCAATCGAAGTCTATTAACGTGTGGAGCCTTCAGAGGCATACTCCACGCCAGTTTGAAGTGTGATTTTGACGCTCGAATTTATCTAAGACTATTCTTGTGGAGCCTTCAGAGGCATACTCCACGCCAGTTTGAAGTGTGATTTTGACGCTCGAATTTATCTAAGTCTTATTGTGTGGAGCCTTCAGAGGCATACTCCACGCCAGTTCAAAATGTGATTTTTACGCTCTAAATCAGTGAAGCTAATTTATTTTCTGAGCTCTGGGGAGCTAAAGTCGCAGCGTTTGCAATATCGAATTTTAAAAGCTATAATACATTTTGTTCTAAAAGCAACTAAATTGTGTGATCTAAATATTTCACGCCAGCGCGTGATAAACTGTAACATTCTTTTAAAGACGACGAGTTCAACTTTAAGGGGGAAGTATCGTATCACCCTAATTAGCGCTTACCAGAACCGAAGTCCAAGGCGGGACGGAAATACCAGACGAGATAGCGACTGCTGGTGCAGCCAGGATTTTGAACTTGTTAACGAGCCAGTGGCGCGGACTCGAGATGTATATTTTATGTATAAATTGTGTGTATTGTATGTGTGTTTTTTATAGTGCGTATGTGCGATATAATTAGGGCCAGTCTTCGCTATTAATCGCAGTAGGACAATTGTGGGTGAACTGAGTAGCCTGCAAGCGATTATAGATAGGCAAATATTTAACATTGAACTTTTCTGCCAAGGAGTCGAGACCAAGATGATCAGCACGTGGTTTGAAGTTGGGATGAGCTTCAAGAAATCAACGCAGACGACTACTATGGAGTGCTAAATTGTCCATAGGGCAATGGGTTGAGGAGGATGTCCTTAGTACTACATGCAGAAGCGGTGATGTACTAAAATTGGATTATTTCAATTATGTAGTTAGATTTGGCCGGGGAACTTTGTAAATAGTCATGTTTTTCTTTCTTGTTTTATAGCTGTTTTTCTTGTACCGACACTATATGTTTAAATGTCCGTTGGCGCGTGGCCAATGTGTTTGTTGATATTTTGATTTTTCTTGAGTCATGTGTAATGTACGCGGCGTGCGTGCGTGATTTTTATCCTTGCAATTGCGGAACCCGTTACATTCGATAAATGGTGCTTTATTAACGTTAATATTTGAAATAGGAATGGGAGGAAATGATTGTAAAACATTTTGCTGGACAGGTTATTATTCATGTTAGGGTAGCCGAGTGCACCAACTTAAAAGTAATTGTAGAACACCTTCGTTCTAATTTGATAGATTTTTCTTGAGTCCTTTTCAGGTGACTAGTCACGGCATAGAACGATGGCGCCAGCATGTGGATATTATTTGTGTCTTTTATTTCAGGGTCTGTCACAACCCATACGTGTGATTAAGTGTGTGTTGATGTGTCTAGTGTGTGTTGATTCTACGTGAGGAGGGGGTAGTTGTCCTACCGCCCTTATATTTTTGCTGCTGCTGTATTTTTTAGATGGAAAGACAGAGTGCTCTTGGGAGACTGCTGATTCTTGTCCATATGTTTTTCTGACACACACGTATTATTGTGCTTTGGGGCACATTTCTTCGAGGTTCGACCCCATGCTCTGGGAGGTCGAGGTTATTGACACGTGGGTTGACAGACATGCAGAGTTCCACAAACCGCCCGTTTTGCCTGTGACTTATTTTGATAGGCAGTCCTTTTTGTCCGACTGAACCCTGTAAGCTTTCATGCAGCAAACCTGTTCATTGTGATGGCTAATTTTAAGCCATAATTAATTGGGGAGTTCGCCATGTGTGTAACGGATTGTTGTACCTTGTATGGATAAGAATATTGTGATTAACGTAAATGTTGGCTGTTTGCCTATTTGCTTTGTTGATGACTCGATTTCATGTAATTTTGTTTGTCACACCCGTGTGGTGTAGTGGTAGAGTATTTGTAAATTTTGACAGCGGTCATTTGAGTATTTTTCTATTGGTCACGTGTTAATGTACTTGTGTTGATTTGTGTGAGAAGTCCTAAGATTTTAGGCAGTAAATGTTGCTACGGCAATTCAAGTCCAATTTCACCCGGAAATTTGGTGTTTGTTTATAGTAGATTTAGGAAGTGTCGGTTTAATTTAAGTATTGTAGTTGTGTTCCCTTGTGTCGGTCTAGCCCTAGGAAATGCGGATTCGTTGTCTGAAGGGTCATTCTGGATGATAACGAATCACGCATTCAAAGTACAC